>OU342567.1:4807500-6137500 GCA_910589295.1 Noctua janthe
GGAGAAATGTGGAACTAAAAGAAGAATGTACTGAATTTGACAGATTGCCCTTGCAAGTAGCGCTATCTTGAGGTATCAAATTATATTGGTCAACGTGTGAATGTTTTTACAATGAGTTGTATTTTCATTGTTTACTTTAAATAGAAATGACAGGTGATTAAAAATATCTGTTACATATTTGGGTGATGTTGTTAAGTGAGGAATTTTATTGTTCAATGTAGACTGAGAGCAGCGGTGGCCCAGTGGTGGAGACCCCGACTTACGAGCTGTAAGTCGTGGGTTCGCACCCAGCCAGGCGCATTACTTTGTGTAATTTATTTCATCACCACTGCTCTCAAAACGGTGAAGGAAAACATCGTGAGGAAACCGGCATGTCCTAGAACCAAAAATTCGAAGACATGTGACATCTACCAACCCGCACTTGGCCCGCGTGGTGGATTATAGCCCATTCCCTTTCATAGAGAGGAGGCCTGCGTCCCAGCAGTGGGAACATTAATAGGCTGATTATGCTATGCTTTATGCTATGTAGACTGACTGCGTTGTTTGTTTATATAATTGGCGTTGTTATTATTTACCAACAATCAATTTGGAATAACTTTCGCGAAGCTAACGACGAAATGTTGATTGATTCATCAATAAAAAATTTTGGGTTGTCGGCTCGTCATCATCTGCCTAGACTGTACCCGACTATGTTGGGGTCGGCTTCCAGACTAACCGGATGAAGCTGACGACGAGCAAATCCTTATCTGACCTCCACAACCTGGTTGCTGGGTCACATAAGTCGTCAGCTCCAATTGTAAAGCGTGTTGGCAGATGTTTTACTAAAATAATACAAGGGATGTAACTGGCCGATGACTGCATTATTACTTCTAATTAAAATCAGTCGACCCGCGATCATGGCGCTTGCAACAGCGCCGAAATATCGGGAGCTCAAAATAATGAACAATCACTAAAGATATCCCGTAAGTGACAGTATAAGTTTAGTTGTAAACCGTGAAAGCTTAAAACAGTAGTACGTCTAATTGTTATAATTATGTATTGGCGACTATTATTTTATAAGAGCTCCTGGGTAAATACAATCTAACAATGTAGGATTAGTACAAATTATTTATTCAAATAACTGTTTACAGTAACACCTAAATCGCATTGTTTTCAATTCCAACAACAACAATAGGCAACATTTACAACAACCACTGTTTAGGTGTTATTGTTATATTTAGGGATAATTTCCATAACATTACGTTACAGTACGAAAATAAGTTATTATTAGGAAAAAGCCGCACAAACAGCTGTGACCTCTTCGAGTTGTTTGCCTATTTGTAAATAGACGATGGACTCCATATCCATAATGGGGGTCAACCGAAACCAGTATAACATAAAATCACGCCTGTAATCCCCGAAGGGTTGGACAGAGGTATACCTAATAGTAATCCCCACATTCCACCAGTTATGTTTGAACCCCATGTAATAGGAGGCGAGCCCATTGCCATTAGCTGGGCACAAATCTAGACTCCGTGGCTACAACTGAGAAATTCCTGACGGAAATACCATTAACATTTTGCCTGACCCGGGAATCGATCCCAGGACCTCATGCTCAGCAGTCGCACTTGCGATCACTAGAACAACGAGGCAGTAAAAAAAATGGGGAGAAATAGGCCAGCCTAGCTTTTCACACACTAAAACATTTTCTAAAGGAAGCACTCTATTTTGGAATATACTGATATCACTTATCAGGCCTACTAGATTTATCATATACAGCGGTACCCCACAGTGACCAAAGACCTCTGTCAACATCGACTCCTCACAAGAGTTCAAGGAGAAGGCGCTGGGATAGTCCGTGAAATTCAAATTTTCTTACGTTTTTTGCAATTTGCAAGTCAGTAAGTAACTATTTCATGATTTAAGTCATTCAATGGATTTAGATGGACTTAGAGGGTTGTACTGAAGATTTTAATTATTATAACTCAGTAAAGCCATATTTGTTACTAGCGCGAAACATATTTTAATCAACATACAACCTGACACTGACCTGCAAAATGCAAAACACGTAAGAAAATTTGTACGTTGCGGGCTGCCTCAGCGCTACCTCTTTAAGAAGAATTATTAACACTATACTAGCGAATCGTAGCTATGTAATAGGTACACACTTGATCAACTCTCCAAGAAATCCAGGCATCTGTTTTGTTATGAAAAACATTCGTTCCGGATCCGTTTCAACAAGAAAAAGACCATTGACAAATCACGTGCACGAGACTTCAGGTAAAACCTGATTAAAAGAAATCGCGTGACTTTCAACTAACAATGGAATAACTCAAAAAAACTCGGGGTTTACGCCATTTTCCTACAAACGGGGGTATTCTTATGTCATTTACAATACAATAAAAGAAAGGTTTTTCAAGATGACGTAAATTGTTTATCTGTGGCACGCGAATCTTGAAAATCTCATATCATGATAATTAACCCAGTTTATCGTGAGATTATAACTGATAGGATAATTATCTTGGCGGTAAACGTTTTTTTCGTGGTAATTTGTTTAGATTGCAGCATATTTATATTGGGGTTGAATTTAGTTTGGGGTTTTTTTGTTGCATCATGCGCATCATCCATCCATGAAGTGGAAATTATGTTTTTCCCCATTCCTCCACTATTCTTTTCTGATTAATTTCGTTGCGAGATCCAAGACAGTTAATTAAAAAAAAACAACCCAAGAAGATATCTATCAAACAGCTTTCAAAACATTATTTTAGGTAGTGTAGCGATCAAATTTTACCATCTATAAAATTATTCATTGAGACATTGGACATGACTGCTGCAAAAACAAAAATATATCGAGAACCTGAAATCCGGCAAAAATATTGGAGTTATCCTGACACTCCGTTGCTTTGTTTTTGTTAAACGGAGTCTCTCCACGCCCAAAATATCCAGCAGGATACTGTATCTAGCAGCTGCTGTAGCTTAGGTATAGAGTAACGCGAGTGATGTAGCAGTGGGTTGACTACGTTTCTCGCAAGACCTATTGACAGTGGGGCGAAAGAGTCCTGGAGACCGCCTATCGGCAAACGAAGTGGGTGATGCCCCCAATCTCATGCCCTCAACTTCAAAGTTAGAGAGAATAAGCCAAATTGTATGCACTAGCCTTCACTTAACTATGAGCTTGATATGAAGCCAAACAGTCTGCCTTAAAAAGCAAAACAATAACAATTCACCACATGCCTCGTCCATGCACACTCAGATTCAAGTCATACCGCAGTGTGAGCGGCCGGCAGTTTGACTGTCAGACCATTTTAAACTTTATCTCCATTGGAAAACGCATAGTATCGCTGTGTGCTGAGCTGCCTGCTGTGACTTGAGCATTAACTGTCGCATGACACATCAGACCTGGGATTTAAACAAACTAATCAAATAAAAACCGCTATTGTGCAACGCCATGATGTAATACACAACAGACTGCAAGGTTGTTCGTAGAGGTAGATACATGGAATTTATGTAGATGGTTTATTGTCGTATTTCTCAAGTTAATCATTGATGTAGATATGGTGTTTTATGAATATTTGATACACCTTATGAGCCCATTAGCAGTTTTATGATAAAGAGACATTTTACGACCAGTAGACATTTTGCCAAAGAGACGTTTTGCGACTAAGCCATTAATCATCTGCTCCATTTGCAGTGTTCCTTCTGCACTTATCCGAATTGGCCTATTCAGTACTCTATGCGTATGTGATATCGACGTACTGAATGCTAATGCAATACTATTACTGAATTTATGTTTCATTTTCTTTCACTATCAACCTAGGTGGTGGTTCAAAGTGCAAGCCTATAATAGATTCTGCTCAGGATTGATGATTAGAACACCAGATTACACTAATATACAGTGCATTTTTAAAAATTGAAAGTTAAGTAGGCTTTATAATCCAGAATAGTCATACTACGTTGTATGTAGAAGAGACGTCGTAAGCTGAAGTACTTCAAACAATGAGCGACTAGCTTGGCGACCATGGACAGTAGACAAACAGTACAGTAGACTGTACTGTTTTAATTTTAAATAAAATGTTGTAGCCTTGGGGAAAAGGCGACAAAACGTTCTAAGCTATAATCCACGAGCAAAGTGAGGCGAAGAATAAGAGCGAATTGGTGTCCCTTGTCTTCGTTTTTTGTTATTTCTTAGGACGTGCCGGTTTCCTCACGAAATCTCCATCAACGTTTTGAGAGCAGCAGTTCCAAAGCGGCCTATCTTTATATCGTTTATCCTTTCTTTCATCTACCAATGTTATGGCTCTAAAATCAAAACAGTCTTTGTACTCTCTCTTATACCACGTGTACATGACTCAAACAACGTATTCACCGCTACATTTATCAAGAATCACAGCCCTAAGTACTAGTTTTCCAATAAAACTTCACACGTGTATCGTGGCCAATCACGGTTAGATTTCCATCTCGAGCCTCGTGTAGTAAGGTTACATTTGTGATTGGCAACAACGTTTTAACTTCACTTTTACAAACTTTACTTATCGGTGGAATAATCAATTTTTACGGATGTCTTGTAATATGTATACTTTGTTATGAATTTTATTGCAAACTTTGGGCGCCATTTTTATTCCCGAAGATGTCAAAAGTCACTTTCGGAGTCAGGATTTTGGGAAGTTGTGCGGTAAAGGCGCCATTACACTCGATCGTTCGCCCGAATTCGATTACCTATGGTGTTCGGGTAAACAACCAAATGTAAATGGAAGGGGTCGAGTACGTCTGCGGGCAATCTCTTTCGGCTTCATTGTTCTTCTTCTTCAGCTCGCATTGAGTGGGGATTACCATCTGTCAAATTTCTGTAATAGATTTTTAACTTTATGGCTAAAGCATTAGGTTCAAAGTTGATTGGGAAATTTGACAGTTTCGGGTAGCCTAATGTGCTGGCGTCTGTACTTAAGTCATTCGAATACCCGAACGGTAACGATCAAGTGTAATCGCGCCATAACATATTGTCATAATCTATTTAAATGTAACTACCAATTTTGCAAAGCAGTGTTATCTTATGTTATATCGACTTAATTGTTAAGTTAGTTACTTAAGTCCCGTAAACAAAAGGCTGTTATCTTTTCTCTATGGTTTTTTTTTTACATAATGTAGCAGAAAGATTGTGGAACAGCCCGTAGATCAGTAAAGGCGATGGTCACTAAACTCACTTATGACTAGTTCATGCACAATGCATAATGCACCATTGTGTTTAAGATTATGTAATTATTGGTTAGGTAATCACTTAATATAATAAACGAATCATTGTATTAGTACGTTATAATAACGATGCCCCCTCTTGTCACCTGAATGTCACAAGAAACTTTGATAGACGGCCACCTGTAGGTAACTTCTGCACAGATTATAGTGCTTATCCTTACTAAGAGACCTAGTTCTAAGACAAGACGTACCTTTGCCATGAATACTGCCTTCACCAGAGTGCACGACCCTGTTAAAGCCAAGAACACACTTACACAGGTAAAGACAAGTCGTCAATAGTGATTAAATTGTCATATAAATTGCAATCAATAAAACCACACAGCCCTAGTGCAAATTCTTATAGTTGGAAGACAGATAGCGGTGAAGAGACACTGTTCTTCATTCATTTAAAGTCATCATAGGAATAATAATTTAATCAGCAAAAGTTGAATAAGTTATCGAAGTAGGTATTTCGATAAGAGTTGATATTTATAAACAATGTCACAGTTTTGTATTACGCAGGGATTTCCAGCGTTGTGATAAGAACCCGCGACCACAATATCAATGTTGAAATTGTTGAGATTTTAGCACATGTTGTCAAGACCACAAAACATATTATCGTGCTTTGTATTTTGTGGTAGGTATTTTTTTTTTTGGTATTTTCCACGAAACTAACGCGTATATAAGTGGCGTTTTGTTGTTCCTAGCCAGAATTTGTTAGGGACTGTAATTTTCTTAACAACACCACATTACAGGAACCTGTAGTTTATTTTATCATCACTGCGCACTGGTCAGAATTTCATGTAAAAAATAAATAAAATCATTTTTTTCGAGCATCACTGTCTCATAAAATAAATAATTACACACACATACAGTTACATTACATACACAACACAACATTTCAATTAAACTAATAAAAAAGAAAGATAAAGAAGAAACGCTATTTTGCACTTGACATAATTTTACTTTACACTAGCATAAGCATAGCATTATCAGCCTATTAATGTTCCCACTGCTGGGACGCAGGCCTCCTCTCTATGAGAGGTCATGGGCTATAATCCATCACTCGGGCCCAGTGCGGGTTAGTAAATGTCACATGTCTTCGAAATTTTGGTTCTAGGAACGGTGAAGGAAAACATCGTGAGGAAACCTCATGCCGGTTTCCTCACGATGTTTTCCTTCACCGTTTTGAGAGCAGTGGTGATGAAATAACTTACACAAAGTAATGCGCCTGGCTGGGTTCGAACCCACGACTTACTGCTCGTAAGTCGGGGTCTCCACCACTGGGCCACCGCTGATCTCAAGGTCTAGCACTAAACGTGTTTAAAACATCCTTCTATATCTGTCATAACATCACGCCTGTAATCCCCGAAGCGTTAGGCAGAGGTGTACCTAATTAAGTAAAGTAAAGTACACCCACATTTCGCCAGTTATGTTTAAGTCCCATGTAATGGGGGGCGAGGTTATTGCCATCAACCGGGAGCAAATCCAGACTCCGTGGCAGCTACTGAGAAATTCCTAATGGAAAACCCAATAACACTTTGCCCGATTCGGGAATCGAACCCAGGACCTCATGCTCAGCAGTCACGCTTGTGACCACTCGACCAACGAGGCAGTCTATATCTGTCAATCGTTTGTGGTTAAAAGAATTTTGTTTTTTTTTTCACTAAATAGGTTTGTGGACTAAATAGGCCGCAACTCGCCTGATGTGAAGCGATGATGCGGCCTAGGGTGGAGCACGCTTGCTTAGAAGAAACCGATTAAATCCAGATTATTATGGGCATATAATAATTTGTTTTAAATATATGTAGTTTGTGCCAGTGCAAGCAGACCTTACAGTTGACCTGTAATAGAACGGCATTCTGCATTGAGTATTCCGACAAACAAAACAATTGTTCTTGTGACAATACACTACATAGCTTACGGTGAGATTCATGACTAAAGACATGGACATCTAGAATTCTAAACACGATCCATTAAGATGGATTTTAACCAAACACATTGGCTACCTCGTAAAATTGGTTTATCAATTCAGTTCACAGCTCTCTATGTAGGTACAGTTCTATTTGGACATCACCACACGAATTTTAATCTAGATTTCAGTTCTAGAACCGACTGGTTTCCAGAGGTCACTTAGTACGCATTTCGAACCACCAAGTCATTGACCAGCCTCACTGGTCTTCCTATGTGGGAACATAGGAAGACCAGTGAAAAATGGAAACGGAGAAAAGAAAAAAAAAAAAAAAAAACAAAAGAGGATAAACAAACAAACAAACAAAAAAAAAAACAAACGAAATGTCTGACCGATCCATAAGAGGAGAGGGATCTCCTCTTATGAATCGGTCAGACATTTCCGCCTCTGGACAAATATCTGTCCGTTTTCAGAGCCGCTCTACTGTTGTTGGTTTTACTAACAATCTTTTTGCTTTGGACCTAAGAATTCGTGTTTTTTTTGTGGCGGATAATCCTCATGGATACCCTCCGTCTGGGGCGAGCGGAGGGTTATGTCGGACTCTAACCGACTAAAAACCCACTGTTCCTACTACATAATGTCAAGTGCGGCCTAAATATTTCCACAGCTCGTGTCAAAGTCTTTGAAAGTGGCGCTAGTTACAGAAAAGTTGAAAGGGAATCGTCTGTCTTGATTTGGACATGTGATGACGAGAGATGACTAAAACAGTGACGAATTTAAATTATGTTGATGGATGGAGAGAGAGAAGAAGACCAAGAAAACGATGAATGGATAGTATGAGGAATGATATAACAGGAAAAGGAGTAAATGATAGCGTGACGGTTTTGACAGAGGAGAATGTAAGAAAAAAACGTGTAGCCCGACCGCGACCTCAAGAAAAATGGAACAATTTCACGAAGATGCTGGTCAACTGTCTCAGACTATCCAGCTCAGTAAAAGAATAAATGGCACCATGCAATTTGTATCCTAGAAAGGGTCCTCTAACCAACTAGTACCAACCTGCTCCTATAAGCCTTTCACACAAAAGTTTTCCCATTCACTATCTGGACACTGGACCCTCAATTTATAACAGCGCTATTAACCAAGATACGCCTAGCCTTATCCCAAATATGTTGAGGTCGGCTTCCAGTCTAACCGCATCTGCCTATCTGACCTTCACAACCCAGTTAGTACCGGGTAATACGATACGCTTTGATAAGACTGGTTGTCAGACTTTTGGGCCACTGACTACTTAACGATTGTCAAAGGTCTACAAGTGACAGCTAGGACCAACGGCTTAACCTGCTTTCCGAGGCACGAAGGGAACTCGATATGTAATGGGTGGAGGGAGACCCATCCATGGACCGACCTGGCAAACGCAGCTTAACCTGAAGATCGACCCGAGAGGCTGTTTTATTATTTACCCACGAACCAGAAACAGAAGATACAGTTCAACATTAACGGATATAGAAATAAAACAATTGCAAATGACGATGCCGAATGACTCTTGAACTCATAATATTTATTACAAAACGATTCTTGTTTTTAATTTATCATCAAGCATTCCGATCTCAAAGATTACTAAATCTCATGACTCAGTACGGTCAGCAAAACAAACTGAATGTTATTAATAAAAATGACACGTGCGACGAAACTGTGCACGCGCACCTCGGGTGTCGAATCGCAGTTAATCACACGAACTTGCTGCTGACGCATGGTTTTTTGTAATAGTTGAACACTACATGATTATTAAATTGATTTGACTTACAAGGTAGTTCTTAATGGGATGGTTTTAGGGTCTTGTGTCGATGGGATAATGCTATGGTTAATTTTAATAATTTTCTTTACAAGATAGGTCTCAAGACCCAAGACACGAGACCTCTACTTATTCGGATTCACGTGCGTATTGTATAATTATCACTTGCTTCACCGAAGTGAAGGAAAACATCGTGATGAGACCAAACCAACATGCCTGAGAGATATTTCTCGACGGTATGTAAAGCTAAGTTAGAGGCCCATGGGCGGCATAAAAACTCTGACACTAGGTTAGGCACTAACCTCACGATAAAGAAAAAATAAGTAGGTCATCTAATAGGTAGGTTTTCTGGTAAAAGATTTCGTGAAAGATAATGATCGGCATCTGGTTTTCGAGTTACAATTAGAAAATAAAGTACCACGTAATGATAGCACCCGCGGAACCCAAAATTCTAAACTGACATGCCATACTTCTTTAAACTCCATTCAAAAAGCAGGTCAAAAGGATCCATTTTTCTGCAGAAATATTTAAAAGCTCTAATAGTTTCAGTACATAACATAACATCACACCTGTGATCCTCGAAGGGTTAAGCCGAGATGTACTTATCACCCACACTTCACTAGTTATGGTTAAACCCCATTATTCAGGGTGTAAACAGACCCTTCACATAGCCGTCAACCAGCATGCTGTACATCAAACTAAGTAACTTACGCAAAAAATATTGCTGGGATTCGACTTTTTTTTTGGGGTGAAAAATCACGTTTTACGGTTGTACTCGATGGAAAGCACTCAAAGCATTGTGCTGATGGATGGAATGAATAGTACGGGGGTCGTGGAGGTGTGTAAAGTAAAAATCTTACATTGAAAACATGTATTTAAAAAAAAAACTTGTGAAAAAGTTGGAACTTTGACCCCCAATATCTCCGTAACTAGAAGGTTCCCAGGTATGGTCTAGAACAAAAAAATTATCGCAAAGACGAGGAGAATAAGTGTCTTTCGATAATGTTAAGGGTCTATTTACACCCTTTAAAGGCTCGCCCTCTATAACATGCCTAAGGCTGTACCAATTCGTGTCATTAGGCCCTAATGTCAGGAACCGGACTCATATCCAGACCAGTTAAAATTATCCTTATTTAGCCGTGAACGCTATCAAACGGCCATGGCAACTAACAATGCCGAGCGACATTCAATAAACACCGCGTTGCTGCCGTAACCTGATTCTGGCGCCAACGCCTGCGCCGGCGCCGCTGAGCTGTCAAGTGTCGGGTTATGTCATATTATGCACTTGTGGTGCTGACCTTACTGAGCTACAGGTGAAATAAAGTTAAGTAATACTGTGGCTTGGATATTTAAATCACTTTATTTCCTAACTTACAAAAAGGAGAAAAAAACTGAATGCAGATCTCCCTAGATTAATTTGAGCACTTCTTGAGGTTTCTTGTTTGGAGCCTCATTAGACTTCTCCAAAATGTTGATAGATAGAGAGGGAAAGGCAGGCCTAAGAAAAGATGGATGAATTGTGTGAGGAATAATATGAAAGAGAAAGGAATAAATGATACCGTGACGTCTGACAGGGGGGAATGGAAGAAGATAACGTCACCGACCCCAAGTAGAATGGGACAAGGCCAGGTAGATGATGATTAGACTTCTCCAAAAGTGTCAAAACAACTACACTTCTTTGGACACTCCAATGAATGGGACTTTTTTAGGTCAGGGGGGTTGCAATGACGACACTGGACTGGTGCTCTTCTTAGAGCAGTATTGTTTTAATGTAACTCCAGTGTGGGAAAGAGACGGAGATAACCACCTCGGCCACCTCTTTCCCACTCTGGAATAAGATTAAAACAATACTGCTTTAAGACGTCATGGTAAGTCACCAGGGTGTCCAGGTGACTCCTGAGTAGAAGTACCGTATTGGGACTGGGTGGTGGTGGGGTCTATAACCCCGCATTTCACTGAATTTTTCTTGCAGCGGTAAACTAGAGATGGATGACTTAATCAGTGTATTCTTCGAACTGTGACAGACACACTCTAATTTAGAGTTACACGTGCTACCGTAATTCGACTCATGCGCAGTCCCAGTGTCGTATTACACGTGTCATAATCATATGCAGTTGTCATGCAGTCGTGTATAACTTGCACTTTACATCACTGCATATGTAATCGTTCGTTTTTTGACACAGCTAATAAATAAATCTAGTTTACTATCGAGGTCGATAGGCCAAACAAGTTGATTTTGCGTGCTCAAGAAAAAATCTGGGTCAGAAAAATAGTGTTATAATTAGCGCTACATGTGTCAAAGTCCGTAACAATGAGCAAAGCTCAGAATCATTAGAGTTATAGACTAGAATAACATAATCTGAGTTCCCACTACTCAGATTATGTTATTCTATTATCATCAGGAATTACACAGTGACAACAGTCAGGACTTATCCCTAGTCGTACCTCGATGCTCGCCTTGTTTTACTACATGGCGAAATGTGGGTGTACTACATTTGATATAATGGGTTTAAAAATACCCTTTATGAAGCCGAAAGGCATTTGTTCTCACCATCATTGCGATCACTTCTTAGTTCTGGACCATACCTGGGAACGTTCTAGTTACGGAGATATTGGGGGTCAAAGTTCTAGCTTTTTCACAAGTTTTTTTTAAATACAAATTTTTAATTTTGTAACTTTACTTTAAATACATCCACGATCCCGTACTATTCTATACGTCCATCAGCACTGTGTTCTAAGTGCGTTATAAGGACTCCTACCGTAAGACGTGTTTATTGTACCCCAAAAAAAAGTTACCAAGCAATAATTTTTGCGTAGCTTGATGTACAGAATGCTTGGTTGGCTGCTTCGTGAAGGATACGCCTTGTATTTACTTACACATCTGCCCAACCCTTTGGAAAATACAGGCATGATGTTATGTTAGTTAATGAGTATTATATTATCTGTGGTTAATGGAAGACCTAGTTCATGGGCTGCGGGACTGTTCGAAAGAGATACCGCGGCCCTGGAACACAAAGGGCAAAGAAGGAACTTGGATGGGTTTTAGTCAGTACAAGTCTGACACTCCCTTCCACTCCGCCCAGAGCGGGGGAGAATTTTGATGAAAATTGGCCTAGTTCATAAAAAACGGAAGAAACTGGATAGCCATGACACAAAACTGCCATGAGTAGAGAAATTTGGAAGAGGCCTACACTCAGCATTGTGTGTATCTATCTATTCTATGGCTTTAGTGTCAAATTACGTCTACTTCGCTTGCAACTTGTCACGCTGACGTTTACGTTGCTCTCGCGCACGCTACCCGGCCATTTAGATTACATCGCCGGGTTATCTTTTAATTGAAATACACGTTGTTTCAGTTAATTTATTTGCGGGAGAGTACACCTCCACGTGTTAAAATATACTGGGCATTCGTCCAGTGTAATTTGGTCAGTTAGATCAAATCAAATCAAAGCATTTATTTCAAGTAGGCCAGTTACAGGCACTTTTGAATTGTCGAAACAAAGGCAACAGTAAAATAAAGCTACAGTCCCAGTCACAAGGCACAAAAACTGTGAAAGTACTGTAGTTGCCCATTCCCTAACGTAGATCTCTATGGAGAAGAACGGGCAAGAAACTCCATGGACACTCTTTTAAATCAGAATACTTTAACAAAACCTTGGTTACATCATTCATTTTGAGATGGTACATTATGTGAGAACGATGCAGCAAGATGTGTACGTTAAAAGTGTCCATAGTAAAAACAATTCAAAAATAAAAGAATTAATTCAAATAAGCCGTGGCAAATAAGAGATGACCAGTCACAACTGACAGCGCCCGTTCACGAACATGACGCATGTATCAGCACCATTCAACTCAACCATTTTGAAGGGAACTAAATGATCCGACACACGTGCCACCATCAGCGAGACATTTGAGTGAGCATGACATACTCCTAACCGCCAGGGCACATTCAAGTCAAGAAAAGACGCAGGTTTCCAGCGAATGACAGCTTTCTAGTACATAGTACTCACACAATATGGGCTAGGCGGCTATATAATACAAAAGAGATTGAATCTATACAATGCAAAGATAGTTATACAATCTTCAGCAGCTCCAACAATACTATTTAATGCTATCAATTTAGGCGCCCCTGTTCTTGTGGAGCAGGACCGGCATTGAGCCAAGCATTTTTATCAGTGATATAATCGTCCAACTTGTAATATGCTTTCTTACATAGTGTGCGTTTAATGCATGTTTTAAATTTCGTTTCATTCAGTTCAAGAATACTTTGTGGAATTTTATTATAGCATCTCAAACAGTACCCCATGAAAGATGAGTCTACTTTAGCGAGTCTGAAGCCTGGCTGAACTAATTGGTCTCTATTTCTAGTACTGTAACTGTGTCTGTCACCTCTTTTATTAAAAAGATGTAGATTTTTTCTTATATACATTATGTTTTCGTAGATGTATTGACAATGTAGCGTCATGATGTTAATTTCCTTAAACAGTTCCCTTAGAGAATCGCGCCTACGAAGATTATATATGGCTCTGATGGCTCTTTTTTGCAGAATAAATATAGACTCAATGTCTGCAGCCCGTCCCCACATTAAAATGCCATAAGACATAATACTATGAAAGTAACTAAAATAGACCAGTCTAGCGGTATCTACATCAGTATATTGACGGATTTTTCTTATAGCATACGCTGCTGAACTTAGCCGCCCCGCAAGAGATGTTAAATGAGAACCCCATTGTAGCCTTGAATCAAGCGTAATCCCCAGGAAAACCGTTTTATCTACAAATTCAAGTTTCTCTTTATTCAATACTATATCACAATCGCTACTTTTAACATTCGGTAAAGCAAATCTTACGCATTTCGTTTTTTTTTCATTTAACACTAAATTGTTTGCTGTGAACCAATTATGAACCTGAAGTAGGGCATTATTCACGTCATCTAGATTTTGGGCCCGTCTATTTATCTTAAAAATTAGGGAAGTGTCATCAGCGAATAACACCAATAGAATAACGGATACCGATCTGCTGACTTATTTAATTTATTTCTAGTTGTTGTCCATGGTACCACACACATCCTAGGAAAAACTACTACATGTACTTAGATTAAAAATATTCTATGTTTATTCAGGTCCCTGTTATGTTATTGACTAACTTGGTTGTGGAGGTCAGATAGGCAGCCTAAAGGAGCTTGTGGCTAAATAATAACAGCCGCTCGGGTCGGTCTTAAGGTTAAGCCGCGCTGGTCTAGGTTGGTCCTTGGATGGGTGACCGCCCATTACATTACGAGTTTCCTCCGTGCCTCGGAAAGCACGTTAAGCCGTTGGTCCCGGCTGTCATTTGTAGATCTTTGACAGTCGTTACAGTTAGTCAGTGGGCCATAAGTCTTACCAAGTCGTATCGTATTACCTAGTACGAATCGGGTTGTGGAGGTCAAATAGGCAGTCACTCCATGTAAAATACTGGTATTCAGCTGCATCCTGTTAGACTGGAAGCCGTCCCCAACATACTTGGGAAATGGCTAGGCAGATGATGATCCAAGTCCCTCTCCACCATGTGGCCAACTACATCTTAATTCGTTCAGCCGTTTTAGAGTGATTGAGTAACAAACTTGTTATTGATAAGATAGGATAACATTACAGAGGGACTTATTTATATTCATAAGAACCATGTCCAATTGTCCATACGAGGGAAACAACATGATGGACATTCTGTTGTGAGTGTATCGTGATTATTTATGCTCATAAGCATTGTGTCCCATTGTCCATACGAGAAAAGAACCATGACGGACATTTCCACGGTTTTGTCTATACCACTGTCTGAGCTGAAGAACAACACAGACAGAATCTTGGTCTGTGATTAAAATGAGTCTAAATACTAATATTTAAAAGTAACTAACTAGCTTTTGCCCGCGACTTCGCTCGCGCCCTAAGCACCTAATTGTGTGAAATATACTATACGACCTTTTCTCATACCTACCAAATGTACATAAAAAAATTCATAAAATTCGGTCGAGCCGTTTTGGAGGAGTGCGACTACAAACACCGTGACACGACATTATATATTTAAGAAGATACATTAAAATTTATTTGCCAGTGTGTATGTAGCGAGTAATCTCCGGAACAAATGATACAATCCTAAAAAATCTTTCACTGGCAGAAAGCTACATTATTCGTGGTTGCTATAGGCTATAAATTATATTTATATCATGAATTTGCAGCCGAGCTATCACAATTTTTGCGAACGTTAGATAAATACCCAAAACCCGGGGGAAGTGAATGACCAAACGGTGTACCCAAGCGAGTGAAATCTTGACAAATTATGAACCATAAAAAATAATAACACCTTATCATAATCATAATCACCAATACAACGCACTTGACGTATCGCAGTGACGATTAACGATACCCTGCGCCGGCGCAAGTTACGTAACGTATACGTAACGACAGTAATCGACTGATCTAATATATTATAGGTAGGTGTGTATTCATGTGTTTTTTTTTGTAGATACAATTGAAAGTGGATGAGCGTGGCAGCACCGGCAGTGCTGATGTAGTTTTTATGAGGATTTGTTGGGTAATATTATTATGTGGATGGATATACTTCCAGGTCATGAGGAATTCCACTTGCATGATCATTTTTCACTAGCGACTCGTAATTAAGTAGTAATTAAGAGTCGCTAGTGACTACTTAACATCTTCCTTCTCTCTCTCTCTCTGCATCTTCTCTTCTCTTTCTCTGATTTTTCGAATTCACGTGCGTATTGTATAATTATCACTTGCTTTGGTGAAGGAAAAAATCGTGAGAAAACCAAACCATCAAGCCTAAGAGGCATTTTAAGACTATTCCTGAAGCAACATATGTGCCGCTATCCTAAGACAATACATCGACAAAGATAGGTCGCGATACTCTGCACTCAGACACCGAGTGTAAAAAATATATTGAAAATGTTATAACTTACAAGAGAGTGTTTAACTTGACCATTTGGCATTTGGATCGTGTAGACCACGGTGTTCTCACGTGTTTGTTTCGAAGTGGAACAGAGCCGTTTTTCACGAAATGATTTCAGACCGCGTGAATCTGTTTCGGCAATCCCCAAAAAACATAGGAAAACGTGTTTAAAAACAGCAACAATAATAATGATCTATCCGGCGAAATACTGTAACCACTTCCCATCATTATATTTTCTGGTTTTCCCCCGTTTTGTACGAGCAATTTATTTGTAAACATTGTTATTTAGCACAATCATTATATGCGGTTAATACCGCTCCAAAACAGCATTATTTATTTAAGTTTGGCTTCTAAATATGGCAACTGGTTTCCCCCATACAGTACTGATAATGACAATAATAAACAACAAGTATGGATGCTGTAATTAAGCTAATATTATCCTTTATCCTGTAACAATATTTATGCTGTTATCTGCAGAATTTCCCATGCTATGTAATATAGGTAAACAATAGTATTTCCTGTTGGGTGGATACTACATGACTGCATCGGGCACATCACATTATGTTGCGCTCGTATCGTAGAACTTTGAATGGTTAATTTGTCTCCGCGTGTTTTTTTTTTTCTTTATATAATACTGCAACGTGCATAAAGTCTTTTACCTTCTTTTTAGGATGGGAAATCATCAAATGACCCCTCCCGCTCTGGGCGGAGCGGAAGGGAGTGTCAGACTTGTACTGACTAAAACCCATCCATGTTCTTTCTTTGCCCTTTGTGTTCCAGAGCCACGGTATCTCTTTCAAACAGTCCCGCAGCCCCGGCAGGCATCGGCCCTTGCGGACCCTTTCCTGTGCGCTGACATCTCTTTGAGGCGTGCGTGGAACACGAATGTGCCGTCGGCACGGCCTGTCGTCATAAAGGAGCACATAACATAACATCACGGCTTTAATCCCCGAAGGCTTAGCCAGAGGTGTGCCTAATAGTACACGTACATTTCGCCAATTATGTTCAAGTCCCATGTTATAGGGGCCGAGCTTATTGCCATCAACCAAGCACGAATGCAGACTACGTGGCTGCTACTGAAAAATTCCTGATGGAAACCAATAACAATTTTCACGACTTGGGAATCGTCTAAAATCGTCAAGTTCCAGCAGCATAGTTTCATTTTACAAGATATTTCTAACTATTATCATTAACACTGAAAACCGGATATTTACCATGTTTACTATTTGTTTAGAGGAGCTCGTGGCTAAATAATAACAGCCGCTCGGATCGATCTTTAGGTTAAGCCGTGCTTGCCTAGGTTGGTCTGTGGATGGGTGACCACCCATTACATACCGAGTTTCCTCCGTGCCTCGGAAAGCACGTTAAGCCGTTGGTCCCGGCTGTCATTTGTAGATCTTTGACAGTCGTTACAGGTAGTCAGTGGCCCAAAAAGTCTGACAACCAGTCTTACCAAGGGGTATCGTATTACCCAGTACTGGGTTGTGGAGGTCAGATAGGCAGTCGCTCCATGTAAAATACTGGTATTCAGCTGCATCCGGTTAGACTGGAAACCGACCCCAACTTAGTTGGGAAAAGGCTAGGCAGATGATGACTATTTGTTTAGAGCTCCCGATATTTTTTTTTTTAGTAAACATGTTACAATGTTAGTTACCATGACAGTTTAAAAACTTATAGTGTTAGAAACACTGCACACAAACAACGATATTCACATACAACGGTTTGTGCGCATTACAATACAGCACTCAAAGAAATAGAGCACAATGTTTTATTTATTATTTCACAATATATAACGTTCCTTGATACAACTGAACGTAATGGAAACTTTTGTACTGTTAGCGGCCGATAAAGGAGTAGGTAAGTAGGTATGTTTATATACTTTGTAATAAAAATGATGTAGGTACCTATTGTTTTAATGTTCTGATAGCCCAGAGGTTAAAGGGCGCTTGGTAAGAATGACGATGCGGGTTTGAGATCGGGCAAGTAAAGATGTGACTTTTAAAACCACGAAGGGTTAGGCAGAGGTGTAAATCAGAGATATTATGGAGCTCCGTAACCGTAACCGAAACTATTGTTTATACGAAATAAAAATATATGCGTAACCGTAACATAACCTATTTCATAACTAGTTAGTTTTTACTTCAATCTAATATCCGTAACCGAAACTATCCGAAACTAACGGATAATCCGAAATAATTACATATCTGTAACCGTATCAGAAACCGATATAATTTTATTCCTATATCCATATCCGTATCCAGATCCGAAATACACCAAAATTTCACCAAGTATGATTAATTATCTTCCAATTCTCGTCAGGTACGAGAAATTAAACATAACGTTAGAAATTAGCATGTAAGAGGAAGTTTGAAAGTGGCGCCTGTTACAGAAAAGATGAAAAGATGGACAGGTGATGAGTAGGGATGGAACACATGTGAACTAAAAGAGTGATGAATATTAATGTTGATGGATGGAGAGGGAGAGGAAGACCAAAGAAAATATGAATGGATTGTGTGAGGAATGATATGATGGAAAAAGGAGTAAATTATAGTGAATGACAAAAGAGAATGGAAGAAAAAATAGTTTTGCGCCGACCCCAAGTAACATGCGACAAGGGCAGGAAGATGACTGTGATGGTGAATCCTCTTTTATTCTGTACCGTGGCCTAATAGAATCCAATTACAAAGCATCAGCCAATACTTAGATCATTCTTACAATACCTGACGAAGAAAGTAAAAGCCAAACTCTCAAAAAATGATCCATTCATTTACATTTTACAGTCTAATCAAAATTCTTAAACACCTACATAAAGATCACTTCAAAGAGAACAATACAATTTATATGCAGACGTTAAGCACCTATAAAACCATATAACAGATGCTATATTACTTTTAAATGTGAAATTGCCACCATTAGACACGGCTCAGTGTCAATTTCAAATATTTTTCAAATAATTTAAACTAAAAATGAAACACTAGCGACCCTACAACTATTTTAATCACCAAGTTCAAACGGTAAATGAAAATAAATTATAATTCTGATCTCATACGTAAATAACAAATAGATGAGTTTATTGCTCTGTGATAGTGACGTCATCGGTTGACCGTGACCTTCAGAAATACCTCATCATCTGCCTAGCCTTTTCTCCACAACGTTGGGGTCGGCTCCCAGTCTAACCGGATACAGCTGAATACAAATATTTTACATGGAGCGACTGCCTATCTGACCTCCACAACCCAGTTAGTACTGGATAATACGAGACCCTTTTGTAAGACTGGTTGTCAGACTTTCGAGCCACTGACTACTTGTAACGACTGTCAAAAGTCTACAAATGACAGCCGGGACCAACGGCTTAACGTTTTCCGAGGTACGGAGGATACTCGGTATGTGATAAGTGGTCACCGATCCACGGATTAACCTAGGCAAGCGCGGCTTAACCTGAAGATCGACCTGAGCGGCCGTTATTATTTAGCCACTAGATCCTCCTTCAGAGATGCCTATTGAGGATCAAGCATGAGTAGCTATCACCATAGTAATTACCTACAATCAATCAATGGACTCAGCCCATCATCATTTTCTGCTGGAGTGTCTAAAGTATCCCTACATCATGCGCTTCAGAGGACGTAAAAACTGCGATTAACGTGACCACCTACTTTATTTTTATTTGGACAGTCCCGCCACACTATTCCCAAACCACGGCAACTCCTGAAAGCCAGAATCAACAGTGGCAATTACCAGAAAAGCGCCCAGACAATGAAGTCCTAGAGAAACAATTTAACTGTCTTGGATCCCGCAACGAAATTAAACAGACCACCTATTTACTGGACCCAATTCATTTTGACAAGAACTATCATCGACACAAAAAAGAAAGAAGCCTGCAGCAGTCCAATGTTGGAAATAGGCTCCAAAGATGTGACACAACACCCTGTCCTCCGTCCTCCACATCCGATCTGTCCCAGCCACCTATTTAAGGTCGTCAGTGGTGGAAGACGACCCACACTAAGCTTGCCGTTGCGCAGTGTCCTTACCTCGCTTACGAATTGCTCGTTTGCTCGACTTTATTTAGTAATTAGACTGAGTACAAGTAATAGAGAAGCCAGTATCAATGCTTAGACAATAAAGATAGAAAAAGTATTTATTTGTCTCGCACATTACAAAACAAAACGATTAAACGTAACATTAAAATTAATTATAGCATAATCAGCCTACAACATTCCCACTGCTGGGACACACGGCCTCCTCTCTACGAGAGGGAATGGGCTGTAATCCACCACGCGGGCCCAGTGCGGGTTGGTAGATGTCACATGCATGATCATCATGCTCTCAAAACGGCGAAGGTAAACATCGTGAGGAAACCGGCATGTCCTAGAACCAAAAATTAACAATAAAACAAAAAATATAAAAAGTAAATATATGAAAAGCTTAAATAGCATACATTAAACTAAAATTGGTCCTGTGCGAGGCTGAAAGGCCAATAGGTTGAATACCTAGCATTCTTCAGAAAGATCTGAAGAATATCCACATAGGTTTGCATAAATATACACAACTAAAACATGATATCTTCACGTTTAGTGGATTAAACGAAGCTTACCAATAGCCTTCTTTTTCCTTTGATGATTTTCAATTCTGAGTCATAAGCACTTTCGGTCCTTTCATCTTTAACAAGAAGTGAAATAATTATTTTCTTCAGATTTAAATGAAATATATACCTAAGTGTTACTACTTACTCGAAATGATTACATGCTAAAATATACCTTCACATAATTTTTCGCAAAATGAATAAAAATGATAACACAAATAAAAGTTAAAAGGAGTCTTTACCGCGAATCTCACAAATCCTCTATCGTTTATATAAAAAAAAGCCACAAAAATTACAGACATTACGAATAAATCTCTACAAAAGATGCTTTCGCTAAAATATATAGTGACATTAAAAGACAGAAAGCTGTTTTTCTCGTTAATATTACGTCACTTCGTGTCCTCACCGATTTTCCCCGAAATCTCACGAACGATGACCTAAAAACGCTTAAATCTAAATTCACGGAACATTTTATTTCAGAGATCGACGAAAATATGATTTGGGACAATACGTTATAGTTTTTAAACGATATCACACGAACTGTCACGATCAAATAGAAAACATTTATTATTAGTTCTGTATCGTGAAAATTCGTGTAAATCGTAAAAATATAATTTATGAGAAAACGTAGGTGCCACGCTGTCTCTGTGTGAGGTGAGTTGGATTCGTGTTTTTAGATTATCTTGTTTAGCTGTGGAAAATTCTAGATGACCTACGCTTTTGGACGAAAACTCGAAAAGGCCTAAGTTAAAGTAGGCAGTAAACAGAATAAATAAATATATGAATTTCTGATAGTCATCATTCTCTTGCCCTTATCACAATTCATTTGGGGTCGGCGCAGCATGTCTTTTTCTTCCATACTTCTCTATTACTCGTCATTCATCAGACACCTGCTTTCTAGCAATATTCTTTACACACTCCATCCATCGTTTCTTTGTTCTCCCTTTACTCAAATACCCATCCACATCCATACTCAAAACTTCCGTCAGGACATTTTCCTCATTCCTCCATACCACGACAACCGATTACCAAACAACTTTTCAGTCACTTTTAGATATCTTCTTATGTACTCATTCCTTATTTTATCCGTTCGCGTAACACCACACATCCCCCTTAGCATTCACATCTCAGCCGCACGTCCAAACAGAATATTTTATCGTTTCTTCCAACTTCAACCGAATATACATTTCGATATCCACAATTCAGCACAAACCCTTTTATTTCCCCCAAAAAAGAAAACAAATCACTTACAATACAACGTTATTCAAATAATTCTCCTGCTCAGGTTACATGAAGTATGAAAAATAAAGAAGCGCTGCCTCGATAGAAAAGAAAATATACATTCCGAAATACAACGGCCGAAATTCAAGGTCCTAATTACATAATCCTATCTATCACCATAACGACGAATAGTATTTCATCACTAAACAATCTGAAAGTCTGAATCTATCGACAGACCTCCGTTCCACACGTCAGTAATTAAAGAAAGAGGTCGAGTATTTATTAAGTACGGTTTCCTACAAAAAAATGATAATTGAAAATGTGAATAAAGGAAAACCTCACCTTTATCATATAAAAACCCGTTCAGTTTATGGACGACATCAGTAGAACAGATCTATTCCTCAATTGCCTTAAACGACATACACGAGCACACATGCCAATTTAATACTTATAATATGGCAGCGCAACTCCAAGCATGAGATCCTGGTTTCGATTCCCAGGTCGGGCAAAGTGTTATTGAGTTTTTCTATCAGGAAGTTCTTAGTAGCAGCCACGGAGTCTGGATATGTGCCCGGTTGATGGCGAAAGGCTCGCCCCCTATTATATGGGACTTAAAAATAACTGTTGAAATGTAGGTGTACTATTAAGTATACTTCTGCCTATCCCTTCGGGGATGACAGGCGTGATGTTATATTATGATAATATGACATGTTTGTGTCAAAATTACATAATTGTCACATTTACAAGCACTGCTTAATAAAGCAGAACACGATGAAATAATTGTTAAAATTAGCGTTTGTCCCGATGCCTCTCAGTTCATTGAATAGGACCCTGACCTCTCTTATCAAACGATTCCACAGCTAATGCCAAAGCTAGCTGACATTTAACCCCTTGCTGCTCCATTACTTCTTACTCCATGTTTATCGTCTATCCCGATTACCCAACCGAAGCTTTCCACAAGGATTGCCTCGACGTCATTCAGACGAGGATTTTTCTTTTATTTCCCCGGCGTCAGCTTCAAATTAAGGGCGAATACTTATTTACAGATGCGAGGAAATGTTTATTTTGCTCTATGTCATCATCTGCCTAGCCTTTTCCCAACTATATTGGGGTCGGCTTCCAGTCTAACCGGATGCAGCTGAATACCAGTATTTTACATGGAGCGACTGCCTATCCGACCTCCACAACCCAGTTAGTACTGGGTAATACGATACCCCTTGGTAAGACTGGTTGTCAGACATTTTGGGCCACTGACTACCTAACGACTGTCAAAGATCTACAAATGACACCCGGGACCAACGGCTTAACGTGCTTTCCGAGGCACGGAGGAAACTCGGTATGTAATGGGTGGTCACCCATCCACAACTCTATGTGCGTGTGTGTGTGTTGGTCTATGTGTGGGGTTAAAAGTATATGGAATACATTGGACAACAGTCGGGGTAACGATGACTTCCGTGTACGAAACAAACATACATTTATATCTATACATATAGTCGTTTTTCATATCTATGTGTGACTACGTTGTACTTATAAATTATGCGAAGGATTTTGTTGTAGTTTCACAATCATTTATAGACTTTATTACGAAAGTTTTATGTGTGTTTTGTCACAAATCGGGGCGGTGGCAGGGTTAATATAAGAGCGAGTACTGCAAAGTAACTTTATGAACACCATGCCCAGCAATGGAGTCCCTCATTATTTATGAAATCTTAAAGATTTTTCACTATAAACTAAAGCCTATCTGGCTGAGATAAATATAACCAAATATAAGAGATTGTTACCGCAGCTTAAAAAAATCCTTTCACTTTGACTAAAAGCAGATCGGAATTTTTCCACCATGTAAACATTCAAACCACATAATTATGTCTGTCAATAATAACAGCATACTAAGCTAAGCTCATTATTATTTATAGCAGCTTAGCCTGGGTTATCTGCTAGCCTAGTACCACAGCCTATTATTAACTACGAGTAGTTTAGCTTTAGTTAACTTGTAACGGATATGAATATTAAAAGTGAAAACTGGTCAAACTGGTATCTCCAAGGTAAGAAGTTTGATAGAGCTATACTTCGATACCTAGGCACCTATATCCAAATTTTCCACGTACCTAAATGACACTGAACTTGGTAAATACTGGGTGGAAACTGAAAATCACCCAAAGATCCTTTTTACTTATGATTATGAACAACTTTTACACCAGGACGAATCTAAAAATCGCGTTAGACTATCACAGTAAATTTCTTCATAATGTGAAGGAGCTCGTGGCTAAATAATAACAGCCGCTCGGGTCGATCTTTAGGTTAAACCGCGGTTGCCTAAGTTGGTCCGTGGATGGGTGACCACCCATTACATACCGAGTTTCATCCGTGCTTCAGAAAGCACGTTAAGCCTTTGTTCCCGGCTGTCATTTGTAGATCTTTGACAGTCGTTACAGGTAGTCACTGGCCTAAAAGTCTGACAACCAGTCTTACCAAGGGTTATCGTATTACCCAGTACTAACTGGGTTGTGGAGGTCAGATAGGCAGTCGCTCCATGTAAAATGCTTGTATTCATCTGCATCCGGTTAGAATGAAAGCAGGCCCCAACATAGTTGGGAAAAAGCTGGCTGATGGTGATGAGTTATTCCGGAGCTGGAACAAGTGTGATTATAATAACTGAAAACCTACTACTAACCTGTATTTACATTATAAACAACTTTTACAACGAGAGAAACCCTAAAATCGAGTAAAAATACTTCTATAGTTATAATCGTGAGTAATTGAGTACACTGACCTCTTGAGAATTTTCCAGTCATTTTATACATAACAACAAGTCCGTCGTTCCCTTTTAAGGGAACGACGGACCCAATTTGACTGACAACGTAATCAAAGCAAATTCGAAAGCAATTAATTTCCGTACGTAGGGTATAGACAAATTTACGGTTATTTTTCCCTATTCCCAAAGAGCTAGTACATCGTTGGCCTACGAATAACTGTGGTATAGTATGAGAAAAATACGTGATACTATAGCCAAAATATTCCATTACATACGAGAAAACTGTCCTACTTTCAGTCAAAAAACCCTTGAACGTTAAAATTCACGCTCTGTAAACACGCCAGCAAAAAAGCCATTCAGACGAATATTTTAAATATACTCCCAGACAAACTGGCATATCTATCAACACAATAATTTTAACATCTTTAGTAACATCACGCGATATTTTTTGCTAAGCCGCGTCCACATTAGAAAAAAAACAACGTAGATCCTATCAAATTGGCGATTAATCAGACAGGATGATACATTTGTCTGTAACATGTGTTTTATAGCTGATGTTTTACCAAGTATGAGGAAGTCTGGTGGTTGGAAAAATGCCATAATGTTGGAGAACTGATGACAGATATGCTATAGAATTACCTGAATTCAAATTCAAATCTTCAACCTACAGCGTTGATTTTCATTTTTAGATATACATGGTGTAAACGTATCCTTAACGAACCCGTCAAACAAACATTCTGAAAATCAAATTAATATAAGTAACTCGACGCAAAAATTATTGCTAGGAAACGTTTTTTTTTTGGGTGAAATATAACGTTTCACGGTACTCAATGGATGCATTGAATAGCAAGGGGGTCATGGAAGTATTAAAAAAAAAAAAAAAAAAAAAAAAAATTAAAGTAAAGTTATTACGTCATTAAAAACTTGTGAAAAGGTAGGAACTTTGAATCCCCATGTCTCCGTAACTACAAGGTTCCCATGTATGGTCTAGAGCAAAAAAAATATCGCAATGACGGGGTGAACAAATGCCTTTCGGCTTGGTTAAGGGTATGTTCACACCCCTTATGTGTATTTTTTTATGGCACCCTATCTCTCTATCGTGTTATTTTTTAAAGCAGCATTGAAAAAGTTTAATCGGTGGCTCAGCCCTATATCACTGAATTACTTTTGGTATGGACAGTTTGACCTGTGTTATGAGAAAACACCGCTTTTTCCAAGTTGGAAAAAGATGTCTTCGGTCATCGCCCTAATTTAGGGCAATACCTCTTTTCATGACTTGACCTTTTTGTTGGCCCACATCCAACAGTTGACAAAATCAGGAAACTCCACAAATAATCATTCTTATATACGCATTTACTGAGGCACTGCGCAATGCGCACACAAAAATATTTTTTTTTTAATCACAGTAGCCGTAAAGGTTATGTCTGGCCAGTTTCTTTATTTGTATGAAACTCGTTATAAAAATATTTTCGGGTTGTCAGTTGCCTAAACTTGAAGATCAAAATTGAATTTCCTGAGCAGCGCCTAAAAAGCGAAATAACACAAAACAAAAACAGGAATTTCGTATACTTGAATTGTCTTCTACCACACATAAATCAGTAAAACGATTTGAATAAAAATCACCTCAGTAACTGATAACCCAGTTAATGCTTATACATACATACTTGATCCCGGACGCACGGCTTTGTTATTTTAAAACATTTATTATAATTCTAGGAAAACAAGTATACTGAGAAAAGTTACACGATAACTATGATTCTAGAATATTCCATTGTTTACTTGGGAAGCCATTGTGAAAGATACCACGAGCCTAGATTCCTTATAGATCATAATCAACCTATATTGTTCCCACTTCTGGGACACATGCCACCTCTCTATGAGAGGGAGTTTGCCGTAATAAAATAATATACAAGATTCTCGAAGATCCTCAGAAGGTTAGTAAAACAAATTTTATAAAATATGTCAGTTACAACTTATTATTTATTTTAACACAAGCTTGTTGTTCGAGATGCATCTACGAACAATAGCTCCAAATATCGGGGAGTCGAACCTCCCTGCTATAGTCTTCAGGAAGGAGTTGGAGCTGGCCCGTACTCTGCAGAGTAACGACGCAGACTCCTTCCTAATGATCGCGTGAAAGTCATCTACGTGTGCCTGCGCGAACATACCAGATGCACTGCAGAAACGGGACAGCCCCATCAACATCCTGAATCCATTATTATACTGGACCCATAGAGCGGTGATGGTCCGCCGAGTATAAAGAATGTAATATAGTAATGTTGGTTTATGCAGTTTGGTGTATGCCTCATATCTAGCAGTTTAACGGTTCTAGGACATAACAATTTCCTCACTATGTTTTCCTTCACGGTCTATTTGAACTCGATGCCCAACCCCAAGAAGATTTACAGTTGTTTAAAATGGAAACGGTGTCTAACCAACATAGGAAATGGTTTATAATTAGTTTTGGATCAAGAAGACCAAAGAAACGATGGATGGTTTGTGTGAGGAATGATATAAAAGATAAAGGAGTAAATGATAGCATGACGGTTGACCGAGGAGAATGGAAGAAAAAAACGTGTTGCGCCGACCCCAAGTGATGAGTATTGGACCAAGATCCCATGAAAGCCAGACCTATATCATTGAATAAAAAATTAAACTATTTCCGTGGAAATACCTTACTATAGGTAAGAACAATTGGATGTATGTTATGAAAAGTCGGTCGTGATGGCTTTGGCCGGTATCAGGTAATAAAGGTGCTAAATAGCTGCTAAGTTACGTCATACTATAAAGCTTGAATTCTTGATATTACATAAGGGCTAGTAAGATAATACGCCTCTTCCACTGCCAGACTCTTTGTGTGGTGATAAACCCCGCCAGACACCTTTAAAGTATTTTAAATTATAATTACCTTATATTGTAAGGTAACGGCTTTCACAGAACCAGTTTAATTTTTTATAAAATGACGTAGATCTGGGGTCGCCCTCTATATTGTGTTAATGTTTTCGGTGAGCACGTCTACTGCCTTGAACCCTCGGGATGATGCGTGATGTTATGTTAAGAAACAAAAAATAACGTGGTAATACACTTTTTACAAATAGGTCAGTTGCCAAGAAATTGATGTTTTTACAAACTCTTTCTGAAGATAATTTTGTAATAATTTGTATCAACGAGTGTTGGATTCGTATCAATTTTTATAAGTGAGTCATCATAAGAGTTTGGTCTACTTCTGGATTGGTGAATAGACTACTAGACACGGTGGCTGTCACGTGAGGGAGCAGCTGTTAGGAGATATTTTACAAACATAAATTACAACATAACACACTGAAATGAACAACACTTCTGCCTAACCCTTCAGAGTAATAGGTTGTTTTAAAATACAGAGTTTACCTAATTGCTGAAAGCTTTGCAAATAATTGATCGAAAGAAACTCACTCGAATAAGAGAGAAAATTGCCTAAAAATGGATGAAATGCAAATTGAAATTAACGCACTTTTTAAAAGGAACATAACATAATATAACATCACGCCTGTAATCCCCGAAGGGTTAGGCATAGGTGTACCAAATAGTGCACCCACATTTCGCCAGTTATGTCTAAGTCCCATGTAAAGTCGCCCCCTAGGCGAGCCTATGGACATCAACAATTCAGGACGGTTTCGGGCACAATTCAAGACTCCGTGGCTGCTACTGAGAAATTCCTGTTGGAAAAACCCAGTAACAATTTGTCCGACCCGGGAATCGAACCCAAGTCCTCATGGTCAGCAGTCGCGCTTGCGACCACTAGTCTAACGACCTTTTAATATCTGTTTGATAAGAGTCTATCAAACTGTCGACCAGTGGTCCACATTGACCCTGGATCGAAGGATTTGGAAGTCACGGGGAGATGCCTTTGTCCAGCAGTGGGATGACACAGGCTAACAGTAACAGGAGTCTATCATAATAATGCAGAAGCAACAAAACAGGAATCGGCAAACAGAAAATTTAATTTAATAAAATTCGAGACACTTCTCCAGTGTCTGAGCAAAATTGGGTCAACGAAGTTAATTCTGAATATTTATGTAATTACTTCACAGTCAATAAAACGGTTGACACAAATATAATAAAAGGGAACCTTGTCAGCTTACCCTGAATTCTTGAGAAAGTTGCTTCAGAAGCAGGAAAATTTACAGCAAAATAATAAGATCAGGTTCAAGGCAAATTACAGGAAAACCACAATATTTTGACTCAAAACATTTTGTTTACACAACTAAATTACGTGTTGAGACTTAAGAGAAGTAAGACAGTTCGGACTTGACCCCTTTTTAAATTCGGCCGGCCGGCCGGCCCTGGTTTAATCCATGGCCCGGAACGAGACGGAATGGGAAGCCGTCACCTCCTACTGCGAAGCAGTCATACTAGCGAAGGAGGTTGCGGAACGTGAGAGGGAAAGAACCTCACGTTCCAGCAGCGCCCCAGTCGTCGGGGGTCACCTGGTGGCTCCCGGCCACCGTAGGCGCGGGCTTGTGGACGGCGAGTTATGGGCTAGCCGTCCGGCCATCTTAAGACGACAGGCCGTGTCGAGGGCGCGTTCGTGTTCCACGGAAGGGCCGATCCCTGCCAGGGCTTCGGGACTGTTCGAAAGAGGTACCGCGACCCTGGACCACAAAGGGCAAAGAATCAACATGCATGGGTTTTAGTCAGTACGAGTCTGACACTCCAAGCAAGGCATTACGTGATTTTCCTGGTTTGAGAAAATTATACATGATAAGTCCGACTCAGTATTTTTTTACTATCATGACTAGCAATATTTTTTGTGTTGGACATTGAATATAATGTGCTGATTCATCGTCATCTATAAAAAACTAGGTAGAGCTATCTACTCTAGTTGATAAGCTATCACAAGTATGATGGGGTCCGCTTCAAGGGCTACCGAACCGGCTAGTTTACATGTCCGTTTATCGTCCAAAACCCATTTTACTAATTGGTAGCGTAGCACGATACTTAACCATGGGTAACCAGTCTCATAAAACAGTTAAAATATTTAAAATATTGTCACGTGATCACCACTTATCACAAATGTGCGTTGGAGTATGGAGTATCTAAAAATTCGCAAACGGCTCAAGTTAAGATGATGCTGATCTCGTATGTAACTTTGCGACCAAATTGGTGTATCTCAATTTTCTAGTATTGTAGTTTTTATGAGGATTTGTTTGGTAATATTATTATGTAGATGGATTATTATATTTCCAGGTCATGAGGAATTCCACTTGCATGATAATTTGTCACCAGTGACTCGTAATTACTACTTATCATCTTACTTCACTCTCTCTCTTCTCTTCTTTCTCTGATTTTGGATTCATGTGCGTGTTGTATAATTATATTATCACTTGCTTCGGTGAAGGAAAATATCGTGAGGAAACCAAACCAGCATGACTGAGAGGTATTTCTCGACGGCGGCAGCGTGTAAAGCCAAGTCAGAGGCCCATGGGCAGCATAAAAACTCTCACACCAGGTTAGGCACTAACCACACGATAAAGAAGAAGAAGTAGACACACAGATTGACAGGAGGATGCTACCTATCCTCCTGATGACGCCCTTTGCATATCCTGTAATAAAGGGTGTAAATAGACCCTTTACGAAGCCGAAAGCCACTTGTTCTCGCCGTTTCCGCCTCGACCCCCATACTATTCAATCCATCCAGCAGACAATGCTTTGAGTTCGTTCCATCGAGTCCTACCGTAAAACGTGATTTTTCCCCCAAAAAAAAAGTCGTTTCCCAGCAATAATTTTTACGTAAAGTTACTTAGTTTGATGTACAGAATGCTTGGTTGACGGCTATGTGAAGGGTCTGTTTACACCTTGTATTTACCGGGAACAACAAGGTCTTATCAGAAACAGTGAAACACAAATATTTTAGTTTCAACCCGAGTGGTCTTCAGCAAACATTGTAAGTGCTACTGCACTTATCTCTTGTTTATTGATAAGGATCGAGGCCATACGTGCAGGATAAGCAGAGTTAAGTAAACTTACTTAAGCATATACATACATACGTACAACTTTATTTCTCACTAGCTTATGCCCGCGGCATCGCTCGCGTGGAGATCGGCAATTGTCCCACGGAATCGTACTGCCAGGATAAAAAGTATCCTATGTGTTAATCCAGGTTATAAACTATCTGTGTGCCAAATTAAATCCAAATCTGGTCAGTAGTAATTAAATTTACTCACAAACTTTCGCATTTATAATATTAGTAGGATGTTATTGAACTAAAAGAAGACCATCACACTTCAATTTGTAAGCGACCTAGCAATAGCGAAATATTTTTAATAAGAGATTACACGGGAGTACTACTTACAAGTTCCTGAACCTGATAGTTAGGAAAAGGTGAGCTAGATGGTAAAAACTATATGCAAAACTTGGGCAGTTTAGACAGCAATAAAATTGGTCTACATAATATACAGCTAAGGGAATGCAAAAATACGCAAGTAAACGGGTCGCATTGCATCGGATCGGAACGGATTTTACAATCTTCAAACGATATTAAATCTTGTACATAGTATTTAAAGTCTATATTACCAAACTGCGTCTCCCGCGACACGCAATATTAGCCGAAAGTATCGCGATCGGCTCCGTTCGCCTGTCGTCGTACCCGACACGGTAATAATGCAACTATTTGATTAGGCGCAGAAACGAAATGCGTCGATATCGGCTATCGCCGCATCCGTTCGTATCCTTTCCAATCCGATGCGATGCGACCCGTTTGGTGGAAATCATCCATGCGTTATTGCAAAACACGAAGCATGTTTCCTGTATGTTAATTTCATCGCAACTACACACGAGACTAAAACCCGCAACAGACCTTGAACTTTAAAATAAAATTAACAAAACGCATTTAGAATCAGCAACAACTTCGCGTAAACTGCCGTAAACAAAGTAATTTAGCAAACAACTCGTAAAATGGAATTTATAGTTCGTACGAGTGGTTATAAATACATTACTTTAAATAATTAGTGGTAGGGAAACGAGAATGTGGTTGGCAACACAAAAGCTGGTAGGATAGAAAAATCATTAGAGTATCAATCTTTTAATTATGATTGATGTAACATCATTTGACATTTTTATTACTATTTTGACATATCTTTTTAAGCTATTGACATTTGTAATTTGATTTCTTTGGTATCCCGCAGTGTCAAAGGCTATATATTTATAGCCTTTGACACTGCGGGATAACGTAGCTTCCTGTTAGTGAAAGATTTTTCGATCTCGCATCAGCAGTTTCGAAGATTATCCCCTACAACTAAACTTGATTTTTTTTTTTGAAATTTGTAATTTGATACGTAGAAAATTCTTGATTTAGTACTTTTTTTTGACATTGGAATTTTATTATTTTGTTTAAATTGATAATTGTATTATTATGCCGAATTTAGTAGGCGGAATATGAAGATCATGAATATGTGTACGAGTTATAAAATCTGTAAAATACCATATTTCAGGCAATAAATGAATCTGAATCTAAAAAGAGCTATGATGAAGTTCTTAACTTATCATCATTATTCTCCTGCCTTCTATTTCGTCTTCCTAGCTCTCACTTTAAGTGGGGTCGAGTTTTATGATTTTCTGGCGCCAGGAAAATCTGTCCTGGGTTGTCGGGTCGGGTAGTTCTCCCTCCAATAGGAGCTTCGTCATGCTAGTCACGTACCATTATTCTCCTGCCCTTATCTCAATTTATTTGGGGTCGGCGCAGTGTGTAAGCTAGTGACTCTCGCACCACAAAGACGAACTTAACGACGTATATAGTTCATCCAAATCCATTCATCCGTTTAGGAGTTATAAAGGAACAAAGAAACGGACATACATACATACAGAACAAACACATAAACCTCCTTTGGGCTTCGCCGCAGTCGGGTGAAAAGAAAATGAAAGATGTCTAGGATGACAATTGAAAATTATATCCCAGCGTCTAAAAAATACAAATTAAAGTTTTTTAACACACAACTGACATTTATGAGAAAGCCTATACTTTCGTTTGACAAACTCGATGATTGTCACCCATCGTCCTCGTTACAATTTTAGAACCGACAGCTAATATATTAGTTCAAGAATAAATGTTGATTTGCGTCATAGTGTCACTGAAAAATCTAAAAAGAAGTCTATTGAAAGGTCATGCGGACGCCGCGCCGTCTCGCGGCTGGGGTATTTTAAGACCCCGAGTCTCGCGGCTGGGGTATTTTAAGACCCCGGTGAGAAACTGCCTTCTTGACTTGTTTAAGATGTTAATCTTGAAGGTGTTACATCGTAATGAAGATTCATTTATTGGATTTACTTTTAGAGCTGGTTTTTTAAGGTTAAGAGGAAGGTTAGACAAAAGGTTAGTTTACTTCGGGATAACGTTTTTTAAATGCCTTATATCTTATAGACCGACCGCTTTAATGACTCCTCGCGAAAGTATCAATTTAAATGGAATATTCTGAAGGTGATCACGTATTGGTTTAATCAGTATCTATCGTAATACCTACGTGGATTATGGTTATTTTAAAGCAAATAACCTGTAGAATATTGTTAGGACTTTGTGAACGCTTAATGTGCCTTTGATGGGGCAAGGCGGAGGACTCATTAAAGCGGTCGGTCTATAGGTATATTTGATGCGATATAACTACACTATAATAAAATAAAGAGGAATAAAGTTGGTCTGGGCGGTGTTTTTGAATTCAGTCTACGATGGTATTCCTCCACCCCATTTGTTGTTCTGATCTTTTCTCCGTAACGAGAAAATTGTCAAGCGAATCTGTCCTTATGTGAATAAAGGAATTTCTCGTCTGTACATATTCTGTCTTTAAGCGAATCTGGTGTAAAGCGAATCTGTCGTTATAGTAACAAATGACTTATTGTGGATGTGCCCTTGTTTTGTTCTGTCTCCTGCTGATATGGAGGATAGTGAAAATTATGTTTTTCCTACTCCTTCGCTATTCTTTTCTGATTAATTTCGTTGCGGGATCCAAGACAGTTAAATTGTTTCTCTGGGAGTTCGTCGAGCTTCATTGTCTCGGCGCTTTTCTGGTGGTCACCACTGTTGATCTTGGCTTACAGGAGTTGCAGTGGTTTAGAAATAGTAAGGCTGGATGTCCCAAAAAAAAGTATGAATGCAGGAAGTAATTTACGAATCAACTCTTCTTCTTTCATTCAAAGCCAATGGATTGAGTTGGATTAGATTCAGTCAAGATATGAGATATAATATACACGTATCTTAACACGATTTAGATAAACTTATATTTAATGTAAAAGAACTACATGTAAACTGGATGCATGATAATATGAGCTAAAGCTAATGATAAATCGATAACGTCCTGTACGATAAAACTTACAATAGAAAATAAACTGCTTCTAATACGATATAAATATTGTGGAGTCAGAATATTTACTTTTAATATTATTGTCTTGTACAGTCGCCAGCACAACAAGCTACCCGAAACTGTCAAATTTTTCTAATCAACCTTGAACCTAATACTTTAGCGGTAAAGTTGAATTTCTATTAAAGAAATTTGACAGATTTTAGTAGTACTAAGATATTCTTACGACCTAGACTTGCAATAATTTTGCAGACAATTTTTACTAACGAATTTACGTCAGCTGTTAACATTAATCTTCTTTATTCATAATTTTCCGGGCAATTGCAACTGTGGACAGCTGGTGCTCTAATTAGCTGACATAATAATTCCGGATGTCATAATTAATGACACACTGTATCATTTACCCCTGACCTTGGCAGCTTTACAAACTTTTGTATAAGTATGTCAAATCCAATGAAAAGGTTTTATTAGAAGGTTGCCTGTTGGTGGTGTACTATTACCAATATATCAGTGGCGAGGGTTCCATACAACTCGATTCCTACTGGCTTCCCTTTGAAAAATGACACAGTCGGTATTCTATAGACAAATAATATAATCACATTAAAGATACGTACTCCGTCTTACCTCTAAAATCAAAAATCATAATCAAAATATTTATAAAAATTGACCCTTCGCTACTGCTATATATATTACACCCACACTTCGCCAGTTTTGTTTTAAGCCCCATGTAATAGGTGTCGAGCTTATTGTCATCAACCGGACATACATCCAACCTTCGAATCCCTACCAAGAAGTTCCTGATGGAAAGCCTAGGAATTTAACTCAGAACCGCAGGAGAACTGAGACCATAAGACCGACACGATGATTATGTCATGCTCATCAGTCGATGTCAACACTATTATCTATAAACCAAGCTTCTCACTTGCAATAGCATTGAAATTGAAAAGCATTGCATCCTAATTTTAGCAACGAACAAACTTTACCGACATTTCGCGATAATATTGATGAGCAAACCAATCTTCCTGTCAGATCCTTAAAAACATCGTTTCTTTAATCTTCACTAACCTTTTAACAGATCAAAGCATTAATTAAGTACACTTAACAACGTATATACGAGTATTTTAGCACCTCCATCTTGGAAGCGGCACCCTTCGAAGCGCGAAATGACATCGAATACCTACCTAATGATGTCGCCGTCCATTTTGGAAATGCATATTTCTTTTTTTTAATTCTTTTTTTTTTTGAATGATCACGCGCATTTCAGTGACTCTGAAAGGTTGTTACTGCTTAACCAGACTATCCTGTCGTGGCCGAAAATTACTTGAAAGCCCCCAACCAGTATAACTTACAAACTAAGGATATTCATTAAATGAAAGGTCACTGTAATCGTAGAGGTCTGCCCCGCTTGGGCGGAGCACCGCCGTGTCCTCGTAGCGGCGATTGGCGGCGGCGATCTCTCGCGTCCGGCCTTGGTTCAAGCCATGGTCCGGAGCGAGAGGGAATGGGAAACCGTCACCACCTTCTGCGAAGCAGTCATGCTAGTGAAGGAGGTGGCAGGACGTGAGAGGGAAAGAACTTCACGCCCCAGCCGCCGCGGGAGACGCCCTGGGCGTCGGGGGTCACGTGGTGGCTCCCGGCCACCGTAGGCGCGGGCCTGTGGACGGCGAGTTATGGGCTAGCTCGCCGTCCGGCCGTCTTATGACAGGCCGTGTCGACGGCGCGTTCGTGTTCCACGCGCGCCTCAAAGAGATGTCACCAACCGAGTAGGGCTCCACATGGGCCGATGCCTGCCAGAGCTGCGGGACTGTTCGAAAGAGATACCGTGGCCCTGGAACACAAAGGGCAAAGAAGGAACATGGATGGGTTTTAGTCAGTACAAGTCTGACACTGCCTTCTGCTCTGCCCAGAGTCGGGGGGGGGGTCATTTGATGATTTCCCATACGAAAAAAAAAAGGGTCGCAAGTATATTCATGCATTAAGTCACGCCTTTTTCCCATGGGTAGGCAGATTATTCAGAACGCCACCTGCTACGATCCTTACATATTTCTTATGCTTTGTCCATGTTCATATATCCGGTAAAACACCCACGCTGGCACGCCCCTGACCCTTTTTAAAGAACATCACTAATAAGGTCAGTGTACGTCCTTTTAGGGTCTTTTTCTGGAGTTTTCAAGCACATCTGTCTTGTATTCCTTTTGTTAGTATTTTATTTATCCTCTCAACATGACTAACCCGTCTAAGGATACTGAATTTCACTTTTAATCACTATATATTTTAAATCGCAACGTAATTTAATGGCGTCGTCATCCATCTTGAAGATCCGTATGTCCGGAACTGCCAATTATTTTTGTTTGTAACAAATAATGAGGACAAACTCCAAGGTGTTTAATTAGGACATTGACTGCAGCTAAGATATAAGACTAAACGTAAACAAGAACAAAATCTAGATTATTTGCAGTATTTTTTTGGCACACGGAAAATTTGGGCGATTTGTTTGACGGAAAAATACGACAGTTCAGTTTTTATGAGTGACTATAGCTTATTCCCGCGGCTTCGCCCGCGTGGTGTTCGGCAATAAAATTGTCCCACGGGATTGCACAACTGGGATGAAAAGAATCATATGTGTTATCCAGGTTATAAACTATCTGTGTGCGAAATTTCGTCCAAATCAGTCACGTATTTTTTGCATGAAAGAGTAACAAACATCCATCCATCCATCCTCACTTTCGCATTTATAATATTAGTAAGATAGAATACTGAAATACTGGGCATTCCGAGGGTTTTTTTCGTGCTTATAAAGGACGTAGTTTCCACAACACACTTCTTCAGGAAACCATAAGTGTATTCACACCTATTTGCTTTCATAATATTGGAAACTTTAGCAATAAACAGACTGACCACAAAATCCTTCGGTAAAACCTGATTTTCGTAGTATTATGTTTTCGTATCGTAATGTAAGCTTATCTTGTCATCTGGTGACCAGACAATATAATATAACGCGATAAATTGTGATAAAAACTCGAGTGGGTTTCTTCATTTCAATGGCGAAAACGGTAAATATTATGGTGTGGTGGATCATGCACTTAGTGCATGGGGTTAAACAAGGTTGTTGAAGATTCATTCTGGAACAAAATAGAAGCATGACGATCGATTTCCCAAACAGATTTGAGTATCTAGAGATAAATACAAAATGTTACTGGACTTAGCTTGTTTTACAAATGATATGACCCTATTCCAAAAATTCTTGTTTTCCTTTTAGTGTGGAAGGGTTTTATGAGATTATTACTCTCTTTAGACCATGTCCGTTCCTTCCTTCCTTCTCTGCAAGGGATTTTATCTAGTTACCTATAGTCCACTCAAAGCCAAACTACTTTATAAGAAAATCGGTATTGACGGCACGGTTGGCGCAGTGGCTAAGCGATTGACTGCTGCGCTTCGTGTCGCGGGTTCGATTCCCGCACGGAACAAATATTTGTATGGCCTACAAGTAGTTGTTCCGGGTCTGGCTGTTTGTGTTATGTGACTTTATATGTTTGTAAACGCACCCACGATACAGGAGAAATTCCTAGTGTGGGGCAAAGTTTAAAAAAAAAAAAAAAATATCAAAACCAGAAGTTCGCAGAGCGAGCTGTGGCAAACTAAAGTGAACGAACCAAAATGGTTTCCAATGCTAGCCACCCTTTACACAATAACATCTTCGTGCTCTAAGGAAAGACTGAAGCTGTGGCGGGAAAGTGTTTCCATACCCATTCCATTCTGTCATTTACTGAAAATCTCCCACCTGGACACATGTTCCATGGCTGACCTGGAAGTCTTTAAATAGATTCCGGATACAGGCTGGCCGAAGCATGAAAAACCTGTTCAGGTGGAGATTCATAGATGACTTTGCCCTGGAGTGTAAATGTGGTGTTGCCCCACTAACGATGAGACACTTGATATCGTGTCCTGTCTGTCCTGTTGTTTGCACATCACAGGAGGTGATGGACGCTACTGAAAGTGCCAAACTCGTCGCCAAATTTTTTTCTGATTTAATATAAATTGTCATCGACACGGTAAAAAGAAGGTAATCTTATTTGGATGTATGTAGAAACAGAGCTGGCAGACGAGTTAACGTCTATGTCAGCAGACACTAGATTGTCTAAATTCAGTATTCACGGTTACAAACGAAAAAGACAATATATTCATCTAATGCCCTCGAAAACTAAGCCGAAATAAAGTAACAAAAAACGACAAGTCATATTTAACTAGAATATCCGCAAAAAACCCTTCACACGGCCTAAAACACTTAGCATAAAAAACTGATACCAACATGATACGATATCAAATGCCGTTGACACTTGAATGACTAAATATCAAATATTTACTGCATTAATCATGGCACTCCTTATTTATGAATACGAGCAAATACTGGATTTTTATTATCACGCGGCCACAAGTATATCTTCAAACGAAAGCAACTGCAGAGACAACAAAAATGAAAGTAGTCTTTTGAAGCATGCAAGTCTTACGAAGACACGCGAATAAAACATGAGACGCACAAATACAGGCGTAAACGGACCCTTCACGAAGCCGTCAACCAAGCATTCTGTACATCGAACTAAGTAACTTTACGCAAAAAATATTGCTGGGAATCGACTTTTTTTTTGGGGTGAAAAATCACGTTTTACGGTAGGACTCGATGGAACGCACTCAAAGCATTGTGCTGCTGGATGGATTGAATAGTACGGGGGTCGTGGAGGTGTTTAAAGTAAAAATGTTATATTAAAAACATGTACTTATTTTTAAAAAAAGTTGGAACTTTGACGCCCAATGTCTCTGTAACTAGAAGGTTCCCGGGTATGGTCTAGAACAAAAAAAATTATCGCAAAGACGGGGAGAACAAGTAAATTTCGGCTTCGTTAAGGGTCTATTTACACCCTTTATGTTGTTTGAGGGCTGGAAGCAAGTCGTATCGTAAAGGCGCACACCCACCGCGGCGCACGGATAGGCCACGCACGTGTTAAGCTTCGGTTTGTAAGAAAATGTATGTGATTGTGTACTCTGTCACGCATCGCATCAATTGACGTCAGTAGTACATGCGTGGCTTGCTCGAATAAGGCGCTTACATAGCTCAATTCACAACACAACGCCATGCAGCGTGCATGGCGTTGTGAACGTGGTACACAATAAACAAGACTATGCCGCGGTGGGCCACGCACGCTACAGTTGTACATAATTGTGGGTGTGTAGTGTGTACAGCAGTGGAAACGTAGACCCACGTTGTCAAACAAATGAATCCACGCAGCTAAAATGCGGCGCGTGCCCGTGCGCCGCGGTGGGTTTGCGCCCTTAGTCATCGACCGAGACCGTAAACGTGTGTAATTGAACTATTAAAAGAATTGACATTGCTACTATTTAGCGAAAACTGATAAAAATAATAAATTTCGATTAGGGATTACCAGAAATTACCAGCGAATGTAATGTTATTATCCTTCTCTTTAATTGATACCTATTGCATTTCTTTTTCCTTATAATTTAAAAGCGATGACTCGGAGACCGGCTTTGGTTTCGCTTTTATACTGTTTTGCGTCATATTTTTAACGATCTTCGAAATATTTTGGCATTCTGTTTGGAATTTTGCATCGTAAATATTCAAATCGAATTTAGGCGCAGCCTTAGTCATCGATTTGATGATCTTTACAGTTTTGGAATCGACTTAAACTATGTCAACGTCCAACATGCCTATCAGTGGCGAAGGTTCAATACAACTAGATTCCTACCTTCGCAAAATGACACATTCAGTCATTCTTACCTCTTACAAAATTGGCCCTATCCTACTGATGCCTGTACCTAGTGTTGCCTATATTCGACTTCAATAAAAACACACAAGGCAATGAAATTGTATTACCCAGCAACTGAGTTGTAGTTTTAGAGCTCACTCCCTGTTTACTGCTATTTAGTTGCGTCCATTAGATTGAAAGCCGACCCAACTATTGTTGGGAAAAACAAGGCAGATGATGATGAAAAGCTGAACATAATAAGAGCACTTTTAAACAAATCTTTACAAATTTTAAATATTTTTACACGCAAACCCTGCGCAGGGAATTGCAACTGACAAACAAATACTACAGGCTCTTTTATATATTAAATGGGCACTGCTGACCTCAATCTTGTCCTAGAACAGAGATGAGGTCGACGATGAAACGAGCTAACCCAAAAGAAGCCTATTAACTCGCGACTTATATAGATTGGGGTCATATGAACTTGGGAACGCCGACGCAGGCAATTCCACTCCTTGGCTGCGCGCATAACAGAAGATGTAGCAAAGTGCTTCGTGCGAATGTGTGGAACATCGACAAGGTATGGGTGATAACCTGCAGTACGTCTGGAGTCCTGATGAGAAAAGGCTTGGCAGAAGATGATAAAAAAGACCTACATTTGGTCTATTAATGGCTTTCAATCACAAACCACACGCATTAATATAAAAGCCTATTTATACATCCAATTCCTGACATCACCGTGTAGCCACGATGTCTACAGTACATGCACTCCTCCTGGACCGTTGCCAGAAGCCGCCCAAAGCCAGGAGGGGCAATAAATCCCGCAGTCAAGGGTACCTTTGATCTTCGACGAGCTGATTTATGTACTGTCAAAAAACTGCGCACGATCATTGAGATGTGTAATCGTTATTTCCTTGATGATAGTAGGAGATAGCGAGAGTGAGTCTATTTTTATATTTTGAATTGGTTTTGGAATTGATATAAATGGAGTTTGATATAGATTATACATATGAATAGACATGTCTTATACATTGAAATACATATGCGATAAAAATGTGTATTTTAATTTTCTTCGGGTTAGGTACACTGACAATAGTGATAAAAGTATTTTTTTTTATTAGTAAAAGCTTTGCCCCACACTAGAAATTTCTCCTGTATTGTGGGACAAACATTTAAGCTCACATACACAAACAGCCAGACCCAGAACAACTACCTGTAGGCCAAAAAAATATTTGTTCCGTGCGGGAATCGAACACGCGACACGAAGCGCAGCAGTCAATCGCTCAGCCACTGCTCCAATCGTGCCGTAGTTGTTATCTAGGTGATAATATTAATGACGAAAATATATGGCTAGTAGTATAAAAATGTGATATTTTAAACTTAAGCACTCTGTGTGTGTAATGGTATTTCACTAGCAAAGGATAAAGATTATAATTATATTACAAATTAAGTAAGTATCACAATAGGCTGACTCGATTGATTCAATGTAAAACATGATGGCCTAATCTTATTAAGCAGTTGCCAACTAGACTATACAAAATACAGCTTAAAAAATTTCTTTTAGCGAAATGCTACTACAGCTTATCAGAATTTTTAAACGAGTAAATAACAATAGGTACATCGGCAATTAAGTTAGGTACGACATTTCTTATTTTAATATTTTTAGTTAATAACGTCTATTTTTTAACCCTATTGTCTAAGCCTTTTTTTTAATTTTATATCTTTTATAATAATTAATATACCCTATTGTATAAGCCATTTCTCGTAAATTTAATATTTTAAGGTAAAACCTTCTATTTTTTAAATTAAGTTACTACTTACTAGTTTTTTAACCTAACATTTATTTTTTTTTGTACGCCGTTCCTATATGGCAAAACATGTAGAAACTTTATTTTTATTTATAAGACCTGTATAGTGCATACCATACCACTCATGTTTTACAAAATAAATATATCTTTATATCTTTATCTTTATCTTTATCCGCGGCAGGCGACAACGACCATCGAAGCTTATAAGAAGAAAATATGGAAAGCTGAGCAGCTAAACATTCTAAACCAAATAAGATTAACAGCGTCAAAAGCCAGATAATATAGTTTTCATTCCCAAGTAAATCCACAGACAAATTACATATTGTTCTGGAACCAGAGAAAAAATAAAGAGTATTATCCTTGTGTAATTGACCATTTGTGTTTCCCGAGAGCCGAGATGCAATCAGTCACAATTATAGTTGTTTTGTTCCAAATTACGATGCGATTAGGATGTAGAACATGTGTTTTTGTAGTGATCTAGATTCCCTTGACTGACAGACTGCTTTTGTGACAGATAATCGCATGTGCATGGTATGATGCATCGGGTATTATCAAATGTGTACTATCGGAATGTGGACGATAACGAAATGGTACTTACCTGGACGATGTGTTTTATTTTTATGGAAAGTTTTTTGGTGAAGTATGTTGTTTGGCGAGTTTTAATTGATTTTATGGTATTGGTGTCAAGGTTTAGAGGAGCTCGTGGCTAAATAATAACAGCCGCTCGGATCGATCTTTAGGTTAAGCCACGCTTGCCTAGGTTGGTCTGTGGATGGGTGACCACCCATTACATACCGAGTTTCCTCCGTGCCTCGGAAAGCACGTTAAGCCGTTGATCCCGGGTGTAATTTGTAGATCTTTGACAGTCGTTAGGTAGTCAGTGGCCCAAGAAGTCTGACAACCAGTCTTACCAAGGGGTATCGTATTACCCAGTACTAACTGGGTTGTGGAGGTCAGATAGGCAGTCGCTCCATGTAAAATACTGGTATTCAGCTGCATCCGGTTAGACTGGAAGCCGACCCCAATATAGTTGGGAAAAGGCTAGGTAGATGATGATGGTGTCAAGGTTTAGTAAAATTTATGTGATAGAAATATCAACTAATTGATGTTGCGGAAATGAGTCTCTTTTTGTTTGACTCTAATCACTTCAATCCATGTGAAATGAAATTAAGCTGAATGCATACATTATATATCCCTATAGCTCTTCCCTTTTTCCATGGTAGTAGACCAAAGATATTTAAATATTTACGAGGTATAGACGGCCCAAGACGAAGAAAATCATAATCCAATTCTTGTTACTAATTGGCAACAAATCGGTCCGTCTAGTGTCACACGCCGTGTCAGGGTAGTATTAGTAAGCCCAAATGTGGCAAATTAAAATTTTTGTATGAATTTATTACCAATGTCTGCTCTATATTCTCTATGTAATAGACAAAAACTGCAGATCGCTACCTGGTACATTCCACAATCTTTGAATACGAAGATGTTACATCACAGCAGCCGACAGCTAAGCTACGCATTTATACTTAGCTAGACCATATGCGAGAATGTAGGCGGCATGGTCCACTGCGACCCACGGCCATGGTGGCTAACAAACAAATGAACCGCGCAAGTAATGTGAGTAGGTATACTTAGATAACCTCTTCGTGCATCCCACGTAGCGTTGGACTCAGCCCCATTGAAAACTATGAATAATATACAAAACATCACGCCTGTAATCCCAGAAGGGTTAAGCAGAGGTGTACCTAATAGCACACCTAGATTTCACCAGTTATGTTTTAAGTCCCATTTAATAGGTAGCCAGCCTATTGCCATCAACCGGGCACAAATCCACGCTCCGTAGCTACTACTTCTAAATTCCTGATGGAAAAAACCCGATAACACTTTGCCTCGACCGAGAATCGAACCCAGGAACTCATGCTAGACTAACAAGGCAGTCCATAATATAATGACATAATAATAACTTCATGATTCAAACAGTTACTCAATAACAAATTCATAATACATAAATCCCGGAATTAGCAGGATGCTTACAAGAGGATAAACAAACACAAAAACAATCCTTTTCCTTCTGCATCAAATATCCTTAAAACTTCTTCAAACAAACAAAGCGAACTGAAGTTTTCCTTCCTGCGAACCGCGGAAACTTCCACCTTCATTAATAAACAACAAAGTACGTCTTAACTTAATCAATTGTCAACTAAACGACTCGTAAGGAAGGACACTTGGTACAAATACAATGGTAATCAAGTATGCCAAGAATTCAACTAGCTGGGGGACCGAGTTTTTCCTATAGACTTGACCTACCTCACAGTAGGACGTGGAGAAGTACAGACAGAAGGTAAGGTAAGTGGTCTGTGTATTCAAAATCAAAATCAAAGCTTTTTTTCAAGTAGGCCAGTTACAGGCACTTTTGAATTGTCAAAACCAAGACAACAGTGAAATTTAGCTACAGTCCCAGTCACAAGGCATAAAAACAGTGAAAGTACTGTAGTTGCCCATTCCCTAGCGTAGATATCTATGGAGAAGAACGGGCAAGAAACTCCATGGACAGTATGACAGTGTGACACTCTTTTAAATGAAAATATTTTTACAAAACCTTGGTTACATCATTCGTGTTGAGATGGTACATTATGTGAGAACGATGTAGCAAGATGTTTAAGTTAAAACTGTCCATAATAAAAACAAAAAAAAAACAATAAAATAATAAAATAATTAATTCAAATAAGCCGTGGCAACCTAGAGATGACCAGTCACAACTGACAGCGCCCGTTCACGAACATGACGCATGTATCAGCACCATTCAACTCAACCATTTTTAAGGGAACTAAATGATCCGACACACGCGTGAGCAGTATTGCGTGTCAGATGGGTCTCTTTTCTAGGCTGTCAACAAAAACATCTGTTTGAGTTGTACCTAATCTACCGTAAAAATAATTAGGTAGTTGCTTCTCTAACGTCATAGCCTGGCGATAACAACAACTTTGCTCACAAAATGGGTGGGATCTCACTAGAGAACTTCTCAATAGAATCAGAAGGTTTTGACCTCCGATGCCCCAAGCCATCCGCTATCAAGAACTCATTGAGCACTGAACGCAATCAATGTTTTTGGTTTCCAATACCATGTCCGTAAGGATAAACGATGTTAGTCATCATCTGCCTAGCTTTTTCCCAACTATGTTGAGGTCGGTTTCCAGTCTAACCGGATGCAGCTGAATACCAGTATTTTACATGGAGCGACTGCCTATCTGACCTCCACAACCCAGTTAGTACTGGGTAATACGATACCCCTTGGTAAGACTGGTTGTCAGACTTTTTGGGCCACTGACTACCTATAACGACTGTCAAAGATCTACAAATGACACCCGGAACCAACGGCTTAACGTGCTTTCCGAGGCACGGAGGAAACTTGGTATGTAATGGGTGGTCACCCATCCACAGACCAACCTAGGCAAGCGAGGCTTAACCTAAAGATCGATCCGGGCGGCTGTTATTACTTAGCCACGAGCTCCTCCGAGATAAACGATGTTAGTAAAAACAAAAATGTATAAGGTACTTAAGACGACATTGATTGACGACGGTAAAGTATAAATTAGGCCGTTCAATACGAAACTACGACCATGTAACCTAGCCTCATGTGCAAGAAAACCTGCTTTATCCTCATCATCATCATTACAGTCCAGATTCATCCACTATTGGTTTTAGGACCTCGCTTTTTCCGCCATTCTTTTCGATTCGATGCGTCCCACGTCCAAACGTCGTTTTTTTCCCGAGATTTTAACGTCTTTAGCCTTCTGCTTTCCGTAGCCTTATGTATCATTCATTATGCATTATCTTACATAACAGGACACAATCAATATTCAACACTTATCTATTTTAGCAGCGGGTTCCAAATGACTTTGAATATGAAGTAGGTATCTGAGTCATTGTTTGCGTCCGGATCGAATAGTCATGTTATTATTTAGTCTATCGGGAAATACTATTGCGAAAATAGTCTATTAGTGTTGTTTTTAGTTATTAATTGAGGTCACAACTGCATAATATTTACGCAGCTCTGCAATTTGCGTATGAAAATTGTTAATAGATTTGTAGTCAGAATATTAAGTACTGTCTGAGAAAATACGCAACAAGCTGGACTCCGCTGCCTGGATGGAGGATAGAAGAAGGTCTAGACAACTGAATATCGCCATTGAGTTTCGTGTTTCTATAACTACTTTCAACAGAATTGACATAAGGCTTCGGTGGCTAATCTTATATGATGGAAGTAAAAAGATCCTTAACGAAGCCGAAAGGCACTTGTTCTCCCCGACAATGTGATATTTTTTTTATTTTAGACCTACCTTCTAGTTACGGAGATATTGGGGGTCAAAGTTCCAAGTTTTTAATGTTATTACTTTACTTTAAATACTTCCATGACCCCCATCCTATTCAATGCATCACCACAATGTTTAGAGTACGTTTCATTGAGTTTTCCGTAAAACGTGATGTTTCACCCCAAAAAACGTCGTTTCTCAGCAATAGTTTTTGCGTAGATTTACTGAATTTGATGTATAGAATGCTTGGCTGACGGCTTCGTGAAGGGTCCGTTTACACCTTGTTTTGTGAATGTCACTTTGTCGACAGATATCGTTGGAATGTAAGAAAAGACAAACCTGAGATATTGAATGCACTGGTAAATTCACTTATTCTACATTACCTAGTGCTTAAAAAAATGGTTTCCGAATGGATTCCTGGAACTTTTGTCATAGAGGATATTATAACCCTAAAGACCCATGCGTTGTTGGTCTCGGTTAGCCCATCCGTTAGACAATGTTTATGATGAGAGACCAATGTCATGTAAAAAGCAAACATTATGATTACTACAGAGTTGAAGTCTCACAACAATATTACTGTGGAATTGTTGAATGGATGCCTTTGGGCAATCATCTGTTGTTGCACAAAAATGCATTCATTCACCATCAACAATGGCAGGTAAATAGATTAAGGTCAATGGTTTGCATTGAGTGAAGATTACAAATCTATTGGCTAATCTTTAAGTACAATCGTGACCCTTTTCCTCTGTCGACATTGACGTGTACAGAATGCTAAGCAGGTGAATCATTCTGGGTCTTTCCACGTGTTTTTTTTCACGTTTTGAAGTCAGTTTAGTGGATTACTATTGCAAAGGTCTTAGATGTGTCTGCCTCCTTGGTGTAGTGATCCCAAACACGACTACTAAGCATGAGGACCTGGGTTCGATTCGGTCGGGCAAACTGTAATTGTGTTTTTGCATAAGGAATTTCTCAGGAGCAGCCACGAAGTCTGGATTTGTGCATGGTTGATGGCAATAGGCTCGCTCTCTATTACATGAGACTCGAACATAACTGGCGAACTGTGTGTGTACTGATATATACACCTCTGTCTAACTCTTCGGAGATTACAAGGCGTGACGTTATGTAATGTTATAACAGACGTGTACTCTTCTTCTCCATTTCTATCAGTAACGACCTCAATAACCTGCAGTTGAGAACATTACTACAATTCAGTAAAAAATATTTCCAATGCATGTAAGGATAAGACGTTGAAAGTACGGCTTTCTACGGTTGCAGTAGTGCATAAGACCACTTTCAAAGATGATATGAGTAGAGTGAACGAGGATGAGCCTGAGTCTAGAGGCTGTATAATTTATAATAATGGTGACGGTGAAAAAGTTAGAACCAACTTGTATCTAGACTATAAAGTTTAATTCACAAATACACGTGGTCTTCATGAAGTAACAACTGGGAAACGGCGAATATTACAAACTACAGATGAATGAAAGTTGAAAGAATCAAAATCTTGGTTGAATCCTGTAGAAGATTATCGGTATCGCTAATATCTGCTTACACTGATGACGCAAGAAGTATGGAAGAAGAAGACATGCTGCACCGACCCTAAATGAATTGGGATAAGGGCAGGGGAATGATAATGACTGATGACGCAAAATATGGTAATACTATAGAACTTTCAAGGTGCCATGCCATTGAATTACCACAACAGTTAAACTAAACAAACATTCAACAAAAAGGGAACACATGACATAACTAAAAGTACTTACACAACCCCATTATATCAGTTCAATACTAACAAATAGAAACCAATAATCGACGTAATTCATGATGAAAAAGGGGTCCTATTCAACGTAAGAAAGGATTCAATAATTTGCTATTGATGGTCATTATTTATTTGATCGCCTCTCGTTTATTGTGAAGGTTTATTTATTGTGTGGTGTTAATTGGATTTACTTCTATAAAGGAATTCGTTCCATTATGTAATGCCTCAATTGAAAGTTTATTGTTTTCCTTTCATCAGAAGAGGTAGTTATTAAAGACCTCTGTTTCAATATTGGTGTGGGAAATTATTTCATGTACAGACGCCAGCACATCAAGCTAAGACAATCTGTCAAATTTCTTTACTAGATTTTCTACTTTATCGCTGATGCATTAGGTTTAAGGTTGATTTGCTCGCGTACAAGTTCTTAAACTGACATGGTCACTAACACCATCATTAACACTAATAACGGGATATTTACCATGTTGACTATTGTTTTGTTCAGTTTATCCGTGATCATGATCAATAAAAAAACAAATATTAAACATGGTAAATATCCCGTTTTTAGTGTTGATGATGGAATTAATGTGTTTGACTTCAGAGTATGGAAGATTTTCAGCCTTTGAATAAGAGGTATTATACAGTATATGAAAATAGTATTTCGAGAAATTGCCAGGCGGTTCGTCGACTCTTCACGACACCAGAAACGGCCTAGTTTTTGGCCAAAAAATCAGCATTGCCATCCAACGTGGCAATGCTGCCAGCCTTCTGGGCACTTTTCCTGTTGCCAGCGATGTGGACGAATTTTTTGACGCCCTGTAACTCTTTTGATACTTGAATATATTTTTATTACTATTATAGATTTGTAGGTTGTAAATAACGGAATTATCATGAAAATACATTTATAGCATTTGTTATATATCAAATATCTTGTTACTTATTTGGACCGCAAACATTATCAAAGTAACAAACACCTTCCACGTCATCGTCTGCAACTTTATTAAGTCCTATCGTCTTAACAAAAATGGTTCCAAAACAATAAAATAGTGTTGCTATGTATTTATCAATGTTTTAAATAACAGGTTTGGCGCCTGCTTTTATCTCTTCTCATGTTTTCGTCGGTGTCTTATCATCGCCACCGACTAGTCTGACCTTGATTTTAAAGAAATGTAGATGTATTGGCGAATTCTGTGTTTCTTTGTCCGAAGTTATATAAATGTATTGAATGGCTTTGAGAGGGCGCCTTTCCTGTACCTATGTCATTGTCATCTGTCTTTGAAAGACGTTACACGAATCGAAGAGCCGGAATCGACGTAACATTATAAGCGTAACTGAAAAAGGAATGTAACAACAAACAACAACTTGATCTAGCTATTATTTATTTTAATGTTATAAGAGACTTTATTTGTAGTTGACAATGGATCAATGTTTATTGACAACAAATTGATTATAATCCCATTCTTTTCTTCTTACTATATCAATGACAAAAATATTTGACCTGACTAATTCAGCTACGCGAACCCAGGTCACTGTTACTTGGTAACTCCAAGTGCACAGGCGACAGGGAATCACATTGACAGGCGGCTTGATATCTATATGTCAGATCCGGTCATTAGTACGGACATAAAATGAATCGCAAGTGCGCTGGTGGTGACGTCACGCGACCTACTTACAAGTCTACCCACACCACAGCGTGGCTTCTACAGAGCCCTGATGTTTACAGCTCGAGGCTAGGACGACATTGAGCGTCTGATCGCAGTGGAGTTGTGACGTCCTGGAACTGTACTGGATTCATTGTGCCCCGTCTTATTGTTTTAAATTGTAATTTCAATTTTTTCAGTGTATCGCACCTAGTGTGTTTTAATAGTACGAAACCCATCTTCTGCCCACATGATGTACGAGCCTAACGGAGTGTATCCTGACAAATCCGACATATACATTTGTCTCAGAATTTAGCCAGAGAAAATAATCACACGTTGATACAACATAATGCTATGTAGTACACACAGCATCTATGTGTAGACACATAACAGTTTGAGGAACTTCATAACGATTTGAAAACAAAACAGTATATTTATAAATCGGAAATATCCATAATGTGAGAAATGTAATCACAAACAATAATTTTATGAGATAAATCTACGAGAATGTAATGTACGATGTGGAACGAAAGAAACAATAGACAAGGTAGTTAATATTAGTCCAAAACGACGTAATTCATGTCATCGTCGTCTGCCTAGCCTTTTCGCAACGAATGGGTGTAAAAATACCCTTAACGAAACCGACCGACAGGTGACCGTTCTCACCGTCATTACGACACTTTTTTTTTGTTCTAGACCATACCTTTTAATGTTAAAATTTTCACGACCTCTGTACTATCAATCCATCCATCAGCACAATGTTTTGAGTGCGTTACATTGAGTTCTACCGTAAAACGTGATTTTTCACTTTAAAAAAAGTCGTTTCCAAGCAATAAATTTGCGCATACGTTATTTGGGGTCGGCGCAACACGTGTTTTTCTTTTATTCTGCCCTGTCAATCTCCACGTTCTCATTTACTCCTCTTTTCTTCATATCATTCCTCACACAATCTAACCATCTTTTTTTGGTCTTCCTCTCTCTCTCCGTTCATCAATATTTATATTCTCCCTCCAAATGTTGCTGTGCCCGACAGGGTCCATATTGATATTTTACTTTATTACACTATCTATGTAATACATATGGGATGGAATAAATAATTGAGTATTCGTCACTCTTTTCGTCACATGCTTGGCTGTGATTATTACACATTTTTCTTTACTTATTGCTTTCCTGTTTGGAGAAGCCGTTATCCTACTACGTCCTCCGATGACTTGTGCATAGAACAGTTACGTAATAATTGAAAAATCACGCGTTTTCGCCACGAGATCAAGCAAAAAGCTTTTAACCACGTGCTGGCAGTCATTACCAACGTATTTTTGTTTATTTTCAAAGCGTTTTGATAGCACGTTTTAAATCTTTTACAAGAAGTGTTTAGGTGAAACATCGTTTAAAAGTGAGGGGAGGTCATCAATGTTTTGTAAATAAGGAAAAAACTGTGATTTCCTTGAACGATCGTAAAGTCAGCAAAAAATTTGCTCCGGCGCACGTGAATAGTAAATATTTTGTGCCGTGATGGATGCTGACAGTAATTTACTGACATCGTGGTGACTTTTAGGACCTACGTCATGAAAAAGAAACATCTTCTGACGCACGGGATCCTCAAGAAATCTTGGACATACTATGTGATTAAAAATGCCAGGAGAGGCTTTGAGTGGAGACTATAAACTTTGACGCACGGGATCCTCAAGAAATCTTGGACATACTATGTGATTAAAAATGCCAGGAGAGGCTTTGAGTGGAGTTTTCTACGTAATTTTATAGATCGACCACGAATCATCATCATCTGCCTAGCTTTTTTCCAACTATGTTGGGGTCGGCTTACATTCTCATTGGATGCAGCTGAATACCAGTATTTACATGGAGTAACTTCCTATCTGACCTCCACAACCCAGTTGGTAATGGGTAATACAATACCCCTTGGTAAGACTGGTTGTCAGACTTTCGGGCCACTGAATACCTGTAGCGACTGTTAAAGATAGAAGAAGAACTACGGCTTAACGTGTTTTACGACGTCCCGAAGGAAACTCGGTATGCAATGGGACCCGAGCGGCTGTTATTATTTAGTCACGAGCTCTTCTTAAGTAGTTTTTATGACATCCATCAATAATCTTCCGGAGCCAGATAGACTAATAATAACTAGAAAATCTCCAGCATCTTCTTTAACGATCAAAAGTACAACAAACACGATCTGGTACTGTCAATACCCATTCCAATAACACCAGTGACGAAACACAGAGACGTGCCAAATCTACGACATTACATCGATATAGGCGACACGCCCTCGCTTCTCCACTATTTATAATACTACATAGTAACCAATTCGTCCTATCTTCTGTCTCTCTCAGATATGGCGCAGTTGCGAATGAGAGAAAAAGAGGGCAAAAAAAATTGAAAGAGTTGGTTCAGGGTTGTCGATTGTAGATGAAGTGGAAAAGTGTTCCTGTACTTTTTCGGCGTTTTTTTAGGAATTTAATTGCAAGCTGTTTTTCGTGTTTTTGTTTTCAACTAAAAAAATTCCGAGTAGATTCGAGCTAAGTATGTATTTACTTACGAAGTTACGTTCTGTCAACATCTTATTTGAATACTTATGTGAATGCGGTGCTTCCGATCAGACAGACAGGATCAACTTGGAAATTCTAGCAAGTGGGCCGTACCTATTTGCTGGAAAATCCAAATTGTCCCAACACCTGCATTTTAGACGACATAAAAATCACACTTATGCCACGAAACGCGTTAAGAAAGAAGAAGTAACACTTTCTTTCTTTTCTTATCTACTTGCAGTGGACAAAGGGCCAAGAAGATCGATGCATCCACATCAGCTCACAAAAAATAGCCTTTATTTACTCTGACCTTTGTATACACAATATAATAATTTAAAAAAAAAATTGAATTACACTTACTTGTTTTCTACATCTAAACTTAAATTATAACTTAACTAACCTTAGATTATACATATTTCATTTATTTATCTTCTCCTCCTCAAGTTCCCTCCACAGTTGTCGATCCCTCGCTATATTCCTCCATCCCTTAGGCAGATCATCCTCCCATCTTTTTATCTGCCGTCCTCTGCGTCTTTTTCCGTCCCTTGGGTACCATTCAGTAAGTTTTTTAGTCCACTTTTCTGTTTGTGTCCTCATCATGTGACCTGTCCATTTCCATTTAAGGGTTCGTGTTTTTACTTTAACATCTGCTACTTTTGTGGTGTTCCTTATTGTTGTAGCTTTCCTTTTGTCTTTAAACCTTAGACCCATCATGCTCCTTTCCATTTCTCTTTCAAAGAGGATTGCAAGATTCTTAGCCGAACTTAAATTAAAAACTATATGAATATCTGCTATCTACACAGCTTTTCTCGTAACTACCACCCCTAATCCAATCACTCCGTCATCACACAGTTCTGCGAAGCAGCTGGCCGTCTGCCAACCCTCGGAGCTGAAGGTAAACGCCTCCGTGTTTACAACTTTCCGGTAAATAAACTGCGATGTCTGGTGGACGCGCCAAATGTAACGATATGGTGAAATGGAGCGTAATTGTGTGAGGTTACTTCTATTAACGATGTCTGGCCAAGTGCGTTGTAGGAAAAAGGAATATGACATATGACGATTTTGTATGAATAAAATCAATCGATTGGAAACAGAAATGGACAGACGACTGTTACTCGTTGTATTGACGAAAATTCCTTTGTACTTCCCTTCCTTTATCCTGAGGTTAGTGCCGAACCTGGTGTCCTGATTTGACTTTAAATGCGTCGAGAAATATCTCTCAGGCATGCTGGTTTCCTCACGATGTTTCCCTTCACCGAAGCAAGTGATATAGACCACGCATTCAGTAGGTACTTCATTCGGAGCATCATCTACTCTTAATGTGTTAGAGGGTTGGTACTTACAAACAAACTAAACCTACTGTAGTTCAGTTTCATCAACATGTGCCTAACCTTTTCCCAACTATGTTAGGGTCAGCTTTCAGTCTAACCGAATGCAGCTGAATGCTAGTATTTTACATGGAGCGACTGCCTATCTGACGTACACAACACAGTTACAAAAACGAATGTATTATTCTAGGGTTTTTTTATCACGGCATCTTTTTCCCTACAATGTTACGTGTTCTCTGCTAAAGACGACACACACCAAATGGATAAGATTTGCACGCATCTCTTCCACAAAGTGCATTACATTGCCTTGAATAACTTCAAATTTTGCTTCACTTAAATCAATAAAATACACGGGGGAATCGGAACCAAGGGGTAATGAGAACTATCATAGTTTACGTGTATCTAATCAAGTTAGATCCAGATTTGTTTTGCCATAGTATAGAAGGCCGCAGGAGACCTACGTGTGACTAGTCGCATCGCTATTTATTTTACTTTTGATGCATGAAAAGACCGCACGTCGGTTTTTCGGGGGATCGATCTAATTTTTTACGATATTCGGATAGCGTTAGCTGTCCCTCTCTTGGGCAAAGGCCTGCCGCCATACCCTACACCAATCTCGATGGTGTGCTTCTTCTTGCCATAGACGAGGAAACCATCCAAGACTTCCCGCCATCTTCTCCCCGATCCGCCGCGACCCCGTCTAACTGTCTCAGGGCTCCAGTCTTGCGATATTCGGGTCCACAGCCATAGCCTGCCCAGTCCCATACCGTTATACAATTGTTAGCTAGTCTACGAGGTTGGTAGGGAGCTGACTAATTCGGATGTGAAGGTCTATGTAGTGCGCTTCAAACGAATATAGTCAATCGTGTATTAATTACTTTAAAAGGTCTCTTTCGGCAAGGAAATCACTAAGATTTTTAATACCAATCTAATTGGATCAGCATCACGGTCCGCGTAGATATCGATATCAAGATAGAATAGCACCTTAGTAACACACAATTATAGCGAAACCGTACCTAGGTATGTAATAAACAAATTCATGACCGAAATTATGTAAGAATTATGCTAATACTACATTTCAAGTTCTACGCAACTGGGCAGCTGGCCACTTTATTCTCCAAGGTCTAAAAAACCCTGCCATAACTACGTAGAAACATAAACAAAGCCGAATACTAAAATGCACGTGCCCAAATTCTACCAAAAACAATAAAAAACTCATAGAATTTTAAAACCGCCATACATTTCCACATTCGTTCTACGCAATATAATAATAAATTCTTTATCTAACTGGGTCAAGGCAACATAACAGACCTGTCTGCTTCAATGTAAGCAGTAAAGCTGAAAATTATTCATTCACTAATTGATGGGTGCGACAATTCATTCATTAGTTCATTCTTTACTGAGAAATTAACGGTAATAAATGCTTTGAGACCGAGGTGTAGCTAAATTCGTAGAATGTTTGTTTTTATATTAAATGCGTTTGTTGAAAATTAAGTAAGGTGCGGTGCTTTGTCACTGGCAGGAATTACAACATTTATGAATTATGTTGATGTACTATTTTATGTCTTTGCGTTTTAGATAAATCTATATATTGAACTGTAGGCCCGTAAAACATAGAATTGGGGCCATGAAACAGCGATACCGCGGTAGGCCTCGGAAATGATGGCGGGACGACCTGAGTGTCTTTCTTGAGAATTGGTAAGAACTAGTAAAGAATCGTGACCGAGGAAAGAATGGGGGAAGGCCTTTGGCCAACAGTGGGACAGTAGGAATAAAAAATAATAATTTATTAGTCGAGCATCGAACAAAATCAACGAATGAGCTGTCAACGAATGAGCTGTTACTTGAGAGCAGCGGTGGCCAGTGGTGGAGACTCCGACTTACGAGCAGTAAGTCGTGGGTTCGAACCCAGCCAGGCGCATTACTTTGTGTAAGTTATTTCATCATCACTGCTCTCAAAACGGTGAAGGAAAACATCGTGAGAAAACCGGCATGTCCTAGAACCAAAAATTCGAAGACATGTGACATCTACCAACTCGCACTGGGCCCGCGTGGTGAATTATAGCCCATTCCCTCTCATAGAGAGTAGTAGTATCCCAGCAGTGGGAACATTAATAGGCTGATTATGCTTATGCTTATGAGCTATTACTTGAAAGACATTGTGTATTTTTTGGTGTGTCAATTACCAAACCTTTGTTACTGATTTCAGTTTCAAATTTTTGTCAATGTACCTATAATAAGTGTTTATTCATGAAACATACAGTCAACTAGGCTCACCAACCTATAATTATATAAACAAAATGTGCGAAATTTCCTTTCACTTCATTCAGTTCATGTAAAACTGTAACTACAATAATTAAAATAAAATAACAGACGAACGCAATTTTCATCTAGAGAAGCAGTGATAGCCTAGTGGTGTGCCGTCGGACTGTATACCAATTCATAGGTGTCAAGTTCGAAACCAACACTTCTGACTTTTGGGATTCATGTGCGTATTGTATAATTATTACTTGCTTCGGTGGAGGAAAACATCGTGAGGAAACCAGCATGCCTGAGAGATATATCTCGACGTCGACGGCATGTAAAGCCAAGTCAGAGGCCCATAGGCGGCGTAAAAACTGACACCTGGTTAGGCATTAACCACACGAGAAAGAAGCAAGATCACACGTAGTATCCCTATGTAGTCTGTATGACAAGCAAGAAAATTAATTTAAAAAAATAACAAAAACAATTTGCAATGTTTCAAAATGGAACGCAGTAATTCTACTTTGAGTTTAAAATTAATAATGACAACAAAGCAATGGAAAAATAAAAAAAATATTCAAAAAAGGAAAACATAATTTCAAAACAACGCACCCGGAACGGAACTCCCAACTTTTTCGCGAATGAAAAAAGTTTTAATCTCTGGTAAAAAAAAGTATTACGTACGTTTTTAAAACAAATAAAGCATTAATTTTATCTCATATCCTTTACGTTTTAATGCGAAATCTTGTGTTTTATCATTTTGTCGACACGTAGCGATAAAATGTAGATAATATGATAGATATATCGTTAGTGATATAAATTCGTAATGACAATGTTTCTTATGCTATCTGTGGTTTATTTAAATTATTTTTTAGTCAGGTGCTCTAAATAGGATTTTCCTGCCGTTATGATTAAAGGCATACGTAATACATGGTGAGTCACAAACCGCTTTGAATGGCGTGAGAAATTAAATTATTAATGTTTCAGTTAGATTATTATTATATACAGCTACATTTATTATTTTAGTTCAATGGTACTATTTTTGTCTTGAACACTTAAATCTTTTACAATGACTGATAAAATTACATTGCATTTACCTAGATTCTCAGAAAACAATTTATCAAAAGACGCTGAACGTCTGCGAAACCTTATAATTTTTTTCACTTTAAACCTAATCTAACCTTTTTTTAAACTTTATCTTTGATTTTCTTTTATTTATTCGTGTTGGTAAAATTGGTTTTATTGCGTCTTAAAAAAAAAACGAAAAAAAAATGCGTTACTATTTCCATACCTAAATTCTTTTTTCCGTTTTGTTAAATGTTCGAAGAGCTTGCACACAATGTTCGTCACTTCGCCAGTTGTATTTCCTCGTAGTAAAATTTTGTAGTATGTTATTGTGATGATATGTTTTTGGCCTGCACGTGCTATCAGCCAATGTCAGCTATTTTTAAACTGTATTTCATATTTAGAACACTATTGTCATGTCTGAATGCAGAGACGGCGTTGGTTGCGGAGTTATTGGTATTTTGCATAAAATGTGTATAATTCTTAAACGAATGAATAAATAGTTTAGAGAGGAACTAATCGTAGTTTATTAAAAGTAAAAGAAGTAATTTATAATTTAAACTAGGTAAATTGGAAGGGGTGGCGAAATACATCAAGGAATTACCGTGTATGAACAAAAGAAACACCGTTGTCTTGTCTTCTTACTTAAATAGAATATACACAATTTGTAAATAAAAAACTTGTTCAATAGGTAAGTAAGTACCTACTGTTTAATTTTCTAACCAACTAAAGTCCGTTCCTGCATGTCGCTCCATATAGCGAACAATTATCATAAGCCGAGGACACACAAATGATAAACTATTCTGAGCGCGTTCTCTTGAACATTTGTACAACATTTCCTTAACTAAGGGCTGGGACACAACGTTCAGCTTTGTTGAGCTTCATTATTTTCTCTTTGCTGAAGACTGCAATGCAGGAACAATCCGGATGCCACCGCAAAGCAGCTCACACAGCACCTTGAAAATTATGTATTTCCTACATACATTGGTCAAACAAAGGGACAATATCATTATTATAAGCCTATATTGTCCTACTGCTGGGCAAATGACTCCTTTCCCTCCTTCCAATTTTCGCGATCTAATGCGGTTGTAGGCCAATCTTTAAGAAAGACTCCAGCTCATCCCGCCATCTCCTCCAAAGGAAGGACAAAATTAATTCTAATACCATTAATTTCTTGTTTTCCTGAGTTTCTAAAAATCACTTTACTTTGAAATATATAAAGAAGGTTAAAAACTGCAGAGCAAACACTACTCGAAAAGTACATTTTAGCATAGGAAAGGACGCTTATCTACTCAACTATGCCTGAGAGATATTTCTCGACGGCATGTAAAGCTAATGCCAAGTCAGAGGCCTTTGGGCGGCATAAAAACTGACACCAGTTTAGGCATTAACCACACGATAAAGAAGAAAGAAGACTGAAAATAGGTAAGTATTTCCTTTGGGCGTCCAATAATTACGTGAGGTGTTTAGGGGGGCCGAATCTCACCCAATTTCACGAAGGAGAGAGGGGAGTCTCGGAAAATATCACGTAATTTTGGGGAGGTAGGGTGAGGATGTCCGGTCAAATCTCACGACATCTCACCAAGGGACGAGGGGGAGTCAAAAAATCGCCAAAATGCCTCGCGTAATTATTGGACGCCCCTTTAAACTAGTCTGGTATGACTACCTAGTTAATTTTCGGGTCGGTGCTAACATCGAAACAATAATTAACCTAACCATAGTGTCCAATTCCTAACAGACTGCAACCGGATATTGGCTCACATAACGACTTAAACATACAGAGTGTCAAGATATTAAACATTCTTCCTACACTAACTCATATATCCTAATGACAAGGATGTACATACATTAGTAACTAAGTAGAATCGTGCTTCGTTTGCCAATCGGGGATTGAATGACAAATTGTTGAATAGTATCATTCATTTCCTTAATTATCATTGGCTGGTTTATGTTAAATCTATGTCCAAAATCGGATAGCTTGTAAGCTTTTGTTAATGATTATCAAGTCGTAACAGTCTTTAGAAATAGAGGAGCTCGTGGCTACATAATAACAGCCGCTCGAGTCGATCTTTAGGTTAAGCCGTGCTTGCTTAGGTTGGTCTGTGGATGGGTGACCACCCATTACATACCGAGTTTCCTCCGTGCCTCGGAAAGCACGTTAAGCCGTTGGTCCCGGGTGTCATTTGTAGATCTTTGACAGTCGTTAGGTAGTCAGTGGCCCAAAAAGTCTGACAACCAGTTTTACCAAGGGGTATCGTATTACCCAGTACTAACTGGGTTGTGGAGGTCAGATAGGCAGTCGCTCCATGTAAAATACTTGTATTCAGCTGCATCCGGTTAGAGTGGAAGCCGACCCCAACATAGTTGGGTAAAGGCTAGGCAGATCAACAGTCTTTAGAAATGTACATAAGTGAACTATACAGGGTGGAAGGGACTCCGACGTTAAGACGGTTATCACGATTCAGTACATAATTCTGAAAACAGAAAATTTCATCAGTAATTTATAAAAAAAACAGCTGTTCCATACATTTTGACTGCATCTGCTGTTTTTTGTCTAATAACCGACGAAAAATTTCTGTGTGGAGGGGTTCAGAATGATCTACTGAATACGGGGTAACCGTTTTTGCATCGGTGTTCCTCCCACCCTGTATAGTTTGTAGATATCATAAGGCTTGGACAAGACGTGGTTATGCCTATTAAAAAGCTTCGTGTTTTACAAAAAACTCTCAACAGGTTTGACATAAACTTTTCGGCAGCATAATCCAATCCAATACATTCTTGCATTTTTCCTTATTGTTATTGATGACAGAATGTCAATTTGTTAGCCGCTCTTCTACTTACAGAGACGCCAACCAGTTTCAAAACATCACAAAACCGTGAGTAAACAAAATATTAAAAATAGTACATTTTTATTTTTGATAATTATAAGTGGGGAAACTTTGTTATTGCAGTCTTGGCGAAAATCACACCCGAGCCGCAGGCGAGGTTGTCATGGAGTTAGTGTGAAATACATTGCATGTTGAACCTAATCGTAGTGCGATAAGAACCAGTTTTCGAAGAAGTGTATTGAAATTTTTTTATCACTATCCAGTTTAGCACCACACGACCACAATACTTACAAAGACAAAAATATCAACACTATCAATTTCAGACCACTTCATACATCAATTGACATTGTACCACCTGTCAAAACATATTACCCTAGCACTCAGTATGCGAAGTTCTGAAGATTCCATTAAAACTAAAATAAAACAAAATGTAAAACATTATTCAGGAACACATTACAATAAAGCAAAAACTCACTAATGCGTGTGTTTTTTTCAGAATCACGTGACAAGAAATTTTTCTTCGCAACTGATTTGTGGTATTTTTACTAAAAAACTACGTGTTGGAATCACGTGGTTCGTTAGTAAATTACATATACTATGTCAGGAATTACCAACCTAGGGTTAACATGGTGAGAATGGGAAGGAAATTGGCTACTATGAGAGAGATATCAATCAAAAGATAGAGAGAGGACGCAAACTTGTATGATTGATGGCAAATCCAATATATCCATATGTGTATTTGTTTTTGTTATATCTACTTCTAATAAATGAGGAACCCGTGGCTAAAGAATAACAGACGCTCGGGTCGAACTTCAGGTTACTTAAAGTACGTTAAGCCGTTAGCCCCGGCTGTCAATTGTAGATCTTAGGCAGTCGGTAGCCCGAAAGCCTGATAACCAGACTTACCAAAGGGTATTACCCAATACTAACTGGGTTGAGAGGTCAGACAGAATAATACAGATAGGCAGTCGCTCCATGTAAAATACTGGTATTCAACTCCATCCGGTTAGACTGGAAGTCGACCCCAACATAGTTGGGAAAAGGCTAGGCAGATGATGATCTCTACTTTACATACCTCCACATATTTTACTTCCTTAATTCTCCATTTAACTTAATTAGACCTGTCAAACTCCGATAGAAACAAGACGAGCCCGACCTAAATGGCCGACCGACATATTTAAACCAAGATAACGAACTCACTTCCCGATATTTCAGCTAGTGATTGTTGATGTGGTTTAAGGTTGTTTATCCCTGCCTGTAATACTTCGTCACCATGTCTTTACGCGCCTCTGAACGTAGGAGAATCGGAGACGATACCCATTTTAATGTCTTCCAACACTTAGGTACAAGTAGATTGTAAACTAAGAAGCAATGAACTTTGGCAAACTTCTTAGAATGGCAGTCTTGAAAATTTTAGCGAGTTGCTTATAATTTCCACATAATATCTTGGGCTTATTATACGTAAACGATGCTGAAAGTTGAGTAATTAACCACTTTTTATTCTTTTAATGTAGCAAAAAAATACAAAACAACAAACACAACAACAATACAACACAATACAAACAACAACAAATGCAATACATAATACAACAACAATTTGTTGTTGTTGTTTTGTGTGTTGCATTGTATCGTTTTGCTATAACACAACAACACACAACAACGACAACACAACAATACACAATACAACACACACAACACAATAGCTACAAAGTAAAAATAAAATGTCGTTGTTTTTTGTTAATGTTGTTGTTGTGTGTAATGTGTGTGTTTATACAATGTATTTGTGTTTCGTTGTCTCAACTTTTTTAATCGTTTATAAACAAACTATTTAAGGGCCGTGTTAACTTCATATAATATGTCCTTTCTTACTGATTCTTCTACATAGGACCTACTCTTTTGTACAGTCGCCAGCACATCAAGTAACCACAAGCCCTCAAATTTCTCCAAATGATTTTAAGCCATAAAATGTTGAAGGTTAAGTTCAAAATCGAATGAGAAAATTTGACAGTTTGTAGTAACTTGATGTGCTGGCGACTGTACTGTACAACTTATACTGCTGACCATAAAAGCATAAGAAGGCTAAAATTCACAAACCTCTATCAATGCAGGAAATAAAAAAAAAAAGAAACCAGAATTAAAATAAAATGTTGGATAATACCAAGCGGACCCGACACTAATTCAATTATCCAATGCCAATTTAAAAAAAAAAACTACGAATTCAACTGCGTATTTACCATGACGTGGTTCAGTTCCACGTCGCCGTCGTCGGCTTGACCACAAGGTTATCAATAGATAGACAGCTAATAATATCTTACTGCGTTTCCCTTTCACTTTCAGATCGACTGGAAAACAACTCTGTTGACCGCAGTCGTGCCTCTCGTGTCTGCGTTATGCGAAAGTTGATTGATAATGTCTGTTTTGATAGTTTTTGGGTGTATTTGTGTTGAAATTAGAATTAAAAAGGGACATAGAATTATCATTCTTTTGCCATTACCCAATTTATTAGTGTTCGGCGCAGCATGTCTTCTTCTTCCATACTTCTTTATTACTCGTCATCTCATCAGACATCAACCTCCTTTCTTGCCATATCATCCTTCACACAGTCAATCCATTGTTTCTTTGGTCTTTCTCTAAAAAGGGACGTAGAATCTATTCAAAAATATAACCGGTGGATCTAAAAGCATGACCTTTTGCAGAAGAGTTTCCTTATTTAGCAAGGAGAAAAACTAAGGAATAATTTTTGAAAAGTCATCCTCCATAAGGGTTAAGTAGAGGGAAAGGTTTTATGCAAGTTCTTAATTTTTGCCGGTGAGAAATACCATCTGGCAACGACTTACCTTTCATAAATCAATATTATAAGGTCGGAAAATTGTAAAATCAATAATTCTGCAAGCGGATATGCGAGCACCATTATGTCGGTTACTTTATTTTCTTGAGGTTGTTGAACGATTTTAATCAATTTCGATAACTGCAAGTTTCCAAGTCCTTGTCAGACTTTCTTCCTAAACAACTCTTTTATTCTTAGATTTATCTTCAACAGCGTTTCTTTGGCTTAATCTGATCTGAGGCTATGGTTCCTTTATCCAGACCAGACGGGTTTAGTCAATGGAAGAATCGACAAAATGACAGATTTCTTTTGTTGACCTGTCATATTGTCGATTCTTCCGTCGATAAACCCCCTTTCTACGGTGGTCTTGCTACGCGTGCTGATCTACCTCCCAGAAACTGTACACATGGTAACTAAGACCACGTTTTCCGAGAGGGAGACGAAGAAATGTCTCAAGAATAAAAGTACCCGCGCTCTAGGCTTTGACAACCGAATTACTGAGTAGCCAGTCGACAGTCAGCCGTGACCCTTCAGTTGAGGACGATCAACGTGGAACACAACTTCATTTTTAAACGACTTCAAAAAAGGAGGAGAGGTTCTCAATTCATCGGAATCTTTTTTTTTAATATATTTTCACCGATTACTCGAAAACGTCTTAACCGATTTGGTAAATTTTTATTTTGTTTGAAAAAGTAAACTGCCAAGTTGATCCCATAGAAATATTGTCATGATCTGATCATGGACTTCGGACATATGGAACGGAACTCTTCAATAATAGACAGCAAATCTGTCGTGATTGCTGCAATCGCTTGGATGTTTATTGTTTACACAACATCACGCCTGTATGAAACCTGAACCTCTGAGGGGTTATGCAGATGTTTACAGTACACCCAGATTTCGACATTTAAGTATATTCAGTTCCATTTGATTGGGGATAAGCCTATTACCATGAAATGTATTGTTAACAATGTAAATGTATAGCAAATATTTGTATCCTATACAATAAACAATGGAAAATTAAAAAGACTTATTGATCAAAACTGAACTTACAATCAAAAGTTTCAGAACACAAAATACGTCTGGCAGCTACGATGCATAGTACATTCGTTTTGTCTAGACTACATTTGTTTCAATCTTCCATCAACTACCCATGCATTTATATAACAAAAAAATCGTCAACGACTTCTATCAAACAATTACATACTTTATGATAGTTTATCACTGCTCCGAACCAGTTTCAAGTGGACTTCAACAGGGACGGAATTAATATCTGGATATCGGTGGACTGCGCCGTAGACATGATAGCGATAGATACGAATAGTGAAATAGATAAAACTACCAATTAGTTTGAAATCAAAAGTGGAACAAGTTTTGATAAGGTATTTATAGATCGGGGGTTTCTGGGTGTTGTGACTTGTAATCTATGAGGTTATTGCGAAGTTGGTAGAAGTCTGACTGAGAATGTGGTGGATAACCAGAAAAATCAATGTTTTCCAAAAAAAAAACCTACCAAGTGCGAGTCGAAATCGCGCATGAAGGGTTCCGTACCATCGGTAGTAGGGGAGCCCCCTTTATTTTTTAATTTGTTATAGCAGCAACAGAAATACACATTCTGTAAAAATTTCAACTGTCTACCTATTACGGATCATGAGATACAGCCCGCTGACAGACAGACGGACGGACAGGGGTAGCTTAGTAATAGGGTCCCGTTGGTTACCCTTCGGATACGGAACCCTAAAAACAAACACGGCCAGTTTATTTGTATTTTTAGGGAGGATTCTGTCCTACCTTACCTGGACATCATCTGTCTGTAGTGTAACTGGACGTAACTGAATACCACCATTTTACATACAGCGACTGACTATCAGTAGCGAAGGTTCCATACAACTCGATTCCTACTGGCTTCCCTTTGAAAAATGGCACTGTCAGTATTCTATAGACAAATAATAAACATCATCACATTGAAGATATGTACTCCGGCTTACCTCTTACCAAAATTGACCCTTCGCTACTGCTAACATTCGAAACCCGGTTACTGGTCAACACGGTACTCCTTGGCAAGACTGGTTGTCAGAGTTTCAACTGTAAAAGTTCTACGAATGACATTCCCGACCAACCGCTTGACATGCCTCCCGAGGCCCGTGGACCATCTGTCATTAATGTTATTATTTAGCCACAAGCCCCCTAGATTCTTATTTATTTATTTATTTAATTTTAAAGAAAGCTTACAGACTAATTACAATCTTAAGTATCATACATAAGTAGGGACATTTGCTAATTACAAGCTTCCACATGTAGATATCTACTTAATTACGCGTTATTTGCGTTGACCAGTTACAGCGATAGAGTATTAAACAGATGTACAATGACATATGTACTAGGTATGTCGAGCTAGTAATATTAGGTATGTCTAGCCGTGCAATATCAAAATCAAAAGCTATTTATAGTTGTCACCAAAATACTCCCTGTTTAAGATCTTTCTAATTTTGTGTGCGCTGGTGCAAAATAAATCGATTTCCAGGTGTGAAGGTAAACTATTGAAAGCTATAACACTACGTATGCAGAAGGCGTTACGCCTGTACTTTGTCGATGCGAATGGTACATGGAGTAGCGGCCGTTTTCTTAGGTTGTTTAGATTAGTTCGAAGAAGTATTCTTCCTGCACTAAATCTGCACTTAACAGTTAATTACCAGCTCCAATCATATTGACATCTTTAGCGTCCATAAACAGTCCACAAATGAGCCCCATGATAGCTCATGTTTATCGTTTCGTACACAACGATAGTAAAAGCTGACGTATCTGGCGCTGACTTTGATCGATTGACTTTCATTGACGTACGGGATTGGGTCAGGGGGGCAAGTGAAATGGATTAATGGAATCTCTTCAAAATACCGATGTTTTGCTATGAAAGCATGGGTGCAGTATTATCTAAACACCGTGTATTTTACATCGTTAAAAAAGGTGTAGTGGCGATTGGCAGCGGCGATCTCTCGCATCCGGCGCTGGTTCAAGCCATGCTCCGGAGCGAGAGGGAATGGGAAGCCGTCACCTCCTTCTGCGAAGCTGTCATGCTAGTGAAGGAGGTGGCGGGACGTGAGAGGGAAAGAACCTCACGTCCCAGCCGCCACGGGAGACGCCCTGGGCGTCGGGGGTCACGTGGTGGTTTCCGGCCACCGTAGGCGCGGGCCTGAGGACGGCGAGTTATGGGCTAGCTCGAAGTCCGGCCGTCTTATGACGACAGACCGTGTCGACGGCGCGTTCGTGTTCCACGCGCGCCTCAAAGAGATGTCAGCAACCACGTAGGGGTCCACATGGGCCGATGCCTGCCAGGGCTGCGGGACTGTTCGAAAGAGATAGCGTGGCCCTGGAACACATAGGGCAAAGAAGGAACATGGATGGGTTTTAGTCAGTACAAGTCTGACACTCCCTTCCGCTCCGCCCAGAGTGGGGGGGGTGGTCATTTGATGATTTCCAATCCGAAAAAAAAGGTGTAAACGGACCCTTCAAGAAGCCGTCAACCAAGCATTCTGTACATCAAACTAAGTAACTAAAAGCAAAAAGTATTGCCGAGAAAAGACTTTTTTTTGGGTGAAAAATCACGTTTTGCGGTAGGACTCAATGTAACCTACTCAAAACATTGTGCTGATGGATGCATTGAGTAGTACAAGGGTCTTGAATTATAATTATAATCTAGTAAAGTTTTTAACATCTCTCTCACCTCTTATAGCAGTATAGCTGCAAAACATAACGAGACGTAGAGAGGCACGACTCTAAATTATTTATTTATTATTTATTTCATACAAACAATTTCTAACCCTAGGATTAGAAATTGTTTGTATGAAAACCCAAGAGACGTCTAATTAAATTACATGTAGGAAAATACAAAATACACGACAAAAAAGTCGTGGGCTGTGCTAGTTACCTAAAATATATTTTTTTTTAAACTTGCACTTTTAAAATGCAATTATATAAGAATTTACGGGTGTATAAATGTCGAAATACGACAATTAAAGTCCATTTGTGTTTGTGTTGCTACAGATGTTTTGTGTTATCGAAAGTGTTACAAATAAAAGTAGAACACACAAATATTTGGATGTTAAAACTAGGACAATCGATTTTATTCAAGGACAGCAAATGATTGTTCCTTCTCTCTTTTATTTTTCTCTAGGCCATGCTGTCCCACTGCTGGGCAAAGGCCTGCCACAAGTCTTTCTATGAACTCTTGTCCTTTTTTATTTGTAATGTGAACCTTCATAAGTTTAGTGTTTAGAAACATAAAAATCTCCTCAGTAGTTTAGGTGCTACGATGGAACATGATACAAACATGCGCTAAAATCATAACGCTTCCTTTTGGATGTCGGGGAGAAAGGCACGCTTTGACAACCGTGACTGTCGTTAACATTATTTAAGAATTTAACAGAAAGTTATACAAGGTTTAACATAATAAACGCAAGACAAGAGAACACGCGGGAGCGTGTGGTCTCTCGGACCATCAAACTGAACCACTTTTGTTCTAAGAGTTCTTGAAATTCGCACCAACAAAATTTAACTTTCTATAGGAACTGACGCGATCAGCTGATCTACATGTAAGGTAAAACTAAAAAAGGAATATGAATTTTCGAATGTAATAGAACAAAAAATGTTCAGTTTCATTGTCTGAGATACCACACGGGAGGTCTTGCATTTATTATGTTACTGTTTACTCTGTATAGATGGCGTGGATGTCCTTTTGACAGTGCTAATAGCTTCTTTCTACCAGCTATGTTTAGGGCTTTAAACGCCGTTTATTTGGCTACCCATGTTCGGCTGTTAACGTTGTACGGATAAAGATAGTTTGACGAAGCCTACGGGCCTAGATAAAGTGAGACTTGAAAATGAGTAACTTTAATCAATGACCTACTAGACAATTGACACAATATCAACGATAACGCAAATGGAAATTTCATAAATACCTGACTGTCATAGGCTACTGAAAAGCTTACACTTCAACCAACTTATCTGTGCAGGCGAGAAAATACAGAACTAAAATAAATGTACCACGTTTAACATATCGATTGAAATTTTCTCGACAAGCAATGCCACCTTTAACAACACACTTATAGTGGTCATCCTACATGTCAATCGCTTTGAAAGTCATTTGTAAATATTAAATCTATGTTGTAAATATGAAAACTTTTGAAGGCGATTGCCATGTGTATACTCTGCTCGATTATTGCTATAATTCACGAGCCTAGCTATCATAGCTACTTTTACAAAAAAAAAACCATCTTAACCTCCAAAAATCTGCTCCACAACAAAACACGCAAAACAAAACGAAAAGCCCCAAGTATTACAAAATCCTGAAATATTACATCAGGCCCTGATGTAACACCACATTGATTTTATTACGCTGCATAAAAAGGGGGTTACATAAAAACATTTCGCGCAAAAATGGATGAAAACAAAGCTGTAACCCGGTTTGTCGGGTAACCCAGATTTGCGAGCTATATATACAGCTATGACGTCAGAAGGAAGTGGGTTAACTGGGCAGTTATATAATTATGTGGGATTATAGCAGGGCCCGCTGATGTGCCCGCTTCGAAAGCTTTTTGTTGTAAGATTTATTTTACGTAATTCTCGGTAGCTATCTCACTTTTTGTGAAAATACTCTCATAAATTACAATATTATCATTGTAATAGCATGTTCTATGTTGCTTCACTGAGTAAATAAGACTAAAATTCTTATTTTGTCGTTAAATAATACATGTCAAGTTTGAAGTATCGATCTACGCGTATCCGATTCAACATTGCACGGTTTATTTTACCTTTCTTTATGTTTGTTTTTTCTTTTGTTTTTCTAAAAGTCGTACTAACGTAGTTCTTAAGTACTCACTACTAACCCATATGGACTCTTGTTCGAAATAAAGTTTTTGGATTGGTTTTTTAAATTTTTCAGAAGCTACCCAAATCAATCGATTGATACACAATACAGCAATAAATCCGTAGGTAGTAGGTACTACTAGAATACATAAGAACTTACTACCAGAATATAAAACCACAAAAATAGTCTTACATTTTCAAGAACAACAGATATCCCCACGATCCCTCTATCTCCTAACTTAGGTCCACCACGGACATTAAGAGGTCGTAATCCACCTCCAAATACCCCTTTCCTTGAAACCAAATAACACGTTATTAGTTCCACCGGATAACCCGGTTTACGATGTGGTTCTAAGTTTACTGGCCTCCGGTTAAGCTTGTGACGTAGTATCCGGATTTAGAACTTTGTAGTAATAGGTCTTTAACTATGAAAATGCCGTTTTTTTCTCACATTTTGTTCTATTTGTAACTTTGAAGTATAGTTATATTATTTCCTAAATCCATTTTTATTGGATTAATTGTTAATTGACGTACCTTTTATAGTTTATTCCCGTACCAGTAGTTGCATATTACCTTATAGGTTAGTGTGTCAAAACACCTGTTTCAATGTGCAGTCGTTTTCACTACTTCAAGTAGGTATATTTTTGTCAAAGACTGTGTTTTGAGAATTGAAGATACGCAGTGTAACGCAGCTTTTTGCTATTGCAATTGCATCATTCATAATCGGTTCAGACTTTTCCAAGAAAAATAAAAAAAATGTAAGTGTGGAAATATCACTTACCCCTAATATTTTACTTTGTATCTTCAAAAATAGGCCTTAGGAATAGAATATAATAGAAAGAAGTACTAGATAAGATAGTGTTGTTAGATTAAACTTCCAAAAAGCTAGATAATGGAGCAGGTCATTCTGTTTCTCGATGGGTCCTATTCTCCGACTGTGGGGAACCAAGAAAAAGATTACCTTCTTTAGTTTTCTTTAAGAGTAGAGGAGGACCAAAGAGACGATGGTTGGACTGAGTGAAAGATGATATGGCTAGAAAAGAGGTGAGACTGCTGAGATGACGAGTAATAGAGAAGTGTGGAAGAGGAAGACATGCTGCGCCGACCCCAAATAATTTGGAATAAGGGCAAGAGAATGATGATGAGTTTTTTGAAAACTGTTTTCTTTTTACAGATTTCCGCATTTTGCGACTGATAATGTGGCAATCCTAGAACCACAAATTGGAAGACATGTGACATCTACCATCCAGCACTAGGCCCGCGTGGTGTATTATAGCCCATTCCCTCTTATAGAGAGGAGGTCTGTGTCTCAGCAGTGGGAATATTATAGGCTGATTATGCTAATGCTTATACTAATGTGACAATGTGAAAGTAAGTGATACCCAATTTTTTTTTTTTAATTGTTTCCCAAATCTTTCTGACTTACAACAATCTGTTACCAGCTGGAGTCTCCTATCCAGTTGCCAGGATCAACCTTAAAAAAATCATCCTGAATCCATCTAAACTGTTTAAAACACCATCTTACCATGCATGCGCATGCGCAGCCGGCCTAAATTTTCAGTTTAGTAACCTCACTACGTGACGTAAATCCCGTTTTCGGAACCTTAAAATCGTAAGAGCTTAAATCGGCCTCAGTATAAATAAATTTACGACAAGATAAGTACTAAGACGGGTTATCGAACTTTAAACACTGATTCTGCGAAAACGTTCTCCTGTCAAGAAATCTTAAACGAACTGGAGCTTTTTTTGTAAATGACGAATGGTATACAAAATAATGTATAGCTGTTTTATGGTTCAAAAGTATTGGAATATTCGAAAAGTTTTTTATATGTTTAGTCTAAAATTATATCGATATTGATTCTTTATTTTTGTTCTAGAATCTATTTCTGAGATTTAAAGTTTAATAGATTACAAAAATTTTACGTGTTCATGATTTTTCGACCGAATCGGTATTGGAGATTTTACGAGTACTACGTAAGCTTATGTACTACTTTTGGATATTGCAACGATGGTCTTGATTTTATTAAAGACTAGCCCGCGACCTACGCCGACGTAAAACTAAAAAAAAAAAAAAAATTTCCCTATTTCAATCGGATTTAGTTAATATGTTAATATTGCATGGGTTTTAATTGTTTTGCACGGAACCCTAATCTTTGTTCTAAAATAATAGTAACATAAGTTACTCCAAACAGCAGCTATCTGCCAGTAAAATTCGGATCAAAATCGGTTCGGCTGTATCGGAGGTTAGACGGAACAAATAGACAGACAGATAAAAATATTTTTTTTTATATAAGTACTGTATATAATTTCATATGCATTCAGTAAAAAGCTGTTATTTTGAAATTAGAAACAGACACTTCAATTTTATTTATGTAGAAGATCTCAACTAAAGAAGAAGATAAAAAGAAACAATATACTAAGTATTATTCATGAACTTACAAGCTGCAATAAACAGAGTTTTGGCAATGTTGTCAAGTTGATTCGCAACTTGACAACATTGCCAAAACAAAAGCGGATCACTAAACAATCTGTCCAAAATCCTTGCTAAAAAAAATACAAGCCCCTCCTAAAATCCGTCAGCTATCAGAAATGAGGAATTACATGCATTACGTCAGTGATCTAGTTAGTATTGAGAATAGAGCAGCCGAGGCGAATGAACCAGTAGTTGTTCAAGGATACACGAGTAAAGGGTATTTTGGTATACGTGTTGTGGACCGTCCACATTGGTTCACGGATAAAGGTCGGAATGATGGTGATGTTGAATTTGGATGTTTTAAAGTTAATAATGACAACACTAGTGCGACAAGTGAAAGCAATAAAGAAGACTGTTGGAGTCAGCATGTACCGAATGGTTCACACTGCAGAAGACCGCATAAATTGGGAATGCGTCACATGTGATCGCGATCCTCAGCATTGAGGGATCGACGAAGAAGAAGAACAGTAGAACAAAATTAATGTTAATTTGGTTCCAAAACGATAAAATTTCAAGGTCTATATGGCAAATATTACAAGGACAGACAGAAATACAGATAATCTAAATGTAACCTACAATGGGAGAAGAACAGTTGTTGGAGCAAATAAATCCTTAAGTAAAAAATCTGGATCAGTAAACGTCGTTTAAAACCAACCAAAGATTCCAAAGTCCTGGAATAGTAAAGTATGTATATGTATCGATGAAAACTTGTGGAGTGGAAATCTTAAAATGGTGAAATGAACTTGCTACGAATATTGATACACACAAGATTCTGTGTGCAATTAAAAGAAAGATTTCATTCAGTAAACCTACATGAACCGATTCCGGCTCCCGCATTTAGAAGGCAATAAAACCCAACGATCCCACCAAATCAAGATCTTTCACAGAGTAAATCAAGATCTTTCACAGAGTGAGAAAAGAAACAAATACATCAAACTGGTTTAAACCACGAGCAATAAGGAAAAGTCGATCCCAACGGAAGAATCTCACTAGAACCATCTACTATTTCTCTGAAATGAACCAGTACTTACGATAAATGGACGTCCATTACCGATTTATTACCAAACAAACTGAATTACGGTTGTAAAACCACTTTATTGTTTATTTTACAGAATACGACTTGATGGGTTTTGAATAGAGAGTTTTGTTGAAGAAACAATCTATATAGCGGTTTTATGTTCATCGGTGGCGCCTATTACAAAAACTGTAAAAACAAAACATAATTTGCCTGTCTCCATTTCTAGCTATTAATTCAAAAAATAGAAATCAACAAATGAATCAAAACATGGATGACACTTACCTTTCCATTGTCACTTAAATCAAACAATAGTACAATCACCAGAAATGTCAAATCAGTCTGGTACAATTCGAGATCTTTTTCAGGCAGTAGATTCTTAGCTTTACCTTTAAACCCTCAGAAACTCTGCTCCTTAACTTCAAATTAAAAACCTCGGTTTCCAAAATCCGTCAAGTCTACACCCCCCATTACTCCCCGAGTGTAAAGCCCTCTTCCCGATGACGTAAACAGCTGTATGTGCGCACACGCACGATCTAGGTTACCATTCAACTGGTGAGGATCCTTGTGGTGAATCTGTGATGCTGTAATAGATATTTGCGGAGAAGGCGGCTTTTGCAGATGCTGTCATCTATGATATTATTCTATTCTAGTCTATGCGCTCTGAAAAGGAACCATCAAAACCATAAATGTAAATTATGATGATGAAAACTATATGGAAACACTAGCGAAGTATTGAATAGATACTCTTTTCAAACTTCTGCTGCCTCGTTGCCTCATTAACTGCCTCGTTGGTTGAAAGGTCGCAAGCGCAACTGCTGAGCATGAGGTCCTGGTTCGACTCCCGGGTCGGGCAGTGTTATTGGGCTTTTCTGTCAGGAATTTCTCAGTAGCAGCCACGGAGTCAGGATTTGTGCCCAGTCGATGGCAATAGGTTCGCCCCCTATAACATGGGACTTAAATATAACTGGCAAAATGTGGGTGTGTACTATTACTGCCTAAGCCTTCAGGGATTACAGACGTGGATGTTATGTTATGTCTTCTCAAACCTTGACACACAATCTCTCTGTATTGTTGACCACTTCATATAAGATGGGGGAAGCCTAGTAGACTGATTAATCGAAAATTAAAAAATGAAAATGGTTCGGACAAGCTGATGTAATAGTGCTAAAGGTTGGGGCACTGTTACCAGGAGCATAAAATCAGCCTAGGTTCTCACTGCTGTAACATAGGCCTCTTCACAACGCAGGCCCAATGCGGATTGGTGGATATCACATATTCTGAAATCTCCTCACGATAACATAACATAACATCATGCCTGTAATCACCGAAGGGTTAGGCAGATGCGTACCTCATAGTACAACTACATTTCGCCAGTTATGTTATACGTCCCAAGTAAGAGGAAGTGAGCCTATTGCCATCAACCGGGCACAAATCCAGACTCCGTGGCTGCTACAGAGAAATTCCTAACGGAAAAACGCCAATAACACTTTGCCCGACCCGTGAATTGAACCCAGGACCTCATAATACTAAGCAGTCGCACTTTCACCAGGAGCCTACGGTTTCTTGCTGTAACATCGGTCTCATCTCCTTGAACCGGAATGAGCTACAATTCACAATGCAGGCCCAGAGCGAATTGGTGTGGATATCACTTATTCCGAATTTAAGGTTCTAGAACATTCCGGTCTCCTCACGATGTCATACAAAGTTGGAACTATGGAACAATGCTAGAAGTATTTGCTAATGCTTTTACATTAGCAAATACTTCTAACATTGTTCCATCCTATCGTAATCGTAACTATTATTATAAATGCGAAAGTAAGTTTGTTTGTTACCTTTCACGCCTAAACCACTAAACCGATCATCCTGAAATTTTGCATATACGTTGTCAGGTATACAGAAACGTACATAGGGTGGGTACCTTTCATACCGAAAACGAGTACTGTTCCCGAGGAAAACAACAATAACGTTCTTATGATAATAGATGGCGCCACGTGTCTTTCGAAACAAGATCGAATCATATTACTACAAGCAGAGTACAACCCGAATTGATTGTCAAATTCTAAATTAACGCGAGCGAGGTCGCGGGCAAAAGCTAGTTGAAATAAAAACGAAACTTGTAAACAACCGAGTAATTTCACGTGAAACATAATTCTGCTGTTAATAGGAGCGTGTGTGTCATAAAACATTATGTGCTAGTTAGTGGTGGTCCAATAACACCGATACGGGTTTATGATACCTCTCAAGTAAACAAAGGGCTTACTGCGCAGTTTGCGAGTTTCTATCAAACAGGCCAAGTATAGGCCAGTGGCGATTGAGATGGTTCTATTGCATTTTAAATCCATAGCATAGTAGTATAGTAGGTACCTATAATGGGTTTAAAAATACCCTTAACGAAGCCATAAGGCACTTGTTTTTCCCATCATTGCGATATTTTTTTTGTCCTGTACAGGGCAGCCTCCTAGTTGCGGAGATATTGGGGGTCAAAGTTCCAACTTTTCAGAAGTTTAAAAAAATACAAGTTTTTAATGTTACAACTTTACTTTAAATACCTCCACGACCGCCGTACTATTCAACGCATCCATCAGCACAATGTTCTGAAGGGTTTTTTTTTTTTTTTTTTTTTTTTTTTTTTGGATGGGAAATCATCAAATGACCCCCCCCACTCTGGGCGGAGCGGAAGGGAGTGTCAGACTTGTACTGACTAAAACCCATCCATGTTCCTTCTTTGCCCTTTGTGTTCCAGGGCCACGGTGTCTCTTTCGAACAATCCCGCAGCTCTGGCAGGCATCGGCCCATGCGGACCCCTACTCGGTTGCTGACATCTCTTTGAGGCGCGCGTGGAACACGAACGCGCCGTCGACACGGCCTGTCGTCATAAGACGGCCGGACGGCGAGCTAGCCCATAACTCGCCGTCCACAGGCCCGCGCCTACGGTGGCCGGGAGCCACCACGTGACCCCCGACGCCCAGGGCGTCTCCCGCGGCGGCTGGGACGTGAGGTTCTTTCCCTCTCACGTCCCGCCACCTCCTTCACTAGCATGACTGCTTCGCAGAAGGAGGTGACGGCTTCCCATTCCCTCTCGCTCCGGACCATGGCTTGAACCAAGGCCGGACGCGAGAGATCGCCGCCGCCAATCGCCGCTACGAGGACACGGCGGTGCTCCGCCCAAGCGGGGCAGACCTCCACGGTGTGCTCCACCGTGTCCTCCGGGCGATCCTCGCAGTGGAAACACCCGGGCGTTTCCTCCCGCCCGATTCGGTGCAAGAACCTCCCGAAACAACCGTGTCCGGTGAGGATCTGCGTCAGGCGGTAGGTGAGGGCGCCGTGGCGCCTCTCTAGCCACTCCTCAAAGAGGGGACTTATCGCCACTATGGTAGCGTGCCCTGCACGGGGTTGCAACAGTCGCTCTCTCCATGTCGCCATGATATCACGCCGGAGGTCTGTCCGCTGAGCGGCAATTTGCCGCGGCAGCGGAGTTTCCCCCCGACGTAGTGCCTCCGCGCGCCATTCATGCAGGCGCGCGAGGACTATCGCCTCCAGATCCCATGGCGGCAATCCGGCAAGGAGGCTAGCCGCCTCGCCGGAGATCGTGCGGTACCCCCGGATTAGCCTTATGGCTATCACCTTTTGGGGCGCGTTCAGGTAGTGGGCGGCTTGCCGCCTTAAAGAACGCGCCCACACCGGGGCCCCGTAAAGAGCCATGGACCGCACGACCCCCGCGTATAGCCTCCGGCAGGAGGCGTTTGGACCCCTCAGGTTGGGCAAGAGCCGCTTGAAGGCAGCCCCTGTCCGTTCCAGTTTGGGAGCCAAACGTCGGAAGTGCTCCACGAAGTTCCACCGGCTGTCGAGGACGAGTCCTAGGTACTTCAACGTCGACTCGACGCCGATGGAAACCCCTCCCGCCGTCAGTAGGGATCCCGACGGTGGCGCATTCCGAGGCCCATGAAAACACATGGCCTCGGACTTGTGCAATGCCACCTCGAGACCCAATTGCCGGATCCTATCCACGACTATCGCAACCCCGCGTGTCATGTTTTCGGCCGCCGCCTCGTGCGACCTCCCTTGTGCCAGTACCAGCGTGTCGTCAGCGTAGCAAACTACGCTGACGCCGGTAGGGAGGTCGGCGCGCAGCACCCAGTCGTAACCGATGTTCCACAGGGCCGGTCCTAGAACCGATCCCTGTGGAACACCGCACGACATCTCTCGCCGGTTCCATTCTCCGCTCTGACCAGGGTAGATCACGGCCCTATCCGTCAAGTAGTCCCCGACCACACGACGAAGGTAGGTTGGCACCCGGTGATACCGGAGTGCCTCCCCAATGCAGCTCCAGGGCATGGAGTTGAAGGCGTTGGCGATGTCAAGAGACACCGCCAAGACGACCCCGCCCCGGGACACCGCGTCCCCCGTCGTGAGGGCTCTCACGCGCATGATGGCGTCCACCGTGGAGCGCCCCTTGCGGAAACCAAACTGGTGTTCCGCAAGATCCGGCCCCATCCCCGCAAGGTGCCCGGCGAGGCGGTTGGCAATGACTCTTTCGAAGAGCTTGCCCACCTCGTCGAGCAACACGATGGGCCGGTATGCGGACGGAGAGTCCGCAGGGCGCCCTGGTTTCCGGATGAGGACCAGCTTCCCCGTCTTCCAACGAAGCGGAAACTGGCCTCTCTCCAAGCATGCGCTTAGGAGCCCTTCCAGTCGGGGCCCGAGAGCCTCAGAGGCCAGGACCCAGGCTTTGCCAGGCAAGCCATCGGGTCCCGGGGCGGTGTTTCTGGCTTTCAGCCTGCGTACCGCCACTCTCAGGTCTACCCCAGTCACCTCCGGAACGTCGTCATCGTCATCGGTGTGGTCCGCTTCCGGCACCGCACGCGGCGGCGGAGCCATAGGCGGGGGAGGATGCTCCCCTCGCGAAGGGAACAGAGCGCTCACCACGTCCTCCACGAGCTCAGGCCGGAGACTCTGCGTTAGCGGGGGGCCCCGGGTGCGGAGTTTGTCCCGCACCATCTTGTAAGGGCGCCCCCACGGATCTCCGTTCAGAGACTCCAGCATCTCCTCGCGGGCCAAATTCTTGGCCCGCCGGACAGCCTCTTGGAGGGCGGTCTTCGCCGCTCTGTACCCCTCGTACAGCTCCGCCTCAATGGCTGCCGCATCCGGAGGGCGGATGCGGAGCCTGCGATGCCTGGCGTACAGGCGCCGCGCGGCAACGCACGCCTTGCGCAGAGACGTCAGCTCTCGCGACCACCAGTACACCTGACGCCGGGCGCTTCCTGGCCGAACTCGGGGCATTGCCACGTCGCAAATCTCGGACATGGCCTCCTGGAACCAACCCGCCTCGTTGTTGATGTCAGCAGGCCTGACTGGTGATGACACCCAGGCCTGCACGATCGAGGCTTCCAGGAGGAGCTCCCGGTCCAGCTGCTTCAGCGCCCATCGCGGACCACTCGGGGCCTGTAGGACCGGCACGCTTGAGGACTGGGTGGAGACGTCGAACCGGATATACCGGTGGTCGGAATAGGTCTCCACCCCCTCCATGACGCGCCAGTCAACGACACGCGGCGACAGAGCGGGGCTGGCGAACGAGATGTCCACCACCGACTCGCCCCGCATCCGCACGCACGTGGGGACAGAACCCCGATTTAGGACGACCAGGCCTGTCTCCAGAGCCCAGTCCTCCACCATTCTACCCCGCACGTCCGTGTAACGAGAACCCCAAGCCAAGTTCTTGGCATTGAAGTCCCCGAGCACAAGCACGGGGAGGGAATGACTTCCGATGACGACACTCAACTCCGTGAGGGAGTTGTGGAACTCGGCGAGAGTTCGGCTCGGGGAGAAGTAGACTCCCACTACAACGATCTCCCCGAACCGTGCTGCTACGCACCCCTGACCCTTCCTGACACTCTCAAGGGTCGGGGTACCGGCGGCGACCGACGCAATTAAGGTCACTGAGCCGCTAAGGTCCTCCACCCAGTCATCCCTGGGCGGGACAAAGTACGGCTCAGCGACCACGGCGATGTTAATCGACCACTGCGCCATGCTCTGGAGCAACAGATCCTGAGCGCAGGCGCAGTGGTTGATGTTCGCTTGGAGAAGGCGTAATGAGGCCGTTACTGGCACTCCATTTCAGCCCCCTCCCGGGCCCCCTGCGAGGGCTCCGCTGCGGAAGTTGCAGCAGTAGCGGCAGCGGCGGCGACAGTGGCGGCGGCTGCGGTGGTGGCGACGGTGGGGGTTTTGGCGGTGGTGGCGGAGGGCCTTCCCTTGCCCCTGGCCTTGGCGGGAGTACCGCAGGACTTGCTCCCTGCCCGGTGATCAGCCGGCTTGCCAGCTGCCGCACATGCGGCGCAGCGCGGCGCGGCGGAGCAAGCCGCGGCCATGTGACCAGGCTGGCCGCAGCGGAAGCACAGGCCGCTGCGGTCCACCTCCGAGGTGCACCGGACCGACACGTGGTGCCCCACATGGCAGCGGAAGCACCTCAGAGGTCTGGGTTCCAGCAGCTTTACCTGCGCCGAAACCCAGCCCACCAAGAGCCTTCGGCCCTCCACAATGACTTTCGCCGCCGTCACAGGGCAGCTTACCGTTACGGTTCGCATGCCCGACAGGTCCGGACGTAAGGTGCCTGCCTTGACCTGCTCGGCAGGGCACCCACCGGTCCTGGTGACGGCGGCCACCACCTCCTCCTCGGTCACCGAGTCGTCCAGACCCAGGATGCGCAGGTCTGCGCATTTGACGGGCCTGGACACTCGGGCCTCGTCCGCATTTAGGGACGCTCTAAGCTTTTCAGCCAGAGCGTCAGCGGACGAGCCACGGGTTTCGCCGGGGATTTCCAGCACTCGAGCCCCTGTTGCGGTGACTCTAAGCCGGAGGCCCCCGGCGATCCCGAGCTCCCCGAGATCCACCATCGTCTTCGCCTTAGCGAGCACGTCGCGATAGGTCACGCCCCTCTTTTCCGCCTCCGGCTGTAGTGTTATCACTACAGCTGCGGTCTTCGGGGCGCTGAGCCTAGCAGCGCCATTCCGCTTCTTTTTTTGGCGCTTCCGCTCCCGCTTCCTGGCCTTTTTGGCCGCCCTTCGCTCCCTCGCTCTCTCTCCGGCCACCTGCCACCCGGTCTCGGCCACGGATGGCTTAGAGGGCGGGGGGGGCGGCAGTGGCGGCTGTCTCGCGGCTAGCGCTGGCACATTCGCCGCCTTGCCCTTCTTGAGGGCCGCCGCCTTGCCCTGCCTCAAGGCCGCCGCCCCCCCAACCGGGGCCGATTTGGCCGGAGCCAGCTTTCCAGGAGCCGAGGTAACCCTGCCGGAGGGCTGGCTGGACGGCCCCGGTGCGGAAGCTGCAGCAGCCGCATATGTGGCTGCCCTCGGGCCCGACTGCGCCTTGTTTGCCGCCAAGGGGGGGCGCAGAACAATGCCCTCCAGGACGGAGAACCGAGCCTGGAAGGCAGCCAGCTCCTGCCGAACCAGGTTCAGGACCTGGTTCTCCACCGGCACGGCCTGGCGTGGTCGCTGCTGGCCATTTTGGGGCGCCTCGCGAGAGCCGGACTCACGCAGACTGGCCAAGTCTGCTCGGAGCCTCCTGTTCTCCTCTTGGAGAAGCTCCGTGGCGGCCGTCAGTCGAGCGACCTCCGCCCGCAGTTTGACCATGCCTTCTGGCGGGGGCGCCGCATATCTGGCTTCCGCTGCCGCCATGATAGAGGCGACCGCTGAGGGTATAGCCCTTTGCCTGGTGGAGGGCTTTTGCTTGTAGGAGACAGCCCTCAGCGCCGCCTCCACCTCCTTCGCAAGCCCGGCCTTACGCTCCGCTTCGGAGCCGCCGTCTGCACCCGCCTCGTTACCAGAAGAGCCCGAACGGGCCACTCCGTGACCAGCAGCCACCCCCGGGTGGCGCGCCTCCGCGGCAAGCCGTGCCGACCTCTCGGTGGCAGAGAGGCCTCTCCCCTTGCCGCGGATCCCGCCACGCTTGCTGGTGGGGATCTTGCGAGCCGAAGCCAGCTCCCCCTCTGACGACGACTCTCGGTCGCCTACCGGCCTGGACCGCTTGCGAAGGAACTCCCTGTTCCCCGCAGCTGCCCCGGGCCTTCCGCGCCGGGAGCTCTCTGAGCCTCCCGCGCTCACATCGTTGGATGCGGCGCCGGACTCCGACCCCGCATCCCTCTCCTCCCTTCCTTCGCCGTTATCGGCCGTTTTCTGGGTTAAAATATGTTCCATTTTGTTCCCACGAGTATGGGGGAAATAAAAAAAAGTCCATCTGGGCAGTGCCCCCTGTACCCAGATAAGCCATAGCCAGGCCCGGCAGTGGTTCGCACTAGCGACTGATTTTCCAAAGGAACCCGTCAGCCATACATCTCCTCGCGGTGCGCCGCCGCTTGAGATTCGGGGTAACTTTTTATAGAGGTTTTCTACCTCGTGGTCCGGGCGGTTAAGCCAAGACCCTCGGTCCCAATCGAAGCCGCGAGACGTGTTCCACGACACTTCGACGGTGGGATTACGATATCGACGGGGACAGTGAAGGACTGCATCCTTCACTGTCTGCTCGGAGGCAGGGTAAGTGCACACCGAGCCCGCCCTAGCTCCTCCGCTGTGCCCTCTGCTTTTCAGAGGGTCACACGGAGCAACGCCCCCTAAGTCCAAGATGGACCCCTCCCATGTCAGAATATTAGCCATGGACAGTAACATTCCCCGAGGAATAAGAATCTTTTCCCATTCCTCGGGGAAGGATACTGCCCACGCCCAGGGTGCACCGGCCCAGCAGCTGCTATTCCCTCCAGACGTATCGAGAGGGACCGGCAGCCATCAAGCACACGAGGAGGAATTCTGACAACGCACCCCATGTTCTGAAGGGTTACATCGAGTCCTACCGTAAAACTTGATTTTTCACCTCAACAAAAAAAAATCGTTTCGTGAAGGGTCCGTTTACACCTTGTATTACAGGTTGGTTTGGGGTATTTTGGTTAAATAATAAAAGCAACAACAAGGTCGATCCTCAATGCCGAGATTGGTCTATGAATCGATAATCATGCATAACGTACAGGGATCTTGTATCGATCCTTGCTTCGTTGGTCACGGCAGTCAATCGAAGATCTTTGACAGTTGTTACGGAACGTTAGAAACCTGAAAGTCTCACAACCAGTCTTTCCAAATGGTATCTTGTTGCCTGATAACTGGGTTGCGGAGGTCAGTCGCTTCAAGTAAAATACTGGTAATAATCTGCAGCCGTTCAAACAGATAAGAAAAGGCTTGGCAGATGATGAGGTTAATGCCGATTGAGGTGGTACCCCCTGGTTTCTTCTAGGTACATTTATCATCATCATCCACAGCCCGACTTCACCCAGTGCTGGATATAGGCCTCTGTTTGCTTTTGCCAAACTCCACGTTCTTCTGCCAGCCTCATCCAGGATATTCCCGCAATGATAACAATGTCAGTCTGCCCATCTCGCCGTCGGACGACCAACACTTTTCTTTAAAGTCCTTGGACGCCACTCAGTCACAGCTTTACCCCACCTGCCATCACCGCGCCTTGCTAGGTACATTACCATGTTGAAAAGATTTATAAGACCAGCCTAGAGCGCGTAGACAAAGTGTCATCACCCCATTAACTCATTTCCACATATTGATTTATTACTTAACACGTGCTAGACACGATCACATATAATGCCACAGAATCAATTGAGTCCATGACGAAATGGAACTAGATTTCATCGTCATCAATGAATACTATGACTTTCAATTCTCGGTCATATGACTGAAAAATAAGGAGTCACGCTGTAATATGATATAAGTTCAATACTATCATCGTTGATCGATGGGAATTCATTTTATTTATATGATTTTGATTTGATATGATTGTGCCACCCGTGTTGCATGTGATAATATCGTGCGAAAGTCATATGATAGGTTTGTGTGACAAATTGCTAGGAGACTGATGTGTATGACCTGACTTGGTTGATCTTTGGATAAACAATTAGCGTTTAGTATACGTGGCAATGTAGTGTTCTAGGGATGTTAGTTACATGAGTATATGTCGTGAAAGAGGCGTGAGTTTTTGCTTTATATGTCTCCGTAAAACTGTGATCACCGTTGACTTTTAGTATACATATATCTCGCAAGATTATAAACTATCGAAAAATTACGAACTGTTACATTATAACGCACTCATTTTCGGTAGCTATATCTGACGGCGCCCCTGCAAGGCGTCCTCTATGGTTAACATTGCAAAGTACACAGACGAGAGAGATGCTGGCTGGTATTCTCTCTGGCGGAACGTCAGGGGTTTCGGGCACTCAAAGAGATGTCAGCAAATAAGTAGGGGTCCGCAAGGGCCGATGCCTGCCAGGGCTGCGGGACTGTTCGAAAGAGATACCGTGGCCCTGGAACACAAGGGCAAAGAAGGAACATGGATGGGTTTTAGTCAGTACAAGTCTGACACTCCCTTCCGCTCCGCCCAGAGTGGGGGGGGTGGTCATTTGATGATTTCCCATCCGGAAAAAAAAAAAAAAAAAAAAGGGGTTTCGGGCAGCTATATTGAAATGAGCGGTTGTCAAGGATGGTGCCGCGTTCGACGATCAGTTTTCTAAATCTAATTAAATCTTCCTCACTTTAGTACTACCGCTATATTTTAATGTTAAATTACGTTATCAGTGCTTAATTGAAGATATCTGTAATATGAGTTTTGTAACTGAATAATTATTATAACAGATTTCAATCAAACGAAGATTTGTTTAATGTGAATATCAATAATCGTTATGATCTCACATATCATGTGTGATCCCGATGAGAGTGGGCAAGAGCCTTCATACCTATCTAGCAGGACTAGACAGAATTTTACGAGTAAACAAAGAGACGAGACGAGTTAGACTCCTTGAGAACTGATAGGTATTTTCAAGAAGTCTAACTACTATCTTTACATTTTGCTTGCCAGGATACTGAGTAACGAATTGGTCAACTGCATCGATAGCTAAGTGATAAGAGAAGCGAAAAAGATTGGAACTTATCCAATCTTTTTCTCTTATCACTTAGCTATCGATTCGATTCGATCGACGAGCAATTACGAGAAGACGGTTCATTGTATCAAATAATTGTCTAGTCTTTTTTGGATTTTAATTATTTTGTCACAAAATTTACATGCCGAATTTAGTGAGCGGAATATGATGAACTATTGTGTACACACGGCGGCACATGAAGCTGTACATTTCCAGTATAATTTAGCCTCGCTTTGTATACAGTTCTATACAATGAGAGATCCGCATAAACTGGTTCTGTGTAGCTTGATTGGTCTTCGTGCATACCTATGTGTTATAAAATGTGTAAAAGAACATATTTCAGGTAAATAAACCAGCCATTACCAACCCAAGATGTACAGTGAGTGCCTGCACGAATGGCGCGCGGAGGCACTACGTCGGGGGGAAACTCCGCTGCCGCGGCAAATTGCCGCTCAGCGAACACACCTCCGGCGTGATCTCATGGCGACATGGAGAGAGCGACTGTCGCAACCCCGTGCAGGGCACGCCACCATAGAGGCGATAAGTCCCCTCTTTGAGGAGTGGCTAGAGAGGCGCCATGGCGCCCTCACCCACCGCCTGACGCAGGTCCTCACCGGACACGGTTGTTTCGAGAGGTTCCTGCATCGAATCGGGCGGGAGGAAACGCCCGGGTGTTCCTCCCGCCCGATCCACTGCGAGGATCGTCCGGAGGACACGGTGGAGCACACTGTAGAGGTCTGCCCCGCTTGGGCGGAGCACCGCCCAGAGTGGGGGGGTCATTTGATGATTTCCCATCCGAAAAAAAAAAGAAAAACATCGTGAGGAAACCGGCATGTCCTAGAACCAAAAATTTGAAGACATGTGACATCTACCAACCCGCACTGGGCCCGCGTGGTGGATTATAGCCCATTCCGTCTCATAGAGAGGAGGCCTGCGTCCCAGTAGTGGGAACATTAATAGGCTGATTATGCTATAAAATTATATCGATTCGTTTTCTAAAAAATCTCAACCATTTATGCAAAGGTGGGTCAGCTAACTGCTATTACTCACTGGTAAACCCTTGATAATTGCACTAGTCCAATGAACTTAACATTATCATCATACGAAGGCGTGGGATATGTTTTGGCATCTCACGTGGAGATAGGCAGTTTTAGATCTAGGATCCGATAGCATGATCTATAGGCCTGTTATCAGATAAGGTTGATAATGTCAGAGATGGAACAATCCCACCACATCGCCGAGTGATATACGTGGCCATGTGACGTGGCTTTATCTGGCGCCATCTCATTGATAGTTAAGCTATTTAAGAAGGGCAAATCCTTTAATACTTCCTAGCAAAACAGACCTTCAATGAACTGTTCTTTCTGTCCACGAACACCAGCGGTATGACTTTTTTCTTAAATGTTGCAGCACCATGCTGAGATACTCTTTTTGGCCTCGTACAGGACCAATTTCATTTGTTTTGTTCTTATGTTTAAGTACTTTTTTATATATATTTTTTTTATTGTTAATTCAACCATTTTTTTTGTTTTGTCCTGTGTGAGTCTAATAAATACCTTTTCTTTCATTCTTTCTTTCTTTCCCACGAAGTAACAAGGTTTCTAGGCAGCAATGAGTTGGGAGTCTAAACTCGTTCCTGTCCACGAAGTAAAAGATTTGTATGCAGTACCTAGAAGGTGCAGTGGAGTGCCTGCCAGTTGAGTGTAAACCCGTCTTATTATTACTAACACTAGAAACGGGATATTTACCATGTACTGTTTACTGATTTCTTTGAGTTCCCGATATTTCGGCGGTGTTGCAAGCACCAAGATCACGGATAAACTGAAGTGTTGATGACAATGTTAGTGACCTTGATACTTTAAAATCTTAATCCCGTCTTTTTAAGTAGTACCATACATCATAAAAGACAGCCTGAAAAGCCATTTCCTTTTTAAATTGAATTGCGGTTGTTGGATGTATGAGACTCAATTTCATTCTCCATCTGATTGTTGGCAACAAAACAAAATAACAGTCCCTTCATTAACAAAGGTCAACAGTTTTCCCTAAGAAACTAGGTGAAACCCATTACCGATACAAAATTAAGTAATCCTTGACAAGTCTTCGAGTAGCTTACACCTCACGTATTAAAACGTAATCGGTACTATGTAGGACAGATCGATAGCTATCAAAGACTCGATGACCCGTGGCCATGTGCGTATTTAGAAACCTTACTCCTTCATCCTTATTTGTTGAATGACGAACCCGGAAATCCTATCTGATATACTGATCACAGCCGACTTAATACGAATGGAGTATTCAATTAATCAATCATTTTATTGTCAGGCAACTGAGGCCCATAGATAAAAATACACAAAATAATCTTATACTATAATTTTTTTTTTTTTTTTTTTTATTTATTTAGGATCTCTAACAAAGGATATACACAAACACATGAAATAAATAATCGACGACAAAAGTATTACGTAGGTGTACTCCTTCACTTACAGGAGGCCACAGCATGCGTAATAAGATGTATAACTAAGCTAACAAAGTCATAGTAGCATTTAAACATTCAAATCAAATTAAAACACAACACATTATGTAGTACTAAAATTAAAATAAAAAAATCAAAAAAATAAAATAATTAACAAAGTCATAATAGCAATTTAAAAAAAAATTAAATACTGTCATCTGGAAATACTGTTGGAAAAATAAAATTTAAAAATAAATTAACGAAGTCATAGCAGCAATAAAAAAAAATAAAAAAAATCAAAACATATTTGGCAATAAAATTGGGAAAATTAAAATAGTAATTAACAAATTATTAACAAATAATTAACAAATAATTAACAAATACATAATTTTTTGAGGCATTTTTTATAATTTGCAAGAGATTCACAGATGTCAAATAAACTAATACATATGAAAAACCTTATTTAACTATAACTGGACACGAATCGTTGACGGCGTCGTGTTTTGCTGCGTGGTGTCGCGTAACCGTCCTCGGAATCGTCGGTATACGACACCTTTCGGCCAAAAGTCCTCTAGATGGTGAGTTGGAACTCGTACCACGAATGAATTAAAGTTGATGTAGATGATGGTGATGATGTTGATGTTGATGTTGTGTGTTGTTGTGTTGTGTTATTTTGTATTACGTACATGGATTAGTATATGACAAAGATTTTGATTGGACGTTACATTGCAACGGCAAATGGTTTAATGCTCTAGAATTGTAACACCGTACTGAACACAGATTACGTGAGAAAGCATGTTCAGCTATATCAACTGAAACCGTCACTTCAGTAAAGTTTACCCGCACCAACATTCAAGTGGTTCCGTTTCGAAAGCAAATTAACAATTTGACACCGTTTAAGAAAAGTGATATGTAGCGACACACTTCAGAAAACCGAAGTGCAAACATTGTCTTAAACATGTCATCTTTCTCTGTGGAAAGCTACTAAAGTAGTGTTTGTTAATACGCAGCCAAGCGTTCACGAATGACATTATGGATAGTATAATACAATGGAGTGCTTACCTGGTGGATTGAGGTTGGTAGTTAATTATAAATAAGTTCCGGTGTTATTGTTCCTACTCCCAATCGTGTTTGATTTCCTTGGCAAGAGAACTTGAACAAAAAAGCACGGGTAAAATTAATCCATTAGCTATTGTTTTTCCATTATTTAGCTATTGTTTATACAGGGTGTAAACAAACCCTTCACAAAGCCGTCAACCAAGCATTCTTTACATCAAACTAAGTAATTTTACGCAAAATTTATTGCTGGTAATCGACTTTTTTTTTGGAGTTGAAAAATCACGTTTTACGGAAGGACTCGATGGATAGCACTCAAAGCATTGTGCTGATGGATGGATGGAATAGTACGGGGGTCGTGGAGGTGTGTAAAGTAAAAATCTTACATTAAAAACATGTATTTAAAAAAAAAACTTGTGAAAAAGTTGTAACTTTGACCCTCAATATCTCCGTAACTAGAAGGTTCTGAGGTACGGTCTAGAATAAAAAAATGATCTCAAAGACGGGGAGGACAAGTGCCTTTCGGATATGCTAAGGGTCTATTTACACCCTTTATATTTATTTATTTTATTTGGCTCTTCAACAATGAGTACACTATTACATATAACATAGTAAAACATTACAAACTTAAGTCTAAGTGCCCCATTACTTAAAGAAGAGCACTACATGAACTATATTTTGCGCCTAAATATCTAAATTAAAAATACAATAAAAAAGAAAACAACAGCAGTATTGATAATATTAGGTAAGTAAAGGTACGCCAAACAGAATTAAACTTAATTATTTAATTATTTTATATTTCACCCAGTAACTCGGTTGAGGAAATCAGATAGGCAGTCGCTTCATATACAATGCTGGTATGCAGCTGCATCCCATTAGACTGGAAGCCGATCGACGAAAAAAGGCTAGGATGATCACTCACCGACATCTTTACTCTCATCATTATTTTATATTTCTTACTTTCCTTTTGTTTTACTTAATTATTAATTTGAACTTTACAATGCTCAGAGCCACTGCCTACCCTTTTCTTTGTTAAAGGCGTTGTTCGTGAACGGGCGCTGTCAGTTGTGACTGGTCATCTCTTATTTGCCACGGCTTATTTGAATTAATTATTTTATTTTTGAATTGTTTTTACTATGGACACTTTTAACGTATACATCTGGCTGCATCGTTCTCACATAATGTACCATCTCAACATGAATGATGTAACCAAGGTATTGTTAAAGTATTCTGATTTAAAAGAGTGTCCATGGAGTTTCTTGCCCGTTCTTCTCCATAGAGATCTACGTTAGGGAATGGGCAACTACAGTACTTTCACAGTTTTTGTGCCTTGTGACTGGGACTGTAGCTATATTTTACTGTTATCTTTGATTCGATAATTCAAAAGTGCCTGTGACTGGCCTACTTGAAATAAATGCTTTGATTTTGATTTTGATTTTGTTCGAAGTCGCAGCCGCAGATATCGAGTCCCTTGAATTTATAACAATATTGTTATCAGTTAGCGTCGCGTCCACCTGTCAAGATTTCTTAGTCATAATTCAATCAAGAAGAGATAAATAAACTTATTCATAGCAGGACCACCCAGTAACGAATACTAAACACAAACAAAAGGGGTAAATATAGGAAGAGGAGTATACATACCTACTTTACACCCGTATTTCACCATTCATTTTTAAATTTCATTTAATAGGGGGCATGACCAGTCACAAATCTCGAGAGGAGCTCGTGGCTAAATAATAAAAGCCGCTCGGGTCGATCTTCAGGTTAAGCCGTGCTTGCCTAGGTTGGTCTGTGGATGGGTGACCGCCCATTGAAATGCCGAGTTTCCTCCGTGCCTCGGAAACCCACGTTAAGCCGTTAGTCCCGGTTGTCATTTATAGATCTTTGACAGTCGTTAGAATAGAATAGAATATTTATTTGCGTAAAATATGGTATACATGGGTGTTAAATACAAATTGAGGCACAAGCATGTTTAGCTAGGATAAAACATAGCATGCAAAATTTTAAAGACAAGTTAAGGCAACAACAATCGTTTTTTTTAAAACATCAACAAAGGTTAGGTAGTCAGTCAGTGGCCCAAAAAGTCTGACAAACAGTCTTACCAAGGGGTATCGTATTACCTAGTGCTAATTGGGTTGTGGAGGTCAGATAGGCAGTCGCTCCATGTAAATTACTGGTATTTAGCTGCATCCGGTTAGACTGGAAGCCGACCCCAATATAGTTGGGAAAAGGCTAGGCAGATGATGATGACCAGACACAAATCTCGTATCCAGCCTGCTTTTGAGAAATTCTAGCTATTAGCTTCTTTAAAAAAAAAACGTTGCCCCGCACTGGAATTTCTCCTGTACCTTGGGTGCGTTTACAAACATTTACACAGGAAAAACTATATGTAGGCCATACAAATATTTTTTCCGAGCGGGAATCGAATAACCCGCGACACGCAGCGCCGCTATCAATCGCTTAGCCACTACGCTAACAGTGCCACCAGAAAAAAAAAAAAAAAAAAAAAAAATCTCTGTATCCTTAAATAAGCCTGCTCAGGTTTGGAAGTATTGGGTTTTGTCACCAGACCCCAACCTTATGCTTAGCAGTTGTGCCAGCTGTAGCCGTCGTGATCACTAAAGCCAGCTGGCAGAACACCAAAGTTTATCAATACCCATTGTACTATCGAAAGAAACGCCATAACATTACGGTGTTTTGCTTATAAAATCTTGTGAAAACGTAAACGTGATTGAGACACGTGTGTTCTTCACCATAATATTTATAGTTTTCATAATTTGGTCATTTTCGCCTTGAATATGCTGTAAAGCTAGTATGTTTTATCGGTGATTGTGGTTTTTCTTACGGTTTTGTAATGAACCACGTGTGAGGTTATTTTACTTAACTTGTATATGGAAATTTCAGCACGCTAGAACGTCTAACTACTCCACGCGGACAAAGCCGCGAGAATAACTAGTTTATTTAATTATTTTTGAGTATTATTGAGGAACTGGTGGCTAAGTAATAGCAGCCGCTTAGGTCGTTCAGGTTAAACCGCGCTTGCCTAGGTTGGTCCGTGGATGTGTGACCACCCGTTACATACCTAGTTTCCTTCGTGCCCCGGAGAGCACGTTAAACCTTTGGCCGGTCGGTCAATTGTGATCTTTGACTGTCGTTAAGTAGTCAGTTGCCTGAAAGTCTGACAACCAGTCTTACCACGGGGTATTGTACGAAGCTCCACAAGCCAGTTAGTACTGGGTTGTGGATCGTACAATACCCCGTCTGGTACTGGTCAGATAGGCAGTCGCTTCATGTAAAATACTGGTCTTCAACTGTATCCGGTTAGACTGGAAAGCCGACCCCACCTTATCCACCTTACCCAACATATTTGGGTAAGGTTAGGCAGATAATGATGATTGAGTATTTCTGGTGCTGATGAAGATCGTTAGATACGATAAGCACCGGATCAATTCGGTGAAGCTTTGGGAAGAACATGTCCAACAGTGGACAATACTGGACATCTTTCGGTTGAAATGATGCTGATTATAATTAGGAGTTTCCAAAGTTGCAAACGTTCCTGTTCGTCTAAGAGATAGGTATTTTCTGGCTCTTATTTGTAATGGATAGGTCCTCTGCTATTTTCTTCATTTTTATTGATTTCGCTACGTTTTCTGTAACAGTTAATCATTTTGGAAAATGACGTAAGTACTTCTTGTCACAAATCAGACTTGGCGCTTTCCTGTGATATAGCCACTAACGATATTAGCTTCCAGGAGTTGCAGTAGCTTGTCGGCGCGTTCGTGTATCACGCGGGCCTCGAAGAGTTGTCAGCACACCGGAAGGCCAGCCATCAGAAAAAAAAGACTTGCAGTAGCTTACAATAGTTCATCGCCACCTGTTCCTTTCATGATTTGAACGAGTTATCCAGGTAGCTACATACTCCAGGTTAACTGGTTGGTCAGAGCTGGTCATTGGTATGAGAAGGAGACCATTCTCTCCAACCAGGAAAAAAGTAAGCTTCAAGAATCTCTCTAGTCCTTGTGCCTACCTATTAGTATGTTTCCCACGCAAATTATATTATTCAATTGAAGAATTAGGTTAGCATTGCACTCGTGCAAGTCATACTAACAACTTGAGTGTTATGGTCATTGAATCGTGACCCTTCTCGAGCGAGTTCAAGATTTATTGGTATCTTTTACGACTACTTCTTGCTTAAAAGTTATAAAATCAGGCGTAACTTTGCGGAATCCATGACAATTAAATATTATAAGTTATAGAATTAGGCGTTACTTTTCAGAAATCTATGTTCCTAAACAATATATAGTATAAACAACATTAGTTTTAGTATATGCGAAACCTGAAACACGTGTCTAATATTTTTATGTAAGCAATCTATTTACAAAATTTCAAAACTGTATCATGAAAAATCACAAATTTATAAGCTTGTTCTGTTACCTAGTTGTCCGCACAAAAAAGTGGTCACCACGCAGCGCGCCCGCGCACGCGCCTACAGCGTCGTCTTGAGCTCATTGATAATAATAATTTGGCAGTAGGTACCTAAATGATTGCGATAGGTACTTTGTATCGCTAGGTGTCCAACTTGTAGCCTTTTTTAAATATTTTTGGTACAAAATATAACATGGTTTTAAATTATTGGAATCGATTCAGTTACTAATTCTGAACAAGCTATATTCAGGTTTCGCATATACTAAAAATAATGTTGTTTTACAACAACTTACTTTTTTTTTAATCCACTTATGAAACACCTGTCCCCCGCAAAAATATTTACATGCTAGTGCGATAATTATATTGCAACATGCAACCCAAACCAATTATTACTTTTGACACATGGCATGACACATGTGCCTCTCATCCAGAATCCTGCGGTCTTAAACAGCTCAGCGAATCCGGAACTGCCTTTCGCAATATTTCGCGAAAGAAATTTGGGATCCATCGTCAATAACCCAATGTTCATACGGTCAAAAACAGATAATGTAAACAGATTGAGGACGTGCAGCATCTGCTGATGAATTGTGTTCGCAACAGACGCGAGAGGGAGTCACTTTTGAGAAAATTAGACATAAATAGGCTTAACGTAGGATTAATACAATCAATTTTATCCCAACCAACTTCAGAAGGTGGCAAAGAGTTGTCATTTAATAACAGTCCTTCATCAGTGACTTCTATCTTTACCCCAACTGTTTTATATAATTCTTTAACTGGTTAGTATAGTTTAAGTGTTAATAATAAGGTTTCTTTTTTTTTTTTTTTAGGATGGGATGTCATCAAATGACCCCCCCACTCTGGGCGGAGCGGAAGGGAGTGTCAGACTTGTACTGACTAAAACCCATCCATGTTCCTTCCTTGCCCTTTGTGTTCCTGGGCCGCGGTATCTCTTTCGAACAGTCCTACAGCCCTGGCAGGCATCGGCCCATGCGGACCCCTACTCGGTTGCTGACATCTCTTTGAGGCGCGCGTGGAACACGAACGCGCCGTCGACACGGCCTGTCGTCATAAGACGGCCAGACGGCGATCTAGCCCATAACTCGCCATCCACAGGCCCGATAATAAGGTTTAATGTGAGAATGGCAAAAGGCACGATGGGGTTGACATATCTGTTTAGATAAAAACCCCAAAATAAATAAAGAGAAAAAATAAATACGTTTAAAAACAGTATGGAACTGTTTTATGATCTCAAAATGATACTGCATTAAACCTACAGTACCTACAATGCGGAATGGAATCCGTTTCATCGGCTCGCCTTGTTGGAGAGGCCTTCCAACTTAAAAGTTTCGTGCTTGTGTGTTTCAAGTTTATTTATTTATTTAAACTTCAAGTACAAGAGTGGTACATAGGCGGACTTAATGCCACAAGGCATTGTCTACTAGTCAACCTTTGGATCAAATAGAACAGCATTGTGATAGAGTACAAAAAAATAAATAAGAAAAATTCCATTTTGTTAACATAAATTGATATACATAAATAGGTACATACTAATACACATATATACAGTAAAATTAAATAAACTAATATACAGGGTGTAAACAGACATAGCCGTCAACCAAGCATTCTGTACATCAAACTAAGTAATTTTACGCAAAAATTATTGCTGGGAATCGACTTTTTTTTTGGGTCTAATTAAATCACGTTTTACGGTAGAACTCGATGGAAACCACCCAAATCATTGTGCTGATGGATGGATTGAATAGTACGGAGGTCGTGGAGGTGTGTAAAGTAAAAATCTTACATTAAAACATGTATTTAAAAAAAAAACTTGTGAAAAAGTTGAAACTTTGACCTCCAATATCTCCGTAACTAAAGGTTCCCAGGTATGGTCTAGAACAAAAAAAATGATCGCAAAGACAGGGAGAACAAGTGCCTTTCGGTTATGTCAAGGGTCTATTTACACCCTTTATAATACATACGAATAGTCCAAAATACGAGAAACCTTATAATAATTACTATGACTACTAATATCTAGCTTGTGACCAGTTTCTACGAACACGATATCTTAGGTCGTGTCTATAAATTAAATACCCATGCAGAAGACGCATGCACTTAGGTAATGTTCTCTCTAGACAAATATACATAGGTACATATGTACGTATATTATTTGATCTTAAAATTACCATGAAAGGCAGACGGTCTTCTCATGATACTAAGTAAATATGCGTCATATTTGTTCAGTCTAAAAAGAAACCTTGATGAGATCTTCGTGATCGATTACTTTGTACCAATGTCAAAAAACTATTGAGACGCAATAAAAACGTTAGGACCGTTATTACCACAGACTTTTTCACGGTTGTTTCAAACGAGTTTCAAGAATAGAAAAAACGTTTTTTTTTTTTAAGTTTTACCCCCGCACTAGGAATTTTTCCTGTATCGTGGGTGCGTTTACAAACATTTAAACTCACAAACAGCCAGACCCGGAACAACTATCCGCAGGCCATACAAATATTTGTTCCGTGCGGGGATCGAATCTGCAACACGCAACGCAGCAGTCAATCACTCAGCCACTGAGCCAACCGTGACGTCAGACTAAAATGTACACTTTATGTTTGCTCATTCCTCACTCGGAAAATGCCTGAAAAGTGGAAAGCTTTAGATTTTTTTCTTATCATACAGAGTGTAATATTAGTGTCTAGTCTATGGTCAAAGTAAAGTAATTACTTATGCAACCTTTTTATGTTAAGTAAAAAAAATTTGAACGTTGTAAGAACCGTCACAGAAGCAAAGCTAAGAATTCAAACTTTTGAAAGTTCTAACTTCAAGCAATTACTAAACTACCTAAAGATTAAAAATCGTATCAAAAGTAATTACTTTTACTTAAGAAATGGGAGACGGGTGTAAGAAAACTGAGGGCTATAAATTCCGAGGTTCTTGAGTTCCAGAGAACTGAATTTGCATGTGAAAAAGTATTTCGGTAAGTCTGATGGAAGAACAATAGTTACTTGTATCTTCTCGTGTCTGTCTGGAGAGCCAGGTTGTTCTACTTCTAAAATATTTTGATACAGTATTCTCCGTAATGTTTATGTGCATAATACATTGTTATTAAACTTACACACTAAGGGTCAATTCACACCGAAGCGGCAGCGGTCGGCAGCGGAGTCTCACTGTCATTACTGTCAAGCCATTTTATGCTTTATCTGCATTAGGAAATGCATAGGATCGTTTGAAAGACTGACGTCTCACGGCGCCGCTAGCAGCCGCGCGGCCATCCCGAGTGTTTCAAACGATACTAATATGCTTTTGCTAATGGAGATAAAGCATAAAATGGCTTGACAGTGTAACTCCGCTGTCGACCGCTGCCACTTCGGTGTGAATTGACCTTAATAATAAATCTCGATGTTTTATCAAGTCTTTAAACCTTTGAAGTAAGGGCCAGCCCAGTCTTTTATAAATATATAAAAACTTTTTTTTACTAGCCTTCATCGTGTCCCACTGATAGCCAAAGGCTTCCACTGTCTCCTTCCATACCTCTCTGTCCTGCTCGATCTCTGGCCATGTTAGCCCCGAAACATGATCAGCGTCCAGTCACCTTCGCCGTGGTCGACCTCGACAGCGCTGTCCTTCCTCAGGTGTCCAGTGTGTGACGATCTTTGCCCATCTCTCCGGGTGCCCACTCCCACTTCAGTCTGGCTGTTGTAAATAAAAAGTCATCATCATCTGCCTAGCCTTTTCCAAACTATGTTAGGGTCGGCTTCCAGTCTAACCGGATGCAGCTGAATACCAGTATTTTACATGGAGCGACTGCCGGTCTGACCCCCACAACCCAGTTAGTACTGGTAAGACTGGTTGTCAGACTTTTTCGGCCACTGACTACCTAACGACTGTCAAAGATCTATAATGTATAATGACAGCCGGGACCAAAGGCTTAACGTGCTTTCCGAGGCACGGAGGAAACTCGGTATGTAATGGGTAAATAAAAAGTATCACAGATATTTTAAAACGTAACCACATGATTGTGTTCTAGCGTCGCAGAAACCCGTAATCGCTAACCAAATAAAACATGAACCCAATCTGTTCCGACCTTTAGAGCCAATCCGGATCATTAACCAGTAACAAACGATAATGTTATATGTTCATAGTTAATGTTATTATTACTAATAAACAGCAGAAACTTGATAAACGTTGTGTAGACATGGCAACAATGAGTTCTGTTTGTTATTTGTCTTTTAGTTTAATATCTTTAAATATTTGTAAATAATATGTACTTACGTAGGTATACGCGTCACATGTTATTATCTCAACTTTATGGATACAACAGCATCTCTTTAAATATCTATTAAATAATAAAAAGCCCTCGCTAAATTAATGGCTCTAACATTGTCAATAGTTGGTGGCACTAATTGATTTAAAATACACGCACAACATAACCGATTCACATCTAAAGTGTTGTGCAATAAAAATACAACGAGAAATTAACAAGGCAAGGGACAATCTTGGACCTTTAGCACCATATCTTCTTCTTGAATCAGTTCCTCACTACTGAGGATCGTGGTTACTGGACCCCTTTAAACGGACAATCTGCCTCCATCAACTCGGGTCCTAAGTTGCCATCACCGCCTGCTGAAATTTGCTTGAAGACGTATGTAGCTTCTTTAACTTGGTCTAGCCATAGGCTTAAATCCTCAAGAGGTTTTGCTGTAGTTAGTTAGCACCATGTAATGGTGGAATATTTGTGCGAATAAATCCCGTACTCCCGACTCTTGGTTTTAGACGGAACACCTTGGGTTTTTAATCAGTAACAGCCTGATTTAACCATTCGTTTTCCCCAGATAGCGAGAATCCATGAGCATTTCCTCACCAGAACAAACAGCTCTGTTGCTATAGAAACAATTTGATAAAAATATCTGCTAACTGACCCATTTTTGTTAACAAAAATAAAACTTTCCTCTTCTTGGCCAAACAAAAGATAATGCGTAGGCATGGCAACAGACAGTCACAGTCATTATCAATTCATCACAGTAGGTACCAGCACCACACGCGTGCCAAATCACATGGAAAAACACGTGAGCAGTCATCTACGCTTTTAATATTTACACTGTTGTTTACTACTGAAACTCTCTAAAATTAAATGTCGCCATTCTCTTATTTTAGTTACAAGACTTTTGCAGCTTTAGGGTATGAAGAACTGGGTGTAAAGTTCTTCATCCTCCATAAAAAGGAAGGATCCTCCGACTAGACGGGTGTTGTGTCTGGTGGGCTACTGCACGACAGTTGTCGGGGTTTTTCTGTATAGTTTTAATCGCGGATAACTTTAACTGCGAGATTTAGGAATTTTGATGTTAGTGCTTAATTTGTGGCATAGATGGCGCTGTAGTACTTTTTGTAATGCCGCTACACTACATAGAGAACTTTTTGATTTTTTGAAGGGTATGCGTGACAACACACTAACAGGCCTACTAAAATTCCTCGTTAATATTGCAGATATTATTATAGCTACCAGGTGGACAGTTTGTTTATTTACCAAGTCCACCAATACCATTAAAAATAGTGTCTGGTTTTCCCCTAAGTGACAATTATGTCCTCTGAAAAAGACTTGCGTAAATGCATCTTGTCCCAGAAATTACTGACACATTTTTTTCAAATCCCAACTAATGTAGGCCACACAACCTGTCGCAATACACAGAACCGGACACATCACCAATGATTCACTCAAAATTCTCACACAAACTGAAATCTAAATGAATTTCCGACTACCTTAGGACCCTCGTCCACCGCGACTTTTAGCAGTGATGCAAACGCGAAACGGCGATATCGTCGGCTGTCAATATATAATATCGCGATGGTGTTGTGCTTCAGTAGCGATTCCGCATCGAACGTTTGAACGCTATACTTGGAAGATCAAACCGAGCGTGAACAACAAGAGCGTGTTTACATACAGTAGAGACGCTGACGCGTGTTTGCACCGATTTTGTCGCAAGTTGCAACTGCGATTAAAGCGCGTTTACTGAACACGTGAATGCGGTCGCTACAAACATAGATTTAAATCATAGATTCGCCATACCGCGACAAAAAATATCCTCATTTCTATTTCGTTGACAATGATATTTGAATAGCATTGTCTCGCTCACACTAGGTGAGGGCATTTGGTCGTTGTGGGCGAAGACCCTTACTACAATTCCGCCAATACGGACAGCCATAATGATCAAACCATGAAACAATTCACGACCGCCAAACCTACCTCATCATCTGCCTAGCCTTTTTTATTCAGATATCCAGTCTAACCTGATTTAGCGGACTACAAGTATTTTAAGTGGAGCGACTGCCTATCTGACCTCTTCAACCCTTTTATTGCGCAACACGAAACTCCTTGGTAAGACTGGTTGTCAGACTTTCGGAGGACTCTCCTCCCTGTAACGAATGTCTAAGATTTACAAATAACCAGCCGGGACCCACGGCTTAACGTCCTTTCCGAGAGACGAAGAGAACTCTATATGTAAGGAATGGTCACCCATCCACAAACCGACACGAACGGCTGTAATTACGAGTACTATAGCCCGTGAAATTAATTCGCGACCATGGAATGACTCAATTGGTTCTAATGATGGCGAATTAATCAGTTGATGACGATGTCATGCCGTCATTGGAGCCATCAGCGGAGCATTTATGTGAACTAGTGGGTACTGGTGTGGGGTGATTTTGTTGGGATTCTTTCTGTATTAATTAAGATGATTGTTGAAAATGACCGGTATGAATTCCAAGAATCCTCAGAGCCCGCCCTGGGTTAGAATTTTGTGATTCAGTGCCAGTAGTGCCAGTTGCCTAGTTCCGTGTTGCTAGGCAACTGGGCTTATCCCTGTTGTAAACATCCCCTCATTGGCTTTGTTTTGTTCTATCTCCTACTGATATGGAATTGAATTTGTCGCACTCCTCCGCTATTATTTTCTGATTAACTTGTTTGCGGGATCCAAGACAGTTAAATTGTTTTTTTCTCGGTGCTTTTCTGGTGGTCGCCACAGTTCATTCTGACTTTCAGGAGTTGCAGTGGTTTGGGAATAGCGTGACGAGCTTATCCAATAAACAAAAAAAAAACCTTTAGAACATGCAAGTACATTAGTTTTGCTTCCGAAAAACTCGATACAGGCTTGGATGTAGAATGCAGTACTGCAAAAATATGCCCGTGCAGAAGTTATGAGTCACCATGCAACATGCAACTAGATGACATGAGAAATGCAACCTGATATGGGAACTCCATGAATTATCAAGCCACAGCGAATGCTACAACTTTTTGGAGTGATTGAGATGCTCAGGTGTGCTCTCATGTGGCTGGCATATTCATCTTTTCCAAGAAACTCCAAGCACAAAAGCGGACATGGCAATACAATATCATTACCATTAAAATATTAAAAAGTATATCTTTATTCTTCTTCTTCGTGTTTCATACTTCTATATTACTTATTCTTGTTCTTCTTTATTCTTCTATACTTCTCTGTTACTCGCCATCTCAGCTCACCTCTTTTGTTGCTATATGATTCTGATTAAAGAGTACAAATGTGTTTGAATCATCATCTGCCTAGCCTTTCGGCTTCTAGTCTTAACGAATTCAGCTGAATACCAGTATTTTACATGGAGCGACTACCTATCTGACCTCCATAACCCAGCTAGTACAGGGTAATAAGGTACCCCTTGATAAGACTGTCTGTCAGACTTTCGGGCCACTGACTACCTGTAACGGCTGTCAAAGATCTACAAACGACAACCGGGACCAATGGCTTAACGAAGCAAAGAGGAAACTCGGTATGTAATGGGTGGTCACCCATCCAAAGACCAATCTAGACAAGCGCGGCTTAACCTTGAACATCGACCCGTGCGGCTGTCATTATTTAGCCACAAGCTCCGAAAAAATTGTGTTGGAATTAACACAAGTATTTTTTATGTAGAGTTCCTTAATCAATCCATACTAAACCAGTGACTACCAGTCCAGGTTGACTCAGAGGGGATTCTCTCGCCTCTAAATTAATTGAAGAATGAACTAGTCTGTACAATGAGGATTGATGTATCCTGAACATTTTGTGGGCCGCCAGTCAGTTAGCACTCGTTTGAAGTGACTCAGTCACGAAATATTTGTGTGTCATCGGCTGAATGCGAGGGTCATTAGTATGGTCATGTGTTACCTCTAATCATGTTAACATTGATTTTTGGAGGCGAAACTTATTAGGAATTCAAGGAGGGCTATGTAAACCAGATCAAATTCCGATCTTCTTCTTAGCGTGTCGATGGCAATTTAAATTGTGTCAGCCCTGAACTGAGCTGCTAGTTTCGAACTTTCGGTAGCGTCCATCAATTCCTGTAGTGAACAAACAACAGGACACGGAGAACACGATATTAAGTGTCTAATTGTTTGTGGAACAGCACCACATTTACACTCCAGAGCAGAGTCATTAACGAATGTCCTGCCTGAGCAGGTTTTCCTTGCTGCAACCAACCTGGGTCCGGAGTCTATTTAAAGAATTCTGATAATTGCCTTTCTTCTTAAAAGGGTTTTTGGGAAGAACACGGAAAAAATAACGTTTGTTTTTTACTACGAGCTTGTATAACTCTGTAGGTACATAGAACCTGATTCAGTAAAAAGTTTATTTTGTTCTAAAGCAAGGTTAACAATAAACAAACATTGATAACATAGCATAACATCACACCTACAGGGGTCTACCATGTAGTTATAAAAAAGGCGTAATTGTTATTATTTCGTTATGTTGTCCTTTATTTTTGAGAAATTAAATAACCTTGCATTACCTATTGAACTACACGTATTCTGAAAAACAGGTAGACACGAATTCTTAGCATGTTTAACCTGTTTAGCATTTATTCGCCACATTCTAAATAGCCTAATTTTTCTAAACAATAAACTAAATTCCGAAGGTCAGCATCCTTGTTTACAGCTAAATATTTTATTTGTTCTTATCTTAAGGTTTTTCCTTATAAAGACAGGAAACCACAAAACTTTTTGGAAATTGATTCAAGCAATGTTGACAGAGTTTATGTTACCTAAATTAAAAGCAAAGACTTACCACCAAATGACAAAACATTAAGAAAGAAAGAAAAAATATTTACATTTTATTTTTCCATTCGATTTTTTACACTTAGTAACTGACAGGTGCTTTTAGTAGTATTTTTAATTACCTAAGTATTTTTATTTATTTGGGGTGATTAGCGATGATAACACCTGCCTACCGATTACATAACTCTCCGACTTAACTTTAATTATATTATAATGTGCAGTATCAAACCAATTGAAATATACTTAATACACAATGCTGTGTGAACGTACCTACCCTAACTTGAGCATCAGCCGTGACGTAAAACGTCATAATTTAAGCATAACGACATTCGCGTCATCTCACGCTTGATTTCAAAAGACGTAGGTAATTGATAGCTTATCCAAACAAATCCTATTATAATATTGTTTTTATCGCTTACGTATTATATTTATAGGTGTATTATAAGAAAACTGGTTTTGATATGTTTTTTAACGCTAGTTTTCTGTTTTGACGTCATCTGACGTCGTTTGTGTTAAACTTTACGTTAACAATGCAACGTAAAATGGGTTTTATAGGTTTTCTTGTTTCATGCAATTGAGCATTTTATGAAAATTTGAATCTACATAAAGCCATAAATAATTCTCAAAACAAATCAAATAGATACGCTATAAAATCAAAGAGGCTGCTGTAAGAAAGAAGTATTTATTAGACACGCACAGGACAAAACAATTGAACAAAAAGAGATAAAATAAAAAAGTAAAGACATACATCAAAATAAATTGATCCTGTACGAGGCCAGCAGGCCCCTATTTCAACTATAACATAATATAAAAATATCACAGAAACACACAACCGGTGGACTAAAAGCACGACCTAGTAGGCGTCTTTTCAATGGCAAGAGATGTCACGGCAGGCCCAGATGAAAATCGTAGGATAAGCTGAACTCCTTCGATAAAGATTGATCCCAAATATTCCTATGCAGACAAAAATAAAAGGAGAGTATCGACGTCTTTGCCCAGCAATGGGAAAATACAGACTGATACATCATCTGCCTAGCCTCTTCCCAACTAAGCTGGGGTCGGCTTCCAGTCTAACTGGATGCAGCTGATACCAGTATTTTACATGGAGCGACTGCCTATCTGACCTCCACAACCCAGTTAGTACTGGGTAATACGATACTCCTTGACACTGGTTGTCAGACTTTCGGGACACTGACTACAGTCACTACCTGTAACGACTGTTCCGGGGCCAACGGCTTAACGTGCTTTCCGAGGCACGAAGAAAACTCGGTATGTAATGGGTGGTCACTCCTCCACAGACCAACGTAGGCAAGCGCGGCTTAATCTGAGAATAGATCCGAGCGGCTGTCATTATTTAGCAACGACCTCCTCCAATAATAACGAGAGAGTGACAATTACCGATGTGAAATCGACTTGAACTGGTCAAAAGTGTTTTATGTCTTTTGGTAGGAAACTTCTATAAATAAAGCTTACTTTAGCAGTATAACAAACATCTTCATATAAACAAATCTAGCTCAAATATTAATAATTCATGAACTTTACGATCTACGAGTAAGCTGAAAACTGATTTATCTCCCAGCTTACGGTATGTTTCAGTCAAGACACATAATATAATACGTCAAGGTTAGGTTTGAAGTGTAAAAGGTCATGCTCACCTCCAATAAATAAGAACTAGTCTATTTCTTACCTGTTTCACCACTTTTAACAACAATTTCAGGCTAATTGAAACTTAACTCATAATCATCTGCCTAGCCTTTTCCTAACTTTGTTGGGGTCGGCTTCCAGTTTAACCAGATGCAGCTGAATTGAACCTTCATTAAGGTTGAAACTACAGTAACATGGACAAGCGACTTTCAACCTTAATTAAAGAACCCCCAAATGAATTGGTGCAATTTTTCACAAGACGTTTGAGTTCTATTTTCTTGTAAGTAGTTAGTCCAGGACTTTTGGCAGAATAACTCCTGCTTCACTCATGAGAGATTTATCTGTTCAAAGGTATAATTTAAGATTTATGAACAGCAAAGAGTGGAGGAGCTCGTAGCTAAATAATAACAGCCGCTCGGATCAATCTTTAGGTTAAGCCGTGCTTGCCTAGGTTGATCTGTGGATGGGTGACCACCCATTACATACCGAGTTTCCCCCGTGCCTCGGAAAGCACGTTAAGCCGTTGGTCCCAGCTGTCATTTGTAGATATTTGACAGTTGTTACAGGTAGTCAGTGGACCAAAAAGTCTGACAACCAGTCTTACCAAGGGGTATCGTATAACTGGGTTATCGAGGTCAGATAGGCAGTCGCTCCATGTAAAATACTGGTATTCAGCTTCATCCGGTTAGACTGGAAGCCGACCCTAGCATAGTTGGGAAAAGTCTAGGCAGATGATGATGGATTAACGTCGAGTGTGATAACTAGAGCGATATATTTGTCTGTGGTCATATGAGTAATACAGATTAAACTGTTATAAAACGGAAATTATACTAAATAATGCCCTGTGGCCTTGTGTATTAGGTGTCGGAAGGTAACGTTATATTCCTGATACTAACTGCTAACGTTATGCATAGCTGACGTTTCGCTAAGTGTTTTCAAGGTGAAACCAGTTCTCAGTGTAAAATACTTTTTTTTTTAAACGGAAAACTGTCTAAAACATTTGTACCTTTGACCGGAATCTATAAACGATAGTAAAACCAGAGGTAACGTAAATACGCCGATTTTAGAATCGATAATATAATTCATTTTAGGCGCAATCAGTATAATCCATGGCCATACATGATTATGTGTGGATAAATTCTTAAAATATTATGAAAATATTGTTTGTGAAACACGTTTACACCACGCGCTCGTTCTAGGCCCTTAAATACCTGCCAGGTTCGGAAAGCAACCAAATTAAAAGGCGGTTTTGAAAAATGATTGAATTTAAGTGGTATGGTTAAACAAAGTATGGCGGTTTATCGCCTAGAAAGAATGAGATGATGAACGGGCGATCGAATACGTGAATTTTGAGAGATGCACGCCTTACTTTGATCCAAAATGGCGGCTGTTGGCGTCTTCCTGCACACAACTTGATCACAGGAGTTTTCACGGCACTAAATTTCTCGATCACACCCGCGGGCGGTTCATCTTCGTTTTATTACAGTTTATGTTGGAAATTAAGCCGAATTTGACCGACGCGGCAGCAATTCAACACGTGCTCGGCGCGGATGCAGCACAGCGCGGCCACTTGTGGCGTGCATTAAATTTGGTCTGGTTGACGTGCATTTTGTGGTAGGGGGTAGAAGATGATCGTCTGTTCTGACACTAACGTCAAATGTAGGAACCAATGAGGATAATTATTTATGATAACCACAATAATTAGACGGCGTTACCAACAGTAATACTCGTAATATTAAAAACCTATAACAATAAGTCCGGAAAACAATTGAAAACCTGCTGAAGGTACCAGTACTAAATAATGTTGGCACATTCAACACACATACAGTTATACATACCTAACAATCATTAAATCAGTTTCTATTACAAAATAAATAGAAAATTCGCACTAACACCTAAACACTCAGAAACTCAAATATATCAACTAGACACAGATATAATTAGTCACGTGAGCATTGGCGCCATGCGTCTCTGTCAAAACAAAGCAGGCGCACGCACCGCTAATCTGTTTACTAAACCAAGTGCTTGGATTGCCAAATCGATTCCGCATGTACGAGTATGAAAATTTTAAATTGCTTTCTGAGGCACGCAGGAAACTCGGTATGTAATGGGTGTTCACCCATCCACAGATCACTAGGTTGATCTGCGCGCGGCTTAACCTGAAGATTGATCCTAGCGGCTGTTATAATTCATACACGAGCTCCTCTCCTCATGGAAACAGCACGTCGATGTCCGTTACACCCTGTATTCCTTTTCTTCCACTAAAATCTTTTCGCTGAATTATAATGAAGGTCTCTAACTCGCAATCACAAAGACTCAATATGTCTTTCCTCCGAGCACAGTAACTCAAACACCAGTTAGAATCAAAAATAAACCTCACCACGTTCCCAGCATCAATTCAAGCAAATTGTTTTAGCTACCGCTAAAATTAGATCAACACTAGGTCGAGTTTACTAAACACAATCCATTTTACATTTACAAAGTTATCAAAACATTGTTCAAAGTCCAAAGTAATAATAACAGCAAATTAGAAAAAAAACACAACTGAATGTTTGTTTTTTTCGTTTGCAGATTTATGTTGAAGCAGTTCTTCTATTTGTCGGATCCGGTCGTTAGTAAGGAGATAAAATGGATCGGCAAACGCGCCAGTGGGCAATGATGACATGACGCGACCCACCTAATTACCAGTCTACCCACACCACAGCGTGTTTCTACAGAGCCCTGATGTTCAGCTCGAGGCGAGGGCGACATTCAATGTCTGATCGCGGCGAAGTTGAGACGGCTTGGAACTGTACTAGATTCATTGTGCCCCGTGTTATTGTTTTAAGTTATAATCTCAAGTAATTTGTTAGGTTTGCTAGAAACAGTGCATCGCAGTGTACTTTCATAGCACAAAACCCATCGTCTGCCCACATGATGAACGAGCCTAACGGAATAAATCCTGACATATCTGACATATTGATCAATTGGGTTGATCATTTTACTTACTAACATTTTCTTTAAGTGCACAAACTAGATTTATTTTGATATAAAGTATTGTTCTAAAATCTATAAAACAAAGTTACTAGTTCATAACAATGTTTTTTACTATATATATAAAACTAGGTTACGAAATGATTACATTTCTGTTGATTGATTTTTCATATCGATGGTCTACTTTATTATGTTAGAAAATGAGTTTTGAATTCTGAACTCTACGATATAATTCTAAGAAGTTCTGCCTCGATGGTCTACTGGTCGCAAGCGGTAATGGGTTCGATTCCCGAGTCGAGCAGTTTCATTGGGTTATTTTCAACAGGAATTCCTCTGTTATGGCAATAGGCTCACCCCTTATTACGTCATGGATCTTAAAACATAACTGGCGAAATGTGGGTGTACTATTAGGTAAACCTCTTCCTAACCCTTCGGGGATTACAGGCGTGATGTTATATTGTGTTAAGTAGACTAAAATCTATCATCGCATAGAGCTCAGCTTCTGCACCAATGAATGGTGCTCTCTGAAGAAAACTAGTTAATCGTTATGGAAAGCAAAGTGCGCAACCGGTAATCTCCAAGAACTATAAATAAATTAACTGAGAAGGTAAGTGAATTGAAAGTAGAGTGGCTAAAGTTGTCCATATGCAAAATATAACTAGTTCTTTTACCAATCCATTAGTTCCTTGCCGGAATTTGAATTCCACAAAGTTTTCTCGAAAGTATTAAGCATGGAAGAACTACAATCGATTCTGAACTGTATGTACCTTTTTGAAGACAAACTGTTTTGCAGTTAGGCAATTAAATCATCATCAGCTACCTAGATTTTCCCAACTATGTTGAAGTCGGCTTCTAGTCTAACCGGATGCAGCTGAATACAAGCATTTTTCATGGAGTGACTGCCTACCTTACCTCCACAACCCAGTTAGTACTGGGTAATTCGATAACCTTTGGTAAGACTGGTTGTTAGACTTTTAGGCCACTGACTACCTAACGACTGTCAAAGATCTACAAATGACAGCCGGGACCAACGGCTTATCGTGCTTTTTGTGCCACGGAGGAAAGTCGGTATGTAATGGGTGGTCAAAATACCCAAGCGCGGGTTAACATAAAAATTATTCCGAGTGGCAATTATTTTGATCTCCACAAACCAGTTAATACAAGGTAATACGGACACCTAGTTTGCTAGACACTTGAGAGTACATGAAAGAGCAGCACACCAGCTCTCAACAACCACACTAAAAAACACCAAACTAAAAAGCCATCGACTGCAGTCGCTGTGGCCGAAATCGGCTAGATGGCATCATCTTCACGAACAAACGCAGTTAGCAATACAAGTGCGCAAGAGTCTTTAATAGATTGTTTGCAGTACTGTGATTTTAGGAATAAAAAAAAACAAAAAGCCCACCCACATCCGTCTAAATAAAGTCCAAAAATGTTGAATTAGTGGTCGCGAAATAACAACGTTTTTCGTACGAACGTCTGGCGTACGTGCGAATCAGACAGATTCATTCGTAGTATTTACATTTGCCGCCGGATACTTAGATATATGGACTAATGTATAATAATATTTGCGTACAAAGTTTAACTTTTGATCGTATTGCATGTTTCCTCAAATATTTATTTGAACGATACACACACGTGGAGGTTCACACCCTCTAATGATGTCAGGGTCTGAGTTAAAAACACAGTGTTAATCTCTGGATTTGCTTGTGAAAAACTTACGACCAATTTCTCTTGGTGTTATAGTGGCCAGGGGCCTTATCACTGGTCACTGGAATTGACAGTATAAGCCTAAAGGATATGATGCCAATCTCTTTATTTTACTGGGTCAGCTTCTGAAAAGTAGGTCGACAGAAATAATAAAATGGGGGTTTAAAATACCCTAAACGAAACCGAAAGGCACTTGTTCTCCCTGTTATTGTGAATTTTTTTTACTCCTGGGAACCTTCTAGTTACGGAGATATTAGGAGTCAAAGAATGTTTATAGATCGACCGCTTTAATGAGCCCTCGCGAAGGTATCAATTTAAATGGAATATTCTGAAGGTTGACCACGTATTGGTCCAATTAGTATCGGAATACCCACATGGATTATGGTTATTTTAAAACAAATAGCCTGTGGGATATTGTTAAGACTTTGTGGACGCTTAATGTGCCTTTGATGGGGTAAGGCGGAGGACTCATTAAAACGTTCGCACTATAACAATCAATAACGATTCATTATAGAGATTTTAATTGTTAGATTTCTCATCATGATGCTGTGGTATGGTATATGACCTCAAAGCAGAACAAAGTACTATACTCGTATGGTATAATATATCCATCGAGTACCGACTCCCAGAATTATTCCAAACTTGGCATGCACACCTTATTTACACAATCCACACAGAGCTGATGTAATCACGCACATAAGGCCATCTAAATATCTAATCAAATGACGTATGATATCATCAGTATTAATTCAGGTACTAAAACATATTTAGAATTTGGCCATGTTTTGACAGCTGATCTGTCTCATTCCAAGGAGTGAGGTGATGTTGAATATACACTGAAGGTTTTCATTTATGTAGCCAATAATACATTTGTATTAAATTCATTGATTAATTTAGGATCTCAAACAAAGGATGTACACAGATCATGAGAAATAAATTATGGATGAGAAAAGTATCATGTAGGTGAACTCCTTTACTCAAAGGAGGCCACAGCATGCATAATAGAATTTACATCTAAGCTAACATAGTCATAATACTATTATTTATCAACATCATCATCATTTCAGCAGAAACACGTCCACTGCTGGACATAGGCCTCCCGCAAGTGACGCCACATTGACCGGTATTAGTTACAATACTAATAAAAGATATTTAAAAAGTTTACAAGAATTAGACCAGCTAAATTATTTTGTCTAGCAACCTACTGAAATTCGTCATGGACTCTCTTCAGTCTTGACAGAAAGATAGGTTTATCTTATGGTGTGGCTACGCGACCTGTGTTTTTTTATAAAATTTCAATAACAAATTCCAGATTACAGCTAAGGGTATGTTCAATGTATAACATTTGACAGTCACTTAAAATACCCGCACTTTGCCACTTCCTAGTATTTTTGCTGAGAATAATAGAAATCACCCAATAGCACTATGCTCGACCTAGAGATTGAAATTACTGGACTTATGCTCAACAGACGCACTTCACCATCGAGGAAGCCAAGTTGAAATACAAATATTTACACTACAGAGAGTTACATTTCTACTGAGTGATTTCGTGGGCGTATGCGCACGTACACCCACTATCGAAGCTTTCGAAGTGATCTAGAATTCTAGAAAGTGTTGTAATCCCTATGATGGGAAAACCGAAATAAACTTTTCTAGGTATTGTTGAAATACCTACGTTGCTAACAGATATTATGGTTTCTTTTGTAAGGTCATCGTTTCTACAATTAAATTCACTGAAAATAAACATATTAAACGTACACTGTCACTTACGTGATTATTAATTATTCTGAGTTCCCGATATTTCGACGCTTCGCTGTTGGAAGCGCCATGATTGCGGGACGACTGGAGAATTCGGGTGGATGGTAAATAAATTATTAGTTGCAGACAAATCTATCTACCCTCTTTCTTAGTCTTATAAACCGTGAAAGCTTAAAACAGTGTTTGAATAAACATTTTGATTCTAATTGCAAACCTTTTTACATAATATAGCCTAATTAGCCTAGTCGACGTGGCCGTCTGGGAGGCAACAGCAGAGGTTTCTATTCCAAAAAAGGTATTCGCCTTGAGGCCCACACAAGGACGCTCTTGTCCCTATTTGACGCTATAGAATAGAATAAGAATAGAATTTCTCTTTATTCGAGTATCCATGACTTAAAAACTGTTAGTTAAATTTACGACTATGTTAGTCATGATCTGCCTAGCCTTTTCCCAACTATGTTAGGGTCGGCTTCCAGTCTAACCGGATGCAGCTGAATACCAGTATTTTTCATGGAGCCACTAGGCAGTGGCTCCATGAAAAATACTGGTACTATCTAACCTCTACAACCCAGTTAGTACTAGGTAATACGATACCTCTTGGTAAGACAGGTTGTCAGACTTTCAGGGCCACTGACTACATGTAACGACTATCAAAGATCCACAAACAAGACCCGGGACCAAAAGCTTAACGTGCTTTCCGAGGCTCGGAGGAAACTCGGTATGTAATGGATGGTCACACTGATCACCCATAACGACTATGTTAGTAAGCACTGATATAAACAAACAACACAACAAATAAAGCTGGATCACTGCTGCGACAACCCATGAGTAATTGCACATAAGCACAGTCCATGCGACTTGCAATGATGCGTAGGATACTGTTGGTGCTGCCCCACACCCTGCACACCAGGGAAGCGTACCTTTTACGCTGTAGCGGTAAGGTATTCCCTTTTCGGTTTGGTAAAGTTCTAATCGAATCATCGACCTGGGGAAACACTAATTTCCTATAGTGACTAAGCCCACCAGCGCGCAGCGCCAACGTCAACGGTACCGTACCGTAGGCTGGGGCGCAAAAAGCCAAGGGCAATCTTTTCCCGCATTTCGAAAACATGGCCCGCTACTTTTGGGCCATACCTGGAATTTAGGCCCTTTACCTTTTATGGCCATTAACCTTCAGACGCAATGTCCTTCAGAGAGGCTCAATGCTCCGTCTCGGGCAAGTACATTGATCTGTTTGGGCGACGAACCTCGATGACACACCCCAAACTCACCGCCTGGCTTGATAGTGCATACTAATATTATAAATAGAAAAATAAATTTAACTTTTAAGTAAGTTAAGTACATTAATTATACCTCACCTTTCGGGGCTTGAAGGCGTGATGTTCTGTTACCTTATCACACTCACACTTAACAGGTGAAATGGATTTCGATGAAAGGAGTTGGAAGATTTTTGAATGAAGCGTGGCCTGCCTACTTTTCGCCATTTTATTTTATTTTCAAAATAGCGACTTTGATGGCTTATATATCTCGGAAACGTGATGAAGCGAAGATTTGGTCCCGTACAATACTTGTTTGTATAGATGTCAGCTATTGATTAATACCACCTTAATGCTTGGCCGCTATTTTGGGCAAGCCAAATAATTGAAAGCCCTTTAGCATATCGGTGACCCATGGCTGTACAGCCGGGACAAGATATTCTATGTCCTACATAGGATAATTTATTCCGGTAGTACGGTACCGTGGAAAAATTCAACATCGGCATCCACACGGGTAAACCCGCGAGAAAAAATAGTTTATTATCAGAATCCATATCCACTTTGGGAAAACCCCAAGACACGGGTGAGTTGTTAAGGAGAATCAGGAAAATTCTGTGAACCATTTCCGAATATCTTTCACAAAATTATAATATGGATTATTGCCAACAGGTTGAACATGAAAATCTACTTACGCAGGCGGGTTTCCTAGAAAATATGCTAAACACGGATTGGGGCTGACTGTTCGTGATTTTGGGAAAGCTAACTATGATTTGTTTATGTTTACGTCAAACGGTAATTTTGTTAGAAGGTGTTAGTGGTAAATGTTATTTTATGAGATCATTGTTTCTGAGGATGCTAGCAAAGTTTACACAGTAATTTTAGTTTGTACAGTAATTTTATATGAAAGAGATTGATTGGTTGGTGTTAAAGAATCATGTTGACCTGGCCAAAGGGTGTGACGAACTGCGCAAATGCTCCAGCATCCCGGTCAGAGATAGTTAAAGAACACGTGTGGTTTTCGTCAGTAAGAGTCTGTAAAGGCTCTCCGCCCAATTTAACCCAGGGAAAGGACATCCATGAGGTATGTTTGTTTCCCGCACACAAGAAAAAGAGGATGGTATTACTAAGAAGCGACCAGGTGGAACCAACAAGGTAAAGCTCGTCGCAGTCAGCTGATGGATAGATATTTACGTGATTTGATATGGTGGGAGTTTTTTGAACTGGAAGAAAACTATGTAAAGGTTTTCAGCGTAAAATATTTGCATTTTATAGGTTTTGGATAGCAGGAGACAATACATAAGTTTCATGGTCCTCATTAAACATTTATATGTAGAATTGGAATATTGCCGCTCGGGTCAGTCTTTAGGTTAAGCCGCGCTTGCCTAGTTTGGTCCGTGGATAGGTGACCACCCATTCCGTACCGAGTTTCCTCCATGCCTCGGATAGCACGTTAAGCCGTTGGACCCGGCTGTCAATTGTGGATCTTTGACAGTCGTTACAGGTAGTCAGTAGCCCGAAAGTCTGACCCGAAGTTGTGGAGTTCAGATAGGCATCGCTCCATGTAAAATACTGGTATTCAACTGCATCCGGTTAGACTGGAAGCCGACCCCAACATAGTTGGGAATAGGCTAGGCAGATGATGATGATGTAGAATTGGAAAGACTTGATCTCGCGGTGCAACTTTTAAAAAGGTCCGAGAACCTAATCTAAAACTGAAAATTGGCGGTTTTAGTTTTCTTCGACTGCGGTTTTGTGAAAACATTAGGTCAAGATGTCTGAATCTTGACCTAATGTTTTCCTGATGACTGATGCAAAACGTAGTTTACGAATAAACAAAAATAACTAGAGTTATATTCCCTGTAGGTTATTCCATGCTCCCAATTCCAGGGAATTAGTGAACCGTATAATTTAATCGTCTGTGGTCAATCAAAATCAAAATCAAAGCATTTATTTCAAGTAGGCCAGTTACAGGCACTTTTGAATTGTCGAAGCAACAGTAAAATAAAGCTACAGTCCCAGTCACAAGGCACAAAAACTGTGAAAGTACTGTAGTTGCCCATTTTCTAACGTAGATCTCTATGGAGAAGAACGGGCAAGAACGAAGACGTGTTTTTTTTTTAAAGTTCCTTTGAAATTGACCAATGTTTAATGCGTCAGCCATTTACCTAGCTGGCAAACTACAATGGAAAACAAATAGAAACAGATTTGTAATGTAAAACTCAGACGTGGGGGTGCTTCGAGCAATAACATCGAGATAGTGTGTCTGCGAAAATGTTTAGAAGCTTTGAGTATTTAATGCATTCTTGTTTATAAAACCAATACTCTTTGGATTTGATTCTAAATATTTCACTTTGCCGGTCTAAGATTTCAGTCTAAAAGTCTCACAAAAATCTAGGTAGACAACGTCATAAATCAGACTTGAATAGTCAGTGGCAATTTCTCAAAGACAAAAGTTAAACTTCTATAATTTTTCCCTTAGCCTATATTGTCCCACTGCTGGGTAAAAGACTCCCCATAGCCTTCCACTCTTCTCACCTTGCGGTTTTATCCGGCCAATCTGTCACGAGCTCTTCTAAGTCGTCACGCAAGCGTTTTCTAGGCCTCCCTCGACGACGACGCCCGTCTTCTGGCACCCACTGCGTGACGACTCTGGCCCATCGGACCTGATGCATTCTACATGGCTCGCCCAATCCGTCTTCATCCCAGCAATGTTATTGGCCACATCAGTGATTCCAGATTTTGAACGTATTGTGGTATTGCGAATTCAGTTGCTGAGCTTAGTACCCAATACGCTACGCTCCATTGCCTTTTGGCAAACCTTGAGTTTGGACTTCTAATTGATATGAATATATCAACAAAAAAGTAAACTGTAGCTTCTAATGAAGTGAATAAAACATTATATAAATAGTATTTTAAAAGTGAACTCTGCTATGCAAGTCAATTTTCATAACACACACCTATCAAAGCGGCTCATAATATTTCACGAGTTTCATAAAAAGTGAGGATTTATTACAACAACAAAAGATTGTTATGTCTACACTACAGCAGGTAAAGGCATGCAACTGGTCATATTAATATGAAGCTATAAGTAGAATATACTAAATATACATTGCTTTTTTGTATAAAGTTGCGTGGTAATCGTATGTAGTGGTATGTGATGAGGAGGAATGAGGAAAATGTCGTGAGGAAAGTTTTGAGTATGAATGTGGATGGGTATATGAGTAGAGGAAGACCAAAGAAACTATGGATGGACTGTGTAAAGGATGATATGGCAAGAAAGGAGGTGTCTGGCGAGATGACGAGTAATAGAGAAGTATGGAAGAAGAAGACATGCTGCGCCGACCCCAAATGAATTGGGATAAGGGCGGGAGAATGAATGATGATCTCTTGTATACAAAACTTTTAATTGACTACTGGGATTTTTATAATGTCTAGGATTATGCCTATCTATTATTAAGGGTTTATGTGGTGCTAGTGCTACAGAGAGATAGATAAGTAATTCTTTATTTCATCATCATCAACATCATTTCAACCGAAAGACGTCCACTGCTGGACATATTCCTCCCCCAAGTGTCGCCACATTGACCGGTCCCGTGCGTCTCGCATCCAGCGGTTGATTCGATTCTTTATTTGATATAATGGCAATATTAGTTTATTAAAAATTTTATTACATACAGTGAAATACAGTATCATTAAACATGTGAGATGATGACACATTATCTGCTTTGCTCGGGTAAAAATTGAGAAAACGAATTTTCCCAGATCTTACATCTAGGTTAGGTAGATCGATTTTTCGCCACTGTTAACCCTATATTGCAACTTTCATCGAAATCGTTAGAGCCGTTTTCGAGAAATTGATTATAAATATTATGCAAATGTTTCTCATTTAATAGTATAGGATAATTGTACAGATATGTATCTTAAGAATTAAATCTTAGGCTTTGGCTAATGGTTATACGCAAATGTAGATAATTCCCTATTATTACGATTATCTTGTTACAGGAAACGTCTACAAAACCAGGAAAACATGATAATTACGCCCAAAGATCTTGGTTCCTTTAGATACGTTTAGCAGCTGTGTTTACAAACAGATGAGCTTTGAGACAATAGTGGCTATAAATAGCTGAAGAGCCAAAATTATACCAAGTGTGATGACGTAGTTAGTGTAGTTACTGTGGATAATGTCTCCGAGTAATTATATTGAGGAAAGCTTTCTTTGTTTGCTCACTTAAGTTTTAAGCTACAGTGTGTTTTGTGGATATAGATGTTGGTAACCAAGAGTAGAATATTTGGAAGGAGAAAGAATTTCATATCACTGGGTGTTGACTGTTCAGAATAGTAGGTTTTGATATAAGTGGGGAAAGTTTGTTATTGCATTCGAGACGGAATTAACACCCGAGCTGCAGGCGAGGGTGTTATGGAGCTGAGAACTGCTGTAACAAATCCCCACGCGTATCAAACGACGTTTTTCAATACAATTCAACGAACCTCCCCTCCCCTCCCCGCCCCTTCTTCTTCTTCTTCTTCGTCAATTTCAACGCCTCCACAGCAAGATGCAATCTCTGGCGGGAGCGGTTTAAACCACCTTTTTTTTTTTTTCGGATGGCAAATCTTCAAATGACCCCCCCACTCTGGGCGGAGCGGAAGGGAGTGTCAGACTTGTACTGACTAAAACCCATCCATGTTCCTTCTTTGGCCTTTGTGTTCCAGGGCCACGGTATCTCTTTCGAAAAGTCCCGCAGCCCTGGCAGGCATCGGACCTTGCGGACCCCTACTTATTTGCTGACATCTCTTTGAGGCGCACGTGGAACACGAACGCGCCGTCGACACGGCCAGTCGTCATAAGACGGCCGGACGGCGTGCTGGCCCATAACTCGCCGTCCACAGGCCCGCGCCTACGGTGGCCGGGAGCCACCACGTGACCCCCGACGCCCAGGGCGTCTCGCGCGGCGACTGGGACGTGAGGTTCTTTCCCTCTCACGTCCCGCCACCTCCTTCACTAGCATGACTGCTTCGCAGAAGGAGGTGACGGCTTCCCATTCCCTCTCGCTCCGGACCATGGCTTGAACCAAGGCCGGACGCGAGAGATCGCCGCCGCCAATCGCCGCTACGAGGACACGGCGGTGCTCCGCCCAAGCGGGGCAGACCTCCACGGTGTGCTCCACCGTGTCCTCCGGACGATCCTCGCAGTAGAAACACCCGGGCGTTTCCTCCCGCCCGATTCGGTGCAGGAACCTCCCGAAACAACCGTGTCCGATGAGGACCTGCGTCAGGCGCCACGGCCCTCACCTACCGTGAGGACGCCGTGGCGCCTCTCTAGCCACTCCTCAAAGAGGAGACTTATCGCCACTATGGTGGCGTGCCCTGGTTTAAACCTCCTGACAACATCAACGATCCATCAGAAAACCTTCCACCTGGAAACGAGTTGCCGTGGTCGACTTGGAAATCTCTAAACAGACTTCGAACTCAAGTCGGCCGGAGCAAAGACAATCTCTGCAGATGGGAGTTCATGGACGGCTCAGACCTCAAGTGCCTATGCGGCGTCTCCCCACAAACAATGGCCCACCTTCCATATTGCCCCGCAAGCCGTATCTCTTGCGCTCTTGCTGATTTATTTACTGCATCAGTGCGCGTACGCGTAGCTGAGTTTTGGGCTAAACATATTTAAAATTTTTGCCATCGAAACGCTAAGGAGAAGAATACACTTTCGAAAAAATAAAATATTAGAACAGAAACGTATTTTAGTCGGGAATTATTAGGAAACTATGATTTAATTTTACTTAATTTTTCCGAGCTTTGCTTTCGCCAGGTTGAAGAATAAGCAAAGGTATAATGCCGCTAAACAGCCTAATAAGAAAAACAAAAAAAATCAAATATTTTTGAATTTAGAACACAAATAAATGTTAATTTGTTCATAAAAGTAAATATTTGTTTTAAATAATCATAACACCCTCGCCTGCAGCTCGGGTGTTAATTCCGCCTCGAATGCAATAACAAAGTTTCGCCACTTAGGTATATCAAAATGTAGGTACTATAATTTGAAGTAATGGTAAGTGACAGTGGTGCTAAGAGATTATCCAGTAATCTTAAATTTATTATGACAAGAGCCTTTCCCTCGTCAAAATACTAAACAGACTAATCTGTTTAAGTACTTAATCTTGAGTATATCTCTTTATAGCTATGTCATAACTACACACAATAGAAGAAATCTACATGGTCTTCACGCGTTCAGTCTTAGATAATGGACTTCATACGTGACTGTGACCGCAAAATTTGTTTTCTTACTTTCTTTATTTCTTCTCGGTGTGCGCAGCTGTGCACTGTGACATGTAAAAGTGTTTTTTCAAATCTAATCGTCATCATAAGCCTGACCTTTTCCCAACTATGTTAGGGTCGGCTTCCAGTCTAACGGGATGCAGCTGAATACCAGTAATTTACATGGAGTGACTGCCTATCTGACCTCTACAACCTAGTTAGTACTGGGTAATACGATACCCCTTTGTCAGACTTTCGGGCCACCAGCTATAGCTACCTGTAACGACGCTCAAATGACAGCCACGTTATTATGTAGCCACGAGCTCCTCGTTTTTGTTCAAATCTAATTACAAAAATAAATATAATTTTACGTCCCTGCTTTAATACGAGTACCTAGGTAGTAAATGCTGACGCAACGAATCATAACTATGTCGTCTGCTTATCCTATCAAAACATAAAGATAAACTTTTATGGAACAGATTCAGCTGTAAATATTTACCATTGTAAAGGTTTACAGGGGGATCCCATGGTATGACGTACTTGATAGAGTGTGTCAAATGAATGACAAATAAACCCCTTGTGACGAATGATAACGTGTATTTGCAGGAGGTTTTGTGGGATTTATTTATCATTCTGTTTGTTTAAACTAGATAATATGTTTGTCATAATAATATGATGCTCACAACTATCCTTCGATGGCCCCAGCTTCCAGTAAAAATAAGAGAGATCATAAATTATGAACAGAAGAAAGGTGGACACAGGTGCTTGAAGGCATCATGTCTTCTCTGCAGAAGAAGTTCACAAGGCCGCTAATAGCTATCCAATATTTTACTGTTTTAATGAATTCAATAAATTATGAAAGTCAAAATTATTTATTCGCGGGAAATGTGGTACAACAGATAGTATTAGTAGTAGGTAGTAGTAGGTAGGGGAGGGGGGGGGGGGGTAGTGGTAGTATTATGTAGTGCACATTTCGATATTAAAATGGCATGCAAACGATAATAAACATCATCTGCCTAGCCTTTTCCCAACTATGTTGGGGTCGGCTTCCAGTCTAACCGGATGCAGCTGAATACCAGTATTTTACATGGAGCGACTGCCTATCTGACCTCCACAACCCAGTTAATACTGGGTAATACGATACCCCTTGGAAAGACTGGTTGTCAGACTTTTTGGGCCACTGACTACCTAACGACTGTCAAAGATCTACAAATGACACCCGGGACCAACGGCTTAACGTGCAAACGATAATAAACAAGATGCTTACAATACACTCTCTGAACTATTCTCTCTTATGAATTTCAATTAATTTAGGACCCTGGCTTGTGACATTCTGTAATTTCCGCCATAGGAAAACACGAAGTTACATAAAGGTCAGTCTTCTTCTTTTTCGCGTGGTTATCTAACCTGGTATCAAAGTTTTTATGCGGCTCATGGGCCTCCGACTTGGCTTTAACATGCCGTCGAGAAATATCTGTCAGCCATGCTGGGTTTCCTCAAGAAGTTTTCCGTCACCGAAGCAAGTGACAATTATACCGGGTGTAAACAGAGTACACAAGGCATTGTATACCAGTCAACCTCTGGATCAAATAGGACAGCATTGTGATAGAGTACAAAAAAAAATAGGAAAAAGTCCATTTTGTTAACATAAATTGATATACATAAATAGGTACATACATACATAATACACATATTTACAGTAAAGTAAAATAAACTAATATACAGGGTGTAAACAGACCCTTCACATATCCGTCAACCAAGCATTCAAACAAACTAAGTAACTTTACGCCAAAATTATTGTTGGGAGTCAACTTTTTTTTTTTTGGGTGAAAAATCACGTTTTACGGTAGGACTCGATGGAAAGCACTCATAGCATTGTGCTGATGAATGTATTGAATAGTACGGGGGTCGTGGAGGTGTGTAAAGTAAAAATTTTACATTAAAAACATGTAAGTATTAAAAAAAAACTTGTGAAAAAGTTGGAACTTTGACCCCCAATATCTCCGTAACTAGAAGGTTCCCAGGTACGGTCTAGAACAAAAAAATTATCGCAGTGACGGGGAGAACAAGTGCCTTTCGTTTATGATAAGGGTCTATTTACACCCTTTATAATACGCACATGAATCCGAAAAGTCAGAGGTGCGTGTCTTGGGTTCGAACTTGAGACCTATGACTTGGCAGTCAGCCGGTCACACCACTAGGCTATCACTGCTATAATTACCTAGTTTAAGTAGTAAATTCACTATAACTTGCGATAACCAATTAATTAGTGCCATAACGTATGAAAGTCACCAAAACTTTCCACCAGTACATTTAAATCATGAAATAATTGGCAAAAACCATGAACACTCCGTGCCGTGACTAATTAAACTAATATTTAATACAATGGGCTAAATATATAAATCATTATAATAGTTTTGATAAGTATTTGTTACTATGGAGCAAATTTAATGTAGCTTGACAACTTCTAATGAAAAATGAGGTGTTTTTTTTTTAGGTACGATTTATAAAACCATGGTAGGATCTGCTGTCTTGTATAGATCAGAATGTTGGGCCACAAAAATGATGAATGAAAGGCAATTGCATGTGGCTGAGGTGAGAGTACTAAGGTCCATGTCAGCATATGTGGTGTCCGGCCCTGTGGAACATCGGTTACGACTGGGTGCTGCGCGCCGACCTCCCTACCGGCGTCAGCGTAGTTTGCTACGCTGACGACACGCTGGTACTGGCACAAGGGAGGTCACACGAGGCGGCGGCCGAAAACATGACACGCGGGGTTGCGATAGTCGTGGAGAGGATCCGGCAATTGGGTCTCGAGGTGGCACTACACAAGTCCGAGGCCATGTGTTTTCATGGGCCTCGGAATGCGCCACCGTCGGGATCCCTACTGACGGCAGGAGGGGTTTCCATCGGCGTCGGGTCGACGTTGAAGTACCTAGGACTCGTCCTCGACAGCCGGTGGAACTTCGTGGAGCACTTCCGACGTTTGGCTCCCAAACTGGAACGGACAGGGGCTGCCTTCAAGCGGCTCTTGCCCAACCTGAGGGGTCCAAACGCCTCCTGCCGGAGGCTATACGCGGGGGTCGTGCGGTCCATGGCCCTTTACGGGGCCCCGGTGTGGGCGCGTTCTTTGAGGCGGCAAGCCGCCCACTACCTGAACGCGCCCCAAAAAGTAATAGCCATAAGGCTAATCCGGGGGTACCGCACGATCTCCGGCGAAGCGGCTAGCCTCCTTGCCGGATTGCCGCCATGGGATCTGGAGGCGATAGTCCTCGCACGCCTGCACGAATGGCGCGCGGAGGCACTACGTCGGGAGGAAACTCCGCTGCCGCGGCAAATTGCTGCTCAGCGGACAGACCTCCGGCGTGATCTCATGGCGACATGGAGAGAGCGACTGTCGCAACCCCGTGCAGGGCACGCCACCATAGTGGCGATAAGTCCCCTCTTTGAGGAGTGGCTAGAGAGGCGCCACGGCGCCCTCACCTACCGCCTGACGCAGGTCCTCACCGGACACGGTTGTTTCGGGAGGTTCCTGCACCGAATCGGGCGGGAGGAAACGCCCGGGTGTTTCCACTGCGATGATCGTCCGGAGGACACGGTGGAGCACACCGTGGAGGTCTGCCCCGCTTGGGCGGAGCACCGCCGTGTCCTCGTAGCGGCGATTGGCGGCGGCGATCTCTCGCGTCAGGCCTTGGTTCAAGCCATGGTCCGGAGCGAGAGGGAATGGGAAGCCGTCACCTCCTTCTGCGAAGCAGTCATGCTAGTGAAGGAGGAGGCGGGACGTGAGAGAGAAAGAACCTCACGTCCCAGTCGCCGCGGGAGACGCCCTGGGCGTTGGGGGTCACGTGGTGGCTCCCGGCCACCGTAGGCGCGGGCCTGTGGACGGCGAGTTATGGGCCAGCTCGACGTCCGGCCGTCTTATGACGACAGGCCGTGTTGACGGCGCGTTCGTGTTCCACGCGCGCCTCAAAGAGATGTCAGCAAATAAGTAGGGGTCCGCAAGGGCCTATGCCTGCCAGGGCTGCGGGACTGTTCGAAAGAGATACCGTGGCCCTGGAACACAAAGGGCAAAGAAGGAACATGGATGGGTTTTAGTCTGTACAAGTCTGACACTCCCTTCCGCTCCGCCAAGAGTGGGGGGGGTCATTTGATGATTTCCCATCCGGGAAAAAAAAAAAAAAAAGCATATGTGGTGTCGCGGGCCTGTGGACGGCGAATTATGGGCTAGCTCGCCGTCCGGCCGTTTTATGACGACAGGCCGTGTCCACGGCGCGTTCGTGTTCCACGTGCGCCTCAAAGAGATGTCAGCGAATAAGTAGGGGTCCGCAAGGGCCGATGCCTGCCAGGGCTGCGGGACTGTTCGAAAGAGATACCGTGGCCCTGGAACACAAAGGGCAAAGAAGGAACATGGATGGTTTAGTCAGTACAAGTCTGACAGTCCCTTCCGCTCCACCCAGAGTGGGGGGGTCATTTGATGATTTCCCACGCGAAAAAAAAAAAACAAAAAAGCCTGAGGAAGTCTGAAAGTGGCGCCAGTGACTGCAAAGTAGTGTGGTAATCGGTTAAAGTGGTATGGACATGACTACTTCATAATACTGAAATGTATATTGGAGACGTCCGTGCCATCATAGAACAATTGTAAATGACTCAAACCTACACTTCACATTAACATACATGATCTAATAATGAAATCATTTATTGGTACTTCAAACAACAAGCCATATATCAAGTAACTAACACGTGCTTAACAAATGTCTTCTATCAAAGTGTCTATAGCAACGTACCTAATAGGAAGTTTATTCAATAAAACTAATAACTATTGTTGTGACATCACTATCATAGATCTAATACTAACATACGTGATTCATCGTTATTTATTTGCATTCGCGACTGTAGTTGAAGTAGAGCACAGTTATATAAGTACCGGTTGATGCACTTATAAACAATAGCAAAAGCTTAATTGGAAGGAAAATAACAACGGATCAAGATCAAGAGGTAGATATTGAAGGGTGTTCATTGGTCATTCTCACTAAAAGCATTTCAAGCCACCATAAAAGACAATTTCTAAATATATTTTTAGAAGCCCCCTAGAATAGCGCCCTTCTGTCACCTAACTTATGACATATTTTCGCACACATAAGGCCCTGCAAACCCCATTGTATACCGAGTTTCCTCCGTGCTTCGGAAATCACGCTAAGCCGCTGGTCTCGGCTGTCATTCGTTGATCTTTGAAAGTCGTTACCTAGGTAATCAGTGGCCCGAAAACCTGATCAGTCTTACCAAGGGCTATCGTATTACGCTGGGTTGCGGAGGTCAGCTAGGCAGTTGCTCCATGTAAAATACTGGTATTCAGTTGCTTTTTATTAGACTGGAAAGCGATTCGAACATAGTTGGGAAAAGGCTAGGCAGATGATGATAAGGCCCTGCAAGGATCCTGGAGCAGTAGAGGTTTCATCTTTGATCACAGAACAGTATGCCACATGCTGGAATACTTAGTAGGAATAGGAATAAAGCAAAAACGATTATAGCTACAGAAAAATTTTGATAGATCAGTGTATTTGGCTAAACTATACTTTATTGCCTACAGCCGAAGCACTACATAAGATAAAACTTATTTTCGTTCAGAAAACCTTTTTTGAAAATCGCTTACAATTAATCACTAACCTACGACCATTTCAATTAATCCTTGCTCTAAGAAAAACTCATTTTTAGAAAAGAAAGACCATAGAAAAACACGGATGAAAGGAATCCCAAAAAAACACTTAAGTTACACAAAAGATCTAAGATTTATATAAGATCCGTAAAGTACTTTCCGTGGTGAAAGAAAAAGCCTAAAGATTGTCTATTCTCTCGTAACAGGCTGCTAGTTTTCCCACAGAGTATATAAAGAAAACCGGATAATTTATGGTTGTCTATTGAACACAGTTTACCTAACTTTCACTAACTAATTACTGTTTTGTTTAACACTTAACCTGTTATTTAATACTTACTTAAATATTGACAAGATAGAATAGGTATCAGTGGAGAAGATACCATACAACTCGATTCCTACTGGCTTCCCTTTGAAAACTGGCACTGTCTGTATTTTATAGACAAATAATAAAATCACATTAAAGATATCTACTCCGGCTTACCTCTTACAAAAATTGACCCTTCGCTACTGATAGGTATACCTATTAACAAGAAACGCCGAAGCCTTGAGTGATTTACTTCGATTTAGAAATATTTATATAACCTAAGAAGGACATAGTCAATTATCAAGACTCTGGCTTTCCTTAAGGGGCAAAAATACCCTATCTATCACCCAACCCACCTTATAAAAAGTGGGAAGTTGTCACCACGAGTGATGCAGCTATACCGGCCCATCTTTCTGCTCTTGTCTCATGTTACTTGGGGTCGGCACAACACGTTCCATTTTTTTCTTCCATTCTCCTTTGTCAAACGTCACGTTATGACTTCCTTTTTCTTTCATATCATTTATCACACAATCCTTCCATCGTTTTTTTGGTCTTCCGATCCCTGTCCATCCATCAACATTTATATTAATCACTCTTTTAGTCACATGCGATCCACAGCTATACTAATAACAATAACACCAAATCGCAGTCCACTTTTGATATAGGCCTCTCCCAAGCTGTGCCTCAACACCCTGTTCTCCGCCTTCTGCAACCAGCATCACCCAGCCATATTATAAAGTCTTCGGCCCATCAAACAGCCAACCATTAATGGTGTTCGTGGGCCGCTGGGACTCGCCGATGTGGCGGCACTGAATGCGACTACACACTGAGGGTGCGCGCGTCCAGGGCTTGGCATAAACTGGCGTTCCTGTGCGGTGCCACTTTTTTTCTGTGAGTTTATTTTAGTATGTACTAACAATAGCTTTATAAGGTTTTTTGTGTTACTAACAGTATATAGACTACGTCTGAAATAATTATCTTCTATTATATTCTAATGGCTAGAATATTTCATTGTAAACCTACTTTACTTCGTATAGCAGCCGGAAGCAATGGTTAAACGTGTTTTTATTAATTTCCCCTTAGCGATTGCTTCAGTACCAACGTGTTATCAAAATACTGATAATTGTAGAAAAACAATTCTCAGTAATATGAGCATTGTTTGATAACGACCGCTGCTCCACTGCCCCAAAGGGCTTGTAAAGGACGGCTATATTTAGTCCGATAATTAGTTTGTTTTTCTGTAACAGGATATAAAGGATAGGTTTTTTTAATGTAATTTTACTGTCTATATTGTTTTACTATATGTTGTAGCATCGTATTGGACTTGGTCTGTAATGTGGCTATAATTAGGTGGTAAATAAATAAATAATAAAACCTGGTATTTTTTATTTCTAAAGTTCCAATGAGTTTTCTCGCCCCCATTACTAATTACATCCTGTTCATTATGACTTACTAGCTTATGCCCGCAGCTTGTCCCGCGTGGAGTTCGGTAAAAAACAGTACGGGATTGGACTACTAAAAAAAATATATTGTTATGCTGTTAATCCCTGTTTTAAAACATCTGTGTGCCAAATTTCATCCAAATCCGTTGAAGTAGTTTTAGCTGAAAGATTAACAAAAATTCGCAATTTTCACTAGACATAAGCGATTCCGATCGTAATCTTCATGAAGTCAGCTAAAACCCGGAAGGAAGACATTACATAATATACTAAAGCACCTTATGTAATCCGGGAAACCCCAAAACTTTATAGGTACCGCCTCTAGCTGAATAATAAACCGAGCTCGGCAATTCCTAGAAAGGCGAGGTTATTGACCCGTCCTTTCTCGTAGACATTAAATATGTATCCCTATTTCAGTCTAGACGTAGGACCGTAGGTCTATCGTACGGCTACATGATGGAGGCTTTTATTTATGAATTACTAGAGACCAGTACTCGTAGCATGACCACCGTGGAAACGCGTTTTGTCGACGGAAGAATCGACAAAATGACAGATCAACCAAAGGTTATCTGTCATTTTGTCGATTTTTCCGTCGACAAAATCCGGGTGTACGGTGGTCATGCTACGCGAGCAGAACAGACCCCGCTTCTCACGGTTTTTATGATGTACCGAGATTTCTTCATTTTATTTAAGTGTAATATCAATTTATTGTTTACTATAGTTCTGTTCAAACTTTATGGCGGCTCGGAAGTTAGCTGCGAGTGACGGTCTGCGCATTATACAGTCAAGACGACGCGTCCTCTGCACCCCGCTGATACCTAAAATTGTGGTCTGCGCAGCTTTACATTAGATGTTCTGAGCCGACATAAAGTTTGAGCTGTTATTCCTGCGCAGACCGTCACTCGCGGCTAACTTCCGAGCCGCCATTAAGTTTGAACAGAACTATACTTCGTTGGTCTAGTGGTCGCAAGTGCGACTGCTGAACATGAGGTTCTGGGTCGAATTCCGGGTCGAGCAAATTTTTATTGGGTTTTACCATTAAGAATTTCTCAGTAGCAGACATGGACTTTGGATTTGTGCCCGGTTGTTGACAATAGGCTCGCCCCCTATTACGGACTTAAACATAACTGGCGAAATGTGGGGGTACTATTAGGTACAACTCTGCCTAACCCTTCGGGAATAACAGGCGTGATGTTATGTTATTAATTATTCTTGTGCTAAAGTCACTAGGTAGCTAACCCAATCGTCATGAGAACTGTAATTTCGCTATGGTCTATTTATTTGCCATACAAAACGACTCCATTGTTCTTCAATTTTCCCGACCGACCGTTTTTTTTTTTTTTTTCTTTTTCGTTTTTTTTTTTTTTTACCGTTGTTAATAAACCGTAACAAATAAAAATATCGATAAGAAAGCAAAACGACCTTTGTCTACACATAGTGCATAACCAGACGATTACGTCCCCACTGCTGGGATTACGCGGCCACATTGCCGGTAACAGGCTGTGTATTGTAGGGATCGCCCAGATGTTTGTTTATTTATTTACTAGCGTGTATGTGGTCTTCGGGGATAGAATTATCAAAAACGCTGAGACACGTATAAATTAATTTTCAATCGTCAGCCTAAACATACTCGTAAAATTTTAGATCCTAACTTCAAAACTGACGGACTTTCATATAAACTTCCATGCCCTATTTTACCCTTTTAGGGGTGGAATTCCCATAAATCCTTTCTTAGTGGATACTTACCTTTCACAAACACCACACCCTCCAAGTTTCATGTCTCTAGGACCAGCGGTTTGGGCTGTGTGTTGATATATCACCCAGTCAGTCAGTCAGTCAGCTTACCATTTTATAAATATATATGTAGATTTAAAATAGTTACGCCATTACATTTAACAAAAAAAGTATACAGGTACCTATGTATGTTGCGTGTATTAATTAAAAGGCTTTTAGACGATTCAAATAATTATTCAAAAGAAATCATATTTTTCCATGTCACACTTTCGACGCCTGGCTATCTCTCATTTCTTATTCTAATTTTGAACCTGATAGTTTACTGGCTTTCACTCGCGGGTTCGCTTGCGTTAATTTAGAATTTGACAATCACTTCGGGTTATACTCTGCTTGTAATAATATAATTCAGTCATGATTCGAAGGATACGTGGTGCCATCTATTATCATAAGAACGTTATTGTTGTTTTCCTCGGGAATGGTACTTTTTTCTTGATAAAAGGTACCCTATGTCCGTTTCTGTACACCTGACAACGTATATGCAAAATTTCTGGATGATCGGTTTAGTGATTTAGGCGTGAAAAGGTAACAAACAAACTTACTTTCGCATTTATAATGTTAAGTAAGGATTTCATTTATCTTTACAACTTGCCAGAGTTAATTCCTAAATTACCACAAAGGTTAAGGTCTGTGCTACAGTACCAAGAGCCGTGACTCAGCCAGAGGCACCGCATACCTCATACAAGATGGCAGGACGAACTGGACACAAGCAACGGCCAGTGGTCCACATTAGGTCTTCATCGAAAGAACTGGAAGTCATATGGCCTTTGCCCAACAGTGGGATGACGCAAGTCAAGTGACAGTAACACATATTCTTCCCCAGTTAGTTCTTTTCACGTTGGTGTACTTGTAATTTCTCATGCAAACACATAACTAGTTATTTTCTTTATTTCTTTCTTTGCTTGACTACAAACCATCCTCATTAGAAAAGAGTTAGTAATAAGAATCGATGTGGAAAAAAACGTTTCGATTGAATCGATTCAACAACAAACAACATCGGATCCTGTGTACTGTAGCGAATCGAGCCTTTGTTATGTGAACAACGGGCTGTTGTGGCAAACGATGTCGAGTATCGATTACAATCGGTATCGCGACACTCGATACCATTTTCTGCTTGTTTCCAAGGTGTAAGCGGCTCGTTATTTTGTTGCACATGCGTATTGCGGATCTGGCAAATCTCTGAGAGGAGACGTTGGTATCGATTTTCGGATAGAACTTGATTCTTAGCCACGAAGCTGCAAGTAATGAATGTCGGCGCCATTTCGGTTTTATAAAAAATACGTGTTATCACTTCACACGTGTAATCCTCGAAGGGTTAGGCAGAGTACCTAATAGAAACACCCACATTTCGCCAGTTAAATTTCAAGTCCCATGTAATAGGGGGCGAGCCTATTGTCATCAACGAGGCACAAATCCAAACTCGTGACTGCTACTGAGAATTTCCTGATGGAAAAACCTAACAACACTTTGCCCGACCTGGGAACAGAACCCAGGACCTCATGCTTAGCAGTCGCGCTTACGCCCACTCGACCAACAAGAGAGTCCGTGTTATTACATCTTAAAAAATCCTCACACCTAAACAAAAAAACATTTAATTTCACTGTCAAGTTTCCTAAAGATTTTTAATTGTAGCATTGTTTTTTAACTTTCCAATTACTTACCGTGGATCGATATCCAGCTGATAATACAAGTCACTCCAAACAATCTACTCAACCCTTATTTCACGATATTGACGCTTCAAGGTCTAATCTTAAAAGAAAGATACATACACTATCTATAGTAGAATGGACAAAAACAAGGGACCATGGAGAGAATGGCATAAAAGTCATTACATAGATCGAATAAACCTATCACAGTCAACTAAACCCAAAAATGTAGTTTTCCGACGTCCGTTTAGATAAGGCTAGCTTATGCTAGCGGCTTCGCTTCCGTTATGTACGGAAATTAACCCACGGGGAGGTTTTTAAATGTAGCCTATGGCTATGACACTCGACAAAGAAACAAAGAAACCTTTCAGGATTTCCTTAAACCTCAGATTAGCGTTGATACTTATACAACATTATTTTTAGTGAGTACATGCGAAACCTGAATATAGTTTGTTCAGAATAAGTAACTAAATCGATTCCAATAATTTTTAAAGCATGTTATATTTTGTCCCAAAAATATTTAAAAAAGGCTACAAGGTGGATACCGAGCGACACTTAGCAATCGTTTAGGTACCTACTGCCAAATGATTATTATCAAGACGACGCTGGAAGAGAGCGCGCGGCCGTGCCGCCTGGTGACCACGTTTTTGTGCGGACAGCCAGGTAACAGAACAAGCTTATAACTTTGTGATTTTTCATGATACAGTTTTGAAATTTTGTACATAGACTTTTTACATAAGAATAGTTTCAGGTTTCACATATACTAAAACTAATGTTGAATATTTTAGGGCCAAACTTCATTCGAATGCTATTTAATCACACTCGCAAGCATCATCATTCTTCCGCCATTGTCCCAACTTATTTGGGGTCAGCGCAGTATGTCTTTTAATCATACTCGCCATAACTCGTACTCATATGTCATAATTTATTCATATTTATTTACTCATACTACAAAAACAGCTTATTATGTCAACGTTCTATAAATCATTAAAATCTATCAATTTAATTACAATAAGCGGCTTTTTTTATCTAATAACATACATAATAAATATCGTTTTTGTAGATTACTCATAATAATGGCGTAATTTTAGTATTGCAAGTTTTTTTGTCTGAAAAGAACATTTTTATTTACATTGCTACACCACGTTTAAAAAGAAATCTTAAGTTGATATCGTAAATATTGTTTTATGAAAGGCAAAAAAATAACACATGGAAGGAATTGGGGAGGCCTTTTCCCAGTAGTGGGACAGTAAAAGCTACTAAAAAAAAAAAAATATTGTTGAAACACCTGGTTTATACACAGCAGTGGGTTCCAGTGGGATTTTTGTTTTGTTTTAGGCCTTACCTGGGAACCTGGGTTAACCATGTTATAACGTGAATAAAAGTTACCTACTAAAATTTTAACAGAAGGGTGTACTTTCAGAACGTATGACTGAACATTGAGTCCAACTATTTCCATAAGTCTTACCCAAAGTTATTCCACGTTTCCCCATAACACTAAAAATAACTATAACTCGTATCTAATCGGTTAACCCTTTCAACAGAATCGTGCATAACGTCAATATCTGCAAAATATTTACCTTTCTGCAACTTAACAGTGACTCAATACAATTGAGCACTAATATTTGAAGAACTGTTTTCTCAGAACTTAACTTACCTCTAAGTAAGTAGGTATAGGTAAAAAAACCCTGTACTTTTTGCTTGCTTAGTTAGAAAAACACTTCGAAGTTATCGAGGTGATTCAAGGAAAATGTAGTTACCTTATAATAGATTAGCTGTTGATATGACTATTCATGTAATATTATTAGACACATATTATAATGATTACGATTAGATATAGATAATATTACACGGAATAGATATAATATGACTTCATAATCACTCGCGACTGACGTGCTTAGGGAGATTTGTTAAAATTCGGTTTGAAATTCACTGCAGAAACCGCACTGAATTTCGAAAACGAATTCACTTGTTTTTATTTAAATTGACATTGTATCTCGTATTCGCACTTCGTCGCTGTTCGAATTTCGAAAGCGTCTTTTAGTAATTTTATTTTTAAGGTATAAATTTCCGCGGAATTTTAAACTTCTCAGTTCTTCGCAATCTCAAAGACAAGGACATTACTTCGTAGGTACAATAAATGCACTTTTTTTTTTTTTTTTTGGATGGGAAATCATCAAATGACCCCCCCCACTCTGGGCGGAGCGGAAGGGAGTGTCAGACTTGTACTGACTAAAACCCATCCATGTTCCTTCTTTGCCCTTTGTGTTCCAGGGCCACGGTGTCTCTTTCGAACAGTCCCGCAGCAATAAATGCACTTAACAATACAATAGTATTATTCAAGACATTCTGATACTGTTAGCCTGCATCATCCCACTTCTGGGCAAAGGCCTCTCCCCATGACTTCCAGTTGTTTCGACCCACGGCCAATGTGGCCCACTGGTCGCTGGTCTTGTCCAGCTCGTCCCGCCATCTTCTACTAGACATATCCGCCGCTAAAAGAGGCATACGAATATTTTCACAATATTAGGTTACACAATATCACTTATATGTTAACATAAAACCTCTCTGTTGCTAGGTACATAAAATTACCTGAAGATCATCTTTCTCATCTTCATGCCTGAAAAAAAAAAAACATTTTTCTGCTTCACATTAAGTTTCCATGGAATTAGCAACATATATACATCCTACAACAAAAATTAACATGGACTGTTTATTTTAGTTGCTATTCACTTTTATAACTGCCCAAATTATACCTAACGACGTCATTCATAAATTAATGATAGTGTATTTAAAATTATCTAAACTATTTATTTTATATGACACATTGACATATAATCCTATTTATTTATTTTGAAAGGAAATTCCACATCACAAGTCAAATCTTAAAAACTCACACTTTGTACAAATCAAGATGGATGTTCAGATAAAGTCGTTTTCCCGCCGATAACCTGTGGGCTTATCAAATATGGCGCCAAGTTTTATTCATTGTTGTTACGTCCTAGCAGTAACAACCGAGAATTTTCTGCAAGACAACATTGCAGTAAATAGTTGTTTGCGTCACCAGTTAATTCTAAGAAAGGATTTTAACAATTACTCAGACATGAAATTAATGTGATTGTGGGCACGATTGTAAAGCGTGAGTCTTGATCGTTATCTGACGAAATTGGTTGGAAAATTAGTTTTTCTTAAGAAAACTTGCAGGATACAGATAGTTGACGGCTAGTAAAAGCAGGTCAACTTTAATCATCAATTGATTTTGACGTCAGAAAAACCTTTTAGTAACCTTCTAGAGCCTAAACCGGCTGTAAAATGTCATATATATATATACTTCCCTATTGACCATAAAGTTCAAGTTCAATTAGCTAAATAGGTACACCCACCATATTCGCTGAACCAGCACCACAGATAAACTAAACAAAATTACGCGGGAAAGCGCTCTATTTTATGGCATGACGCCACGATTCCATTTTCCCCGAAACGAATAACGAGTGGGCGTTTACGCTTAATTCTCGTTTGAATACCCGAATGAGAATTATCGTTACTACATAATTACTTGTTTGTTTTCATATGAAATGAAAATGTAATGTTATATTCCCAAATGATTATGTTGTTGAGGAAAACTATCATAGACTACCTTGTTTTTTTTCTCTCCCTGGATTCGGAATGAGAAAGTATTCATCAAAAATTCTTGTTCGGTTACCTGTTTATCTGATTAAATTAAGTATGCATGTCTCGAACGGTTTTCTCCTTGCAGCAGGTGTAGTTCAAGGGTCTAGATATCACTGCTACAAATTATGAGGTGAAATCCTGACGCTGCATAGGTTAAAACCGCACCTTGCGTCTTATCAGCTTGTTATCCACAACTACATTTGAATTGTTGATTATAATGTTATCATTAGAATCTAATACCGATAAACTAATTAACTTCATCATCATAACATCACGCCTTATAATCCCGGAAGGGTTAGGCAGAGGTGAACCTAACAGTACACCTACGGTTCGCCAGTTATGTTTAAGTGCCATGTAATAGGGGGCGACCCTATTGCCATCAAACTGGCACAAATCCAGACTCCGTGAATGCTACTGAAAAATTCCTAATGGAAAAACCCAATAACACTTTGTTGTTTTTTGTTTAATTTTGACTACATAATACCTATTTCGTTATTACCCGCCTGTTTAAGTTTATTATACATAAAGGTAAGTGCGTATTCTAAGTTATGCATGGCTCTATTGACAGTCACGAGCTACCTATTAGTTCATCAACTACACACTGCCTAGCCCTAAGCCCTTGGCCTAAACTACGGTAAAGAATTCGGTCAGGGTCGCTAATTACAAAGGTGGGTATACCTTCACGTGACGTGATGGTTAACTATTTTCCATTCATGGAAACTATTACTTACTTAAATAGTTTCACAGTATTTTAGGTAGGTACTTATTATTATTTCTACGTGCTGCGGACGTTGTAATAAAAGTAAAATTCCATTTATTTGCATTGCTTTACAAATCGGTTGTAACGTCGGAAAAGCTGAAAGAAGATTAAATGAAAATGCTAGTATCATCGTTCTCCTGCTAAATTCCTCCTATCCCAATATATTTGGGGTCGGCGCAGCATGTCTTCTTTTTCCACACTTCTTTATTATTCGTTATTTCATCAGATACCTCCCTTCTTGCGTTCTTTTTGAATGAAAATACTAAAAAAAAAACTAGAAATAAATACAGTAATGAAAATTTAACTATTAAATTTAAAATATACCTGCAAAACAAATACACACAAACACAGCGCACACAGCACACACAAACACACACACAGCACACAAACACACAGCTGATAGAGTGGAGACACAATTTTCTTTTAGTCAAATCATTAAATAAAAGTTGTCATGAAATTCTTCGAATGTGTTGCTTGCGCAGGTGTGATTCTACAATAATAACGATTTCCTATTACAGTATAGTCATAAAATATGTAGACACAATAATGTATGAAGCCTTAGGTACACTGAGAATTATGACTTTTGCAGTCCAATCTGCAATTCTGCAGTCTGGTTGTTTGTGTATGTGAATTTAAATATTTATTAACACCCACGATACAGGAGAAATTCGTAGTGTGTGGTAACGTTTAAAAAAACTGTAATGACTAAACCTAAGATGAGCAAACCAAGATCTACATACATGGTAAATAGACTCATTACTATCGCATAGGATGAGGGACACACGAATATATAGATTCAATGTTATTTCCAGTTAAACAAACGACAACTTCATGCAAGTGTAAATTAAATCGATTTCAGAATGACCTAGAACTATTAAAAACGTCTTAAAAGTGTTTAAATTTATAGTACAAACTGAACTTTATGTGCTGGTACAAAAGCCATATTTTCATAAACAGATATTACGTTACAAAACCAGGAGAGACTGATAAATCTTGAAACTAAAAGGTTTATAATACAGTCTATGTACTTTATGTATATGTCTTCTACTTATAAGTAAGAAACGGTTTCAAGGCTTCCTATTGATTGGATTAGATCTTTTGTTTTCTACCATTACCTACTTAAACAAACTACCTATTGACTATGTATGTCATAGTCATTCATGGTAATATATTGATATTACTATACTGTTGTAACCACAGATATAAGTCTATCTATATCTTTGGTTGTAACATAACATAACATCACGCCTGTAATCCCCAAAGGGTTTGGCTGAGGTGTGCCTAATAGTAGGTACACCCACATTTCGCCAGTTATGTTTAAGTGCCATGTAATAGGGGGCGAGTCTATTTTGCCCAACCTGGGAATCGAACCCAGAACCTCATGCTCAGCATTCGCGATTGCTACCAGTCGACCAACGAAGCAATACTTACAGGTACTTGTAAGTACTATTATATCGATGGTAAACTGAGTTTGTTTATTTACTTGTCAATCCTCGTAGGCCTTAACGGCTGTACGAATTTAGATGAAATCTGGCATACAGATAGGCCATAACCTGAATTAGGATATAAGCTACTTCTTATCAAAGCAGTACGTTCCCTGGAGAACAGATAACTTCAGACCTCCACTCTATTGAAACCGCGGGCTCTGACTAGTATTGCCTATATTTTACAGTTCAATGCACTATTTGGACACATGGACACGCGTGTTGACATCGATAGTCATTGACCGAAACGGCTATGTCGGTCATGCAAACCAATGTGAGTACCTATTGGTAAAATTGTTTACAATTCCATATCAATTGTTAAAAATAGTGAGTCATTGTTAGTAGACAAGTAGCGTAGAGTCCTGGTTCTCAATTCGGTTAAAATGCTAATGCGTTTTTTCATACGGAATTTCTCAGTAGCAGCATTGAAATCTAGAGTTGTGCCCGGTTGATGACAAGACCTGTTGATGGAGATAAAACATGTCTGCTATAATGTGGGTGTAGCTACAGACGGAGCACATCAAGCTACCCGAAACTGTCAAATTATCCCAATCAACCTTGAACCTAAAGCTTTAGTGATAAAGTTGGAAATCAATTAAAGAAATTTGACAGATTGTAGTAGCTTGATGTAGTGGCATCTGTATACTACACATAATTTCATCCAGCTTGCCCCATTAGAAGTGCAGGTGTGATTTCATACTATTTTTACCAGGCATATTTTTTACCTAATTAAAGTACCGGTAATAACCGATTATAAAATCAACCCACATAAAGACTTGTTTAGACATTACATAACTTCCTACAACAAAACTAAATTTAAAAAAATACGAAAACTTAAATATCGAGGCCAAAAGTTCACATGGTCAAACTGGCCAGTTATAAAATGCTTTTAAATAAATTAACGGTCAATAGCAAAGGAATCAATCATGTTGATGCCACGATAACTTTGGATGTTGCATCGGATGTAAACAACTCATACTCTCGTGTTATTATAATATAATAATGTTATTATCATTATTTATGGCTCAATATTTATGTGCAGCAATAAATCGCATCTCAAAATTAATTATTTAATGAGACAATTTTACCTCCTCATTTTATAAACAATGTTTGACAGGGCGGGAATGATACCGTGATACGTGGTCGCTGCTCTGTTTGTAAAAAGTAAACTTGTCTATAGTTTGTTTTTTCAACAACACTCGACAATACTCGACATACCACACAGGTTGGGTTAGGTTAGGTTTTTATTTGCGTAAAGATAAATACTGGAGCGTCAGATTCGCCATAGACTTTTTAAAGGATAATAGGGCTGCGAAAATAAAATTGACAAAATTTAAGTTTAATTACTTTTAATGAAAAAGAGAACTTATAAAATAACATATAATTACGACATTTATTAAAATAATTATCACAGATTGAAATAACTAACTGATATCTACGTTTAAATAAATACGCACGTAAATACATAAATAAATCTACCGAACATAACTACCAAATACTTTTACATAGTTAATTTACAGTAAAAATGTTTAAAGTTCTTTACAAATAAAAGCTACCAAAGTAACTGCCATAATTTACAAAATAATCATGCACGTTATCAAATATCAAGTAGGTTACAAAAATCTTAAAATAGTTTTAGAAGACTTTTCACAAACTATAAGGTCTATGGTTTTAATTTATCAATTACTAAGTAAACAAACAATGATTAGCTATCTGACTTTGTTAACACTTAAACAAGATTGAAAAAAGTTCCATTACTTACATAACAAAATGTAGTTAAGTATTAGAATACTAAATATCGAAACGTAATAAACATGAAATATCGAAACGTAGTTTATTATGGATAAAATTGGATATGTCACAAAATGTCACCAAATCTACTAACCCCAAGGGTTCTGTGAATTTATGTATAATGATACAAAAAATCTACATACATTTTCAATTGTGCGTTTATTTTTTACATGAGAAGTACCTAAGTGTACCTTTCCGTGAATTACATACAGTAGTACTCTATTCATTCTATGTAAGGCACCTAATACGTAGGATACTATTTAAATTAATTAAATATTGGCTTTAAACAATGTACCAAAGTGAAAAATTACTAAAAACATTCCAAGTCAAATAAAAGCTTAAGTCGCATCTTACATAATACCAATCGTATTTGAATGATTCCTATAATTACATACGTAACTGCATTATTTATCTACGTAGGCAGATTACCTTCAAATATATCGACGTGGCATGGCCATGTGTCAACAACAAACATTAATCATAGATAATTTTGTAAAACCAGAATTACATTACCAGTACATTTCCACAATGACACAATTTTGTTGCACAAAATAAACATGGTGCACACTAGGTAAAGGCGGGAAAAACCGCCATTTTGTTAATCAACTTTTTTTTGGCGCAGATACCATTATCATACAGCCTATTATACCTAAGTTTCAAATGTTATAGTTCGGTCATGAAACAGTGTAAATGTAGCTTACAACCAGATCTATACATTGATACAATACAAATTATTACAACAGAAATATAGAGTTACAGTTAAACATTATAATTATAAATAACTTTAATTAGAAAGTATGTACTTAATCCTTGTAACACTAATTACCAACAAACGACAGCAAAAACACATTATTTTAATTGAATAATCGTCATGTTTATCAAATTAATAGAACATTACTCACCTAATAGTACTTAAATAGATAACAATTCTATCTGTATCTATTGTGTGACTAGTTTAACTAAATTAATCACAAATCACTTCCATCGCTTTCGAACGGTACAGCTGCTCTCACCAGCTTGACGACAAGCATATCTTTCAACAACAGCCATCGTCATCATCAGCCATCAAAGATACGAACTGAATGCACTTAGTAAATAAACTTAATATCTTGTACTTATTCTATGCATTTGGTATTTATAAGTGCCATGTTGGCGGCAACACTGCACGTGGCAGGTAAAGGCAATAAATTTGGAAATCCTTCCAAATTCAAAACAAATCTTCAACACTCATCATATTCAGGCAACGCTGGCAACTTGAGGCACTGCTTACGGTGTTTTCGTCTCCTGTGTACCATCTTGCAAGTCTTTTTCAGCTCGGTGTTGCTGCATTCTTTGTCCTCTGGCAATGGCGCGAGACTTCTTTTAGGTCGACGCGGCAAAATGCACTCGGTGGCGAAATTATTGACCTCTTTGCACCTCAGCATGTCGACGTCTGGGTAATCAGACGTTAAGGTCGGGAATGTGAGTTTCACTAACATTTTATTTATTTGTATGATACTTTGATACGTAACGTAAAACACGGGCGTTCACCACGAAAGCGACTTTATGACTGAGAGCGGTGCAAGTGATAGCTACGAACTTTATTTTTAGACGAAACAAGTTTGGCGCATGCATTAATGGGGCTGTCGATAGAGCGTCGTAAATAATAGAACATGCCAAATGAACTAGTGTGAATACAGATTAATGTGCGTAAATTGTTATATTACGCGTTACGTGGTACTTGAGTATGTAACTATATTACTGACCTGCTTCCTTCTATTACTACTCGATATCTTGATTGCATAACTAGATTATTGTTTGATATTGAATAGGTTTTGTTCAGTATTGTTTACAACGCACCAGTATCACTGAGACTTGTGAATGAACTCGAGGTACCTACATACTATAGCTGTCAAAAGAGCAGCCAACTATTTAATTTATCTACCACTGGTAACGAAAGATCGGTTACCGAATCTAATGAAAATGTATCATTGAACACTTGAAAGGACAATGACTCGTCTTTAGTTTATTTTTTAACCTAGGTACTGCTAAAATAACAATGTTTTTGTTCCATCATGTTCTCGTTACTGAAATTTACTCCAATTTACTTTTTCTCGATATACCTAGTCCGATTATGACAAGCAAGGTAGAATAGGTTCGGAATTTAAACAAAAAGTCGTAGAAAAGAACAATTAAACATTTCTTGTTATTATTTCAGCATTGAGAATGTCCCCAGCCAGTGTCATCTTGTTTGCCATTTAAATCAAATATTTTCAGTATATTTTTAGCCATAAGTTTTTATTTTTATACAATTTTGACCTCATTATTTGGAAATGGCCTTATTCTACATTTTGAATCTAAACATAGAACCAATAACAATGAATGGTTTATTATGCAAATTCCAGAAACAATACATTTCACAAACATTTTTAGGAAATATTTTAAGAAAAGGTCTCTTTTCATGGCTATTGAAACGGATTCTTGGAAAACTTATTTGATTTCAAAGTCATGAAAATAAAATAAGGGGCAACAAAGCCTAATGAGTTTTATACTTTATAGAACTGTTTTCCATCACCATCTGATGATGGTGATACCTGGCTAGGCTTTTCCCGTCTAATTTGAGGTCAGCTTCCAGTCTATATCCAGATGCAGCTGAATACCCCCTGGTAGTGAGAAATTTCTGACGGAACCCAAGAACACTGCTCGAACTGGGAACGACCACTAGACACATTGGTAGTCACATTCAAACGCTAATTAACAAACTTCATTGACACATAAGTAGTAACCATTAATGGCCATTAAAATAACTATAACTTAGCACCATTAGCATCCTATAAGCGAACATATGAAGTAACAACTGGCTCAAACAGGATAGTTCAACGTTTTCGTCGATTCGGTAACAAAAACAAGGTTGAAATCATTAATGACTTTAGTCATTGGTTTTACGAAATAAATGAGGAGTCTTTGGTAAACAAGCATCATGAACGTATGATGCAGTCTCCAGTCATACTTTTTATGATATTTAGGATAACGCGTAATGATGATATCATCTAGCTAGCCGATTTGGGCCACAGCGACTGCATTCGATGGCCTCCTAGGGTGGTTGTCGAGAGCTTTGGTATGCTGCTCTTTCATATGCGTCATATTGGAACTCTATCCAGGTGAACCGAACATGTAAGACCAGCTGCAAGAAAACGACAAAGTAGTTTTAGTATTTTTCCTGAAATACCTCATCTGTGCATCTCTAGAAGGTAATGCATTCCCGCTAGCAACCAGTATTAGCAGAAATAGTCAACAATATCATTTCTAGATCTTAAAATTGTTAATAGTATTCTCGTGCAGCTTCTTTTTGGAAAACTACTATATATTTCGTGTTCTAGAACGACTTTGACCTATCGTAAAAGAGTCAACTATCTGTTTTACGATCCAACTGACATATACAGACGACAGCAAATCAAGCTAAAACCCGAAACTGTAAACTTTTCCCAATTAACCTTGAACCTAAGGCTTTCGCGATAAAGTTAAAATCTATTAAAGAAATTTGACAGATTGTAGTTGCTTGATGTGGTGGCGTCTGTACCTATTTATTTACCTATAGGTAAGTATTACCTTATCTCCCTTTCACGGCCTTGACAAATCTTTATAGCTGGAGGTGATTTTAAACGATTGTGGTTTGTTTTATTCATGAATCCGTTTTAAACATTTGCAACATTGTCATTCGATAACCTGAGCTCAAAGATAAGTTGTTGAGTCAAAGTACCTCCCTAATGCAAGTACCTAATTATAAAGAAAAACATCCATTCTACAAGTGTTAACCCTAACGAGCCAGCGACTCAAAAAAGAAATCTGAATTACACATTTATGATAAAGGTACTTATATCTCTAATGCAATGTCCGCCTATTCATCATCTGGTCGGCCCAAATCCCAATTTATTTGATGTCGGAACAGCATGTCATCTTCCGTGCATCTTTTTTGTCGTCATCTCAATATTAAGACCCTTACTAAGTCAAATATCCATATCATCTTTGACAAAATCCGACCATATCGTTTCCGGTCTTACATTATCTCATTATCTGGCATGGTTTTTTTTTATCCAACTGTAATGTATTATTTTCTTGTATGTGCCAGCTGTAAAGAGCCCCTTATCTTCACAAGATAGGTAGTCACAAACTTTCTTCTGAATCATACACGTAAAGATGATAAAAAAGATTGAATTAAATGATATTCAGATATCAATTTTGGGTTTTCCAATTACTGACGTAAGCAATGCATTCATTTGACCTGTCAGAATTATAATGATTGAATGCTTTCTCACTTGTGATTAGTATTGTTCCATTTTCAAAATGATGAATGGACGATTTTATTGTTTTTATATTCTGGGTGAATAGTGTTGTCTATAGTATCGTCATGAAGTTGCTGTAGAAACAGGTTCTCCAGTCGGCAAGGTGTAAAATGGGGCTGACTGTTCATGGCAAGGTACCTACCGGGTACGGCAAAAGCACCTTCATTTAAATATATCGACACATTCGACAATACTGGATTCTTTTGGAATGATGCGCTTTTATGGGCTACGTGGATGGGTCCATTATGTACTACCGCGCTCACTAACTTTCGACCACTTTTCACACTATATAAGGTAAGGTTTATATAGGCAAAACATCGAGAACCTTTCAAATCCCTGGAACCGAGTAAAGCCGTTGGTCCCAGTTGTGATTGAAAGATCTTTGACGGTCCTGACGGGTAGCCAGAAAGCCGAAGTCTGACAACTCACTAGGTAGGTATCTTGTCTTCCAAGAACGGCAATGGGATGTGTGTGAAGGTGAGATAGGCAGTCGAGCCATGTAAAATACTGGTATTCAGCTGCATCTGGTTGTACTGGAACTCCACTCCAACATAGTTGGAAAAGGCTAGGCGGATGATGCTGTCTAAACGTAAAAGTGATTTTTTTTCAATCGATTTTAATTATATCATTTTACTTTGTTGTAAGAACGTTCCACGCGTTTTTTGCAAAAATATTCCGTTATCCGGTGTCAACCTTTATCTACAATTTATGAATGGCCACAATCTGACGGTCACGGACGCGGTTTTTTAGGCACGCGACAGCAGCGTGCACATTAGGCTGGTTTACGTTTTTATTATTTTTTATCTTGTTTGAGATTTGATATCTATGATGATACAGGATATATTGTAATGTTACTATATTTATACTTTTTTATAATGTTCAGGCTTGTGTGGGATTAACATTGTGAATCATATCCGGACACCGGTGTCATGAATTATTTAAAATCATTGTAATTTTTTTAAAGATTGCCGCGATTATAATATGGTGAGAATTTTTATGAAGTTCGGTAGGTTAGTAAATTGATTCCATGCATATGATGGCACAGCGCTTCAGGTTTCAGTTGCAGGGCTTAGATGTCAGTAAACAAAACAAGCATAATGCAGCCTATAACTTTTCCAATGAGACGTAGTCCACCTCTCTGTCAGAGGCAGGTGGCAGTAAATTGTTCAAATCAAAATTAAAGTGGAAAATTGATGATGAAGCCTAGGTTCTGCAGATTCTACCTTTATTAGTACTTCGCCACCAGGCTGGTGGAAGGAATTTGAGACTACACACTTCTCAATTCTCATACATGAATCCATGAAAGGTTCCAACCAAAGTATGTATATGAAAATAAAAGCTATTTGTTGTAACAAAACAGTCTGCACGGTATTTAAACTCGGTGGAGGTCGAAAGGGACCTGAGAGTAATGACACTGCATACCCAGCATCACACGGAAATATCAAATTCTGCCACATTTGATGAATAAACGCAAAAAACATGCGAATTGTAACCACCGAGTATTCTGGTGAGAATGCTTTGTTGACGAATCATGTTTTTTTTTATCTTTATAAAAATATCTGGTTCCGCAGGTTTCATTTTACAAGCGGGTTAAGAGTACAGTGATGAAAAAAATTCAATGAAAGAAGTTGACTTTTGATTTTATCAGGGACAATGATACTTATTTTTCTGGTTCCATTAATACCTACAGCAGTGTAGTGGAATTGAAGAAGTTATTTGTAGACACCATTGTGATAGTTTACAAATAGGTCGGAAAGCACTGTTCGTATAACATGTATGGTGCATATTTAAACCTATAAATAAGACTCTGTGTGATGTACCTACTTCTTTGTAAGTGGCGCGCAATGAAAACCACTTTTATGTTTAACCTAGTTACAACACGTGGCTGCTTGATAACTATCAGGCGCTTAATGACTTCCGAAACTCACCTTCAAGGCTTCGTTATAGCAATATACTGCTATTTCACGCTGATAAGTGTAGGCGAATATGTACTGGATAAAATAATAGGTCAAATCCACGATAGGTCCAACGGATGAAAAACAAAAGGGGTTATGTGTTCAAAAAGGTTTTGGTGATGGCCTAAATAGGCAGGAAATAAATCAATGGTAACGGCAATGGTCTGGTATGGTAATGAGCTGGGTAGGTAGTATCTAGAAAAATTAATAGATAAAACACATGTGACTAAAAGAGTGATGGACATGAATGTTGATGGATAAAGAGGGAGAGGAAAGCTAAAGAAAAGATGGATGGATTGTGTGAAGACTGATATGAAAGAGAAAAGAGTAAATGATGCCGTGACGTCTGACAGGGGAGAATGGAAGAAGAAAACGAGTTGCGCCGACCCCAAGTAGAATGGGACCAGGGCAGGAAGATGATGATCTAGAAAAAATAAAATACTGTTATTCAGCTGCATCCGATTAGTTGGGGAAAAGGCTAGGCTAATGATGATAATGATCTAGAAGAAATAAAACTCACACGAATTAAGTTCTTGAAACGTCGTACCTACGTCGTAACTTTCCTACAGTATGTAAGCTTCGTTATATGTAGTAACAAATCAAAACATTGGGGTAATGTGAAAAGCAGCAGGTGTTGTGCCCAATCTAAACCATTTGGTTATGGGAACCAGGCCAAGGACTTCGAAAATGCTTTGACCTTATTGATTTCATTTATTACTGGTTCTCGAGGAAGTTTAAGGCAACCCTGGCGGAGTAGGTACCCCGGGAGAAATTAAAAGTGCCTTATGAACTCGGGCCTCAAGGTACAGACTATCCGAGGATGCGGGGCTGTCCGAATGAGATACCGTGGCCCTGGAACACAAACGGCAAAGAAGGAACATGGATGGGTTTTACTCAGTACAAGTCGGACACTCCCTTTCACTCCGCCCAGAGCAGGAGGGGTCATTTGATGACTTCCCACCCTAAAAAGAATTAAAAAAAGGTAGGTACAGACTATACTGACTACCAGTGGCGAAGGTTCCATACAATCCGATTCCTACCGGATTCCCTTTGAGAAATGGCACAGTCAGTATAGTGTAGTTTAGTAATGTCTATAGACAAATAATATAATCACATTAAAGATACTCCGGCTTACCTCTTACAAAAATTAACCCTTCGCTACTGCTGACTACCTGTCTAAAAGGCACTGTCTATTCACTGGAAAACAACACTTTGTAAACGACCTGTAGGTAATATTTTAAGCCATTCTCTAGTGTTTACCTATGTTCTTCTTACTGAAATACCTACCTGAATAATAAACTATTTTCTACAGGTATGTTTTCTATTAACTATGTGGAATAAATACCTTGGCAACCAGACGTAAGAAGGAGCAATGACTTAATTACCTACATTTGTATAATAGCCATGAAACGAAAGTGATTCTTATTCTTTATTGCACACAAATTAACAAATATACATACAAATTGCAATAATATAGCTACACTTTTAATTTCAATAATAAATCAATCAATAAAAAATAATAATAATTGTGTAACTTTAATTGCACACCACCCAAGGACCCGTTTATCACGTCCGCCACTATTATAAAGCGTAGTTTACAAGGATTTGGAAGTTAGAATTTGGTAGACAGGTAGGTAAAATTAACTAAGATAGGCTGCAGAGCATGGTTACTCAACAAAATATTATAACCTTGTAGGTACCTACCTTGAGCAAGAGCATCACAAACTTACGTACTGAGCGTGTGAGCATGACTTAATGCGGAGTGTCTTTGATTTGATTTTAACTATAGCCTTGAAATGTACCTACGTTCAGCAAACATTATCTCACTGAGCACTCAGTCCTACTACCACCCTGCTGACTGCCAAATTTAGCATAGAATAAGTTATTCTGATATGCCTCAAGTTAGTGACGCGCGTTACGTGAGAAGAGGAAGAACAACTCCCCTTTCATGCCAGTAGTCTTTCCTATCGTTTTACTCGTGTAAAAAGAAATCCTGCGTTTGAGCTCCGCATTTACGGTGAGCTCGTTGCGCGTGATCAAAAGTTATATCAAAAGTATTGCTTGTAAACAGTCAATATTACGCGCTGCACTTTGCTCAACGTTCCTATACACAAGGCCTTACAATACAAATTAAATGCGCCAGCCGTCAAATGTCACCCGGTCATGCACAATCAAATTATAGATCGACATTTGCTGGTAGGTAAGTGGCACAGCTCGGTCAGCTGGTTTATTTGGCTGCGGACGGTGAATTGTAGATTATTATCCACGTGCCAACTTCCGTATTTTTGGGACGGGTGTTGACAAATAGGTTGAGATTGTACTGTAATTGCTTTGAAATTTGAATTAATATGTCGCACTTACCTCATTATACCTACCTAGCTAGAACTAGAAGATGACTAGAAGTTCTCGACTCCCGAACGTGTGCTTCGTGGACAGTATTTACAGACTGACCTTATTTTACGTGCAGATATTTTGTATTAAGTCAAAGGTTTATTGTATTTGCTAAACTTTATTTTGGAATAACCATGAAGAAACGTACACACGGCGGCACATGAAGCTGTACATTTCCAGTATATCTTGGCCTCGCTAGCTATAGATTTCCTATACAATGAGAGATCCGCATAAACTAGTTTTGTAAAGCTTGAAAGGCCGTCGTGCGTAACTTTTTTTTGTAATTCGCGCGTTTCTCTGGACACTCACTGAAATTATTAACAGTAGCAACACTGCCAAAGTTATTATTTAGTCGAATATTACGTCTAAAGTTTGAGTCCACTTTCACAAGTTTGTCTGCCCGAAACATATTAGAATGTAACGTTTTATTCATCTGTTTTAAGTTTTCTAAGAGACTACAAAATAAATTGTCTAAATACGCAGCCTAACGTGGCAAACCGATGTCAAAATAGATTTTGGACTGGGATATTATGAATTCGGACCGAGTCAGGTGGACATCTAGCTTTTCTATAAACGATAACAGCAAAACCACTAAAGTGAATGCACATAATATAAAATCAAACGATGCGACGCTTTGGATTCTTCGTGACATAAAATCTTGTTGCCGCGCTACCGTAACTATAGTCTGGCCTAGAAATAACTGTTTTTGCTGTATCGTACATAATCGACTAAAATGCAAAACGAAATGTCAAAATAGTGTCAGTGGAAATAAAATGGCTGACGTAAACATGGCGTCTTGCTAACTGGAAAGTGACGCTTGTCTCTGTTTTGGTTAAATAGAATTATTTTACTGATTTCAGGTTATTGGAGCTAATAAACTCGTTGAACTATAGGTAGCAGCAGGTAAGACATGTGGCAGTATTTTAATATTAACCACTAAGCTACAAATAACAGATATTCTCGATTCCAAACTGACCGGTAGTCGTCGTCATTTCTAATAAGTTGTCGAAACATTTCTCAATTGTTAATTCATCTTTTACTGTTTCCCATGTTCAAAATAAACTCTGAGTGAAGCTAGTTTCAGTTTACAACTTACAACTAATGAGTACATAATTGGGTTGACTTTCTTTAATCATGTGGCAAAACTTTGTTCTCAGTTCATCATTCTGAAAAAGTTACAATCTTCAAAGTTTATATGCTGCAGCATAATAAATACACATAAATGAAAATCTCAACATCAAATTTATTAAGCTTAGTTGGTGGTCACACATCACCTAGATATTACTGTATCTGTTTCAGAGTGACCCCGTGCCATGGCTGCACCAAACAGTTACAAACAAAATACATCGATGTCGATGCCCAGCCCCCAGAGCAATCCGCGTTTGTATTCCATGCACACATTTTTAAACCTAGAATGAAAAAAAAAAATAGCAAAGCATAGATAACAGTTTGGCCGAACAGACTTACAGCACTTGAAACTGTTTGAATGTTTGATTATAATTGTTTCTAGAATGTTGTTAGATACTAACGTGTAACATGTATACCTGATTTCGATGCCTTTGCAAGCTTAGCAGGGCTGAGAACCGTTATTGGTATTGCTGGTACCTAACTGCTGTTATTACCCTCGGCAGCATGACTCCAATTCTATGCTTGTTTATTTCAAAGTATATGCATTAGTAACATACTTTTTATTTTCTCTTAATTTGTTCTTTACGCATTAGACTACATTTTACTCTTATGTTGGTTTTGTTTCATGTTTTGTTATGTTGAAACAGACTACATGATTGCGGGGCCCCCCATGAGTTTCGGTATGATGAAAGGTAATGCTACAATCTGATTTACTTTTATTTATCAAAATTGTTCTCACACCCTCATCTGTTTTGGAAATAGGTACTCTGTGGGGATTTAAAATTGTAATTGCACCAAAATTTTTCTCGTTTTCACATCACAAGTCATTGTTTCACACCAGTCTGTTCTTTGATTCTTGTTCTTGATTCTTTACGCTAATTAAGCCTACTAAATACTACGCTAGTACTGCTCGCTCACACTAATAACTTCCACTTAACATTATGATTTGATATTATTTAGATGTTGTTGCATTTGATTATCTTTTGTTTGCCCCGCCCTCTCCTGTCCCATTCCCTTATGCTTTTTGTTTTTTTCTTTCATTGTATTGCCGCCCCGCTGCTTGGCTTGAAGGCGGTATGAATGCACCGCCGCCGCACCATAACCAATACCAGTACCACCACCCGCAATACCAAGGTGGTCCCTCGCTGGGCCACCCGGGGGGGTACAGCGGCTGGCCGCACACTCCCCAGCAACAGCGTTTCGGTGCAGAGGCCGCGCGGCGCGCCGCCGGGGCCGCTGTGGGCGCCACTGCCACGGCAGCTAAGGACGATAAGACCAGTCCATTTGTATCCACGGTACATTCTCATCCTGGATTTCAGCCGCAGAAGATCGGCAAGGGCGCCGGCGCGGTGAGTCGAGTATATTGGGTAATATTTTGTGTGTTTTATTGGTAGATGTTTGTAATTGAATACTGGTTTGTTGTACTGTAGTATTAGTAACTCATATCTACTGTAAAATGTGTAGAATCTTGTGTGTGTCTTCCATTTTAAACCTCTGTGTTTATCCTTTCGTTTGCAGCAGTATAATCATTACAACCAGTACAAAAAACTAACCCACTCCATATATTCTAGGGCGCGGGCCTGCCAAAGCCCCCGAAGCCGCCAGAAAAGCCTCTTATGCCGTACATGAGATACTCTCGCCGAGTTTGGGACACTGTAAAAGCAGCCCACCCAGACCTAAAGCTATGGGAGATCGGCAGAATTATTGGGGGCATGTGGAGGGACCTGCCTGAGACGGAAAAGGCTGGATATGTTGATGAGTATGAGGCTGAGAAGGTATGGATATCTTTCTTTCTATCTCTTTATTAGTATTAATTCCTACTTACGATGTATAGCATTTTGCAGGCTAATTGTAATCTAAGAAAACTGTTTATAAACAGTATTTTAAAATTAATTTGAACAAAAGTTTGTCATAAAATCAGAATGCTGTGAAAGCACTGAAAAATACTAAACTGTTGTTTAATATATATTTGACTAACTTTCTAAAGTAGTCAATTTTTATTACTTTCAATGATTGGAATAAAAAAGTAAGATCATGTCCTCATTGATGCATATTATTCAATTAGAAAAATTCATGAAAGAAAAAATGTACCATTCCTTTTTTTAAAAACAATGGTCTTTATACTAGATACAATTGATATTTTGATAATGTCATCAATTTATGGGCCACAACTCCCAAATAAACATTGACCCAAAGGCAACAAGGGTCACAAAACTTGACAAACCTCTTTCATCCAGGCGCAGTACACAGAAATGTTGAAAGCTTACCAATCGTCGCCTGCCTATATACAGTGGCTGGCTCACAAGACCAGAGGTACAATAATGAACCCTATGCCCTACTCATAGGGTATAAATTTGTGCATAATCCACACCATCACAACAGTGCTTGATTTTAACACAGGGTTTTAGGTTTAGCTCTTGCTGTTTTGTGTTTATTAGTATTTATTATTATTTGTAACTAATTTCCCATGTTTTAAAACTGGTATCCGACACATGAGGTTTTTGACAAATGATACACAATTAAAAAACAAAATAGACTGTGAAAAAATATCTAATAAATATTTTTAAAGTGTGGAGGGTAAAATCAACACTTTAAAAATATTTATTAGATATTTTTTCTAACTGCATCTTATTTTAAAAAGAATTGTTAAAAACGTGTCTATTGGTTGTTCTTCAAATAATGATTAAATTATGAACATGAAATTGTAAGGTCTAGTAAAAAAATATGAAATTGCACATTAAATAAATTTAATTTAGATACTAAGAAGTACAATCAACCACACTTCTGCGGTAACAGTTTCACTACAACAACACCACCCTTACTGATACGCCATTAAGGCGCTGTTAGTGTCAAATTATTACCACTGATGTGCAATTGACTATAAAAACAGTCAGTTGTAGTTTGAATAATTTCACTAAATTAAACCCTTCAAAAATACAATAAATAAAGATCCCCAGTAAGGCACAAAACCAGCAAAAGCATCACACATGAACATTGGGTACCATTGTGTGAACACATCAGCCATCATGTCCCACTGCTAGGTACCATTGTAGCCACTGTATATTACCGCACTTGGGTACAGCCATTATGTCCATTGCTAAAAGAACTGTGGTCCGTTCCCTATCCCGGTGGGAGATTGTGTTAATAGTTTATTTTGTTACGGACTTTGGAAGTGTGTGGACCTGTCGTAAAAACTGGTAGTTATCTGTCTAGCCTTTACAGAAATTAATCCATTAGGCCTCATATCCATACAAATATTATGTATTTGTGGACTATGATTCATGCTCGATTCTCTAATGATGCAGTGCTGACTTGCACTGTCTTATTGTTAGTGGCAGTCAGAAAGTTATATTCATGTAGAATAATATTGTGAACATTCTTTCTCCTATTTACGTGTCGAAAAACACTGATGTCCGTTTTCGGTAACGCTAGGCAACACACAAATGAATGCCTAAACATTATTGTGCTGTCGGAATTTCAACCATCTGCGCTGAGTCGAGCATTCAAAATACAGCTTGACTTAAACTTTTATATATTTAGGTATTGTCTAGTGCTAGTGAAAAAAGGCAAGAAACTGGTTTCTGGCAAAATTTAATACTACCATACCGTAGAAAGTCTTAGAAATCTCCCGACTCCCCGCACATTTGAACACCTTCTCCACATTCGGTAAACACGTCCACCCACTCCCACCTCCACAACGTGACTAACCCGCACTTGAAGTAACGCTATTTTGTCCTTCACATGCACGCCACCTCATATATTGCACGCACGGGACTCATCTGACATCAGCTGGAGTACGAAAAGAGTCTGAAGGCCTACCACAACTCGCCCGCGTACTTAGCCTATATAGCGGCGAAAAATAAAGCTGTAGGTAAGGGAATAAGGGCTAATTTCACCATTAGAAGCGATCAGCATGTCTAAACTACGTTCAATGATATCACCGTTACGGAATTATGTTACTGACAGCTCTAGAACTTGGTTTAGATGGGCTGATCGCGATTAATTTCATTGGTGAAATTCACCTTAAGTGAGGATGCATGTTGTCTGTGTAGTTTTGTAGCTGGCAACTATTTTCCTTTGATCTGTGTTGCCACGTTGGCAATTTTTAACGTCGTTTTATCATTTTCCAGCGCTTTTCTGTGTAAATAGATAATAATTAAGTCTAACTTGCTTATTGATGTCTGTAATTAATTTCATGTTGCATTCAAATAAATTAAATATTGAAAAAAAAATGTGCTTTTTATGTCTTGTGTAAAGCTTCAAGTAAGACTCTCTTGGTCACATAAAATTGCATTGTGATAAAACATTAATTATGAACTTCTGAAACGCATTTTTCACGCATCAATGTCGCTTTTTATTTTCTTGCTCATATAAGGTTGACACACATAAAAGCCGTAAGATGTCGCAACGCCAATTAGAATGTACTTTCAAAACTTTACTGATCTGATCATTCAAATCTAGTACTTAATTATCACTCTCCAACAAGAACATTCCATCGTTATTTTTTGTCTAGATTTGATATAAAACACCATAATTATCCAAATTTTATCAAAATTCAATTTTACATTGGCACATTTTAGCATTACGACGTTTTGGATCTTTGACGTGTGTCTGCACATATGACTCAGTCCCTAACACAAAGTTTGTGTCAGCAGTAGGTAATCTTGAAGAAGAGAGCTCCAGCAAGAAAGGAACACAGAAGGAACAACAGCAACAGGACAGAAGAATTGATATACAACCCGCTGAGGATGAAGAAGGTAAGCTAAACCTGTGCTTAGTAAACTAGCAATAATAAAAGCAATAAATCTGGGCATAATGCATTGATAGAATAAGGATCTTCATTAAGTAAATCTCTTATCCTTACTCTATCAATGCAGTTGTGCCTAATTACTGGTAATAGACTCACCCCCTATTAAAAAAGCGCATTTGGAAACTGCCGGGATGAGTATGTACCTCATTCTTCCCCTTCAAGGAATATAGACAAGGTGTTCTTTTCTTTAACCTTTGTTATCCCACTTCTAAGCAAAGGTATCCCTGATATTTTTCCCGTCCTTTTTTTTATTATTTTATTTATTTGTCAGACTACAAAGAGGTCCACTGGGAGGAGCTCGTGGCTAAATAATAACAGCCGCTCGGGTCGATCAATAGGTTAAGCTGTGCTTGCCTAGGTTGGTCTGTGGATGGGTGACCACCCATTACATACCGAGTTTCCTCCGTGTCTCGGAAAGCACGTTAAGCCGTTGGTCCCGGCTGTCATTTGTAGATCTGTGACAGTCGTTAGGTAGTCAGTGGCCCAAAAAGTCTGACAACTAGTCTTACCAAGGGGTATCGTATTACCTAGTACTAACTGGGTTGTGGAGGTCAGATAGGCAGTCGCTCCATGTAAAATACTGGTATTCAGCTGCATCCGGTTAGACTGGAAGCCGACCCCAACATAGTTGGGAAAAGGCTAGGCAGATGATGATAATGCCTACAAAGAGGTCCACTGGCTCAGTTATATTAACAATATAACTTAGCCTATGTTAGTACTTATAACTAGAACAGATCGGATGCGATAAGTTAGCGGGCAGTCTGCCCGGGCGGCTATGTTATTTTTCTTCAACTCTGCCCGAAATCCGACAAGAAAGATGCCAAATAGTCAAGACAACGTTTTTTAGGGCTGTCTCCGCGACCACTGGTCTTCAGGCATGATAATGCCTGTTTATAATGCTTATGGAGACGTTTATCTAGAGATGTAGTGATCAGAAATATGGTGCCATGTCATAAGTGCTCTTTAAACACTTATTACCCATTTTCAGATCAAGACGAAGGACTATCTGTGAAGCATGTAGCCTACGCTAGATACCTGCGCAACCATCGCCTTATCAACGAGATATTCTCTGACACCGTCGTGCCGGATGTCCGCTCTGTCGTCACTACGGCCAGGATGCAGGTAGGAAAGGAACATCAATCGTCAAATATATCTATAGATTTACTTTCACCAAGTGCTCTTTAAGCGATGGTGGAAATCATCGTGAGGAAACCGGCATGACCTAGATCTAAAAAAATCGTACACTCATTTGACATCTACCAACTGGGGACTGAACCAGTCTTACCAACGGGTATCGTGTTACCTAGTGCTAAGTGGGTTGTGCAGTTCAGAAAGGCAATTGCTCTATGTAAAATACTGGTATTGAGCTGCAGCCGGTTAGATTGCAAGCCGACCCCAACATAGGTGGGAAATGGCTAGGCAGATGATGACTTAGTTCGTTTATTATCGCTTTGCATTTACAGATCTTAAAGAAACAAGTGCAGTCCCTGACAATGCATCAGAAGAAGCTGGAAGACGAGCTGCAGCAGATTGAAGAAAAGTTCGAAGCTAAGAAGCGCAAGTTTATTGAAAGCAGCGAAACTTTCCAGGAGGAACTGAAGAAGGTACTTTTTATTTTTTGTGAATGGCATCTTGAAGTTTAACCTGTGAAGTTGTCGTTTGCTTAACCGGACTATCCTGTGGGTGCCTGCAGAGTAAGTAAGGCCTCCAGCCAGAGGCAAAAAAAATTACAAACTAAGCGACTACACGCTAAGGACACCCCCTGTGGAGTACGAGCCTCGGCTTAGGGCGTCGCTGGGAGAGAACAGCAAGGGATAGGCTGGATCGGAAAGACTGAAGAAGGTCCACGATTTTTTACGTATTTATATTAAGTCACTACACCAAAAAAAAAAAAATGGCAAATAGCAATAATAAAAAAAAATGCCAAATGGCTGCAAATTGAGCAGAATATTCCTCTAAAATTGACTGGTGTTTTGTTTGGAATATGGACCCCTAATTATTTAGGAGATAAAATGAAAAGCTGTAGATAAAAAAGGAACGATCATTAACTATAGTTTTTTTCTGATATTTTCACGGCAAGAGAGCATGTTTGTATGTTATTCCAGCACTGCAAACCAGCCGTAGACGAAGAAACATTCACGCGCATGGTGGACAGAGCGCAGGAGCAGATGCGGCGCGGCATCACGTCCAACACACAGCCGCTCAACGTCGACAAGAAGGAGGAGGTGACCTAACACGCTACACCTGTAGTGTACTAACTTATAGACGTCACTTCACAACGATTCAAGATCTTAGAATGACCAGAATATGGTCTGGTAGGATACAAAATATTCGTCTGTGGAATGACATTTCGTGGTGAAAGATAATTTCTGCGTCGAATATTTTGTAACTAAAATAGAAGTACCGATTTGTATCTGATGACAATATTATCCTAAAAGAAAAAACAGCAGTGGTGGCATACAATTCGTTTGCCGGACAAAGAGAGACTACCCGTTTCTATGTACATACTCCACGGGCTCACCATCGCAATCTAGTTTACAGACATAAAATATTATTATTATTTAGGCACTATTTGTCTGTGTTTAAAGGTAGCAAATATTCATGACAACATACAAGAATATAATTGCCATTTTAGCGACGATTTCCTTTACAGTATCATAATACCAAGTCCTATACTTAAACTAATCATTTAACACTGTTTCACATCACCCTCTACAGCCAATGGACCAGGACCAGACTCAAATGAAGGCGGAAACCAACGGGCCCAACCTGCCCACACAAGTGGACAAGGTGTCCACTACTGAAGTGAAGACAGAAGGCGTCACCACTGAGCTGAAGACGGAGCCCGAGGTTAAGAAGATGGAGCCTGAGGAGCCGGCTAGTAATGGGCCGGAGAATGAGGGTATGTTTGATATGTTTATTTTTATTGGAGGGAGGGGGGATCTTTCATCAACCACTGCGCCAGTTACAGACAAATTGAAAGGGAATCTGTCTTGGTATGGACTTGTGATGAGGAGGGACAGATCGCAAGTGACTAAAAGGGTGATGAATATATATGTTTATGGATGTAGCCGGAGGAGCTCGTGGCTAAATAATAAAAGCCGCTCGGATCGATCTTTAGGTTAAGCCGTGCTTGCCTAGGTTGGTCTATGGATGGGTGACCACCCATTACAGCACGTTAAGTCGTTGGTCCCGGGTGTCATTTGTAGATCTGTGACAGTCGTTAGGTAGTCAGTGGCCCAAAAAGTCTGACAACCAGTCTTACCAAGGGGTATCGTATTACCCAGTACTAACTGGATTGTGGAGGTCAGATAGGCAGTCGCTCCATGTAAAATACTGGTATTCAGCTGCATCCGGTTAGACTGGAAGCCGACCCCCCCTAGTTGGGAAAAGGCTAGGCAGATGATGATGGATGTAGCCAGATAGGAACACCACGGTAAAGATGGATGGATTGTGTTAGGAATGATATGAAAGAAAAAGGAGTAAATGATGGCGTGACGGTTGACAGAGGAGATTGGAAGAAATAAACGTGTTGCGCCGACCCCAAGTAACATGGGACAAGGGCTGGAAGATGATGATGATTGTGTGTTAGATCTTGAAATTCTTGTTTAATTTTTTTTTTTCAAGGTACTAATATAAAAGAAGAGAAGCCACCGGCACCCAAGACTGAAGTGAAGGAGGGCGCAGTCCCGGGCGCTCCGCCCGCACAGCCGCCCGCGCACCCGCCGCACATCACTTCGCCGCCGCATCATCGTAAATTATTTACTTTTATTCTTCTGAAAATATGTATATCGCTTATGCAGGAATAGTTAAGATTACAAATGGCTTGAATGAAAGCGCTCGCTCTATATGCCGTTGGACATAATACCGTCATAATAAAATAGTAAACTTCAGCCTTTAATTTTTTCAAACGCCACTGGTACCGTAATCAGGCATATTTATATTATGGCAGTGGCAGATTGAATTTTAGAATGTGTCTGTCACAAAAGTAAGGGCAAGATACACACATTGCACTTTTGCATCACTTTAGTAAGTAAATTCTGCTTTTCGTACGAAAATGATCCTCGCTTTTAGTGGCAGACGATGCTATATAAAGACAAACTTTTTCCTAATCTCGAATAGCGGCTAAACCTACAAAGACTAAGTCTAAAATGTATTTTTCTTGGTTTCTTATCCAGCTATGATGATGCCACCGAACCCTAACGCGCCGGCTCACCCGGGACCTCCACACGCTGGACCTCCGCCACCTCCAGGTAATAATAATATAGCAGATAATATAGCTCTCTCGTTTTACACCTTCATAGGACATCCTTCAAGAGGGGTTGGTTCGGGTTTGAACTTAATGTTAACACGTAACATTTTACTGGTTTTAGCATAGTAACTTCTGATGGTTCCATAACTTGGTCAATACCCTTATAAAAGCAATAATGTAACCATCCAGGAGCGTACGGCGGCGCATACGGCGGGCGCTACTACGGCGGGTACGCGGGCGCGTTCCCGGGCGCGGCGGCGTACCAGCACGCGGCGTACTACGCGGGCGCGGGCCCGGCCCCCGAGCACTACGCGCACGCGCCGCACCACGCGCTGCACCACCACCAGCCGCAGCCGCACCTGCAGCATGACGGGAAACGTGAGTGGACACAAATGTACTGTAGCTGGCTGTTCATATGACACATTTTGTCTTGTGCCGTATTACAGCAGAACTGCAGCAGTAGTAAGAAGTATCTGGGAAACTGTGTACAAAAATGTACCATACTTACTTTACAAAGATCTTAGGAAGCGACTTACTCCGTGACCAAACCCAACACTCACTCGAATACTCCATTGTCGCGTTCTTATGTCACTTATTTGTTTGACCTAGCAGAAGGCATCCTTAGTAAACGCGGCGCCGCGTTCGGGTCGCCGTACAAAATGAACGTGTCGATTACTTTAGTTAGGGCACGGCCATGCAATTGTGAAATTCCTCTTCTATATTTTTTATATTATCGGAAGTCGAACCACCCCAAGCTAAGTGCTATATTTCGCTTTTAGAATAACGTACGCACTGCAGAAATAAAACTGAAATGTCTCTCATGCCCGTAATTATACCGAAACCGTAATACCCCCTGAAGCGTATCGCAGCAACGCTTCTTACCGGCAGAAATAGGTACAGTAATAATACTATCCCAGATGAGCCCTTTAATAAAGACCTTTAGTACTAGTAAAAATAAATTTTCGACTGCATGATAAAAAATTTACATATTTTTATCCTATTTCAGAGGAAGAGCCACAACCAAAGAAAGAGAATGAATGATCGACACCAAAACGCGTCGTCAAACGACGGCGCAAGTCCTCTAACAAGGAAGCCAGTGCCCAGTGAACGCTGCGGTAACGCAACGTACGCTGGATTGGATATTGAACAAAGGCCCCCATATTATGACATTTTAGATTTAGACCATTGTGAGAGAGATTCGAGATGTAGACAGTGGAGTGCTAAGGGTCTACATCACAGCAAGCCTGTAAGACAAGCAGGCTGTTCAGAAGAAACCTTCAAAATGATGAAGAGTAGTATGTTATAAGGAAAAGCCAAGCTTTTAAGCCTGTCTGAAAGTACCGCTTCTAGCTATACAGGACTGATAGCTCTTCATAATATGGACTCTTATAAAAGTGACAAGTGAATGTGCAGGAAAGTGACTGCTTATAAAGTTAATGTGTATAAGAATAAATAATTGTGAGATAACCATAGACCACGGAAGCTTAGAGAAGGCATTACTAAGTTAAGTGCACAACTTCTTTCACGGACCACCGTTCAAGTTTCTATCTGTCATCCACCAGCTGCTGAGGTGTCTCCGTGATGTGGTTATTTGTCTCTTTGGTCAAGTGGTCGCAAGTGTGACTGCTGAATATTTGCCATAGGATTGAATCCTAGGTGACGCTGTGGTATAATTTTCCCATTGGGGATTTTTAAATGTTTCATCATTTTGTATTGTTACCTATTCACATAGACAAAAAATTACAATCTTTTGAGATAGTGTCAGAAATTCTGTAAATCATTGTAAACTTACAGTAGATTCTTGGTAGATATTTGGGTAAATATTATTGACTGCTTTTTACTAAACTTCTTTAGCTCAAAAGTTTGGCAAACCATTAAAATAAAGGCAGTCTGCATTTTGTGTACTCAAATGTAAATAAGTATAAGATATTGGTATTTTTATTAGAAAATAAGTAAGTTGGAGGACAGATATACCAGATCAATATCGACACTAGTATAGCCATGTCTATATACCCAATTAATTCATATTGTAAGTTTTCCAATGCATTCATTCATCATAGTTTGTATCAATTAGTAGTTAAGAAACCCAAGATTTTAGCATAGAAAGTTTGATATACAAGAAGCATGTAAATAAAGTCGTTTGCAAAACATAAGACATTGCTGTAAAGTTTTTTTTGTCTCTTTTCGCTTACAATCTGTCACTATTCTTTAGGACAATAAGTAATTTCTATGGCTTGCTTGGTATGCGTCCTATGACACAACCTCTTACAGGGTGTTACCACACCAATCGATCAATCGTCGATCCAGGCCATCGATCGATGGTAGAATGAATAAGGCGTTAGACGTCGATCGACAGTTTCTACTACACCAATTGATCGATTGTCGTCGTTTCTACCATTGATCGATTGGTGTAGTAACACCCCTAAAAAGCATAATGCTAAGATAGTCCGATAAAATCTTATGGAATTTAGTGTTTTAGCTTGCGGATTCCTTTTTTATCCATGAGATGGTTTGACAAGATGTTTGAGTGAGAAGTTATTCTTTTTTTGTATGACTTGGTGTAGTTATTCATTTCTACTTTGACTTGAAGTATATTCAGATCATGGTGTTGAGCTTCATTTGAAACAAACCATGGGGCGTTTGTGATTGTTTTCAGAAGCTTGTTCTGAAAGCGCTGTATGATCTCTATGTTAGAGTGTGATGTTGTTTCCCATAGCTGGATGCTTGATTATGGCTTTGTATAAAAGGATTTTATTTTCCAGGCGTAATTGTGAATTTCGGCCAGTTAACCTGTAGAACTTTCTTGGTTTCAGTCCAAGTTGCTTCCGTCGTGAACATATGTTTGTTCCAAGTGAGGCATCTGTCAAGGTATAAACCAAGGTATTAAACATGACATAAAGTTAAAATTACAATGATTGTCACAGGGGGTTTCAAGCAACAACTAAATGCTTGCGTCTGTACATAGATTTATAAAAGTCCTGGATTTATTCCGTGCTACTTATTCAGTGGTCCTGGCTTCTAATTAGGAGGTTGTGGTGAAATATTGCTTAGTCTGTAAAGTTTATAGGATAAATAAAACACACTTCTAGACATGTAATAAGATTTTATTTTCATTAAATATCAGATTAATGGTTATAGTCTTAAATGTAACGTAATTTGTCAAGAAATATATTAAATAAGTGCCTGTTTTGTCACTAAACATAAACTACAGCATTTCAGTGTTTTATTTCAAACTACTTTTTTTTATTACATAAATTCAATACACTAATACTTGGTATTGTATGACTACAAGTACGTACATCTAAAGCTAAAAACATACAGGATGTAAACAGACCCTTCACGAAGCCATCAACCAAGCATTCTGTGCATCAAACTAAGCAACTTTAAGCAAAAAATATTGCTGGGAAACGACTTTTTTGTTGGGGTGAAAAATCACGTTTTACGGTAGGACTCGATGGAACGCACTCAAAGCATTCTAGTGATGGATGGATTCAATAGTGCGGGGGTCGTGGAGGTGTATAAAGTAAAAATCTTATATTAAAAATATGTATTTAAAAAACTTGTTAAAAATTTGCAAGTTTGACCCACAATATCTCCGTAACTAGAAGGTTCCCAGGTATGGTCTAGAACAAAAAAAATATCCCAAAGACGGGGAAAATAAGTGCCTTTCGGCTTCGTTAAGGGTCTATTTACACCCTTTATTGTTGTGACTACGGCTTTGACAGTAAGCCGCCCGCAGCTTTTTTGTTTGGATACAACCCACCCTTGACTAATTAATTTGATTGGACCAATCCATAAAATAATACTTCTAGGAAAATACGGGGAACTAAAGAATAGTAACATCCAAGTATTATTTTATTATTCGTATTCGTTGTATGACAATATAAAGCCAAGTAATAAAGCGCTCTTCCTCTCTCTATTTATTTAAAAAATTGCTGTGCCCGATAGGGTCCATAATTGTTTCTAATTTTTTTATTTACCACCTGTAAGTGTACATTAATGGATATAGCAATAAACGATTTGATTTAACAATGACGATAGTGGCGTTCTTTCACACAAGTATAAAAGCTTGGCTTGGCCTTATGAGCTTGCCGTATTGTTGGCTCTTAGGCACGCCACTGATAACGAGTAACAGAGATCGGAATAGAGTTAGTCTATTTTTAAAATCCCGGAATGATTTTTAAGTTCCGAAATAAAGCTGTTAAATTAGGAGGATCCACGTGTTACTTACTTCCCTGAAGTATAGACAAGTAAATTCTACCCATTCCGGTCTCTGGTAATAACTGATAGTCAAAAAGAAAATCTGCTCAAAATCTCCAAGACTCGCGGCAATCAGGGTCATGAAGGAAAAATAATAAAACAATATTTGAAACTTGTCAATTTCTTTAAAGTAAAAAATATTCACAAAATGGAATAATCAACAAGAACTTAACCAACTACAGAAATACTAGAGTTTTTATACATAAAAACTACTGTAGTCGATTATTTTAATGAAAAATCATAGTTATTAAAACTGAGAAAGTAACTGAAAATAATGATTTTTTTTCTGATTATTCTGTGGTTGGTTGGTTCTTGTTGATTATTCCATTTTGTGAAGATATTCTACACCTTTTTTACATTAAAGAAATAGACAAGTTTAACGTACTGTTTCAATATTTTTTCTAGCCATGTAAATAGTTTGAATAATTATTTAATAAAATAAAATAAAAGTTCCATATATTTGCCATGATTTTAATTAACATCTAAATCTAATTGATAATGTCCAGTACGTAATGAGAATCGACCACCTTACTATAGTTATGAAGGGGGCAGATAACACTAAATAAGCGCCATTTACCGGTGGTAAACGCCACTAGTTAGTGCCAGCCACCACCCGGTGGCAAACTCGAAGGGGGCAAATGGGAATAAACGCCATTGATCGTATCCAGACATTTTCTGTGACCGTAGCCGCTAAAGAGCCTAATAGAGTAACATATAGTACGATGAAAGAGAAATAATACATTAGAACGCCTATAAGTTTTACATTAAACTAATAGATATGCAGCAAAATTCGTATAAAAACACTTATCATTACATCCTTTCTTTACATAATATAAAATGCATGTTTTCTTTGCTTGTCTATCTCTCCATAAGTATGTTTGTAACTTGACAAATATCAGTTGAGTAGTTTTTGAGAAAACCGCGGACAAGACCTGCTTTCCAGCCGAATACCTACCGAACCTACTTTTTTATCTTTGACAACTGAGCATATGTCGACTATTCTGCCGCTTTTATGTAGTGACGGCAGCACAGGAAGAACTGATGGATAATTATGCGCACTAAAGGAGAATCAGTCACATTTCATATTATGTAAGGATAAATCAGTTAGCTAAAATATATGACTTACGCCAATGATGAATTTCATGTATACAGTGCAATAGAAGGTGTAATAGAAAACCTTTATTAATGACTCCAACCCTGACAAAAGAACAGCTGCTCCATTAATTTATGCTCCGATGCCCCAACAAAATTTGCCGAATTTCAGGGTTAAACCCATAGTAAAAAAAAATCAAAATGAAGAGTACAATAACCGTTTATTATGAAATTTTTAACGATTTTAATTACACCTTATAGAAAAAACGTACAACTAGTGTATAGCGTTAAATAATGGGTGTAAAAAGACTCTTAACGAAGCCGTGTTCTGGACTATACCTAAGAACCTTCTAGTTATTGAAAGTTCCAACTTTTTCATAGGGTTTTTTAATGTTATAAGTTTACTTTCAATACCTTCATCAGCCCTGTATTTTTCAATGCATCCATTAGCACAATGTTTTTACATAGACTTCTACCATAACATGTGATTTTTTACACCAAAAAAAAGGGGATTAATTTTTGCAGTGTTACTTGGTTTGATGTACAGAATGCTTGGTTGTCGGGTTCGTTAAGGGTCCTACACCCAGTATAATCCCACATCACTTATACATTATGTATTATAATAAACATATATGTATTTTAGAGCATAGGTATAGAATTATATACATAACGCTTGCTACTAAATTAATTTATCACTTAGCAGGGGTATCAATAGATACTGGCTATGCTACGCAATAATATACTTTCCAATGGCTTTGTCTGCACCATAGCCACACTACTCGGTTTAGTAATCGAATATGATCAGAATGATCATATTCGATTACTAAACCGAGTGACTTATAATATATGCCAGGGTTTCTCAAAGTGGGGTACGCGTACCCCTGGGGGTACGCCATTCGACGTTAGGGGGTTCACGACAAGATTTACGTAATGGTGGCTGCCTGGCAAAGTACTCTGTGGGTGTCTGAATGACGCCTTACTCGTGAATTCCGAAATGCTCTCCGATGAACTAGTGAAGTATTTTCCAGATATTGATAATGCTAAAGATGACTGGATTCGATACCTATTTATGGTCACGACCGAGAGAGTAAATTCTAGTTTGAGTATTAAGCAACAGGAGTCACTACCACTCTACTAGAAATGTCTGATTATGAAACTCTTCGACCTGATTTAAAAAAGATGTCTGCTTGATTTTTGGGCAGCTAGACAGGAAGAATTATGCCGAACTCTCACGCAAAGCGGTGAATTTCCTTTTACCCTTTGCAACATACTTATGTGAGAGTGGGTTTTCACACCTAATAATTATAAAAATGAAATCCAGAAATCGATTCGATGCTGAGTCAGAATTAAGGCTATAATTGTTTAAAATTATTCCAAAAATTGATTAAATTTGCGACAAGAAGCAAGCCCACTCATCACGTTAATATTAAGCTCTGTATTTGTTACGTTTTAATGAAATAAAAGACTTTATTTTCTTAAACACACTATTTATTACTATTTTTTATCTTGCGGGTTCGCTGTCATCTGGAAACTTTCATGGGGGTACGTGGAGCCATAAGTTTGAGAAACCTTGGTATAAGTAATCAATAAATTACCCAGCGAAACTCCGCAGAATAATTCCATTTGACTTGTATTTATCAAATGGTACACTAAAAATAGACACGATAAATGCACACAAATTATTACAGACGTCGTCATGACGCTAGTATAAAGTAATTATTCGAAACACAAAATTTAGAAAACCATAAAGAAAGTCGATTATTTAAGGGTCGTCTACTTTAATTATTAATGCTGATGTCATCCACACAATAACACTCGAGTTTTAAAATCACTAAGAAAAAAACTACTCAAGCTTGGTATGTCTATCGTACGTGATACTGGCTAATTAAAATTGTGGTGACTCTTGGACAAAAGCCACTATCAAAAGCTGATTCTGAAGTTGAATTAGTGCCTTGAAAATCATTAGATCAAGTTTAATCCTGGGGGCCTAAAATGGCCACTTTAGCAGAATGGTCACAAAGTGTCAATTTATAATATTAACTATGTCTGTGGCCGTTTTAAGAATTTTAACGTGATTCTTATTATTCCTGCAGCGAGGTGTGAGACAGGGATCTCCGAAACTGTTCTCCGCTGCACTGGAGGATGTCTTCAAGGTTCTGGACTGGAGAGGGCTAGGCATCAACGTCAATGGCGAGTACATCTCTCACCTTCGGTTCGCCGACGATATAGTGGTCATGGCTGAAACCATGGAGGACCTCAGTACAATGCTTGATGACCTCAGTAGAGCTTCCGAAAGAGTGGGTCTTAAAACGAACATGGACAAAAACAAAGTCATGTTGAATGCCCATGTAAGACCCACTCCTATCAAGATCGAGGAGACTCTACACTCGAAGTTGTAGACGATTATGTCTACCTGGGCCAAACGGTCCACTTAGATAGGTCTAACATCGAGAAAGAGGTCAATCGTCGAATCCGACTCGGCTGGGCAGCGTTCGGGAAGTTGCGTGGTATCTTCTCGTCCAACTTACCGCAGTGTCTCAAGACGAAAGTCTATGACCAGTGTATGTTGCCAGTGATTACATACGGGACTGAAACGTGGTCGCTCACAATGGACCTCGTCAGAAGGCTTAAAGTCACCCAAAGGGCAATGGAGAGGGCTAAGCTTGGAGTTTCCTTGCGTGATCAAATCAGAAATGAGGACATCCGCAAGAAACCACGGTTACCGACGTAGCCCGAAGAATAGCCAAACTTAAGAGGTAGTGGGCAGGGCACATTGCTCGCAGAACGGATGGCCGATGGGGCCGAAAAGTTCGGGCGTGGCGACCGCGAACCGGAAGACGTTGCGTTGGAAGGCCTCCCACTAGGTGGACCGGTGACCTGGTGAAGTTTGCAGGGATCCGCTGGATGCGAGTCGCACGGGACCGGTCAATGTGGCGATACTTGGGGGAGGCCTATGTCCAGCAGTGGACATCTTTCGGCTGAAATGATGAATGATGATGATATTATTATCCTATTATGATTCTGCTAAAGCGGCCATTTTAGACCCCAGGCAAACGCAGATGCCCTTATATTTTTACTAACAGTGAGAAAGCGAGTAAACACAAAACACATCCATTGTTGTCCAAAGTGTGATGTTTTGACGCGACTGAGGGTGATGTGTTTATTATTGTTAGGATTTCATCATAATGTGATCTTTTATTGTAGACTAACCCTAAAACTAAACCTAAACCTAAAACTAAACATAAAACACGTTTATTGAGAAAAGGGAAAAATTTGCCTTTTTAGATGTTTATGAAAGCAAATTTTTCATTACATAATTTCCGCAGAAGTGCTCCATTAGCTTACAACAGCAGAATGCATCTTATCAAATGTCTGTTTACCTAGTATAATTAGTTTTCCAACATCAATCATGCGTTAATCATTAAAATACATTCATGTCCATACATTTGATTATATCTTACCAATCGGCATTACATCACATTATCAGACATACATAAATTAACGCCTTTTTTCCGATGGAGGTAGGCAGAAATATAGCGAGCATACTCCCTACCCTAGGTATTATAAAATCAATCAGTTTGATTTGCTATTATCACGTTCAAATACTTTGTCATACACGCACATCGGTTGCGAGTACTACTGGCGATTTTGATATTGTCAGATGCTCGATCATTTTTGACAGGAAAGGAACATGGATTTCCATAAAATCCATGTCCAATCTCTCATGTACAGTCAGCAACACAACTTTTACAATATATCTAGACTGACACAAAAAAAATGATGATCAAAATTATTGAATACTCTGGTTTCTCTTCATTCGTAAATCATCGTATCATATACGATACGATACGATACGATATTACGCACATCTCTTCCTTTTTTTAACTAAGTATAAACTGTTTATTATTTAATTACTTTAAAACTGACATGTTAACAGCGTTAGTTGCTGACTGTACTAAATCTGTTGTGTGTCAGATTAAAAAATATGCAACAGTATGTGTTGTGTCTGAATAAGGGCCGGCGCTCACTGACGTGGCACGGCATGGCACAGCAGGTTGTGCTGCGGCATCCCGCGGCGTTCCATGGCATCCTACTGAAAGCCCAGCCACTCTGGCATCAATCAGTTTTGCTCCGCGCGGATTCGAAGTTGGAAGTTCGAAGTTTGAATCTTATTTCAATTAGCTTAGCAATCATAATTCCTCGATGTAAAGTAACCCATACGTCTCGCGGGATGCAATGGCGCACCGCGGCAACCCGTGGAATGAAACGGCATGACACGTCATGCCGCGTCATTTCGCGGCATCGAAATAAAGTAATATGAATTCTAAATCATTGAAATAAGATTCAAAATAACTTGATTAGTAATAAAATCCTTTGCCATGACACGCCGTACCGTGCCGGCAGTGAGCGCCGGCCTTAAAGAAACCAATTTATCTGTCATCATCATCATCGATCCTGTTAGTGTTCCTGCCGAACACAGCAATCACCGGCCTCCCGGTCAAAATGGTGCCGTTGATTTCCTCCAGTGCCTGGATAGCCAGCTCTTCACCTGTTGGAGAAAGAAATCGCATGAATTACCTAAGTATTACTGTTTTTTGATAGATGCACAGCAGATGTATACAAGGTGTAAACGGACACTTCACGAAGCCGTCAACCGAGCATTCTGTACATCAAACTAAGTAACTCGACGCAAAAATTATATTTTGTATTGCTGGGAAACTTTTTTGGGGTGAAAAGTCTCGTTTTACGGTAGGCCTCAATGTAATGTGCACGGATGCATTGAATAGTACTGGGGTCGTGGAGGTATTTAAAGTAAAGTTATAACATGAAAAACTAGTAATAAAAAAAAAATTGTGAAAAAGTTGGAACTTTCAGCCCCAATATTAATAACTAGAATGTTCCCGGGTATGGTCCAGAACAAAAGAAACTGATCTCAAGACTAGGAGAACAAATGCTTTTCGGCTTCGCTAAGAGTCCGTTTACACCTTGTATTACCATCATAGATGCGTTAAGCTGTTGGCCCTCGGCTGTCTTTCATAGGTCTTTGACAGTTGTTGAGTCCGTTAGTCACAAACTCAAAAGTGTTCCGAGGAGTTTAGTGTTACCCAGTCACTGATTTGTAAAGGCCTGATAGGCAGTAGCTCCATGTACCTAAATTTTTGGCAAAAGGCCCAGGCAGATGACAATGAGATGACCTTCTACTATGTGCGTTTATTGAAAAACAACTCATATTCGCAAGTTATTTCAGGCTACACATTTGATCACGTTATAAATGTAGAAGGTTTAAGGTTTTAGACACAGGTATAGATATACCTAGATAACGCAAGAGCATCTACTTCGCGTGCCGGGGCTTAAACATTGTATGCTTAACGTGGCTACTGTCACAGCAAGCTAATTTGTTTAAAACAACAACGTTATAACTCAAGTTCTTAAGAGGGCCCTTCCCGGTCCGTCTATCGTCAACGCGAGCATGGTCGAAAAGCTTGTTGTTTCATCCACAGCCACAGCGGCGATGTTTTTTCAACTCCCCCGTCTCAGAGGCCCCGACCCCGCACGAATCGACTCCCGCGCATCTCTTACCGCCTAACGCGACAATATTAAACGAAAAATAGTGTTTGAAAATTTCATAAACTTGTTCCAAGAAATACGTGTTTTTGAATAAGGCTTACAAGTTTGTGAAATAAATATTAGTCATTTAAAATCTCCATTACATGTGCAAGGTTTCTATCACAATGTTTTCTTTACTTTTTCAATTTATGAGTACATTATGAACGGCCAAAGTTTAGGTAAATATGTGCAAAATAGCAGATTTTTGGAGGCTTATACTGAATTTGTTTCTCCAAATTTTTACTTTTTGCTGTGATAGAAACCTAGATATAGTGCACAAGATACCTATCACTTTAAAAAAAACAAAGATAGATGTGTTACAACGGCATAATCACGTACGAGCGTCTGTATGAAAAGTATGACGGGTTGGCCGCTCTTAATTCTAGACATTTAAAGGACAAAAACGTGGTCTATTTTGTATAGTATGATGATGATGATGTCATCTAGCCGATTTCGGCCACAGCGTCTGCATTCGATGGCTTTCTGGGAAGGTTGTCGAGAGCTTTGATGTGCTGCTCTTTCATGTGCTCTCAAGTGGCTAGCATATCCAACTTTGGCCGAAAAATTCCGAGCACAAAGCGGACATGTCAGAACACCATTGACAACATTGTAGCCTAGCTTTAAGGTGATCAAGCTGCAAATGTAACTTCTCTATTCAAAGGCGTTGACCTGCCGATGCACACGGCGTGTCCACTCGGGCCGATTTCGTGCCTGCTTTTCCCACACTAAGGGGTCAATTTCGCATCTTTTGAAGTATCTATTCTGAACATCCTTGATAGGTAAAATCTGACCACCACGTTGCGTTTTTCTTTCTGGAGTTCAGAATAGAAGATGCGCTTCACCAGTCTCTCCTCGTGATTCTAGAGACATGCCCACACCATCATAGCTGACGTCTCTTCAAATAGGACTCTATGCCAAGGACCTTGGCTTGCCTTAAGACGTTTGTGTTTCTAAAACGGTCTGAACATCTGATGTGAACCTATATTCTCTGTTCCCCAGCTTCAAGGGAAAAGCAAAAAACAAAGTCGACCCCTATACCTCTGCTTTATCGATCTTGGAAAGGCATTCGACAGTGCTGCCCATGAAGCTCTGTGGGCTCTGTTAATAAAACTAGGATGCTCTGAAAAATTTGTTAGGATGATACGACTTCAGCAAGACGATATGTGCTTTTGCGTCGCGGTGAAAGGCGAGCAATAACTAAACAGTGCTTATAGTAGGTAGTCAAAATAAGGTTTTCATATGAATCGTGATACTTGCGTTATGTAGGTATATCTATTTCTATGTGTTTTTATATTACTGCACTCACTTTTCCTAAAATAATTTTGCCCCAAGCAATTTAGTAAACTACAACTACTCTTGGTTTTCATTAGTTGATTCCAGTGCATGGAGATGAATCAATTAAAATTTTTAATTATATAACAACTAGGTCATTAAATATGTAGGTATCTAATACTGAAATCTGGAAATTACATTTTCTGCATAAAACCTTTGCACACAGCAAGCAAAACCCACAAGCTTCGCAATAGCAAAGATAATAAGTAGAATAGTAAATCACACAATTATTTAACACAACAGAAAACAAGAGAATGAACTCACTTCGGAATTCCACAAAGGCTTGCCCCCTCATACGGCCAGTCAACAGCCGTAGATCCACTGGCCCACCATTGGCCAGCACGAATTGGTTGAAGAGCACCAACAGCTGTTCCTGACTGACTCCAGGAGCTATGTTCTTCAGATAAAGAACCTGAAATTAAAAGATGGAATTGTTACTAATATTATAAAAAGAGAGTGCGAATATTGTGAGTATGTGTGTTTGTGGAGGGTAATCTCCAGAACCACATCATATGTTAGAAAAATACTATACCCATTTGAAAGGTATGTTATTCCAGATGGACATAGGCTACTTTTTATTATGGTAACAAACGGGCGAAGACAGACAGCTAGGAGTTAATACGTAGTGCTCACACCACTTGGTAATTTTTTCTTAGAACACTTTTGCCCATATGTGTTAGATAGGCAGTTGCTCCATGTAAAATACTGATATTCAGCTGCATCCGATTAGACTGGAATTCAAGATCATACCTTTTGCCCATATAACTACTGTGAATATAACTTGAGTACTAAGTACCTAGATAAAATAGAATATAAGAAAATTGTATCATATTTCAAAACACTATAAACAATAAAGTTATTAAAAACAATCAATTTTGTTTCAAACATACCTTTGAAGGTATTCCAGGCTGATAATCCTTGAATCGGTCTATCTTCTTAATATCATCCACACACATCTTAGTTCCCTCCAAAAGCTGTGGCTCAGGTTCGTTGATCGGCATCATATTATCCACAGCCCTATTATCCTCCTGCTGAGGCATGACCGGTTCCAACCTCACAATCTTGTTATCTCTGACCGTGTACATTGTTCCTAAATGTGGACCCATTGCCTCTTCTTGATCTCGACTTGTGATTGTGTGAGGAATCAGTCGTGGCATCTCCCGCATATCCCAGAGGCTTCCAGGTCGATCCACTCTTGATGTAGTAGGTATAGTGGCGATGTTAAATGGGTTGTCTTGCAGTAACCTGTCCTTTTTCTTTTGTAAACGGCGGAGCAGCTTACGTCTTTTTGTCAGAGGTATCATATCTGATTTAATGTTCCCGAATAGATTCTCTTCTAGTTCTTTAAGCTCATTCATCGGATGACCCTCAGGGTAGAAGGTGATGGGTTTCTGCTGCAGCCTCTCAATGAGATTTTCAGGCGTTGGTGCAGAAGATGTACTTGGCTGCTCATCATGATGTGTAGTATAGCTGAAATAATTATTCTTTTCTAAATCTGTTGCTATGAATTGTATAAACTTTCGAAGAATATCATCGAATTTAAAATGGAAGAATTCGTAGTAAATTCACACAATGACGAATTTAGCGACGCTTTAAAATATGAAAGAACTTTACCTTTTACTTATGTTGTGCATGCTGCTGATTTTGTTGTATATTTCTTCCAATTTATCTTTTAATATCCCAGATTCGATTTTCTTGCGTTGGTCCAGAAGGCCTGCTTCGTTTTCTTGGTACAGCTTTATTTCTTCACTGGTGAGACCAGCTTGCTTCAACCATTCCTGAACATGAATTTCTTCTTCAGCTTTCCGAAACTCTTCCACCGATGATAATCCATATTTGGAAAAAGGCAAAACCTCCGTGGTCTTTTCGAAATCCTTCGGCACTGGTTCGGAGCTAAATGTATAAAAATGTGTATTAATATTACAAACCAATAATTTAAAACATTCTAGTAGTAAACTGTGTGTTATTTCTTTTGTTACAATCACTTACCACATCGTGAAATCAATTAATTTGTTTGTGTTTGCATTAAGTACTTCAGACTATACACTTCCGTGCGATAACACAAGCAAAACAAAAATTATCCCGTGGTATTTATTTTCCCGTTTTGACAGATTGAGAATGAGAACGCTATAGAATTATTGACACGATCGATAAGCAAATTTGGCTTTGAAACATTGCTATTTAAGATTAAAAAAAAAAACACTAATGAAGACCATTTTAGGTAAACCCTTACTCACACCATGCTCCTGGAAAACGGAGCACTGTACAAATTCAACCAAAAGACTTTCACTTGTTCCACTGCTTAAAATAGGACTACCTCGAGCTCGTCATTACGACAGGTGCTACGCCACAGAGTACTTTTATATGTACTACGCTTAGCTTCAGGTATGCGGCGGCGCACGGTGGGCTGAAAATGAAGCTCCGTAGACTTTTTAGCGTCGCTCAAAAATCAAGTACCTAACTTTGAAAAAAAAAAAAAAGATGCCATCTTATTCCTTTACTTGATAGCAATATTATAAGGACTGGAACTTTTTTTGATAAAGCTATTATTTAACAAGTTATCTGCGATTTAATATTTTTTTGTAAGGAGCTGGACCGTTTTTTTTATTTTATTCATTATTCTTAAGCAGTCTCCAATAATAACTTTCCGTGTCATAAAATACATCATACAACGTGTAACAGTTTAAGCGCAATACCTCAGACACCCCAATTAGAATATTAAATTATAAGTCTAAAACAACATCCGTAATTAAATAAATTTAAACCAAACCTAGTCTTTTTTTATAAAACAGTTATCCTTACTAAACGCAAAACGTATGTACATCAACATCCCTGCACACACACTCATGCAATGTTAGCGGCCGACGCGACACGCAAACTTTAGCGCCCGCCAGCTGACCATAGCTGTAGGCATTAGATGTGCTTTAGTTCAATGAACGAATTTTACGTACCTAAACTGTCACAGGCTGATATTATGAATAACTTTTGATACTTCATTGAATTTACCGTGTAATGATTGATAATTTTCTAGTAAGTGAAATTATCAACACGAATCTAACACTTTAGGCTTAGTATGGATTATTGCTTTAGGATGCATTTATAACAGCGACTTTTTACCTGAACTACGAAACTAACGAAGGGCGAAGCGCCCGGACTCCGTGCGGCACACGCGGGTAAAAAATGTATCTCAGATGCGTAACTTTCGCGATATCATATACCCCCTGATAAGTCGTGTTTAGGTACAGTTTATTGTTTGTTCTACAAAAATATTCAAAGAGCCGCGTGTTTAAAAGATTTGAATCATAATATTTACAGTGATAAGAATACAATCGTATTGATAGGAAGAAGTAGGTACTTACAGAACTGGACTATTTACACTTTACACTTAGGTTATTAATTTGCACTATTTCTGCGATCCACTTTCATTAAAGTTTCAAAATGACCACCGCCTTGTTCTATGCACTTATTTGCACGCTTTCTTAAATTGTATTTCAATTTTGTAAGCACCGTCTTGACACCGTCGAAGATGGAATGGGTATTCACCATCAGCACGCAACGTTCACCACACGTACATGTGGCTGCAGTCGAACTGGAGTGCTGCTTCTCTCGAGCTGTCCTCTGGATGTTCGTCGAAATGGTCGAGAATACGCTCTTGCAGACGAGTAGTCCGCACATTCGTCCCTCTGTCCAAAGCCGTATTAGAAAGGAACGTCCCAGAGTACCTCAGTCGCTGAGTTGCAGCCAGCATCGTCCTGGCGCTCACACTACAGCCAAAACGGTCATTAAACCATTATCAAGACAGCGAGCCAGTGTCCTCACCATCTCCGTGTATTGTATGCTGGTATACCGGAAAGCCATCGCGCGCGGAAACACAAAAGTCATAGAAGTAAATTCAACTACTCTAGATCACTACCGGCGGATGACTGGCTTAATGTTAGGTATCGTGGTATTCGGCGGCGTGTGTGTCGGCATTTCGCATAACCGTCAAAGAGGTTGCCGACAAATGCTTTATCTCTTTGCAATAAGTTCTAAATTTCTTCAAATTAAATAATTTTATTTTTGTAGGGATACTCTGATCACCAACTAAGTTAAGTCGTGTATTCAAATAAGCCTTACTCATTGGAGATAAAGTTGGAATTCTTTTAAAATTACCACTTTATTTAACGCACACTACTTTTAATGTAAAATGCATTGATATTATTTACGTGTGTGTATTACGAGCTATGAGCGAACTACAAATAATGTCGTGCGTTTTAGTGGCCTTTATTGCTCTGAGTTAAGGTTTCAATTTTCTCGAATTAAGGATTGTATTAATTTGTCATGATACTGTGTTTCTAATTTAAGTTATTTAAAAGATTTTTCCGTCAAAATTTAACACCTATTTTAATGACGGAAATCGATTCAGAAGCCGATTCTGAACCAACTACTTTCAGGAATTGCGTTTATTCTGTTACACGTTGTATAAGCTTTATTATCACTACAGCCTGAATCTCGGAAACCTTCGGAACTTGGACTTTTTTAACGATAAATATATATATTTTTTTAATGTTATTGTAATTTTAAACTGCAATTTTATGGCCTTTCTTCTACACCCACCTAATGCCCCCCCTCCCCCACCTACCTATCTACCTATACCTTACTAATGCTACTTACTCTAAACAACTTACAAATGTAACGTAATTTGTTGGTTATTATTATTTCTCTGACTATTACCTACCTATTAACTTTAAACTAACCAAATTGCGCATAGCAAAACAAATGATACATCTTTTCCGAGAAATAAAGGCTACAAACAAGTTGTAACTTATTTGTAGCATATAATTCTCAGTTACCTACAACTGAGAATTAAATGCCACAAACAAGTTTATACCTAAGCTGCGGAGTGCGCCTGGCTTTTCTATTCTGAGTACACACTACAGCACAAAGTGTTTTATTTGCAAAATAATGGGGAATGAGGAAAATGTCACGAGTAAGTTTTGAGTTTCAATGTGGATAAATATGAAAAGGCGATGGAAGACCAAAGAAACAATCGACGGACTGTGTGAATGATGATATGACTAGAAAGGAACTCATGAGATGACGACTAATAGAGAAGTATGAATTAAAAGATATGCTCCACCGATTATAAATAAATTGTTTTTGTTTAATTTTAATAGAAGTAGGTGCTGTTGATGCTCTGTGGCTGTGCTCAGTGCTGTCAAAGTGACAAGTGTCAAAGAGTATTATAGTATAACAATACGGAAGTGTGCTTTTTTTTTTGTTATAGAACAGAAACAGAAAACAGACTTCTTTTTTCTGATATTTATGCAACAGTTTGCTTCTTACTTATTCTGTATAACACGCAACTCTTTTTGAGAATAGTAATTCCTGAGAAGGTAGTGATAGTGACAGCCATCGTGTTTGTCAAAGAGGTGTTTTTGTTACGCGTTATGAATTCGTGGGCAAACGAGCAATTTGCCATGCAAAATATGATGCATCCGAATATGATACCGAACATGATGCCTCCGGGATCAATGGCACCACCTTTAATGCAGACATTGATGGTGGCTAGCAATTTAATGCCAGAAATTAATCAAATGCCAATGCAACCAATGGTAACGCATCATGTGAACCCTCCACAGCTCACAACCCAGTTTATAGGACCTGTAATTCCTGAAAACGTGAGTGCCCAGGTTGAAACTTTACCGGAAAATCTGCAAGACCAAACCCAAGAAAAAGGCAATGGGCAAGAACAAATGCAAGAAAAACGACAGAGTAGAGACAGAAATGATCGTCGCGACAGAGAGCGTGAACGAGGTATTTATATAGGTTATTTATATATTGAGATTGTACACATGGCGGCACATGAAGTTGTACATTTCCAGTATAACTTGGATTTGCTTTGTATAGATTTCCTATACAATGAGAGATCCGCATAAACTGGTTTTGAATAGCTTGCTTGGCCATTGTGCGTACAGCCTTGAAGTTAATTATCCATAATTTAGTTTTGTTCGCTGTAAGCCTGATTGGTAGATGCAAAAACTATCAAGCTTTTCAGAGAGGGTCATCGAAGGGACATCCCTCAGATGACCCTCTGACCCATTTCGGAGTTGCTTGTTTGTGTACATACAACTAAGTCCTATGACAATAAAGAATATAAATACTTTGCAAAGAAACAAAATAATCATTATCTTGTAAGATGCTTATTTTTTTTTTTGCAAAAAATGTTTTATTTTACCCTTTTTAGTTGTGGTACTGTTGTGGTGCTCACACAAATATTTGTCAAGTATCAACTTTACATTAAAATAAATAAACTAACAACAAACTTAAAAAAAAAACTCCTCAATGCTGTCAGCTGGTAATGTGCCCAAGAGACTGGCGGCGTTGCCACATTGTTTGGCAACACTTAGCCTCTGGCCAAAGTAAAAGCCAGCCCTTGAGTCACGGGAAGCGTCAACTAGGCGTTTCGAAATTTCCTTAAACAGGCTATGAGCACTCGGACCCCACAACCCCAGAGTTTCAACCCCAAACGCCTCGAAAATCTTGTTGTTCACTACATGTATGTAGCATCAAACACTACTACTGTTTTAGAGAGAGGAGGACGACGCCGCTCTAGGTCCCGCAACCGTGACTACAACAACAAAGACAGGAACAACCGAGGGGATCGGAACCGCAGCGATCACCGTGAGAGGCAGTCTAAGTGGGACAATCATGGAAGAGCCATGCCACAACAAGACCACATGCAGCCCCACAATCATAATATGATGATGCCAGGTAAGATAAATACGCACTATGCCATTTTTACCCTTAACTTCTGAGTTGAGTTACACAATAACTGGCAGTCAGAAGAGTTAGACAGTCAAAGCTTGTAAAGCTGCGTGATCCCTACAAGGTTGAACTAAGCCAATTTCAGGACATTAAGAGAAATTTTGAGTTTGTTTCGGTGTTTCTTATCAGAGTAGCTTATATCTAACTGGTTACACCAGCAGCACAAAAATATTATTTATCATCTTACAATGGACCCTTAGGTGACACTTTTTTTTTTTTCAAATTCAAATTATTTATTGCAATCCAAAATGTACATATACTGGTGGTAAAATACAAATGAAGAAGAAACAATTATAGACCCTGTCGGGCACAGCATTGCAGCATTTTATTGTTGTATGATGTTTATATTTTAAAATATACACAACAAATAGAAGCAGAAAAAATCACAAGATTCACACAAAAATTCTCTTTTCAGGCCAACATAATATGATGCAATATGGCAATATTATACCAAACATGCAAAACCCTATGATGAACCAACAGGTGGAAATGTCAAACATGCAAAATCCTATGCTAAACCAACAGATGGACAATTCAACCATGCAGCATATTATGCCTGGCATGAACATGCTCCCCAATAACATGATGATGTTAAATCAACAAATGCATATACCCAACCAGCACATATATTTTAGCAACGGTGTAATCCTACCGGCCCTTCCGGGTACGACAACACCACAACGGAGGGAAAAGCCTCCCGGATGCCGTACCATCTTCGTCGGAGGTCTGCCAAATGGAATCAGTGAAGATAATATTAAAGAGATTTTCCAACGTTTCGGTGCTATTGATGAAGTGAAGATACACAAACAAGGGGTTTGTCATGTGCGGTATGAGAAGCAGGATAGTGTGGAGCAATCATTCTTTGTGTCCGGTAGTCGCATCAAGTTTCATGACCAAATGGAAAGTGAGGCAACAACTCTTATCATAGATTATTCTTTGGTAAGTCGTAAATAATACTTACATTATAAGTTCATGTATTTCTGGGTCTGACTGTTTGTGTATGTGAGTTTAAATGTTTGTAAACGCACCCACGATACAGGAGAAATAACTAGTGAGGGGCAATGGTTTATAAAGACTAATTCTGGTGACTGAAGCCTTTTGCATTTAAGTATCGGATCATTTTCTTCTATTAAGCACAAGTTAATTATCATTGAAGAAGATTAGACATAATCTATCTTAACTTTTTTTCTTCCTGCACAACCACTTGCACCATTCAAGATTTAATCAAAGCTAATGTTAGAGCTGTGCAGGTTAACTTTCAACAGCTGAAGAGTAAATACCTGTGTGTATGTTAACAAAAGACATGAAGCAAGAAAGAGACAGGTAACCCAGCAAAGTTAAGCCATGCTTACTACCGCAATTTTTATAACCTCACATTTTCAAACAAAGAACATTGCCTCCCCCTCATAAAGCGGAGGCCTGTTGACCAATACGAATATTATAGGCTAATCATGCACCTTCAAACAGAACCGTGAAGACCAAAACGAGTTTGAGAAGAACAGGCGCAAGCGTACTCCTACGCCACCTCGCATCGAGCAGTACAGTGCAGCCACACTTGTGATTGTCGGGGAGAAGATCAAGAGTGACCATGAATTTGCTGAAGCGGCACCGGTGAGTTCTCTCACTTGTGTAAACTAATTTCTAGGTGGTTCCATGTTAACGGGATTGGTATCCGCACTTAGTCTTTGAAGTGCGCCATTGTATGTGAGCCATGGCGGCCGGTGATTTTTGGAGGTTTTCTCAATTCGGCCCTCAGAGCACAGAGTTCACGCGCCGGCAGCTTGCTCTGTGGTTTGGTGTCTACTCCCAAAAGAATTTTCTACCATACGTACTATTCGTCTTTTTTGTCCAAAGGCAATCAAAAAAATATTTCCATTTCTCGCGATTACGCGCTTCATCCTGCTAGTTTTAAATGAACCCAGTTCAATTGGGCATGTCCTTAGTGGCATGCCATGATTATGGGCCCAAATGGCACGAATCGTAGTACCTCAAAACAGAATATATTGACGGCCATTAAAGAACTTTTCTCCTAACTAAGTTGAAACCTTCCGTCCAGACCCTGGCTGCTTGGCTTGAACGCGGCGAATGCAACAAGAAGAACTCCGGCACATTCTACGCATTAATCCAAGCTACCAACAACCAGCTTCGAAGACTGTTCAACGAGAAGATGCAGATCGATGATGAATACCAGTCTTTGAGGAGCACCATCAGAGACAGATTCGGACATATCATCTTGCAATGTAAGTAGACTGAAGTATTTTTAGTCATCAACTGCCTAGCCGTGTCCCAACTATGTTGAGATCGGCTTCCAGTGTAAGCCGATGCAGCCTCAACAACTCAGTTACTGGGTAACAGAATAATCTTGGTAAGACTGGTTGTCAGACTGCCGGGTTGCTGATCTTCTAATGACATTTTGGACCAGCCGCTTATCATACTCCCTGCAATACGGAGGCCTTTCGGTATAAAATGCCTAGTCGCCCAACCCCTGACCAGACTCAGCAAAAGGTATAAAGTATTTTTAGGGGTAGCGTTGCTGAACCCAACCCTGGATATCTGAGCAGCTGAGCTGAATCGAAGACTATCAAGTTCCTGGCTTTATTCCAATTTATTTGGGGTTTTCTTTGCATCGCTATCAACCATAATTTCAGTATACCTACATCTAGTGTTGTGGTCATCTTGTGGTGTGCTGACAACTAAGACATCCAGTGATCTCAAGATTGGGAGGTAATGTTACGGTCCCACCAGAATTCTCAAACGCAATTTAATTTCAATTCCTTGATTAGACTTATGCGCCAACTCGTCACTTGAAAAGTCTTGAGTAAACGTCTTAGATTGTTATCAAGCTGCGTTCGGTCCGATTTCGAGAAAATACGAATAACTGCAGCAGTGGTATGGGCGGCGACAGCGGTGGGGCTGAGGGAGCACTCAATCTCTAGTAAGTGGCATGCGTATTTGCTCAGATTCGGATCAGACGCAGAGTGTAAACGATCTTAGGCCTAAGTGTTGTTTGAAAATTCTAGAGTAACAGAGTTAAGAGAACAGGTGGAAAAAGAAAGGAGACCAAGAGGATTAGTGATGTAAATACTTGGAGACTACCGAAAGAGTTTATAAAGATTGTGGCTAAATAGTTTGAATAGCTTAACGCTTTTAGTACATTGAGGCGATACATTAACTTCTATCATCTTTTCGCTGCTGCGCCAGAGTCGGCGTGCTAAAGGCGTTAGAGCAAAATCTTTCCAAACAACCAGCACTTGTGATTCTTCGGGAAGGGGAAGCATCAGAGTTCTACTGAAGAGTATACCGAAGAGAATACGGAAGAGTGTAGGTAGTTTAGTTAGTAGTACCAATCTTATTTTACAACAGCTGCAAGAAAATATCCTGAAACTTCACGAACTGGGTGCAACAGACAGCCTTACTTGTCTTCGACATCATTATCATCTCAGCCAAAAGACAGTGCTGATCATAGGGCTGGCGCAAAAATATGATAACAACCGTTTCTAGGCTATCCACATCCAGCAGATGCAACCTTCACTCAATCGTCGGTCTACCTTCAGGGGGTCGGAGTTCTTTGACATGGTTTGAGCCAAGATCTCCTGGTTTTGGTTCCATTTGCGTAGGTTGTATTTTTTTCTTAACTTAGCTGGTGGAACTTCCCTTATCAGGATGCTGAAAGGACTGAATGTGATTCCAGCACCATACCGCATAACATGTACATCTTTAAATTAAAACTTCTATGTTAATTTAAGAGTTTGTACTGACAATCGCAAATCTACATTATTACACCGACACCCTGAAAACTTGAACAAGCAACGTTACTTGGCGACATAAATAGTTATGTTGATAGTACTACCCCATAAAAGGTGAGTATAATCCAAATAGGTGAAAATAGTCGTGCGGGAGAGTGAACGTTTAAAAATCGAAGAAGAGAAAGAAAAGAGCCATCATTCAGCCGAAGATGTCTACCGCTGGATTTAGAGATCCCAAGCGTCGCCACATCGACCGGTCCTGTAATTCTCACATCTAGCATATTCCCGCGATCTTCGACCTTATCGGCCCACCTCGAAGAATGTACCAAGTTAAAGTGTCCGTCTGGTAAGATCAATGTTACAATGAAGCGCCTACTATCGCTTCATTTTTCATCTGCTGCCTAGCCAGTGTGCTTTTCGTTAATCTGTGCCTACTTCAAACTTAACTCAATCTAGCCTGGTATTACCTAAAATATACGATTAAGCAGTGCAGACAAAGAGACCAATAAGGACTACTCATCACGCTTTATTGTGTGCGTGTTATGATGAATGAATTCATGTGAACTGAGAGAACGAGAGACAGAGAAAGAAAATCAAACTGTTTAATCATTTATTTAGCTGATTTCATTTCTATGGCATTTTATATTTTGTTTGACAGTTGACTACGACCGAATACCAAGATATTTTTTAAATATACATTCTGGAAACAGTTTTGCAACTTTAGTTGTTCAGCGTAAGATGATTTTTGCCAGATTTTCTATTTATTTAATATGTTTTTCAAAATATAAAATGTCAATGTTATTTTTAACATAAAACATTTGTCAACGGCAGTCGAGCAGGTAGCGAAAATTCTCACGGCGGCCAAAGTTCAGCGGGTCTCTGACCATTTCTCGAAGCAGCAGCGGCGGAACATCGAAATGTGGCTCAAAATGACTGAGGTACGTAATGTTTCATACAGGTCTTACTTTGAAAATATTGACGCCAGTTTCAAACAACGTATTTTCACAGTAATACTGCTTTCAAGGCTATCGTAAATTTTTGTCCATCGCGCTGTAAGGCAACGCATTTTACAATGAGCTGCAGCCCAGTACGGCTTTAATATGCAATAGCCTCAGTACGATTTTCAATAAAGCAATAAAAAAACTAGGATTTCAAAATAAGGTAATCAATTTACCTTTTGAAAACGTAATTCCACACGATTTTTATTGAGTCGTTCTAGTAAGGTAAGTGCTTTTCTGATTAATCAACACGTCATCTACGTAGACGCAGTACTACAACGCAACGTTTACAACTTTAAATTGGTAACATCGCATTGCATCGCAGCGAACTGTTTCAAAAGCCCCGGAGTATTTCCATTGGTAATGATTCAACAAGTAATTGGTGATAGTAGTAGAACCAAAGTAAATATTACGTCACGATATGTATCTGATAGAACCTACCAAGTATTGCTGAGATAGCAGTTCAAGTGTTCCGTGAGCATCTCAGAAGATGAAGCGTCCACGCCATCTTCATATTCTGGTAAAGTATTCATTTCCAATCGTCGAAGTATTGCAATAAGTGATGAGTTCGTGTTATGGGAAGCCAATTCGCCAGAATCTTTGGAGACTCGTTCGATCATCCACGAGTCTTCTCGTCGGTCTACGATTCTTCTCTTCGATCTGCGAGCCTTCTCTTCCACCATAATAATTGCTGAGCGATACATCGGGCCCTGACTTCCTCCTTCCTGCCAGCTACGTGCCTCGTCGCCATTGGTCCATAACATGAAATCCTCACTTCTTCTTCTTTTCCAACCACAACTTCTGACGTTCAAAGAATATTTCTTAGATAGCAATACTTTGACAGATTGCGAAATCTTTATTTTTTTTTTTTGACGGAGATGCAGCATTTAAGGTCAGCAGCAGCAGCCGTATCAGCACACATAGCTGTAGCACAGATGGAAACTTAACATATGAAACTCGTTGGTAACAACGGCGATATTAACCTCTTTGTTTAGAAAAACCAGTGTAATTAGTTAAAAGGTGTTAATCGTTCGAATTTTACAGGAATTGGACAACATAAGGGATGAGTTCAATGCTATATTTGACGAAGAAGAAATAGAAAAGACGGCAGGCAAGCCTTCAGTGTCTTTGGAGAAATATGAGCAGCTCAGAGTAAGTACCTTTCAATTAATTTAATTACAGTTAATTTTCGATATCGATTGAAATGACACACAAAGCTGGTGAACTCAATTTCCTGGGGTTGGCTCTTTTTGGGATGGGCCAAACGGCCATGGAAAACATGTAGCGCAAGTGACCTCTGCGCTGCCACCGACGACGCGGTGGAAGTGGCGAAGTTCTGGACTAACAAAATATAAAATTTGTCGTGCCAGCGACACGAAGAAGAAGAAGACAGTTATTTTTTAGTATTACCTGGAGAATGCTTGATTTATGTAGTGAACCAAACAGTACACACACACAGTTCTGCGCAATTTTCGCAACCAGAGTACCATAGTACTGCATAATTTTGTACGTTCATAAAGTCGCGTTCATAAATTTTACTATCAGTCTTTGTCATTGTCATTATGTAGAAAAAAATGGTTTTGTAATCCTTCAATCCAGAAGTTTTCCTCTACGCGATTTTATAAAACAATTTAGCAGCATTATACATTTTTAACAGAAAATAACACTTATATTCAATATTTTGCAGACTGAAAACGAGAACCTGCAGTACGAGTTGGAAGGTTACAAGAATGAAGCTCACTTGGCCAAAGATGAGGCTGAGAGAAAATTCGAGAAGTTCAAGGCGCACTACATTGCTGAGCAGGCGTTGCAGCATAACAAACAGGTATTCAAATTCTATCAACAGTCACAAAGGTTTCACATTTGTTATTAGACTTGTGTGAAAAAGGAGGCCCAGCTTATAGAACTAGGCTTGACGTGTCTGCCGCAGAGAGCACGTACGCGGCGTAAAAAACGAGAGAGAAGGCGACTTTAATGTCTTAGAAATTGGCAAAAAGCAGCTGTAAAAAGAATAAAGGCGGCTTTTGGACAGCTGGACAGTACGGGCTAAAATGTAATCGAGTTTTCGTTTCTCTAATTTGATTATTTCTTTCTTTGAATCCTTTCGAATGTTTTCATTTAATAAACTTAACAAAAATAACTTTAATATACAGGTCTACCCACCACTACCTCCACCACCGATGCCGAACCTCCCCATGGATATGAACGCGAAACCACAGCCGCCACCTCCACTACCCGGTGACGCCACATACTCAGGAGTCGAAGTCAAGGCTTCAGAAGCCAAACTCATCAGTCTACTGTCTGCTTTCCTCATGGTACATCCACTAGGCGCTACGCTAGACTATCTAGTGTCCTATGTCAAGTCTTTGACCCCTAATGTCACCCAATCGGCAGTACACGATGTTCTGAAGAAGTATACTGATGTATTTCATCGTAAGACAACTGGTGTTGGAGCGCGGATTGAGCATAAATGGTGTATTGTTATTTTCGACGGTATGAAAATATAGTAATTATGACTGGTCGATGGATTTAAGATTTAATTAAATGTAATTATCATGAATAAAGGATTTTAATATGTATTATCTGGAATGATTTGTTTTATTACTGGTCCATACGCTGTCGATGATTGATAAGAAAAAACAAACAATATATGTATAATTAAGACAAAATACCTACTCCTTTAAAGAAATCGTGAGAAATACATGTTTTGTAGCTGTTGAAGTTTTGAAGAATACAAGATAGTATCTTCGAACTCCAAAGCAGAACTTTTCGCAGTGAACACTCAAGTTTGGATATTAAAATGAATTAACAAAACTTTTCTGAACGAATAAACGATTTTTTTTCGAATTTTATGCTGTTGTTAGCAACATAATAGTAAAACTGTGAAAGTAAATAAAACTCTGCTTGGCAACACCGATAGTTGCTGTCATTCTGTCAAAAATTAGTTAGCCGAGATTTGTGTTGTCGAGTGGTTGTTGTTTTGTTTACAATAACTTTATTTCGTTAAAATGACTAAATGGTGGAATTGGGTGCTCGGTTTTGCGTTATTCTGTTTACTATTTGTCGCTATACCTTTAACACTTACTCGGGAAAAATCTGTGGAAGAATTGAAGCCAATATTCGATGATTACATTGCAAAGTTCAATAAAAGTTACCCAAATCCCGATGAATATGCGGCAAGATTTCAACATTTCGTGGTGAGTTCCTTTTTCAAATAAGTTTTGTTTTAGAAATAAAGCTTTATTATGTTGAACAGTGATGCAATGGAAAGTTTTGTGAAAAGTTTGCATTGCTCTATAAAACTTTTCTGTTTCCATCTTACCTACAAGTTATTTATCTTTATCTTGTTTGTTTATTACTGTATCGAAAGACTCCTGCATATATTTTATCTCAATTCATAACAAGGGCAAGTTTAAATGAATCACTGTAAAAAATTTATACCTAAAAATTTAACATTGCACTTTTCATCAATATTTTTTTCTGTGTAATTCCCTATCACAGTGAACAGTTCTCTTGATTACTTATTACAACCTCTATGGAAACTAACTTTGAATAAAATATAAATAATATTCAACAAAACATATCACCACACCTGTTTCCCTGAAAGATTAGGCAGATGTGTACCTTTATTACACTCATATTTGCCTATATGTTTAAGTCCTATGATATAGGAAGGCAATCCTATTCGCATCAACCGGGCCCATATCCAGAACCTGTCCGGTCCGGAGTTTAAAGATGGAAATGCCCAATAACATGTTAGTTAAGTGTAGCACTAGGCTAATGAGGCAGAATTTTTCAACATCTTTAGTAAAATAATATGCCTCCTACTATGATTTAATTAGTAGATTGATATAAGATTACATCAATTACTAAAACCCATTAATGAAGATTAAAAAACAATACATAGATTAATTTGCTATTATTTATGGCCATTTAATATAATGTGGCACACAACGTTGATGATAAAAGTTTTCACAGTAGAATTCATTCATTACCAAATATCTGCAGTAGAACAGTGTTTCATTATTTTGGAAAAATGTCATAAATGTTTAATTAAGTACTCTAAAATTATGAATGGATGTGTAGTCATTTTATCAGGTATCTATTTCAGGCTATAAAATAAACCAAATGGAGACTTATTTGGTTTATTTTAAAGTTACTCTTTCAACAACTAGTGATATTATTTTCATTCATCTGATAAAAATAGACTTGCAAATAATTTTATAAATGAACTAGCTTATCCGCGCGGCTTCACACGCGTAAAGTTCGATAATTACCCCACGGAATCATACTACCGGGATAAAAATTATCCTATGTGTGAAACCATTTTATAAACTATCTTTATTTATTTATTTATTTATTTAAACTTCATGTACAATAGTGAGTAGTGTGTAGTATCTTTGTGCAAAATTTCATCCAAATCCGTTCAGTAGTTTTTGCATGAGAGAGTAACAAACATCCATCCATCCATCCTCACAAACTTTCGCTATTATATAATTAATTAGGAAGTAGGACGTCTTATTCAAATTTATATAAATCTGATCAAGTAAAGGTGATAAAGAAATTAAAAGCTTGGAAATGAAATGGAAGAATAGACAAAAATAAAAATTATGAAAAATTTGCAATACAACACTTTAAAATACCCTGCATAAGACAGAATATAATATTTTGAATTGAATCCTAATCCAGATTCTTTATACCTATGTTCATTAACCACATAAACACCTTTTTCACAGGCATCAGTACGAGAAATAGATGAGCTCAATGCTGGATCAAGAGGACCAGACCATTGCAAAGCCAAATATGGTCTTACAAAGCTATCAGACATGTCCAAAACTGAGTTTAAGGAGCTCCACCTTGCTGATGAAAAGCTTCCGAAGCCTGTGGATACTTATAGTAGGAGGAGAAACCGGACTAATAGGGCAGCAAGGAATGATGACGGAGGCAAAGATGCGAACTGTGCAAATGAACCACATGATAATATTTATATTATTATCAGGAAGAAGAGGGCTGCAATGCCTTTGCAGGTTGATTGGTAAGTCGGTTCAGTTATTTGTCTTCTTGTAAATGCATGAAGTGTAAGTAAAGGAATCAACAGACAGGTTAAACAAGAATTTTACTACTGAAAAATCACGCTCTAATTAAAATCAGGGTTTACAAGGTAAAATCGACTCCTTTAATTGTTGAAGTCGGTTAAACTGTAGCCTATGTTAACCGGACCATAATAACGAATCGATTGACACCTTATTCATCAAAATCGGATGAATGGTTTAGGCGCTACGGAGGAACATACGTAAATACAAACATACATACATAAACTGCTAAAATCATAACTCTTTTGGATTCGCCGGCCGTAGTCGGGTAAAACGAAATTGCCAGATATTGCGGAGGTATATCTCAGGGCAAGGGGCAAGGCAAGTCTGGGTCAGATATTCTCTCATGTTTTAAACCATCTCTACGCCAAAATGCTAACACGATGTCCTTCACAGTTTTTATTATGCTTCTCTGCATCTTTTTACTCTCTTCGCGGCACCTTCCTGCTCTCTTCGCGGCATTTTTCTGCTCTCTTCGCGGCATCTTTCTGCTCTCTTCGCAATACTTCAGTGCCTTAAAATATGTAGCAATGGATGTTGTGGGTATTAGCAAAAGCGAATGCCATTATGAACGTGTAGTAATTTAATTACGTAGTTACGTTAATTGCGTGATTACTGTAATTACTTTAGGATAGAAAAACAATAGGTGCGGTTGATTAAAACTTAATAAAATAGTGACTAAGTCATAACTAATATTATTTATCTCACTATTTACCCTTGATTGCAGTGTGTCAATAAACTGCACATGCATAATCGAATAGTATAAGTAGGTACGAGATAAAATGTCATTACCCTGCTTTTTACAGTTTGAAAGTTCATGCTTGGAAACCTAAATATATTTTTTTAGCTCCATTTTTAACAAACCCTGCCAAAGCAACATTTCGCAAGTTATGTAAGGCTGCCATAAGACGGACTGCATCGTAGCAACCGCGCGCAGTCGATATATTCAACTGGTCCGTTGGGTACACCAGTTGAATATATCGACTGTACGACTGCGATGCAGTCCATCTGATGGCAGCCTAAGTCCCACTCCCAAAGGCGGCAAATCCAGACACCAGAATCCGCAAAACTTTGATCCACATAAGCATATGCATTTGCAGGCTATAATTTTCCCACTGCTGGGACATAGGGCACCTCTCTATGAGAGGGAATGGGCTATAATCCACCACGTGAATTTTTGGTTCTAGGACATGTCGGTTTTCTCACGATGTTTTCCTTCACCGTTTTGTTCCACAACTTTCAAATAATCTTTGCTCCATAACCCGAAGATGGGAATCGAACCCAAGAACTTATGCATTGTTTGCTACTGCACCAATACTCCAATGGGACTTTTTACATTGCCTAGGTCGTAATAAATCAGAATTTTGTGGCTGGGATAAAGAATGCTAGGAATTTGTATTTTTACTTTGAACTTTATTAAGGTGACTGGTGGTGGTGGTTTCTATAAGCCTTGTTTTCATGTAATAGTAAATTACGCTTAGACTGTGCTTAAAATAGAAATTCTTTAAAACTAGTCCTCAATTAGAAAACCTGTTATCATAAGCACATAAGCATATAAAGCATAATCAGCCTATTAATGTTCCCACTGCTGGGACGCAGGCCTCCTCTCTATGAGAGGGAATGGGCTATAATCCACCACGCGGGCCCAGTGCGGGTTGGTAGATGTCACATGTCTTCGAATTTTTTGGTTCTAAGACATGCCGGTTTCCTCACGATGTTTTCCTTCACCGTTTTGAGAGCAGTGGTGATGAAATAACTTACACAAAGTAATGCGCCTGGCTGGGTTCGAACCCACGACATAGATAGAGCAGCGGTGGCCCATTGGTGGAGACCCCGACTTACGAGCAGTTATCATAACGTTGTAACCTATTTTAGACTTTAACTAATTCGTTTGAATGCCGTCAATTCCTTAGCACATACGTCATACTTTTACTATTTTTACCGATTTACACGAACACAAAGTGACATCTACAGAAATGCGAAATGCGTTAGTATTATGACAATTGGAATTTCAACTCGAGCCGAACTTTGTAAATACAACAGTGCGTTTTTATGTAGGCATTATTATACGCACTGCTTCGTTGGTCTAGTAGTCGCAAGCGTGACTAAGCATGAGGTTCTGGGTTCAATTCCCGGGTCAAGCAAAGTGTTATTAGGTGTCTCCATGATGAATTTTTCAGTAGACAGCCACGGAGTTTGGATTTGTGCCCGGTTGATGGCAATAGGCTCGCCCCTATTACATGGGACTTAAACATAGCTGGCGAATTGCGCGTGTACTATTAGCTACACCTCTGCCTAAACCTTCGGGGATTACAGGCGTGATGTTGTGTTATTATACGTATACTAGATGTAGATTTCAAGGCGATTAAAACAGGCATATGTTTCTATACTTAGTTAAGCTAACACGGTGACGTAGATAAAAGCAGCTGACCTAGGATGACTGCGTGTTTGGCTCACTTATTCAGACCAATAATCTATTTTTAGGTAAAACATGAAAATGTACTAACGTCAGCGGAAGTGCGACATTGAATAATAAAATGATTTATAATTAATTTTCTGTTATCACTACATATTATAAAACAAAGTCTTCCGACGCCTCTGTCTGTCTGTTCGCGATAAACTCAAAAACTACTGAACGCATTTTCATTCGGTTTTCACCAATAGATAGAGTGATTTATGAGGAAGGTTTAGGTATATAATTTGTCAACATTTTGTGTAAATTTGTTGGAATATGACGATAATTGTTGGAAGTGCCGGAAAAAGTCGACCCGCCTTGCTCTACTCTACCCGTGCGAAGCCGGGGCGGGTCTTAGTGAATCTTACCTGTCTGTGCGTCAATATTTTGACCTTTTTATTCAGATATTTCAGTTGGCCTTTCTAAACAGGTTAGATACATTATTGATATGAATGGAGATGATATTTTGTCATTTTAGATTACTTTTAAGTAGAATATATTTATTTAACACTCCACAATTCTGCAGTATGATTACCCGCCAAGGGTACCCTATTACTAAGGCCCTGTTGTCTGTCAGTCAGTTTGTAACAGGAGTGTAGGTATATTATGAACATTTTTTTTTGTTTGCGTATTGGGTGTCCACTGCTGGGCAAAAGCCGCCCCTTTCTCCAAATCTCTCTATACTGTGCAATATCTGACCGTGTTCGCCCCGCAAACAAGATCAGATCTTCACACCACCTTCGCCGCGGTCGAAATTTTGTCTTACAGAGTAACAGAGTATATTGTATTACTATGGCTAATATAATAACAAATAATAAAAAAATAATAATGTTAAAAATTAAAGATGCTTGTTTTTTTTTTCGGCGTATTTTACTCGACAACGGAAACCTTCGTGTGCGAATTCGACTAGCACTGGCAGTTGTTTATCACCATGCTTATTTGATTTATTATTCGAAACATCATCATCTGCGTAGCTTTTTCCTAACACAGTTAAGGTCAGCTGGTATTCAACTGACGGCACGGTTGGCGCAGTGGCTGAGCGTTTGACTGCTGCGCTTCGTGTCGCGAGTACGATTCCCTCACGCAACAAATATTTGAATGACCTACAGGTTGTTCCGGGTCTGGCTGTTTGTGTATGTGAATTTAAATGTTTATAAACGCACCCACGATACAGGAGAAATTCCTAGTGTGGGGCAACGTTTTTTAAAAAGAATGAATAAAAGAAAAGAACTGAATCCGGCAAGACTGGAAGGTCTTGCCGAGGTTCCAGTATTTTATATGGAGCTACTGCCTATCTGACCTCCACAACCCAGTCGATCTCCAGGTTATCTTAATAACCTAAAGATCGACTGGAGCGGCTGATATTATTTAAAAACGAGCTCCTCCGAGATAAACAAAGATTCAAAATATAACATTATTTTTTGTATGAAATTATTAGTCAATCGGCTTGGCAACGAAGGTTAGTCACAAACTAGTTAATGCTTTTGGCAACCGGTTTCGTAGCAGAGTATATTCTATGGTCACTACAGCTACAGATTTTATTGATAATTTTATTGGATAGTGCAGCAGTAGCGAAGGGTTAATTTCTGTAAAGGCAAGCCGGAGTAAATATCTTTAATGTGATTATATTATTTGTCTATAGAATACTGACTGTGCCATTTTTCAAAGGGAAGCCGGTAGGAATCGAGTTCTATGGAACCTTCGCCACTGCTACAACATAATGTTTTGCCTAACAACCTAATAAGTTTCTAAGTAAATGTTAGTTATTGTTAAAATAGTTTTCAAATGTAGGTTTGTTTGACAGTCAGGAATCTATACTGACTGTGCCATTTTTCAAAGGGAAGCCGATAGGAATCGAGTCGTATAGAACCTTCGCCACTGTAGTGCAGGGTTACCGCTGGTTATGGCATATTTTGTGGGTCAACGTAACTTCGAGGGCATAATACCTGACCTTCAATACACCACTATAAATAATAGTCAGTTCCGCTAATCACCTGGCTGTCTGATTCAAGTGTATTCTGTCTGATTAATTTCGTCTGGTCATGGTCTGTATGTGCTGTGATAGACCGGAGTCGTATGTATCTGTATATGATGGATTATTTAAGACATATTTAGCAATGAAGTTCCGGTTATAAGAAAACGAAAAAAAAGTACATCAATGTTTTGTTTATAGAGTTTTGCTTGCCGTTTTTTTCGTAGTTGGATTTTAGTTTTTGACTTTATATTTATCTGCACGCGTAGTATGACCACCGTGGAAACGGGTTTTGTTGATGGAAGAATCGACAAAATGACAGATTGTAGAAAGATTTCTATCGTCGTAAGCATGGCGATAAAAAAGAAAAAATTCTATTATTCAGTTGACAAAAGTCTATAACGTCAAGCAAGACGACAATTTTTTCTCTACTACTTTGAGGGAATAGAAACATTTCTTCTCAACAAAATGTCAAATAGTCTACATCACATCGAACCTAGACACTTTTATTTTGGGGTAAAAAACTTCGTTTTACGGTAGGACTCGATGGAAAGCACTCAAAGCATTGTGCTGATGGATGGATTGAATAGTACGGGGGTCATGGAGGTGTGTAAAGTAAAAATCTCACATTAAAACATGTATTTAAAAAAAAACTTGTGAAAAAGTTGGAACTTTGACCCCCAATATCTCCGTAACTAGAAGGTTCCCAGGTATGGTCTAGAACAAAAAAATGATCGCGAAGACGGGGAGAACAAGTGCCTCTCGGATATGTTAAGGGTCTCTTTACACCCTTTATTTTCAAACGTCCGGTCAACAAACTTATTCCTTTGCCAGTTCAAGAAAATAGTACCACGCGAACACCCTCTTTGAATGGGACTCAAGGATCATCCCACGGTCATCGCAATCAGTCAAAATTCAGTGTGAAAACATTATTAACATCAGCACTTATTAACCCTTCTGTTAATGATGATAATATCACAGAGCATACTGCAATCAACTATATCACACAATATCACGTCACTGGACATGGTTAGACCTGCTGTCTTGTATGGATCAGAATGTTGGGCCACAAAAGAGATGAATGAAAGGCATTTGCATGCGGCTGAGATGACAATGCTAAGGGGGATGTGTGGTGTTACGCGAATGGATAAGATGAGAAAAGAGTACATAAGAGGAAGTCTGAAAGTAGCGCCGGTAACTGAAAAGTTGTGTGGTAATCAGTTGTCGTGGAATGGGCATGTGATGCGGAGGAATGAGGAAAATATCGTGAGGAAAGTTTTGAATATATTTGTGGATGGGTAAGAGTAGAGGAAGACCAAAGAAACAATGGATGGACTGTGTGAAGAATGATGTGGCACGAAAGGAGGTGTCTGATGAGATGACGAGTAATAGAGAAGTATGGAAGAAGAAGACATGCTGCGCCGACCCCAAATTAATTGGGATAAGGGCAAGAGAATGATGATGATCAAGTCACTGGACAGTCAAAAGAATATGCTTTTCGACAAGGTAACAGAACTCCAAAACATCAAGGACGAATGGAAGTTAATAGTCTACTACAACATGTCCACATATTGATCTGGATTCACTGACTTGGAAACATATTTTCGACATTTAAATCAACTGTGTGAGCTACAACTATCAGGAATGCCGTACGGAGCTATCATATTACAACTGCAACATGAGTTGAACGAACTGCAACATTATAATTCTTTACTGCGAAACCCTAACAAACGATACAAGAGAGGACTAGTGAATGGGGTTGGCAACCTGGCCAGGTACTTGTTTGGGGTTTTAGACGACAAGTTTGCAGAGCAGTATAAACGAGATACTGAGGAAATACATATCACTGAATGAAAATCATTTACAGAGCCTTATCAAAAATCAAACTCTAATAATTGAATCGGAATACAGCATTAATAGAAGAAACGAGGCCATAATGAATCAACAATTTACTTCTATGGATAAACAAATGAAGGCGTCATTATAGGAAGTAAACAACGTGCAATGTGCAATAAAAAAAAAAAAAAAAAAAAAAAAAAAAAAATGGCACGGTTGGCGCAATGGCTGAGCGATTGACTGCTGCGCTTCGTGTCGCGGGTTCGATTCCCGCACGGAACAAATATTTGTATGGCCTACAGGTAGTTGTACACGCACCCACGATACAGGAGAAATTCCTAGTGTGGGGGCAATGTTTTTTAAAAAAAAAAAAAAAAAAATGGGACACAACGCAAGGCCTCTATTTAACGTCATCTGCACTATCAGCATACGCAAGGCTTTATCGATGTGATCACGGATATCTATCATGAGCGCATAGACACTCACCTGCTCCCGCCTGAAGAGTTGGAAGCACAGATAATCATAATTACGAGGGAGGTACTGATCTCAATGTGCCACTAGTCAAATCAAGTATCAGAATTCTTTATATAAATTACTGCGGGTGTTCGCTCAAGTATAGTCGTTATATAACGACTATCATATAATGGAAATCAAGATTCCTCTGGTTCATCATCTGCCTAGCCTTTTCCCAACTATGTTGGGGTCGGCTTCCATTCTAACCGGATGCAGCTGAATACCAGTATTTTACATGGAGCGACTGCCTATCTGACCTTCACAACCCAGTACTGGGTAATACGATACCCCTTGGTAAGACTGGTTGTCAGACTTTTTGGGCCACTGACTACCTGTAACGACTGTCAAAGATCTACAAATGACAGCCGGGACCAACGGCTGAACGTGCTTTCCGAGGCACTGGCGACTGTGAAACTCGCTCGCACATTATAAACAATAACATTATAAAGTACAGTCAGATAAAAACGAATTGAAACCAACCACTATAAATAACTAGCTATTGTTTGCGCTGGCTGATTCGGTTAAGTTACGACTATCTACTTAGACTTCGGGATACGGCGAGGAGGATGCGGCCGACGACGCATGATACCCAAGCATGCTATCCAGCGTTGCCAGAATATTACTTGTGTAACATTTTACGTTACTTTTGACTTTCTCATGTTACCTCCGTGTTTTATTTGAAAGTCGTTTAGAATTTCTTACACATTTAAGGTGGATACCTATATTATACATTTTATGAGAAGTTTTTGTAGCCGACTGTACATCTGACGTATTTAACGTCAGATTTTCAAGGTCAAGCGAGTTGACGACAAAAAAAAAGAGGTAAAATCGGAAGGTGCAAACTCGCGCGCACTCGCCAGTTGACGAATAAGTCTGAAAATAAGTGGGTCAAGTTACGACGCCCGAACGACTGGCTGTATCAATGTTGTCAGCAATGCACTATAGGCATATTTAGCAGTCGTAGCACGGAAATAAAGACTTTATCAGGCAATGGCATAATCATCCTTTGTCCAGGATGCTCACTTAAAGGAGAGTTTCAAGATTTACTCTCATAAGAACTTCATCAATCACGTTGACTAATATACAGAAGAGATGCAGCAGAGATGCAGCTTCCACAGATGTCTGTAGTAAATGAAATAGTCAACACAAGCATCCCTTCTGTTGGGCCCTTTGTAACAGAAAATCATCACACTATGTGGAATCAGTTGAGAACTGAAATAGACGACCTTAAGCAACAGTCGACACAAACAATCAGTGTCCACGACGTGCATCAATACAGCGTGCTCTACTTGCTGGTTTGCGGAGGGATCCTGACGGGCTTTACCTTAGTCGTCATGTGGATCCGACGAAGACGCAGACAGCAGCCGATGTTGGAGTCCAGATTGGAACTAGCAGGACTTCAGACTATCACTAATCCGCAGCCTACCCCACGGAAGATCACCGAGAGTACATCAACCCTTACCTTGCAGTCAATTAAGTTTGATATTCCTATATGTGGAAGTTAAAGAGTTCAATTTACGTAGTTATTTTTGTAATGTATTAATACCTTCTTTTGCGCCCCCGGCAGCATGTACAGACAACTGTACAGGTTTAATTTTGTTTTATATACATAATTAGCGTCGCGGCGCGCGTCAGCACTTTTCTTATGGTATTTATATAAAGTCTATCTTTTCATACACAAAATATTTTAAGAGTAACTTCTATAAGTCGTAAAGTCGCCAAAGCAACGAAAAAATAATTTATCTGAGTGTTTTTTTTTTTTTTTACAAAATTATTATAATTCTAAATGTCTTTTAAAACTTTTTGCGTAAAACCTTTTAGGTAAATACGACGTAGTAAATTAGCGTAATGGATGCTTAAAAATAAGGAGGCAGTATTTATTTTGTGGGTTTTAAATTATTTATTTTTTATAAAAAAATATACTCAGTAAAAAAAAAATCCCTTGAAATGGCATTGTTATAGCCGTTAGATGATTCCCTGAAAATATTTCGTGTATGAATAGTTAGACCCTATATAGTAACTGCACTTTATCATTTCTATCAATAAGTATCAATTAAATACTTAACGCAGAAGTTGTGTCGTTTATCATTTTGTTTTCGCGATGAGGAGCTCGTGGCTAAATAATAACAGCCGCTCGGGTCGATCTTTAGGTTAAGCCGTGCTTGCCTAGGTTGGTCTGTGGATGGGTGACCGCCCATTACATACCGAGTTTCCTCCGTGCCTCGGAAAGCACGTTAAGCCGTTGGTCCCGGCTGTCATTTGTAGATCTTTGACAGTAGTTAGGCAGTCAGTGACCCAAAAAGTCTGACAACCAGTCTTACCAAGGCGTATCGTATTACCCAGTACTAACTCGGTTGTGGAGGTCAGATAGGCAGTCGCTCCATGTAAAATACTGGTATTCAGCTGCATCCGGTTAGACTGGAAGCCGACCCCAATATAGTTGGGAAAAGGCTAGGCAGATGATGATCTTTCTGCCTATATTCTCATCAGCAGTCTCATATCATCACTAGCGACCCGCCCCACTTCGCAGGGGTGCAATGTAGATGTACATTTACATATAAACCTTCCTCTTGAATCACTCTATCTATTAAAAAAACCGCATCAAAATCCGGACAGACAGACAGCGGGATGCGACTTTGTCATATTCTATGTAGTGAAGAGTAGGCGTGATCAAAAACCCCTACACGGGCTGTAAGCCTAAAATATTTCAAAGGTTTTTTTTTTAAAAACCTGTCTAATTAATTTACTAATCACATACCTAATTAAAAAAAGTAGGTGCTGCACCAGACGCACCAGTTAACTTATTAAGAAAATAGAAAAGGTTTACTCCATAAAGGCTTGTACAAACTAGTATTTTCTAATGATGTTATTACAAGTCCATCGCCCACACTGTGGCCCATTATAGAACCAGTTTCTGTCAAATCGGTGGTCTTATATTTTAGGTAGATACATTCCTTAGATAATATTATGTAATCACGACTGGTGGTTCTTTTATTATGTTAATGCACTTCATTGTACAAAATAATGATTAAGTATTATTTATTGTAATTAGACAAAAATACCAACATTGAAAACGAACAATGGGCGATATTCATTTATTACTCAAGTAGAAGTGTAAGTTTGTTTTCTCTTTTTAACCGACTTCAAAATGGAGATGAAAGGAGGCATGACTATTTCATGTAAAAGTCTTTCAATAGGATTAAACGAGCTTAGAGGGCTGTATTGGTGATTCTAATGATTATAACTCATTAAACCATCATTTGTTACGATCGCGAATCATATTTTAATCAACATACAACCTGACACTGACTTGCAAATTGCAAAGTACGAATTGAATTTGAATTTCGCGAGCTTCCCTGGCGCTTCAGCCTTAAGAGCGTCCATCCAAAAAGCTGGCAACGTCGCAAATAGCTGTGAAATATTTACCATTTCATAATCAATATTTTAGTTCACTAGTTAGATATATTTCTTATTTCCATACAGTAATATTGCCAAATTAATTAATCAAAACAGCGAAATATTTGACAGTTATTTGCGACGTTGCCCACTTTCTGTATAAGCACTCTTAACCCAATGTATTTAGTCGGCGCAGCATGTCTTCTTCTTCCATACTTCTCGAAGTTTGTAAATGTTTTCTTCTAGTTGTCATTTCAATATGGCTAGAAAGATGTCACCCTCTTTCATACAGTCCATGGCCATCCATCATTTCGTTAGTTTTTTATCAACTTATTACATGGTGTTTAAAATATTCCAGGAGAACACAAGGAGTGATAGGTCCAGTACAAGACCAGGGTCTGTGTGGAGCTTGCTGGGCTTTCAGCACCGTTGGCACCATCGAAGCTATGGCTGCCATCAAAACTGGCAAGCTTGAGAAACTCAGTGTGCAGGTAAGTTATAATATAATAGACCATGAGCAGGACCCGTTTGTTAATGACTGGTCCCACGCCCTGGATAGAGAGAGGTGGTGGAATTTGCTCTACAGTAGGAAAATAAAATTTTAAAATAATAATTTTAGTATACCGTGTTACTGGGTTGCTGAAGTCGGATATGCAGTCGCTCCATGTAAAATACTATTTAGCTGTATCCGGTTAGACTGAAAGTCGAGCTCAGCATAGTTGGGAAATGGCAAGGCAATGGCAACGATGATGAATTGTAGCCTACATCATCTTCCTGCCCTTGCCCCATGTCACTTGGGGTCGGCGCAACACGTTCTTTTCTTCCAATCTCCTCTGTCAACCGTCACGCTATCATTTACTCCTTTAACTTTCATATTATTCCTCACACAATCCATCCATCGCTTCTTTGGTCTTTCTCTCCCTCTCCATCCATCAACGTTTATATTCGTCCCTCCTCATCACATGCCCATACCAAGACAGTAGATTCCCTTTCAACTTTTGTAGCCTACCAAGACCAAAAAGTTACTACAGACCGACCGCTTTAATGAGTCCTCCGCGTTGCCCCATCAAAGGCACATTAAGCGTTCACAAAGTCCTAACAATATTCCACAGGTTATTTGCTTTAAAATAACCATAATCCACGTAGGTATTGCGATACCAATTGAACCAATACGTGATCAACCTACAGAATATTCCATTGAAATTGATACCTTCGCAAGGACCAGTGGCGGATTTACAAGTTTTCAAGGTATAGGCTGTACAGTTTTTGCCGCCCTTGCCTCTACAATTGTCATGCCCTACATTATTTTACACTCAAAGAATTTCGTTGAAATTGCACGTAAAATAATTTTTGGGTACATTAACGATTACTGGTTTGGGGGCCGCGAACTAGCTGTTTTACTCTAGAATTTGGAAGTTTGCTACTTGGAATGTGCAATGACAAGTGAGAGGGGAACGTCATCGGCAAAATTTGTTGCAGACTTCTATCTGTAAAACATCAGAAAACCGTCATGCCAAAATCTTTTTGATTTCTATGAGGGAGCAAAAAAAAAAATTCGGTCCCCAAATTTACCGCCCTAGGCTCAAGCCTACTCAGCCTGCTGGTAAATCCGCCACTGGCGACGACTCATTAAAGCGGTCGGTTTATAATTGTTTTAACAAACCCGCTAGACACTAGACGATTGCATTACCATATACCACAGTAGGCAGCGGCTAACCGAAATCTTATCGAGATTGGCTAGTGATTGTTGCCAAATTTTGACCCGGAAATCGCTTATTATCCTGTTATAGCTTGTAAATCGACATCTCCTGTGTCGTTTCGTCTGACGTCTATCATGCATAAATTCACTGATGCATGGCCTCTCAAAATAAATCGAAATGGATTAACGATTTACTTATTGATTTTGGTTTTTATTTTAATGACATGATGTATTTGTTGTTTTTTTTACTCTATGTTTTTTCCTGGGACATCCTAACTAATAATATAAATGCAAAAAGTAAGTTTGTTTGTTACCTTCTCACGCCTAAACCACTGAACCGATCATCCTGAAATTTTGCATATACGTTCTCAGGTGTACAGAAACGGACATAAGGTACCTTTCATCCCGAAAACAAGTACTGTTCCCGAGGAAAACAAAAATAACGTTCTTATGATAATAGATGGCGCCGCGTGTCTTTCGAATCATGATTGAATTATATTATTACAAACAGTACAACCCGAATTGATTGTCAAATTCTAAATTAACACTCACTCGTGTTGTAGTATACCTACCACACAAATTCTAGTCATGAATCAATTTTACATTGTAACTAGAAGTCATTAAGGACCATCATGTCAATATAGGGCCAAGAAGAAAAAAAACCAAACTACTGATCCGATTTTGATGAAATTTCTATGGGCCCAATCGGGAAGTATATTCTTTCCCATAAAAAAAAAATTTTTTTTCAAATCGGTTCATAAATGACGGAGTTATGAGCTAACAAACAAAAATAAAATACAAACGAATTGCAAACCTCCTACTTTTTTTGAAAGTGATTAAAAGTATTTTTGCATAAAATATTACATGCGCATGACCAGATGTATGGACGAAGAGGCGCAAGTAGTCTGTAAGGATCGTAGTAGCTGGCGTTCTGTTGTTTCTGCCTATGCCTTTTTTTAAAAAAGGCGTTCATTTTTTGTATGTTTGTAAAATGTTACATAAAATTTTCTAAATACTTTCAGGAAGCCATAGACTGCGCCGGTCTAGGCAACAGCGGGTGCGCAGGTGGCGACATCTGTCTGCTCCTCGATTGGCTGACGATGACCGACGCGGTGATCGAGAAAGAGACGGAATACCCTCTCCGTCTCACCGATGGTGCTTGTAAGGCTAAGAAGAATAGTACGGGAGTCAAAGTGAAGTCTTTTACTTGTGATGAGTAAGTTTGAACTTTATTGCTAGGTGTTTAAGTTAAACATAGTTTGATATTATGGTGAAATCACGGACTGATGCTGTGATAAAGAATTTTGAGCTGTATTTCAATCCTGACAAAGTTGAATAATTCGGTTGTGGAGAAAGAGACACAATACCATCTCCCTTTCACTGATGGTGCTTGTAGGGCGGAGAAGAATAGCACTGGAGTTAAAGTGAAGAGTTTTACTTGTGATGAGTTTCAGCTTTATTATTAGTTGCATATAGTAGAAAGCTGTTTAATATTACAGTGAAACCATAAACAGATGCTGTGATAAGCAAATATGAACTCTTTTTTTCATTGTTATAAGTAGTCTTGGTTAGGCTTCGTAGTCTCCTGTATTTGAGACGTCCATAAGTGGTCTCGACCTCTCACCATCACGTGTCATAATCTGCCTAGCCATTTCCCAACCATGTTGGGGTCAGCTTCCAGTCTTACCAGTATTTTACATGGAGCAACTGCCTATCTGACCACAACAACCCAGCTAGTACTGGTAATACGATACCCCTTGGTAAGATTGGAAGAACTTCTCGCCATCATGTCGCCTGCATAAACATGCATTCATTTATAACATAAAAAAAAAAAAATTCCAGATTCGTGGGGGCTGAAGACAAGATCCTGTCTGCATTGGCGACGCATGGACCGGTCACAGTGGCAGTCAACGCGCTCACTTGGCAGAACTACCTGGGAGGAATCATTCAGTTTCACTGCGGGTGAGATGGCCACATTGCTTACATTTATGACCAGCACTCGGGGTTAAAGTTGTGGAAAATGTATTGAGGAAAATGTTGTGTATGAATATAAAAGTCCCCTAAAGGGAAATTATGAATCGGGCGAATAAAAGTTTAATTGGCGACCAATATACTAAATGGGCGACTATTGTACCAAGTAAGTAACTATTTATCCGGTCATTGCGGCAAGGAGAATATAGGAAGCAAGAGCGAGCGAAGGCTGAGAGAGACTTGTGGCACCCCGACTCGGACAGGTTAGGTTCGAAGGGGATAGCGGGGTCTAGTGAGCTAGCGAAGTGAGCGAACTAAGACCCCGGAATCCCCTTCGTGTTAGGTTACTTTAAACCCTGCAAACAGGAATAGGAGCTCCGCGCAACGGGGCTACGTCGACTACGCCTTATCTACAATCTAGTGGTTTTTAGAGTCTTTGAATTATCACACTGATAGTATTGAACAACTAGTAACTCAAATTTGTATTTTCAAGTCGCTGTTTTAAACATTTGTATTCGCCCACTGTTTGTCGCTCACTTAGTACTTCAGTAGCACATTTTCAATATTTTTGACACCTTAATTTGAATTGATTTCGCTCGTTTAAATACTACCCTTTTGTAAATAAAAAACTTCTACTAAGTTACGTACCGACAATTCAATTAACAAGAAATAATCCCAAATTCAATCAACTCAAAGTAACGTACGGGTAATACGAAACTAACGAGCAATTTCACTTGGTCGGGTTATATTTCAGCGATATAAAGCGCTGTCGTCTAATTTTTTGTGGTACTGGAAAGCGTCTGACTCATGGAACGTAAACATTTGTTGAAGGAAGTTTGTGCTATTTTCGCGGATTAGGTTATATTGTTTGTTATTGTTGATTTTGTTTTTTTCTAATCAGTTAGTTTTAAGGTTGCGAATCCCTGAATGTATGTTTACAAAATGTATAGCTTCTCGTGACCGGGACTTAGATGGCTATAAGAGTAGCGGAAGACCAAAAAACGATAGAAGAAATGTGTAAAGAATGATATGGCAAGAAAGGAGGTGACTGCTAAGATGACGAGTAATAGAGAAGTATGGAAGAAGAAGACATGGTGCACCGACCACAAATAAATTGGGATAAGGGCAAGAGAATGATGATGAGTCAGGGTTAAAGTTGATGATGATAATTTCTTGTTTTGAAAACCATATTGTTTGTATCAGCAACAAGTTGCGTCCCGAATTGTAATAACATAACATCACGGCTGTAATCCCCGAAGGATTAGGTAGAGGTGTACCTAATTACACAAATTTCGTTAGTTATGTTGAAGTCCCACGTAATAGGGGGCGAGCTCGTTGCCATCAACCGGGCACAAATCCAGACTCCGTGACTGCTACTGAGAAATTCCTGATAGAAAACTCCAATAACACTTTGCCCGACTCGAGAATCGAACCCAGGACCTCATGCTCAGTCGCGCTTGCGACCACTAAACCAACGAGGCATTCAATATAATAACATATTGCAGAAAAAAAAGTGACATTTGTTTATGCCATAAACTCCTGTTAAAATACCAAAGGAACCTGGAACGTAATAGAGTGTGAACATTACTAGAATATCACACAAATTAATACCCAAAAAATATCATAGCCAAACTATCGAAACTCTCAGGTCATCATCATCATCATCTGCCTAGCCTTTTCCCAACTAAGTTGGGGTCGGCTTCCAGTCTAACCGGATGCAGCCGAATACCAGTATTTTACATGGAGCGACTGCCTATCTGACCTCCACAACACACTGGGTGATACAATACCTCTTGGAAAGTCCGGTTGTCAGACTTTTTGGGCTACTGACCACCTGTAACGACTGTCAAAGATCTACAAATGACTGCCGGGCATAACGGCTTAACGTGCTTACCGAGGCACGGAGGAAACTCGGTATGTAATGAGCCATCACCACCCATCAGACCAACCTAGCAGTGGCGAAGTTTCTATACAATTCGATACCTATCGGCTTCCCTTTGAAATTAGCACAGTCAGTATTCATCATCATCATCAACATCATCATTTCAGCCGAAAGACGTACACTGCTGGACATAGGCCTCCCCCAAGTAGTAGGTAGTCAGTAAGAATACTGAATAGACAAATAATATAATCACAATAAAGATATTTACTCCGGCTTACCTCTTACAAAAATTGACCCTTCGCTACTGCAACCTAGGCAAGCACGGCGGATCGATACTACTCAGGTATTTGATACTTTTAACGAACCCCTCATTTTTATAACTGTGTAACTCTTTATTTCTCTCCTTGTAGTGGCTCCCCAATGGAACTAAACCACGCAGTAGAACTAGTCGGCTACGACCTAACAACTGATGTGCCATTCTACATAGCGAAGAACTCTTGGGGCAAAGACTTTGGCAACGACGGCTACCTCAACCTGGCAATTGGCACTAATATATGTGGGTTGGCAAACGAAGTTGCCAGTGTTGACGTCAAGTAGTGAGAAGTGGGGGTTATGGGACTTTTTACCCGACTGCGGTGGACGTTAAAAAGAGGGTAATGTTTTTATCAAAATGAGTGATTGAGTTCTTAATGATGAAATTGTGCCATTATTGTTTAATGGTGATCCCATTAAACAGGGTGTAAGGGACAGCCTTCAACCTGTATACATTGTTTTTTTTTTTTGCAAGCATATTTTTGGTAAAGTATTGATTGGTGTTTTTTTTTTTTAATATTTTTACTTTGTGTAACTGTTATTGGGTGTATGATTTGATAACTTGGTCAGAGTTGTGATTTATGAAAACTCTGACGATTAAATTGGTCGCCTAATAACATGATGTCAAAGTATTTTTGTAAACAATTTTCATTTTAAACACCTCCCGTTTAAATCTAAAATTGTTTACAAAAAATACTTTAGTTTTGACATAAATGCCTTAAAACTGTACAGAAATGAAAGGTTAAGGATTCTGAAAAATCTGAAGGATTAATCTTGTACAGACGCCAGCACATCAAGTTACTACAATTTATCAAATTTCTTTAATAGATTTTCAACTTTATCGCTACAGCATGAGATTCAAGGTTGATTGAATCAAGCTTCCATGAGCTGGTGTCTGTACCTATGTACCTATATCTTGCCTTTGCAATCGTGATGAGTTATTTTAAGTTTTTGAAACATATTTTATATGAGCCAAACTGTTGTAACAGGGTAATGTACAAATAATTATATAATTCTTTATTTTTTATACAAGTTGCATTTCAATGGACCACATTAAACAGTCGCTGCCGGCTGTCATTCGTGGATCTTTGACAGTCGTTACGGGTAGTCAAAAACCCGAAACTGATAAAAAGACGTTGCAAAGGGTATTGTATTTCAGTGGTAGTTATTTTGAAATAAACTTAATTAATACCATTATATAATTGATTGTTGTTTAACCTTTTGAACGCTAGAGCATAAAAGCACACACGTGCCCTCCACGCCAAGCCACAATTTCAACTACAATTTTGTTACATATTTGTGTCGTTTGGCGTACAGGACACGCGCTTGCTTATCACGCATATGTGACAATGGCGCTCAAAAGGCTAACTGGAAATGCCAATGCCTCAAGGCCTAGACAAAATTATTCCATCAGCAAAAATTATGATGAAAAATCAAAAATTGTTTTGATTAACATAGCTACTGAAGAGCTTATATCAATGTTGAAAGTCGTTTGTAGAAATACAAAACGCTTTGTCAACAGTGTCTAGAAAAGTGATGGCCTCTTGTCTTGACACTGTTGTCGTTCTATGATGTGCAAGCGACATCCAACTATTGCAAATACGAGGAAGTCTCTACCTACAATGGGGACTATACACCAAAGCGGCATGTGAACTGAACGCGTATGAAAGTAGCCCACATGCACGGCGCAGGGACCTATTAATCGGGTTAAAAGGTTAACCGGTTATTCCATTAACCCATGTTTGATTAATCGTTATACGGGTTAACCCTTATAATATACGGGTTAAACATTTAAATGTTACTGATAAACTAGAATGAAAGAGACAAAGCACCAAGCGCGGACTAAGTCTGTCACTTTGTTTTGCATATTTTGTATGTACAAAAATGAACTCTGCGTGAACCGATTATTATAGACTGATTAACCTTTAGGGTCCCCTAACCCTAAAAAAATAACCCGATTAAAACCCCTTTTCGGGTAACCTCTTCGGTCCCTGACTCCGGGCTTTGGTGTGCAGGCTCCAAAAGGTCTGCAGCTTTGGACATTCTAATTAGTTTTAATTTAGTTTACGTACTTATATGTTACATTATTTTTTTGTATTTTATGTTTTGTTATTTTTGTATGTATACGCAATTTTATTTGTTTATCTCTAAGCAACCTCAATTGAATCAAAATATTATATTTAGTTACTCTTCATTATTTTTACACGTATTTCGAGATTTTATATAACTGTTAAATACAAATATAAATAGTCAATACTAGTAAATATGTATTTTAATAATGTTTTTAATTGTAAAAGTTTTTTACGTAAGTAGCAGCTAAACTAGATCTTAAGAATAATAAATATTTCAATGGGGAAGGCCTGTCAAAGCTCATTGTAGATGGCGTCACTATAGCTAGATCCCAATCTGATCATGATCAAGCTATTTTTAAATACGAAATGGCATTAACAAATTTTCAACCAATACACTTATAATTCATGGGTTAACCATTTAAATATTGCTAATTAACCAGACTGACAGAGACAAAGCACCGAGCACGCGGGTTAACTCCGTCGTTTTCTTGTATATTTTAAAGCAACAATAATTAACCCTGTGCGTGAACTGGTTATTATAGCCTAATTAACCCTATAATACGGTTTAACCTTTAGGGTTAAGGTTTTGCATTTAACCCAAAAAATAACCCGTTTAAAACCCCAAGACCGGTAACCTTTTCGGTCCCTGCTTGGAGCTAGACATGCTATCGCCATAAGTTTTGTAGTTGCCTTCCCCATTGATAAAAAATACTCGAATATTTAGGTTTTCCTAAAATTATTGAAACTCATGTGCCTTAGAAATATTACTGAATAAGTAATATTGTTGTGTTAAATAAACCTTAGATTACTGTGACTGATGGTCGGCCACTTGTCACCCTTATGCTCTAAGTGATAAGCTTGAAAAGTGGTCGACCGGTAGTGGACTCTGTAGTACAATATGCTATAATGCTGCCCGTCAGAAGTAAGACTTTGACGTTAAGTTGGCCTAGCGTAGTGCAGTTTCAAAAGAATATAGGGCCAGCTAATACTGGTTTTGTTACTAACGACGTACGTGCAATTTAGTATAAGTACGAATACTTGAACAAAATATTAATAATAATTGCTAAATAGCAATACAAAATACTCAATTAATAAGAAAAAAAACATGACTTTCAGTCGTGACACAAAATTTTACTGGAGCAGTGTGTTCCAGTAAAATTATGGAACGTCCATCTTAGTAACAATGAAATTTTGGTAGCGCGTTATTGTCGTAGCAGGACGGGTGGTTTTCGTATTTCGAGTATGCGGTCGAACGGACTAAGACAAAGCAGGCTGGGTCTGACACGGGCAACCGAAGTTATGGTCAAATTCCGTCCAGAGGTATTGGTTATTTGAGAAAGAAGTCTCATGCTAGGCCGCATCTGAAACAGTATACAGGGTGTAAGGGATACCGACGCACAAACACTTACTACGTACCTATTCAGTGTATAATTCTGAATACGATACCACATGTTCAAGGATAATTAAAAAATTTAAAAAAAAATTGCTATTTCCTGCAAAAGTACAATAATTACGTAACGCAATTTATGAAGATTTTTGACCTTCCCTCCCCGCCATGTAACGCGCCGTAACGTTTTTCTGTACACCCCTTCCCCCTCCAAAAACGTTACATCCAAACATCCAAAGTGACCATAAAGTCACAATTATGGTGCGCAAAGTACCGGATAGTCGCTAAAATACTTTTGTTATGGCTTTAATCCACTCACGCGCCGCTGTTAGCTTCTGCTACGTTTACAATAGAATCGAAGGATTTCCCGTAAGGCATAAACGAAAAAGGTTGCCGAACTTGGGCGATTTTAATTCCGTAGTTTTATTGTTAAAATAAAAAAAAATAATGTTACGTAACACGTTCTTGAATACCCCCTCCCGCCCCTGTAACGCATAGTAACGTTTTACAAGACCCCCCCGGTCCCCCAAATTGCGTTACGTAATACTTGAACGCCCCCCATTCTACACGGATCAAAATGTATGGAACAGCTGACTTTTTTTAAATTACTGGTGAAAAATTTCTCTGTGGGTTCAGAATGTGTTCAGTAATATGTGGTAACCGTTTGTGCGTCGGTGTCCTTTGTACCTTGGTGTGGTACTGTCTTTTCGTGTCTAAAAATAAACCTGATGTGGATAAGCATAACGTTTACCTAAAGAGGGTCCAATTATATGTAGTCATAGAATATACAATGACCCAGTGATATAGCAATGTCGCTTAGAAAAATATAAGGTGATGGGTTCATAATTATGTTGTTACAAAGTGACACAATACAATACAAAATAATAATGTCATTCTTAGCGTTACAAATTATAAAGTACAAAAGCAAATAATTATAAGTAACAAGCATTTAGATCTGTATATCATTTCTAAAAACAATGTAAAGTAATAGTAAGAATTCCGTATCGTATCGGCCAATGGCATTATGGCCAAGAGCCTCGACGAATATCTTTCGAGGTTTTCCTTAAGCGGTACGATCAAGGGCTTGATTCAGAAGGCAGTACTCCTCGATACCGCTCGCTTTATGAGGAGGTTCCTGTCTCTGGAGCCCCAACCACCGGTAGCTTGGACCCTGATCCCGAAACCGGCGGACCACTATTTTTTTTATATTTTTAAATGTTGTTTTAAGAAATATTTAAAAATATGTATGAATGGTAATAAAGGTATAATAATATCAGCCTATTATTGTCCCACTGCTGAGCAAAGGCCTCTTTCCATACAGAGAAGGCCCGAGCAGAGTATTTCATTAGAGCAGTTTTCATAATCATGTTTTTCGCGATGATTTTTAGCTATTTCTTTTTATATTTAAGTATTGTTTTTTTTAAAGCTAGTGCCATTTCGTAATAGTTATATTCTGCCAAAACTTTTTGTTAACATAACATAACAACACGCTTGTAGTAGTTCCCGAAGTCTTAGGCAGAGGTGTGCCTAATAGTACACCCACAATTCGACAGTTATGTTTAAGTCCCATGTAATAGGGGGCGAGTCCATTTTTGTTCGTGTTACATAATACTGTGGAGCCCTTTGGACAAAGTGTCTTAATGAAATATCTATATTATATAAATAAAAGGCTGTTTTATAAAAAAAAATTGTTTTTTATTACAAAACTTGATACTTCAACACATCCATGTAACAACCAACCAATCTATTGATTCTTGCACATCAAGCTACTACATTCTGTCAAATTTCTTTAATAGATTTTCAACTTTATCACTAAAGTATTAGGTTCAAGGTTGATTGGGAAAATTTGACAGTTTCGGGTAGCTAAATGTGCTGGCGTCTGTATAAGTCAATCATGCGCAAGCCCAGTAAGTTACTACTGGGCTTGCGCATGATTCCCATATTGCTCCGTGTTTCACGAAAACACTATCTATTAAACTAGCTGTTCCAGACTTGCGTTGCAATGCACCTTTTCCTACTACCTGCCTACTTACTACCTACCACCTACCTAAGAACCTTCTCCTGACAGTAACAAGCAGAACAAAAAAATAATTAGCGAAATCGGTCTAGCCGTTCATGCGTGATACCGTGACCAAGGGAAATAGGGATCCATTTTTATATATATAGATAGATTATATTTATTTGCTACATCCATACAAATAAAATAATCAAAGTAAAAAGACATACAAACACAAACATGGAGAAAAACTAACAACAAAGTTTAGTTGGTCATTATTAATAATACTGATATTATTATAATGATATAATACTAAACTGAATTGCTAAGTAAATAACCTAAAACATTGGGAACATAAGGAAACATGGAAATTAGTAGGTAACCATGTATTTACCGCATTTATAACCACAGTATAATACGTAAAACCGTTCAACAGGAAAAATATTAATAGTAGTCCGTGACCTTTTCACCAGTGTAAATCACGTCTGATTCCTAGTTTTTTTTTTAAACATTTATAATGTTAATGGAAGAAAAGGAGACGAAAGGCCGACCCCAAGTAAATGGGACACACAGTCTAGAAGTAAGAACAGGAATATTTAAAATGCGTCAGAAAACCGTAGTAATTTTAATATTCATCCTAGTCATGATCATTCAATTATTTGCGTGCTGGGAATTTTCCAGAAAATATTTGATTTATATGAAGAACATTAATTTTACGAATACGGTCAAAAAAAATGAAGTAACAAACTTGGCTAAGTTACAATTCGACAGTTACTTGAGGGATTTTAATAAAACATACAACTATGAAGAATATTTGAGAAGGTTCGAGAACTTTCAGGTAAGATTCATAAAATACTTTTGCTCTAGTGATTTTTTTTTGGGTGTTGCCAGTTATTACATACGGAACCGAAACGTGGTCGCTCACAATGGTCCTCATCAGAAGGCTTAAAGTCACCCAAAGGGCAATGGCTATGCTCGGAGTTTCCTTGCGTGATCAAATCAGAAATGAGGACATCCGCAAGAGAACCAAGGTTACCGACGTAGCCCGAAGAATAGCTAAACTTAAGTGGCAGTGGGCAGGGCACATTGCCGCAGAACGGACGGCCGATGGCGCCGAAAATTTCTGGAGTGGTGACCGCGAACCGGAAGACGCTGCGTTGGCAGGCCTCCCACGAGGTGGACCGATGACCTGGTGAAGGTTGCAGGGATCTGCTGGATGCAAGTCGCACGGGACCAGTTAATGTGGCGACACTTGGCGGAGGCCTATGTCCAGCAGTTCACGTCTTTCGGCTGAAATGATGATGGATGATGATGATGATGATGATAGTGATTTAATTAGGGGTGTTAAAAAGACCCTTAATGAAGCCGAAAGGCACTAATTGTTCTCCCCGTCATTGCGATTTTTTTTTCTGAAGCCTTGGAGCCTTCTGCGGAGATGCTGGAAGTCAGAGGTCCAACATTTTTAGAAGCTAAAAAAGAAATACAGGTTCCTAATGTTATAACTGTACTATAAATAGTTCCATGATCCCTGTGCTATTCAATGCACCCATCAGCTCAATGTTTTGTGTGCGTTACATTGACTCCTACCGTGATTTTTCACCCCAAAATAAAGTCGTTTCCTAGTAATAATTTTCATGTACAATAGTGATACATAGGCGGACTTAATGCCACAAGGTATTCTCTACCAGTCAACCTTTGGGTTAAATAAGAAAACATTGTGATAGAGTACAAAATAAATATATAAAAATAACTTCTTGCTATTTTTGTGTAGAGTTACTTCGTTTGATGTACAGATTGCTTCGTGAAGGATCCGTTTTCTATCAGTGGATTGGTACGGGGGCAATGGAGGTATTTGAAGTACCTAAAGTTAGAATATTAAAATCTTGTATTTATTTTTAAAGTGAAAATATTGGAACTTTGACCACCAATATCTTCGTAACTAGAAAGTTCCCATGTGTGGTCCAGGACAAAAAATGATCGCAATGACGGAAAGAACATGTACCTTTTTAAACCCTTTATAATTTACTAATTTCAGGCATCTCTAAAGGACATAGCCAGATTAAATAAGCTAGAAAACAACACAGTATTTGGTTTGACAAAGTACTCTGATATGTCTAAAGAGGAATTCGCAGATCGTATGTTGTTAAGACCCAATGCCTTAGCTCCGTGCAAAGATACAATGTTGAACTGTACAATAATGCAGACGGAGGCACAGTACGAATTAAGCATCAACAAAAAATATGAGAAAAACATACCAAGGTCCTTTGATTGGTAAGTTATTAATCATTTATAAGCATTACTTCATAGCTATCTACTAATGGACACTCATACCTAATTGTACTTTTAATACTTAACTAACTAGGTACCTTCTTACATTATAAATTTGAAAGGAACTGGTTTTTACCCGAATTCAAAAAAAGGAGGAAATTATGTATTCCACCAGCATCTTTTTTTCGATTTCTCTGTGATTACTGGTCCATTTTTCGTGATTCTTTTTCTTTTGGTGTAGGAAGCTTTCGAGGCCCACTTTACGGGTAGTTTAGGTTTTTTTTTGGGTAGTTTATGAGTATAATACGTATTTTTTCTTCTTCGTCAATGTCGATGACATGATGATATTATAATAATAACTTCTCGTTACAAAGTAAAAGAATCATTGCGAGATCCTTACATTAATTTGTACAGAAAAAAGAGTTCATTTAGAGCGTTTAAAATGTTTTTTAATGTTGAGAACACATTACCAGGAGTAGATTGATATACTTACATATTTTTAAAACTCCCGCATAATTAAGATATTTCGAAATGAAAATATCACTTTTTCGTTTCATCTCGTTGCCCATTATGTATTTTTTAATTGTAAGTTTAAATTTCAATTGTTTACGATTTTTTTCCTTTTACTGTGGCCTTTAATCGCGAATCAATAAAATTCAAAATAGAACATACTGTTGTGAAGATCGACTGCGCTGCGGGTGTCATCAATCAAGGACATTATTTGAAGCATGAAGACCAAAATTTAACCTTTTTTAAGTTATATTAAAACTCTGCTCGCACTAGAATTTTTCTTTCCATGTTAAAACAGCTATAGTTCCCTACGCAGGGTTTGCGTATAAAAATATTAAAAATTAGTTTGGTATGGCGACTTCTATACAACATTGATTTGGCTGCAATGTCAACGTGTTGGTTTAAGTTAGTTCGATACTTTCTTAAATAGATGGCGCTAACGTCACCGTAAAACGTTATTAATGGAACGAAAATTTCGAGAGCTGTGAGCACGGTGCGATGGTCTAATTGGTTAAGACATCCGGTGTACTGAATCGGAAGGTCGCAGGTTCAAACCCTGCTCGTACTAGATTTTTTCTTTCCATGTCAAAACAGCTATATTATCACTACTTAAACCTACAAAAGTCCAACACCTACACGGTCAAAATGTATGGAACAGCTCATTTAAAAAAAATTACCGATGAAAAATTTCTATGTGAGTCACATAGAAATTTTCCAAATGATGTACTGAACTCGTGGTAAACGTTTTCGCGTCGGTGTCCCTTCCACCCCGTATTCGTGTTTTTTCCACATGAGGACTGTAGATCAAAAGACTAGCAGACTGTTTAAAACTAGGAATATCTAACATCTGTGTCTGTTTCAGGCGATCGGAAGGTGTCGTAAAGCCAGTCTTGGATCAGAAGCGTTGTGACGGATGCTGGGCCTTCAGCATCGTCGGAGTCCTGGAGTCCATGTCTGCCATAGAGTTAAATGATTATCGAAGTAGAAGCATAGAGGTACAGTCACGAGCAATGGAAAGTACACACTACTACAAAAGTGCAATAACAGTTTCTTCCTGAAGATAAGACCTATTTCATAATAGTATGACTTCCAAAATTCTAGGTTCGTGAAAACGTAAAACGTTTATTAACACTGTAGGAGAAAATCGCTTTTGAATTTTTAACCGACTTCTAAAAAGGAGGAGTCTCATACAGCTTTGCCATCTTTTGATAGTCATTTCGGCCAGAAGCACCGAAGGCTCCGTATGCACTGACAGGCTGGCGTATCGCATAGAGCCCAAAGATTTGACAACTGGCTCCTACTAGCGAAAGCGCCTAGCGCGCAATGCGGCAGGATGCGACAATTATACTAATCTCCTAATACAAGCAATACATTGTTTAAAAGGTGACCTCCAATAATATGTATCGAAATGCCCATTATAATTGAAATAAACAATATTTTTTTTTTTTTTAGGGTTCTGTACCCGAAGGGTAGGTAACCAACGCGACCTTATTACTAAGCTATCCGCTATCCGTCCTGTCAGCGGGCTGTATCTCATGATCCGTAATAGGTAGACAGTTGAAATTTTCACAGAATGTGTTTTTCTGTAGCCGCTATAACAACAAATAATAAAAAATAAATTAAAGGGGGCTCCCCTACTACGATGGTACGGAACCCTTCATGCGAGAGTCCGACTCGCACTTGGCCGGTTTTCTCTTAAAACCCATTGTTTTCCTTTTCTCAGGAACTTCTAGACTGTTCAGTGGACAACAATGGTTGTTACAAAGGAAGTGTCACCATCGCGATGAAATTTGCTTGTCTCAATAAACTACAATTCGTTACCGAAAAGGAGTACCCCTTGACACTGTCCATGGACAAAACCTGTAAGCTACCAAATACAGGTTATAGTGGACTGAGTATCAAGACATTTCAACATAACTGGTGAGACTTATTTCTTTTTAAACGACTTCAAAAGAAGGAAGAGGTTATAAATTCGTTATTTTTTGTTTGTTACCTCATAACTGCGTCATTTATGAACCGATTTGAAAAATTCTTTTTTCATGTGAAAGTATATACTTCCCGATTGGTCCTACCGCAACTTCATCAAAATCGGTTCTGTAGTTTGGTTTTTTTTCTTTTAATACGTATTTTTTTCTTCTTGGGCAATGTTGATGACATGGTGATCCCTTAATAATTTCTAATTACAATGTGAAAATTTATTTACGACAAGAATTTGTGTGGTATACCTTCTACAACTACAAAGGGTAAAATAAAAAAAAACTTTCTGCAAAAAAAAACCGACTTCCAAAAAACACCAAAAACGTTTAAAATAACTATATACTCGTACTACTGAAACAAACAGAGTCACCGACATATGTAAATCAATGTGAATCATATGTATGTGTGTGAATTATATTATTATCTCTGCTGATGGGGCGATTTTAGGCCCCCAGAGAGCTGGCCTTTTTTTGGGCAACGAATCAGCATTGCCATCCAACGTGGCAATGCTGCCAACCTTCTAAGCACTTTTTCTGTTGACAGCGATGTGGTCGATTTGTTGTGGGTTTTTCCATGAGGAATTTCTTAGTAGCAGCCACGGAGTCTGGATTTGAGGCCGGTTGATGGCAATAGGCTCGTCCCCTATTACATGGGACTTAAATATAACTGGCGAATTGTGGGTACAAATCTGCCTAATCCTTCGGAGATTACAGGCGTGATGTTATGTAATGTTCCACAGACTATTTCACGAATGTTGACGTACAGCGCCTTTCTGACAATGCCGTCCGTGCGCCAAAAGCACTTCACTGGACTATACAAGGTATAAACGGACTCTTCACGAAGCCGTCAACCAACCTTTCTGTACCTACATCAAACTAAATAACTCTACGCAAAAATTATTTCTGGGAAACGTTTTCTATTTCTGGGGTGAAAAATCACGTTTTTTGGATGGACCGAAAGTAACGCACTCAAAACATTGTGCTGATGGATGCATTGAATAGTATGGAGGTCATGGAGGATTTAAAGTAAAATTAAAAAATTGTAAACCTGTTTTAAAAAAAAAATTGGAACTTTGACCCTCAATATCTCCATAACTAGAACGTTCCCAGGTATGGTCTAGAACAAAAAGATGATCGTAATGACGGGGAGAACATTAGTCCATTAGTGCCATAATTATGGACGACGGACGTGTTGTTCCATTGTAGTTGACTTCTAAGCGGACGAAGTCGCGAGCAGACACTAGTCTTTAATATTTCCGCTTGTAACCTTTCAGTACAGTTAACGAAGATAAAATGGTGGAAGTGATAGCAACACACGGTCCTATCATCGCGGCTGTTGACTCTTCGAACTGGAGAAACTACATCGGAGGCGTTATTACAAGGGCTTGCACGTAAGTGATACATGTTATGTTATGTTATTTAGAAACCTTTTTGGCAACCTAACATTTAATTCAACATTGAAACCCTTTTTTAACCGACTTTCTTCAAAAAGGAAAGAGGAGGTTCTCAATTCGGCTGTATTATTATTTTTTATTATTATTTTAATATATTTCCATAGAAATTTCATCACAATCATTTGTTCATTAGTTTGGTTTTTTTCTTCTTGGTCTATGTTGACAAGAATTAGTGTTGTAGACTGCAAATAAAAAGGGCAAAAAAAAACATTCTGTAAAAAAAAACCGATTTAAAAAAAAACTTGACTTTCGGAATTCGGTGGCAAAAAAGTAAATGAAACAAACAAAGTCACCGACTTCCGAAAGTAAAGATATTTTAGACTTTTTTGTGTTTTTTTGGAACTTGGTTTTTTTTGCAGATTTTTTTTTATAAAGTTTTGTCTCTTTTACCCCTGCGTTTCTAATCACCCTGTTTCACGGTATCTATTATCAGAATTGCCAGTCTTAACATACCTGATAGGATTTTATTTTGGGATATCTACCACAACATCCTTTACAAACCGCATCGATTAATTTAACAGTCAACCTTAGGTAATTAAAATTCTTAGGTATTTTTGTAACGAAGTAAAGACGCCAGCACATCAAGCTATTACAATCTGCCAAATTTCTTTAATAGATTTTTAACTTTATCGCTAAAGCATTAAGTTCAAGGTTGATTGGGAAAAATTGACAGTTTCGGGTAGCTTGATGTGCTGGCCAGTCTGTACCTAGAAATATCGTACCGAAAGCCTATATCTATACTAATATTATAAAGCTGAAGAGTTTGTTTGTTTGGTTGAACGCGCTAATCTCAGGAACTACTGGTTCGAATAAAAAAAATCTTTTAGTGTTTGATGGTCCATTTATCGAGGAAGGCTATAGGCTATATAACACCACGCTACGACCAACAGGAGCCGAGCAAAAAAAAAATCAAGTCAGAATCGCGGGTGAAACCGTGGGGCTCAGCTAGTCTATTAATATGGGTGAATTTCGCTAGTTAAACTGATCGCGATCAGCAAATGACAGTACGGTTGGCGCAGTGGCTGAGCGATTGACTGCTGCGCTGTGTGACGCGGGTTCGATCCCCGCACAGAACAAATATTTGTTTTGCCTACAGATCGTTGTTCCAGGTCTGGCTGTTTGTGCATGCGAGTTTAAATGTTTGTAAATGTACCCACGATACAGGAACTCCTAGTGAGGGGTAACGTTTAAAAAAAACAAAAACTGACAGCTCTGGAACTCAGTGTCTAAATTGTTAAGGAATATTGAGCCTTTGACAGCTTTAGATCGCGGTTTTAAATTATGTTCTAGTTTTATTTATCGGTGTATTTCGCCGTAAATGTATAAATGACTCGCTTTTACTCGCGGCCGCGGCTCCTCTTCGCTCGCGCTTCACTTTAGTGAAAGAATTTTCAAAATCTGATTAGAAGATAACCCCATCGATACTTGCGAACTTACCTCTTCATAATAATTATTAGTATGATGTCGTCTTGTGAACATAAAAAAACCATAATAAATGATAAAACATGTCAAGACGATTAAGCTGTTCAATATTATCCTAAACGTGAGAATTATTATTAAACTCTTGTCAGCAAGAAAGTAGTCGCGGTTATGTATAATTTTTTTCGATTTTCGTATAACCGAAGTCACTGAATTATTTAGTAGGTAAAAACATATGACTCCGTTTATACAAAAACCACAAAATAATACGTCGATGTCTTGTTAAATACACTTTAAGTTGCCGTGTCCGCCGTAGTTAGGTTTTGGTTTAGATCTTTTTTTAATACTACCCTACTATTTGGTATATGCAATTTTTTCTTGACTTTGTAGATTTTGACTGTCAAAAGATGATTAAAACCTTCTCTCTTCCGCAGCCGAGGCATATCCAACCATGTGGTCCAGATCGTTGGCTACGAAGGGTATGGGCGCCCCGATAAGGACACACCCATACCATATTATATCGTCAGGAATTCCTTCGGTGAAGACTGGGGGGATAACGGATACGTGAAGATTGCTATGAAGCACTATGATGCCGCCGGCGTTCTAGTTCAAGACGTATGTGGAATTGCTGAACAGATCACTGCTATGGACGTGATGCGTCCAAATTAAGCATAGTTTGAAGTGATAGTTATCGTTGATAATTATCTTGATAATTATACCTTGCTAATTATTTTGATAATAAAAAAAAAACATAAAACTAATATACATATTTTAATAAGAGCGGATTTCACCTATGAAACTGAAGGCGATCAATACATTTAAAACGCGTTCAAAACTTGTCAGTTTCACTAAAATTATAATTTTATCTTTGATAAATATAATTATCAAAGATAAGTATCTTGATAATAACAAAAATCATTAAACTGTAATAAATAAACTTAGAGTGTATCTTGCAATGCTATTTTTCGCTTCCACGAAAACGCGTTAAGAGTCAACTTGAAGAAATCGGTCATGAATATTTTGTTTAATTAATCAACAAGCAGAACATGTGGTACGTTTGTGTTTAAACTAAATAATAAAACTATTAGTAATAATTATAAATGTCTTTACATCATATTTTAGAAAGGAAATTATAATTTTGAAAGTAAAAATTTAAAAATAAAGACATCAACTTATGAATCAGCGTGGATAATTATCTGATAATTACCCTAAAAACATCTGATAATTATCATGATCATTATCATTTATCATTTTATCATTTTTAAATTGTATATTGAATATTTTTGTATGAAGCATGGCCACTTGGCCAGCCAAACTTTCGCTGTTTCATTTTATTTTCAAAATATCAGCCACGCATACAACCTGTATTAATCAATAGCTGATATCAATACAAACATGTATTTTAAGAAACAAAATAGATATTTGATAGTATCTACTATTGTTTATTCTTTATTTGGTTAACCAAGCCTTGTTTGCACAATACATTTACCAAAAATATTTATTGGTACATTTATAAGTGCAACAATTTATTATAATTATAATAAATTATAGGCTAACACCACATGCACCTATATTAAACATAGAGCTGGGATGTAAATTACTTGTGCATTTATGTAGTAGGTATTGTCGTTAAATAAATATAATAATAATTATCTTGTCTTTTTATTGTGTCCTTAGAAAACTCATAATATAATATTCTGCCAGTGGTAACATAATGAGACATTTGTATTACAGTTACAGTTTAGGTAAACAATTTTTATGTAGGTACCGACGTGGCTTCATTTTTCCTTATAATTCTTTTTACTTACTTTTTATAAAATAATAAAGTTTTATTGTATTTTTAAAAACCCAAAAAAATTATATCCCCACATGGAAATTTTTCTATCGGTATTTTTTTTCCGTTCGTATATTATTATTTTGTTGAATACTACTAAGCGTTTGTGCGTCGGTGTCGCAACCACCCTGTATATCAGCACTCCTTCTGTGCGTGAGGTCCTAGGTGATTCTCAGATCGGCCAAAGTGATATTGGGTTTTTCTGTCACGAATTTCTCAGCAGTAGCCACGGAGTCTGGATGTGCGATTTACCTACATGGGACTAAATTACAATTTGTGAAGTATTGTACTAAAAGTACTCTACCTAGCACTTCGGGAAAACAGGCGTGATGATAATGTTAGGTACTTAATATGTAGTCGTAGATATGCAACGCTAGAATCGCGAATCCACGTTAGATTATTTTATATGCAAACGGCAAAGTTTTGGAACAAGTTTGATGTATCGAACGACTCCACTATCGTTTAGGAACACACTAAAATGAACGATATATTATTATTATGCTCCTTTTGCTACCAAGTACACCAATGAACCTTGAGTTGCGGTTGTTCGACCTATCCCACACTCCAGTTCAACCGCACGAACTTCGCAACACTATAAATTCAAATTCCGAACTTCACTTCAGTTGGGGACCGACCGCCGAGGAAAACAGACGTATCTAACTCTTATCTTTTGGTATGTTACTGTTTATTATTTTATGTGTTTGCTATCTGACTACTTTATGTTGTAATTGTGAATGATAAATACACGATAAGTTGTAGGTATAATAATTTATTATGTTTTGTTATTTTGCGACCGATAAGTCTTGAGTTGGAGAATGAAGTGGTTAATTGTAAATAACTCTTTTATTGTTGGTTTGATAAGCGTTTTCAGTGTTACATTGACAAGTCTTTATTTGTGAAGTAATGATGTCTGTTTAAATAGCTAACCGTCTTCATTTTCATGAGTCATCATTGTATCTATGTGACAAATTTACATAACATTATATGTTTTAAAAATGGGGTGTGCAGAACTACTCATTCTTGTTGTCATAATCATGGCTTAGAAATCCAAAATTAAACAGTTAATCGTTCCATATGGTTTTGTGCGAAGAATATTCTGTATTTCTGCAGAAAACTTGGGTACCTATTTATGAGTATAAACATTAAACAGTGTATTGTAGTAGATAGTTACTTCAAATTGCATGACATAGCAACACGCCTGTAATCCCCAAAGGGGTAGTCAGAGGTGTCAGGGTGGAGGGGTCCCCTAAGATCACGACCCACTGACCGAGCTATTACTTCAAAATTCCTGACCCAATAACATTTTGCCCGACGCGCGACGTGGGCATAAAACAAAGCCTTACGCGGCAGTAGTTTTGCGACCATTTTAGCAAGATCAACGATACAGTTTCAAACTAGATACTTAAAATTCTTGCATAGTTACTAATAAATTATCTCTGATAATAAACTCATGGTAAGTATCAGATAACACTCCTCAAGAGAATAACGCATTCGTTCGTAAGTTTACACAATTGTCTTGCAATGGGTAACTGTCTCGTTACCCGACTCAGCAGCTCCAAACGCTATCGTCGAAACAGCGAAAAGCCGAATAAAACGTGAGTACCTACAGTTATGTATTTAGCAAATGTGTTTAGCCTTAGCCGGTTGGGTCAGTCAAAACTATTTTTGATCAGGCCATTGGTTTACTACTTAGGCGCGATTTATACAGAAACTGCGTAAGGTGAAGGCACGGCGCAGCGCAGGCAAACGCTTTCATACAAAATATACGTAGGCGACGTCTCGTGAATTACACTCCAGCGTCGCGGCGCCGTCACGCCGTACTTTCGTTTCGTTATAAATTCGACGTCTGTGCTGCGCCTGCGCCGCGCCTTCACCTCTTTACGTCGTTTCTGTATAATTCACGCCTTACGCTTTACCACTTATTCTGACAGGGTTTTGAGCACAAAGACACAGCACCTATCTAGAGTGTCCTGCATTTTAAATGGGGGATGAGACACTTTGCACCTTGTTCCTTTAAAAGCCTTGTCCAGCTGTGGAATGTTCATAATGTCAATCTAGTCTCAGTTTACCTCTTCAAATTTACTTAGTGCTGAATAGGCCTTTTTCATGCTCCTGCGCCACTGCGCAGTGTCATACTTTCGTCTTAGTTGGATGTTACTGACTAGAATAAGTCAGTCCGAGGTGGTCGTTTTAGGGACGGATAAAAAAGGCAGCGTAGTTCGGTAAAGCATCAGCTATATGGATTTGTGTTGAAAATAATGAGGCTTAAGGAGTGACCGTACTTATCAATGAGTCCTCATTAGAGTTTATTAGCAGTGATAGCCTAGTGGTGTGACCGTCGAACTGCCAAGTCATATGTCTGGAGTTCGAACCCAAAACACGCACCTCATGTGCGTATTGTGTAATTATCACTTGCTTTAGTGAAGGAAAACCTCGCGAGGAAACCAAACCAGCATGCCTGAGAGATATTTCTCGACGGCATGTAAAGCCAAGTCAGAAGCCCATGGGCGGCATAAAAATTCTGACACCAGGTTACGCACTAACTACACGAAAAAAGGAAGAAGAAAATCATTCCTTGTCTCCATCAATTGGCTGTCCTTAAAAGGAATTCTAAAGTCTAGCTGATGATTATTTTTGTATGTCAGAATTCCAGAAATGGTGTCGCTGGTACAAGAAGACTTCGGAGTGTACAAGGAGAAGAAGGTGAAGAAGTTCACATGGAGGACCACTGGCGGAGCGGAGATATCTGTGATATCTTACGGGGCTATCATTCAGGCTATTAAGGTGAGGCGGTGCATCTGGGTCGTAATTACCCTTCAGAATAAAAGTAACCGTCACTTCGATTTCAGATGGCCTAGACAAGTGGCCATATTTTTACTAGTTTAAGGTACCTGTTAAATATGGCCAGTTTAAACAGAATTGACATTAACTTTCGGTAGCTTATGTCAAACTTATGTCAAAAATTTGTTTTTGACTTTCCCAACATCTTTATCGCTGTCAGAATGACACTTTGTAAGGCAAACTGATGAGCATCTACCACGCCACAGCGAGCGATCAAAATGTGGTCGGGAATATTGTTATTCATTAAATTTGCGTTCCAAAATGTTAAAAAAGGTGTTACAAATTATATTAAAATTAAGTTTATGCAAATTGATAAGAAGTAACCATTTCTAATGTTACAATTATAGAGTTACCAGTAACATATTATTATGTAGGTACTTAGTACAATTATTACTATTATCATTAGCAATTATAGACATAGTAGTAACATAAAGCAACATCATTAATTATAACAATATTATTTATTATTGCAATCAATAGTATTCTTCTAGAAGAAAAATAGTATTATAGTAGAATATTAGTAGATTTATTATTTGTAATTATTGAGATCAATTTCAATTAGATATATTATTATCATATTTAAAACATTCCATACATTGTTAGTAAAATAATACTTTAACTAAGTTAGTAAAATTATTTATTTATAATTTGATTATGTGAACACACAAATCTACTTTTGTTGCTGACCGTCTTACAAACTCAAGTTTGAAATAACTGTCACTAAATTCCAGATCCCAGACAGACTAGGAGTCAAGGAAGACCTAGTCCTCGGCTTCGATGACCTTGATGGTTACGTGACCAGGAACACTCCATATCTTGGAGCCACCGTCGGAAGGTGTGCCAACCGCATTGGCAATGCCACCTTCGAAATCGATGGCCAGACTTATAACGTTTCCAAGAATATTGGCAAGGATCACCTGCATGGGGGGATTGTTGGGTTTGATAAGGTATCTAAGATGATAACACCAGTGCCTAACCTCTGAAGGGTTTGGCAATGCTTTAAGGTATTTAACATAACATAACATCACGCCTGTAATCCCCGAAGGGTTAGGCAGAGGTGTACCCAATAGTACAGTACAGTAAGTAAGTTTCTTGTATTAGGGGGCATTCCTATTGCCATCAACCGGGCATAGATCCAGACTCCGTGGCTGCGTCTGAGAAATTACGGATTGAAAAATGCAATGACACTGCCCGACCCGGGAACCGAACCCAGGACCTCTTGTTCAGCAGTCGCGCTTGCGACAACTAGACCAACGAGGCAGTCAAATCGTGGAGGTCGTGGTGTATGGTAAATACCCATATTGCACCAGTTACGTAAGTTTACGTCCCGAGTTTACGAGCCTATGAGCCGGACACAAAAATCCAAACTCCAGGCTACTACAGAGAATTTCGTAATAAATAACTCAATAACATTTCTTGACCTGGGGATCGAACTCGGGACCACTACTCAAGTTGGAAATCTATACGTCTGTAGTAGTCTAGTAAGTCCTCCTGACATTTTTGGTCACGGCGGCCAAGATTAGCCAGCGACGCGGGAGATATTATAGTGCACAAGCGTGTGCGCAGGCACAGGTGCACTCTCTCTGTCCTCACACTCAAAGTCAAGTCCGACGGAACGGCAAACCGACAAGGAGAGAGATCAGGCGCAGGACCAACGGCTTAACATGCTTTCTGAGGCACGGGGGTATCATACCGCCAACTTCCAAACTCCGGGCTACTACTGGGGAATTCCTAATGGAAAAATCCAATAAAAGTTTTTGCAGGACTCTGAAATCGAACCCCACGCTCAGCGGTCGCGACTGCGACCGCGAGACCAAAGACGCAGTTTTTTTTGTTTATTAAAATAATTGATTGACAAAACATCAAAACGAAAGTTATAGAGTCACAAGCATAATAACAACTGCAGAGCGTATGCCTCAAAAAGTAACGAAAAACACTTATTCATCTTCCAGGTTGTATGGGACCACACAATAGTAGGCTCCAAGGTCGTCTTCAGCTACCTATCCAAGGACATGGAGGAAGGCTACCCTGGAGACCTGGTCACCACTGTAGCATATGAAGTGACTGACGACAGCAAACTCCTGGTTGATTTCAAGGCATCCACCACTAAGAAAACCGTGGTTAATCTTACCAACCACTCTTATTTCAACTTGGCGGGACATGATGGTGGAGCGGAGGAGCTGTATAAACACTATGTGGTCATCAATGCTGATAAGTGAGTGATAAAATATATATTAGCATAATATTACGTATATATACCCCCTTCGCCTCGTCCACGTTCATATATCTGGACCATCTGGTCATACACCCACGCAGCCACCAGTTATATTTAAGTCCTATGTAATGGGGACGAGCCTTTTGCCATCAATCGGGCATGTATCCATAGGCTGCAAGTGATACATTCCTGATAAAATCAATCAGTCACACTCTGCCTGAGTTCGGAATCGAACCCAAAATCTTATGCTCTGCAGTACAGCTTGCGATAACTAGATAAACGAGGCTGTGTCTGACAAACATAAAAACGTAATTCATATTATGTTGTTCCTTTCCAGAATCACCAAGACTGACTCCAACTCGATACCAACAGGTGGATTCTCCGCCGTTCAGAACAGTCCATTCGACTTCACAGTCCAGAAAAAGTTAGGCGACGCGATGTCAGCTGGAGCTAATCTTTTTGATGACAATTACTGCATTGAGACTCTTGGGAAACAGGTGAGGATTTGAATTTAGAATTTCAGACCTTCCCAATTCAAAATGCTAAGTGCCATCTCGCGATCCTGTAAAGCAGTGATAGCCTAGTGGTGTGATCGTCGGACAACCAAGTCATAGGTCTCAAGTTCGAACCCAAGGCACGTACCTACCTCTGATTTTTCTAATTCATGAGCGTATTGTACAGTTATCACTTGCTTCGGTGAAGGAGTTGTTCCTTCGTGAGGAAACCTGCATGCCTGAGAGATATTTCTCGACGGCATGTGAAGCCAGGTCAGAGGCCCATGGGTGGCATAAAAACTCTGACACCAGGTTAACCTAACCTAACCTAACCACACGATAAAGAAGAAGAGAAATCCGTTGTATTGAACTGTATTATCTTGACAACAGAATCCCAGTGTTTCCGCTGTTATCCAGAACGAAAGGAATTATAAATTACCGCGCCTTTTATGATTGCTTGAGCAATATAATGTCGGCAGCCGACTTAGGCTGTCTAGAAGCGTTCACCGAGAACAGAAGCTCGCTAGTATAATCTTAAAGTTATCTTAAGAAATAACCTCAATTTCTGTTTTCAGGTCCTTACCCTCGCGGCCACCGTAACCCATCCACCTTCAGGCCGCTACCTCGAAGTCCACACCGACCAACCAGGAGTTCAGTTCTACACTGCTAACTTCCTACCATCCCCTACCGAACCAGCCCTGGTGGGCAAGAACGGGGTTGGGTATCGTCGCCACGGCGCCTTCTGTCTGGAAACACAGACTTACCCAGATGCTGTACATCATACCAATTTTCCAACTTCGATCTTGGTGCCTGGAGAGGAGTATGTTCATCGTGTGTTGTATAAGTTTGGGGTGTACAATCCTGACAAAGTTGTTGATGCACCTTCTGTGATGTCGGCTTAGAAAGAAGAATGGTGAGGGGGGACCGCAGTTGTCGACGTGGAATCGGCTAGACGCGGACTGAAAAAACGTTGTATATGTAATAAAAGCGAAAAATACATCGTTTGCTTCGATTCAGACGACGCGACTCCACGAACTTAATGCTACATGATCTACTCTAGCCGATTTCATGTCTATAAGTATGGCAACTCCCTTACTTGAAGAATTAAAAATATGGCGAAGTTACAACACCTATAAAATGCTAAGATCTGCCAGTTGTGGCAAATTATTAATTGATAGGCTCTGGCGGTAATGTTCTAAGGTGGAGAAACTTATTTATTTATTTACTTGTACACCTTAAAACATTATCGATCATAGCTCTCTCATCGCTCGTGTATAACTTTTTGATGCCATATTTTATACAGGGTGTAACAGAAAGGGTATAGTCATATGAAAGGATATGCTGCAGACCATCAAACTGAACAACTTCTAATAGAAAAAATATCAGCTGTCCCCTACATTTGGGTCGAGTAGGTATTGAAATTTTGTATGGGACAGCTGATTATTTTTTCGTATTTACGATATTGGACCCATGGAGGAAGTTGTTCAGCTTGATGGTCTGCAGCATATCCTTTCATATGACTATACCCTTTCTGTTACACGCTGTATACTTACATAAGTAGGTACTGATATAATGAAATTAAATTATTTATTGGACTTTATATACCCTTTGTAATAAAACTACCAACATGATTTATTATCAACATTGTTTTATTTTCTTAAAATTATAACAAAAAGTTACGAGTATATATTAGACATTGACAAAATTTATCGTACAACTTAATGTCTAATTGACATTTTTGCTTGAAATATTCGACATTTAGTTTAAAAATGTTTTATTTATGTCATGGCTAAATAAAAAAACCTTAATTACTATTTAAACTAAATACATTAGCTGTATTGAGAAGGCGTATTTTACAAAATCCACCATAAATATTTAAATATTTTATAAAAAAGAAATCAATAAAAAGGCAGATCTTTCACACCAGGTTTTAAGTTTTCTCTACAAATGGATTCTTTGTGGTCTGAAACACATGACAAGGTGAAAATTATATTCGTATTTAAATAAGTAGATTATTTAGCTCCTTATTACATAACATCATGCCTTGTAATCCCCGAATGGTTAGGCAGAGGTGTACCTAACAAATACACCCACTTTTCGCCAGTTATGTTTAAGTCCCATGTAAAAGGGGTTGAGCCTATTACCATCAACCGAGCACAAATCTAGACTCCGTGGCTGCTACTGAGAAATTTCTGATGGACAACCCAATAACAATTTTCCCGACCCAGGAATCGAACCCAAGACCTCAGGCTCAGCAGCCGGGCTTGTGATCACTAGAACAACGTGGCAGTTATTATTTATAAAAAGGAATGAATATTAGAGCTGGATGCGAGTCGCACGGGACCGGTCAATGTGGCAACACTTGGGGGAGGCCTATTTCCAGCAGTGGACGTCTTTCGGCTGAAATGATGATGATGAATATTGGATTCGAGATAGGTATTTAATTATCTTCCTTTAAAAAGTCACATCAGTATTTATAGTCCTTTTCAGTTATTTTCTTCATAATTGGCACCACTCAAGTCAAATTTCAACATTAAAGTGACTTTAAAATAATATTATAGTTTAAAAAAACCAAAAAATACGCTTTAGTGTGACGTCATTTTATTCCTCATATTCTTCTCAGCAAACCCTTTCATTTGATACTCATATCATAAAAATATCTAATCCGCCATCTTTGGGAGTTCACCATAGTGGATTTAGAACGACGTCACTTAGCTTAACATGCATTGTCATCAAAACTGAATATGTATGCAAAACTTCAGCTCAATCGAAAACCGGAAAGTGGGTCAAATTTAACTTCTAAGATTATTTTACATAGTAGCAGGTGAAGTTAATAAAAGCGTGTTAATAGGGTGACTGGTAGGCTGCTGTGGTTAGAGAAAATAATTCTAAAAGGACTGTATCAAGTTTTTTTTTAAATATTAAATCGTTTTTCTTGACAGCTACTGCCACCAGTGACGTTAAAAACAAAACTCACTTAACACTAAATTTAAAACTAAACGGTCAATGAACCCTATAACGACGCGTCGATACCATTCTTCCGATTTTGGTCGCTGTCCCCATTTTGAGCCGTCTCCCCATTCTCCTTGAGTGTGTCCCCCCACGTCAGGTTAAGGCTTCTCTTCATGCCATCATCCAATGGCGGGATTAGGGAGCGAGGCAGCAGGAATGTTGACAGATTGAACAGATCCAGGAACACTTTGTAGCGGTCACTGGAAAATTAAAAGAAGTATTATACACTAGCACTTCGCCCACGACTTGTCCGCATAAATTGTGATAGCTCGGCTAATATGCATGATAAAAATATAGCCTACAGCACCCACGAATAATGTAGCTTTCTGCCAGTGAAAGAATTCTCTGAATTGTATCATAAGTTCCGAGATTAAATGTGTTTTACAAAAAAAGATAATTAAAAATTTCTGTTTCTATGGAACATCTAAAATCAGTCTAATTTAGCTGTAACACTATTTTTCGAAAATGTTTTCTGATAATTTTTTAGACCTATGAATTCTGCTTATGCGTATGAAGTTTCATTAAAATCGGTTCAGTCATTTCGAAAAAAAAAGGACTTGAAAGTTTGTATGAAATGCCGTAAGTCGTAAACGCTCTTAAGTCCCATGTAATACCCCTATTACATGGGACTTAAGAGCGTTTGCGGGTGAGCTTATTGGCAACAACCAGGCACAAATTCGGAAAAATAAATAAAACAAAAAGGCTTATTTAATAGTCTCATCACATTTTATAACCGTCAAAGTATTTGCGGCTGTCAACAGTTATAGTTAAGGTAAATAAGTGAATAAATAATTATTTCCCAGTCAGTAGACGAAGTCATCAGTGGTTTACAGCAATGTTAATCATAATTATATTTTAGAAATATATTGATCGCCATAGTTTGTAGGAGAGAGAGAATTTGGCAGCTCATCGAATGACCTAGGTTAGGTCGTCCTAGATAATAATTTGTCACACAATGGTTTAATACACGAACGGTGGGCAGTGTTCGTGAATAATTATTTATCAATTGTTTTCTGCATTCAGAATTTGAGGTAGACCTTAGAGAACTTTGCAAACTCAAGCATAACTTTTTTTTCCAAGTCCTTTACTTCAACTTCTCAACCGGGTGTTATAATGATAATATTGATTTACTACCCAGCAATTCATTAGTTCGTGTATTAAATTATAGTAAAACGAATCACCGAGCAGAGGGCTGAGTCTCAACGGATCATAGCACTACGTGCTACTCTGCCGCTCACAACACCCCGCCAGGAACGGAAGTCGTCTACAGACTGTTCCGAGCCCCGACATCGAACTGAGCTAAATTCGGACCTTCGGAGCCGTGATGCACGCATTAAACGGACAGCATCGATCTCCGCGGTCCAAATGGGCTTCGACGTCGTACCTCACGTGGTGAAGCGCGACTAGCATAGTCACATTGTTTGGAGCCTCTCGACTCTCGGGGCTCCACATAAAGCATATCCTTGCCGGATTTGGCTAGATGGGTTTCTCCCTTAGATGCGTTCAGGGATTCTCCCGCGGATGATAGCTTCGCACCACCGGCCGTTCGACCGAGTGCAAACCAAATGTCCGACACCATTGTTATTGTGGAATTTAACGGTATTACTATCGCAACGACACGCCATCAGTAGGGTAAAACTGACCTGTCTCACGACGGTCTAAACCCAGCTCACGTTCCCTGTTAGTGGGTGAACAATCCAACGCTTTGTAATTTTTGCTTCACAATGATAGGAAGAGCCGACATCGAAGGATCAAAATGCAACGTCGCTAGGAACGCTCGGCTGCCACAAACCAGTTATCCCTGTGGTAACTTTTCTGACACTTCTTGCTAAAAACTCTTTATACAAAAAAATCGATAGGCCGTGCTTTCGCAGTCCCCATACGTACTGAATATGTGGATCAAGCCAGCTTTTGCCCTTTTACTCTACGCGAGGTTTCTGATCTCGCTGAGCTGGCCTTAGGACACCTGCGTTATTATTTGACAGGTGTACCGCCCCAGTCAAACTCCCCGCCTGGCAGTGTCCTCGAACCGGATCACGTAAGAGCTGTATGTACAAGTTAATGTCGCCAGCACGTTTTACGCTTGAATCTCAAAAACTGGCACGCAGGCCGATATGATCGACCGCGTGCTGTTTCCGCCCAACCGAGTTAGTAATAAAACAATGAAAGTAGTGGTTTTTCAACGACGATCGCGCAAACGATCTCCCACTTATGCTACACCTCTCATGTCTCCTTACAATACCAGACTAGAGTCAAGCTCAACAGGGTCTTCTTTCCCCGCTGATTCTTCCAAGCCCGTTCCCTTGGCTGTGGTTTCGCTAGATAGTAGATAGGGACAGTGGGAATCTCGTTAATCCATTCATGCGCGTCACTAATTAGATGACGAGGCATTTGGCTACCTTTGAAGAGTCATAGTTACTCTTGCCGTTTACCCGCGCTTGCTTGAATTTCTTCATGTTGACATTCAAAGCACTGGGCAGAAATCACATTGCGTCAACACCCGCGAGGGCCATCGCAATGCTTTGTTTTTATTAGACAGTCGGATTCCCCTTGTCCGTGCCAGTTCTGAGCTGACCGTTAGTGGCGGCTGTTAAGAACCGCGTCGATCGTGCACGAGACGCAACCAACGCAGTTCTCGCAGCTGAGAAAATTCACAATAGGTTGGAAGGTCGATCCAGAATTACGCTAGCACCCCGAGGGGCACAAGCGCATCCTCTGGGCCGCCTCGGCTTCATGTCCCAGCACAACCACCCCGGTCCTCAGAGCCAATCCTTATTCCGAAGTTACGGATCCAATTTGCCGACTTCCCTTACCTACATTATTCTATCGACTAGAGGCTCTTCACCTTGGAGACCTGCTGCGGATATGGGTACGAACCGGCGCGACATCTCCACGTACATCCCTCACCTGAATTTTCAAGGTCCGCAGAGAGTATCCGGACACCGCTGCAAATGCGGTGCTCTTCGCGTTCCGAACCATATCTCCCTTCTATAGGATTCCATGGAACTCGAACGCTCAGGCAGAAAAGAAAACTCTTCCCGGACCTCTCGGCGGCGTCTTCAGGCCACTTTGGGTTACCCCGTCGAACACTCGCTGTAAAAACGAGGGAACGATTATTGAAACGGTTCCGCTGCCGGGTTCCGGAATAAGAACCGGATTCCCTTTCGCTCAAAGGGCGTTATTTATCAATACTATACCAATTTTGGTATCTGTTGACAAAAACTCGCCACATCGACATAAGATTTCTCTTAGAGCTTAGGATCGACTGACTCGCGGGCAACTACTGTTCACGCGAAACCCTTCTCCACGTCAGTCCTCCAGGGCCTCACTGGAGTATTTGCTACTACCACCAAGATCTGCACCGACGGAGGCTCCAAGCGGGCTCACGCCCAGACCCTTCTGCGCTCTCCGCCGCGCACGTCCTACTCGTTACGGCTTAATGACGTCACAGAGGACGTCGCACATGCCGGTAACGGTAGTGTATAGGCAAAACGCTATAGCGCCATCCATTTTCAGAGCAAGGCATCCTATACAGGTGAGTCGTTGCACACTCCTTAGCGGATGCCGACTTCCATGGCCACCGTCCTGTCGTCTTAGACCCCTTACGTCTTTTTGTGTTACTTTGAGCGTTTTTTGGGCGCCTTAACACTACGTTTGGTTCATCCCACAGCGCCAGTTCTGCTTACCAAAATTGGCCCACTAGGCACCGTCATCAGATCTCCAGCTTCAACATTCAAGCAAGCCGGAGAACTCACCCATTTAGAGTTTGAGAAAAGGTCGAGGTCGTTTCAGCCCCAATGCCTCTAATCAGTCGCTTTACCGGATGAGACTGTTGAAATCGGCGCCAGCTATCCTGAGGGAAACTTCGGACGGAACCAGCTACTAGATGGTTCGATTAGTCTTTCGCCCCTATACCCAGTTCCGACGATCGATTTGCACGTCAGAATCGCTTCGGTCCTCCATCATGGTTTCCCTTGACTTCGACCTGACCAGGCATAGTTCACCATCTTTCGGGTCCCAGCATTTATGCTCAGAGTGCATCTGCATTCACGGATTGGAAACGAGACACCTCGGGAGTGCGAGAGATCGATCTAGATCGACGCTCCATCTTCCCTGAGCGCGCGGCTTGCACACGCATTTACTTTCGTTGCGCCTTTCAGTTTTATTATCTCAATGACTCGCATACATGCTAGACTCCTTGGTCCGTGTTTCAAGACGGGTCCTGCGAGTGCCCGAAACAGAATCATCGCAGACAGAGACGCGCACAGTCCGAGACAACACGGCGGCGACAACAGACGCGTCGCACCAACATCCGCACTAAGGCGTAGACGCTGAATACGACGTGACTTGCGTCGGGCCGGACGCGTCTAAAGCGCGTGCGCGATTCGTCAAAACTATAGTCCAAGAGCCGGCCCGCCACAGTCACGGTCCCAATCCCGTTAAGGGCAATGGGGCGATGATCCGAACAGTGCTTCGACCGGCATCGAACTAGTCGCGATGTAATTACTAAGAGAGAAGTGCACGCCGTCCACGGTCATCGACAGATGCGTCCCGTGCTTACCTACCGAATCGTCGGCAGGCGGCATCGAGGTGAGCGTCCGTGTGCCGCGGAATAACGATGAATCTCTCCGTTCATTCATTCGAGTTTCGCAGGTTTACCCCTGAACGGTTTCACGTACTCTTGAACTCTCTCTTCAAAGTTCTTTTCAACTTTCCCTCACGGTACTTGTTCGCTATCGGTCTCGCGGTAATATTTAGCCTTAGATGGAGTTTACCACCCACTTTGGGCTGCACTCTCAAGCAACCCGACTCTAAGGAGAGTTCCACTCGCCGCGATCCTCCATCGCTACGGGCCTACCACCCTCTACGGGAAAAAGGCCCCGTTCAAGACGAACTTGGACAAGAGTGATCGCGACGAGAAAACGGAACCTCCCGAACACCACATCTCCCACCGCCTGAACAACGGCGGGATTCAGTGCTGGGCTTAATTCCGGTTCGCTCGCCGCTACTAAGGAAATCCTGGTTAGTTTCTTTTCCTCCGCTTACTAATATGCTTAAATTCGGCGGGTGATCCTCCCTGATCTGAGGCCAACGATATTATGAAGCAGGCTATGAGGCTTTCTTACTTGTAACATACAAAGAGACACTTGTATTAAGGCAAATCACTGCACCCTTAAGGTGGTAGGACAAAAGCTATGTGGTACGCAGCTCTGAGGTTAGTGTAACCGACCAAAGAGTACCGCATACGTGTGTTAAGCTAACGCCTACGCGTGTCCTTGACGCCCTGGTGACGACAATACGCATCGGCGATCGCTCTCCACGCACACTGCTTTTGAATACACGACAGTGATGACCAGGTCTTATTGTACGTTCTTGTTCATATTTTTAAACAGACTATATCGAGAATGTTTTACACATTCACGTTACAGAACCGTCATATGCAGTTCAACGAGCACATTCATCTCACCCTTTTACAGGTAGAGACGTTCGTACAAGTCTAGAAGTGCAATGTGGCATTTGTGTATACAGCCGGCCCTCAGACAGGAGTGGTCCTGGATGTGTCTCCAAAGACCGCAATGTGCGTTCGAAATGTCGATGCTCAAATGTGCAGTTCACACTATGACGCGCAGTTAACTGCGTTCTTCATCGACCCGCGAGCCAAGTGATCCACCGATCAGGGTAATATTTTTATGGTAATTGTTACATAAATAAATAAAATGTTTTGTTTGAAGCTTTAGGTGGTCCCAACATTATGCATGAAATTTTCCTGAAAGTCAGGTGTCTGCCTGTAAAATGTATGCCCCAAATACATTTAGACTGCTAGACAAATCGATACTTCGTGTAATCAGGCATATTTTCGATTAGAGAAGTCGAGTTATATTTGGTCGGATAGCATGCCCACTTCATGCAATCAATATAGTGCCGACACCGCCTCGCGCTACGCTACAGCGGTCGACTGATTCACCGACCTGTATATGCGGAGCTACAAAACGATAGCATCGGTGTTTTGATGAACCAAACGCATGAGAATATTTACCAAATTGAAGATATGAAAAACATAATAAACGAGATGTATTTTTATATCTTAACCGAGGAGTTTCGATAACGTTTTGGCAGCAGAACGCATTTTTGATGCGATTGCACAACGAACCACAATAATGACGCATCAAATTTCTCCAATGAAGGAGATATCCGTTAAATTGTTAATTAATTTAATAATTATAAGACTAATTTGACTTCTAAAAAACTAAACTATTGTCCAAAAGGTTTGGGATGTGCAAATGGTCCAAATGGATGAGTTGACTGCCAACTCAAACAATAGTCTAACTCTAATGCCATATTTATGGGGTGCGTTGTCAGAATTCCTCCTCGTGTGCCTGATGGCTGCCGGTCCCTCTCGATACGTCTGGAGGGAATAGCAGCTGCTGGGCCGGTGCACCCTGGGCGTGGCCAGTATCCTTCCCCGAGGAATGGGAAGAGATTCTTATTCCTCGGGGAATGTTACTGTCCATGGCTAATATTCTGACATGGGCGGGTCCCTCATGGACCAAGGGGGCGTTGCTCCGCGTGACCCTCTGAAAAGCAGAGGGCACAGCGGAGGAGCAAGGGCGGGCTCGGTGTGCACTTACCCTGCCTCCGAGCAGACAGTGAAGGACGTGCGTTCCTCACTGTCTCCGTCGATATCGTAATCCCACCGTCGAAGTGTCGTGGAACACGTCTCGCGGCTTCGATTGGGACCGAGGGTCTTGGCTTAACCGCCCGGACCACGAGGTAGAAAACCTCTATAAAAAGTTACCCCGAATCTCAAGCGGCGGCGCACCGCGAGGAGATGTATGGCTGACGGGTTCCTTTGGAAAATCAGTCTCTAGTGCGAACCACTGCCGGGCCTGGCTATGGCTTATCTGGGTACAGGGGGCACTGCCCAGATGGACTTTTTATTTCCCCCATACTCGTGGGAACAGTATGGAAACAAATACAACCCAAAACACGGCCGATATCGGCGAAGGAAGGGAGGAGAGGGATGCGGTGTCGGAGTCCGGCGCCGCATCCAGCGAGGTGAGCGCGGGAGGCTCAGTGAGCTCCCAGCGCGGGAGGCTCGGGGCTGCTGCGGGGAACAGGGAGTTCCTACGCAAGCGGTCCAGGCCGGTAGGCGACCGAGAGTCGTCGTCAGATGGGGAGCTGGCTTCGGCTCGTAAGATCCCCACCAGCAAGCGCGGCGGGATCCGTGGCAAGGGGAGAGGCCTCTCTGCCACCGAGAGGTCGGCGCGGCTTGCCGAGGAGGGGCGCCATCCGGGGGTGGCCACCGGTCACGGGGTGGCCCGTTCGGGCTCCTCTGGCGACGAAGCGGGTGCAGATGGCGGCTCCGATGCGGAGCGTAAGGCCGGACTCGCGAAGGAGGTGGAGGCGGCGCTGAGGGCTGTCTCTTTGAAACAAAAGCCCTCCACCAGGCAAAGGGCTATACCTGCAGCGGTCGCCTCCATTATGGCGGCAGCGGAGGCCAGATTTGTTGGGCCCCCGCCAGACGGCGTGGCCAAGCTGAGGGCGGAGGTCGCTCGACTGACGGCCGCCACGGAGCTTCTCAAAGAGGAGAATATGAAGCTCCGAGCAGACCTGGCCAGTCTGCGCGAGTCCGGCTCTCGCGAGGCGCCCCAAAATGGGGGCCAGAAGCATCCAAGCCAGTCCGTGCCGGTGGAGAACCAGGTTCTGAATCTGGTTCGGCAGGAGCTGGCTGCCTTCCAGGCGCGGTTCTCCGTCCTGGAGGGCATTGTCCTGCGCCCCCCCCTAGCGGCAAACAAGGCGCCCCCGGGCCCGACGGCGGCCTCATATGCGTCTGCTGCGGCCTCCGCACCGCGGCCGTCCAGCCAGCCCCCCGGCAGGGTTATGTCGGCCCCGACGAAACCGGCTCCGGTTAGGAAGGCGGCGGCTCTGAAACAGGGCAAGGCGGCGGCCCAAAAGAAGGGCAACGCGGCGAATATACCAGCGCCAGCCGCGAGACAGCCGCTATCGCCGCCCCCCCCGCCCCCTAAGCCTTCCGCGGCCGAGACCGGGTGGCAGGTGGCCGGAGAAAAAGCGAGGGAGCGATCGGCGGCCAAAAAGGCCAGGAAGCAGGAGCAGAAACGCCGGCAAAAGGAGCGGGGCGTCGCGGTTAGGCTCAGTACCCCAAAGACCGCAGCTGTAGTGATTACACTACAGCCGGACGCGGAAAAGAGGGGCGTGACCTACCGCGACGTGCTCGCTAAGGCGAAAGCGACGGTGGATCTCGGAGAGCTCGGGATCACCGGGGGCCTCCGGCTTAGAGTCACCGCAACAGGGGCTCGAGTGCTGGAGATCCCTGGCGAAACCCGTGGCTCGTCCGCTGACGCTCTGGCTGAAAAGCTTAGAGCGTCCCTAAATGCGGACGAGGCCCGAGTGTCCAGGCCCGTCAAATGCGCAGACCTGCGCATACTGGGTCTGGACGACTCGGTGACCGAGAAGGAGGTGGTGGCCGCCGTCACCAGGACCGGTGGGTGCCCTGCCGAGCAAGTCAAGGCAGGCACCTTACGTCCGGACCTGTCGGGCATGCGAACCATAACGGTAAGCTGCCCTGTGACAGCGGCGAAAGTCATTGTGGAGGGCCGAAGGCTCTTGGTGGGCTGGGTTTCGGCGCAGGTGAAGCTGCTGGAACCCAGACCTCTGAGGTGCTTCCGCTGCCATGTGGGGCACCACGTGTCGGTCCGGTGCACCTCGGAGGTGGACCGCAGCGGCCTGTGCTTCCGCTGCGGCCAGCCTGGTCACATGGCCGCGGCTTGCTCCGCCGCGCCGCGCTGCGCCGCATGTGCGGCATCTGGCAAGCCGGCCGATCACCGGGCAGGGAGCAAGTCCTGCGGTACTCCCGCCAAGGCCAGGGGCAAGGGAAGGCCCTCCGCCACCACCGCCAAAACCCCCACCGTCGCCACCACCGCAGCCGCCGCCACTGTCGCCGCCGCTGCCGCTACTGCTGCAACTTCCGCAGCGGGGCCCTCGCAGGGGGCCCGGGAGGGGGCTGAAATGGAGTGCCAGTAACGGCCCCATTACGCCTTCTCCAGGCGAACATCAACCACTGCGCCTGCGCTCAGGATCTGTTGCTCCAGAGCATGGCGCAGTGGTCGATTAACATCGCCGTGGTCGCTGAGCCGTACTTTGTCCCGCCCAGGGATGACTGGGTTGAGGACCTTAGCGGCTCAGTGACCATAATTACGTCGGTCGCCGCAGGTACCCCGACCCTTGAGAGTGTCAGGAAGGGCCAGGGGTGCGTAGCAGCACGGTTCGGGGAGATCGTTGTAGTGGGAGTCTACTTCTCCCCGAGCCGAACTCTCGCCGAGTTCCACAACTCCCTCACGGAGTTGAGTGTCGTCATCGGAAGCCATTCCCTCCCCGTGCTTGTGCTCGGGGACTTCAATGCCAAGAACTTGGCTTGGGGTTCTCGTTACACGGACGTGCGGGGTAGAATGGTGGAGGACTGGGCTCTGGAGACAGGCCTGGTCGTCCTAAATCGGGGTTCTGTCCCCACGTGCGTGCGGATGCGGGGCGAGTCGGTGGTGGACATCTCGTTCGCCAGCCCCGCTCTGTCACCGCGTGTCGTTGACTGGCGCGTCATGGAGGGGGTGGAGACCTATTCCGACCACCGGTACATCCGGTTCGACGTCTCCACCCAGTCCTCAAGCGTGCCGGTCCTACAGGCCCCGAGTGGTCCGCGATGGGCGCTGAAGCAGCTGGACCGGGAGCTCCTCCTGGAAGCCTCGATCGTGCAGGCCTGGGTATCATCACCAGTCAGGCCTGCCGACATCAACAACGAGGCGAGTTGGTTCCAGGAGGCCATGTCCGGGATTTGCGACGTGGCAATGCCCCGAGTTCGGCCAGGAAGCGCCCAGCGTCAGGTGTACTGGTGGTCGCGAGAGCTGACGTCTCTGCGCAAGGCGTGCGTTGCCGCGCGGCGCCTGTACGCCAGGCATCGCAGGCTCCGCATCCGCCCTCCGGATGCGGCAGCCATTGAGGCGGAGCTGTACGAGGGGTACAGAGCGGCGAAAACCGCCCTCCAAGAGGCTGTCCGGCGGGCCAAGAACTTGGCCCGTGAGGAAATGCTGGAGTCTCTGAACGGAGATCCGTGGGGGCGCCCTTACAAGATGGTGCGGGACAAACTCCGCACCCGGGCCCCCCCGCTAACGCAGAGTCTCCGGCCTGAGCTCGTGGAGGACGTGGTGAGCGCTCTGTTCCCTTCGCGAGGGGAGCATCCTCCCCCGCCTATGGCTCCGCCGCCGCGTGCGGTGCCGGAAGCGGACCACACCGATGACGATGACGACGTTCCGGAGGTGACTGGGGTAGACCTGAGAGTGGCGGTACGCAGGCTGAAAGCCAGAAACACCGCCCCGGGACCCGATGGCTTGCCTGGCAAAGCCTGGGTCCTGGCCTCCGAGGCTCTCGGGCCCCGACTGGAAGGGCTCCTAAGCGCATGCTTGGAGAGAGGCCAGTTTCCGCTTCTTTGGAAGACGGGGAAGCTGGTCCTCATCCGGAAACCAGGGCGCCCTGCGGACTCTCCGTCCGCATACCGGCCCATCGTGTTGCTCGACGAGGTGGGCAAGCTCTTCGAAAGAGTCATTGCCAACCGCCTTGCCGGGCACCTTGCGGGGATGGGGCCGGATCTTGCGGAACACCAGTTTGGTTTCCGCAAGGGGCGCTCCACGGTGGACGCCATCATGCGCGTGAGAGCCCTCACGACGGGGGACGCGGTGTCCCGGGGCGGGGTCGTCTTGGCGGTGTCTCTTGACATCGCCAACGCCTTCAACTCCATGCCCTGGAGCTGCATTAGGGAGGCACTCCGGTATCACCGGGTGCCAACCTACCTTCGTCGTGTGGTCGGGGACTACTTGACGGATAGGGCCGTCATCTACCCCGGTCAGAGCGGAGAATGGAACCGGCGAGAGATGTCGTGCGGTGTTCCACAGGGATCGGTTCTAGGACCGGCCCTGTGGAACATCGGTTACGACTGGGTGCTGCGCGCCGACCTCCCTACCGGCGTCAGCGTAGTTTGCTACGCTGACGACACGCTGGTACTGGCACAAGGGAGGTCGCACGAGGCGGCGGCCGAAAACATGACACGCGGGGTTGCGATAGTCGTGGATAGGATCCGGCAATTGGGTCTCGAGGTGGCATTGCACAAGTCCGAGGCCATGTGTTTTCATGGGCCTCGGAATGCGCCACCGTCGGGATCCCTACTGACGGCAGGAGGGGTTTCCATCGGCGTCGGGTCGACGTTGAAGTACCTAGGACTCGTCCTCGACAGCCGGTGGAACTTCGTGGAGCACTTCCGACGTTTGGCTCCCAAACTGGAACGGACAGGGGCTGCCTTCAAGCGGCTCTTGCCCAACCTGAGGGGTCCAAACGCCTCCTGCCGGAGGCTATACGCGGGGGTCGTGCGGTCCATGGCCCTTTACGGGGCCCCGGTGTGGGCGCGTTCTTTAAGGCGGCAAGCCGCCCACTACCTGAACGCGCCCCAAAAGGTGATAGCCATAAGGCTAATCCGGGGGTACCGCACGATCTCCGGCGAGGCGGCTAGCCTCCTTGCCGGATTGCCGCCATGGGATCTGGAGGCGATAGTCCTCGCGCGCCTGCATGAATGGCGCGCGGAGGCACTACGTCGGGGGGAAACTCCGCTGCCGCGGCAAATTGCCGCTCAGCGGACAGACCTCCGGCGTGATATCATGGCGACATGGAGAGAGCGACTGTTGCAACCCCGTGCAGGGCACGCTACCATAGTGGCGATAAGTCCCCTCTTTGAGGAGTGGCTAGAGAGGCGCCACGGCGCCCTCACCTACCGCCTGACGCAGATCCTCACCGGACACGGTTGTTTCGGGAGGTTCTTGCACCGAATCGGGCGGGAGGAAACGCCCGGGTGTTTCCACTGCGAGGATCGTCCGGAGGACACGGTGGAGCACACCGTAGAGGTCTGCCCCGCTTGGGCGGAGCACCGCCGTGTCCTTGTAGCGGCGATTGGCGGCGGCGATCTCTCGCGTCCGGCCCTGGTTCAAGCCATGGTCCGGAGCGAGAGGGAATGGGAAGCCGTCACCACCTTCTGTGAAGCAGTCATGCTAGTGAAGGAGGTGGCGGGACGTGAGAGGGAAAGAACCTCACGTCCCAGCCGCCGCGGGAGACGCCCTGGGCGTCGGGGGTCACGTGGTGGCTCCCGGCCACCGTAGGCGCGGGCCTGTGGACGGCGAGTTATGGGCTAGCTCGCCGTCCGGCCGTCTTATGACGACAGGCCGTGTCGACGGCGCGTTCGTGTTCCACGCGCGCCTCAAAGAGATGTCAGCAACCGAGTAGGGGTCCGCATGGGCCGATGCCTGCCAGAGCTGCGGGACTGTTCGAAAGAGACACCGTGGCCCTGGAACACAAAGGGCAAAGAAGGAACATGGATGGGTTTTAGTCAGTACAAGTCTGACACTCCCTTCCGCTCCGCCCAGAGTGGAGGGGGTCATTTGATGATTTCCCATCCAAAAAAAAAAAAAAAAAAAAAAATGCCATATTTATTTACTATAGTCGAGTCTTTTTTTAGACCAATCTGATCACCTTGAACGACGTCAACAGTCAACTAAAGGTTAGCGCCTATTCTTTGTACCAAGAAAAGATCACCTGTCTAATAATAAAAAATGGTTTGCTCATCACTAAGTTCCTTTTAGTCGTCATTACTTTCGTGTTACCTACATTCACCCCCATCTTTACAAGTAAGTCTTTAGTTAGTTTTTGGACTTAACTTGTTGTATTTTTAGACAGCCATGTACAGTTTGTTTTCATTCAAGGTAAATAATCAACAAAAAAAATTACCTTGAAAGTTCGCCAAACTGGTCTATCTATAGACATACATGTTCGTGAATCATCACGGTTTACGTAGTTACAAGATAGCAGATGATTAGAACTGTAATCAATGCATATTTCCAAAATAATTCGACAAAACATCACGGCTGATTTTCCTGGAGGGTAAGGCAGAGAGCACCTATAAAACACCCACATTTCGCCAGTTCTTTTAATTTAAAGTAACATATCGTCGAGGATAGTGCCAATCCGCGGAATACTAGCATTGGGTAATTCCGCGTATCTGACAAATGTAGCCAATTTCAATTACGCATTGTCGTAGCGACTAAATTAATGACTTTAATAGATTTCTACTGTTAACAATACATAGAACACATGAATTGTTACTATTCATGTAAAAATGAGGCAAAAATCGATGAAATAAAAAAAAAAACCTTATTTTTAACCTTCTCCTGTAAACCTACACGTAGTGCAGATACGCGGATTTGCACTATCCCCGACGATATATGTATTAGGGGCAAGCCGTTTGCCATCAACCGGGCACGCTCCGGGCTGCTATTGAGAAATTCCTGAAAAATCCCAATAACAAGTTGTTCGATCCGGGAATCGAACTTAGGACCGCATGTTCTGCAGTAGCGTTAAAAATAATACCTAGTGTATAAATTAGCACTATATCCATTAGTTTGAGTTGGTATAAAATACTGATCACACGTACGATTAACAACGATTACGAAATACTAAGAGCAGATTATGAAAGTGTTATAATTAGGGTCTAAATATTAACATACACGAAATATTATCAGGGAATCATCTAACGGCTATAACAAAGCGATTTTTTTTTTATCTGAGTATATTTTTTTATAAAAAATAAATAATTTAAAATTACTTGACCCACAAAATAAATACTGGCTTCTTATTTATAAGCATCCATTACGGTAGTTTACTACGTCGTATTTACCTACTGTCATTGTTAGAATATGGGAGTAAAGGTTTTATGCAAAAAGTCTCAAAAATTTTTAGAATTATAATAATTTCGTAAAAAAAAACACTCAGATATTATTTTTTTTCGTTGCTATGGCGACTTTACAACTTATAGAAGTTACTCTTAAAATATTTCGTATATGAAAAGATAGACCTTATATAAAGAGAGATAATCAAATGTTTTTAGACAATGTTTATAAATGCTTCATTGAGGAAGGTTTTGATAAGAAAACTTTGATATTACAGGTTTATACAAAAAGGTTAGGTTATCACAAGCCGGTCAAGTGCGACCCGAACTCGTGTGCTTAACACACGAGTTCGGGTCGCACTTGACCCATGTTCCGTGTTCCGTATCGTTAACTAAGCAGAAATTTTCACTTTAATAAGTTTTCCTTAAGACTTAAATGATGTTAGGTAGAATTGTCTTCAATATACCAAGTAGTTCTAGTGCTCCTGGGTTCGATTCCCGGGTCGGACAAAATGTTATTGAATTTCTAAGTAGCAGCCACGGAGTCTAGATTTGTGCCTGGTTGATGTCAATAGGCTTGCCCCCTATTACATGGGACTTAAATATAACTGGAGGTGGGTGTATTAATAGGTACACCTCTGCCTTACCCTTCAGGGATTACAGGCGTGATCTTATGTATACCAAGGATTTTACGAGCCAACATTTCAGTGTTTTGTAAGTACCTACTAACAAAGTTTTATCTTGGTTTTATTTTGTTATCTTTTAAGTCAGTCATAATATTTTTGTGTTGTACTCCACTTCATGCCTGGTTCGATTGCGATTAGGTAAATTATCTCATATTAGGTCAAAATATTGATAATGTAATGCAGTGGCGAAGGTTCCACATAACTCGATTCCTACCGGATTCCCTTTGAAAAATGGCACAGTCAGTGTTCTATAGAAAAATAATAAAATTCTCATTAAAGATATGTACTCCGGCTTACCTCTTACAAAAATTGACCCTTCGCTACTGGTGTAATGTGCGAATGTACACTTTAGCCTTCTCAAAAAAAAAAAAAAATGTTACTACTGCTAGACTTGGGTCTCTCACATAATTATACATGTCGACGTGTGCTTCCCATATCTTGCAGATATCAGGCTCTTCACCAGGTCTACCGGTCTACTTAATGTGAGGCCTTTCACGTACTGTGAAGCCGTTTATTACTTTTTACGTTCCAAAATTCTTTCCTACAGGTATCCTTTACGGCGACGAACGAATTTTGGGGATGACTGCACATAATTATGTTATGTCAATAATTACAGTCTCTTTCGGTATGCAAGATGTAAACCTTCACATATCCGTCAACCAAGTATTCTGTACATCAAACTAAGTAACTCTACGCAAAAGTTATTGCTGGGAAACGACTTTTTTTGGGGTGAAAAATCAAGTCTTACGGTAGGACTCAATGAAACGCACAAAACACATTGTGCTGATGGATGCATTGAATAGTACGGTGGTCGTAAAGGTATTTAATGTAAAGTTATAGCAATAAAAAATAGTATTTAAAAAAGAAACTTGTGAAAAAGATGAAACTTTGACCCTAATGTCTCCGTAACTAGAAGGTTCCCAGGTATGATTTAGAACAAAAAAAAACCGCAGTAACTGGGAGAACGAGTGCCTTTCGGCTTCGTTAAGGGTACTTTTACACCCATTATGTCTAGCTGAACTTGGGGACCCATTGATTGATATGGGTGGCTTAAAAATAACTAGCAAGAAGTGGATGTAGGTGCCTTCTTGACGTTCAGGTGCGAAGAGACAACCTTAAAGTGGAGTTTACACGTAAGATGATGGCTAAGAGTAGAGGAAGACCAAAGAAACAAAGACAGACTGTGTGAAAGATGATATGGTCAGAAAGGGAGATCTTCCCATGACATGATAACTCATAGAGAAGTATGGGAAGAAAACGCTAGTGCGCCGACCTATAATAAATTGGGATTAGTGCCAGAGATCGATAAAGTCTGACAACCAGTCTTACCAAAGAGTATCGTATTACCCCGTACTAACTGTGTTGTGGAGGTCAGATAAGCAGTCGCTCCATATAAAATACCGGTATCCAGCTGCATCCAGTTAGACTGGAAGCCGACCCCAAAATAGTTGGGAAAAGGCTAGGCAGATGATGAAGTGCAGGAGATCGATGATTATTACCTTAGCGTAGAGCGCAGGTACTGGTACCCAGAAGAGCCGCCTGTGCCGAGCTGCTGCGATCCTATCATGCGCTGCACCATGATCACGTGGTTGTCTGTGAAAAAATCATAAGTTTCATCATTTTTTAATTGGCCATTTCTTCCGATTTCAAACACTAGGAAATAATGAAGGATGGGCCTAATTGGAAATTGTCTTCTGTATGTATTTTCGTCTCAATTTAATTAATCGATTGGTTTGATTTAGGGTTTATACCCGCTAATAAAACGTGTGTCTGATCAAGGAACGCTGTTTTGAGCTACTTAACTGTTCTGTGTATTCGGCTGTCATTGCTGTGAGAAAACTAAAGGCGCTCCAACGAGATTTGGATCTATAACTACGTAGGTACCTGTAAGTACTTATTCAGGCGACGTTAGTTAGTTACAAAGACACATTTATAAGTGACAGACGGGACAAGACAAAGAAAATCGTAATCCAATACTTGTTATTACTTAGTAACAAATCGGTCTGTCTAGTGTCATACGCCCGCTTGTCAGGTAGCATTCGTCTGTCAGAATCGAAAATATACGGGATCAAAAATTTTGTATAACTTTTTTCAGACAGTCAGACAAAAATTCTAAAAACTGTTGTTTTAGCTTGAGCAATATCTTCAATGTACAATTTTATTAATGTATAGATGTCCGCTCTATAACTGTTCTAAATCTCTTTGGTTAGTTAGAACCCGAACGATAGCTTTGAGTCAAATTGTTTGTGGAAGAGATGACTGTTGGGGCTAGAAGGTCTAGTAACAGGTAATCCCAGCAGTTAACGTGTTAAAGCCCCGTTCACAAACTCGAGCAATTCAACTCTTGTCAAGTTACACGCGCCTGAGGACAGTCGCAAGTCGCGTCGCAACGACTTCTCAATTGTTGTCTTCGCAATCTCAGTCGGAACTTCGCAAGATGTGTGTAGGTCTTCGCCAAGGCTGTGGTGACTGATGATGATAATGATGATTACGTCCTGTGGGAGACGCTGGTATAACAGGTACTCACAGCGCCACTTGGTGATGAGACTGTCCATGTCCATGAGGAGCGTGAGCAGCTGGTGCGGCTGCGAGAACCGAGGCTCGTCTCTGTAGAATGTGATCATGATGGCTCCCTGCAGGGCCTTGTGGGACAACCTGAAATAAGGGAAAACGTTAGTTTGATATCATAATATTAATAATTCTTAGTCAATAGTTTGATGTGTTAAATGCTCTGCTCGTTTCAAGGGAGGAAATATAAAATTAGGCATTGTGGCAGCATTCCTTTAAACGTTTTAGTTATAAGAAAATCTTTCTTGACCATCCTTGTAAGTTTTTAAATTGCAGTTTTATTTATCTTCTCTGGAGGGCTAGGTCGAAGATAGACCCCTTTGCCTTACAGGCGTTGCACAGAGGGGGCTCCGGACAGGTCTTTTAAAAGGAAACGGTGCCTCCTCTCATGTGCGGATGGTGACCACCGGGGTGGTTTTAGTGCGGTAAAAATCCCACACTCCCCGGTCTTATCCCCAAAGACCGGTCGCCTTTTGAAGGTTTGCTCCCGAAAACACAAAAAGAAGGAGGTCGAAGATAGTACGGTAGATTTCGGTAGAGTGGTAGGTTCTCAGCGTCCTGAAAGTAGTGACGATCTGAACAGTCCTGTTGTGTGCTGTCTCATGAAGTGTATGAAAATGGTTACAGACTTCCTTTTTCCTCCAGACCCGAGCGCTTCGTGGCCAGTGGGGTCAAAGATAGAGCGGTAGATCTCTCTGCGTCTTGCAGACGGTGACGATGAACTGTCTCCTTGTGTGCTAAGTCCAATACATGCTATAGTAATGAATACTGACCTCCTTTCGCCCCTGGACCTGAGCGCATCGTGGACGGCCGGGTCGAAGATGGAGCGGTAGATCTCGCGACGGTTCTCAGCATCCTGCAGCCGGTGACGACGGACCGTCTCGTTTGTCTCCAGCTGCAAATTAAACGAATATTGTATCTTAGACTATCAATAACTGTTTGAAATTGTGTATATTTAATTAGCCTTTATAAAATACCTAAATACGAGCTAGTGACGAAAAAAATACCCAAGTATACCAAGAAGTACACAACAATTTTCCACTTGGTTCCACATTTCCAGAAGAGCATAATATTAATGTCACATTTCTTCGATTTTGTTGTTCTAGGACTTGCTGGTTTTCTCACCATGTTTTCCTTTATCGTTTCGAGAGCTGTGGCACTAAGCATGTGCCTGCCTGAGTTCGAACTCACAAAATTCAGTTCGTAACTCGAGGCCGAAACCACCGGACCCAAAACTACTCCTAGCCCCAAATTATCTAAGCGATTAGCAGCGTATTCAGAATCTCTTGTAGTGGTAGGACCCTAAGCTTCATCATCATCTACCTAGCCTTTTCCCTTTTGTAGAGGTCGGCTTCCAGTCTAATCGGATGCAGCTGAATACCAGTATTTTATATGGAGTGACTGCCTATCTGACCTCCACATCCCAGTTAGTACTGGGTAATACGATAACCCTTGGTAAGACTGGTTGTCATTCTTTCGGGCTACTGACTACCGACTGTCAAAGATCTACAAATAACTGCCGGGGCCTACTGCTTAACTTGCTTTTCGAGGCACAGAGGAGATTCGGTATGTAATAGGTGGTCACCCATCCTCGGACCAACCTAGGCAAGTACGGCTTAACCTAAAGATCGACCCGAGCAGCTGTTATTATTTAGCAACGAGCGGTAGGACCCTAAACTTGAACGGGCTAAAGAATGATACTCACCGCAGCAGCATCAATATCTTCCCTGATTTGTTTGTCGACGGCGGCCTCGAATTTGCCCCAGAAGTTGAACCCATGGGTTGTGAGACCGGGAGTGCGCTCCAGCCACCGTTCGATCAGGGCTAGCAGAGATTGATCTTGTTCGGACCTGAAGGATGGATTTCATGAGATTCTGTTGCTACTGGTCTAGGTTTAGTAGAAACTAGCTTGTTTCCGCGGCTTCCCTCGTGTTATGGTCGGAAATTATCCAACGGGAACGTTTTAAATATAGCAAATGACACTCGGAGATAATGTAGCTCGGAATCGGATAACTAGTTCCCCTATATCCAAATTTACCTCTTCATAATATTAGGGTAGATAGAAACTGGACCTGCTAATTTTAAGGTGTAGGTCTTATAGCGAAAGAAATGCAGGCAACGATTCTGTGGCTTCTATTGAGAAGTTCCTAATGGAAAAACCCAATAACACTTTGCCAGACCTGGGAATCTAACCCGGGACCTCACGCTTAGCAGTTGCGCTTGCAACCACTACACCAACGCTTATACTTAAGCACGTTTTAATTGAAGTTATAATATAAAAATTATGTTTGTCGTTTTCATAATAAGGGGCTAATCTAGGGAAAACAGAAAGATATAGTTACTTTTGTAGATTGTCCATAGCTTCAGGGTCGTCTCCGAACACCGTCTGGTAACTCTGGTTGTACTTGACACGCAACGCTTGCTTCAGACCCAACTGGAATGGAAAAATATTACCTAAGTTATACAGCATTCTAGTAACATTCATAAATACATCTAGCATATACAAATCTATAGAAATATAAAAAAATAATCATGTAACAAGAGCAGAGAACCATGTATAGTGATGTTTATGGAGATTGGTATGGTTTTTGATCATATTTTAAAAGTGGACAAGGTTTTGAGTCGTTTTTTAACTATTTGACAAAAGATCGAATGGTGAAAACCGCGGTCGAAAATGAAACTAACGTGGAAACCCACTGTCACACAGATTGACCCAAAAACCCGAACCACTGTCTATACTTTTAACTACAAGCAGTGGCATATCTAGTCCTAGTAGAGCCCTGTATCAAATTTTTTTGGAGGCCCTTTGAACTCGAGTGCGGAGAAGCCCAAAAAGAAGAGAAAATTATTAGTATTAAACAAATGATTTTTGAAAAACTAAGAAAATAGCATCGTGACCTCCATCGCTTTAGCTGTCAATCATCATCAGAATGATGTACTGAATACGTGGCCACAGTTTTAGAGTCGGTGTCCTTTCCAACCTGTATATTGATTGCACCTAATTTGGCTGAGAGTGACAATTCATAGAGAATTATGGAAGAAGAAGACGTGTTGCGGCCTCGACCACAAATAAATTGAGATAAGTGCCCTTATCCCTGGAGAATGATTCAAGACTCCTTTGTGTTAGTAATACCTAGGTATATGCAGTATTGCAGTTGAAGCTGTAATAGACTTTTTAAGGCAGTGATTCTTTAAAATCTTTCGCTATATTGGCTCAATGCTGAAGTGATAAAAATAGTCATAGAGTAATAGACAGTTCCAGCAAATCAAACCTCAAGTTCAAGCAATCAATGTTATATTGATTCAAATCAATTGGTTCGATGGAACAACTGGTGTAAATTAAGTTGTTTTGTCGTTACAATAATGCTTGAAAATATAAGTCCTCTACGATAGTAATAAAATCATTATTAATTTAAGATTTTAACTATCATAGTCACTGACATAGTCAATGTCAATTTGATTGACATCAATGTATGCTGTTATAATTTCGAAAATGTTTTGTTTTGTGAAAGACTTAAATCTCTTTGTGTAAAGCAAAGAGACTACATACCTAATTTTTCCCCGATGATCTTATTGTTACAAATAATATTTCTGTCTCCCAGTGTTTTTAAGCAAAACACTGTGTTTTTAAATGCTTAAATATATATATACACTACAATATAGTTAAAATACTTTAGCCGTAGTAACAAAAACAACTTCTATTCCTGCTACGTTGATGTCGGTCGCGTACGTTAGCGAGTTGTTTCGTTTCTGACGTTTTTCGCATCTGACATATTTACGAACCAGTCTTTTTGTGAACCTGTCATTTTGCTAATCTGTCTTTTTGCGATTCTGACCATTTCAGACAAAATACTAACACCTGACAATTCGCTAATCTGTCATTTTGCGTTTCTGACGTTCTGCGCCCAAACCACGTGATCATGGTGCTTGCAACAGCGCCGAAATATCGGGAACTCAAACTAATCAGTAAACATGGTAAATATCCCGTTTGTAGTGTTAAATCTGTTAATGGTTAATTTTAACAGAACTATAAAAGTTACGAGACGTTTATAGTTCCGGATTGGAGAGACAAGTTTATATGTGGGCCGATCCCAGCGGCACTGCAATGCCGGGCCGACCCGCGACGGGAGTGGAGCGAGCCCCGAACATCCCGTCAGCTTACAAAAATCAGATTAATATACTGGTCCCTCAGTGAGGGAACTTTCAGATATTAAGCTGAAAAGAACAGATACTACACTTTGATCTTAGCCAAAAGGCCGAGAAGCGATGTCGGACAATTGTAATACCGGGGTAGTCATTCACTCGCGGAGAATCTTAACACCGCGATTCAGAAACGTGACGTCAGCGTACAGCGCCATCTATCAGACATGGTGATAAGCTTCAACACTCACAAGTGGGAACGCTTTTGTATTGTCTAACGTATTGTGTAACGTAATTGTATGTGAAAAAGGGCATTATGGTCTCAAATATTTACTTTCAACTGTTTATTTTATTGAATTCATACATATGTAAGTAATAAAATAGCATCACGTCTTAAAGACACTCTAGTCAATTTTGGTCTCTTCTTACACATAGATCAACCAACAAGGCAAAAGGCATGCATTGATCACTTTATAAGTAACATCAAAGATGCGAATGGTAAAGTTCACGAATTATTCCTCTCTGACCACAACACAGGGCAAACTTTAAAATTTTATGTTAATAGTAAACCAAAAAGATTAAAAAGTTGGTATGTATTCAAAAGAGACTATAGTAAAGATAACCTAGACAAATTTATAAACTGTTTATCAGCTCTAAGTTGGTCAGAAGTGTATGACCAAAAAAACTTAAATTCAGCTTTTAATATATTTCACGAAACTTTTTGTTTATTTTACAACCTCTGCTTTCCAGCCAACAAAGTAAGAATAAACTCAAACTGTAAGTCACCGAGGTGGATCACAACAGGAATCAGGAAATCAAGTAGACAAAAAAGAAAGTTAAGATACCGGCAATACATATCAAAATCTGAAAATGAGTCATCCAATTTAAAAAAATATTGTTCTGTCTTCAAAGGATGCATTAGTCGATCAAAACACCTCATTAATTCTAAAATAATGTCAGCGGCAAAAAACAAAGGCAAAGCTACATGGCAGATTATCAAAAACAAAACGGAATACGTTAATACTAAAACAAATATAGAAACTATTAAAATCAACAATAGCCTTATAAACAAACCTTTAGAAATTGCCAAAACTTTCAATGACTTCTTCATTAATGTTGCCAAAGAATTCCATAACAACAAACACAAGCCTTCACTAGATAAGAAACCTACAATAGATGTACCGAATATGGCTCAAACCATGTTTTTACATCCATGTTATGAGAACGAAGTAATAAATATCATAATGTCCCTCAACAACACTAAATCGGTTGGATTTGACGGCATATCAACTCAAATTATTAAATCCTGTGTCACTATTATATCGCCAATTATTGAACACTTGATCAATCTCTCATTCTGGCAAGGGATTTTTCCAGAAAAACTGAAGCAATCAATTGTGAAACCCTTATTTAAAAAAGGTGACATAAAAGATTTGTCTAATTACCGGCACACTTATATCAAATTTATCAAAAATCTTTGAGAAAGTCATGCATCGTAGAATAACAAATTATTTAGAAAAGTTCCAAATTATAAAAGAAGAACAAAACGGCTTTCAAAGAGGTAAATCGACAACGTTAGCAGCATTTACTCTAATAAAAAATGTAATCGAAAAACTAGATAAACGAATTCCAGTATCTGTCATCTTCTTTGACATGAGCAAAGCTTTCGACTTTGTCAACCACGATCTGCTTCTAAAAAAATGCAATAACTACGGAATCAGAGGGATAGTTATTGACTGGATTACTAGCTACTTATCTAACCGACAACAAAGAGTAGAAATAAGCTCAATGAACCAAAATAACGAGTCCACATCATTCAGTTCTGAATATAGTCAAACTAAATCAGGTGTACCACAGGGAAGCATACTGGGCCCATTACTTTTCCTTATTTATATCAATGATTTGCCCACTGCTTTACAACAACAATGCATACTTTTTGCTGACGATATTTCTGTAATCGTTACTAATGATAATAAATCAGACTTAAATCACGAAAAAAACCTTAATACAACAGTAAATCAAGTTTTAAAATGGCTAGAAAATAATTATCTCTGTGCAAACCTTAGTAAAACCAAGTACATAAATTTTCAAAATTACAACTCAAAACCAAAAACATTCAAAGTTATTTGTCAAGGACAACAAATTAGTGAAGTTGGTGAATACAAATTTCTTGGACTCATTCTTGATCAGTATTGTAACTGGAAATTACATATAGAACAAGTGTGCAAGAAACTGAATCAATTTGTGTTTGCTCTTAAACGTTTAAGACGTACCGCTAGTGAAGCAGTCGCCCTTACTGCTTACCACGGGTATGTATCCTCTGTACTTAGGTATGGACTCCTACTCTGGGGGAACTTCACAAATGTAAGTGAAGCATTTATTGTTCAAAAAAAATGCCTAAGAGCAATTTGTGGTATCAGCCCATTAACATCCTGTAGACCACTGTTTAAAAAATTAAAACTATTAACCTTAACAGGTCTTTTCATAATGCAGGCTGGTATATTTGTGAAGGAACACTCTAAATTTTTTATAGCATGTGACCTGCATTCGAAATACACTCGTCGAGACCCCACAAGATTGCGAATACCTTCACATCAAAGCACATTATGTCAAAAAAATAGTTTAATCACTGCAATAATTTTTTTTAACAACATACCAAAAGAGTTAAGAGAACTCCCTTTAAAATATTTTAAATCGAAATTGCATAAATGGCTTGTTGACAATTGTTTTTATAGTTTGAAAGAATTTCTTGATAAAAAAGTATCCGATAGATATGGCTTCTGAGTTCTTTAAGTTGATTTAATTTTTCTTTTATTAAATGAGTCTATTATTGTTATTTTTATTAACTAGACATATAAAAATATAAATATATACACTAATAATTGTTGTTGTAATAAAATTCTATGTTTAAGATGTTCAAAAATTTGTATGCCATTTTATGGCGAAACATGTAAGTTCACAAACCTATTATAAGACCTTAATGTACCATGTTTTTACACAAATAAATTATTCTATTCTATTCTATTCTAATAATTATTACTGAATCGTGGCTGGACTCGTCGCAAGTTCCACCGAAATTCTAAAACCGGTCGGCCAATAAAAACAAGCTCAGCTGTATAATCTCATAATCTGTATTATGAACATGCTTGATTTAATTTGACAAATATAGGTATTAGATCAAAAATAATTACACAAGTAAACATAATAATAATAATATACTTTATTGATACAATTCCTTACAATATGCTTACTATCTAGCTAAATTTCACAATATTTAAAGGCGCACAGAAGTTGAAACCCTGACTCCTAAACTAGGAATACCTGTGACTTAGGAGTCAGTGTTCTACTGCCACTTGGACACTATAAACCCTTATGAAAATTAAGAGCTGGTAAGGTGATGTTATACAAAAAGAATATATTATTATGTAGTGATTTAAAGAAAAGAATGAAAAACAAATAAAAGTAAAAATAAATTAAAATTAAAAAGTAAAATGACTGTGTGTTTGATTTTTTATGTGTAAGTGGGAGTCGTGTGTATTGTTTGCGAGGTGTAATTGTGTGTGTTTGTGTGTGTAACTAAGAAATGCGTGTATTTTGTGTTGTGTGAGTGTAATATCAGGAGCCTAAGTTTGTGAATGTAGTGGTGTCGAGTGTAAGACTGTGCTTGAGTAATAACTCAAGCTTGGTGTCTACTTTTATTTTAAAGATGTGGGTGACTGCATTACGTGTTTTGCATGGAATGTTGTGAGTTATATCAGAGTGGTGAGTAGTTCCTCAGTTTGAGCATAGTCTAGGAGGTACAGCATGTTCTTCAGCTTAGCTTTTGCATCTTGTTTGCTTAGCCTTGCTATTTGTGTGGTCTTATTAATATTTTTGTAAACAAGAGGGCTCAACACATACAGCTGTCTTCTGGCGAAGGAAGTTCTGTGATTTGGGGTTGGGCATACTATTCTTTGACCACGTTTATTTGAGTCGGGGGGTGGTACTTGTTTATGTTTCCAGAGAGTGGTTCTTAGCACAAATAGCTGTCTCACAGTTAAAAGTTGGAGCTCGGTGTAAAGCTGGTGAGTTGGATAGCGAAAGGGTTTTTGCATCATAACCTTAAGTACTGCCCTTTGCGCACGCTCCAACTCGAGGAATTTAGTTTTGGCCGATCCACCCCAAGCCAAAATACAATAGCCGATGATGGACTGACAAAGTGCTGTGTAAACCATTTTTAGGGTCTCTGGGTCCGCAGAATGCCTTAATGACTTGAAGAGGTGAATTGTTTTCCTGACTTTATTGGCAGTTGTCTCTATATGTTTGTTCCATCGCAGTCCATCATCGATCATCACACCCAAATATTTGACAGAAGTTACTGGAGGGAGCGCTGGGCAAGAGCAGGTCGAGTTGTCCGTACAGGTGTGAGCTCTAATTGAGTATATGTTTGGGGGTTTCATTTTAGCATGAATAGAGAACGGGATGTAGTTTGTCTTTTGTAGGTTCAGGGTAAGTAAATTTTTGTGAAGCCATTCCATGACAATTTGCAAAGATTTTTCAGCGTTATTTTTCACCTCATCCCAGTTCTTCCCATGTATTATGATGGCTGTATCATCGGCATAGGTAAATATACTAGCAGATGGAAGAGTAAGGGTGCATAAGTCATTGATGTAGATAAGGAAGAGCGTTGGGCCTAGGACACTGCCCTGCGGGACTCCGTATGACATTATCTCATCAGCACTAATATGTGATCCTATCTTCACACAGATTTTTCGGTCCATCAAGTAACTCTTGAAGAGATCATGAACTATGCCTCGTATGCCGATGCTATGTAGCTTGGATAGAAGGGTGGGAACAGAGACAGTGTCAAAAGCTTTTTTTAGGTCAAGGAATAGATCCAGGCATTTATGTTGATTGTCTAATTTCCTAGCAACAAGTTCAGTTAGGTCTATGACTGCGTCTTCTGTAGATACTCCTTTTTTGAAGCCGTACTGATTATTTGCTATTATGTTGTATTTGTTTAGGTAGTTTACAAGTTGTTTATTGATAATTTTCTCCATTATCTTCGACATAATAGGTAGTACAGCAATGGGTCTATAGTTGTTTACACAATCTCTGTTCCCACTCTTATGTATTGGGTGTATTACGGCTTTTTTGCACGTATTAGGGAATATGCCTGTGGCTATGGAAATTAATAAATAGTTATGAAGGCGGCATAAAGATTGATACAGATGTGTAGAAAGTAAAAAAAACCGGCCAAGTGCTAGTCGGACTCGCGCATGAAGGGTTCCGTACCATCGTAGTAGGAGAGCCCTTTAATTTTTAATTCATTTTTATTATTTGTTGTTATAGCGGCAATAGAAATTCACATTCTGTGAAAAATTCAATTATCTACCTATTACGAACTATTAAATACAGCCAGACGGACGGACGGACAGCGGAGGCTTAGTAATAGAGTGCCGTTGGTTACCCTTCGGGTAGGGAAGCCTAATAAGGTAGAGGTTATATGCTTATTCATTTCTTTTTAATGTAAGTACATATTTACACCGCTTACTCCGTGATTACCTACGCGGTGGTCCCATACATACTACAACGGTAAAGTCAAAAGGAAATCCATAAGAAATATAACAAGTTCAATTATCTTCAATAGCGCGAAGGGAAATCTCCTTTGACGCCTTGGGATCGATCTCTAAACATTGGAATCTATATCTTGTTACCAGTAGCTGCGAATGAATTTACGTTGGGTAAAGATAGAATGCTCTACCCTGCCGTCTCAGGACTGGTGTCTTTAAAAAAAAATATTACCTTATTTTCGAGTAGACGAAACTGTAAGCTCTGGAAGCCGGAGGCAGGTCGTAGGTAATGCCGGAAGTCCATGAAGTCCAGCGGAGTCATTGTCTCCAAGATCATCACTTGATCTACCAGCAGCTGGAAAGAAAGATGTAACCAGTTTAGCTAAGGTTGGTTTTCGAATAAAGCACGAGAGATACTTTGGTCGGTTTTCCCCTAACTAAATCTTATCCTGTTCCAGATCCAGGTTTACCTACTTATTGAATCACAATATTACAAGGAACCAACGCACTCATGACGGTCGACCACTTTTTACCCGACTGCCAAGGAAAGGAAGGGTTATGTTTTTCGCGCGCATCTTGTATGTTTCTCTGTAAATTTCTTTATTACCTCGTCATGATTTCAGCGATTAAGATATCGTTAGATTCGTCTCAAAAACTCAAGCGTCCTTACATAGGTGTTTAAAAAAAACAAAATGGCGGATTTTTGGCGCTAAATTGTAAGCCGTTAATTTTTTTTTCTATCGAGTACGGTATCAAAATTAAGGAAATTAAAAGGAGGTTACAAATACATACAATTTGTAGTTGGGTTTTTAAATGTTACTTGTCAACCTTGTTACTCAGAGCATAGGGGTGAAAAGTGGTCAACCGTCAATTAACTTTTTAGTACATCGCCTTCATTATTTCAGCCAAAAAAACCTAATGAGTAACATAAGTGCATAAGGGTGAAAAGTGGTCAACCGTCAATGAACTATTTAGTACATCGCCTTCATTATTTCAGCCAAAAAACCTAATGAGTAACATAAGTGCATAAGGGTGAAAAGTGGTTAACCGTCAATAAACTGTTTAGTACATAGCCTTCATTATTTCAGCCAAAAAACATCAACAGCTAGATCTAGGCCGATAGCTTCGCTACATCGAGTGGTATTATAATCGAATTTTATTGACGGTCAAGTTGGTTTTCCCAGCTGTCGATATCAATTATCTGGTTGATGCAGTTGCCGTGCTATTGACCACTTTAATTGTTCATAATTGGATAGTAAGAAATACGTATAGGTACTGTCAGCTGTTACGAGTTTACGAAGGAGGAAAATTTAAAACACATCAAATTAACGAGCGCCACCTGCATCGCAAGCACTTAAGTATGTTTATAAAAATAGTGATTATTTATTTAATGGTTGAAGGAGGAAGTAGTCCGTATTCTCACGGAGTCAAGAAGAGGCTGCTGCCTTGACTTTGACATGTAGCTTTCTGCCACAACAAACTGTGGTTTCAAGTCGTTCAATATAATGACTACCCTTAACGACTGTTAAATATCTACAAATAACAGCCGGGATCAACGGTTAAACGTGCTTTCCATAAGTAAGTATGCTGTACTGTATACAAGGTGAAAACAGACCCTTCACGAACCCGTCAACCAAATATTCTGTACTTCAAACTAATAAGTAAATTCACGCAAAAATTTTTGCTGGAAAAGGACTTTTTATTTTGGGACGTAAATTCACGGTTCACGGTAGGTACTCAATGCAATGCACTCAAAACATTGTGCTGATCGGTCCATTGAATATTACAGCGCTCATGTAAAGTTATAAAATTAATAACACCCCTCTTTTTGCGTCGGGGGTTAAAACCTAGTTTAAAACATGTTTTCAGATGGTCCAGAACAGAAAAGTGATCACAATGCCGAGGAGAACAAGTGCTTTTCGGCTCCGTTAATGGTCTTTTTACACCCATTATGTATGTTGCTCGATTTGCAAGTTAGTACCCAAGTCTGTATTAATATTAAAAAAAAAAAATGCGAAAGTAAGTTGTTGTGTTTGTTTGTTACCTTTTCACGCCTAAACCACTGAACCGACATCCTGAAATTTTGCATATACGTTGTCAGGTGTACAGAAAGTAGGGTACCTTTCATCCCGAAAAAAAGTACTGTTCCCGTGACGAACAACAATAACGTTATTATGATAATAGATGGCGCCACGTGTCTGACGAATCATGATCGAATTAGGCAAGTACTCGTATATTACTACAAGCAGAGTACAACCCGAATTAATTGTCAAATTCTAAATTAACGCGAGCGAAGCCGCGGTCAAAAGCTAGTTTTAAGATATAATGTGGCTTACAATGTCGTCGTATGAATGATGTGAAAGTGTCAGGGAAAGTTGATATCCGATCCATCTGACGACGATTTAACAACCGCAACGTGTAGGAGACTGTTATACGCCGTAGTGCGGTAGTCGTAGATTCTAGAACGATGCTCAAGATCGATGATAAAGAATTGAATGAAGATAAGCACGAAATCTGTTAGTATTGAATCTAGAAAATCATCATTCTAGTTGATAACTTGAAACAAATTGAAAGATTTATAAGAATAGTCGATGTAAGTAACAATAACAGCCATTCGGGTCTTATCGATAGGTTAAGCTGCACTTGCCTACTTAGGTTGGCCTGTGGATGAGTGAACACCCATTACATATCGAGTTTCCTCCGTTACTCGGAAGGCACCTTTGGTCCCGGTTGTCATTTGTAGATCTTTGACAGTCTTTACATGTAGTAGTCAGTGGCCTGAAAGTCTGACAACTAGTCTCACTGGGGTATCGTATATAATCGTATTACTTAGTACTAACTGGGTTGTGGAGGTCAGATAGGCAGTCGCTCCATGTAAAACACTGGTATTAACTGGTAGTAAGACTGGAAGCCGACCTCAACGTAGCCCTATGTAATAGGGGGCGAGCCTATTGCTATCTACCGGGCACAAATCCAGACGAGAGAAATTCCTGATGGAAAAACCCAATATTAACTTGCCCGACCCGAGAATCGATCCCAGGACCTCATGATCAGAAGTCGCGCTTGCGAACACTAGACTAACGAGTCAGGTAAAACCTAGAGAAAACAGTTTCGATTTAAAAAAATAATAATCAAGCACATTGTTTTGATTCATAACAGTAATAACATATTATGATACATTATTATTTATACGGGTCACATGATACTTATTACATCATACGAAATAATTATGTGAGATGTGTGACACATAATAACTTGTTATTATTACTAATAGACAAGACATTATTAATAAGACAGTGGCTGAATATTATTGATAGATAGACAAGATAATAAGACAGAGTGCACATTAGCGTCAGGTCATTAGACAAATAAGGCTTTCGTCTACCATAGTTATACGGATAATTTCCACCAAACGGCTCGCATCGCTTCGGATCGGTAAGGATACGGACGGATAAGACAGCCGATCGCGTCTGGCAGGATGTCGACGCATACGATAGGCTCCGTACCGTCGCTTGCGAACGTATCCGTTTCTACGCCTAACCAAATCCAGTTGGATACGACGACAGGTGAACGGAGCCGATCACGCGTCGCAGCATTCTTTAGGCTAGGATTGCGCGTCGCGGTAGACATCAACCAGGCACAAATCCAGACTGCGTGGCTGGCGTGGAAAATTCCTCATGGTAAAAACCCGACTTTGCCCGACCTGGGAATCTAACCCAGGACATCAGCGAGGCAGACGCAACGAGGCAAAGAGGTTGTCTTTGGAAAATGTAGGTACTGAAAATCAAGACGGCGGCATTGTATCGGTATTGCCACGCGCCAAAATCACCAAACAGAACTGTAGACAAAAGACTTTTGTCTATTATGCCACAGATTCATAACTGTATGGCCAAAAATAGTACAGTTCGGTTTTTTTTACACCATTGTTTTCATAAAGCTATAGTCGTATAAATACATTTTGACCTTAACTCAAGTTTGCCCACAGCCTAACAGAACACCTGCTTTTATTAAGTAGATAACAAACAAGTTTTCAGAATATTCTAATTTCAATGTTATTTGTTTTTGTCAAACAATTTTGTTTATATTTACCGTCTTCATGTTGATGCTACAATATGGAAGGTAAGTCAAAGGTTGTAGATGACGTGTCCATAGCTTTGTCCCAATCTGACCAATGAGATCAAGCTATTTTGAAACAGAAAATGACATTGACAGATTTTCAACCAATGACGGTGCTTGCTTGTTTGCGTGTTTGTTTATATTTAGTTAATTTCTATATTGTTTTTAGTGTTATAATGTTTATATTAATTTTGCATGCCTAAAAACCAGAATGTACATGGAATCTCTAGGTATTTTAACACCTGATCTGTAATACCTACATTCTTAGCAAATAAAGCATTCTATTCTATTTTGGTACAAGCTATGCTTTCGCCATTAGATTTACAGTTGCCTCTTTTGAATGTCAAAAAAACAAAAAGAAGTGAAGCTACAGTCACGGTCACAAGGCATAATAACTTGAGAAAGTACTGTAATTGCACATTCGAAAGCAGATCTCTATGGACAAGACTGGGCAAGGAACTCCATGGACATCTTGGTTACATCATTCATGTAAAATATGATATAATAATGACATGCCAGCAACTCGGAGTAGAAGATCCAAATTGGCATTAGGTACATCTGCCCACTTGATGCAGTTATGCTCCCCTTAATTGTATTGAGTTTTAATCGAATTTGACACGATTAATCGTCAATTTGAATTACAATCGAGTCGTTTCGCTCAGATATGTCGGAGAAAAACTACCGATAAAGCGTTGTTACGTGTAGCTTAGCAATTAATAAGTATTTAAAACTGTTTTCATTAAAGTTTAAAATAGGCCGAGATTATGATAGCAAATGTTTTATGCATGGGTTTCGATATCACGCGATCTTACGATAATCTTGATAAGTAGTTCTTGGCCAGGAGTAATTTTGTCTCGAAACGACTGACTAGTTTATATACAATAAAAATTTAAAGAGCCTGTATATGAAAGATTTTAATGTAGCCTTCATTAAACTGTGGGAGGGCCAAGGCTACCAATGGTGAAGATAATAGCTACACTTCGTGCCGATACAAGAGAAGGAGAAGTCAGCAATAACAGCGCGTCACCAGTTCGAGCCAGATTATCGATAAAAATTGCTTCTCGATGTCGATACAGGTCAGAAGTCAGGGTTCCTCACTATCGCAGTACTTATGCGTAATTGTATAGTAACATAAACATGTTGCTGTGACGTTTAGTATCACAGATTTTTTCCCGAATAAGGATGACTGGCTGTCTCTTTAGGAAACACAGTATTAAGATAATCAAAGATTTAAATCCTTAGATGTGCCCTACTTAGGACAGACACTTAAAGTGTTCAAATTGAAAAGAGTGAGCTCTCACACACCACGGTACGAATGATAGAATAGAATAATTTATTTAAAAAAGAATTACAAAAAGTGTACATTTAGGCGCAGTTGTATTATTTCTCATCCAATGGTATAATTATTATGGCTTATAAGTACACTATGACTAAAATATATTTAACAGTTGTAAATCATTATGATAATGAGGAATTCAAATGTTTGGTAGTGATAATGGTACGATAGAAACAATTTCAATATTTGTAAGCGAGACAATACTTACTCCATTGTCAACGCAAAAGAAACATGATCATTATGGACACGCCAGAGCGAATCTGACAATTTAAATCATTGGGAAGGTCTAAACATTCTAGATATTGACCTAGAATTATTTTCACCATAGGCGCCATTCAATTGAAAGCAGCCATGTCAAGTTGTTAGTAGGCTGTGTGCGCTGTGCCTGCTCGGTTTTTCTGGTGGGTATTTCCCGATTGCAAATTTGTGGCCCTGAGATTCAAAGTGGTATGTTTGTGGTCGTGGTGTAGGTAGTATTTTTTCACTATATTTTCTAATTATATGTGCCTATCATTCTTTAGTTTTAACACCCACAAAATAGTCAGAATTAACGCTGGATCATAAATACGAAGTTGTGGCGTATTGTGTCACACCACTATTTTATAGTTTAATTGGCAACACTTAATGTTTCCGGTAAAAAGGAATATCCACTGCCACCATATGGTAAAAAGACACTTGGTCTCACGACTCGACTCAGTGTGTAGCTCTACCCAACATTATTACCCAGACGAGTGTGACTGAAGATTAAACTTTTTTTTCCGTATCCACGAGTTTTATTTAAGAGAGTGGGTCTCGAAGTACCCATACCACCAAAAAGTCATTTTTGTCGTCGTAATTACCATAAGCATAGCATAAGCATAATCAGCCTATTAATGTTCCCACTGCTGGGACGCAGACCTCCTCTCAATGAGAGGGAATGGGCTATAATCCACCACGCGGGCCCAGTGCGGGTTGGTAGATATCACATGGCTTCGAATTTTTGGTTCTAGGACATGCCGGTTTCCTCACGATGTTTTCCTTCACCGTTACCAACGTCCAACGTCTTTACCAGCGACACTAAATTTTACAGCAAAATGGTAATTAGGTACAATAACATTTAGTTCCTCTAAACACGTTCATTGAAACGTCAGTTACCAAGAAAGTAAACTAACAAAGACGTTCCTACCTTCAATATAAGCACGATTCTGTTGAGCCTCTTCAGTATTTCCATGGTGTGGCTCTCATCTAGACCTTCCACGTCGAGGAGTGCCCGCACCGAGTCCACCTCGAAGATGATCTGCTTGAACCATAGCTCGTATGCTGGAATCAAAGGAATAACGAGGTTAATAGTCTAATCATGACACGAGGAAATGTTGACAGGAATGTTTGAAGAGAACAGCAGGAAAGAAGAGGCCACCAACAGCAGAACGTGATTCTGAGCTGAAAGATGATGATTCTTTTACTAAAGGCTTCATCATGATCTGCCTAGCCTTTTCCCAACTTTATTGGAGTCAGCTTCCAGTCTTACCGGATATAAGTGTATACTAGTACTTTACATGGAGCGACTGCCTATCTGACCTCCACAACACACTTAGTACTGGGCAATACGGTATCCCTTGGTAAGACTGGTTGACAAAATTTCGGGCCACTACGGGACTACCTGTAACGAATATCAAAGATCTACAAATGACAGTGTGTGGAGAAGGACAATTTATAGTGATAACAGTTGGTATAGATAGTATTAAGTTTTATGCACGTGTTTTTTTATCTTTACGGAAGAACTATTGTACCATTTAAATAATAACCGTTTTAGAAAGTTAGCCAGATGATAGAAACTCCTTGGCGTTTGGGAATTTATGTATTTGTTTTATTGCCGAGGGTCGTCGTAAAATTCAGTGTTTTATTATTTCTTTAAATTTTTATTAGTAATAGTGTAACGAATGGTATTGTCTGCAGTTCTGCACCCATTGATATAAATATGCATACTTTGTAATAGTTTCTAGTAACAGTTGGTGCGACAATTGTTACTCGCACTAAATGTATTTTTTATGGTTTTAAATAAACAATAGCGTAGCGAGTACTGTTGCTCAGACCCTAATGCGGGTTGCAGACCAAGAGCTAAGCTATGCCGAAGCAATACTAAGCTAAGGTAGCTAGCCTAAGCTAAGATAAGCTAAAAATATGTCCTGTGCACACTAAAAACTAAGGGGAAGCTCAGTCAGTGTTACGAAGTTCAATTCGACGGACGCTCGCCATGAATAATATCGATGAAGAAAGTTCCGATGATGAGTTACACATAGAAAAAGAAGATTAATACTGACTTATGATAATCTAAAAAAAAGACATTCCAGACCTTGGATTTGTCAACACATTCAATCTCGGCAAACAATGTGGGGCTTAGTTCAGCTCGCGTAGCTGTGCATCCGTGCACAACTAACTTATCTGCGCATATTTTAGTTAGCTCACATAGCTTAGCTTGCATAGTGTGCAGTCTGCACACAAGTATGAAAAACTGCGTCAGCTATGCGAGCTAAACTGTACTAACTTAGCTTAGCTCTTGGTCTAAACCAAGAGATAAGCTAAGTTAGTACAGCTTAGTGTGGGCAATAGTGGAGCGAAACTGACGCCACGAGGGCACATAAAAGGGCCTGGTTTGTCCAAACAGGGTTCCTTCCGATTCAGAGCTCGGCCGAGACTGTTCCCATTTAGAGTTCGGCCGAAAGAGTTCAGATACAGATCTGGCACAAGACAGTAGGCTTCAGTACCCGCTACCTTTGACAGTGGTATATAGTATTTCTATTTAAGTACTTCCACCGTAGTCAACCGCCGCCGATCTTCACTGTGACTGGTGTCCAGTCCGAATTCCACCAACCCATGGCGCAAAGACAGCCGGGACCAACGGTTAATGTGCTTTCCGAGGCACGGAGGAAACTCTGTATATAATGAATGGTCACCTATCCACGGACCAACCTAGGGCAGTGCAGCTTAACCTTAAGATCAATCCGAGCGCCTGTTATTATTACCCCACGAGCTCCTCCCCTCTAGCATGGGCCTAAAATTATTTAATAATAAGTGTGTAGTAGGTATTTAGGGGAAGTTGAGCTATATATCAGCGAAACGTTTGTTTGCATAGTTTCATTCATGTTTTGATATTAGATTCGTAATTTGACGTCAATGACTATTTAAGTACCTACCGAGCTGTTATCTAATTACCTACACATAGGCCAAGATACTAGAACGAATGGTCGGAGATATTAGCCGACGAAAACAGTTTCGTTGAAGAACAATACTTTAAAAAAGAAAAATTTAACTTTCCAGATGCTATTCATTCAGTTATGATTATCAGAAGATGGAAATGAGTACCCTGAGGGACTAGACAATTGACAATCTGATAGCGTTTGTATTGTTACATCGACTTTCATTGGATTGCCATAATAAGCTTTCCTTCAATACAATACATCTTTTACTGCTCCATCATCGATATCACTAATAGAATTCGAATATACCCAGTACTATCTGGATTGTGGAGATCAGAGCAGAAGCTCCATGTAATATTGAGAGCAGCGGTGGCCCAGTAGTGGCGGCCCCGACTTACGAGCAGAAAGTAGTGGGTTCGAAACCAGTCAGGCGCATTACTTTGTGTAATTTATTTCATCACCGCTGCTCTCAAAACGGTGAAGGAAAACATCGTGTGGAAACCGTCATGTCCTAGAACCAAAAATTCGAAGACATGTGACATCTACCAAAACGCACTGGGCCCGCGTGGTGGATTATAGCCCATTCCCTGTCATAGAGAGGAGGCCTGTGTCCCAGCAGTGGGAACATTATAGGCTGATTATGCTATGTCAAGTAAAATACTGGTATTAAGCTGCATCCGATTAAATTAGAAGCTGATGCCTACATAGTTGGGAAAAGGCTAGGCAGATGATAATATCTATACTAATATTATAAAGCTGAAGAGTTTGTTTGTTTGGTTGAACGCGCTAATATCAAGAACTAATACTGGTTCGAATTGAAAAATTATTTTAGTGTTGGATAGCCCATTTATCGAGGAAGGCTATAGGCTATATAACATCACGCTATGAACACATTAATAAACCCTCTGAACGAAGGTCGACTAGGAGGGGGGTTATTTAAACACTGGACTTTACTTTACTTATTAAGCGCGTATAATCAAATCCACAGTGCTTGCTGCTCACACACAAAAACAATTTTTCCATATTTTGACCTAGTTGAACGCCGGAGAATCTTAACACCGAGATTCAGGATTTGGCGAACTAACAACGCCATCTATTGACAATAATCTTAACTAATTTGAAATGAACTAATATTTACGTGAACACCCTCTCTCTCTCTCTTATGTGACGCAGACAAAGTTGCGCGGTCAGCTAGTCGCTAATAGAGTATCACTTCTTCTAGGTCATCTTGTTTTAAAACCCAGCCTTTAGCTCCTGAATTATTTTTTTAGCTTCAAATTTATATCTGATGCGGTGTTTCTCTGAAGAAGTCGTCAAATAATTGATTAAATACTGTCAGTTCAAGGGCAAGAGGTTACATCCGGCGCCTTCCTAAAGATAACGTCGTTTGCAGACTGCGTAGCCATATTTTAGATAAACGTTTCGTTTTTTGGGTCACAACTCACACTGTAGAAACGTGTTTGATATCTTTTACTTTTGAGGACAGTTTGTGTACATATTGTGACGTTACAGCACCAAAGTTTGTGGGGATTTTGTCGTCATTAAACCATGCATACTGAGTTTCTAGTCCTGGTATCCAGGACCCGGGAGTTTTTAGACTTATGTATCCTGCTTATGCGTACGAAGTTTCATTAAAATCGGTTCAGGCATTTCGAAAAAAAAATCACTTGAAAGTTTGTATGAAATGCCGTAAAACGTTAACGCTCATAAAGTTCCGTGCAAAAAAAAAAAAACAAAACCCTTGAAGTTGTTAACAAAATCAGATTCAAATAGGGAAGTATTATTTTTATAATAATTTCACGACGAAAGTCGCGGGGCACAGACAGCTAGTTATAAGTATAAGTCCAGGTTTTCGCATGATGTTTTCCTTCAATGTCCATAATATCACCGATAATTTATCTTACCTTGATGAGTAACAATAAACAAATGCTCATCGTGCACTGGTTTAGAAGACTCAGCGCTGAGCATCCTCTGTGCTGATAGCAGCTTGTCCAGCATCAGATATTCTCCATACAGCATGCCGGCCTCGTTGCCCAGGGTGTCGCCTTCCTGAGCCATGCTCTCGTCCATCATAGACCTGGGAACAAAGATGGAATCGTTGAATAAGGGATTGAAACCATGAGGTAGAGGTCCTATACATTTTTTTGTTCTTCAACCTAAGAGATGGATGACATTTGTATTGGGAGGGAAATTTGAAGAACAAACTTAATTTTGCAGTTAAAATAATACTCTCATGTACAGTCACGTTCAATTCTCCAACCGCAAATGTAAATTAGTAATTACAAAAAAAATGTGATGTACCTAATCATGGAGCTACAAATTAACGATTTTCTGATTGTTACCTTTACTTGTGCTGTAAGACCTTGCTTCTTACCAAATATCATGGTTTTAGATCAACGGGGAGTGCCTTGTAGGCTTTAATTTACTTGAGAATGAGCTAACTAGGTGGACCGATGACCTGGTAAAGGTTGCAGGAATCCGCTGGATGCAAGTCGCACGGGACCGGTCAATGTGGCGACACTTGGGGGAGGCCTATGTCCAGCAGTGGACATCTTTCGGCTGAAATGATGATGATGAGCTAAAATGGCCATATTTTTTTTTTGCGTTGACTTAACGGCCTGATTTTTTTACAGCAACAAGGGGTTGTAGACCTAAATATTTGTTATCAATTTCCACTTGATACTACCACGCGTTCTTGAAAAAAAGGTCCTTGATAGACAGACTGACAAGGAAGTGATCCAATAACGGTTCCGTTTTTCATTTTGAGATATAGAACCATAAAAACGGTACTAGTATATTATATTATTATGAGTTACACGAACATAAAAATATGGAGAGTTAGTTCTTTTTCTCACCTCGCTGTGTAGTTTTTTTGCTCATCATGTCTAGATTTCTGTCTAGGTAGACCACATTCTTAATTAATTTTTTCAGTTCGGAAAATAAAGCTAGACAGACATCTCGTCAACTCATAAAATGTGGTAAAACTAGTTAAAGAGCAAAAATGATTCTCTTTTATTGATGTTTTGGCACTTATTAATAGCAGTAATTGGTCCAAAAATATCGAAAACAAAGTAATTAATTAATTATACCAAAGATTGAACTCGACATTTTTTTACCTATAGGACATTGAAAACCATAAAAAACCAACAAAAAATAAAAAAAAAACGGCTGTAATTATTAAACCACGTCTCCCTGCAAAATTCTTCACGCACGCTTGATATTACTTGAACGGTGGGTTGAGTCGTTACTGTAAATAAGTCCACAGACACGGATTTTACCAAAAAAATCATCCTACAGCTACAGGGGTATGAAGAACAGGGTGTAAAGTTCTTCACCCCCCTATAGAAGAGGGAGGATCCGCCGACCAGACGGGTGTTGTCTGGTAGGGTACTGACCGACAGTTGTAGTCGGGTTTTCCTATACACATAGGGTGACTGGTAATTAGTGAAGTGAATACTACAAAAATTTTACAACAACACAGTACAAAAAGTACTACAGCGCCATCTATGAAACAAATGAAGAACTAATATCAAAATTCTAAATCGCGCAGCGACATAAGCCTCTAAAGGGTGACTGGAAATTAGTGACCGATACTTAAACACGTTATTGTACTCATGATAATAAACAACTTTCCCAAAGAAACATTTTGTTTACACTCATTCACTTCTATCTCATTACTATCGTACCTACGTCACGCGGCTAATAGCTGATAGGTCACAGGCGCGCTCGCGCACGAATTTCATACGGCTGTTGTGTTATTGAGATAAAAGTGAACCGAGTGTAAAAATAAAATGTTTCTTTGGGAAAGTTGTTTGTTATGAGTACAATAACGTGTTTAAGTATCGGTCACTAATTTCCAGTCACCCTTTAGAGGCTTATGTCGCTGCGCGATTTAGAATTTTGATATTAGTTCTTCATTTGTTTCATAGATGGCGCTGTAGTACTTTTTGTACTGTGTTGTTGTAAAATTTTTGTAGTGTCGCTACAATTTCAACATTTCCTGAGGATGACCCGTGGCGGGGCAAAACACGTGTCGTGTCGTGGGATTTTGCATAATCATTATGGCACGTTCTATAGCCATGTGAATATTTTGCGAGCGGGGAGGGTGGTGCTGCATTCTGTTAAAGACTGAGCTAGGTACAAACGCCAACACATTAAGCTACACGAAACTGTCAAACATTTCCAATCAACCTTGAATTTAGTGCTTTAGCGATAAGGTTGAAAATCTCAGATTGTAGTAAGCTTGATGTGCTGGCGTCTGTACTTAGCCCGTAGTAGTACCGATTTATGCCAAAAATGGGATCAAATATTTGCTTCTAAAGCCGAAAAAATTGCGTCAGTGTGTCTGTGTGTCTTTGAGGAAAATTCTGAAAAAAATGTGAGTTTGTAGGACGTAAAAAGAATTTTCAACGAAAGTTGGTTTGTATTTAGCTTTTCTGATATGAGACTTTTTCATAAATTGAAATTTTCATAAATTAAAACTTTTTCATAAACTTTGATTTTCATTAACATAACGACACTATGAAAAACAAATTTAGTTTTGTTGTTGAGTGTAACTTGACCTATGAATGAACGTTAAAAATATTGTTGTTATAATATTTGGTGAAAGAAAAGAAATAAAAAGTATTACGCTGCTGCTTTGGTGCTACAGAACCCTTTGTGTGCGAGTCCGACTCGCACTTGGCCTGTTTTTTCTTGTAATACAAGACCGGTATGCACGACTACTAAGTAACAGTTTTTAAATAACACGACTACTTACTTATGTGTACGCACGACGGCCAATCAAGCTATACAAACCAGTTTATGCGGATCTCTCATTGTATAAGAAATCTATACAAAGCAAGGCCAAGTTATACTGGAAATGAACAGCAGAAATATACAGGTGGGTAAAAAAATTGTGGATCAAACGAAACAGTGCGATAGTTGGGGTTATTTGCAGTAAAACATATCTCTGTGGCAGAGCCCTAACTTGAACTTCTTAAGAGTTATAACTATTAGTGTTTTTTTAAGAAATTGACAAAAGTTTTTAAAACAATAAATGGTGTTCAGTTGCCTCTAGGAAATGAATCATCACTACAAAAGTGCTTTTATGACGGTGGGTACCATGATTTATGAGTATTGGCACTTTTTTTCAATATCTTTCAAGTCTCACGAAAAATTATTTGTGACTTTAGAACATTAATTTCGCATTAAGTCCGCCTTTGTTGTGTTTTTACTTGTGCATAAAGCTTTAATAAATAAATAAATAATTTAATTGCCCTGAAAACCCCAACTATCGGCCTGTTTCGTTTGATCCACGATTTTTTACCCACCCTGTATATGTCTTAGTCAATCACTCAACCGGTATCCCGCTCTTGTTGTTTGACAGATAATTAGCATTCTCTGAGAGTCGAACCTGAAATACCTGTTCATCGGTAACCGAAATATGTTACACATGTCGAAAGCCTGCTTGGTGGCCCCACACTCCGTAAACTTATAAGGAAAGGTGGTTATGTAATTATAGTAACCGCCAAGCGAGACTCGGGAGCAAAGGTTTTACATTACATATTATCACGGTTATCATCAATCCCCAAAGAGTTAGACAGAGGCAATAGTAACACATTTCGCCAGTTATGTTCAAATCTCACGTAAAAGTGGGGTAGCCTATTGCCATAGACCGAACACTAATCTAGACCCCGTGGCTGCTACTGAGAAATTCCTGATGGAAAACCTCAATAATTATTCGCCCGACCTGGGTTTCGAATCCAGGACATCATGCTCAGTAGTCGCGATTGCGACCACTAGACCAACAAGGGAGTTCACACATCAAATTAACCCTTTTTTTTTTTTTTTTCCGGATGGGAAATCAACAAATGATCCCCCAACTCTGGGCGGAGCGGAGGGGAGTGTCAGACTTGTACTGACTAAAACCCATCCATGTTCCTTCTTTGCCCTTTGTGTTCCAGGGCCACGGTATCTCTTTCGAACAGTCCCGCAGCGCCATCAAATTAACCCTGTGGGCATCGCCGCAGTCGGTTAATTAATTTAGTGTTCAGTTTGAAATAAGACTGGAAAGGCTAAGGAAGTCGAGCAAAACATAAACCCTCTGCCAAATGCACGTTACATTAGATGTTCATTACCAATCGATGCCACAGTGATGGACATTATGAACTAGCCTACGAGAGGGACGCCTTTGTCTAACGGAGGGGCAGTTCAAGGTAATATAATGGAATGATAAGAGGGAAAAAGGAGTAAATGACGATAGCGTGACGATTGACAGAGGAGAATGGAAGAAAAAAACGTGTTGCGCCGACTCCAAATAACATGGGACAAGGGCAGGATTTTTGTTATCTTTGATCGTTTAAAGAACAGCGTATTATTTTATACTAATTTATTTAAATTCGCCACAGCTTCCAAGAAAATATCAACACGCTTCCATAACAAAATGTAATTTACGACATTATTATAGCTAGCGGTTATAAAATATTTTCTCTTATCGCAAAAATGGTAAACGTTTGCCTTGGTTTGGACACGGTTTACACTAGGTATAGCAGGAATACCGTCTAATCCTATCAGGACCAAGCCTCTTGCTGGACGTAGGGCCTTTCCCTAATTGCGCTACAACTTGAGGCCTCGGAAGAACAGAGATCGTTTTACCCTCTTAACTTGTCTTTTGATTTGGGACCCCCACTCTCCAACGGCTATCGGTTCTTTGACAGACAGGTCCGGCCACTGTAACTTGTTGCCATGGTTTCGGGCAAATCGCGAAAGATGTTCGTACTACTTACCTATACCTAAGCGTAAAATGTTTATATCTCGTTTTCGCTAGGTAACATGAAATGCCTAAATATTAACGCACTATTCATGTAAACGAATAGTGCAATAATGAAAACACACTGTTGCACTACAGTGATGTCGTCAATTTTTTTTTTGTTAGTTACAAAAAAAAAATTGAAATTGCTTTTAAATTTTTTTTTTTTCAAAAATGTACGATGTTATGCGAACAGAATAAAATTTTATTGATTAGTTTTAATAAGAATCACAACACCTGTGAGTGTGCACCAGCTGTATGTAAATAAATATAACCTGAAATTATAATCTGTTTTGTTGAATAATTTCTCGTAAATTAGATGAATCTATTAGAAATCATTTTGCGGCAATTCAGTCTACAACAAAGATCCTAAAAATATTTGAGTGTTGTTATGTTGTTGCGTGTTTTTTCAATAATGTGCGATAAATGCGTCTTTCACTTTCAGAATCAAAATCTTTAAAGATTGTCCGATTATTTTAAAGAAGTAAGTAGGTAAAGCCGACAATAAGTGAACTCACAAAAATGACAAAAGTTCCTAACAATAATATTTTTCTGATATAATCACGACCTCATAATTTATTACGTGTCTCAGATATCCAACAACATTTTGATAAGCAGTAGTTGCTTTATGAATTGCCTACTTATACAGGATTAATGTAAACAAAATTATTGCTAATTTATATTAATGGGTCTATTACTTAGATAGACCTATAATATTATTATTAGTATAAACAATGACACGAAAAGTACCTACTTGATACTAAGTTAATCCTGTTTTTATAACTTGGTGATTAATATTGCCCCCATTAATAGGGTCGATGGTCTTCCCTTGCTTTACTTAAACTTAAGATACTTAACATAAGTTATGGTATGCCCACCGTTGGTAACACTTTGACCTTGAGCTGGTCCCAAACTCAAAGCATTTATTTTAAATAGACCAGTTACAGGCACTTTTAAATTGCCAGTATTAAAAACAAAAGCTACCTATAGTCCCAGTCAACGCAAAATACAAGGCAAAATAACGGTGCAAGGACTGTAGTTGTCCATTAAAAAAAGCGTAGATCTCTATGGAGAAGAACAGGCAGGAAACTCAAAGGAAACTCTTTAAAATCAAAATATTGTTACAACATTTTGGTTAGGTATGGTGGTCATTCATGTTAAAATCTTACTCCTTACCTTATAAATCCTTAATCTTATAAATTTTTTGAAAGTTCGTGAGGATGGGTATGGATATTTGTTACTCTTTCACGTAAAAACTACTGAACGGATTTGGATGAAATTTAGCACACAAATAGTTTACAATCTGGATTAACTCATGGGATACTTTTTATCCCGGTAGTATGATACCGTGGGACAATATTATTGAACTCCACACATAAGGCATAAGCTAAACGATTCAGAAAGACGTGCACGTTTAAAGCATTCAGACTTCCAGAGTAGAATGCAACAGCTTAAGTAGTGATGGGAGGGATGGCGAGTAGTTTTGAATTTAATAGAACCATACAACAGTACACATAAAATAAAAATGTAATTTAAAGACTACAGTAATAACTTTTTTTTTAAGTTTAAGCTTTAATGTTGAGTTTAAGAATTTTTCAAAATAAAAATTAGAAATAAAAAAACCGGTGTGGCCAAGAGTGAGTTCTTAGGCCTGAAGAGATATCAAATGACCTCTCCATTCAGCAAATTCCATTTGGCAAACTATGTACCAAACACTCTGTATAATCATATCTTGCAACAAATTTATTAAATTGAGCGATTAGGTGTTAATTATACGTAGGTATTTTGTGCTCACGAAACACGATACAATAAGTACTTTGGTATTACTTGACCGACTCAATACTTACTGTATTAAGTCAAGTTTCGTGTTTTCAGATAGTTATTTTTAAAGTTAAGTATTAAAATTAAGTGCTATCAAATCTTAGTAAGGTACTTATTTCTAATTGCACACCGTTAGGCCAATTATTTTTCTTTAAGTAAACTGTTTTATAAATAAGGAAATTGCTGTTTTATTATTCTACTCCATTGTTTTACTTTTAATTGAACCGCAGCTTTACGACTTACGTCGGTGTGAATTGTATACATAATTAATAAAAAAAACAAAGGTGAACTATATGGAGTTAAACAAAAAACGCGCCACATTTTATTAGTAGTGTAGATTTCATGAATTTAAAATAAGGCAACATTCTTTAAAAAAAATATATTTTTATTATTGGTAAGTCACAGGGGTTACCGTTCATAAGTAACCGTTAACACGATCTAAGATTTAAACTTTTATTTACAGTTTGGAGATAATAAAAATGTACCTAAATTAGATTATTTTGATAATGAATAACTATTGTAGAAGTTGGTAGTCCAATCTATTATTCGCGTTGATTGAAAAACGAGCACAACAAAGCAACGACATTTATATGATAATCTTAGTTATTTCCTGCTTTTTAATCAAGGAAGAATAATGAAATTTTAATTAAGTCATTGTTGAAAAATTTATAATTATAGTGATAGTATTGAAGACGTTAATAAACAGGAAGCTGATTAAAACAGTTCAAAAGAACACAACATCAAAAAGGATAAAAAAATGCAAAATTCAATTAATTAAAAATAAAATGTCAAACATAATCCAAACAAAAGCTTACCTCATAGGGCATGCCATTTTTAAACGTGGTGTTTTTCTACTTTTTAACACAAAAAACTAAAACGGGAACACACAAGACTGACGCGCTTTCGCGTCGCGCGACGATTCGATACTGAGCGCACATTGGAATCGATTTCGTCATTCGCTTCCGATAATGTAACATAAAACTATTTGGTATCGATTTTCCAATGGCCAAGTTAATCCGATGTGGTGCTGCGTCGGCTACTTTAACGTGGGAAATGGTTTAATGGAACGTGCTTCCTGTGACAATAATAATTAGTGAGATGCCCTAACTTCGTTAGTTGCCAGAAGCCCGAAATAGACTGCCAGTAACCCTACACTTTGGGTTCAGGAAGTCAGCTGGCTTGGAAAGCGTGCAAGTAGTGTAATTTATGCAGTAGATGCGAACAGTTGCAGTTCGCAGTTGCAGTTGGTTGAACTTGCAGGATGACCCAAACTTGGGAATGGCAGGCTCCTTCACCCTTACCCTGCAGGCTACTTTTGTTATTGGGGTCAGGGGGAGGGGGCCTTAGGGACGTCGTTACTTGCAAAGCAAAAGACTTAATTATTTTTTGGAACCCATCGATTTAAAAGGCTGTATTTAGATATTTGTAGACCGTTTACTAATTATTGGGAATTGGAAGACCCACCATTATAATATTCGGACCCTATAATGATCTCTTTTTACCCGACTGCAGCAAAGCTCAAAAGGGGGGTTATGTGTTTGACCTGTAAGTAGTATGTAAATATGTATGTCTGTTTCTTTGTTCCCTCGTCGTAACTTCTAAACCGATGAACCGATTTGGATAAATTATACGTCGCGGTCGTTAGATTCGTCTTGGTGGCACAAGTGTCACTGGTACACTAAAATTTAAAAACAAAGATAAATCGTGGTTTTTGGTTGCCATATTGTTAAGTTCGGAACCTATCGAGTGGGTATCAAAATAAAGGGTTTTAAAAGGTGATTTACACTATGAAAGATTTCGCAGACGTCTTAACTTTTTTTTAAATTTATGCCTAAGATTTTTTACATTAAAATACGATTTGTCATTTCGACTTAACTAAAAATCTGGAAATACAAAAAAGAATTATAAAACCATACTGAGAAAACTTCCTTTTTTTCTGTCGAAAGTTCGTAAAACACCTAGTTAACTTACGTAACACGAACTTAAACAAGTTCCCGTTTAGCACTTGTGATTTGACAGATGTAAGACAGCAATTAAGAGAACAAAGCTAAGTCGAAGTACCTACGTGCTAAGTAACGTTTACAGATCTCGGCCTTAAGCCCGTCACAGACGTCATCATCTGCCTAGCCTTTTCCCAACTATATTGGGGTCGGCTTCCAGTCTAACCGGATGCAGCTGAATACCAGTATTTTACATGGAGCGACTGCCTATCTGACCTCCACAACCCAGTTAGTACTGGGTTATACGATACCCCTTGGTAAGACTGGTTGTCAGACTTTTTGGGCCACTGACTACCTAAAGAATGTCAAAGATCTACAAATGACACCCGGGACCAACGGCTTAACGTGCTTTCCGAGGCACGGAGGAAACTCGGTACGGTATGTAATGGGTGGTCACCCATCCACAGGCCAACCTAGGCAAGCACGGCTTAACCTAAAGATCGATCCGAGCGGCTGTTATTATTTAGCCACGAGCTCCTCTAAGCCCGTCACAGACGTAGCTATAATATATATTAATATGAATCGATTTTTCGAGTGACTGCACACGCAGCTATAATATATACGAGTATTATAGCTGCGTGTGCGATCACTCGAAAATTTATATAGAAAATATGTCGTAATATGCCTTGCTATGATTCATATTAATGTATATTATAGCTACGTCTGTGTCGGGCTTTAGAGTGTAGATGCCAGTCGACAGTCTTATCTCCCTATTTGCCTTCTTTCTGTACCCACCTTATCAATTTGAACGTACGGGCTCTATAAAAAATACGGGACATAACCAACCTCATAATATTTGCACAGTAAATATTTACTTAGAAATTCTACGCAAAATAACATTGCAATTGCCTCAGCCAAACTCTGATGACACAGCCGGTTTATTAGAATCAGCTAATTTCATATTATGATTACGTAAAGGCAATTACGCACGCTACTAGCATGTGACGAAAAACATTATTTACGCTTAACGACGTAATTTGTTTTAAACAATTTATTTTTAACGGTCATAAATGATACTCGATAAAGACAAGACACATTTTCTGCCCGATTATTGAACTGCCAAAATATTTTGAAATAACCGACTACTTTGGGCCCCCTGGTTGATTGTGTAGTGTAGGGTAAGTAGGCATAGTAGGTATGTGCTTGTAGCTGCAATACATGAAAACACACATCCGATCGCGGTCACAGTAACATTTTAGTATGTAGGGTACATCGACAATATTGTGCCCGAACTAAGTTTCTAAATGTACCCACTATGCATTGATTTTGTGATGACAAACTTGGTATAAAAGGGACCGCCTTTTTCTAAACACATTCATTCCGCATTCCAATAAGCTTCAGCACTTGCAACCTAAATATACTACGTCGTCATCATCTGGAGTATTATTCCACACCACCTAAGCGCTACATTGGTGACCCCGACGTGATTATTAAGAAGATACCTCCAGATCAAGATCTCGACGAAATCTCCGACATAATTCTCCGTCCACCTGAGAAAAACCGATACGAAGCATTGAAGAGTCGGTTGTTCCAAGTTTACGAAGAATCCGAGCAACTGCTATCTGAAATGGAACTCGGCGACATGAAGCCTTCACAGCTACTACGCCGCATGAAAAACCTCGCCGCCGACAATATCTCTGACTCAGCACTGCGGATTATGTGGACCAGCCATCTACCACAATCTGTTCGAGCAGTCCTCGCCGTCAGTGAAAACATCGCGAAACACTCCGATATCCACGAGCTGGCAACGATGGCAGATAAAATCCTCGAGCAGACACAACCACTCGGCGCAGTCGCTGCAGTTTCCTCCGTTCCCACTACCCCACGTGCATCTACGTCAATTGAAGAGAAAATTGACGCGCTCACCAAAGAAATCGCAGAGCTGAAAGCATACCGATCGCATCAAAATCGACGTAGATCGTTCGACAGACGACGCTCAAGATCGCGTTCATCGAGCAGAGCCAATCACAATCGCGCCCGAAACGACCAATCAGCGACCTGCTTTTATCATCGCAAGTTCGGCAAAGAGGCGCGAAAGTGTACGCGTCCGTGTAACTACGAAGACAGCAGCGCCCCCTCGGGAAACTAACGCCTGCGTTGGCTGAGGCGGGAACCAGCGCAAACCACACTTCCTACCGCCTATTTATAACAGACAAAAACTCACGTCTGTCATTTCTAATTGATACTGGCGCCAACGTCTCCGTAATACCAAGAAGAAAAGGCGGGAAAGCTACGCCAACAGACTTTTGCTTGTATGCAGCGAACAACACGGTAATCCCAACGTACGGAGAGAAAACACTACAACTGGATCTCAACCTACGAAGACCATACACCTGGAAGTTCATCATCGCTGCAGTCAGCAGACCCATCATCGGTGCCGACTTCTTGAAAAAACATCAACTTCTTGTCGACATAGCCGGCCGATGTCTAGTCGACAAAGTTACCAATCTCGTAGTCAAGGCACCAGTCACCTACTCCGCTGAGCCTACCGTAAGAAGTATCGACGTTGATCAACCATATCACCAGCTACTCAGCAAGTTTCCTGACATCCTACGACCATCATGCATGAAGGATGCTCCCAAACACCGTGTAGAACATCACATTGAAACTACCGGTCCACCAGTACACAGCAAGAGCAGACCACTACCACCACATCGGTACATGTCCGTGAAGAAGGAATTCGAGTTGATGATGCAGCAAGGAATCTGCCGTCCAAGCAAAAGTCCTTGGTCCAGCCCGCTACACGTCGTACCAAAGAAAAACGGCGACCTTCGTGTTTGTGGCGACTACCGCAGACTCAATGACGTCACGAAACCAGACCGCTATCCAGTGCCACGTCTCAAAGATTTCACCTACCTACTTCACGGCAAGAAGATTTTCACAACACTCGACCTAAATCGTGCTTACCAACAACTGCCTGTATACGAACCGGACATCGAGAAGACAGCCATCACAACACCCTTCGGCTTGTTCGAATTTCCTCGAATGTGTCCTGGTCTCAAAAATGCTGGACAGACATTCCAACGATTCATTCATCAAGTACTCATCGGGTTAGACTACGCATTTCCATTCATTGATGACGTCATCGTCGCATCAGATAATGAAACCAGTCACTTAGAAGATCTACAGGAGGTGTTACGCAGATTAGACGAGTATGGCATCACTGTAAATCCATCAAAATGCGTCTTCGGTAAAGAAAATGTCAAGTTCCTGGGTTATCAAGTGTCGAGCAACGGACTCAAGCCACCACAAGATAAAGTCACTGCTATCACTGCTTACCCCAAACCCGAGACAGTTGAAGACTTACGTCGATTTATTGGCATGGTAAACTTCTATCGTGACAGCATACCGAACGCAGCCCACATACAAGCACCTCTCAACGCGTTCCTGCACAATTCGAAGAAACGCGACAAGACAAAAATCGACTGGAACACAGAAGCGTCACAAGCATTCGAGTTGTGTAAAGTTAGCATCCAAAACGCAGCTTTACTCGCTCATCCATCTCCATCACCAACCGACGCCATCTCCCTTATGTGCGACGCATCAAATACCTGCGCAGGAGCTGTACTTCAACAACTTGTAAACAAGAAATGGATACCGCTTGGATACTTCTCAAAGAAATTCTCCGAAACACAACAGCGATATAGTACATTCGACAGAGAATTATTATCAATCTACATGGCAATCAAACACTTCAGAAAAATGTTCGAAGGAAGAGAACTTATTGTTTACACCGACCACAAACCGCTGACTTACGCTATACGCAAGCCTCCGTCCGATAACGATACGCAACGGCGCACGCGTCAGCTGTTATTTATCAGCGAGTTCACGACGGACATTCGACACGTCAGCGGAGTAAACAACGTTGTCGCCGATGCACTCTCTCGTATCGAAACCATCGAATTACCATCACCAATCAACTACGAAGAACTATCACAAGAGCAAGAAAAAGACAGGAATATACCAATCTTATCACAACAAACAAATATTCAACTCAAGAAAATCGTCATACCCGGCACTAACAAGCCAATATTCTGCGAAACGTCTACGTCACACATTCGTCCATACCTACCAGCTGACTTTCGCCGCATCGCATTCAACGCCGTGCACAATGTAAGTCACCCTGGAATACGAACTACGCGCAAACTTATGCAAGATCATTACTTTTGGCCAGCAATGAATACAGACATTGGCGAGTGGACGAAAGCATGCACTTCGTGTCAGCAGTCCAAAGTTCAACGACACAACAACAGTGACGTCACAGCATTCCCACCGAGCGAACGATTTCAACACATCCACGTTGATATTGTTGGACCACTACCTACATCTTCGTGTGGACATCGATACCTACTCACGATGATCGACCGCTGTACACGTTGGCCCGAAGCAGTACCCCTTCATGAGATAACCGCCGAAATCGTCGCAAGAAAGCTGTACGAAACATGGATATCTCGTTTCGGTTGTCCTACAAAAATAACGACTGATCAAGGACGACAGTTTGAAAGTCGACTATTTCAAGACCTCGCACAACTACTTGGAGTAGAAAGAACCCGTACTACTGCCTACCACCCGCAGAGTAACGGCATCGTCGAACGCTGGCACCGAACACTGAAGGCCGCACTCATGACACGACTAGCAAACAGCAACAAATGGATCAACGAGTTACCTATTGTTTTGATGGGGCTACGAGCCGCCACGCGCACCGATACTAACACAAGTGCCGCGCAGCTCACCTACGGCCAAGCAATACGGCTACCCGGCGATTTTATATCACCATCACCAGCCGCAACGAAGATTGACCACACCTACGTCGATCAGTTACACGACGTGATTACGAAGCTGACACCTACATACAAGCCGCATTCAAACAAGCGATGTATGTTCGTGCACAACGACCTACCAACATGCAGCCACGTGTTTGTACGCGATGACACCGTCCGAAAACCACTGCAGCATCCATACAAAGGTCCATACAAGGTCATCGAACGCAACGAGAAGTATTTCACGATACAGCTACCAGGCAGATCGAGCAACATATCGATCGACCGTCTCAAGCCGGCATACACTATCAACAGCGAAGATAACCACGAATACACGAGTACTGAGACACGCCAACCAGCTGCAGCTACCACTGAAGATCACTCCAGCCTGCTTCCAGCCTCGAACACCAGCGACCAACGTACAAGATCAGGCAGGATCGTCAAGATGCCCGTACGCTTCGCTAAGGGGGGAGTACTGTAGCTGCAATACATGAAAACACACATCCGATCGCGGTCACAGTAACATTTTAGTATGTAGGGTACATCGACAATATTGTGCCCGAACTAAGTTTCTAAATGTACCCACTATGCATTGATTTTGTGATGACAAACTTGGTATAAAAGGGACCGCCTTTTTCTAAACACATTCATTCCGCATTCCAATAAGCTTCAGCACTTGCAACCTAAATATACTACGTCGTCATCATCTGGAGTATTATTCCACACCACCTAAGCGCTACATGCTTATATACCCGCCATGTTCCTATTTGCGCAACCTTCTAGGTAAACGATTCTCCTTGAAAACTATGTACAGTTCTTAGTGCCAAAGAAGTAGAAATAAAATATCTGGCTATGTGAAAGATGAAGAATGGCATGAGGGATTAGTCATACTGGTACGGAGAAATTAAGGGGTCCGGGCATCATCATCGTCGGCTAATTATTATCGAGCGATAGACGGGACAAGACGAAGAAAATCGTAATCTAACTTGTCACTATTTTGTAACAAGTCGGTCTGTCTGTCTGTCTAGTGCATATAAATTTCTCAATCTCAATGGTCTAGTGTCGTACGCCTACTTGTCAGATAGATCATTCGTGTGTCAAAATCGAAAATGTTGGGATAAAAATTTTGTATGAAAATATTCCCAATATGAACTTTATAACTCTTTTAATCTCTTTGCCCTCAGCCCCACTTCACTCATTGCTGGGTAAATTGCTCTCTTTGCTTGTGCCAAACTCCACGGACCGGATACTGACAGATATTTCAGTAAAGTATCTGTCGATGTCCGGTGAAGGTCCGGTGTTTAAAGACCGCGCTCGTTTGTTAGCCTGCGTTTGACCGAACATTAACATGTGCTTGCTGTTGTAGTACGAACCTCCATGGACATAGGGACCTTCGGGAACTAAAACCTCCTTTCTTCTTGGTATGAATATACTGCAAAAAAATATCTGTCATCTGTCATTATTATAATGTAACTCTGACGTGCCTCTGCATATTTATTTTTTAAGTTTTTTTTTACTAAATTTTACATTTTTGCGATAAATAACCCGTGCAAACGGTATTGTTTTTATTGTTTATGCATTTCCAATCCATTTACACGCATCGACATTATGTTCGGAGCGTCAAAAATAATAAGGCAAGTGTTATTCAGGTTCCTTATTACCTCGGTACTTATTTACTCATATGTTAAGTTTCTACTCACGCCCTGCTTTAGTCAGGGTGTATTATATATGAATGTTCAGCCTATTAGATCATTTAATTTTAATTTTAGTATCTGTAACGTGGCAGGCTGGCAGGTATCCTACCTACTTAGTACTTTGACGTAAACTAAAGAGCAATTAGTTGAATACAGTTTTAAGATATTACTTTTTCTACTTACTTTTAGGTATTTGTCCTATTTTTACTTATTTTGTGCAACAAAAATACTATGATTCCCAAACATGTTTATTTGTATTTTATCTTAATCCAACAGAAAATTTCAAGTTGAGAGACCACTAGCTAATGGCTTCAGGTTGTTATGGAAAACTATTTTGATATAGTTTTCATTGTTTTTCAGTTAATACCTTTTTATATTTTTTTACGTATTTTTATGGTAGTTTTGCTGTATTTTCTGCTGTAGTAAAAATAGACATCAAAGTGGCAACTTTGGCGTCATGTGTCAGTTTGACGTTTCTGGATCTTGTCTCGGATATTATTTACCTACGCATTTTCGTGAAAATATTGAAAATTAAGCCTTGAATTGTTACCAAATAAAACAATAGTGAACAATAAACGTTTTCCTATAGTTCGACAAAACCGTGAGTGTTTTTATTTGTATGTTTTTTCAATGTGTGAGGAATAACAACGTAGTATAAAGTAAGGGTTCTATCTTATCATTTTTTGTTGTTTTAAATTTGATAATTACAGTTTATTCTGTGCTAAGTGAGAGATAAAGGTGTAGTTCAAACAATCTGTGAGTTTATTGTACAGTTTATTGGGTGCATCATTATTGTACTGTTGTAAGAAAAGGTCTTGTCAAAGGTGATTCTTGTAAAAACGTAAATGACATCAGTAGTCGTTATTCATATCTGGCTGAACTACCGATACTGGTGATTGAAGACGGCCAGTTTACGATTTCCGACGATCTCCTGCGGTTTTATGTTTCCATACTTCATAACATTATTTTAGCATCTGTGAATAGTCAATAAGCTATAGAAATATTTTTGTTTGAAAGCTAAGAAGGATTACAATTCAATGATTAATAGAATAAACTTGATTTGTTTGTACTTCCTGGCAGAATCATAATGATGGGTAAGTAGTATTCGAGGAAATATGGTAACATTATAGATAATTTGCAAAAAGATTCAGTTAGGCATCATTAACATACTTTTATTGGTTTCTTGTTGATTCTTCAACTTCTAATGCAATACACCTAGACAGGGCACTGGAGAAATGGTATATTATAGAAATGTGAACCATAAACAATACAAACGTAAAAAATTGGTTAAAGCCCATCACAGACGAAGCTATAATATATATTAATATGAATTATAGCAAGGCATATTGTGACATATTTTCTATTTAAATTTTTATGTGCAAGCTATAATATATATTATAGCTGCAGGTGCGGCTATGATTCACATTAATATATATTATAGCTACGTCTGTGGTGGGCTCAAAGGTTACAGTCAATAATGTAATTGAACATTTTTCAATTAAAAATATTCAATGCTTTAGTTAGGTAATTGCAAAAGTACAAACGTGTAGGTATTTGAACATCTCTCTAGAAGACATTTCACAGCCTTTGAATATCATAATAGTACTTCTTATTAATAAACAAACAATTTTACATTTTTGTTGTATCACCCATAAATGGTAAATATATTTTTTTAAATTTTCGTAGTGGTAAACAAAACTCTTCAAACTAAATGAATGCTAGGTGTGACACAAGAATTTCTGATAAAAAAATCAAATATTAGTTTAGATAAGCCTACAATGTCCCACTGCTGGGCAAAGGCCCAAATCATAACAGGTAGCCTTTTTTTGATTCATCTGATACATTTCCTTTATTTATGGCAATACAAATTATTTATATTAAAAAAAAAAAAACAATATAAAAAAGCATTTAAAAATATAAAAAATTGTAGCTCACCGGTATCAGGATCAGGATCCAAGCTACCGCGGCGCTCAGGGCTCCAGAGAGAGGAACCTCCTAACAATACGAGCCGTGTCCAGGAGTACCGCTTTTTGAATCAAGCCCTTGATCCAGCTGCCTAACGAAAGCCTCCTCAGGTATTGGTCGAGGCTCTTGGCAATTAAGCCATGATACATTTATTATTTGTCTACAATCTAGATCTTACTAAAAATAAAAATATGTAAAATTATCATAATTCTCTAATTCTTTTGAATTAGAGAAAGAAAGAAAAAATTAAAAAATATTTAGTAGTGTTTTTTTTTTTTAAGTGCTTTATGTTTTATTTAGAGGGCATCACAAATTCGTCTACATCGCTGTCAATAGGAAAAGTGCCCAGTTTAGTCTTGTAACAAAAGAATGACAAATAAATCACCTAACTTTCACACCAGCCATTTTGATAAGTCACTAGACCTGTTTCAGTTTTCAGTATCAATTGATTATAGACTTGTGGACCAGTTGGTTTCTTTTTGCTGACCAACTCTTGGTTTGTCTTCCTGTCAGCCTTTAACCTGGTACAGCAGTCTAGTCCACTTGGTTACTGTTTTACTTGTTAACCATGTCAAAAAATTAAACATTAAAATTAAGTCCTGTTGATTGGTACACCTGATAAAACCTACACAAGTGAATTTCAATTGTAAATAGTTTATACAAATAGAGTTTAAAACAGTTTGGGTCTTGTAGTACACAACACTGATTTCATGATGATGTGACTATCTAAATGTCATTCCAGAGTTATGGGTCAGACCCTATCAGAACCGGTGACGGAGAAGCAGTCGTCCACAGTGCAGGATAGCCGCTACCTGGTCGGCTCCTCCTGCATGCAAGGATGGCGGGTCTCCATGGATGACTCGCACACACACATACTCTCGCTGCCTGAGGATCCGGGGACTGCGTACTTTGCTGTTTACGATGGACATGGCGGTATTTACCTTTTATGTTTATTTATAATGCCATACAAGCTTGCAGTTCAATTTATTTGTGTGTGTAGTCCTCTCACAGGTGACGAGGTGTCTCATATACATGTCAACTGCACCTGTCTTGACGATATTTGGCAAATCTTTGGTAGGATTTTTTATTTTTAGGCAGAGAAATGAGTTTCACTCAAGCATAGTTTAACCGATTATTTTAAATCTGTATGAAAAGTAAAGTTAAACTACGAGTATATATACATAAGCATTGTCTGTCACGCTGTCGTCTTATAATCCTTTTGAACGCCATTGTCACATATACGTGACAAGCAAGCGCGTGCCCTTTACGCCAAACGACACAAATATGTGACAAAATGGTAGGTGAAATTGTAACTTGACGTGGAGGACATGCGCGTGCTTTTATGCACTCGCGTTCAAAAGGTTAAGGGAGGAGGAATTCCCAATTTTCTTTAATTTGTCATGCGAATTCTCGGGGTCTGAAATTATTGAAATTCACGCTGTTACCTACATTTTCCATTGTACTTCGAGCCTCTCTATATTAATGTAGAAATACGTCACTATAGCTTTACTTTTATTTTCAGGCGCGAACATAGCAGAGTATGCTGGCAAGCACCTGCACAAATTTATAACAGCGCGACCGGAGTACCACCTCGGCAACATTGAGGAGGCGTTGAAACAGGTAGCTATTTATTTATTTTCTTACCTTTAGAGGCATTGTGTGGTTGCGATACTCATCATTAAGAAAATGAAGGGGTCATACTATTATTATTATTTTTTAGTTTAGTTAGTTTCACGATTGTCTGGCAGTTTGAGTACTATATGCGGCCTACCCAAATGTCCTTTCTTTGGTATTGTTCGTCGTGTCGTTGAGCTCCTTGGATTATGAGTCGAGCTACACGATCACTGACAAATGCTTGCTCTGTCTGGACAGGTTCACTAAAATCTGTGTGGTTATTTCTTCAAAAGACTATCTCAGACATTAATCTACATGGTCCTCATGTGACTTGAGCAATGTCTGAACTTTAAAAGAGACGGTGACCTCTGAGTTTGTTTCGGATGTTTCTTCTCAGAGTAGTCAGGTACGAAACACCGGCCCCATCTAGTTTTAAAACATAACATGTTGACATGTAAAAGAGTTTTGTAAACCAATTTACAGAAATAAATATGATTTATGATTTAAGAAGACGGTAGTCTTAATGCCATGCTGTCCTATTGATTTCCTACATAATAAACATATGTATGTATGTCACACTGATCTACGAAAAGGAAAGCCACAGTTTTACTGTTTTATAGATGTTTCCGCAAAGCAACGTGATTTCTTAACTATTTTATGACCACAGTTGTATACTACTCATGATTTGCCAGTGATTTTATTACCATGACATCACGCCTGTGATCCCCGAAGGGTTAGGCAGAGGTGTACCTAAATAGTACACCCATATTTCGACAGTTATGTTTTTAATCCCATGTAATAGGGGGCGAGCCTATTGCCGTCAACCGGGCACAAATCTAGACTCCGTGGCTGCTACTGAGAAATTCATGATGGATAAACCCAATAACACTGTCCGACCCGGGAATCGAACCCAGGACCAGCTCAGCACTCGCGCTTGTGACCACTCGACTAACGGGGCAGTCTAATAAATAATATCATATTAATTAAATATAGGAGATTCTATTATAGCCATTAACTGGGCCAGACTCGGAAGTTACTATTGAGAATATCCTGATGAATAAACTTGTCGAATGAAATAATCGTGTTCTACGGTCTGCAGTCGAGCTTGTTGCGACCGTCAAATCTTTTGGTCATCTGGCGTTTTTGTGCTGACCAATAATAGTATAAATAAAAAGAGGTATATATCGTACTAGCATGCGCAATTTGTTGCAAACAAATTCAGACAATTGTCGTAATATAAATAAGTACTTCAAGCACAATAGCTATCTCTTTCTGTATCATACGTTCCGTATTATCTGTCGCAGTCTTAACAACGCAACGATATTTGACCGCCGCTCAATAAGAACGTAGCGTATCTTTCTTTATAATATCATTGGTGCTGACCCTCAATCTACTTGACTCCGTGATGTCAACAATGGTCAATAAATAATTATAACTAGTCAATCTAGTTCCAACTTCCAGTTCGTAGATCAGATTTTCCCACGTTTCGGATCGCAGAACGTATATTATATGAGTCAAAAGACGTCTGTTTATCATAATTATGATGTTGACAAACCTGTTTATGACTGTCTTAATTTGGTTCCGTGTTGATGAACTGCGGAAACACCTGGTCAAAGTATATTTAGATTAATAGATGCAAAATGCACGTGTGGTAAGTAATCGGTTGTCATGGTATCTACAATGGACATGTGATTTTGTATTCCGTGCTAAATGCAAAAATATATATTCGTAGAATTAACATAAAATGCATCATCGTCCAAAGTACAAATATAACTTTTCCTAGTAATCTTTTGCTAATGCTATTTTCAACACTTACTCCTGAATGTGACCTTATAAAAACATATGCATATATTCGTTATAGCATGTTAGTATGTGATTTATTTTATGTAAAAATTTAATTACGTAAAACCTCAATCGTGTAGTTTAAATAGTTAGTAGTAGGGTGGTTAGATTAATGGTGTTGTTAAAAATAATGGGTGTAAACAGACCATTAACGAAGCCGAAAGGCACTTGTTCTCCCCGTCATTGCGATCATTTTTTTTTTGTTCTGGACCATACCTGGGAACCTTCTAGTTGCGGAGATATTGGAGGTGTTTTATTGTACGCAGTTATTTTATCTGTATCTAATTTACCTTGTGTCAACCCTGGCCTAAACTTCAAACTTGGAGTAGGTGTTTCAGTGTTTATTTAATAACTTAATATTTTGCTATGTCATCTTAATACGTGCGGTGTTTTATTGTACGCAGTTATTTTATCTGTATCTAATTGGTTATTTATAAATTGTTCGTAGGTAAGTGTTTTTCCTTTCAGCTGTTTTTTTGGGGGTGAAAACGACACTTATAATTTCGTTTCGTCTCGTGGCGTCTGCACAGACGAGACAAGGTTTTTTTTTCTCCATTTTTCATGGATATAGTTGCGATGGTCTCCGGGTAAAATGGCTATGTGCAATCCGAACCGATCGACAGTCATTACGTTTTTTTACATTTTTTTATGTTGTATCGTGTCTCATTGCTTGGCAAAAGCATCTCTTTCTCCTTCCAGTCTTCCCTGTCTTGTGAAATTTTTGCCGATTGAGATGATTGAATAGTCCATAATCCTTCAATTACAATATTAGAATAGATAGAGGGAGCTGCTGCTGCCCAACAACTTGGGGTAGAAGTTACTCCATAAATATAATACTCGATTGTCCCCAGGGCTTCCTAGATCTGGACCAGGCTATGCTCGAAGAAGACATGCTGCAAGAGAAGGTAGCCGGCAGCACGGCGGTCGCGGTGCTGGTCAAAGACAACACTTTATATTGCGCCAATGTGGGCGACTCCCGCGCCATCGCCAGCGTCAGAGGCGGGGTGAGTAATCCTCAGGAGTGGCAGAAAGGAAGAGAACAGCAGGAGTCTATCGGTGCAGGAGTATACAGCCTACTGCAGAACTGTGTTGAACTTTGCCCTCGCTCAATGCAACAACAAAAAATTGCTCCACAACTTTCTGCCATCCGGATACTGTCCATCACAGTTTTTTTTAGGATCATCGGTCTATCGAGCTGGGAGACATCTCACGTTAGATTTACTGACAGACACACGTAAAACCTTTTAAACCAGTAGACATTAGTCTGTCTTATTCTATGGCAACGAACAATATAATTGATTGACTTGTGTTTGTCTACTATCCTATCTCATGGTAAGCGATGATGCAGTTGACGATAGTCCGCACATGCTTCAAGTGCCTATTCACTACAAAACTTAAGGAATCCCAGATTATATCACGTCACCTTTTCACAAGAACCTCCTATTGAAACCACTTTCGTCTGCCCAGGTGGAGATGCTGTCATACGACCACAAACCCAACAACGAGGAGGAACTCCGCAGGATCACGGCGGGAGGAGGCTGGGTACAGCTGAACAGGGTCAACGGCAACCTGGCGCTGTCCAGGGCACTGGGGGACTATGTGTTCAAGAGGAACTACAGGCTCTCGCCGCAGGAACAGATTGTCACAGGTATAGGATCGCATAAATCGACATCAAACGCTTCACTTGAGTGAACGATCTTTTATGTGTTTCACTTTGGATTCATTCCATTTTCAGACGTTTCACTTCGAGCGAAAGATGCCGAATTAAAGCCAAAAATGAATATATAGGGTAAAATTTGGTTTCGCTAAAGTGTTTTACTGACCAAGTTAGATATATGACTGTCAGTCTTGACGTTAAAGATATAGAAGATTACCATGAAGTGATTAGATCCCATTCTTTCGCACCTGCTGCCGCCCCGTGCATATGTTAAAAGCTGTCTGCAATCTGTCAAATCTGCAATCTTTAATAGATTTTCAACTTTATAGCTAAAGCAATAGGTTCAAGGTTGACTGGGAAAATTTGAAAGTTTCAAGTAGCTTGATGTGCTGGCCCAGTCTGTACCATTTTTATGTTACAGCACTTGAGTGCGTGTTTTGTGAAAAATTAACGCACATAAAAATTCTGTATACTCTGATTTTGGGTAAATACCGGTATTTGTGCAGCATCCGGCTAGACTGGAAGCCGACCCCAACATAGTTGGGAAAAGGCTAGGCAGATGATGATGTTTCTGCTTTTCGGTATAAATAATTGAAATGATTGTTTATATTTTCAGCGTTCCCAGACGTGCAAGTGAGGCAGCTGAACGAAGAATGGGAATTCATTGTGATCGCGTGTGACGGAATATGGGAGGTGTTATCTAACGAGGTAAAATATAATTATAATCACTAAATTCAAAGGTCGTGCTGACCTTTGGCAGACAAAAGTGTCTCCAATCCCAGCGTCAGCGTATTAAGTGGTTTTTGAAAGTCCTGACCGTTTTCTGTTATGGTAAGCAATTGACACGGAGACTAGCTATCGACGCAAAAAATATTATTGTGCAAAAGTGTGTGCGCAATCGGTGGTACGATCTCTCTTCCCCCACTCTCCCTCTCTCACAGAAATCCGACACAACTGAAGGTCAGCTCAAGCAGTTCTGCCTCGCGCCCAACTGTGCTACGAGCGTGCTCGGCTGCGACAATATGACCGTGTTGATCTTATACCTGGTAGTTTTTTAGCTAGCTAAAATTGATTAGCTGTTTTCCGTGACTTCGCTCCCATGGTAGATCACATAAAAACTGCGCAATTTTTGATGTGAAACATCTATAGCCGCACGTAAAACCGATTTCTGGCGTGGCGACGCATGCCGTGGCGACGCGTCGCCACGCTATATGATGGTATATATATACAGTCTTTATGCAGTAGTGTGTACGGTGCGTCATCTGCTGGATGTATCTAGAGGCATTACAGTATACAGTGTTGTTTACTACAGTACACATAACCTGTGTTTTACTTGAAAACAAATTATTTTTCTGATAATAAAATGTCTGACCGTGATAATTTAGAGAGTGAAAGTGATCAGCCTCCTGCAAAGAAAGCAAAATCACACTATGACACACTATCAAGTCATCAGTAAGTTAATTATATTTTTATAATTAAAGTATGCATTTATCTGTGCATTAAGCACGCGTATATTTGGTGTGTTTTGAGCGCCAGTAAATGTAAAATCTACTCTCTTGGTAGATTAAAATTCACATAAATTTCATTGCATATAATGTTTTTAAATTAATTATTCATTTTAATTTCGACCAATTGTCACAGTAATACCGTCCTCAGAGGCAACATCGAATATAACTATTACCGAAGTCACTGATTAAACGAATTAAGTACTCGTAGTCACGATTTGAAATAAATTCGTAAATTTTTGTATTTAATGAAAATAAATGTTTATTCAATAAATAGTCATCGTTATCTGGAAAAAAAATCGTAATATTTTATTTTATCATTATGACATATTTAGTTCCTATCACAATCTGTTCTTTTCTGCATATTACTTTTACAAAATAATGTCGATGTTTCACATCTGCCAGGCGTCCCGTGACGGCTCACATTTTTTTTCGGATAAAAAGTAGCCTATATTAAGCAATCACATCTATAGGTTGTTCCATTACTGCGTTAAAGCGGAACATATACACTCTTGGGTTTACAATATTTGAGGGATGGCTAAAGCTTGCTCGTTTCTAGATACTGAGAATAATTCTGGGTGGTTCTGTAAATATCCTGTGGTTGTGATACCCGCCTGCTACTGCAGGAGGTGGTATCGTTCTGCCGCGTGCGCCTGCTGTCGGGCTGGGAGCCGGCGGCCGTGTGCGAGGCGCTCATGCAGCGCTGCCTCGCGCCCAACTGCGCCACGGGCGGGCTCGGCTGCGACAACATGACTGTGCTCATCATATGCCTCGCGCCTTTCCCGCGTATTGATCCTGCTGTGAGTATTTTATAACTTGAGTTTATAAATATTCTCGTGTAGCGTGTTTTTCTTGCTAGTCTTATTTGGCAAAGAAATAAAAACTATTAGTTTCGTGTGGACAGCTGATGAAAGATCAAGACAATCTTTTAAACATTCCGCTTGAATTCTTCGACTTATCCATTGAAATACAAATCCTGCTTTATTTTTTACCAAAAAGACAAGCAAGAAAAGTCCAGCTCTTTTGTTTATTTTTTTTTAAATACCAAAATATGCCCGTTTTTAAATGCTAGCCTAAGTACATGCTCGGATTATTATTATTATTATTATTCTTTATTTATTTTATGCTGCATGCCTGCATGTTTGTTTATGTTGCATGTCCATTTAAATATATACCTGGTAAAAGATGATACATGAAAAGGTTAAAAAAATACGTTTCAGAATCTTAAATTATGGTTATGTTGTAGTTTAAATCTAAAATCTTAATATTAAAAGTACAGATAATAACATGATTGTGTTAAGACAAATTAATTTAGATTATCGTAAATAGAAAAACTGGTGATAAATACAGAGTGTTCTTCCTTACAATCCTTCTAGTTAAGAATGATTAAAAAAAAGCAGGCCCGAAGGCACCTAAGAAGCCGGTTCCTGCCGGCTTCCCTTCGGGAACAAGGCACTGTACGTAGTGTCAAGTAGGCAGATCTTCACTCTATTTAATAACTACTTGCCGTTGTAGATTCTATGTTCATAACTTCAAAGGTCATAGTAACCAATAACATTTATTCCACAGTCCGCTTTCAAGTGCCACGCCCACGATATCACTCGTCCGGCCAAGTACTGGACGTGTACCCCGTCGCGGCGGTTCTCTTAACTCTAACCACTGTCCACCCCCCTTTGCACAAGCTTTAATACTTCTAGTGTGTCTCTATTACTGTGATCTGTGTCCTCCACCTCCGGATTCTCAAACGATACTGGACTTTAAGATGTTTTTGTCTCTTGGTCACGAGCGGAGGGTTAAAAAGAAAATAGTTGTATAAAGCCATGCCACGAGTACCGATGGTGTAGCATTTATAACTAGCGAGACAGAAATTAATGATTAACTACCGCCTTGGCCACGACTTTAGAGCGGATGGGACCGACTGACGGATCGTGGCAGGGCGTGCGGGTGTCTTGACGCAAGTCGTATTGCCCATGGTCATGAACGAGGCCTAAGGTGACTGAGCATTGAGTTTCTTTTGAGAATTCGGTCATTAGTTTTGTGACTTGGTTGTTTTTTTTTATAAAAAAAAAATCGTTTTAAAGTTTTTTATGCAAATCAAATTTTGCGAGAGAATTAAATAAAATAAACATCGACGGTGAAAATTTGAAAAATCGTACAGCACGATCAATGTTTTTACCGGTTCTTCAAATTTTCATCATCATGTTCTCATTATCATAACAATCTATGCCAAAGATTATGCATGAAGATAAGAGAAATCTTTGCAGATTTTTTTGATGACATTTAAGATTTTATCTCTAGAAATATTTTAATGATAAATTAATTTGGACACGTTCTTATCATAATTTATTTGCGTGGGAGTGGGAAGGTTTTAAAAAATATATAAACAAATTCCAGAAGATAATAAAAATGTTTGTTATGTTTCTAGTGTTAACGCCAAAGTAAGATACGTTTATATTTAAAAAAATAAATCAACCAAGTTGTAAAACTTAAAATGTCTGCGTAATGTTTCTGTGATTTTATGAATTTAAATTGTTAAGTATGTTATGCAGGCGTTAATTTTAAATGTCCTGTAAGACTGTTGTGTGCCATCTAAGAGAATATACAACGAAACAGTTAAATAATATAAATATGTGGCTTTTAGTTATGCCATACTGTACCCTAATTTAGATGACAAAATTGGTAATGCAAGCGGTTAATGTGTACGTACATATAGAAACAATCTGTATAAAAACTAGAAACAACCTGTATATATGCTAAAAGCTATTTTGGGTTGTCCAGACTTGTTTTGGCCCTGTATATTGACTGTGTGACTTGTCTTTATGCAAACAACCTGTATAGTGATCGGCCGTAACTGCGTAGTGGCGTGTGCGTCATAGCGTGGAGGCGATAAAAAAGCTATACTCATTTGTTTCCTAACTATGGGCTCAGTATGGCCAATGAATTGAAATTCAACTCATACGATAACAAGGGTGAATGAAATTCGTCCCATTTAACAAAGCTTTTATTTTGAAATCTCCATAAAGTGTCAATTACCTATTTCTTAATGAAAATAAATAACAAAAAAAAAAATACTCAGTATGTGTGTCAGTAATTTGTTCTATATTCGCGAGGGTATAATATAGAATAAAGTGCAATAGTCTAGCCACAAATGTGCTATATCTCACTAAAGGTACTGGTATAAAATTACGTTTCCTATTAATATCCGTTTTTTAGTTAAAACTCATTTTTGATTATCATATTATCACACTTTTTCTGGATTCAAATTTATAAATGGCGACACTGATTTTTCTACCATTGAGTTACCATTTTTGTGAACTGGTAACATTATTTCAGTGTTACCATGTGTGTCGACATAGCTGTATTTTTTATTAATGAATGTTAACGGTTTGCTTTTAAAGTTTGTGTGTTCGTTTTCTATTTTTAAATATCGTTTGTTTTGTGTGTGTTTTTAAATCATGTTTTAATGTGTATGTCGCTGTCTGTTCGTGTTGTTAAAATGAATTACTAATTTTTTTATACTGAACCGGAGTCTTGTTTTTGAAATTTTTCTCTTTGCATGAAAAAATTGTGCATGATTTTACTATTATAATGCATGAAATATCAGGGGAGCTACACACATGTCCGGGTCGGACACATCCGGTACAGGGTGGACGGATATTTGCTACCTAGCTGTGTCGGATCGAGCTGAATCCGGCAGACCCGAAAGCGTGTGTAACACGCCTTACATAAAAGTACCCGGCCATAAATATAACACACCGAATTTAAGAAAAAGTTTATCTTTTTATAGTATCGTCTAAGCTCCTCATACGTGTGTGATATTCTCTTTTTAAAGTTAGACGCCCCATATTTACGGTCGTATAATGTATTTGCATGATATTTTATGTATTGTCATAGTGATATGATATTTGTAACATTTCTGTTTAATACTCATCGAGTACTATTGAGTAAATAAAGCTTAATTTTTGCATGGAAATCTATTTGTTTGTAACATTCGCTTACATTTATGGAGTTGTTGACAATATTCCAGGGCATATAAGACTTTAGCAAAAAACTTCATTAACTTTGAACCCCCAAAATCGAAATTTTAAAAACAGCTCTTTCATACATTTTGCTAAGGTATTGAAGTTTTGTAGGAAACAGCTGTTTTTTTTTTAATAACCGATGAAAAATTTCTATGGGGTTCAGGATGATATACTGAATACGTAGTAACCGTTTTAGCTTCGGTGTCCTTTTCACCCTGTATAATTATTTGCAAAATTATGGACAGTTAATTTATTCTCGTTTGCACGGACGCTAGGTGATACCTAAGTGATTACCTAAATAAATATTACGCTGGTGGATTTCCAATTTACGAAATAACCTAATGCCTAGTTGGAATATTGTCAAAAATTTATGTGATATGAATTTCATTAAAATATATATGTAAAATTCTAGTTAACACCGCCTTTTGTTTGTGTACTCACTATGTGTTGCTTAATAAACTCATTGAAAAGCATGCTAGTTTTTATTTATTTTTCTTTATTCCTATACGAAAGGGGTTCGAACATTTTTATCGTAAACCGTAAAGTTTTTGTAGGGGCCAAAAAGTTGATACTAATAGGTGCAGGTGATTAAATAAACAGCTTATATATATCTGAAAAAGGTTCAAAATTAAATAATAATACTTATTACATTATTAAATATGTGAATAGATTGTATGGAGGAAAGATTAACATACAATAAACGAAACTCCTTTTATACTGTTTAATAATTGTTTCATTTTAATTTGGCTGAAGCAGTTGCTTTTTATTCATTTGCTTTATATTATATGAAACAAAAATATAGCTTCCTGTAAAATGTGACATATTGATGGGTTTTAACAGGTAACGAAATATAACTGTGGTTACTAATGTTAACGTAACAATAGTTTGCATACAATTTAATTAGTAGGCTGCGTCCTAACTAAAGTGATCATCGCGTTAACAAGCGATTTGCGTGATCGTAACGACAGAGGGCGCTTAAAACTTGAGTGACGTGAACGCGAACGAGACGATTGTTTTAGTTTGGACGCGGGGTTGGTACTTTTTGATCATGCCTCTACCATGACATTAAAATTGAGCACAAACTTATGCCATATTCTTTCACAACCCTTTCAGACCGCACCTCTCGCCGTAGAACAAGAGCTAAACAGCAAATTCATGACGAAAATGGAAGACCTATTGTATGTCGAAGATGAAGAAGAGGACCTCAAGTGAAGTATTAATAACATAGTACTTTTCTACTGTAAATGTGTACATACATAGGTTAGCGGTGTTGAACTCTATCGTTAATGTTTTTAGGTTGAGAATTGTGTGCAGAAAAATATGAATTTAAGCCGTTCTAGTTCTATTGCACACTGTTTTGTGATGTTTGCAGTTAGGTGCATTTTTTAAAGTTATCTATAATGGTGATGAGTAGGCTCGCCTCGAATTTGTTAAGGTAATGGTACACGGTTCAACTAGATTGATTCATTTTTAAATATTTTACACGCAAACCCCGCGTAGGGAATTACAGCTGTTTGATATGGAATGAAAAATTCGAGTGCGAGCAGGGTTTGAACCTGCGACCTTCAGATTTCTGTACACCGGTCGTCTTAACCAATTAGATCATCGCACCCTGCTCACAGCTTTCGAAATTTTCGTTCCATTAATAACATCTTACGGTGACGTTGGCGCCATCTATTTAAGAAAGTATCGAAGTAACTCAAACCAACACGTTGACATTACTGCCAAATCAATGTTGGCTGTGGCTGTTGGTTTGTGGTATTCATGGACTGAGATACCACACGGGAGGTCTTGCGTTTATTATGTTACCTTGTATAAATTTTATGTTGACTCAATTTAACCTTTTGACCGCCATAGTCACATATACGTGACAAGCAAGCGCGTGCCCTGTACGCCAAACGACACAAATATGTGACAAATTGGTAGGTAAAATTGTGTCTTGACGTGGAGGGCACGCGCGTGCGTTCATGCTCTGGCGTTCAAAAGGTTAAGGCTCCGCCAAGCTGGTACGGACAAATTGCAAATTCGGTTCCGGACACGGAAATGTCCATACTGAAGTATTTGTCAGTGTCCGATGACCACAGCCGGTCTTTAATTGACTGCACCTTTAGTTTGGTTGCTTCAACCAAATTGACAGGCAAGAGTGAACCGTGAAAATCCAGCGTTACATTTTGAATTAGCCACATTATTTATTATGATAATGACCCGCCTCCTTACCTAAGCTACCGGTAGCGCGAATTAGCGACCGTCGCGTTTATATCTATTCTGGCGTTCTCTGTCGGCGCAAAAACACGTTCGGGTTCGCCGAACAAAATATACGCGACGATCGCGCGTTCGGGCGACGATCGCTTTGGTCAGGACGCGGCTTTAGATTACCTAACTTAAATATTATGACGTATAAGGTATTTGGTATCCTTGTCATAAAGGACTAGACTTGCCATCATTATGTCAATATTTTCATTGAAAATGTTTTAAAGATGTTATTTTACACCGTTGACACATATTTTACAATTATATTTATATTTGTCAGAAATATAATTATTTTGAAGAACAAATACTTAATTATTATTTTTACAATGTATCACAATTTATTATTATTCTTATTTTGCCGTATTCAGCAAAGCAATACTATTAGATTTAAAACATACTCGTTTTCACTAGAACTAGGCTATTCTTAAATACAATGTCTTAACAAAAGCAGTCTTGTAATGTAATTTGAACTCTCGGCTCAGCAGCGAGAGCTGAAAATACAGTGTGTTAGTGAAATACGGGAAATATTCTTGTTTTAAGATATACTTATGTTAATGTATGACTTGGTTTTGGTGATAGGTTGATTGACTTTCGGGCTTTTATTTAGGTCGCAGTTTCAGGAAGTTATTTTTTACTTGCGTTTTTAATGGGGATGGCAACTGTGAAACTGATGGCGCTAGTGTAGCTAGTTCCAAGCGCCATCATTGGTTGATATTGTCATTTTAATGACATTGACATTGACAGATGTCATGTCATTTTATAGCATGTGGCAGAAAAGTGTGGTTATGTTTAAGGGTTTTGTTCAGACCTGCATCAAACTGAACAACATTGTTCATAGGAATACCTAGGAAATGAAAGTATCACGATCCGTATGAAAACCAAGCATGCCATTTTTTGACTTCCTACTATGACGTTATAAGCACTGTTTAGTTACTGTACAAAATAAACTACGTTTTTGTTTTTTAAATGTCTAGAATTAAGTTCTTGAGTTGCAACGTTGTTGTTTTAAACAAATTAGCTTGCTGCGACAGTAGCCGTTAAGCATAAAATCCTTAAGCCGGGCATGCGAAGTAGGTGCTCTTGCTTTATCAAGGTATGTCTATATCTGTGTATTAGCGTCATAAAAGTGACAGGTAATTAAATGCTGTTTTGACATGGAAAGAAAAATTCCAGTGCGAGCAGGGTTTGAACCTGCGACCTTCCGATTCAGTACACCGGATGTCTTAACCAACTAGACCATCGCACCCCGCTCACAGATCTCGAAATTTTCTTTCCATTAATAACGTCTTAGGTGACGTTAGCGCCATCTATTTAAGAAAGTATCGAACTAACTTAAACCAACACGTTGACATTGCAGCCAAATCAATGTTGTATAGAAGCCGCCATACCAAACGAATTTTTCTTTCCATGTCAAAACAGCTATGTTCCCTACGCAGGGTATGCGTATAAAATATTAAAAATTAGTTTGGTATGGCGGCTTCTATACAACATTGATTTGGCTGCAATGTCAACGTGTTGGTTTAAGTTAGTTCGATACTTTCTTAAATAGATGGCGCTAACGTCACCTAAGACGTTATTAATGGAACGAAAATTTCGAGATCTGTGAGCGGGGTGCGATGGTCTAGTTGGTTAAGACATCCGGTGTACTGAATCGGAAGGTCGCAGGTTCAAACCCTGCTCGCACTGGAATTTTTCTTTCCATGTCAAAACAGCTATGTTCCCTACGCAGGGTATGCGTATAAAATATTAAAAATTAGTTTGGTATGGCGGCTTCTATACAACATTGATTTGGCTGCAATGTCAACGTGTTGGTTTAAGTTAGTTCCATACTTTCTTAAATAGATGGCGCTAACGTCACCTAAGACGTTATTAATGGAACGAAAATTTCGAGATCTGTGAGCGGGGTGCGATGGTCTAGTTGGTTAAGACATCCGGTGTACTGAATCGGAAGGTCGCAGGTTCAAACCCTGCTCGCACTGGAATTTTTCTTTCCATGTCAAAACAGCTATGTTCCCTACGCAGGGTATGCGTATAAAATATTAAAAGGTAATTAAATTTTCAAATTAAATATTTAATCAACTGTCTCAAAAAAAAACTTCAATACCTTCTCGACCCAAATGTATGGAGCAGTTGTTTTTTTTTTTGCGATGACGATGTTGGTCGTAAGGTAAATGTTGTTCAGTTTAGTAGTCTGTATGCACAACGACCAATCAGTCTTATACAAAACCAGTTTATGCGGATCTCTCATTGTACAGGAAATGTATACAAAGCGAGGCTATGTTATACTGGAAATCTATACCTTGATGTGTCGCCGTGTACCTCACCCGTAAACATGGCCTCAACTTTTTGAGCTGTATTTCAAAATAACTTGACCTCATTTGTCAGATTTGGTCTTCGCTATGGTCCTGCCATTCTACATCATGACGAGTTTTGACAGGTCGTCCCCATTGCTATACTTACTGGTTCCTCAGGGTTGACCCAAACTTGTGTTTTTTTTATTAAATGGTGCTCCTTATATTAAGCTTTTAAACACAGAATTTATTATATTTGGTAGACGACCAATCTATTTATTGAAATTATTTTATATTTTAGGCACCTGTTCCACTGTCGACGAGCTAGCAACTAAAAACGAATTGTTTGTTTGAAAGAGTTCTCGCCTGCGGTGCGAGCAACTAGTCAGCGATCAACTATTAATATAATGGGTGTAAAAAGACCCTTAATGAAGCCAAATGGCACTTTTTCTTCCCGTCATTGTGAGATTTCTTCATCGGTGGTGGTACAGGTGGCCTATTGTGGGTGGTCATAGTAAGCCCCCAGGTCTTATTTCCATTATTTATGATGTTTTTCCAAAATTATTTTAAATGGTTGTGTCGTCAGTATTAAGTTTTGTGTTATCAAAATTTTTTAATTTATCTATTTTATATTTGATTGTTTTGAATAAAAAATATATTTGTGCTGGTCAATCCACCATCCTGTGATACTAAATACTTTTAGCTTTTATTTTTCAAGTGTAAAATTTATTGCAAATTTTTCAATTTGCTATTTAGTCAAGGTATGAAAGTACTCGTATTTACTTTATTATTATTTCACTTGTTGCATTTTGTTGCACTGGTTTATTTAAAAAATAAAATGTTGTTTTTATTAAAAGTAAGATGTTTATTGCATTTAACTGTATGGTGATGGAAACCAGCTGAGAGGATATTTAACCCACAAAACTTTGACAAAGACCCAATAAACAGAATATTTTGATAAATACACTCAATTGGAGTTTCTAATTTAGAATGTAATCTAATAAATGAACGGTGAACGGAGTTATTTTCTGAAACCTTTGCCGCGAGTGGGCGCTGAATGTTTGTAAGCGACCAATGGGCGACGAGAGAAAACACTTAGCGCCTTCTCGCGGCAAAGCTTAAGGAACTCCGTAGCAGCTGAATGTAAATAACAAACGTGTAGCGCCATCTAGGCGGAACTACTCTGTCAGATATTTTTCCGTTAGAAACTACACGTGTTAAAAATTAATTAAATTGATAATTAAGTGGTTTCCAGAGTTCTTCGATTGCCATCCCGTAGTGATGTAGGCATTAAGTGTATTTGATTGAGCCTTATTAAAGTTAATAGTTGTAAGGTTAATACAATATTTAAAAATTATTTATATTCATTTGAATACAGAACAATATTTATCGTTCAAAGGAGGGTAGGTTTCCTGAGTTGAACTCAGGGTTTTTTTGGTGTTGGTACAATAGTGTTGCGAGACCAATAATTTACACTGTTTTAATTTTTGACTCTAAACATAATTCACCGATGTTATTAATAATGATATTTAAAGAATTAATACTATTAGAATACAACAGTGTTTAATAAAAATGGATTCTGTACGGTCAGCAACTAAAGTTAGTTAACATTAACAATGTTATTTTTGAAAAAAAAAACAAAATTTAGAAAACGTGAACCGTTAAGGTGCTTTTGGCATAATAATGTTTGAGGTGGTCATTTTCCGACTTTCGTTGCTGAATCTACAATAAAATAGCTTGTAAGGTCGCAAATTGCTTGGAATAGTTAAGTGCCTAATTTGCAATCAAATGGGTGGCTGGTGTTCAGTTTCAAAATAGCTGTATTTTAAGCTTATGTGTTTACTCGGTTGTTGATATTGTAAATATCGTTATTTAGATTAAAATAAATCAGCAATAATATAGTAGAATTTTAATACCCGTAGCTTTTTTATAATCAGGGAAATTATTCTATAATTTATATTTGATATTAAAGACGAAGAAAAGTTTGTTGTACATCTCAGTTAAAATTAATTACAAAATTATGGCGGAATATTACTTTATTTTTACATTCTTATAGGCACATTGTTTGTTTTACCTTGTTTTTAATTTAACTTAACCTTTTCGGATTCGTGAGAATTTTTAATCATGCTTACAAAGTTGTATGTTTGAAGTTAGTACGGGGTGGAAGGGACACCGAAGCTCAAGGGGTTACCACGTATTCAATAAAAAACATCATCATCGGGGGTCATCATTCTGAAAAAAAAAACATTTTGAAAAATTTCTTTGCCGACGTGGGCATAGACATTGATGTACTAATTACGCTGAACCATTTTTTCATCGGTATTTTTTTTTAATCTGCTGTTTCCTACAAAAGTGCAATACCTACACGTAAATTCACGATAATAATCATTTTTCACGTACTGCTTTTATTGAGAAAGTTGTTCTTTGAGACAGTTTCCCCTCGATTGCTGTTGACGAAATTACCAGGGTGGTAATTTCGACCAATAATTTTACTGTTTTAAATTTTGACTCAAAATGTAACATAAACAGTAGAGAAAGTTGTTCTTTAAGACAGTTTCCCGACGAAATTACCAGGGTGGTAATTTCATCAACTGCCATCGAGGGGAATCGTATTTAAAAAAAGTTATAAAACATCAAACACACTGCCGCGAATCCCGCAAAGGGCTTTATGGAGACAGTACTATGTGCTGAACTTGCATGACACCCGTGACAGGTTTGTGCGACGAGGGATTTGCCTCAGTGTGCGTCATCCTTTAGTCGCCCAACTAGCCAATAGCTTCGAACTATTTCCCTGATTGTATTTTTGTACTATAGAATAACAAAAAGGATTGTCTAGCTGTATGTTGTGTAGGTTATATCGTGACATATCTGGAATTGCACTAGTCGAAATGTTAGTAGTCCGGTGTGTACAGTACCTTATGTTGAATTGTGACATGTAATAAAGTTTTACATTTTTATGTTGTTGTTTTATTTAGGTCTAGACCCACACCTTAATTCCGTAAACACTTTATTTATTTATTTATTCTTAGGCTTCGCAACAATGAGTACACTGTTACATTTTAAATTGTGCATTGCTAACTTAAGTCTAAGTGCCGCATCACTTCCAGAAAAGTACAGCATGCACTACATGATGCGCAAATAAATACACCATTATATAATTAAAACAATAATACACAATTTGGAAAACTTTTAATACTAAATTGATTACACTGAATTAAATTAAATTAAGTAACATAGATTAAATTAGGCCTTTGCCCAGCAGGGGGATGACGCAGGCTAACAGATACTGACAGTATCAGTATCTGTTACTGATAGTATCAGATTAAATTAAATTAGAATAGATTAAATTAAATTAGAATAGATTAAAATAAATTAGAATGGATTAAATTATTTTAAGATTATAATTATTATATAAGATTAGGTAAATATTTGAGTAAATACTTTCTATATCTTTATGAGAGGTTTTAAAAGAAATTCCCAATTATTTGTTTGAAAAACTTCCGGTGGCGTAAAGGACGCAATAATTTGTTTTGAAAATGAAAGGCATTGCTATTTATTGTAGATTATGCAATTACCTTCCAAACGATGAACATTTGATATCGTGTCCAGTCCTGTTGTTTGCACATCACAGGAGCTGATGGACGCTACTGAAAGTGACAAACTCGTCGCCAAATTTTGGGCTGGTTTAATTTGAATTATAATCGACACGCCAAGAAGAAGAGCCTTGCCGCGCCGTTCCGGTTCAATACTCGACAATAGTCAAGGATGTATATCGTTACATGTACCCTTAAGAATTAACCACACATGCGACCAAGAGCTAATCTATGCCGAAGCTATACTAAGCTAAGCTAGCTAAGCTAAGATAAGCTAAAAATATGTCCTGTACACACCAAAAACTAAGGGGAAGGTCAGTCAGTGTTGCGAAGTTCAATTCGACGGACGCTCGCCATGAATAATATCGATGAAGAAAGTTCCGTTGATGAATACGTTACACATAGAAAAAGAAGATTAATACTAACTTATGATAATCTAAAAAAAAGACATTCCAGACCTTGGATATGTCAACACATTCAATCTCGGCAAACAATGTGGGGCTTAGTTTAGCTCGCGTAGCTGTGCATCCGGCATACACAACTAACTTAGCTGCGCATATTTTAGTTAGCTCACATAGCTAAGCTTGCATAGTTTGCAGTCTGCACACAAGTATGAAAAACTGCGCCAGCTATGCGAGCTAAACTGTACTAACTTAGCTTAGCTCTTGGTCTGCAACCCACATTATTCAGCTATGTTCAGCTTTTGTCCATAGAAAACAGCGATTTTGTATGGAGATGCGTACGCATCCGTTCAGCTTTCTGCGTCTATTCAGATGTTTACGCATCTCCATACGAAATCGACCGATCGATCGATTTTTAGTAGATCCGTGTAAATGTCTATTTACGTGTAGGTATATATATATTTTGATATATATTTATAGTATTTTATATATTCTTGTAGCTTATCTAAGTTCTAAATTAATATTAGTTTCAGATATACACCTACCACAGCTTGTCTCTGCATCACACAAAGGTTGACTGGTAGAAAATGCCTATGGTATTAAGCCCGCCTCTGTACTTTGTGCTTGAAGTGTTAAATAAATAAATAAATAAGTGTGGTTAGTCCCTTAGTAGTTAGGCTGCGCGAAAAGTGTTTTGTTTTTCTTTTCTTTCTATATTTTTAGTACCTTTAAGTGAGCGAGACAAACAACTAGGTACCTAACTACTACACATTATTCGGGTTTTATTCGATTCGTCCCGATCGGTAAACTCGCTAAGTCATGTTTGGGTTGGCTCGGTACAATTTAAGCTAAGCCTTTGTGGTTTATCCGTTTTCATAACATCATTACGTTTACATTTACGACTGTCGTCAAACTTACTGCTGACAACTAGTTACCTACTTATAGAAATACCACTGTGGTGGTACCGCGGTTTTACCTGGCATTTATCTTTTGTCTCCTAAAGACGCTAAATAGCGTAAAACCTTCCTTTACGTTATGACCGCCGTTGTCACATAAACCTACGGGACAAGCAAGCGTGTACCCTGTATGCCAAACGACACAAATATGTGACAAAACGGTAGGTGAAATTGTGGCTTGGCGTGGAGGGCACGCGCTTGTGGTTATGCTGTGCCGTTTCGGTGGAGAGCGACCACTAACACCGTGACACGAGATTTTTATATATAAGATTACTTCCTATTTGAATCAGATTTTGTTGACAATTTCAAGGGTTTTAATTTTTTTTACACGGAACCCTTTATCTTTTTTTAAAATAAAAGTAGCCTAACTTACTCCTTATAAAATCAATATTTGCCAGTAAAGTCCCGTCAAAATCGGTCCAGCTGTTTCGGAGATTAGCCGGAACAAACGGACAAACAGTGACAAAATAAAAAAATAAGTATATAAGTGCCGTATAACTTTCATATGCATTCAGTAAAAAGCTGCTGATTTTGAAATTACAAACAGACACTTCAATTTGATTTATTTGCATAGATATAGAGTGACGCTATTTTCCATACCACTATTCATGTAGGTATACAGGCAATATTATGATGGCTAATAAAGTCATGAACTTTTATTACTATGCTTTTACTGGATATCGTAAAGTGGGTAATAGAGTTTCGGTAAAAAACAACACTCTGTAGGTAGAGGATCACAGTCATTTCTTAGTTAGGAATGACGATTATGTTGCTACTAAAGAAAATTGATCTTATTGACGTCTTCGATACAGTCTCTTTCTATGTTGATATTTTCATTCGGGTCACTGAATGTTGGTTGTAGGTAGTAAGATTCTCTTTGTGCTTCTTTTTAGATGAACGCTTTGCAAAGCTAGGAATACTTAGGTACTATGCAATTTTACCTATGATAACTACTTCTCTACCTCCCTAGTTAGTACTGGGTAATACCCCTTGGTAAGACTGGTTGTCAGACTTTTTGGGCCACTGACTACCTGTAACGACTGTCAAAGATCTAGAAATGACAGCCGGGACCAACGGCTTAACGTGCTTTCCGAGGCACGGAGGAAACTCTGTATGTAATGGGTGGTCATCCACAGACCAACCTTACAGACTAACATAAATATATTAAATACAATTGGAGTTAGTAAATAGACCCTGAAAACTATGTTAGTAACACTTCACTTGTGCACTAGGTCACTGCGCGTCCATGTCGCACTTGCCCTTGGAAGCTACGGAACACCATCCCCTGCTTTCAAAAGTCCTCTTCCAAGACGAGATGCAGATAGCACACAGGCATTTGCACCACGAACGCCTTAAAGTTGACGTTGCGGGCGACTCTAGCAACTGCTCTCTCGCCACGTACTTGGTCTTCTGACGCACGTACTCCACGATGTCTTCCGCCGTAGTGGTGTAGTGTAGACCTAAAAAGGAGGCCTAGGTGTAATTTGGACCTGAGGCGTATGTTTTTGTCATAAGTTTTGTTCTTGTTGCAAAGCGCCTATCTAGCGATCTTTGTCTCTAAGCATTCTCATAATTTTCCTGCCCTTGTCCCATATTACTTGGGGTCGATCAGTCACGTTTTTCTCTTCCATTTTCACTCTATTAGTTACTCTTTATTATTTCTTATCATTACTTACACATCATCATCATCATCTGCCTAGCCTTTTCCCAACTATGTTGGGGTCGGCTTCCAGTCTAACCGGATGCAGCTGAATACCAGTATTTTACATGGAGCGACTGCCTATCTGACCTCCACAACCCAGTTAGTACTTACACGTATTACACATTATACATTCTTCGTTTCTTTGGGCTTCCTGTCCCTCTCCATCCAACAACATTTATATTCATAATTTACACAACATATCCAAATCGGTTCGCCACGCATTTTACGGAACACTGAATTTCAGGGTACGATAATGTCAAACATCTGGCGACACGCGTCTGCTCTCTAATTTATAGCCGTGAAAACATAAAAACGCAACACAAAACATTTTCATTGTTTTATTATGATTATGAGCACTGGTTTGTGGACGTTTTTTTAGATATTTTTTAATTTGGAATTAAAATGATACTGAGTGATTGGTTCTTTCCTTTGTTGGAGGCAGAGATGATGGGAATAGGGGTCTCCGAAGTCTTTCGGTGTTAGGTATGGAATGCAGTTGTTGTTGAAGACTTCCAAATCGTTAAGATCTTTTGGCACCCATATTTTGCCAGTTGTTTAAAAACTACATGTCATAGGGGCGTGCTTATTGTCATCAATAAATAATAAATCGGGATTTACCGAGTATTTCCTGATGAAAAAACCCAACAACACTAAACCATACGCCGAAATCGAACCCATGCTCAGGACTAGCGTTGATCCACGGAGTCTGGATTTATTTATGGCAAGGGGCTCGCTCACTTTTACACGGGACCTAAACATAACTGGCGAAATGTGCCTACCCCTTCGAGGATTACAGGCGTGATATTATGTATAAATGAACCCTGCCGAACTAAGACTGCCTCGTTGGTCGAGGGGTCGCGAGCGCGACTGCTGAGCCTGGGCTCGAATCACAGGTCGGGCAGTGTTATGGTTTTATCCATCAAGATTTTTTTAGTAGCAGCCACGGAGTCTGGATTTGTGGCCGGTTGATGACAATAGGCTCGCCATCGTGACATGGGACTTAAACATAACTGGCGAAATGTAGGTGTACTAAAGGGTACACATCTACCTAATCCTTCGCGGATTACAGGTGTGATGTTATGCTATAAATCTTGAAAACTTTTCTTCCGTCAAAAATCACGGCTCAACGCAAGAGAGCTCCCAACCTTTTTATTTCCGAACTACACAAATCCAACCTGTCCCATACCACACCACAATCCCAACTCCAGACGTCCTTGAAATCTAGAAAACTCATAAACAAACAACCACGTGGATCAGATCGGCATCGAACCGGTTCATTTGGCAGCTGACATGTCTAATTGGATCAGGTAGGGTCAGGTGGGGTGGTATAAGAGCGAAAGGGGATGGTCGCCGCGCAGGAGTGGCGTCGCGTCAGCCACGGCGTTCGTTTGATCTTGTAAGTAGATTTTCGTGTTTTTGTTTGTTAGTTTTGGAATTCTAGACAAAGACTAAGAAGTGTCGAGAAAAAGATAGTTTTGAATTGAGTGCTGAAGTGCCCAAAAACCGCGGACAGAATTGGCGAAACCCTAAGGACTCCTAGTTTTACTATGGAGCGTTAAAACTGAAGTGAAATTCCCAGAAATTCATTAGGCATTGCCTATTTTAATGATTAAAAAATCCAAACTCCAAACATTTTCAGATGTTGATTTCGAAACTGTTCGTTAGGAGTGTTCAAAGTTTTGGCTCGGGTCTACGCACTACAGCTTTCAAGAGGATGCGCTAAGGTAGCCTGCGAAATTCAAATTGCAGGTCAGTGTCAGGTTGTATGTTGATTAAAATATGATTCGCGACCGTAACACGTATGTAGTTACAGAATTATGTTCATTAAAATCATCAATACAACCCTCCAAGTTCATTTAATCCCATTGAATGACTATTTCATGAAAAAGCATGACACTAACCTGCAAATCGCAAAAAACGTAAGAAAATTTGAGTTTCGCGAGCTACCTTGGCGCTTTTCCCTTAAATGCAAGTGTTTCTAGACAGTGACAAAAAGTGCTAAAACAAAATAATTCCTCAAGAAAAACATAGCTATATTTTTTGGACTTGAAGTTTTTAACTCATTAAGAACTTATGGACCCGTATTCAGCGGTGAGATTCAAACGTTATTCATAAGTTTAAATTCCAAATGCGTGTAATGTCAGAGGGATTGTGTGTACTTACACGCATTTCAAAGGCTTTAACTGTCTCTCATTCTAACTGGGTGAAGGTGACATGTATTAGCGCGGACCTAGATGACTAGGGGGCTAGGCAACGGAAGAAATGGATCTAATTGAAGCAGCTGGCTGAGAGCTTGACGAAACAAGTTTTGGTATAGCTTATACATAATCCAATGCTATATTGGTCCAGTACAATTTATTTGGTTCATATCAGTTTAAAGACTTGTGTATCTATGTAAACTCGGCCAGGATTTACGATATTCCTATTATGAGAATGTAGTGGAAAACAGAAAAATTCAACAGCGTTGCTCTTTGCGTGGTAGTCAAACGTTGGTGAAGCAGATGCAACAGCAAATACGTATTTATACAACATTGGTTTTAGTATATGCGAAACCTGAAACACGTCTAGTATTTTTATGTAAAGAATCTATGTACAAAATTTCAAAACTGTATCACGAAAAATCACAAAATTATAAGCTTGTTCTGTTACCTGGATATCCGCGCAAAAACGTGTTCACCACACGGCGCCGCCGCGTGAGCACATCCAGCGTCGTCTTGAGCTCAATGATAATAATAATATGGCAGTAGGTACATAAATTATTGCGATAGGTACTTACACCCGTATTCCAGAAGCCGACTTAAGTCCATTTTTGAACATAAGTCGACATTTGTTGTCATGGCAACAGGTAAAGAACGCCCACCACGGCATCAGCAACACCCACTCAATGATGTTCATAAGGTGAGGACAGACTAGCTAGAAGTTGCATTTGTAACAAGACATCGAGCCACTTGACACTTTGTTAAAACTTGATTTTGATTTGCTTGTAACATTTCATCGAGCAAAAACACGAGCGCGGACAAATCGTACAACATGGAATGAGGTGCGTGGACTGAGGGGTCGTGCTGGTCGTTTCTTCTCCTAATTCGGTCAGTGTTTTTTTTTAATATAACTCATCAAGATAAATTGCAGCACACGCGACTTGCAAGTCCAACGTATCAACGAAGAGTAAATGCCACACAGTAACGACAGTCACTAAAGAACACCACCGGCTTACTCCTTTTGCTTCGTTCACGTTCATACATCTGGTCACTGCCACCTGACCTTTTTGAAGAACAATACTAATAAAGTTTGTCCTTCTGGGGTGTTCTCTTTCGGGTTTTGTTAGTCGCATTTTACTCGTCCTCTCAACATGACCAAGCCATCCAAACATATTCTTTTAATTTTTTGTCTCTACATCTTCTTTTCAACCGCAACCTTGCATTATATCATTCCTCAATTTATCAACCAATGTTACAATACGTGGAAATGCTCATATGAGTACTCACCTTAATCTACCTCAAAAACATGCTGTCCATTTCAAACCCAAAAAAGTATGTTGCATGAAGGTTGCAAGCTGCTTTGTATGCTAAAAATGTTATATTAAAATACGTCACAATGCTAGAATTATCATAAATTGATGTTCTACCGAATACTCTTGGTTGACATCATTTGTCAAAGAACTTAAAACCTTAAAACGGATTTACTTGAAAATAAATATTTATTTTTTCGTGGTTCATTTATAAGATTTTCACTTAAAATAATGGCATCAAGAATTTTCTTTCCGGCTGGTGAAAAGTCGTGCGTACAGAAACTTGTCCGCAAGTACAAGCTCCATCAAAATACCACGTTGTCGGGCAGCCCCAGCGAGCCCAAGCACCAGTTACATCTGCTGAAAATGGAAGAAGGTTCCGGTCGTCCAGAGTTGAGGGAAGAATTCAGTTGGACGATGAACCGAGTAGCCTTGAATTTCTTTGGATTCGTTCACCCAACATAATGGTGTGTTTCATATCGGCCTTTCTCTTCCTCCGTTTAACAGTAGCAAGCCGCCTGCTCATGTTTTAAGCGCGTTTTGGTCCCAGTTCTAACATAACGTAACTCATTTGATGGGGATGCCCTAGCTTACACCTATCCTTATCCATATCATTTGAAAAAAAAACCTAAGATCAGCCGGCTAAACCCCTAACGCAACGGCGAATAAGAATTCGATTTGATTATTTTATTATTGCAATATAACAGAAACTGGCCACTACAGCGGCCGGCGAGCGCTACATCCAAGTTGGTTGCATCAAATTTGTATTTTTTTTCTTTCTCTTTCTATTTAAGATCTATACAACTGCGTATTATTACAGTTAGTAGGATTGGTAGTAACACGGGTAAGTCACCCTACTATCGCTTTATTGGCAACTAGTTTATGCCCGCGGCATCGTGGAGGTCGGGAAATGCCAACGGGATCTTACTTCTGAGATAATAAGTTATCTATGTCCTATACCAGACTATAATCTATCTTTGTACCAAGTTTCATCCAGATCTGTTCAGCCGTTCTGGCGACTGAGTAACAAACATCTATCCATTCAAACTTTAGCATTTATAATAGTTATGTAAGATTTATAAGTTTTTACTTTTAAAGTTGAATAGGTAATAAATAATAGTTAATAAAGTAAGTAAGTATTTCATTTTATTTGAGCTATACAGACACACTTGCGTTTTTCTTACATGTACTTCGTTATAACTTGTTCATTGTAATATTAATTACATTACATATGTGAAATATTGATAACCTGGTTTGAGATTGGACACCGGTGACGACAATCAAATGATTTATTAGGAATCTATATAGACATAATACTTTTACATAATATTTAATATCAATGTCGCGTATCACGAGCCAACGCGAAAATCAGGTTTTCACATATATTTACAGACACGACTACCTCAGAAATATTCCTCCTACTTACTAATTGGTAAATGCGCCCCGCACGCCCTGCGCAACACTGTGCGCCATGGCCTGTCTACGTGAGTTTCGAAGCCTTATTTGACTCTGTTGGGGGATAATTTTGAAAAACTGTGATACATAATTGTCTCATAATTTTAATTAAAGAGTGTGTACACCAATTTCCAAATCAATCGATTCCGAGAATAAAAAGTTTCACAGAAAATTCAACACCCCATTTCACCCTCTTGGGGGTGGAATTTCAAAAAACCTTTTCTTAATGGATACATACTTTTTATAAAGAATACACCCTCCAAATTTCATGTCTCTAGGTCCAGCGGTTTAGGCTGTGCGTTGAAATATCTGTCAGTCAGTCAGGACTTTGAATTTTTTAAGTATAGATAGATGATAAGAGTGACTTGGTGGTATCGTAGGTATAAACAAAACAACACGAGTATGGGCAAGCTCGCTCATAAGCACCATTCGCACCATTTTTAATGTCTGAGATTCAAAATGGTTCGTTAGTTTTCTCATGCTTTAGAAATATCACGTAGCTTGTATTATCTTTTATGTGTACGATACTCCATATTACGACTATTTGTCACGATTATAATTTATTATTTACGCGATCTTGATTACTAATTCAAACAATCCCACGATAATGAACATTTCGAAATACCTACCGATTTGAAAAATATACCGTGCTTAATATATATTTACCACGGATAATGCAAGTACTCGCAATATTAATAATAGTTCATTAATAATCCCGACTACAGACTAGCTGGCTTCGAAATTAAAGGCGATGGAAAATAGTTTTTATCAACAAGGGTCGATGGCCGTCCACGGGCTGTAGGTCAAAATTTCCAGAACGAAAACGTTGGAACCAAAAACGAACCGTGTATTCTTCTACAGTATCTTCCCTATTTTATTTAATATCAGCTCTCTATGTCCCTCTGCTGGGCAAAGACCTCTCGCATGGCTTTCCAATTTTTGTACGGTTTCCTTCTGAAATCGAAAGTGTTTTTGGAACTGTTTATTGTTCTAACATTCTAACGGGTTGTCGGCATCGGGTCACGATAAGTAATTGTATGGCGTATCGTATACATAATCGACATATTCCTCAAAATTCATCTTGCTTTGGCTATAAAAAGAAAACAATTTTACACACGTCGATTCACTTGAATTTCAGTAGGTATATATATATATCAGCCATAACGTAAGTTTCACGGTTTCAAGGATCTTCTGGCGCGGGCAATTATCGGAACTAACGCAGCCATCTCTTTCTTTTCTCAATATTTTTTACAAAACAATTAACAAAAGGTTTACCAACAGCGCCCCCCTGTCAGCTTCATTCGAGCGCCAAACGATTCTTGTACTACCAAACTCTTGAAAAGTGGGCGTTTATGTCAAATTATAAACAAACTGTAGCTGTCAATATGTCTAATGGGGTGGAAAGTAGGCGTGTCAAGTCCGACTTAAGTTCAGTCCACGACTAAAACTACCGGTGTTAGTCTCGCTCGGTGTCCAACTTGTAACCTTTTTTAGTTTGGGACAAAATATAACATGGTTTAAAAATTATTGGAATCGATTCAGTTCTATTTCTAAACTATATTCAGGTTTCGCTTAAACTAAAAATAATGTTGTATACAGCGTGTATCAGAAAGGTGGTCATATTGCCTACCACACTTTTAACAACCAGTGCATCTCTTCAAAGCCAGAATCAACAGTGTTTGTGTCCTTCTTTGTCATAGTGATCTGCCGTTACCTTTTAATATCATAATCGATTCGGTAGATCAACTAAGTCTGTACGATTGTTACTAGCATTTATTGTCCGGTTAAGCAGACGACAACCTTCTTGGATGACCTACAAGATGCCATACACAAAAAAAGATAGTCTCTTTAGCTAAAAAAATATCAATCAATAGCATCTGCCTAGTCTTTCTCCAACTGTCTTGGAGTCGGCTTCCATTTTAACCTGTTGCAGCTGAGTAGGTACCATTATTTTAAATTAAGCGAGATGTATCTCTGGCCGTTATTAAATAACATAACATCAAGCCTGTAATTCCCGAAGAGTTAGTCCAGGTAGAGGTGTGCCTACCTTAAAGTGTACAGCCACATTTCGCCAGTCATGTTTAAGTTCCAACGTAATAGAAGGTAAGCCTATTGCTATCAGGCACGCTGTTACTGAAATATATCCCGGACTTCATGCTTAGCAGTCGCGAAATAAAGGTCAAAAAAACAAAATATCATAAAAACCTATTTATTTAAAAAACTCATTTTCATATCTCCCGCTACAAAAACTCGTGCGGAAACACCAGTTAAATAAAAAAGTTTCAGCGCACTGTTGCGAACTATCGTTTGAATATAAAAGTGCCGTATTTTGTTCGTTTTCCACATTTGTTAATTAACATTTTATATAGTGTTTTTATTGTGAAACCTTCAGTCGAAACCCTGTGTTAGTTTTCATCTGGAATTCTGTGTTATTTTCAAGCATAAAATTATGTTTTGTCTTGTCCTTATTGCAAAGTCATAGTAGAAGTTTCAGGTCTGAACTATTAGTCTCTTCAAGTTCACAAAACCTAAAAACCAGAGAAAATTCCATCAGAACCAATAAATACTCTTTTTAACCGACTTCCAAAAGGAGGAGGTTATCAATTCGTCTGAATTTTTAAACGAACAAATAACTGAATCAAACAAACAAAAGTCACCGACTTCAGAAACTAAAATAATTTTTCACTTTCTTGTGGTTTTGAAGTCGGTTTTATTTTTTATTTATAAATGACCGATTTTACTACTGACCTTGACCTTGACCATACTCTTTGTGGGATCTCTAGAGGTAAAGATCAGTAGTGGAGAGAATTTATTTTAAAACTGCCTCGTTAGACTAGTGATCGCAAGCGCGACTGCTGATCATGAGGTCCTGGGTTCGATTCTCGGGTCGGGCAAGTTGATTTGGGTTTTCCATCACGAATTTCTCAGTAGCAGCCACGAAGTCTGGATAACTGGTGCACTGTGGGTGTAGTATTAGGTACTGGGTACACCTTTGCCTAAACCTTCGGGGATTACAGGCGTTATATTATGTTTATTCTATAATTTGTCTGTGCTTGGTGTTCGCCACTTGACGATTATTATTATATCAACCTAAATTGTTCCACATCTGGCCAAAGGCTTCCCTCACCTCGTTCCATTTCTCATGGCTGTTGGCTGGTTGTGAAGCTATCTTTCTTGAAAGCGTCGCTTTTTGTTCTTAGACAACCATTCAGATGTCAGATATGGCATTATGGTTCCGTATGGTGTCGGACGTAAAGAATAGCACCATTCCATACCTTCCCGTGGGTGTCGTAAGAGGCGACTAAGAGACTTACCAGAGAATGGGCAGCAGCGTTCTCTGTGATTTTTTTTTTTAACAGCCATACTGCGATCGCCAGCCCGCCTGTCAAGCGTGGCGATTATGGCAAACCCCTCCCCCCCCCCCCTTTTGGGGGGATGATGATGATATGTCATTAGACATAAAGGCCTGCCCAGCCCCATTTTTGTTGTGGTTATTTGTAGAATAATCATCATCATCATCTGCCTAGCCTTTTCCCAACGAATTGGGGTCGGCTTCCAATCTTACTGGATGCAGCTGAATACCAGTATTTTACATGGAGCGACTTCCTATTTGAACTCCACAACCCAGCTGAGACAGCCAAACTGTATTACCCAGTAGGTACTAAATCTACTGGGTAATACAGTACATTTGAAGAATCATCATTCATACAAAAATATATACCTACCTATATAGGTAGACAGACTATCTCTCTCTTTCTCACACAGTCTATAATATGGTAATCTGCAGCTGACTCCTGTTGGCTTTCGTGTTGATGGTTATTACTGTAATTAGCTTTTCCAAGACCGGTCTTAAGTATTATTTTATAGAAGGAAAATAAAATAAATTAAACAGAAGTTGACCCGCTCAGTAATTTACTCTTCCAGGAATGCTTTGTGAATATGACAGCTGGTTAAATCACAAACGAAATGTGTTTTTTAATAGTATGTTGATTTGTGCCTTTTAAAAAAAGTACCAGGGCATCAGAGCTCTGCTCGGGTGAAAATCGAGAATACGAATTTTCCCAGATATGAGACCAAGCTAGATCGATTTTTCACCCTCGTGGACTACTATATTGCAACTTTTATCGAAATCGTTAGACCCGTTTTCGAGAACTTACAAATATTGCTCATTTAATATTATATTTTATAAAGTATCTATTATTTAATAAGGTATTTTTATAAAGTACCTACGTGTTTATGGAAACATCATCTCAGTAGGTAAGTAAAGACAGCGAAATAAATTACACTTTCACGCCGTCTTCTCATGTGGGAAGGAAGTAACTACAAAATGCCACCTGCTACGATCCTTGCATACTCCTTTCGAGTCATCCACGTTCATACACGCACGTAATTGGAATTATTTCACCGCAAAAATACATAGTGTGTCGATTTGCTTGACAATACATTTCCCTGATACACTTTGAAAAAGTTTTGTGGCCGTACACGGTACAGTAATTATCAAGATATGGAAGTAACTAGGGTGTACCTACTACATGCCTACGAGCTTGTTACCTACTAACAAGCTCGTAGGCATGTAATCGTGTATCCTACCTAATTGTTAATTAGGCTACAGGTAACATTGTATTGGCTATAGGCGTAGGATGAAACCACGGAAAGCCACGTGATTCGATTCTATCAGTGGCGGATTTACCAGCAGGCTGAGTAGGCTTGAGCCTAGGGCGGCAGATTTTTGGGGCGGCAAATTTGGAGACCGTTTTTTTTTTTTTGCTATTTCATAGAAATCAAAAAGATTTTGGCATGACGGTTTTCTGATGTTTTACAGATAGAAGTCTGCAACAAATTTTGCCGATGACGTTCCCCTCTCACTTGTCCTTGCACATTCCGAGTAGCAATCTTCCATATTCTAGAGTAAAACAGCTAGTTCGCCGCCCACCAACCAGTAATCGGCCTCTGCGCCCTCTACCCACACTTTGTGGGAGTGAAAAGAGCGAAATTGTAGAAAATGTATTTCCCTCTTCCCACTATCAACCCATACATGCCAGTCCTACTACTGGTTGGAGGCTGCAAACTGGATGGTTTGTATGTAATTTTAATTTGAATACAGTAAATAATTTAGTGAATAATTTTTCAACCAAATTAAATAATTATTATGACTATATCGTTTCACGAAAATTAGATCGACAAGAAAAATTAAACGCTTTCGCTCTTTTGTGCATAGAGTCGGAATTAATGAACAAGATTCCTTACAACGATATCATCGATGATTTTGCCAACAAAAATCGCGCAAAAAGGTATTGTAACAAACTTTTATAACTTGACTGAGTTTATTATTTTTAACTGTTTGTAAGCGCAATAAAGATAATATTCACGTTTACCAAATGTACATTATTGTGTAAGTAGCATACATTACTCCGCCTTATTTATGGTACATGATTGAGCTTTGATTAGCTCAAAAATATATCCAAAAAATATTTTACGTGCAATTTCAACGAAATTGTTGGATTGTAAAAATAATTTAGGACATGACTGTTGTAGAGGCAAGAGCGGCAAAAACTGTACAGCCTATAACTTGAAAACTTGTAAATCCGCCACTGGATTCTATCCATATTGAATAGGTACCTACTATACCTGCGAAGGTAAGTCTGTATGTTTATTACCTAATTTTTTACACCCTAATGACCGAATGAATTTTGATCTTTGGGCCTGGGGCCTAAAAAAGGTCATGATTTTTCTGTATGCCAAAAAGTATCCTGTGTTTGGACATTGGATATTGTTTTATCTCGGTAGTATGTTCCCGTTTCCGACCTTCAAGGGGGCCTATGCTGGTCATGCCATACCTACTCCTATTGTGCGTCCGTACAATACCACTCTTATTATAAACGAGGAGTAAAGTTATGCCAACCGGTGGGGGCGTGATGCGAGCGCCAAAAGATCCATGGAGGATTGTACTAACGTATGATGATGATGCCATCTAGCCGATTTCGGCCACAGCGACTGCGTTCGATGGCTTTTTAGGGTGTTTGTCGAGAGCTGGTGTAATGCTTTTTCATGTGGTCTCAAGTGGCGAGCATATTCAACTTTGGCCGAAAAACTCCGAGTACAAAGCGGACATGTCAGAACACCCTTGACGACATTGTAGGGTATAGCTGTAGGTGGTCTAGCTTTAAACGAGGGGTAAAGTTCTGCCAAAGGGTGAGGGCGTGATGCAAGCGCCAAAAGATTCATGGAGGATTGTACTAAAGTATGATGATGATGCCATCTAGCCGATTTCGGCCACAGCGACTGCGTTCGATGGCTTTCTAGGGTGCTTGTCGAGAGCTGGTACGATGCTTTTTCATGTGCTCTCAATTGGCGAGCATATCCAACTTTGGCCGAAAAACTCCGAGTACAAAGCGGACATGTCAGAACACCCTTGATTCGCTGTAGGTGGTCTAGATTTAAACGAGGGATAAAGTTCTGCCAAAGGGTGGGGGCGTGATGTGAAAGCCAAAAGATCCGAAGACAGTTTAGTACAATGCATGTATTACGCAAACATACACTTCAGCCAACTTAACTGTGCAGGCGGGAAAACACACAACTAAACAAATATACCAAGTTAGACATGTGGATGCATTTTTTTCTTGACAAGCATCGCCACCTTGAACTGCACACTTAAGGAGAAAGCTATCTCCTCTCCTCTCGTCTCGTCTCCTCTTCGGTAGACTCCGACCTAAGTCTCGGAAAATACACCCAAATTTAGCCATTTGTCTTTAACTCTCATGTAATGTGCATGGCATTACGCTCACCCCCTGTGAGCGCAATGCCATCCACCGGACACAAATCGAAACTTAGGACTACTCATCTGCCTAGCTTTTTCTCAACTATGTTAGGGTCTGCTTCCAGTCTAACCGGATGCGGCTAAATACTGTGATAATCTGTAGGTACGTGTATGCGCATAAATATGACCACGGTCCACGCATTTCAAATACACGCCGTATGTTAATACCTGCTAAGTCCCTCCATTTCGCTATCAACACACTTCAAAAGTAGGACATGAACATGCTCATCAATTGAATTACTATTCAGTAAGGTTATGTCAGGCAAGTAGGTGACGGTCGTAATCGGCATGTCAAGCAGATTATCTTCGGTGTATGTGTATGAAGTTGTGAGGCTTCGTGCGTTCGCGTGGCCTTTATATAGATGTGCGGTATTGTCGACAGACTTGTGGAGTTGGTCGGAACTGAACTCTCGACGGCAGATTTTGCAATTTTTTGGCGGTGTAGAACGGTAGTATGGTGTCCATGGTAGTGTAGGTTAGTGTCAGTAAGCCTAAGCTCAGTTACAGTGGACGATATTGATAAAATAGCCGCGTACCGAATGGTGCATATTCAACGCTGCAATCCCCAATATTCTCATCAAGCTTTTTGCGGACGGCTTTAATTCCCGTTTGGATGTCACAGAGCGAGTCACGAGAGATGTGGCAGAGGTGTTTTCTCAACCGTACCTATCAATTGACTGACATCTTAGCACAGGTTGTCGTAATTTTCATCAGTCAATCTGCCTTCACGTCAGTATATGTTGTCTTATTGATCGGTGAACTAAAACAGCCAATCCGAAACCAGGCTTGGTTGATTAGCCGTACCTATAGGTAAATACTGATTGCTTCTAGTTGTAGATAAGCAGTCTGCCTGAGGGGGCGGATGCCGCTCCAGAGCACGGTGGGGTAAACCGACAATATGTCCGAGAAGAAGGACCTGGAGTCCGTGAGTATGAACACTTATACATATATTTATGATTGTTGTGCTTATGTACACTAAAATCAGCATAATCGGATTAATTATGTCGGAAAAATAACCACTAGTCGTTAATTTTCGAAGATGAAGCCTGAGCGAAAACAAAAGAAAAATTGTCTTCTGTCCTAAAATAAGGCCTTTTAATTTAAATTTTTCCGCAGAAGAAAATATTGAATGCTTCCTGAGATTAAAACCTCTTTGTTCCAAATTTAAATTAGAATAACTTATTTTTAGTGAAGCCATTAGAATGTTTTTAAAAATTGATTTTGACGTTTCGAATAAAATAAGCGGGATTTTCGAAGTTTTAAAATCGCATTTTGTTTTATTTCGACCTTCGTTTAAAATTTTAACTAAAGTCTAATAAGTTCATGAAGTTGGGGATAAAAAAGGTTGCAATTTATATAAAATCAGTCTTTTTTCATTCTTTGCATGGTCATTGCAACTAAAATTTACTCATTGAACTATTCGTCAGGGTGACCCCGAGCTAGAATGTGTCCGGAAACCGATGGAACTTCCAACCCTGCCCAAACCCTTGACCCTGGAAGAGAAGAAGTATCTCCTGGCTGTAGAACGAGGGGATATGGGCAATGTGAGACGGTGAGACAAGATTTTTATTATGACTATCCATCTTTCTGCTTTTGCCTCATATTACTTGGGGTTGGTACAAAATATTACTTTTTCTATGCCTTTTTTTAAAAATACAATTTCCCTAAACCGTAGAATAGACGTCTATTAGTACTACCCCATTTGCCAGCAATTTAATTGTAATAGAAGAACTTTTGTCCTAAACTTGGCACAAATCTGTCACTATGTTTACCATAAAGCATTTCAACTATTCTTCCGTCCTCATAGACTTAATAAACTGCCCAAAATTTAACTTCGATAAGCCTTTATATTTATAGAAGACAGAGTTTAATGTTGGTAGCTATTATTAAAAAAGTTACGACCAACTTACTTACAAATTCTTCTGAAGATACCTACATATAAGTACGATGCTTTAAGTACAAAATTAAGCTTCTTTGGTTCAAAGATTCTTGAGATAAAACGGGCTACGATTTCTTTTTAAGCATTTAAAAAGGTCCAAGAAAAATAATGGATATCCTATAAATTATTTGGAATTCATTATTGGAAACCTTTTCAACTCAACAAGTGGCTTGCTCCTTATAAAATGTCTATTTCTGTAAACCTAAAAATAAAAAGGAAACGATCGATCTATCAATGTACCCACGTACATTTTTTGTTTGTTTGCAAAAAAATCACTTAAAATCCAATTACATTTATAAGCCGAAGTAAATAGTGTCTTTTGTTAAAAACAATACAGCTTATGTCATATTTTATGAAGAAAATAACTCGTCGTTGATTTGATTCAATGACGAAATTAAATTGGTGACATTGTTTTTGATTACGTATTTTCTATGTTCGGGTCTTACTTTCATAACAAAAGCAAGCGCTATTCTATGTGTTCATCATCACATCATCCTGCTTACATCGAAAACCCATCTATACTATCTGTACCTACATTTCACTAGTTATGTTTAAGTTCCCTATACATACACAACGGGATAAAACCCAAGAAAGTGTAATAGAGCCTTCACAAAGTTAGTTTTAGTCTTTTGAAGAACTAGAGCTAAATTTGCATAAAAATTGTCTAGGAAAGGAATAAAAAAAAAATGGCCGCTGCCTATAGTCTGCAAACTTAATTACTGTATAATCAGATTACCCTAGGTATTAACTTTGACGAACTGTATACATGATCCTATGAACTATGAATACGTCAATTGCTAGCATTGAGCATTGAGTTTTGAATACGTAGAATTTCATGCGCGGACTGGTCAATCAAAAGTTAGAAAAAATTGCATACAGATTTTATGTCGCGTAGTTTTTCAGATTTTTTTCCATTGCTGGGCAGCCTGTATATTTGTTTTTCGGAAAGCATTCCTGCCTCGTTAGTTTAATGGCCGCAAAGTCTACTGATGAGCATGTATTAAATTTGACTCCCAGGTCGAGCAAAGTATTATTGGATTTTCTCAGCAGAAGTTTTTCAGTACCAGACTCCAGGCGGAGTCTAGACCTGTACCAGGTTGATCACAATAGGCTCATACTCTGGAAATAGAAAGTGTAAATTATGGTTTTCCTACTCCTCCGCTATACTTTTCTGATTAATTTCGTTGTGGGACCCAAGACAGTTAAATTGTTTCTCGGGGTCTTCGTCGAGCTTCATTATCTCGGCGCTGTTCTGGTGGTCGCCTCTGTTGATTCTGGCTTTCAGGAGTTACACTGGTTTGGGAATAGTGTGGCAGGCATGTCACAAGAAAAGGCTTATTACAGACATTACTGGCGAATGTGGTTGTACTATAGGCGTGTGACCCAAACTGTTGTTCAATTTAATGCGCTGTATACCACGCACTCATTTCTGAACTTTTGTATTCTTTCTAGAATTCTCCAAAATGCCCATCGCAAGAAACACATAGAGATCAACTGCGTAGATTCCCTGGGTCGCGGAGCTTTGACTTTGGCCATTGATGGAGAAAACCTGGAGATGGTGGAACTTCTCGTCATCATGGGAGTGGACACCAAGGATGCTCTGCTGCAGGCCATCAATGCGGAGTTCGTGGAGGCTGTGGAACTGCTGTTGGAGCATGAGGAGCTGATTCATAAAGATAATGAACCTTACGTGAGTTGATTGGCTACATAGAATTAAGATTGATTTTTTATGGAAATAAAATAGTCCAATCTTACGACTTTGCATGTTTTAGGGTACGGTCTAATCTAAACTATAGTGTTTATCACTCAAGTTAGGTAACTTACCTAGCAGTGGCGAAGGTTCCATACAAATCGATTCCTACCGGCTTCCCTTTGAAAAATAGCACAGTCAGTATTTGTGTTATAGATAAATAATATGATCACACTAGCTGTTCTCCGCAGTTTTACCCGCCGCTTCTGACTTGTTTTCCTTTTGCGCGACTACTATTGATCGTAGCGTGATATAGCCTTCCTAGATAAATGGACTATCCAACAAAAAAAAAATCAATTCGAACCAGTAGTTCCTGAGATTAGCGAGTTGAACCAAACAAACAAACTCTTCAGCTTTATGATATTAGTATAGAAGTATAGATTAAAGATTAAAGATATGTACTCCGGCTTACCTCTTATAAAAAGTAAGAAAGTTCCATACGCAACTGCAAGCCTGACAAGGATACATTAACAAGTATCTTGGACCGTTTGTTTGAAGATTTTGTGCCAGTGTCTTGGATGCTTATCCAATCATAAATGTCGCTCGCAACAAAATGATTGATGTCTCCTTAAATTGACCTTCATATCATCATGAAAGTTATTAGAAAATGAGATTCTAGCTTTTTATTTGTCCTCATGCAGAGTTGGCAGAAAGTGGACCCCAACACGGCAATGTTCACGCCAGACATAACGCCATTGATGCTAGCGGCCCACAAGAACAATTATGAGATCATCAAGATACTGCTTGACCGCGGAGCCACGCTACCCAACCCTCATGATGTTAAGTAAGACTTCACTTTGGTCATCTTAATTTTTCAGCAGGTAAATAAACTAAATCTACGGCTTTGAACTCTACTTTGTAAAAACAGCTAAGCAGGTTTTGTTGAAACATAGCTAAGAACACTCTCGGTTAAGAAAACTGTAAAAAAATACTTAATCAAAATCGGTTCATCCGTTCTGAAGCTATGATGCCACAGAAACACTTCTAACTTATAACACCCCTCTTTTTTGGTCGGAAGTTAATAATACATTTGAGTCCAGTAGAAATTGAAGTTTTGTTTCGGTCAGCAGATTGTTTTTGCGATTAAGATGTTGGTCCCAAGGAATGGAGACAGTTGTTCAGTTTGATGGTCTATAACCGTTGAATATGACCATATCTTTCTGATACTCGCTGTTTTTTCAAGGAGGTGTAAAAGATGTTGTTTCTTCCCAGGTGTGGTTGTGAGGAATGTATCCGCGAGTCGACAGAGGACTCCCTACGACACTCACTGGCCCGACTCAACGAATACAGAGCGTTAGCTTCACCGTCTCTCATAGCCTTGTCTTCAACTGACCCTATACTGACGGCCTTCCAGTTGTCATGGGAACTAAGGAACTTGGCTTTTGCTGAACAGGTAAGGATCGCATTGAAAGCATTTTTTAGGTATCGTAGTTAGTTTTATCGGGCTTGAACCATAATATGAAGGCTCTGTTTAACAATATCCAGATAACCAGACGCTACCTGAATTAGAATTTCAATACAATAATCTGCAAGACAAGTCGTTGCCTTGGAAGGCCTCCCACTGGGTGGACCGATGACCTGGTGAACGTTGCGGGGATACGCTGGATGCGAGACGCACGGGACCGGTCAATGTGGCGACACTTGGGGGAGGCCTATGTCTAGCAGTGGACGTCTGTCGGCTAAAATGATGATGATGATGATAATGAAGTCCCTCGGAACTTATCGGATGACGAAACTTCTCCGGCGTAATGTGTATAGATATTTAAACAATCATAATAAAACAAAAACGAAAATGAATTATTTGGTGCTTTTTTGTAGGTAGTTTACCATCTCTGAGTAAGGATATCCGGAGGAGTTAAACAGGAGGGTACTTTCTGTCAAACATTTGATTGTCTCACCCTATATTCCCCCCACCCTATTGACAATAATTTTGCATCCATAACTCATACTATAAAAAAAAAATCTTAAAACTAATAAGATCGGTTTTCTGTCTACCAGGAAAGTAAATCAGAATACCTGGAACTTCGTCGCCAATCACAAATGTTCGCTGTAGACCTACTGGACCAGTCCCGAAGCTCACAGGAGCTGGCCATCATTCTGAATCACGACCCTGATGAACCGGCTTTCGTCGATGGAGACCACATGAAGTTGGCAAGGCTGGAACTGGCCATCGATTTTAAACAGAAGAAGGTGACTATGAAATACATTTAATGTTTGTAGGAAGCTATAATTTGGAAGCCAGTGGCTAAAAGATGATTCTAGAGCTCAGTTAATTCATAAAGTCAAAAAAGAACCTGTAAATATGGCTTTGGAATATTAAGTAAACAATTATAAATCCTTTATAGTTTTTGAAATGTTTGTTTTACATAACATGTTCATTCCTATAAACAGTGGCAAATAGCATAATGAATTAAAAGCATAATTCTTTGAATGAAAGGTAATCAAGTCGTAGTAGTGAACTCGGCTATAATTGTGCCGATTGTCGTTACGGCCAATGGCGTGGTGGCCAAGAGCCTCGACGATCATCTATCGAGGCTCTCACTGGGCGTTTGGATCAATGGCCTGATTCAGAAGGCTCGCTACGGCTCGCATTTTAAGGATGTTGCTGTCTTTGTAGCCCTAAACACCGGTAGCTTAAACCCAGGTCCCGACACCGCCGGATAAACTAAAGTTATAACTTCAGTTTATCCGTGAACATGGTGCTTGCAACAGCGCCGAAATATCGGAAACTCAAAAAAAACAGTCAACATGGTAAATATCCCGGTTCTAGTGTTAATAATAATGTGGACAAACATGAATAAACGGAATAATAATCTTCTTTTATCTCTCCAGTTCGTAGCCCACCCAAACATCCAACAGCTGCTCGCTTCCATCTGGTACGAAGGGGTCCCCGGATTCCGTCGCAAGACTGCCATGGAGAAGATAATGATTATCTGTCGCGTGGCCTTACTGTTCCCCTTCTATTGCTCGCTGTACATGGTAGCCCCTAACTGTTCCACTGGAAAACTGATGAGGAAGCCCTTCATGAAGTTCTTGATACACGCATCTAGTTACTTGTTCTTTTTGTGTACGTATGTCTTTTTATAAGCTTTTATTTAACTTGCCTTGTTCGTCAGTTAGTTAGTATGTATTGGTCAAATCTTGCAAATAAATTTGAAACCAGTGCCCCCAACCGATTGAGGTAAAATCTGATTGATTCCTTAAAAAATCAATATTTTTCATAAATACTTCACTCCACTTTTCAACAAGCCGGTTGTCCACAGTGATTCTAATCCTGGTATCCCAAAGAGCGGAGGTGCAGGCAATACAACTGTTTGGTCCGGAGTGGATGGTGAGGGAGTTAGAGAAAGAACTCCTCAAGCAGAGAGGCAATGGACCTACTTATTTGGAACTGGTCGTTGTGGTGTATGTTTTAGGTAGGTATGCAATGCATTTTATTTTTCGAAAATACAATAAAAGTTGCTGTAATTTTTCAAGAGTGTTGCCTTTTTCTTAAGTGAGTTTAATGTCTTTAAGGGGACTTACTAGGTCCTGACTTATTTTAGTTTTAATTATAAACGCCAATCCTTTTTCTTAGAATAAAGCTATTTTACTCCAACTCTTGGAGTTTATTTCGAAGTGGGTTACCAAAACACGCCCTAACATTTATGATCAATATCAGTTTACGTGGACTTTACTAGGTATAATTACAATATTTACTGACTAGGAGGTACACATTACTGGCTAAACCTGGGTGTAATACAAGTATCTCTGCCTAGTGCTCTGGGGATTATAGGTGATGTTATGTTACTACATTTTTCTTCCTAGGCTTCATCTGGGAAGAGACCCAAGAGATCTACATCGAAGGCATCCGCTCCTATCTCCGAAACATGTGGAACTTCATCGACTTCACCAGGAACTCTCTCTACGTCGCCGTGGCTGTGCTTAGGTTCGCAGCCTATATCCAGCAGACCACTGAGATCAGGAGGGACCCTCAGACCAAGTTCATTCCGAGGGAGAACTGGGATGCCTTCGACCCTCAGTTGATTGCTGAGGGATTGTTTGCCGCAGCGAATATTTTCAGGTACGTTGGGAAATTAAATGATTTCGGTTTTTATGTTTTATAGGGAAAATATATTATGAAATTAAGTATTTAGATATTGATGAAAACAAAGATTGTAGAGAAGCGTAAGGACACACTTCAAAGTCAGCATCTTTCTAATAGAGGAAACGTATTCACGATTTTATTTGCAAATACACGGATGGTAACTAACATACTTTTCTCTTCCTTTTATTATTTCGACAAAATACAGCGACACAGCAACAGCTTTTTGTACATAATTATGTATTTGGACAGAGTTATGGGCTGCGGTACTGTATTGAATCTTAGAAAAAAGTTTGGTTTTTATGAGCGTCTTCACAGTGCTGCAGTGTATGCGCGTGAACGTTTCTATCTAAAACTCTGTAAATAGTATTTACTTAATTAAAGCATCTAGCTATCTTCTGTGTACTTACAATTATATTTTTTTCACCAGTGCCCTCAAGTTGGTGCACTTGTTCTCCATCAATCCTCACCTGGGGCCGCTGCAGATCTCTCTGGGTCGCATGGTCATTGACATCGTAAAGTTCTTCTTCATCTATAGTTTGGTCCTCTTCGCTTTTGCTTGTGGTACGTTTTTAATCTTATGTGAACTTTTCTAGTCTACCTTTGGGTATACCTACATTTGTTAGTTTCATATTTACTTGACCGTGATTTAATTTTCATATCAATAACATGTTTTAAAAACCAGATTTTTAACTTATTAAACCTAGGTTTAAACCAACTGCTCTGGTACTTCGCGGACTTGGAGAAACGCAAATGTTACGTCTTACCTGGTGGTCTACCTGACTGGGACAATGCCGGGGACTCCTGCATGAAATGGAGGAGCTTCGGAAAGTCAGTCCTCACTGGACCTTGTAGTGCTAGATCAAAGTTTTGTGTGTGCTGAATTGTTTTGCCAGTTAATTTACTACAGAAGATATCAATGAAGCTCGAGTGTTTATTTGTTGAGTAGCCAGATTATTAATTCTACGATTACTGATTTGCGTGTTAATTAAATAATGTTTCGATTTTGAGTGTTTGCTATTAGTATCCAAGATAAAACGCAGCAAAAAGTACTCGGAGAGTTTGCATACAATCTTTTCGCCCTTTTCATACCAAAACATCTGCGCATGTCATCGACACGTTCGACTTAACCATGGCGTAACCAAGACAACCCAACAAACAGTTTTGTCAATTTCTTCAAGAGACGTGAAGAGACGTGTGATCGAGTTTTAATTAAGTTTATTTTTTGAAATTATTTAGTTATCATGTGTGAGGAGCAGTTCGGGGTGCGCCATGTAATTGGAGCTCCTATAGCCACCACCAGGCTTGCGGAGCAGGCCATAGTATGTATACCGCCTCGAACATCCAAGTTCACTCTCTCAGAATGGAGGTTAAGCAACGACCAAAGATGCAGGAACACGGTAGACCAACAACAGCTCGCGGACAGGGTCCTTGGCGAGTCCTTCCGTATCCGAGAAGAGACCGGCGAGCGCGCGGAGATCATGAAAGCTACCACTGACAGGCGCATTGAGGAACGCATTGGTGATGTCGACTTCAACAAGAGTGAGTTACAAGTACAACGCACTGAAATATATACAGAATTAGAAGCTCTGTCATTGTATAAGACCCGTGTCTTCGACTTCCTCGCATCCCTTCAAGTAAATGCTTTGACGGTTGTCCGCAAATGTCTCATGCTCAGAGATGGACGCCTTGGGATCGACTTGGTCGTCGACGAGGTTGAAGCTGCTCTACAGCAGGAGATAACCACCATCCTTGGGGGACAAAGCCTACTAAGACGACTGTTGGAGCAGCTGAACGAACAGATGCGGCGTCTACGTGCTACTCGCTATCTTCTCGATCGCGACTTGCAATACAAGCAAGCAGCTATTGATCTGGACAAAGCCAATCTTTCCCTCAAACACACTGATTTATGCCTCTCAATGTACGAAGGTTACACTAACCTTGATCCAGCAAACATATCTGCCGACGAGTACAATGCCTATTCGGCGAAAAACATTCAAATGGCAGCGCGGGAAGTGACGAGCGCGCGTCCTATCCGAATGTTTGTTGATACAATCCTCAAACAAGTGATCGACGACCTGTGGGGCGCTTACAAAAGATGCAACCACGCGTTTTCCGAGCGGATTGTAGAAACAAAACAAGCTAAAGCGAAACTTGAGGAAATGCACAAGGATACAACTCAAAAGATAAGTGACATGCAGGACAATATCTTGCAGCTGCAAAAAGCCCTATCTGATAAAGAAGGTCATATAGCTTTGGCGCATACGAGGCTCGGTAAGCGGGCGCAAAGAGTGGGGGCTGAGCTGGTGAGGGACCCTCCAGGGCAGGCTTTGTACTATGAATGTGAGATGTTACGTCGCAGCACAGAACAACTGCAACAGATGCTGCAGGAGGCGTCAGCTTCTCTGCGCTACTTACTGCAGACACAGATCCAGTTGGAAGAAGACATAAACGTGAAGATGAACACCCTTAAGATTGATGAGGTGGACTGCATGACTCTGAGACAGACTATGGAATATCACGGTTATTAAGATGTTGATTTGGTTGTTCGGGGAGTATCGCAGCCCTAAACATTATATCTAGAGAATAATATAGACAATATGCACTTAAATAATGCAGATAGTGCATTTGGTATGAACAACGGACAAATAATTCCTCTTAATGACGTGCGTGACTGCATTTGCGTGAGAAATAATTGGTAGGTTTGTATCAATTAGATGGCTCTTAATTATATTGTTTATTACGGTACTGAAAGAGCTCCCTGTTTTTTAAAGTAACCATAATGTGTTCAAAATAATTTGCGTGTGGGTTTGTGGTTTTTTGGGGTATTACGGTAGTGAAATAAGTACCCTCACTGTATGATGTTTAAAAGGGTTGTGATTTCGACCCTTTATTATGAATGTTCTTTGGTGTGTGTGACTAAGTTTGGAGCTCAATTTTAAGTAGTTTTTTTTACATAACATTGCTACTGTTTGTAGTTTTAATTGTATTGATATTTAAATAAATTGATTGTGCTTGGATTCCATATCATTTATTTGTTTTTCCTGGTATTTGTAGCTAAAACATTTGTGTTTTCCTGGTAACGGCATTATCATTATCCCTAAAATACAGCATATCGTTTCCACGAAACAAGATTTAAAAATCAAGTTCGTAATACATATTTTTTCGATTCTCATAGAAAATCTTTTTCCAAAAGCATCCATCAATAATGTAGTACAACAACACACCGCTAATACTTTACAAATTACACATCATAGGAAATACTTCCATCCATTTCGTCGTCATGTCATTGACGAAGGACGGGTTTTCACGACACGAAGTCGTGTTGCGATTTTTTACGATGCACTTCGTAGATTTTCACGACACACCATCGAATCGGTATATGACGCGGTCGTAACTTGCCACGATGCAACGTTGATCGTGTGTAATTTGTTGTCTCTTATCGTTTTAATTTACTTCAATCAATCTTCCTCTAACAAAATCAGTAGCTCTTAAATCTGGGGTACGGCTGTGCCCCAAGTCAAGCAAATAGTATACAGGATGTATTATAATGATGTATTTTTCAAGGGGGCAAGAATGGATAAATCCGAATCTATGGGGAATAGCGAAAAATACTCAATGGAGTCGAGGGTTCGATTTTTATGAAAACCAATATTGCATCATTGGATTTTTTAAATAATTTAATCATTTTTTGTTTAATAAGTAGGCAATGTAAGAAATCTCTAAACAGACTTCGAACCCAAGTTGGCCGGAGCAAAAACAATCTTTGCAGATGTTCATGGACGGCACAGACCTCAAGTGCCTATGCGGCGTCTCCCCACAAACAATGGCCCACCTTCCATCTTACCCCGCATGCCCTATCTCCTGCGCTCTTGCTGATTTATTTACTGCATCAGTGAGCGGGGTACACGTAGCTGAGTTTTGAGCTAAACATATTTAAATTTTTTGCCATCAAAACGCTAAGAAGATAAATGTAAAAAAAAAAAAAAATTTCGTATGTCATTACGCGCGTGGGTGTGCGGACATTCTACACTAGTTGTCAAAGTTTACACGATAAGCCTACACCTTGCGCGTCCAGTGTAATATTGTGTTCAAGGCTCTGTTTCGGGTCCCAAATAGCGACGGTGGTGCGAAAAGTAAACTCATGAGTGATATGAGAATGATATGCACTTTCCTAAATTTAAAATTTTCGCGAGAAATAACGATTGTAACTTGGAGATGGATTATATTATGGATAGGATTTTCATAAAAATATGCGTTTTAGGATACTATGTTCGTAAGTTCAACATGAAATTTTAATCAGAACAGTTGGAAAAAAATCTTTTAAAAGTTGTTAAGTTTAAGTGTTTACATATTGGTGCTCGTGACTGTACGGTGGAGCCCGAATAGCGTCCTACGGATGATGGGCGACTTAGGCGAGAGAACCGCTACTGTGCTCAGTAGGTTCACTGAACTCTATGTATTGGGAGACCGATAAGCTTACTGTGTAAGGGGTTGACGGTGTGTCTGTCCTTCCTTTTTACTTACTAACATTAGTTATAAGCATAATTTATGTTACTAACAACCTTGCCTTGCCTATGATTTTTTTGACAATAGGAAGACGGAAAGATATCCCGTAAGTGACAGTGTAAGTTTATAAATTATAAATCGTGATAGCTTAAAAGTGCAGTGTAGGAATATCATTATAATACTGATTTTTCAAAAACCGGCCAAGTAAGAGTCGTGTTCACATGTGTTATTTTTAAGGCTATTTAAGTATTACATTCAACAGTTCAACTAAATTTGTTTTGCATAGTATGTTAATGAAAAAGTCTCATATCTCAAAAACTAAACAACAAATCTTATTTAAATCAATTTTCTTTACTTTCTACAATCCTAAATTTTTCAGAATTTTCCTCCTCTTACTTTAGAAATTAGAGAGGAGGGGGGGACACATTTTACCACTTTGGAAGTGTCTATATTTCAAATGATTGACTTTGAGAAAAAATGCTATTCGGAATGTTATTTTTAAAGACCTATCTTTAGACACCCCGCACGTACAGGTTTGATGAAAAAATAAAATAGTTGTTTCAGTTCCATGTATGGGTAAAAATAAAAAATAAAAAACAAAAAGTTAAGGGGGCTCCCCTTAACTTTTTGTTTTTTTTTTTATTTTTGTATAAAAATCGTAAAGCAATCCACAGAAAACATTTACCTCCCAAGTTTCAACTGTGTAGTCCTAATAGTTTCTGAATAAAGTTTCTGTGACATACGGACGAACAGACACGACGAATCTATAAGGGTTCCATTTTTTTGATAGTTGGCTACGGAACCCTAAAAATACAATGATGCTTTAGTTTACATTATAACCGGGTCCTAGACAGCTCTGAGTATTTTTTGCTATTCCTCGTAGTTACGGTTCTGGACATCCACGGCTCCATGCCGACTTGACAAATTCACTCTGTATGTCCGTATTAACTGGTTTGATGTTCAAAACCCACCGACAAGGAAGAGACTAGCTATTGACTATTTTCCTGAAAAACATACAATAGATGTGGTCCCGTTTCAGCAAAAGAGATAGTTACATACATAAATTAATAGCTGATCGCTATTCACAGTGTTCTAGTTGCTAACTCATACTTCTCGCTTATCATCGACGGTGGTACTGATGCCCAGTTTGAATAAATGTCTTTATCAAAATCAACCCTGCACCAATTCAACCTAACGCCTTTCCACCAGCGTCTTCGAAGCCTCGCAGTCCCTATTCTGGGCCTCTTTCGGCATGGTTGGTCTGGAGAACTTCGAGCTGGCCGGTATCAAGAGTTACACCCGCTTCTGGGGCCTGCTGATGTTCGGATCATACTCGGTCATCAATGTCATCGTGCTGCTGAATCTACTCATCGCTATGATGTCCAACTCCTATGCGATGATTGATGTAAGTACTTTTGTCTTATGTCAGTAATATTTCAAGCGTGGGTGAAAATTTTTGACCTTGGTGAGGTTCTCAGGTGCGCAGTACTCGCAACCGTGTGCGTGTATGACCAGGTATAATGATGAATATGCCAGATGAGCAAGGAGTATGAAGGATTGTAGTAGGTGGCGTTCTGTGCTTTCTGCCTACCTTCTCCATGGGAAAAGGTGTGAGTTCATGTATGTAAGTACGTGACATTAATTTTTATTTTTTTGAAATCTTATAAAAAATCGTTGCTCCATACTAAGATTTTTCCTGTATCGTGAGTGTGTTTACAAACATTCAAATTCAAACATGAACAGCCAGACACGAAATATCTAACAGCGCGCGTGGCATGACCAAAGTAGAAACGGGTTTTATCGACGGAAGAATCGATAAAATGACAGATTTCTTTTGTTCATCTGTCATTTTGTCGATTATTCCGTCGACAGAACCCGGTTACGATGCCATAATTGCCATCGACCACGTTTTGCTCACCTAGCGATACGATACGGCCGCACTAAGTGTGCCGCGAGCTCAGTGCATATCGGACAGCAACTGGGTGCATTCATTTCCATCATTTTAGCGATACCTTAGCCTAAACGCTACCTTAATAAACCCTTTAAAGTTGTTTGAGTGTTTAACTTCGTAGCGTAGCGAATCCCTCCAGGTACCACTTAGTCGCGTGCCCTACAGCCCGTTTCTACGGTGGCCATGTAATGTGTGCTGTAGGCCAAATGTACTAATGCGGGTTACTGTCTCTTATGTATCATCAACCTAGCCTTTTCAAAATATGTAGGGAGTCAGCTTCCAGTATGAACATAATTATGTAGCTAAATACCAGTATTTCATATGGAATGACTGCCTATCTGACCTCCTCAACCTAATTTATACTGGATAATTAGTAAATAGTTTATTTTAAGAAGTAAATAGTTTTTTTGAAAGAAAAGTTCTTGTTTTGACTTTTTTTTCTTTTATCGTGTGGTTAGTTCCTAACCTGGTGTCAGAGTTTTTATGCCGCCCATGGGCCTCTGACTTGGCTTAACATGCCGTTAAGAAATATCTCTTAGGCATGCTGGTTTCCTCACGATGTTTTCCCTCACCGAAGCAAGTGATGATTATACAATACGCACATGAATCCGAAAAGTCAGAGATGCGTGCCTTGGGTTCGAACTCGAGACCTATGACTTGGCAGTCCGACGGTCACACCACTAGGCTGTCACTGCTCACGTTGTTTTGACTATAACCATCGGAATCAAATCACGAGTTAGTTTCAACAACACAATATCACGACTTTCCTCGTCTGGTGCAACTAATGCAAGACAAATTCTATTAAGTTTTACGATAATAAATAATTCTTAGTGAAGACAAATGTGGTCATTATGTCACAAAAATGCTCCCGCTTGTGTTACTGTTGTTTGTTGTCGTGTCTTGATTAAATATTAGAATTGCCGTGGCTTTATAACATTTTTCAGATAGCTAGATTTTTGCATACCTTCAACAAAGCTCATTTCAGTGCAAATTATCTCAATGAACCAGTGCGTAATAAGGAATTATGTACCGGACGTAGCTGTAGCGGTAGTGCAAATGGACATAATTAAAACTAAATTACACTCTAACGCCATATAAATTGGAACCACAATAGCAGAAAGTTTTATCCTTATAAAATGTCTCTTATATTTTTCATCTTACGAAAGAGTTATTTAAAGCTGTCCATTCACTTTTTAATGAAGGCCAAAGAGTGTAGTTTAAACATGGAACGCAAGCAACGGATGTGACGGTAGACGGTAAAATTAATTGTGAGAAGTGACGACTGTTTTAAATAAAGTCGCAGATATTAAAATGCAAATATATTATTATAACATGCATACGAGTATATTATTATATTTTCTGTCTTTTTTATCCTTAATTATGCTATTTATAGGTTTGTATTAATCATGTTTATTATTACTTAAACTTATAAATATCTGGATCAATTTGTGTCTAAGAGAAGTATACACTACACTGACAGAACCACGACTTAAAAAACTGAGATAACGGTAGAAAATCACCAAGATGAAATTATCTAACACGCACCAGACTCGTGATGAAGATTACACCCACATTCTCCCATAGGGAGAAGGCCATTATACTATTCTGTAGTAGCCCCAACACTTGGAACATTATAGGCCGATTATGCTCATGATGAGGGTAAGAAGATGTACCTCGTACCGTGTTTAAAGTTTCATGTAAGTCTTAGTTTTAAAACGCAATTATTTAAAGAATTAACTTACCTTGCACGTGCAAGAAAGATGTCTGGCACAAGCTTTACAGTTATTGAAATAAATCGTTTGCTATAACTTGCAATAAGGAAGGAGTTCTCCCGAGACAGAAATCTGTTAAAGTTTTTTCTGAGATAGGTATCTTTCGAAGGGCGTACCCAGGGGATCAAAGAGCTGTAAATATCTCAATTTACTACTTTATACGAGTCAATTTTCGATATTTAGCACCTTCTCATTGTATCAGTTTCTGTTAGTTTTGCTGATGGGCATACTCCCAAACTTGATCACGTTTGATGAAAAGAGATGGATGAGGTCTATGACGAGCGTGCCCAGAAGATGCCCGCTCACTCTTGCATCGAAGGCTAATAGGTTGAAGTAGAAGGGATGACAGACGCTCGCAGAGATTCCCTCACTTTAACACTTCATCGTCATTTTCCGCAGCGCTATTGCACTTACATGGGGCGTCATCATCATCATCATATCAGCAGGAATCACCCACTGCTGGGTTTAGGCCTCCCCATTGTTCTGACATACTTCCCGGTTCTGTGCGTCCGTTATCTAGGTTTTCCCGTGACTTTGAAGATATCGTCGACCCAGAACTAGAGCTTTAGGACGGTCCTGGTTTCTTTGGCCTAACCTTGGTCACCACGAGCGCACCATTGGGCGTAGGCCTCTCTAATAGTGTCAATGTTCCTGTGAACTTGCGAACCATGCTGGGTCTACCCGGAATGGCAGAGCTATTTTACTTAGGTGTGAGTGAAGTAGACAACAGTCACTTAATTTATCAATTATGTACTTTAACTTCAGTCTCATAAAGTCAAACTTAAGTTAAAAATTGTATTACGCTAAGATCTTAGAAAATGTCTCGCTTATTCTCATTTCGCTGGGATTTAATTAGAACTGTTTAACTGGCTCTGTCAAAGAACCTTAGCTGCAACGAATTTGTGTACAAAAGATACAGTCGGAGGACTAACTTTAAAATATGGACTTTAGGCAAAAGACAAAATGACCAGACACTAGAACTGTGGAAGCAGAATACCTAAATTGTGCTTGTGGATGGAGTTATTTCAAGTGCTAGCATATGATTTGGAAGTACACTCTTTGTAAAAAAATATTTTGTTGGTCTGTAGTCTCGCGAGGTCGGATCTATAAAGGTTAGCGCAGATCAGGGCGACCCGCGGCGAAAAGCAATGCATTACAAATCCTTCTACACCACTTTCATATAACATTTTGTATGAACTATTGCACACTAAAAGCGAGGCACTAAACGCACTAGCGGATTGCTCGGCGAATATATTAATATGGCCGTTGGATACCTTTTTTGTGCCGGCCTTGGTCCCAAGGTGACCAGGTGCTCTTGACAAGACATGACTGACAATTATTGCGATGCGGCGCGTTTCGACGCGACTCAGAATGTTTTTTTAGCGCTATTATTGTTATTTTAGCGGCCCGCGCGAGTATAAAGTGCGCTAAGCTTTACTGGTTATCGTGTATTTTGTATTTAGTCTATCCACGGAGCATCACTTGAGGGCAGCTCGATTTCTTTAGCTGTTTATTTCTGTTGTCAATTTGTCAGGACAAAGATTGTATGAAAAATCGAAAACATTGTTTTTGATAATCGCACTTCTCTTTTTCTTCAATCGAAAATTGCACCCATGCGAAGCCAGGGCGGGTCGCTAGTTTCACATACAAGTACTCTTACGTTATCTAAGTTCTCTTGTCAGTAACTTGGGATAGAAATGGGTTTTCTATTTGTTCTTAATCATATTCAGATTCATCGTAAAAACTTTTCCAGTTTGCCATGTAGCCTCACATACGCAATAATGAGATCAAACTTGATGTTCTAGATAGGTAGGACTCGCACAATTTGATTTTACAGTACGTAATTAGCAAGTACCTACCGAAATACCATTAATGTTGCCTCATAACATTTTTTAGCTTTTATTTATTCTATTTTCTGCATGAAGGTAAATAAATACAAAGCGTTTGATACGCCTACCCTATGGTAGCACTTTACTTTGTTCATTAAATAAATCATATTAAATGCATTATTGACTATAATTCGATTTCGTAAAATGTATAGCTTCGTTGTCGTTTGATAAAAGAAAGAAAAGATAATATTATAAAATGTCGCTTAAAAGCAAAAAGAGTGTTCTGCCGAAACCAGGGATTGAACCAGGGACCTTTAGATCTTCAGTCTAACGCTCTCCCAACTGAGCTATTTCGGCTGTGACAGATGTATTGAAATTAACAATCATTATCTATGTGCCTACTTTTTATCAATACCTATTTTGACAATATTGATAATTTTATCATTGTGTTGTGGATCAAATTATCATTAATCAATATTCAATGCCGCGTAACTACAGTGAACATAATATTATTACATAATATTATCTAAAGATAACTCAACTTTAGAAATTTTGTTAAACTTAATACCAGAGCTGTAATTTTAGATGAGGTTCTTCAAAATGGTTAGGCGTAGTACTCGCAGCCGGTATTTGTGTAACCAAATGTATGAACGTGGACGGGGTAAAAGGAATATTTAAGGATCGTAGCATAGCTGTGGTGTCTGTCTACCTCTCTGAGAAAAAGGCGTGAGTTTTATGTATGTAGATTTGTAGGTACAATTCTCAAACTTACTTAAACTTGGCTAAGTAAATAACTTACTTTGATGTTGATCACATTTACTTGTTTAACAAAACACATTGAATTCCTTTAAGCGACCTTGCAGTAATTTTTAGGTTATACTTGTAAAGCAATTGTGTGCTGTGTAAGGTTTCGTTGCTATGCTTTCGAGCGCAGGCGCCATGGTAATCAAATTAGTAGGGAAACACTGCCTATACCTTTGATTCGTACATAAGTAGTTAAGACTTGACTCTGACTTGTGGGCTGTACCACTCACAAGTCAGAGTCAGTAGACCTTAACTATTTACTTAATTGTGACCTTTTCATTCCTCGTTACCCAAATATTTTTGTAATCCGAATATTTCTCGTGCGTTTACAAACAAGTCTAACTTACCCAAGTCCAAAATCGGAAAAACTGGAGGTTTACTATGACGTCATAAACAGGATTAATTCCAGTGTGGGAAAGAGACGGAGCTATATAGGTTATCTAGTGCCATCTCTTTACCACATTGGAATTACGCCTGCTTTATGACGTTATGGTAGGCCATTTGATTATAATTCAAATACAAAACTCGGGGAAAGAAAGCCTTAGGAGGATGTGACGTTACTATTGTTGATTTTCTTCGGATATGTCAGGTGCGTAGTACTCGCAACTGGTGTGCGTGTACGACTAGATTTAAGAACGTGGATGTAGCTAAAGGAGTACAATCTATAATGTGTACAATCGTAGCAGGCGTTTTTGCGGTATGCAAAAACGCCTGCTACGATTGTACACATAGGATAAAATACGTTCTATTTCTTGGAAGAAGAAGACCACGGAAATGATGGACGGATTGTGTGAGGAATGACATGAAGGAAAAAGGTATAAATGATAGCGTGACGGTTGACAGGGAAGAATGGAAGAAGAAAACGTTTTGCGCCGACCCCAAGTAACAAAGGACGAGGGCAGGAAGACCATGATGATGATGACAAATGTTCTATTTCTAGGAACACTCGGACGTAGAATGGAAGTTCGCCCGCACACGGCTATGGATGAGCTATTTTGAAGAGAGCGCTACTCTTCCTCCTCCGTTTAATATTTTTCCGACGCCCAAGCTGCTTCTCAAGATGCTGGGTATTAGGAAGAAGGATAAAATAAGGAAGATGAAGTTGAAGGTAAGTGGGCAACATTCAAGTAGATACTCCAGTAAGTTGCGTGACATTGACCAATAAGAATTTGTTGTTGGTATGGTTTGAGAGCACGCAAGCTGTCTGCGTACTTTAATAATACAATACATTGATATATTCAGAGGTCCTCTGAATATACCAGTGTAAGTAGGTATTGGTATATTTATCTTTGAAAATATGAAGGTACGTTAAAACTAAAAGGTTTCTTTCAGAAAAAATAATTACGTCACAAACGATCATTTTTCTCAGTTAAAGGTCAAATGGACGCAGGCAGGAATTGACAGGGTTAATAACTCATGTTTACTTACATAGAGCTAAATAAAACGATTGCTTTCAGTTACTAGTTTTTTCGTTTGATTTATTGCCTACTACTAATAAACTCTGCTCAGCTGCTGAGCATGAGGTCTTGGGTTCGATTCTCAGGTCGGGCAAAATGTTATTGGGTTTTTCCATCAGGAATTTAGCAGCCACGGAGTCTGGTTTTGTAATAGGCTCGCCCCCTATTACATGGGACTTAAACATAACTGGCGAAATGTGGGTGTACACCTCGGCCTAACCCTTCGGGGATTCCTGGCGTGATTTTATGTTATGTAAACCCAGGGACTTTTTTTATCAAATCGACGAGGTACCAACTTAAATGGTCTGGATATTCGAATCACGACTGACATTCTTTGCCATGTTAAATGGCTATAACAGGGCAAATTCATGTGTTGTATCAATTTTTATAAAATAAGAGATTTCCCTGACTGGATCATTAATCGATTTAAAACCTGTAGTAGGTTCTTGGGTTTCAAAACGACTTAATCTTTTCTCCAATCAGAAATCTGTTTCAAAATCTCACGTCAGTTGAGCTTAATCATCGATTGCACCAGTTATGTTCAAGTCACATGTAGGTATATTATTTATAACCAAATTGTTGCTTATAGACCAATTAAAGTCCATCAGACTACAACGGTACGGAACCCACGGCTTACAATTAAATAATTAATCAAACGAGACAAAAACGCTGCTAATTGCCGTTTGTCTTAACCGAAGCTTTAATGCTTTTTTGAAGCACCTTTTAGAACATTTAGAAGCTTAGAACTGGAACAGTCCCCTAATAGGGGACGAGCCTGTTGATCCAACCGGGCTCAAATCAAGAATTAAGGTCGCTACTATTAACAGAACCAGATGGTCGAAACTAATATACCTACTACAATACCATTTTAAGAGCGTTTACGACTTACGGCATTTCATATAACCTTTCAAGTCCTTTTTTTTCGAAATGACTGAACCGATTTTCATGAAACTTCATACGCATAAGCAGGATACAAAGTCTAAAAAGTTATCAAAGACCATCATCGAAATGTCTTTTAAAAAAAAAAGGTAATTGGAAATTTCTGTTAATATCTATCTTAGGCGTATGAAATTTAATTAAAATCGGTGTAGTAATTTCGAAAAAAAGAACTTGAAAGTTTGTATGAAATGCCGTAAGTCGTAAACGCTCTTAATACGTTTTCAGAACAACCGTACGCCTATATTATTTCATATTAAAATATCATATTCAGCGTGAGTCCATAGCTTAATATCCGGTAAAATTTTCACAAAGGTATTTATAATATTTTGCTTCACGCCTCTTTTCGCCTTAATTAAAAGATCCGGAACATTTTAATGAAAACTTAACTTATTAAGTAAACAATTTTTTTTTGAGAGATTATTAAAATTATAATGAATATTTTCTTTAACGAAATACCTTAGAAAAATTGTGTAAACTAAGTAATTCTAGGCTCTACTAAAATAGTAAATTGAACGTATTGTCTTGTCTATTAAGAAATAAGGACGAATCATTGCGAATTTAGTTTCTTCAATGATTACTACGAACTTTTGGAAATTACTTTTTACTTATTACATAAGATAGAAAATATTTCGACCGCTCCTGCGTTTGGGAAGTTTCGAAGTGTAAAGTAAAGTAAAATTTATTTGTTTAGATTGCAGGTACATAAAATAAGATGTAACAATAAAATGTGTGAGCTTTGTACAATCTACCTTATATTAGGCAAGCAAACATTAATAAAATTGTCGACTAAATTAAAAATAGAATTAAATAATGGTTTACAGTTAAAAACAATATATCTGTGGTCGGCATCACAGATATAGATAGCTAGCACATCAAGCTACTACAATCTGTCAAATTTCTTTAATAGAATTTCAACTTTATCGCTAAAGCATTAGGTTCAGGGTTCATTGGGCAAAGTGGTCTGTACATAGTGTGAATTTAAAAGTTTTTCACACAAACAGTCGCGAAAATTGCGCCTTAATGAAAGTTGTAGGCAATGTGTTGTTGTAGCACACGCTGCTAATAGACAGTTAGTAGGTGAGCTTAAACAAATCGCACCCTTAGAACATAAATGGCACTAAACGAAAATGTTAATTTTACAGTATGGCCGTTTTAAGATTTTTTAAGAATTGAATGGGTGATATGGAACTAAAAAAATATAAATAAAGCTTTGTGATCGGCTTAAAATAACAGTTTAACTAACGCTGTTTCAGTATCCAGTGGCATACGATAAAATTATTGATTATTTATCAATGGAGAAGCATTTAAAAAAAAAGTTTAGCATAGTGTCGGTTATAGTTTTCTAGTTATTCAAAACTTTTTGCTTAATGACCTCTAAATTGTTATTTTACCTACATTGTTATTATAAAAAAGAGAGAAATAAAACAATATAACTACTAAAATAATAAAGAATTATATTTATTTGGCACATGCCCACAGTTTTCGGTAAAAATTATCACACATATTCATTATTAACAAATCTGTTTAAATCTAGATAAAAGTATTATCAAAATAACAGAAACTTCGTCATTTTATCATAAATAACATTAATATTAAAATCTTGTTCTTACTACTTACTAATCAGTACAATTATTAGAGGTATTTCAACTTATCTGCTAAGGTTAAAAGTCTTTCGAAGTAGGAACTGTAAAAGTTACGTAAAAATCAGCGTATTAAAGGTTTAATTATCATAAGAGTCAGTAAAAATCTTGCAGTAATTTAAAAATATAGTTTTTTTTTACAAAAAACCGTAAGTAATTATAAAAATATTGTATCAAAATCTTGTACATACTATAAAATCTTGTAAAAACTGAATTACGAAAAAACCAGCAAAGCTTTTTAGCAATTTAGTCGTTAACGTCAGTTCTAGAACCGAGAAAAATATTAATAAACTAACAGTAACTTAAAAACATTTTCGCACATAAATCACAAAACTTATCGAAAACTTCTTCTTACAAATTATAAATCAACAGTTTTTTTTAAAGGCGTTCTCACTACTCTACCTGCCTAGTTCAAAACTCTATCAAAGTAGGAATTGTAAAAATTGGGGATCAAACCAGCATCTAGAAGGCTTTTCACGTCATTCTTTTTTCTTTCAGATAAATTCAACTTTTGGTTATACAGCTGTTGCAGTTCTTGAGTCCGCTGGTTCCTTGTACTGACCCTTTTAGTGGCGCTACCGAAAATGCCCGTTATTAAATTCGTATAAGAACAAAATCCTAATTAAAGTTAAAAAATAACTGACACTAAACTCAAACTGCCACTTATGCAATTACGCACAGCTAATATTTGAAAGCATATTTATTGATTAAATGGCTCTCTACAGAAAATGCCCGTTATTGAATTCATATAAAAACAAAATCCACGCTAAAGTTATTAAATAACTGGCATTATATTCAAACTGCCACTTATGCATTTACTCACTGTAAATATTCGAAAGCAAATTAATTAAATAAGAGGCACTTTACACAAAGTGCCATTTTTTAACTCCCCTCGACAAGGATTCCCTCCGGAGACTTGACGCGAACTTGCGTAGTGCCGGTTTATCAATTACCGACTGGACAAATTGTCATAAATTCATAAGTGACACTAGCGACGTCTAGCGAAAATTTGGCGCCTTAGAGCTACCGGGGTCTTTGCATTAGGCGCGTTTCGTTTTATGCGTTTTGACTGTATACTTAACTAAAAAATGTCATTTTTTGTATAGTGCCACTTATGTTTTAAGAGTGCGAAATATCACATTTATTTCCGTAGTCGTGGGTGTCTTAAGTAGCAAAGGTCACATTTTGCAACATAGTCAAGGATTTCAAAGGGAATTTTGTCTTTAAGAAATTTGATAAAAATATTCGGAAAGCCATTATTACTAGGTTATAGCCGTCCGTCATTGCTAACAGGACCTATTTCCTAGGGACGTCAATACATCGTCATCTGCTTAGCCTTTCCTAATTATGTTGGGGTCGGCTTCTAGATTAACCGATTGCAGCTAAATACCAGTATTTTATATGGAGCGACTGCCTATCTGACCTTCACAACCCAGTTAGTACTGGGTAATACAATACCCCCTGTAACGATAGTCAAAGATCTACAATTGACAGCCGGGACCAACGTGTTATCCGAGGCACGGACGAAACTCGGTATGTAATGGATGGTCACCCATCCACAGACCAACCCAGGCAAGCGCGGCTTAACCTGAAGGTCGACCCGAGCGGCTCTTATTATTTAGCTACGAGCTCCTCATTACCTACTTCCCTAAGGACATCGTTAAAAACTTTAATATAAAGTACACGAATTTTTTTTAAAAGTATCTACTTAACTTTATTTATCTTTACACAAATCTTATACATTTTTAAATATTTCTTAAACTAAAAACAATATAAAAAACATTTAAAAATATAAAAAATTGTAGCCCACCGGTATCGGGAACAGGGTCCAAGCTACCGGCGGTCAGGGCTCCAGAGAGAGGAACCTCCTGACAAATACGAGCCGTGTCCACTTGTCCAGGAGTACCGCTTTCTGAATCAAACCCTTGATCCAGCTGCCTAACGAGAGCCTCCTCAGGTATTGGTCGAGGCTCTTGGCAATTATCTACTTAACTTATTATTACTTTATTAATATAATAATACAAACCTTATACATCAGAAAAAACTAACTATCGTTATAATGCCTTGTCCTGAAGTAGTCATTAATTTTGTCGTTAATTAAACAAATGAATGATTGATTCACGACACGATCTTTTGTTATCCTGCTGTCACTTCAGCCTAACGAGCATTTAGATACGAACTTGTGTTTTCTAAATCTAAATATAGCCATCTCTTTTCCCATTGTTATTTTTATGGTAGGACATTTTAGTTCTAGATAATTGTGTGATTGTCTGCAATTAAAGTAGGAAAAGTTTCCTTATAAGGTAAAGTTTTTTTATAAAATGTCATGTTAATATAAAGGGTGTAAAAATACCCTTAACGAAGTCGAAAGGCACCTGTTCTCCCAGTCAATGCGGTTATTTTTTTGTTCTAGACCATACCTGGGAACCTTCTAGTTACGGAGATATTGGGGGTCAAAGTTCCAACGTCTACACAACTTTTTAAAAAAAAAACAAGTTTTTAATGTTAGAACTTTACTTTAAACACTTCCACGACCCCCATACTATTTAATCCATCCATCAGCACAATGTTTTAAGGGCGTTTAAAAAACATCGTCGTTTCCCAGCAAATTTTTTTGCGTAAAGTTACTTAGTTTGATGTACAGAATGCTTGGTTGACGGCTTCGTGAAGGGTCCGTTTACACCCTGTAGTTACTTGGTGTCAGTTTTATACAAGGGTTTTATATAAATAAATAGACAATTGAACAATAAACCTTTTTATAAGCAGAATGGCAATATCAAATAATAAGGAGTCAATTTAATCCTTATTATTTTTCGGAATCAGGTATAATTTAGTAAGGAAGTTAATCTACGCAAATTTTAAATCGTATATAAGGTGCTTTTTAGGGTTCCGCACCCGAAGGGTAATCCCTACTACTAAGCCTTCGCTGTCCGTCCGGCCATCCGTCCGTCCGTCTGTCTGTCAGCGGGCTGTATCTCACAATCCGTAATAGGTAGACAGTTGAAATTTTCCCAGAATGTGCATTTCTGTTGCCGCTATAACAACAAATAATAAAAATTGCTACGATGGTACAGAACCCTTCATGCGCGAGTCCGACTCGCACTTGGCCGGTTTTTATTGTTAATTCTCCGTTTTATTAAATTAATGATAGGTACTTTGAAAACGCAGCGTTGGCAGACTCTCCGAAAGGCTATGTTGTCCGACAGCCTAATTAAGGTCGGGGTAATACGCAGCAAAGGTCTGACATGGTGACAATTCTTGCTTATGAGGTCTATATTCAGCAATGACCAAGCTTCTGCTGCAAAAGCTGATGATCATATTAATTTCCACTTTTAATCCCAGGAACAAAAAGAGAAAGAAACCGACGTCCGCTACACCGCCGTCATGCGAGCCCTGGTCTGGCGCTACGTATCCGCCATGCATAGGAAGATGGATGACGAGGAAGTTACGGAAGATGACATCAATGAACTGAAGGGAGACGTGTCAGCACTCAGATACGAACTGCTGGAGGTGTTTGAGAAAAACGGCATGGATGTCAGCTTCACTGATAGGAAGGAACAGGGTGAGATTGCCTTTATTTTTCTTTTTTCGTGTGGTTAGAGCCTAACCTGGTGTCAGAGTTTTTCTGTCGCCCATGGACTTCTGACATGGCTTTACATGCCGTCGAGAAATATCTCAAAGGCATGTTGATTTCCTCACGATGTTTTCTTTCACCGAAACAAGTGATAATTATACAATACGCACATGAATCCGAATCAGAGGTGCGTGTCTTGGGTTCGAACTCGAGATCTATGGACTTGGCAGTCCGACGGTTGCACGAAGACGGTTGGTAGGCACCACTGCTGCAAAATTTTATTTTATGGGATGGCGAACATACCATCGGCACTTCATAGGGCCTTGACAAATGGTTATCGCTTTCGAAGCCTTTTTTATTTCTTTAAAACAGGATTGACATGAGCTTTTCTTTAGCTTTTGTCAATCATTTTGGACTTTTCGATCATCGTGTCTACTGGTATAATGCAACTTTGTCTATACCATCTGATGTGATGTGGTTACCGCGGCGTATGAATATTAGCAATACCAAAGGCATCAAGAAACGGAGCTACAATGTCTCATTTGCCTCTAATTAGATACCACTACACCCTACCCCCTACCCTTCGAACTGGAACACATAAAGGCTGCTTGGCGGGAGAAAGCAAGACGACACGTGCTCCTTCACAAAGTGACTCAGCTACTCTCAAAGATGTTGTGTTGTTAATAATATTTAATATTTAAAATGTTGAAGCAACGCACGGCTTAGAATTGTCACAAAGGTTGCCAACGGAACCAGATAACATTGGAAGATATAAAATAAATTCATGGTGTGTCACAATTCTTCTGGCACCAGACCAATCCTGTATGTGTAATAAGTTAGTATAGATTTAGGATATAGATTTTTTCAATTATACAAAATGTTAAAAAAACGCTGTCTGATTCAAAAGTGGAATAGGTATATCAATGAAATTGCCAAATAACATAAAAAATCATGAAAGTAAAAATATTAATGAACTTTAAATGCATGATTTTTGTCCCAAATTACCACCGTTTCCCTAAATTCAAACAAACTTTTATAACATGACCACACCATCTTCGGCATTAGTATGTTCTTCGATCGTCAATTGTTTTTTATGACGTAACTACCCGAAAAGCGGCTGCTCGCGCCCGTGTCTTGCCATAGAAATTTCCTCATTTTAGTACATTTTATTTAATTTTCATCGGGGTATTTTTTTTACTTGTTTTGTTCTCCAAAAAGGAATAATTAATTTAATTTAATTAATTTTAATTTGAACTTTGTGCAGCCTTATAACTTCAAATTTTTACTTAGCACAGAATCTCAGGATAAAACCAATCCTACCAAGGGATATCGTGTTACCGGTTTTTTTTTAAGTGAAAATCCTTATGGATACCCTCTGTCTATGGCGAGCGGAGAGTTATGTCGGACTCTAACCGATTAAAAACCCACTGTTCCTACTGCTACCATGTGTCATTCACGCGCATCCCCGATTGGTATCATCCCGCCATTTCCGGCGGGCCTCATCACCAAGTACGGCTTATCCAGCGACCGCATGTTCTCCACGAAAACGCGCAGGAACGACTGCGCACCACTTCTTTGGACCTGGCTGGTCGGGCGACGACTCAGCCCTAATTTTGCCGCCCGCAGACCGCTCCTTATGGTGGCCGGACATCGTTAAGCGCCTGTTACCTAGTAACTGGGCTGTAGATGTCATATAGGCAGTTACCCAATGTAAAATACTGGTATTCAGCTACATCCAGTTAGACCAGAACCCGACCCTAACAAGACTAGGCAGATGATGGGCATAATCTCAATCCCTTTTTCTCTTAGTGGTCCTCGGAAAACGCATGAAGGTATGGGAGCGTCGACTCATGAAGGATTTCCACGTGGCTCCAGTAGCTCTGGATGAAGAGAAACCGGCCGATGAAGATGGACTTTCTCGATTCAGGAGGATAGCCAAGTTGGCAGTCGCAAGCACCTCTAACGCTAAGTGGGATCAGACGCTTGCAAGTACAGGAATATCGTAAGTGTTTTAGAGATAATTTATATTTTTGGTATTAGTTTAGAATGTCCCGTTATTTTTGGCAGCTTTATGATTGTTTTATTCTGACAGCCATTTTAGGAGAGAAATATAAAAACTCACACTTAGGATAAAAAAATAAATATTTCCACGGACATTATTTTATTTTAAGAAAATGATTATTCAGTCACAGTCAGCAACTTAAAATATTTTTTTAATCTCCTCTTACTTATAAAGTATAGGTTGACATCATGATTGTGCTGTTTTCACCAGGTCTCAGATCGGCCGCTGTCGCAGTAGAGAGTCGTTCAAGAACCAGCAGAACTTACAGCGAGCTATGGAGGAAGCTAGGAAGTTGGTGCTTCGATCACCGCTGCCAGGTGAGATGTCTCTTGGAAGTTATATCATTTTGAAAAGCCAGAGCTATTCCAACGTTCCTTAAGATTCGCGCACATTATGTCGGGCCACAGCGCGACTGGTCGCAGGGTAAAAATCCGCTCAAATCGCTCGTATGTATTTTATATGAACTATCGCACACTGTGCCGGAGCGCAACCCGTCACTAATGAGCTAAGTAAGCATTTGTGCTGCGCTGCGGCTTGCTCCTCCCTGCTGCGGCCCGACATAATGTGTGCGAACCTTTATAGAGTATTCCAAAAGAGTCTTATATTTCGGTTCTTCTGAGCTTTCTAGCATTTTTGTCATACTTATTTTTAGAGCAAAACAGCCCACAATTTAGGACCTATTAATGATAATTTTATTCAGTGGTGCAAGGCAATCGGGCTTATCCAAGCTGTAAACGTCCCTTTGTGCTTATTGGCCTAGCTGTGCTTTTCTGTCCAGTTTCGTTACGGGATCAGGATTGGGTTATGCCGTCGTCGTGTTTCAGTCGCCCAAAAAAGTTATATATGTACTTATACGATTTTTAGAGAGAACGAGATAGACAATTCTATTCAAATGTATAAATCAAATGTACCTATACAGGGTGGAAGGGACAGCGACGCGAAAACGGTTACCTACCACGTATTCAGTGCATCATAGAAATTTTTCATCGGTTATTAAAAAAAATCTGCTGTTTCATACAAAAGTGCAATACCTACACTGAATACGTGGTAACCGTCTTCGCGTCGCTGTCCCTTCCACCCGTGTTCCACCCCGTATGGTCAACGAAACATAAAAAAAAACTTTTTCGCTGTAGGGGAAATCAACGATTTAAATCTCTCTCTACAGGTCTCTCACTATTTCACTTAAAGCATTATGAATTAACTGTCAGAAACAAGGAAATAGAAACACAAGAGCTTTTGAAATTGGTGCCATGAAGTCCAGTACGTCTGCCAAGTACATTCATTTGGCACTGACTAAAATTAACTAATAGTATTCTTTCAATTCCGAGGTTGTGTTTCTCTTAAAAAGTTTTATGAAAATACTCTTTTCTGGGAAATAGGTCACTAAGTGCTTTAAATGTTTCAGATAAAGCACTCAAGTGAATTTTATTCTTTTGTAGTAAATTTTATTCTTTTGTAACTTGGTCTTTCATAGCTTGTTTATTAAATTCTGGGAACAAAAATCAGTTCCCTCGCCATTAAATCTTCCTCTAACAGCATTTAAAGCTAATATCAGACGCTTTGCTTTTTAATAAAGTATGTCGAATCCGGTCATTAGTACGGACATAAAATGTTAATCGCAAGCACGTCAGTGGTGACATCACGCGACCTACTTACAAGTCTACCCACACCACAGCGTGCTTCTACAGAGCCGTGATGTTTACAGCTCGAGGCGGGGACGACATTCTAGGTCTGATAGCAGCGAACTTGAGACGTCCTGGAACTCGACCCGATTCATTGTGCCCGTGTTATTGTGTTGAATTGTAATTTCAAGCAATTTGATAGTTTACTAGTAACAGTGTATCGCACTCAGTGTATTTTCATTGCACGTAACCCATCTTCCGCCCACATGATGTACGAGCCTAACGGAATAATTCCTGACAATCCGACAAGTCTTTTATTCTTTCACTCAAAGTGCAACATGATTTCGCTAGTAGGTCTTTACTATCTTTCACTCGCGCTCCAAGTCGGTTCAGGCCTATCTAATGCCAGGAGTTTGCTGTGCAGCTATGAAAAATATACTCCAGCTATCCACTAAGTTAAGCTTTTTTATAGAAATAACTATGAACACGTCAATTGGTCATTAGGTTCGAGAGCAGTCTCGCCAATCGAGATGCCAATTAGTCCGGGACACACTCTCTTGGAGCTGATCAAGGATATATCCACGGAGGTTGCGGAGGCAGAACCTGACCCCTCCACTTCTCCTCCAAAGTCACCTTGGAAACCACCAGGTAATGAGAAATTCCTAAATGTTGGCACAGTTTCTTTAAATCTTTAGGAGCATCGTCCACGCTGCTACTCAAAAGTAACATCTTACAAACTTAAGTCATTAAATGTGTAGCCCGAAAGTCACCACAGTACTGATAAGCTGCTCAAAAGATAATCTTTTCAAACGATCTCTAGGTTCGATTCCCAGCTCGGGCAGTGCTCAAACAATTCCTGAGCTTTACTGCACTTATCTATCTTTCTACTGCAGCAGGTGTGTTTAGCTGCCCCATTGTATTCTATCGACCTCAAATCCCCACTTTTTGCGAATTAACTAGACAAAACACAAATCGATTTCTCATAGACACTTAACAAAATCGCCGATTACAATTCTAGTCTTACCATAACTCAGTAGCTTACCAAAAACTTCACTCCACACAGGAGATGAAGGCGCAGCAGGCACAGCAGCAGGAGGATTGCTGTCAGCAGCAGACGCTTGCAGTAGACCAGTTTCTCCTAAACCTGCACCCACTCCAGCAACATCACCTGTTCCTGCTGCAGCACCCACACCGGGACCTGCTAAGGTAGGCTTTCTAGGAGATGATTCTACTCTCTGCTATTGCTGTACAAAATCTACGGGTAACCGCGTTTTGACAGCTCAAAAAAAAGTATGTCAATTGATATGTGGTACAAGTTCTACCATATTGTTACTTAGTCAAGGCCTGCAGTCTCGACATTAGTAATGACGCTGTCGCCAACTAACGATCGCTAAATCACTACATAGTTCGAGTATAAAACAAAGTCGCTTCCCGCTGTTTCTCCCTATGTATGCTTTGATCTTTAAAACTGCGGTTTTCAGTAATAGATAGAGTGATTCAAGAGGAAGATTTATATATACACATATATGTGTGTGCGAAGCCGGGGCGGGTTGCTAGTGATAAAAAAATCGGTTGCCATAACGATGTTTGCGAGAAACGCAAGTCTTTACATTCGAGATACGAAGCAAAATCGTACATTATCATGACATAACGATGTCGGTACGCTAGCAAAAACCGAATTCTAGTCTCTGTGAACTCGGAAAAAGAAAAAAAGTAAATAAAAACAATATTTGAACACATTTCTAATATAGAAACAAGCATTTTCAGAATTCAGTACTAAAATAAAGTACTTCAAATATCTTTAATTATCCTTTTGCAAGCCCACGTGCGTGTTATTTCAATTGTGAACAGTAGTAGAATGAAAGTGGTACATACAATAAAATAATTAGTTTTTCAGTGTTCGCTATAGTTAGGAAGCAGTATGCAGACATTATTTGAAATGCATCGCAGTGGAAACTTGTGTGGATTGAAGTTCGTACTTCTCTCATTTACTTTTTAATTCATGGAAGTGACTTTCCTGGTTTTAACGAAGGTTGTGGAGAATTGTTTATTTGTGGATGTTTCTAGTTATGAATACAAGGATACAAAGTCATATTATAATAATAATCTAGATTTATTTTTTAAAAAAGGTCGCTTTTTGTATCAAATCTGTCTCAACTCATTACAGATATGTCATGTATCACAATACATGACTTGTTTGTGACACATACGTGTGAATAGTGCTTTCTGATGTACTGGTTGGAAGGGACACCGACATCACACAAAACCTTTAAAAAAAAAATACCGATCAGAAATTTCTATGTGGTCGGTTCAGAATGATGTACTGAATACGTGGTATACGTTTTTGCGTCGGTGTCCCTTCCACTCTGTATAGTATTCCCACTATCCCGGGAACAGCTTATTTCAAAAACTTAACCCAAACGTCGACTGATGACGTCACGCCACGATGATGCGTGACGTCAAGCTATACCGCTACGACGATCTACGAAACCATGCTACGCCTCTACGACGACCTACGCCGTAGCTCCTAAGCGAAGCCATTTACAAAATTGGTTATAAAACTAGCATGTCTTGGTATAATGACGTCTATTTTATCCAGACTCCACCCAAGGGTCCGACACCTGTGCCCGGTACATCAAGGGTCGCCAGTCCTGTGCCGACAACGACCAGTCCTCCTGGTGAAAGAACTACATCACCACAACCAGGTAAATGTCACATGTTATTTTTTGTATTTATGACTTTTATAAAAAAATTGGGGTCAATATGAATTAACGAGCAAAACTTTGTAGCAATAAAACTGACGGTAAATAAAAAAAATATATTGGATTAAACTAAGCTACGTAAAAGCATGCGTATGTCAACCTTTGTGAAATGAAATTTTTGAAGGAATACGAAATTACACAAATATCTTCTGGTCAAAACAGATTTCAGGTGGCCTACCATGACGTCTTAAAGCAGGATTAATTCCAGTGTGGGAAAGAGACAGAGCTATACAGGTTGCATAGCGCCATCTCTTTCCCACACTGGAATTAATCCGACGTCATAGTGACCGCCCTGGTCATTGTTTTAGATTACCTAAGCTTCCCAGTTGTGTATTAGTTTTTCCTACACTTAAAGCCCAATATTGCCCATATTTGAGGAGCTCGTGGCTAAATAATAACAGCCGCTCGGATCGATCTTTAGGTTAAGCCGTGCTTGCCTAGGTTGGTCTGTGGATGGGTGACCACCCATTACATACCGAGTTTCCTCCGTGCCTCGGAAAGCACGTTAAGCCGTTGGTCCCGGGTGTCATTTGTAGATCTTTGACAGTCGTTAGGTAGTCAGTGGCCTAAAAAGTCTGACAACCAGTCTTACCAAGGGGTATCGTATAACCCAGTACTAACTGGGTTGTGGAGGTCAGATAGGCAGCCGCTCCATGTAAAATACTGGTATTCAGCTGCATCCGGTTAGACTGGAAGCCGACCCCAATATAGTTGGGAAAAGGCTAGGCAGATGATGATTGCCCATATTTTCTGGCTAAACAGTGTCTCGGTCCGTCTTCCGACCCCCTGTACACAAGTTACATTTCTTCATTTTCCTCTTATTGTAGAAACTAAAGGAAAAACAGATTGTTTACATCTTCTTGCTATTTATATTTTCTTTGATTAACGATGTCCTAGATGTGGCAATGAAACGCATATTCACGCTAAAGTATGTTGTTCATTCTCAATGATGTTTTTTGTTTTGGCATATCGCCAGGATATCTTACCCTGTGTGGGCGTCCTGAGGGACCACTTAAGAAGTTTTTCTGCAGGATGAGTTATTGAATCCTTCTGAGTTACATTACCGAAAGATGTGATTAATTAATGTTTGAGCAGAATCTACTAGGGTGTCATTTTTTCTATAATGCGATTGTGACGAGTATATTTACGACTAAAGCGAACATAAGGCGACGACTAAATTAACGTCATAATAAAAATTGGTGGATATTTTTGGTGTTTCAACTGTCGGCGCTGAGCGTAAAAAAATAACAATTCAGTAATATTTAGCATACGCAAAAGCTTTAAGTTCGGTACGGTTTCATTGCTCATTTCGATTTTTAGAGTTCCGTACCCGAAGGGTAACCAACGGGACCCTATTACTAAGCCTCCGCTGTCCGTCCGTCCGTCTGTCTGTCAGCGGGCTGTATCTCATGATCCGTAATAGGTAGACTGTTGAAATTTTCACAGAATGTGTTTTTCTGTTGCCGCTATACAAATAATAAATTAATAATTAAAGGGGGCTCTCCTACTACGATGGTACGGAACACTTCATGCGCGAGTCCGACTGGCACTTGTTTTTCTTCTCATTTTAACTTTAGTCTTTTCCATTTCTATTATTAAAAATAATAAGAAAGAATAGATTTGCGTTGGTGATGGTAATGTTTATTCACTATTTTATTGTCAGTTATTAATCGGAGTTATGTAAAGTTACAAAGTCATATTTCTCTCTTTATTATCACACAACTCACACAGAAATAAAGTTTTAATTGCCAACTTTATCTTGATCTTGAACGATCGAGTTAATAACGCTCAGAAGACAAATAATTGTTCACAAAATACAGATCATAACATCAAATTGACTACAAAATTATAAATTATACAGGGTGTAAATAGACTCTTCACATAGCCGACAACCAAGCATTCTGTACATCACACTAAGTAACTTTACGCAAAAATTATTGCTGGGAATCGACTTTTCTTTTTGGTGTGAAAAATCACGTTTTACGGTAGGAATAAATGGAAAGCACTCAAAGCTTTGTGCTGAAGGATGGATTGAATAGTACGGGGGTCGTGGAGGTGTGTGTAGTTATCTCCGTAACTAGAAGGTTCCCAGGTATGGTCTAGAACAAAAAAAATATCGCAAAGACGGGGAGGACCTTTCGGCTATGTTAAGGGTTTATTTACACCCTTTATTAATAGCTTCTTGCTGTTGACGATGTGTAATCGATCATATTGATAATAATTCGATTACCTACTATAATATCGTTTGTTAATTACTATGTAACTAGTTGTAGTCACTGGCGTCGCTTGGCTATGAAAGATTAATAGTTATTGCCTATCGCTAGTCGCCACACAAATTGGGTTATGATGTATGTAGTTAGGGGATTTGTTTCAAGAGTTCAATGATCCAGAGAAAGTTCAATGATCTTACACATATGGATTTAATATCTGGCAAAGAAAAACGAAAGATTCTTCTTTTTAGACACTTTTTGTGAATGCGGTGCTCCCAACCAGACGATGGCCCACTTGCACAGAGTTTGTTGTATAGTCATGAACTCATGATTTTATCTTCATTCTACTTATTCAAAATTTCTTTAATTTTGAATTGCTAAAATAACAACCTTCTAACACTATAAAAAAGTGATTGTTACATAGTTGATTCCAAATATTCGTTTTTACAACACAAAATCATCAATCTCCTGTCCGTATCCCTATTTATTTGTGGTCGGCGCAGCATGTCTTCTTCTTCCATACTTCTCTATTACTCGTCATCTCAACAGTCACCTCCTTTCTAGCCATCTTTCACACATCCATACAACATTTTCCTCATTCCTCCGCATCACATTCCCATACCACGACAACCGATTACCACACTCATTTCCAGTCACCGGCGCCACTTTCAGACTTCCTCTTCTGTACTCATTCCTTATTTTATTAATTCGCGTTACACTACACACCCCTTTAGCATTCTCAGCCACAATACACACATGCTATTGCCTTTCATTCATCCCTTTTTCCAACAAAATGACGAAGGAAAATGTTTGATTACTCTAAAATGATTATATTGTTTAGATCCAAGTCCTTTGAAGGCAAAACGAGTGCCAGGAGAATCATCACCACCAAAGGTGATCAAGAGGAAGTCACCAGGACCGCCGTCAACATCAGGAGACGAACCGGTGAGAAAGAATTATTTAACTTCCAGGTTATAGCTCTTCGGTTCTAAAATCTGTTGGAAATAGTAGAATTTGTGGTGTATGCAGACTGCGTTAATAAACTTTTTGAAAAACACAACGGCTACCAAATGAAAATAATTCATAATTCTCGCCAGATACTTATTATCTGTCGCCAGTTGGAAGAAATAAAAATAGTGAATGTAACAAAATAATAATAATGTAAAACAGAAAAAAAAAATATTACCAAACAAACCAACTCCATAACTAAAAAAAAAATTTTTTTTTTTTTTTTTACCTCGTTTATTTTATTACCTTCAATAATTGTACAAGAAACATTTATCCAAGCACTATGCAGCGTTACAACTAGGGAAAAGAGTGTTTTCGATAAGCTCTGGCACCCACCCAATGTCAGATTTAACTAGTGTTTAGAGTGCCAGCGTGCTCGTCTATGGTTTGAACGTGTAACAGTAGTTGTAAGACGAGCACAGTATATCATTATTACAATGTTATATTTACTAGCTGATGCAACTAAGATATGGCCTATTTATGTACCTCTGTGTGGCTGTGTACATGTGCGTGAGGGAGAGATAAATATGGCGAAAACTTGTTTTTATGTTAGTCTGTATAAATATAATAATAAACATGAAGTGAAGTACTATATAAGGTTTATCTTTTCATACACGAAATATTTTAAGAGTAACTTCTATAAGTCGTAAAGTCGCCATAGCAACGAAAAAAAAAAATATCTGAGTGTTTTTTTTTTTACAAAATTATTATAATTCTAAAATTTTTTGAGACTTTTTGCATAAAACCTTTACTCCCATATTCTTACAATGACAGTAGGTAAATACGACGAGCCAGTATTTAATGTGTGGGTCAAGTAATTTTAAATTATTTATTTTTATAAAAAAATATACTCAGATAAAAAAAAAATCCCTTGAAATGGCTTTATTATAGCCGTTAGATGATTCCCTGAAAATATTTCGTGTATGAATAGTTAGACCCTATATACAGCTAGGTAACAAAGAAACTGGGCAGTTAGTCTGTATCTTGGGGTTCAAAGAACGAAAAGCGAGACAAACGCACCAAGTATTGGTAATGAACACGAATGTATAGGCATGGAATCTTATGTACCATTGCTTTTTGTATGAAACAGGCACCAGACAAACCTGAAGATTCTGAAGCTAAGCCAGCTGAAGTTACAGCTGTGCCCAGACCAGTGGTTCCAGAAATAAAACCAGCAGACGGAGCTATACCTCCACCACCACCGCCTGCAAAAGCTAAGGTAATAAATAAGATATAAGTATCACTGAACTGAAACTGACACTGCTGGGCAAATATCTCGCCCATATTATTTCTATATTAAATCATAATCAGCCTATAATGTTCCCACAACTGGGACACACGCCCTAGTTAAGGAACCCCAACCTACCAATATTAGCTTTGTCAGACAATAAGTATTTACTAGATTATTATTTCCCAATTTCCCCACTGCGCGATCAGCATTTATAATTATCTAGAACATGCGTCAATCTGATCACGCTGTGCATGTACTACGTTAGCAATTAAGTTAGTATATAAGATCAATATTTTGTTAGATTTAATTAATTACTGTTTCGCTGTAACTCTGTCGGAATAAAGTTATTTTTAAATACTTCCGTTGTCGCTTACTTAATTGGCGCAGCCGGTAGGATCTCTGTAGTCAGTTTGCCGTGTATACAATTCTACGTGGAGTAGCCGACGTCCGTGTCTACGGTTTAGCAGAGATCGCCGAACAAATAAATTCATTAAGAAGCCACTTCGAGTTACGGAAGAGGACCAGCCACAGCAGTAATTCAGGGAGCATGGAGCTAGCTGCGGAATTGTGAGTAAATCTTTTTCACCTTCCTCTCAGCTCTTCCATCTATATCCCAACCTTGTAATAGTCTATGTGTTTGTGTATTATTAGGGATTGGACAACGCCGTAATAATATTTGCATAGATTTTAATTGTACTAATATTTTAGAGTAGTGATAGTTTAGTAGCACATTAGTGTGATTTTTTTTCTCCGCGTTGGTTTCTTTCATAACTTTTCACAATGGAAAACGTAACCCGTGTCCCACAGGAATTGGTTAACATCATACCAATATTCAGCGGCGACACTAGAATGTTGCCTTTATTTATAAAAAAATGTGAATACATTTTGTCTACGTTCTTAGGAACCGCAGCCCAAAATGAATATTTATTTCATGTAGTAACAAGTAGGTTATCAGGCGAAGCAGCCAGTTTGGTAGGCGAAAGAGAAGCTATAGGTACGTGGGACGAGCTGAAGAAGTTGTTAAACCAACACTTCGGTGATCCACGCACAGAGGATTGTTTAGCAATGGAGTTAGAATCGTGTAGAATAAATAAGGGTGAAAGTTATTTAGATTTTTGCCATAGAATACAGCGGATGAGAAGTGTTTTATTTGCTAAAATATCAGAAACTATCATTGATGAATCTCTACGTAAGGCAAAGCAAATCATTTATAGTAACAGAGCAATGAATGCTTTCTTGTTTAATTTACCGCCATTTTTAGTTAGATTAGTTCGTTTGCGCGACGTCACAACGTTAGGGGATGCATTAAAAATAGTTTTAGAAGAACAAAACTTCCAGGCAGTCTATGAGTCGAAAACAAACGACAGACGTAATTTTAGCAGAAATAACAGACCCAATTTGCCAAATAACCAAAATGCAATTGAATCTAATAATCAAAAGAAAGATTCACATAGCATATCAAGTACACATGTACCGAATAGTGCTACAAACAGCACATTTACACCGAACAATTCGCATCAGCCCAGACATTATAAACAACATAATAATATTCAAAGAAATCAAGACAATTTTAATCGTACAAACAACAATAATGCGTCACCGCAGTCAAGTAGGTCATTTGTTCCGATTGCACAACCGAACCAACAGTTCGCGGCACATGCACCGAGCACGCCGTCTTTTGCAGCGCAAGCATCTACGTCGGGTGCGAATACTGATGTCACCATGCGTACTGCAAGTTCACGACGTTATTCGTACAATGAGTGCCAAGAATTTTCTCCTGAAGAACCCGGGGCGGGAAATTTTTGCATAACGGCCTCTACCCTAGAGAACGAATAAAAATAAATTGTAATAAACGCTTAAATTTACCACATATAGTTATACCAGAATTAAAGGCAGTTTTTATGATAGATACGGGGAGTGTTAGATCGTTTATAAGCCCGTATATAGCGAATAAATATTTTAAAAATTATTTACAGTATGAACCCTTCGAAGTTGTTAGCACTCACGCATCGAGTGTTCATAGTGAAACGGCTATTATTCCATTACCGGTTACCTTTGGAAGTCAAGAGTTCCATAAGTTTTATGTCTATAGTGTCGACGATAGGTATGATGGGTTAATAGGTAGCAATTTGCTGAAGCAATTACAGGCAAAGATTAATATGGAAAATCAGATACTACATTTAAAAAATACTGATATTCCTATCATATATTCACCGCCTATGAGAGAGATATATAACCTACCATCTCGTAGTGAACTTAGAGTAAGACTCCCAGTCAACGTACTGAACGGGGAAGCTGTGTTAGATTTTAAGCAATTTACGGAAGGGATTCGAATGCCCGCCGCATTAGTTACGTGTATTGAAGGCTATGCAACAACTGTTATTCAGAATTGTAGCCATGAAAATAGAAAATTAGTAGTTACGGGACCTTTTCAAGTGGAACCATACATACAGGACCCATCTGTTAGTGTTAATTTCATAGATAATAATATAGAAGTGGACAGCTTGCTAACAAAGAATTTAGACAAATTACAGTTAGATCATATGAATTCAGAAGAACGAACGGTTATTGAGGGACTTTGTAAAGAATACAAAGATATATTTTATTGTGAAAATATTCCGTTAACCTTCACAAATCAGGTTAAACATAGAATAAGAACAAAAAATGAAGACCCAATAAACATTAAGGCACATAGATTGCCACCTATTCAAACAAAAGAGATCAGTAGTCAAGTCGAGAAAATGTTAAGGGATAACATTATCCAGGAATCTCATTCTCCCTGGAGTGCTCCCGTACATTTAGTGCCGAAAAAATTAGACGCGTCAGGCCAACAAAAATGGAGGATGGTAGTCGACTATAGACGGCTCAATGAAATCACAATTGATGATAAATACCCTTTGCCCGACATTAACGATTTATTTGACATGCTAGGTAATAGTACATACTTTACAACTCTCGACTTAGCTAGCGGGTACCATCAATTAGAGGTTCAGGAGAAAGATAGAGCTAAAACTGCGTTTAGCACACCTTCAGGTCATTATGAATTTAACAGAATGCCGTTTGGGTTAAAGACCGCACCCGCAACTTTTCAGCGAGCGATGGATAACGTCTTACGAGGCCTTCAAGGCTTACATTGCTTAATATATCTCGATGACGTCATTATTTTTTCTAAAAGCTTGCCTGAACATGTAGAAAAACTTAGAGCAGTTTTTGACCGCTTCCGTCAAACAAATTTAAAAGTTCAATTAGATAAGTCTCATTTTCTTAGAAAGAAAGTACTCTACCTAGGGCATACTATTACAAGTGAAGGTTTGAAACCAAATAATGATAAAATAGACGCTATTCTTAGGTATCCTATACCGGAAACGGTTACACAGATTAAAAGCTTTTTAGGACTAATCGGTTATTATGGGAAATTTATCAAAGATTTTGCCAAAATAACTAGACCATTAACAGCTTGTTTAAAGAAAGGTCGCAAAATTGTAATTAATGGGGAATATAAAGAATGTTTTGAGACATGTAAAAAGCTTTTAACAAATGCACCTTTGTTACAATTTCCTGACTTTAGTAAAACTTTTATTTTAACCACGGATGCATCCAATTTTGCGATCGGGGCTGTATTGTCACAAGGAACGATAGGCTCAGATAAGCCTGTAGCCTATGCTAGTAGAACCTTAAGCGACACAGAAGTAAAATATAGCACTATCGAGAAGGAACTTTTAGCCATAATATGGGCAGTTAAGCACTTTCGACCGTATTTGTATGGTAATAAGTTTACCATATTTACAGACCATAGACCATTAGCTTGGCTGTATTCATTGAAAGAGCCCAATAGTAAACTCACGCGATGGCGGTTAAGGTTAGAAGAGTACGATTTCGAAATAAAATATAAGAAAGGCCCTCAAAACACGAATGCAGATGCTTTATCTAGGATTAAGATTAATGCAATTGACGACGATTTAGATTCAATATTCGTAAATATAGGAGATAGGCAGGAACGTATACAAAAAATTATAGAAAACGAATTGCAAGACCCCGAAACTCCAATAGAAACGATAGAACTTTCGGATTCTGATGATGGGGTCACTGCCAACTCAGTTTCAAATAGAGAACACGAAGGCATTCCTAGTTTAAACGAAGCTGTCGATACTAAACCAAAACAGATTTTAATTCATTCATGGTTTAAAAATAAATTAGACGTAAAAGATATTTCAAATAATAAACAAAAAATTCTCGAAGTTCACTTACCGACAAATAACGATATATTAGTTAAAGACTTTTTGAAAGAGTATATTGATCCAAAACATAAGTACTTTATATACTTCGAACACACATCTTTTAGAAAAACTTTTTCAAACATGGTAATTAAGTTATTTAAAAAGGATTCAGTTAAGTTAACCGAGTGTACAGAAAGAGTTATAAATTTGACAGGATCTGTAGAAGATCAAAAAGAAGTTATTTTAAAATACCACGACGGGAAAACATGTCATAGAGGTATTAAAGAAACTTTAACCAAACTTAAAAGACATTATTGGTGGGCAAACATGAAAGAGACAGTCACGGCAATCATAAATGCTTGCGAAACATGTAAACGCATGAAATATGATAGAAAGCCGATTAAACCCCACATTCAGTTAACACAAACCCAGGATGCCCCTTTTCAGGAAGCTTTTATGGATTTATTATATATTGAAGGGAAATATTATTTAACTATAGTGGATGCATTTAGTAAAATAGCACAAGCCATAGAGGTACCGAATAGGAGTACACCAGAGATAGTTAGGGCATTGATTAAATATTTCAGCATGTATGGTCTGCCTAGGAAAATTAGTTGCGATTCCGGTACAGAATTCAACAATACTTTGATTAAAGAAATGTTAAGCTTTTACAAAATTGAACTTCATATTGGGACGCCAAATAATCCCAGTTCAATGGCAATAGTAGAAAGGTTTCATTCTACCATTATTGAGATTTATCGTATAGCAAAATACGATAAAAGCGATTTAGATGCAGCATCAGTTATGACTTATGCCATCATGGCTTATAACAACACCATACATTCAGCAACAGATTTTACGCCTTTTGAACTAGTATTTGGTCACACTTATTCCGATAATGTATTTAACGTGGATAGAGAGAAGAACTTAACTCAGAAATTATTGTTAGATCATAGAAAACGCCTTAAAATACTCTATGAATTCATAACAGAAAAATTAGAATCCGATAAAATTAAAATAATTAATAAAAAAGGTGGCGAAACGACACCGGTACTCGAACCAGACGATAATATTTACATGAAAGACACTAGGACTAGAAAAGCTAAAGAAAAACCTCGATATGAAAAAGCGAAAGTAATAGGTGAAGTTGAAAGAAATATAGTCCCAGTAGAAGTAAAGAAAAGGAAAACTAGAGTAGCCTTAAAAAATGTAAAACGTCCTCCACAGATCGTGCCTGGTACTTCTGGTACTAGTGGTGCCAACACTCACGCTGGACCTCCAAAACCTCGGTCAGAATCCGGGGATAGCAGCGATAAAGCGGGGAGTAGCAGTGAAGAGGAATAGTTATTGGACAATATACAAAAGTGTAGATTTAGAATCATTACACTTACAAATAGATAATAATATTCGGGATTTTATTAACTTGAAAATTAAAATTAAGGAAAATAGTCTTAGTAACGAAACTATAGGAATAGAAAGCCAAATAGAATATCTTATTAAACTAACTAAGGATAGATTTTTTCAAATCTTACCTTTCCATTATAGAAATAAAAGAGCTTTGTTTAATCCATTAGGCTCACTTGTAAAAGCTATCACAGGAAATTTAGATGAAGACGATGCAATTAAATATGATAGAGAAATCCAAATGATACAGAACAAAGAGCATGTGGTCGAACGTAAAGTATCATCAATGCAAAAAGCTTTTGATAAATTAGTAAATGACTCTGAAATAATAAATTCAAATATTAAAAACTTGGGTTTACATACCAATGAAATGGAAAAATTAGTTGAACATGAGTTCAGGTTTAACAAACTTTTCCAAATATTAAATACTATGTATCAAATTTTAAATAACTTTCGGACCTGTTACGAAAACATACAAGAGATTGAAACGGCAATAGCCTTTAGCAAACTGAATACATTGCACCAATCCATTATAAATAGTACAGAACTATATAATACGTTAGAAGTCATTGCTAAACATGCTAGAACAATATACCCAGTAAGCAAACATAATTTAATAAAATTAGAACGTAATATCATACTTAAATCATATATAAATAACAACAAGTTAGTTTTTGTTTTAGAAGTTCCCCTAATAAATAACGAAACATATAATTATTACAAGGTTATACCCATCCCTATATTCCATTCTCCAAATACCTTTACAATAATACCCAAATATCCTTACCTGATGGTGAATAGATTGAAATACATGCCCGTGGTAAGCCCATGTACTGAGATTGAAAATGGAAAATTTCTTTGCGCTGAAACTAATTTAGCCCAGTTTCCAACCGAGACCTGCATTGAACAAATAATGCTGATGAAGAACAACTACAAAAACTGCATACAGAACCATATTGAAATAGAAAAAACTAAGATACAGAAAATAACCGACAACCAATGGTTGGTTTACTCAGAGGAAAATCTCATCATCACCGAGAATTGCAATACAGAAATCCTGAAGTACACTATTCTTGGGACCTACATCGTGACACCTGGCCAACAATGCGAGACACAAATAGGCGAAGTCATCGTCGCCGCCACCACAAACACTACAGTTTCCAGTTTCCAGCTGCCATTGATCCAGATGCCAGACCTACAACAGGACATTCAGAGAAGATCAAAGAAAGTGGATTTAAGAAATGTGGACTTCAGTGATGTGAAAGAAGTGTTACAAAGTGCAAAATTTAGTGAAATAGACGATACGACACAAACAGTGACAATAGAAATTAGTATATGGACCATCTTAGAATATGTGGTTATTGTAATAGCAATAGTTATCTTTATAATGTATAAATTTCAGTTCATAAACTTTTGTCGAAATTCTCCGAAACCGTCTGCGACACCTTCGGATAATTCCTCTCTTAGGGAGGGAGGAGTTAAGGAACCCCAACCTACCAATATTAGCTTTGTCAGACAATAAGTATTTACTAGATTATTATTTCCCAATTTCCCCACTGCGCGATCAGCATTTATAATTATCTAGAACATGCGTCAATCTGATCACGCTGTGCATGTACTACGTTAGCAATTAAGTTAGTATATAAGATCAATATTTTGTTAGATTTAATTAATTACTGTTTCGCTGTAACTCTGTCGGAATAAAGTTATTTTTAAATACTTCCGTTGTCGCTTACTTAATTCCCTCCTCTCTATGATAGGGAATGGGCATGAATGAGAATGGGAATCCACCACGCGAGCCCAGTGCGGGTTGGTAGATGTCACATGTCTTCGAATTTTTGATTCATCTCTCTCTTTGATTCTTCTTTGATGGATTTTTTAATTTCCCGGTTTCCTGACGATGTTTTTCTTCACCATTTTGACAGCATTGGGTGGGTTCGAACCCACGAGTTACTGTGCGTAAGCCGGGGCCGCCACCACTGGGCCACCGCTGCTCTCAATATTTTTTTTTTAAATAAACAAGGGAATTTACTCAAATAAACAAAAGTAACCGTGTGAGATGAAAATTATTATAAGAAGAATCTAAAACACGTTACTTATTTGCTGACTGACCAAAATGAAGCAGAATTTCTTTTCCTGCTTAACTCGTTTTAGATTGTAATAATTTGCTTTATGGTTTAAGCCGATTTCTCACTTTGTCTATTTAACTGTAACTTTAGCATAGTTTCAAGATGTCTATAATAGAAAGTATGAAAAAACCCGACTACAAATTGTATTATGTACCTATATGTATGTATTTGTAATCTCCTTTTAATTTCCTTCATTTTGATACCCTACTCGAAAGATTAGGTACAAAAAAAAATATTAACGACTTATAATTTAGCGCCAAAAATCCGCCATCTTGTTTTTTTTTTAAACACCCATCTAATGACACTTGGGTTTTTGAGACGAATCGTCGAAATCTATCCAGCCATTTGGAACATACGAGGTAATACAGTACAAAAAACAAACAAACATATAAAAAGCAAACAAACATACAAGATACGCGCGAAAAGACATAACCTTTCCTTGAAAGTCGGGTAAAAATACCTACCAAAAAGTTTAAAACTCATAGATACTTTTATGCCTCCATAAACCCCACAGGCTCCACCAGCACCAACAATGGAGGTGACACCCAGCACTCCTCCCGCGCACGCCCCGTCCGCTCCCGAAGCTGCCAAACCTCCGTCACCACCCAAGGTGGCTCCACCACCACCCAGGGTCGCGACTCCACCACCACCCAGGGTCGCATCGCCACAGCCTTCTACTTCTGCTACTGATGCTGTGAGTATTGTGTTGTTTTTGTGTTAAAGTTGTAGCGACACTACAAAGAGTACAACAACAACAACAACAAGAGCAACATAGAACAAAAAGTACTACAGCGCCATCTATGACACAGACAATGAACTAATTGCGAAATACGCCTAAATTCTACATCGCGCAAGTAAAGTTATCCGCGACTTAAGACTATATATAGGAGAACCCGACAACAACTGTCGGGCAGTAGCCCACTAGACACAGCCCCCGTCTGGTCGGAGGAACCTCCCTTTTCTATGTGGGATGAAGAACTTTACATCCTGTTCCTCAAACCCCCAAAAAGTTACTTTTACATCCAAGAAAATCAGTCTCCCTCATGTTCCAGAATATTCCGAAAAAGCGACTTTTAACAACTTTCCAATTTTCATGAGAAAATGAAATAAAATGTTCAATACGACGGGATACGGGACACCGAGCAACTACTCCCACACAGCTGTGTGTACATTTTGAAAGTCTTCTTCAAGTTTAGTTATTTACTGTTTGATCTACTGAAAAATCACAGCACGAGGTTTTTAATTTTGTTCTGATAGATATGTTTAAGAGCACTGCATACTTAATTAAAATCCACAACAAAGATAGCAATTTTTTATACTGACTGTTGATTGCTGGAAAATATTGTCGAAGTTAGTAAGAAAATATAATCAAATAATAGTCTGAGAATTTCTAGGTTTGGTTCCTGATATTTTTTTTCTTAAAATTCGATAGTTAATCATATCTTCGGCTGTAGAAAATACTTCTTAATTCGATTTATGAGGACTTGGGTTCGATTTGCAGGTCGGCAAAGTGATGTTGGGTTTTTTCATCAGAAATTTTTTAGCAGCAGCCTAGAGTCTGAAGTTGTATGCGATCGATGACAGAAATATAGCTGTTCTATAGGCATATTTCTGTATAGCCCTTCGGGGATTACAGGCGTGATGTTATGTCCACTTATCTCAATCTTCTGTAAATATCGAAAACAGCGAAGACTCCTATAGCTTAGTTCCTTAGGGTATATTAGTTAAAAATTCACCGGTTTTTGTCATAAAATATTATAAATATAATACAGTACCTACTGTCTAGGAACTACATTGAGCCTAGCTACCTACTTGAGACGTAGGCATCCGCTTTGATGTATTTTAAATTATGTTTTCTTTTACTGCCTACATTCCATTTTAAATGGAGGATGTTAAGCAGCAAAAACATGTTTCAAAATTCATAATTCATTATTAAAATATTATCAAATCTTACAGAACAAAATATTAGTTTTTTTCAATTCTAAGAATTTGTTCTTGTCACGAATAATCTTATACAGGGTGTAAACAGACCCTTCACACAGCCGTCAACCAAGCATTCTGTACATCAAACTAAGTAACTCTACGCAAAAATTATTGCTGGGAATCGACTTTTTTTTAGGGTTTAAAATCACGTTTTACGGTAGGACTCGATGGAAAGCACTCAAAGCATTGTGCTGATGGATGGATTGAATAGTACGGGGGTCGTGGAGGTGTGTAAAGTTAAAACGTTACATTAAAAACATGTATTAAAAAAAAAAACTTGTGAAAATGTTGGAACTTTGACCCCCAATATCTCCGTAACTAGAAGGTTCCCAGGTACGGTCTAGAACATAAAAAAAAATCGCAAAGATGGAGAGAGCAAGTGCCTTTCGGCTATGTTAAGGATCTATTTACACCCTTTATGTATTCTGATACTTCACTTACTATTCCCGTATTTCGTTGCCATAAGAGGCGAGCCTTTTGCCATCAAATGTGTCTGCCATAGAAACCCCATGGGAAAAGTTACACGCCACAATTTTTTCACGATCATCCGAATTTATTTGGGGTCGACGCTGTCTTCTTCATCCATACTTCGATATCGAACGCTGATACGAAAGTCTGTCAATCAGTTTTTCCGGTAGCGGAGGTCAGATAGTCACTCACTCCACGTAAAATTCTGGCATCTGGTTAGATTGGAAGCTGACCCCTACATAGTTGGGTAAAGGCTAGGCAGCTGATGATATCGACCAATAATAACTACTACATTTTTACTCCACCAGCCCGCCAAAGCCTCGCCTTCTCCACCAAAGCGGCTAACTTCGACATCTAGCACGGAACAGCTCATACCACCACCGTCGCCGGAGCCGCTCCGACCAGCCAAGAAGTTGGAGGAGATCAAGACCATCAAAAGGCAACAGAAGACTGGCTGGCTTTAGATTACTGCCGAAGATTGGTGTAGCTCCTTGTTTCCCCTCGAGATAAATACCACCTAATTTTTCAGCAGCTTTGGCCATCACTACATTCAGTAAGTCTGGTTGAGAAGCAATAAACATAATAGTTGGTATCAAATTAAGCCAACAACAGAATCAATCCTAATTACTGATTGCTGGTGGCCTGCATCTTGCTTCTCGAAAAGGCCTTGGTTTAGGTCTTAGGCCCATGGCTTCCAGCTCGTTCGATCCAGGGCTAATGTGGCCCACTGGTAGTTGGTTTAGTAATTTAGTTAGTCCAAACCTAATAACGAAGTATAATCAAAATAATAGGTACACACGGCGGCACATGAAGCTGTACATTTCCAGTATAACTTGGCCTCGCTTTGGATAGATTTCCTATACAATGAGGGATCCGCATATACTGGATTTGTATAGCTTGATTGGCCGTCGTACGTACTAGCGTTATGCGGTTCAATTTATTGTTCTTTTCTTTGGTAAGGGTTGGTTCGCGGGTGACTGAAGTGAAGTATCTAAAAATGTGTCGTCTATGAAAAAAAAGAAAACGAACAAAAAAACAAAAATTAAAAGAAATCGAACGAAAATTCACTCCTTGCATTTGTAATTTTTAAATAGTTTATTTTTTATTGATTTTCATGTTGACTGTTAAATCTCTATTACTATATATTATTTAATTTAATTAACAGATTACCTTTGTAATTATGATTTATCTAATAACTTTCTCATGCTTTTTAACTTTAAAAAGATATTTCATAAAAAAAAGATGCGCTGTATAGTTTATCTTTTGCACAAGCACACCACAATCAATAGTTTCTTGTATATTTTCGCAGCGAGCTCGTGTGTAGTTTCAGAGCGTCAAATTCATGACTAATATGAATGTCTGTTAGACCGCGGTAGTCGCCGGCGTCATACAACTCCTTATTGATTTGGTGTGTTATTGTATCCCACATGAGGTCCAAGATAAAGTCACATTCTATCAGCGACATAAATGGTTTGAAAACAATTTCCACTTGTTTAGGCCCACTGAGTTTTGTTTTAAAATGGTTATTTGAAAATATTTCATTTTAAGGAAAAATATTTATGTTTTTGGGACAAGCTTAGGGATGTATTAATTGTAATATTCTAAATCTGTCTGTATTACAAAAATATGTTTTTTTTTGTCTTTTATCATTTTTGGTCCTCTGTTTTTATGGAATTTTATTTTTGGATTTAAATGTCTCTTTTTGTTGGTACATTCGTCATTTATTACAGTTTTTTTTTTTGCATTTTTTCTGTATGTATGATTTTATTTGAATAAAGATCTGATTTTAATTTTTGCTTGTGTTGTAGCATGTCTTCTTTATTTTCTCATAAATTTGAAAATAATGAAACTTTTCGAATATAATAAGATTTTAAACTTTTCGTGTTTTTTTGACCTAATTCAATGACACCATAAAACGAAGAGAAAATCAAATTCAAGAATCGACATAACATTTGGACTGAATTCAACTTTTTATTATCTGTCCTAGTTTTAAGTTTCATGAAATTGTAATAAAATCAACTTAATTTGCAAATTAACTATCCTATTAGATGTGTTTTGATATAAAAAGGAAATTAAAATCAATTAAATTTAACTGCTCTTTTATGATAGGTACATAATATATTCAATGCTGTTTTTCTTTGACGAGTGAGCAGAACTAAAATTAGTGAATATCTAAAGTTTTGGAGACGAAAGAATTTCAAAATATTTTGTACGAAATTGTAATACGAGAATAAATATCACTGTATAATTATTGTTTTAATTAAATCTAACCTTCCAAAGAAATATATATTGTTATTATATTGCCCTAGGGCGTGAATTACACAGAAACGGCGTAAGGTGGCGGTGCGGCGCAAGCTTAGCGAAGGCGTGGAATTTATAAGAAAACGAGAGAACGGCGTGCAAGCGACGCGCAGCATGAGTGTAATTCACGACACGTCGCCTCCGTACATTTTGTATGAAAACGTTTTGAAGCGGCATCATGCCTGCGCCGCGCCTTCACCTTACGCCGTTTCTGTAGGTGCAGAAGATATTTCGATTTATGTGAGGTAGGTACCTACCTACCTCACATAAATCAAAATATCTTCTGCCCTTTCCTTTACTGACACTACAACATGACAAAATATAATAAACATTCGGCATAGAAAAGTACCGAACTGATATTCGGGGATAAACAGTATTGCAGCCAAATTAATACGAGATTCCTAACAGTGTATCATGTCAAAGGAAGGATCCCCTTGAAACAACGCCGTCGATTGTTTACCCCCTAAGGCGTTGGGTGTGGTGCTTTTGTTAGCGGCCACTGACTTACTTTATTTGCATCAATCTACATTTATTATTATACTTCTAACTAGCTCAGGTATGCCTGCGGCTTCGTACTACCCCACGGAATCGTACTACCGGAACAAAAATTATCCTATGTGTTAATCCGGGTTATAAATTATCTTTGTGTCAAATTTTATCCAAATCAGTTCAGTAGTTTTTTAAAAGAGTAACAAACATCCTGGATGGATGTTTGTTACTCTTTTCAAACTTTCGCTCTTCTAACAGCTTAGTAAGATAAGATAAGATTATAAGGTTCACTGAGCGACTGCCTGTTCGACCTCTGCAACCCAATCAGATAGATACTAGGTAAGACCTCTTGGTAAGGTCAGGGTTTCAAATATAGGATATAATTATGCATTCGCAGTAGATTAGTAGATATAGTAGATTATAGGGACGTAGTTTTTGATAGGAACGATCCCATAGGAATAATACCCGTTTTTATTATCATTAAGGGCGTACACTAAATCCGTTGATGCACTGAGCGAGGTTTTCTAAGGATTTATTCTTTAGCAAACCCGTTGCACACACCCGCGTGAATGAGCGTGCCTTATATTTTTCAATACACATATTCGAGCGTGCGGGGGTTTTAGCTCACGCACTAAGCGACATCTAAGTGATTCCCATTGTTGGGATTTGAACTCTTATTGCTGATCCGAGCGTTCAAAATCATTAAATCAAATCATCACCACTCTCCAGTGACCAGTCCTTAATAAACACATGTTTTATTTTCACCTCCACGTTTTGGTGCCACTTAGCATAAGTCCACCCTGTCCACCTTATGTAAGTACATACCTAGGTACCACCATCGTCAATTGAAGGAGTGTGATTGTGAGGTAGGCTCACTGAAGAATGTACCATTTGAAATCTACCTACGTACATTTTATTTTCGTAACATGTAACCTTTCCTGCAAGAAACCTTTATATTCCTCAGCTATAAATACAAACTTACCATCCTAATTAGCAGTAGGAAGATGCACAGATATCCACCGAGGAAAATTTTGGTGGTACAAATTACAAAAGCCGTAACCACATCAAGCACGCCGATGAATTTTCAGCATTCGGTTCAATGCTGAAAGTTGAAAATCCTGCAGACGCTCAATATCCCTAACGGCATTTTTGATGTGAACCGTCTTGTGTTTCGCTTATCGAGAACAATTTTCAGAATTTTACATCATTATGTTATGATGTAAGTAACAACTTACATAGCTTGTTCAAACTTACCTACATGTTACCTACTTTTGAAGGTTATGTAAGAAACAAGATGTAACGTGAATGAACATGCCTAACAGCCCCGATAGTGTAGTGGTTGCAAGCTGAATGGGCGAAATGTTGTGGTTTTTTCATTAGAAATTTCTTAGAAGCAGCCTAGGATCTTGATATGTGCCCGGTTGATGGCAATAGGCTCGCCCTCTTCTACATGAGACTTAAAAAAATAACTGGCGAAATGTGGGCGTACTATTAGGTACCTCTGCCTAACCCTTCGGGGATTACAGGCGTGATGTTATGTTACGTGTTGTGTAATTTTATTTTTCTGTCTTTTACCTTTTTCCTCCGCAACGTGAAAGCTAGTAAAATATACCCTTTATGTTTCTGTATATTTATATATATAATTCTCTGGTCCCAAAAGTAAATAAAATTTGTCCGTGTCTCTTCTTAAAGTCAGACATGAAACGAAAATAAAAAAGAAGAAGATTTCATTTGATCTTTCATTGCCTACCTGTCCTACGTTTACAAAGAAAGGTTGTGTAGTTAATAAAATAGTGTTTAACGTAAACCAAAGGTTTTATTTTCTTTATTAAACATACGCTTAAGACTATGTCAACAAGTTACAGTACAATCTGGTCTTAAGGTGCATCTACACCGAAGTTACTTTTTTTGGGGCAACGGTTGCCAGTGTTAGTAGGCAACACTCGCTAACAAACGTTATTTTAATGTTGCCGTGTTAGATAATGTCGGGTGAAAAGAAAAATGAAAATGTAACACACGTTAATACGAATTCGCCAACATGAAATTCAACAGAATAAGTTAAATTCATGTTGCAAGAGCCATGGATGGCTTGTTACATTTCATTTAACGTTCCGCCAAGGTTGCCCAACTTTTAAATAAAAAAAAAGATCGAAATCGTAAACATGATAATCGATATGAGCGATGAACAACAACCAACAAATTAATAGCAATACGTGACCGCAAAAGAAATAAAATAAGTAACGTAAGTTATCCATAACATGTTGTTAAATGTTGCTGAAAGAAGTAACTGCGATGTGGAAGCACCTTAATAAAGGCATTTTGTTATTGTATTTGTGTGCTTATTACATGGCTGAGTTTATTTTTCTTGTAGTTAATACGTATTTAAGGCATTCTTGTAATACTAAGTTACAAATTCTACTTATAATATTTTCTCATTTAGAACTATAATTTATTTTGCTTATATCAAACTGGCTTGGTACATTATAAATTAATTTTGTTACAATTTATTGATTTATTGATGCTTGACACTTTTAGTCGTCAGAGGGCGCTGTTGGTAAACATTTGTGAAAACAAGATGGCGGCGTTGGAGTGTCTACGTATTTGAAGTAATTTTAATATCAGATTAGCGGCCGACAAAAGGCCACTTGATCTCTGTATAAGTTTAACACTATAATAACTACAAATTTAATAGTATTTTACTTAATTAACAACTTCTCGTTAGGTCCAAAGATGTTACAGACAGAGTATTCAATTTGTTTCCTAAAATACCAAATTCTTAGAGATAGAATTGCCTACGTTTACACAAAATGATGTTTTATGATGTAATTGAAAGTACAGAAGAATTACATTTTGGAGTCGCTTTTTCAGATGAAAGAAGATTTTTCTATGACGAGAAATAGACAACTATGGAAGAAGAAGACATGCTGCGCCGACCCCAAATAAATTGGGATGAGGGCAACATATTGATTTTTCAGCTGAAAGTTCTCTAAATTCAGGCATGATGGGCTTTTTCATTTCCTAAATGAAAAGTATTTAAGGAAGGCCTTTTAATTGGTGACCAACCTATGAATCTGCCAATTTCACTGATAGAACGATTTTAAAATGTACTTCAAATCATTGAGATGATCTTAGACTGTACAAGGGCTACCACGTACTCGAAATTTTTCGTCTGTTATAAAATAAAAAAACAGCTAGAACAGCTGATTTAAAAAAAAAATACCGATGAAAAAATTCTATGTGGGGGGGGGGGGGGGGTTAGAATGATATCCCTTCCACCCTGTATATCTAAGATCTCTGTTAATCAGCATACCAGGACCTATTTTAGACTAAATATTTCTAGGCCACGACTTCAGTAATACGGAACGAAGGCACTTTAAAAACTTACCCATAGGGATTTATCCATACACGGGGTCAATTTGAATTAGCTAGCGGAACCGGCAGATGGGATGGGTATCGATATCTTACGACTTAATACAGCTTGCTACGGGGTCAATAGCCGCTAGTAGATTGTCATGTCACGTTTTATTAATTAGAAACCAACTCATTTTCACCGAATACAGTCATCAGACACACAAGTTATTGGTTGATACAAGTAGACATAAAAACAAAGTAAATGTAAAATTATTTAATACTAGTCAAAATTAAATAGAAATTGAATAGAATTATATGAGTTTAGATAATAATCAGTTTCGCTGGCTTATTCAATTCAATCCCGTATATTAAAAGCTGTTCATCATTACGATATGTAGACTGTGATATGTGGCAGTGAATCGTAAATTTTCATATTTAAGCCGTGACCTAGATCGTCCTAAGTATATCGATGACATTGACAGCTTATCGATAAAAACTAGTTATTGCTATTATTATAACAACAGCATATCTCACTAATACGTCGATTCGGAAATAAGAACACAAACACTAGAAAACTAGAATTATTTTCTCAAATCCCAAACAAAATGCATCTATTTCCAAAATGGGTCTACATTCAGCTCAAAGCCAACCTGAAACGACTCTCCCAGTCGCTTTCGACTTGCCTTTATCTCTTCCGTAACTAGGAGAGGGTGCTGGAGAGGGTGCAGGAGTGACCCTGGCTGATCTAGGAGTACTGGTCGAAGGCTTACTAGGCGTACTAGCTGGAGGTTCGCTCGGAGATTTCTCAGGTTCACTCTCATCAGGAGTGATGACAACACTAGGTGGCTCTGAAGTCATCTGTTTATACTGAGACTCTAAGTTTGAAGCTGACAGGATCTGTTCTGATTGCGAATGGATGCTAGGAGTCGGAGTAATAGGCTTCTGAAGGTTCGAATCCTCTTCTTGAGTGATGTACAGGGTTTTGGTTGGAGTATCCGGCTCTATGGTGATGACATGGTCTGTGGTCTGGAATTCTGCTGGAGGGGGCAGTCGGCTACCATCGAGAGGGTCGAAAGCTGGTGTGCTTGGCTCCGATGGCTCTTGAGATGAAGATTTCAGTGGACGAGTTTGTTCGGATCCTCCTTCTGAACCTAAAGAGAAAGAGTAATATTTTGTGGTAAATACAAAGCGATATAAAATACTACTGGATAAGATACTGCTAGTTCAAATTCTAGTTCTAGTATCACCAATTTCAAAGAATGCACTCAATTACCAATCACCATGTATAGAGAAAAGAAATACAGAGAAATTTATAAGATATATGTTACAGAAAAACTGTGATCACATGTCTCGGGAAGGCTATGTAGCAAAGTAACATAGTTACCAAGTTTGACACGTTACATTTTTACTACTACTAACACTATTTTATGCGCTTCAAAAACGCGCGTGCTCGCGCGTATTTCGGCATGCACGTGATAAATAAGTGCGTAAGAGTTGCGCGTGGGGCGAAAGGCGCGCTCATATGTGTAGTCTATACGCGCTTACACAAACGAGCTTATACGCGCGGAAATTATACTTTTTGACAACCAACACATAAATTCCGTTTTTTTGTTGTCGAGCAAACGAATATTTCAAACATATGAAACCGAACTACGAATTTTTTCAAAAGGAATACGCTATTAGGGTGCAGTTTTTTATTGCAAGTAGATAACGTGATTATGTTCGCTTTGCCCCGTCTATCTTTAGTGTATTAAGATGTCTTTGAGTAAACACAAGAGGTACAGACAAAATAGAAATTTCATTGTTATCACGTTTGCAAGGCGTTCACGGCCGGAAATTGTAAGTAAACTAATAGACTGTTCCTTTTTCGTTTACCCTTCAATACAGAATGTTTAACTTTCGTGCTTCAATGAGATTTAAGCATCAGAGATGAAAGAATAGAATTTCTGTTAAATATTGATTTCCGTAGATATACAGAATGTAGTTCTTTATTTTATAAATAGCGGCCCGTCCCGGCTTCGCACGGGTGGACATTTATTGTCCCCAAATCCCAATATTTTTTTCTAGTCTATGTTACTCAGGGATAATGTAGCATTCTAAGTGTGAAAGAATTTTTGAAATCGATCCAGTAGTTTTTGAGTTTATTCGTTACAAATATACAAAACTACAAATCTTTCCTCTTTATAATATTAGTGTACAGACTAAAATTCAAAGATCTTTTACAAACCTTTGATAATTCTATGGGCAAAAAATTAAATGCTTCGCTTGTAATAAATAGAGATATTTTCGGACCACCTTCAGTGAGAGTGAAAGTATTTAAACAGGATAGACATTTTTAATAGTTAAGATAAACGAGAAAAAATATTAGACAGTCTTTAGAATATGCAATAAGTGTATCATTAGGTCGTATGCCCGACGAGTTGTGGGCCAAATTAACCACGATATGGAGCCCTGACACAGCCAGAAGGCGATGCGGTAGACCTCGCAGGAGATGTCGTGACAAGCTGGACAGAACCAACGACCAGTGGTCCACATTGGCCCTGGATCGAAGGATTTGGAAGTCATGGGAAGAGGCCTTTGCACAGCAGTGGGGTAACACAGGCTAACAGTATATAATTAGTTCAAATTATTTTTATATACTTACAAAATATTATACTACGTAAAAAAAGTTACAGGAATAATAAACAAACAACATTAATATGCATCCATCTTTAATTTATTCATCCGTCGATGGCATGAAATTAATGTTTAAAATGATATCTTATGGCAAACTGGCAGGAAATTCATTCTATTTATTCGCCTCTTTAAGGTCAAGTCGTTGATTAAAGTCAATAATAACAAAATGAATACCAAATTGACAGAATCATATAATTTCATAGCCCAAAACAAAGTCAAGTTGATTGTTTCTTGAGCTTTTGAACGCGAAAGGGCATAGCTATTAGAATTTTGTTATGGTTTGACAAAACTTTAAACTTTTAGAAGTTATTACAATAGCCCATTCATAAAATTCTAAATATACTCGTAGTTCAAGGGTAATCGGGATGTCAGTCAAGTGTTAAAGACGGGTTAATTTTCGTTGCTAAGTAAAAGACATTTGTCATAGTCTGCCTAAGGATGAGACCACTATATTTCTTGCTTTTAATTTTCGAACATGTTTTTTTTAATGAAATCTTTGTCCCATGCAAATCGATAAAGCATGACCAGAGGCCCTTGACCTAGACAGTCGTACTGTATGGATTGGAATGCTGAGCAGTGAAGAAGATGGATGATAAAAGACTGCATGCAGCAGAGATGAGAATGTTGAGATGTATGTGTGGAGTGACTAAAATAGATAAAGTAAAAATGAGCATAAAAGAGGAAAGTGGCACCTGTTACAGAAAAGATGAAAGGGAGTCGTTTGTTTTGGTATGGATGTGTGATGAGGAGGGATGGAACACATGTGACTAAAAGAGTGATGAATGTAAATGTTGATGGACGGAGAGGGAGAGGAAGACCAAAGAAAATATGGATGGATTGTGTGAGGAATGAAATGAAGGATAAAGGAGCAAATGATAGCGTGACGATTGACAGGGGAGAATGGAATAAAAAAACGTGTTCGCCCCAAATAACACGTGACAAGGCAGGAAGATGATGGGAGGGCCTGGATAAAGTGACAAATATGCTGTGCTATGAAAGTGTCACCGGTGACTGAAAAGTTGTGTGGAAATCGGTTATCGTGGTATGGACATGTGATGCGGAGGAATGAGGAAAATGTTGTGAGGAAAATTTTGAGTATGATGTATGAGGCTTGCAGGGAGACCAAAGAAACGATGGACGGATTGTGTGAAGGATGATATGGCTAGGAAGGAGGTGACTGCTGAGATGACGAGTAATAGAGAAGTATGGAAGAAGAAGACATGTTGCGCCGACCACAAATAAATTGGGATAAGGACAAGAGAATTAATGATAATGATGTTGGAAGTCTCACACAAGAATAGTAATTGCTTAAAGAGTTATTTTTAGAGGTAAGCATTTGGTTAGGTTCCAAGAGAAAGCTAAGAAGAATAAACCAAGACAATTTATAGTCCGATTACTCGTAGCGTATTTGTAGACGCAATTCATAACAGTAAGTTAGTCAAGTATTAGTTTAAGTTCAGAAAACTAATTATAATTGGAGGTTTACCTAAATTTTAGCTTTAACTGCGACACATTCAAATCTTGAAGTTGAGTTTTCATTTGTTTCGGGCTGTAATTAAGTTCAAAGTTATCTGAAGGCCGATATCTGTTCTTACATTAAACCTAAATCTAGTCGCAATGTAATTTTAGCGAGGGTAAGGGATTTGATGCGTTGAGAATGAGATGAAAACTTTCTTACAATTATTGGAATTACCCTCGGTGTAAAGAATCTCGGGTATTTTTCACCTCTGATGCTGAAAATAAGTGTTCAAAGTTATAATATTGATTTCTAATACTTACCCTGTATGCCATGTCGGGTAACGAACCTTGAGTCCTATAGTATTCTGATGTATGCATGTTATCTACTCTATATATCCTGAACAGTGATTGATGTGCCTCACCAGCCTTGTATATCACCTAATCTTTTCACTCTTCAGGAAGAGGGATAGGTACTCTTTACAATGTAACATTACCTTTGTCCTCAATATCAGCTTCGACTTGTATTTCGTTTCCTTCATCATCGGTTTCATTTTCAGGGATCGGTGTCCTGCTCCGGAATGTTCGACCTGTTGAGGAAAAACATGTGAATAAACATAGAAAATAACATCACGCCTGTCAGTTAAAACCCCAGGAAGAAAATAAAGATAGAGGAAATAACCAGCCTTTAAATTTCTGCTCCACATTCTGTGTCAGATATACGCTACCAGACATTTGAATTTGGCGAGATGAATTAGCCATTGATTATGCAGAGTTGGCGAATAGGTTATAGTATGTACTATTACTTAAACATAACAATTCAGTGGTGTGCCTAGGGGCTAACAATACGGGAAGCCTCTAGAGCAAGCAGACGGTTCAGAAACCCTAATATAATGAAGAGTAGTAGACTGGCAAGCCAAGCTTTAAGGCTTATATGCAAGTACCGCCACTAAGCAAACTAGTCTGGCCTTTCTCGAACCCTTATTTGTATTACGAAGAGGCAAAAACATAAAATGCTGCTTTTTTTTAGTTTTCTCTGTTTTGGGAGCTCAAAATAAAGAACAATCACGGAAGATATCCCCGTAAGTCTTAAAACAGTGGATCCTTGCATGTGAATCCTTTTCAGGAAATGACACACTACACTCCAACTTTTTGATAGCCTCCATCCTGTCAAAGACGAAGGTAAGGAAGATACTAATCAAAATAATCATCCGTAACTTTACAGTTTAAACCTAACTCATGAAACCCTCACGTGAAACGGAAGAAACATAAAGTTAGCAAACAAAACTAACCTGACCCAATGTAAGTTTGAGCTTAAAAAGGCGGGCTGAGCTGTTAATGTAATGAGTATGGTTGTTTAATTACTGCAAGTGCTATTAACGTGTGGGTCACTAACGTAAGGACATAGTGGCTTGCTCTGTATGTTAGATCTGTGACTCAAAACTCAACCAAGTAACATTTTTTTTTCTCCCTCTTTTATTAATACACAATCTAAAGATTCAAATTTTTTTAAATGAATGGGTTGTGGTGTCTTCCTGTTCAGGTTTTTGGTCTGCTTGCACCACAAATAACTATACGGATGCGTTTATTGGGAAACTTATCTAAAACATCATTCTGTTTCTGTCAATTGTTTGAAGATGATTGAGACAGAATTATCGCTTATCTAACATTGATTATAAATCCAGGTTTCCTCACGATGTTTTTCTTCACTGATGTCAGTGATGTTCAAGATGAACTTAGAAAGTATTTATGAATTTAAATACCGGGTGTAAACAGACCCTTCACATATCCGTCAACCAAGCATTCTGTACATCAAACTAAGTAACTTTACGCAAAAATTATTGCTGGGAATCGTTTTTTTTTTGGGGTGAAAAATCACGTTTTACGGTAGGACTCGATGGAAAGCCCTCATTGTGCTGATGAATGGATTGAATACTACGAGGGTCGTGGAGGTGTGTAAAGTAAAAATATTACATTAAAAACATGTATTTAAAAAAAAAACTTGTCAAAAAGTTGGAACTTTGACCCCCAATATCTCCGTAACTAGAAGGTATGGTCTAGAACAAAAAAATGATCGCAGTGACGGGGAGAACAAGTGCCTTTCGTTTATGTTGAGGGTCTATTTACATCCTTTATGTTTCAGGTATTTATAGTTTTGGTGAAAGCGACCCTGGAACTCATAAAAGTAGGATTGTTTTATCTCTAGCCTGACACTGATTTGAATATTGCAAAAAAACGAACCGAAAATTTGAATTTCGCGGGCTACACTAGCGCTTCCAACCTAAAGCTTCTAATAGCAACAGACACACTCACTCAGCCAATGAACAAACAAAGGTCCTATTATATTTTAGTCTTTGGTTCATATTAACGTATTGGATTAATTGAATTGGCTAGATCGATTAAGTAAATAGGAATTCATCCTACCAATCATTTTGCGATTCATAATTGAATTTGAAGTTTGTGTAAACCTATGCATTTCATATTAGATTCTAATAACCACGATTAGGAATTGATGATTGATTGATATTTGATTTAACATTTTCAGCTTGTACACAGAATTTTGGCAATGATCTGCGGTAATGATGCTGTACCCTACCCACATTTTCTTAATATTTTAATTATAATTTTATAAAATGATTACATTTTTTATATTGATGTATGGAAGAAGAAGAGATGCTGTGCCGATCCCAATAAATAGGGAAAAGGCTGGGGAATATATATTTACATATTGAAATAAAGAAATACACGGTTTTTCTGTCTCTTTAAGCTTGTGAGAACCGAAAGCTTTATTTCGTATTTAATTAAGTCCAAATTACTTATTGTATTGTTTGCATATAATTGTAGAATCAAACTGCAGCTACGTCCGGATGCTGAAATTGTGGGTGCTGAAATATTGTTGTGTTGGTGTGTTCCCACTACTGGGACACTCACCTCGTTCATAGGTCTGGTTTTTTTATCGTGTGGTTAGTGCCTAACCTGGTGTCAGAGTTTTTTATGCCGCCCATGGGCTTCTGACTTGGCTTAACATGGTGTCAAGACCTCTCAGACATGCTGGTTTCCTCACGAAGTTTTCCTTCACCGAAGCAAGTGATAATTAATTCCTTTCATGTACGCAAAAAACCTTTGAAATAAAGAAAATCCCTCAAATCTTACCACTACACCTCCTACAGCTGTCTCGGTCCCGTTTCTTGGGCGCATCAAACACCTCGTCCTCTAAACTGATCTCGGAGAGCCTCCTGCCCGTCTTCTCTCTCTCGTTGAAGTCCGACTTGATCTTGCTCCTCATGAACTTTGCGTAGGCTACCCTCGTGCATGGAGACACTCCCGCGAGTTGAGGGTTGTATTCTGAAAGGGAATTTATGTTTTAGTTCTGAGGTACACAGCTTATTTTTAGGCTGTAACACTTTTAGTAGTGTTTTACCATTTTAACTTTTGCACTCGGAAACTACTTTGGCTCGATACCTAATAAATCAGAAAAAGTTTTTTTTTTTTAAATATACCATACCTAACAGTTTCTGCGGATCAATAGTCCTGGAGCCAATATTCTCCAGGATGTGAGCCCTGAGTGACTGCCGGCTCCTCCTAGTCTCGGCTTCAGCAGTGGTGCCTATAGGATCCTTGCGCATCGTGTTAGTTCGCACCAGGGCGTTCCAGTCGCGTTTTTTGCTGAAACAAATACGAGACGTCATCTTTTTTGCCTGCAATTGGATAGATTAAAAAGCTGCAGCCGGTTGGACTGGAAGCCGACCCCAATATAACTGGGAGAAGGCTAGGCAGATGATAATAATGTTGAAGTTTATGTAAATTTTATTATTTGCAGCAAAACATTTAAACGACACCTTTTATTTTTAAAACACCATCTATCATTTGATGATGCTGTTATAACACTGATCTATTTTGAAAGCATTATAAGGCTGAGTCCAACCAAAACGATCGTCTCGCGAAAATGCGACTGTTGTTATCATTTTGTTCGGGGGACCTGAAGGCGACGTAACGCCTTTAGAGGGCGCCTGATATAAGAAAGATACGATCACGTATTCGCGCGACTGCTTGATTTGGTTAGGACGTGGATAAGAACTTGAATACGACAATCACTGTGCTGCAATCAATGCGTTGTGCAAATATTACAAGGTAGGCAAGTTATTCTCAAAGTATTAAATCATAAAGCTGACGGTTAGTCCACACAAAAACATTGAAGATACATACTAGTCACATCTGCTACAACTACTACGGGTCGACGAACAGCTAAAAAATAATCAATTGTGTTTTTTCACTCATACATATTTATTCGTATACTCATACATGTATCGTAGAGCGACAACCGAGAGGTTAGAAAAAAAGTCACGGGAAACAGCTACATTCCTTTCTCAGATATGTTACCGGTAACCTAACAGCAACTTTAATATACCAAAAATAAAGATTACTGTAATTTCGAAAGGAATGCTAAATCACAGGTAAAATAATTGTGATAGATCTGTAAAGTCCTTTCATATTTATTTCACCTCTTTCGCATTAGTGTTCTTTATTTAGATCTTTATTATCGTTGCTATAAGATTGTTAATCACAATTCAATGGGTTGATGTTAAATGCAAAATTTGTGAAATAAATGTAGCTGCTTAGACTATTATGGCTTACCTGTCAGTACTTCCTCTCCTGACAATAGCTTTAGCGATTTGGCTGAACACATCCTTCGGTTTGTTCTCCTTGGATATCACGTCTTTGATGATGCCCTCCACTATGCCAATGTGGAAGTCTTTCAGGATTCTTCTCTCCATCACTTTGCCTTTTTTACCAGCGACTGCAAAAAAATGGTATAGTGGTTGTTTAAAATTGAATATACCGGGTGTAAACAGAACCTTCACATATCCGTCAACCAAACATTCTGTACATCAAACTAAGTAAGTTTATGCAAAAATTATTGCTGCGAATCGACTTTTTTTTTTTGGGGTGAAAAATCACGTTTTACGGTAGGACTCGATGGAAAGCACTCAGCGCATTGTGCTGATGAATGGATTGAATAGTACGAGGGTCGTGTAGGTAGGTGTGTAAAGTAAAAATCTTACATTAAAAACATGTATTTAAAAAAAAACTTGTGAAAAAGTTGGAACTTTGACCCCCAATATCTCCGTAACTAGAAGGTTCCCAGGTACGGTCTAGAACAAAAAATGATTGCAGTAACGGGGAGAACAAGTGCCTTTCGTTTATGTTAAGGGTCTATTTACACCCTTTATTATTATTGGCGTCCTGTCGGAGTTTGAGAGTGAGTGAAGAGAAAGAGATAGTGTACCCGTGTTTGCAAACACTTAAAGCTAAAATATTTCTTGCGTCGATTGTTAGACTCCGCTAATATTGGTCGCCATTACCAAAAATTTTCAGTAAGAGCATCGTCAAACTAACGAATTTTCTTTAAAAAAGATTTTACTTTTTAATTCAAGGTTCACTCAGTATTGGTTTATGTAGGTTTTTTATTTGTAACGTAGATTCTATAATCTAGTTATATCTAAGAATAGAAGTAATATCACTAAGAATAGCGTCACCACAAAATCTGGAGACTATGCTTTGTTTTTGGCCAAGGCTTACGAATCAAAAGTTACTCAGAAATCGAAATCACCCATCCCAAAAAGAGGTCTAACGGTATCTTACCCGTAGCATCCTGCATGCTAACCCGGGGCGTCTTCATCCCGTTGTTATGCAGGATATCGATCAGCTCGTATCGTAACGTGGAGATGTCTTGTCTGATCTCCATGACATCATCCTCCGTGACTCCTGTCTCGTCTCTGGCCCTCTGTTCTGCTGTGACGTACCGCCGGACTAGCACTCTCATGACAGCTTCGTGTTCTTGACGAGCTTTCTCGCGGGATTTGTTCTAGGGAAGAGTGAATTGAGTTTGGTGGTAGGAACCTTTGTGTATGTTGAATTAAGATTTAAAATTGTTTGGCATAGAACTATAGTCCTATCCTATATAGTTAAAACGTTTATGAAGTGGAGGTTGGTGGGTCATTTTGGGTGACTGTCTCATGTTATTTTTCTTCTACTATATTACTTCAACTTTTGATAGAATAACTAACAGCTTATTCGACTTTTATGTCCATAAAGGCAGAGATCTACATGGTCTACATGTGTCGCATCAACAGCACATTAACCCTCAACATGCAAGAATCTTCAAAGATCTTTTAGATTTATCGAAGACAATTAACTATTGATTACTATAAAACGATAGGTAAACCTACCAATTTGTCATAGCCACCCAAAGCTCAGAATGCTTCAGACAACAAACACAACAAAATAAAAGTTTTTCTTACAATAATCGACCCCCGATCCCTGTTATAGCAGCACCGTCTGACCCAGCACATGAAATGCTTGGGGGTGGGAATGATGTTGAAGGGGGGAGGGACGGTGTCCCCATCCTCGAAGTAAGACATCCACAAGTTGCTGCGGGCGAACTTCCACTCCGTGTCGGCTCGTTCCTGAGAAAAGAGATATAAAATATAGATTCATGTTTTACTGTCTTCGGGAAAGAACTGTTTTTTTTTTTTTAAGATAAGATAATTTTTATTTGTGCAAACATGAGTGTACATACAGTATAGCATGCAAGGTGGCACTTTATAAATGAGCTGTCACGTTTGGCCTATAAGGCGTACAAATATATAAAGTAGTCAAACTTACACAACAGTTCAATATAATATAATACAATGCAATTCAATTCAATATAGTATAATTATAATCCGATTCAATTCAATATAGCATAATTAAATTCATTCACGACATAAATTTAATAGGTCATTCATATTTCAATAATTTTATCATTTAGAAAGTCGCGTATGTCATAGTATGCTTTCCCTTGTAAGTGTCGTTTTAGCTTCATTTTTAATCTATGGACATTAAGTTCTTTCCACACTTTTGGTAGTTTATTATAAATTATGGGGGCCATACAAAAAATGCTCTTTTGCATTAATGCGGTTTTTGACTGGGGTACACGAAGAATAGTGTCATCGCGTCTGCTACGGCTACTTCCTTCTGATATGCGTGGGAACCGATGTTGGTTATGTTTCACAAACATGACCACTTCCAATATATATAGCGAGGGCAGTGTTAGTATTCTGTAGTTAATAAAGTAGGGTTTACAGCTTTCGGTTGTAGCTAACTTAAAAATCGCCCTAATACATTGTTTTTGGGCTTTAAAAACAATTTCCTTGTTGGTCGAGTTGCCCCAGAAGATTATTCCATACCTAAGGTGTGATGCAACTAAGCCATGGTATGCGGTAAGTAGCGAATCGACTTTAAGCACTGCAGTCAGTTTATGTAAGGCATACGCCGAGCTACTCACTTTTTTGCACAGAGCCGCAATGTGTTCCTTCCAGTTTAATTTACTGTCAATCGTCACTCCAAGGAATTTAGCGGTATTAACTTCTACGATAGTTTTATTATTATATTGTATGTTAAGGTTACATAAGGTTGATACGCGTTGGTTAAAATGGATTATATTAGTTTTGTCAAGGTTTATCTTCAAATTATTATTATTTAGCCAGTTAATCATTGATACAAGAGAGTTATTAATGTCAGTATTATAATCATTTAAATTATTATTATATTCAATTGTCATAGTGCTGTCGTCGGCAAATAGTGTTACAGATTGATCGATAAATTCTGGTAAATCATTTATGTAAAGTATAAAAAGTAGAGGGCCTAGCACGGTGCCCTGAGGTACTCCATACTTCACTACTCGTTCTTCTGATTGGTGTTTGACTTCATTTTTAGTTTTAGCATTGATCGATGATATTTCCGTGACTTGTTGTCTATTTTCGAGATAAGATTGAATCAATTTTAGAACGTTACCTCTTATTCCATATGCTTCCATTTTGTCCAACAGAATATCATGCTTTACATAATCGAACGCCTGGGTCATATCGCAGAATATGGTGCATACAGGGTTCGTCTTATCAACACTCGAGGTTACCTTGTGCAAGAAATCATAAATAGCCATATTTATAGTTTTGTTTGCTCTAAATCCTTTTTGCTCGTTAGCTAGTATATTATTTTTTTCCATAAAGTTGCTTATATTCAAATATATATATTTTTCATAAATTTTTGAAATAATACTGATGAGTGAGATTGGTCTATAGTACTCCATAGCTTCCCTATTTACTTTTTTAAATACAGGTATTACTTTTGACTTCTTTAAAGCATCTGGATATATACCTGAACTGATGGTTAAATTAATAAGGTAACTAAGGTGTGAGCATATATCATCAGCGATCAGTTTAATTATCTTTGTTGAAATTTCGTCACAACCGACACTATTCGTGTTTCTCAAAGATTTGATTATTCTAAGTACATCCTGTGGCACACACGGTGGCATGAAAAATGATTTTACATTCCAAGGTATTCGATATGTGACATTATTTCCTGAGCTTGGTATTGGATTGACTTTTTCAATAAAATAATTATTAAATGCATCAGCAATTTTCACGGGATCTGTAATGATATCACTATTTACTCTTAATTTTGTAATAGGTTGTCGTGGCATATTATACTTTGAGCTATTTATTATTTTCCAGCTCGCCTTGGATTTGTTACTTGCTGTATTAATTTTGTAGTTATTTTGAGCAAATTGTGTCAAATTCATAATTTTTTTTAATAGCTTGGAATATTTAGTGAATAATGTTTTATTTGAAATGTTAGGGTTACGTCTGTATTGCCATAATAGTTGTCTTTTTTTCTTACTACATTTTTTTATGCCTTGTGATACCCATTTCGATTTTTTTGTCGTATATAAGGTTGACATTTCAAAGGGAAAGCATAAATCATAAAAAAGAGTAAATGTTTCCATAAACTTATTATAGGCTACGTTGGGGTCACTTATTTCATATATGTCGGCGAATGATAAGCTACGGATACAGTCTTTAAATTTTTTAACATGCTCTATATTATAATTACGTTTATTTACACGCCAATATTTAATAGAACAACCGTTTTGGACAGGAATTTTTATTAGCTGTGCGGTGTGGTCCGACAATGCAAATTCCAATATTTGCACGTCACAGGATTTTTTATGGTTATGCGCTATATTATCTATGCATGTTTGACTTTTAAGTCTAGTAGGTTGATACACAGATAATTTTAAATTGTAGTTTAACAGTAAGCATTCAAAATCTAGCGTTTGATTAGTTCTTTTTAAGACATCGATGTTGAAGTCTCCTGCAATTACAATATTATGATATGGTTTCCTATCAAGTTCTTGTAAGACTAAATGTAACTTTTCCATACAAGTATTGAAGTTAGTTATTTTTGGAACTCTGTAGATACATACAATAGCAATCCCATAACAAATCAACTCCAAAGCACAACACTCGAATACTCTTGTTTCTGACAATTTAGCAATTTGTTCTATCTCTCTATACTGGTGACCGTTTCTTGCAAGTATGCAGGCACCTCCTCTTTTACTTTCTCTTCGAGTATAGCAGGCAGCAAGCTGGTAGTTAGGTATATTTAGATATTTTTCATACCCTTGCATAATAAAATGTTCTGTGATGCATAAAATATCGACACATGTACCCTTCTCCGCCAATTCTTCTAAGCAAACCGTCATACTATCTGATTTTGATAATAATCCGGCAATGTTCTGGTGCATCACGCTTAAAGTTTTAGTGGCGAAAAAAATCCGTCGGAATGTCTTCACGCTTGCTGTCTTGACAGACTAAAAACTGCGAGTTCTTTCCATTTTTGTCATAAGAATTGCATATGTCCACAATTAGACTTTGCAAATCAGACACAACAATCCTTAAACCATGTTTGTTTAAGGTTTTACGAAGGTTATATGTATCATAACTGTAGGGTAAATTTAGGTTGGAGTCTAAGGTGTGTGCATATCTGTGTGTAATTGTGTCCATATACAGAAGATTATTAAACATTTCGATGCGACTATTAAACATAATGTTAGTGTTTTCCATATATTTGAAGGTTGGCAAACATATTATAAAGTTAGTGTGGGTTAGGTTTAACAATTTTTCTCTTATAAATAACACTAATTCTATATAATTACGTGTTTTTTTAAAGTCTTCTTCGCCTATATAGATTATACAGAAATCAGAGTGGGTGTAGTCTTTTACTTTTCCGTCAATTTTATCCATTAATTGTTCCAATCCACATTTAGGTTTACGGTAGTGGCATATGTCGTAATGTTGCAGGTCAGTAGTAGTAGCAATTTCATATAGCCTGTTTGAGGTTTCGCTACTAATTAAGCATATTTTAGGTGTTGTAGGTTCATTTGGGCATTTTGTTTTGTCTTGTATAGCGATTGTACTCGTGACGCTGTCCTTTCCACTATTTAAGGTACTTTTTGATATGATGCCATTTTTATTATTTAAGTTATTTTCAGATCTGAAGTCATTTTCGGTAATATTAAATGTCTGCGTTTGTTTGGTTTTTGTGGGCTTTTTTATAATATTTTTAGGTGTCGTCGCTTTTGCTTTCACTGGACTATTGACAATTTTTTTGTATAATATATTCTTCTTAGTAAATTCTTCGTTTTGTCTCTTCAGACTATGATTTTCTAATGTTAATGATTCAATCTCGTTATGCGCGCTATTTAGCTGAGAACTTAAAATGTCTATCTTTTCCTTTAATATTTTTATTTCATTGTTATCTTCGTCATCCGATACTTCTGGCAAACTATTTGCAGTTTGTTCTAGACTTTGAGAAATAATATCACTATCATCATTGTTTGGTTCAGACTGTGTGCGTGTGCGCCTGAACGTTATATTATTTAGGTAATTCATTTTAATTCCCAAAATAACACAACATCATTCAATTTCTACCATAAATACAATTTTTTATAGGTTGGCAACCCTGATTTGGCTGCGAGCAAAAGGACAAGTATTCATGTCCCCAAAATCATTGTAGAGGTCGATTTCTGAACGAAGCTTTTAAAGTCAGTTTTTCCACAGTCGTTTATGATTGGTCAATGTTAATCGTAGTGAGTCATATGTTCTTTGTTTACAAAGTTTTAAATTCACTACTGGTATTTATGTTAGTTAAATTGTATATAATCACGGTTTGAATATGGTTATTTTTAATTAAAAGTCGCTATTTAGTACTTGCCGCTCTTAAGCACACTGTCATTGCTCAATAATAAGACTTTAGTATAGATATCAGGTCACTCATTCAAAACACTGTAATCCTCAAACTTAGCTTAATTCACAGAAATATCCTTGAGATAACACTGTCACTTGGGTACTCGGGTGCACTGAGTGTTCTAAATATTGTTTTAGGTTTCTTTGACTATATTTATCATTAAAATTTAATTATAAATTTGCAGACCGATGTTGACATTGGCTAGTGTTGCCATATGTTAATTAGTGGAAATATCTACTAATTGGAAAAAAAGGAAAATTGAAAGAAAATAAGTACATGTACAACTCAGTTGGTCGTAGTTTGCGGTTAGGTTAAAAAATGGTGTTCAAAGTGTAGAATTGAATACTGAATTATTTATTGTGTTATTTACGTCGTCGAACAAACGAACTTTCCAAACAGATGAATCAGTCGATTAGGACCCCTTTTTGAAATGAAGAGATTGATTAAAATTTAAACTGTCTTCGATTACTCCAACGGTTGGTCTTGCACGTAAGGCCTAATATCCAAAAGCTGACATATGTTTTTAGGTCTACAAGGTCAAATTAAATTAGCTAGTGTAACTCCGCTGGCGTGATATAATAAAAATTGTTTATTTATCCAAATAAAACACACTGACACAGTTCAAAACAAAGTGGCTAAAATACAATAAGCATAATAATATAAACTTATAATCTAGGATCTGAGGAAACAGTTTTCTCGACCTTGAAAATTCGACACACCTCTGGCATTAATGTTACTTACCGAAATAATTTGATAAGAATTAGACATCATAGCGATCAGCATGTTCAGGAGTACGATAATATTGATCACCGAGTAGGACCCGAAGGTCAGGAGTGCCCAGAATCTGGTGAAGCTCTTGATGCCAGTTAGCTCGAAGGTGGTCAGGTCTACCAGGCCGAAAGACGCCCAAAACAACGATTGTGATGTTTCGAATAAGCTGGAAAGAAAATTGGGGTTAGCAGGTGGATTGGTGAAGCAGTAGGTACATAACAAAAACGATGGTTTATGATAATGAAATATATTTTTTGAGTTGTCAATCAAATTCATATATAAGTATCTTTAATATTTATCTTATAAATGCGTCTAAACGAATATTTTTTCTCTAAGTGCTCAATCTAAGTCCACGAATTGTTCATTACCTGCCTAGGCTTTAACTAACTATGTTAAAGTTAAATTTTGAGTATGAATAAGGATAGAGGAAGACTAAAGAATCGATGGATGGACTGTGTGAAGGATGATATGGCTAGAAAGGAGGTGCCTGATGAGATGCCGGGTAGGTAATAGAGAAGTATGAAAGAAGAAGACATGCTGCGCCGGCAGATGAATTGGGGTAAGGGCAGGAGAATGATGATAATGATGATGATAGAGTATGCTTCCAGTATGTCTGGATACAGCTAAATACCAGCATTTTACATGGAGCGACTGGCTATTTGCCCTCCACCCAGTCGACTCCACGAATGAAATTTAAATATATGCCAGGTAAGTTGAAATACTTACTTGGCATATCTTCTCCAAATAGTACAAGCTCGTTCTTGACCATCAAAATCAGGTATACCATTCGGAAGATGGTAGCATTTGTTCTTCTCCAGCTCCGCGTAATACCACATCAGTTGGTTTAAACCTGAACAAGAAAAGGGTTAAAATTTACAGTACTTTTGCAGTTTTTTAACTTCTGACAGAAACCTTATGACAACTAGAATAAAGGTCACTTTACTGCAAATCAGGGTGTAAAATAGCAATGATAGCACCGTACTTCAATTTTTTCTTTTACAGCACCCAGCTGTGTATATTGGCCAGCGCATACCAAGAACGGCCGGGCAGAGCATTGTATTTTTACCCAACGTAAATTGATCCGCTGCTATTGGTAACAAGATACAGATTCCAATGTTTAGAGACTGACCCGAAGGCTCGGATAGTTACAGATCAGAATCTTACTACTGACGTCCGTCCTACTGTACACTCGCCAGCACATCAAGTTACCATAAACTGTAATTTTTTTTAAATTGATTTTAAACCATAAAATGTGGAAGGTAAGTTCAAAAACGAATGAAAAAATTTGACAGTTTGTAGTAACGTGATGCGCTGGCGACTGTACGTTTAATCTTATTTCTTTTCTTTTTCCACTTACCACATCCAAAAGCGAAGAGCACCAGCATATAGACGAAGAAGAATTTTAGAATATCCAGGATCATTCTTCCAAGAGATACTTGCAAAGGTCCAAGGTATGGATTGATGGAGAAGATATGGACCAGCTTGAGGAAAGAGAAGATCATGCCGGCAGCAAAGGCTCCTTCTGACAGCAGCATGGGATCGTAGGAGTCCCATCTTTCTCGAGGATACCAGGGGTCGTCTCCGGTAGTGTAGTCTCGCTAAAAGGTGACAAAATATTTAATGGGCTGGTAGTGTAAGAGAGAGTTTAGAGAGAAAACGTCTAGAGAATAATCTTTACCAAGGAGTATAGATAAAGGGTTATAGAGGAGATAAAATATCGCGAGAAATGGGACAAAGAAAACAAAGATTAAGCCACTTCAAACTGAACAAGTTCAATCTAAACGGAATTTGACGAGGCTTCTGCATACATAATTTATTAGATGCCTATATTATGGCTAATCAAGAGCAAGAGAGAGAAGAAGAAGTGGATCTGCGTTTGCGCACACTTACGCACTATAATATTTTCTGGTTCTGAATGTTGATGGCTAGTCCCTGCTGTGATTAGCCGATACAACCAAAAACAGTCAGGAAGTCTAATCGGTACCATAAAAGGCACTTGCTCGCCTCGTCATTGCGATCACTTTTTTTCTAGACCATATCGGAGATATTGGGGGTGAAAGTTCCAAGTTTTTAATATTATAATATTACTTTAAATACCTTCACGACCTGTACTTTTCAATGTATTGAGTGCGTTACATTAAGTCCTACTGCGAAACGTAATTTTTCACCCCAGAAACAAAAGTCGTTTCCCAGCAATAACTTTTGCGTAGATTTTCTTAGTTTGATGTACAAAATGGTTGACGGCTTCGTGAAGGGTCCGTGTACACCTTGTATTGATAATGAGATCACGACATTTTAAATTACTGAACCAATAACCATAAACAATAAAAAAATATATATTTCAAAGTAGATCAGTAAAAACGATACCTATGGTATATAATTGGGTAGGTAGGTATACGTTACTTCGCATTACACCCGAGGGTAGGAATACGGTTTCAGTATTGTTTACATAAAGGAGAATAGTATTATGATAATTCCAATTAATTATTACAAGAAATGTTATAATTTTGTATAGCTCCCATTTCGGCAGTTTTGTTTTAATTATGAGCCAATTTAACCGACTTCGGTTAAAATATTAAGAGGAGTTTATTTTTCCTTACAATAAGGTGGAGATTCTACGTTCCACCCTTTTGCATATTCTCCCTCTGCTCGTCGTCGTCGAGTATATTCATACCCTTAGATATATATTATTTTGGCATACAACTGATGGAAAATAGTTATCTCAGCCTGTAGCAGTCCCCTGCTGAACAGTTTGTGCTCTTCCAATTTGTGCTACAACACTGGGGGCTCCGCTTTTTGCATTCAAGTATGACCCAGCCTCTTCTTTAAGGTCGTTGGTCCATCTACCTGGGAGCGTCCTACTCTATGCTTGCTGACACGCGGTCACCCAGGAATCAAAATCTGTCGAGCCTTTTTAGAACTTTTTTAGGTGGTTGGCTTCCAGTCTAGCCGCATAATCAGCCTACAATGTTCCCACTGCTGGGATACACGGCCTCTATGAGAGGGAATGGGCTATAATCCATCACGCGGGCCCAGTGCGTGTTTCGAATTTCTGATTATAGGACATGCCGGTTTCCTTACGATGTTTTCCTTCACCGTTTTGAGAGCAGTGGTGATGAAATGAATTACACAAAGTAACGTGCTTGCCTGGCCTGGATCCGAACCCACGACTTAGTATTCGTAAGTCGGGGCCGCCACCACTGGGTCACCGCTGCTCTCTCCAGTCTAGCCGGATGCAGCTAAATACCAGCATTTTACATGAAAAGACTCCTTCTCTGACCTATACAACCCAGTTTGATAACATACTCGTACTTATACTGACATCTGAGCGTTCTGATTGCTGCCTTGCCTAGTGGCTTAATTTGGTGGTAAAAATAAGCATAGCGCATAAATCAACGCAACAGGTACAATTCTTCAAAAACTAAGATCAACATACCTGAACAATGTACCAAGAAGAGAATCGTAAGCTAATCCAGGCAATATAAAAGGCATTGGTGATGAAATCCACGATGTTCCACAGATCACTGATGTATTCCGTTATTCCACCTGTCCATAGCGATCTTATCTCTGCCCAAATTAGACCTGAAAAGAGAATATCGTTTTTTATAAAAACATAATTAATGAGCTGATGTTTCCCCTGCTGGAATAAAGATCTCCTCAGGGGTTAGGTCCTAATTCAACCTCACTCCACGCACTAGAAGAGCTGCAGCCGGGCTTCGAAGTCGGCCACCATAAGGAGGGTGGTCCCTGCGTGCGGCGAACTTTGAGCTGTGTCGTCACCCGACCAGCCAGGCCCAAAGACGTGGAGGACGTGCAATGAAGATGGCACAAATGTCTTCGAAGTTTTGGTTCTAGAACGTGCTGGTCTCTCCCCATTGTCATAACACTTCTCCCAATTTACTGGGGATCAACTCACTTGGTGATTTCTCTTTCGTACATCTCTATCAGCCAGTAATTTTAGTTGAAAATATTGGTTCGATGTTTAAATGTGGAGCAAAAAGAGTGCTTTGAATTGAAATGGATATTTGAGCAAGCGGTATTGAAATAAATGTGATAGTTATTAGTTTGAAATATTTTACACAGTCTATCGGTAATGTTCGAGTAAAAAGTAAAGTGGTTTGTAGGTTAATGAAAATATTACTAAATGCACTTTAAGTTCTGCATAGAGATACTCGTATAAGTAAGCTGAATGTATTTCTATCAAAGTGTGGACGGTTACTGCTCGTAGGGTTATAAAGAAGTGAGAATAACCGCACGTTATAACCAAAGCGACCATGCGTTCGGGTTTGCCGAACAAAAACGCCACGCTCGCGTTTTCGGGTCTCGGAGTCATTAGGAAGAACAGTATTAGAATAAATAAAAGTGAAAATAACCAAAGAAAAATTAAAGAAAATCGAAACTACATCCAAGGCCGTATTCTGAAAGTATTTAAGTAAGAATTGAAGATAATTAGGCCTATTAGCCTAGTTATTATAAAGTCACCAGAAAATATAGAAAAGCATGCTAACAAACGCAAATTTACTTGCTATGTAGATGATGACACTGAATTCGATGATGCTGGGCAATGACCCTCTCTCGTGTTCCTTCCAATGGTCCACCAACTCCTGGAGCCAGGTGATACCAGACCATTCCAGGACTAGGTAGTCTGCGCGTTGAGATGCCAGGGATAGAAGAGCTGGAAGAAAAGATCATTGTTATTATGTTAAACTCAAATTAAATGAACTGGCGAAACCACGGGAGAAACTAAGCCTATGTAAATGTTACTTATTACGCAGTTTGTGTTTAAGTAGAAGTGCAGGAAAGAGATGGGAACATGTCTAAGCCAAAGCCCGAGCTAAGTTACTTTTATACAAGGTTTAAAAGGACCCCTCACGAAGTCGTCAACCAAGCTTTCTGTACATCGAACTAAGTAACACTACGCAAAAATCGCTATAATTTTGCGAAACGACAATTTTTTGGGGTGTAAAATCATTTTTTACGATAAAACTCAATGAAACGCACTTAAAAAATTGTGCTGATGGATGCATTGAATAGTAAACGGTAATGGGGGTATTTAAAGTAAAGTTATAACCTTAAAAACTAGTATTTAAAAAAAACTTGTTTAAAAGTTGGAACTTTGATCCCCATATAGTAACTTGAAGGACCCCAGGTATGGTCTAGAATAAAAAAAAATTGATCGCAATGACGGGGAAAGCAAGTGCCTTTCGGCTTTGTTAAGGGTACTTTTACACCCATTGGATATCTAATGTAAGGAACATTAAAACGACAATGAGTTCAAAATCTTCATCTCGGAATCCCTGCCAAGGCCAGTTTAGATAAGTGAAGGCTACATGTGCTGGTACTTATACATGTAAAAATGTGTGTATTCCACGTTTATCCTTAAGATAAGCAAAGCCTGGTGTCAACATTAATCCTGGAAACGTGTCGTGTGTTGTGTGCCGTTTTACAAATAAACACGAGTGCGAAACGACAATGGGAGGCTGATAACTTGAGATCAACACTTTTTTGGTAATTGGGATACTAAGGTCACACAATAATTCTCACCAGAGATCGAGGCTTACTTTATCTAAAGGGTGTAACAAGGGGCTGCGGGACTGTTCGAAAGAGATACCGTGGCCCTGGAACATAACGGGCAAAGAAGGAACATGGATGGGTTTTAGTCAGTACAAGTCTGACACTCCCCTCCACTCCGCCAGAGTGGGGGGGGGGGGGGTCATTTGATGATTTCCCATCCGGAAAAAAAAAAAAAAAGGGTGTAACAAGACCCTTAATGAAGACGAAAGGCAGTTGTTCTCCCCGTCATTGCTGTTTTTTTGTTCTAGACCATACCTGGGAACCTTCTAGTTACGGAGATATTCGGGGTCAAAATTCCAACTTTTTCACAAGTTTTTTTATATACATGTTTTAATGTAAGAACTTTACTTTAAACACCTCCACGACCCCCGTACTATTCAATCCATTCATCAGTACAATGTTTTGAGTGCATTACATTGAGTACTACAGTAAAACGTGCTTTTGCACCCTAAAAAAAAGTCGTTTCCCAGCAATATTTTTTGCGTAAAGTTACTTAGGTTGTTATACATAATGCTTGCTTGACGGCTTCATGAAGGGTCCATTTCCACCCTGCATACTCACGAGTGATACTATAATTTAAGGGTCGCAAGAATTTCGCCATTAGATAGTAAAAAATCTGAAACACTTCGTCCGGAAAAGTAAAGTAGACTGCACATCATCATCATCCGCCTTTTCCCAGTCTAACCGGATTCAGCTGAATAACAGCATTTTAAATGCAACGACTGCCTATCTGACCTCCATAACCCAATTTGTACTGGGTAATACGATACCCTTTGGTAAGATTGGACTTTCGGCCCACTGACTACCTGTAACGACTGTCAAAGATTTACAAATGACAGCTTTCCGAGGGACGGACGAAATTCGGTATGTAATGGCTGATCACCCATCCACGAATCAACAATCAACGAAGATTGAACCGTGCGGCTGTTATTATTTAGCCACGATTTCCTTTTCCGTCACATGTTACGTGATTATTCACCCGTTAACCGCGTCAAACGATCCAATTATTCTCACCATTGATTGAGACTTACCTCACCTATATGCCCGAATATCTAGTGGATGCGATTGACAATTTAAATTGTTGTTACTCACAAAAGATAAGGGTCAAAAGGATTCCATCATACTTAGTTAGCCATGTAGCCAAGTCAAGCAGAGTTGCTGTATTCCAGTTCGAATTAAATGAGCTCCAGCATAATCATTGCCTTATTGTCCATGACATGAGATCCTGCTTTGACTCAGCGAATTATCTCCTATACTTACAGTACTGTAGATGTGCTTAGGTGTCTGTGATGGCTTACTAGGTTGCCCAGTGCCCACTAATAATGATTCACGAAATAGCGGGGAATCACGGTGTAGGCCGAAGGAAAAAGTCTTAGTTGAGGAACATTCGCGAATGTTAAAAGAGTGCTGCTGAGCTGTTCCATCTCGCAAAAGACGGAGTTGATGGCCAACCTTCAGTAAATGGAGAGGAGCCAAAGGAAGAAGAGAGAATGGGATAAAATTGTACTTACTTAAAAACAACATGTAAGAGGAACTGTGACATATAAACTTGACGAATGGTTTCTTCATAAATCTGCCGTACTCCGAGTTCGGAGCCAGCATATAGATAGTGCAGTATACTGGAAACATCACGCCTAGTTTCGCCACCTATCGAAAAATTTTATATTAAGTTTATAACGATAAAAGTTATGTTTTTACTAATGTAACAATAATAAATACATTTATAAATTAAATAACCTAAACCAACTTAACAATAAACTTAAAAAATGGCGTCAAAATCCTCCCCCTCAACGCTGTCAACTGGTAATGTCTCCAAGAGACTGGCGGCGTACCGGTCTCTATATGTTATATAGTTTATAACATAGATATAACATTTAAAATTTAATTGGGGTTGAGCCTCATCTATCAGCACAGAATCACACGTGTCTATGCCCCTAAGCTTTTCCTTCGCTCAGAACCGTCATATCTAGAGTGAGAAGCATATTGGGAATGCTATCGCACTCGGCAGCATCGGCGATGCGTTCAGTAGCACGCTCTGTTTCTCGCTAATTAATATCAAACTACAGCTGTCCCACTGCTATGCAAAGATTTATACCGCTAGATGTCTCACTCACACCACACATTTAGATCGCGCGAAAAAGAATTCTGAGAGAAGTGAGCTGAATACCATATGAATTCCGCATTTTCAGTATAATACAGCGAGACGATACTATTAAAAAGTCAATGTCAACGAAAAATAAAAGATTCCGACAAATTGAGAACCTCTTCCTTTTTGAAGTCGGTTAAAAAGGTCACGTTTGCCCATTTTTGACTTGGTAAGCGAATCTTACGATTGAAAGCTGCTTGGCAAAAAAACGCCTTTTTCCACACCCAACACGCACGGTTGCGTGTTGTGTTGCAATAAAAAAAACTATAAAAAAAAAGTAAAAAGAAATACCTGTATACACTGTCCAACGATGTTTTTTCTCTTGAATCCAGGTAGACCTTCATACCATATAGCTCCTAGTAATTGTTGAACGTTGGGGTGGGCTACGAACTGAAAACATAAAATAAATTGTAAAATAAAAAAGTAGTAAAGTAGACCTATTCTGCCAAATCTCATGTTATAATCAAACTTTAAGCTGCCCCTGAAAAATTTCCATAACCAGAGCCTTCGACCTACAGTCAAGCTAGGTGCTCGAGGTTCATAAAAATGTATTCCATAAACTTTACTTTTTAAAATTTGAACAATATTAAATCTGTGTTCATCAATATTTATATTAAAAAGTTTTCTTAGAGCGAGATTTTTTGAAGCGATTTCCGACGACCTCTATTTTTTAAAAAATAAAAAGTATTTTCAACACCAACACGCCTTTTTCCCGTGAGGCAGAAACTACAGACCGCCACCTGTTACGATCCTCGCATCAAAACCTATTTACGGAAATAAATATGATTTATCATTTAAGAGTATTCGTTATGTTATTTCGGTGGGCCATGCTCCCATAGTTCGTGCCGATAAAAAAGAAGACCCGCGCATAAATTCGCCGCTAGAGGCGCTGGTGTAGAGTAAGGTCTTCAGAAACGTGAGATGTCATAGTGTACGCGCGTTGCGCGCTTTTTTATCACATATTTTTGAGTAATATTCCTGATAAAGATTAAGCCATTCCTGATTAATTATGACTTGAAGATTAAGTAGCATGTTACGATCTAATTATTTAGTACTTGAAGGAAGAATGATTTTTAAATGTTTCATTTTTGCTCATTTTAGGGACAATATTGTAAATGTATCTGAAGTTTACACTACGTTGTTAAATAAACGTAATGTAATAAAATAAACTTTTTATGAAGTAATTTGATACTTCAAAGGATAAAATAAAATTAATGACAGGACTACTCGCCAGTGGCGCCATCTGGTAAGCTAAAAAACGAAAGCCCTCATTACACAGTCATCACCAAAATAATTCAAAGTCACAGTCTAAACTGTTTAGACTACTAGCCCAGGTGGCAGATGAAAGGCAATACGTGTGTAAATAGACCATTAATACACTCTGTCTTGTCTTGTTTGGGTTTTAGTACCAATGTTGATGGTTTTAAAGCAGTATTTTGGCTTTAAAACAGTGTTGAGTGAATTTGTTGATTGAATTACAGTATGAGCACATTTTGTGATGTGGTTTTTTGTGGTTTTTGTTGTAATTCTCGTAAGCTTGTACTTACCAACCTTTTTAGATGTCTTGCCGCCTATTACATGGGACTTAAACATAACTGGCGAAATGTGGGTGTAACTTTAAGTAAGATTAAGTGCACCTCTGCCTAACACTTCTATACCAGAAGGCCGGCCGGCGTAATGTTATGTTCTCGAACGTTGAGACTGCCTCGTAGTCGCAAGCGCGACTGCTGAGCTAGAGGTCCGATTCCCGGGTCGGGTGAATTGTAACTGAGTTTCTCCTTCGATGGCTACAGGCTCGCCCCGTAATACATGGGATTTAAAACATAACTGGCGAAAAACGGGTACTATTAGGAACACCTCTGTTTAACACTTCGGGGATTACAGGCGTGATGTTATGTTATGTGTTAACTGTTTTTAAAGATGTCAGTAAAGTGAGAGGGCAATGGAATGTTGCATCATTTTGGGAAACGATAAATAGTTAGAGTATCCAATTAGATACAAATTAAAATAGTAATTTTTCTTAATTTGCATTAAAATGAATAGACTAAAATACATTTATTTGTGTGAAAACATGGTAAATTAAGGTCTTATAAATAGTGTTGTGAACTTACATGTTTTGCCATAGAATGGCATACAAATATGTCAAACGTAAAATCAATTTGGTTAAATATTATTATGTCTAAGTAATAGGAATAACACTTACAATTTAGGATTCGTATCTATTCGAAATCTTAACAACAATAGATGCTTATAATTAAAGAAAAAGTTTTAAAAATATTTTGTGACATTTTGTTTTTTTTTCAAGATAAACGTAAAGGATGTAACAGATGCATTTGTCATGCCTTTTAAAATATAACTACAAGAGTAATCTACACAATACGATGAGTGTTTTTATTGTTTATGAGTTTTCATGTCAAAGTATTTTTTTGTGAAGCACGATAGAAATCGATTTTCATCCAGAAACAGGTTACTTTAGTTTTTTAAGCATAAATTCTTAAGAACTTATTTTCGTTTTCTTGAATGAAAATATTTTCGTAACCCAAAATTACTTTCACAAAATTATTAAGATATCCAGTGATTTATAAATACAGTATGTCACAGACGTAATATGTTTGATTTTAATATTTTTATTTTGAAACGGAACTGAAGTGGTCGCTGCGTGATTGAAGTATAAATATTTTTTTATGTTAAAATAACAGGTGCAGGAAATCAACGGGTACGAATATTTTTGCAATAAATGTAAGAGAATTTGGAGTAAAAGATAAAACTAAGTATTTCAAGATTATAATTTTTTTAACTAGCCATGGAGAGTCTCGTTGGTCAAATGGTTGAAAGCGTTATTACTGAGCATAAGTTTCTGGGTTCGATTCTCGGGTCGGGAAAAAGTGTTATAGGGTATTACCATCAGATATTTCTCAGTAGCTGCTCGGAATGTGAATTTGTGTCCGATCAATAGCAATGGGCTTTTAACCGTAACTACACGTAGCTGTTGAAATGTGGCTGTAGGGTAGGAACACCTCTGCCTAACCCTTCGGGGAATACCTACAGACGTGATGTTATTTTGAGCAGTTAAATCATTTATTTCAACTATAGACATCTGCAATGCCCTGAGACAAAACTAAAAATATCTCATACGAAATAATATTTTTCCAAATGCATTTCATAAGAAATGTGAGGTATTTTTATGCATTACGGCGTCCATCAGTTATTCGTGTGTATGTATTTTCTTGAGATGTTATTTTGTTTTATATTTGTTTTTATACGGGAAAGCTAACGTACCGACTTTGTTCCGAACAAATATGTACAAATGGTCAGTCGCTGGGACGCGGTAATGGTAAGGACACACTATGACTATGACTCTTTTTTTCTTGTTTAGATTTTATATTTTGTATTCTTGTGGCAATGCCTCGCCCTCAACCACGCCCTAGAAGGACACACACATTTTTCTTATGGAAGATGCTCTCAGAAAGTTCAGGTGCGTATTACGCGACCGGTGTGTTTGTATGACCAGACGTATGAAGGACGATGGGAAAGGACTATGTAAGGATCGTAGTATATGGCGTTCTATAAGTACTGTGTTATTTTCTTAAATTTCTTAACATTAAACACTGTTTTAAGCTTTCACGGTTTACAACTAAACTTATACCGTCACTTACGGGATATCTTCCGTGATTGTCAACCCACGATCACGGCGCTTGCAACAGCGCCGAAAAATCAGGAGCTCAAAATAATGAACAAGCACGGAAGATATCCCGTAAGTGACGGTATAAGTTTCTTAACATTGCTCGAAATCTCGAAGCAATAACATAAACTATGACAGTAAGATATAGTACGTAATATTTGAGCAAAGCAAAATTACTACCTTGCTAAGCTTGTGTTTATCCTATAAAATTTGTAATAAAATATTCGAAAAAATGACTGTAGAAAATATGTTTAGTTTCTTAATATTATAGCATACGGGTTGAGGATGTCCACCTCGAGAAGAAAGGTGCACCTAACTTAACTATTTGAACAAAAGACCTATGACAAAAGTACTAGGCTTGCATGAATTCAAGGTGGTATTCATTCTAACAGTTCCGTCTATACACTATACAGATTATGTTTTAGTTAGCAGAGACTAATAAGCAAGTAGTCTAAGTTAGGTAGGGGTCTAAGTTGAGATTCTCAATCTTAGACCCCATAGATACTCCGTCCGATAACACATCCACTACAATTGTACCAGCAATATCTTGTATTCAAGCAGTCGCGAAGTAATGTGGCCCCGTCCTCATACGTCTGCGGTAGTTAGGAAAACGAGGACTGACGAGACTAGCACCGGACCAGGTACTTACACGGATAATGTACCGTCAACTACGTCAGTAGTTATACTTGCTGTGCGAAAATCGACCTTAGGACCAAGATAAAGTGACGTTCTATTTGCGATAGAAAGTAAAGTTAAAAATAAATTAAATTGAATATAAAGCTACCGAAAAACATACAAGGTGTGTGTGCTTCACGAAGCCGTCAACCAAGCATTCTGTACATCAAACTAAGTAACACTGTGCAGTGTTAGTTCATTGCTGCAAAATTTCTGTGTCTGACTGTAATTTACTCGCGTTTTCCTCACGTTCATATGTAATTTGTGGAGATAAATAAAGATTTTTATTATTGCTGGGAAACGACTTTTTATTTTGGGGTGAAAAATCATGTTTTACGGTAGGACTAAAATGTAATGCCCTCAAAACTTAGTGCTGATGCATGCATTGCATAGAACAACAGTAAAATTTTCACTTTACCAGTAATACGAAATTGTTACTACAGATACTGGTTGACTGTACATGGGTGAACTTGAGTCTTGAACATGTTGAGATGTGGACGTAAAATGTGTATTTATGTGCCTTTTTATGCTCGGATTATAAAAGTGTGTATTTCTGCGGGTTTTAGTGGGAAACAAAGAAAGTTTGACAAGATATTTTCACTGTTAATTTGAAATGAAATATAAAACTTTATGTGTAAGTTTACGAAAGTAAGATGGTCTTTCTGAGGACTATAAGAAAAAATGCTATTAGAATTTATGGTCATGTCTGGTAACATCCAGCACGTAAATTCAAGAGAAATTATAGTGCAGTGGTTGATGATGAATATAATAACCGTTGATGTGCTGATAAATTGTTTAGTAACACTGATATTAGTAAGTGTGTTATCTATTATACTATAAGGTCACATTAAATTAGCTAACAAAACGCCATATAAACGTAAAGGATCACAATCTAAGGAGGAAAATCAAAAGAGATTTTCTTACTACTGCTAATTATTATCCAAGACTCGAAGGTCGCGAAGAAAAAAAAAGGTTTTTAATAAAGATACTCATCACCTCTGCCAAGTTCACTAGATAATTTTTTCTTGCTACAGCTAATTATGGTCCAAGACTGCACACCGCGAAGGAGAAAAAAGGTTTTTAATATAGATACTGATCACTTCTGTTCACTAGCTAATTAAATTTCACTTTGTTGCACCTATTTTACTAACTGATAGCCTACTAGGTATATTCTATTGACAGTTAATATGTAAATTATCGGTGACTGCGGCTCAGTGGTACACGTCTAAATCTTTAACCTTCTAGAAATAAGCTGAAAGTCTATGATCCGTGAAATTATAGTTCACTCAAATTTTCCACCGCGCTCCGTCCGCGGTAATGAAATAAAGTGACCGCATGATGTTGAACGTATAGAGGGGTAAACTTAAATTCTAGTGCATTCCTAGATTGTGGCTCGATTTTGCATGCAATCATTCTTACACGCTACATACAACCTAGGGTGTACCTGACAGGTGTGCCTACTGTACAGGTAAAGCGGAGCGTATATGTTGCAAAACTGTGCAGGTTTCCTCAAAAGGCAGCTAAAGCTTACCTGATGGGTACACCTGTACAGGTAAATCTGTCAGGTACACCCTAGCGTGTATGGCTACTTTAACGAATGTAATTAATACCTTAATTATACCTTATCTGAATGTTGTAACATTCAGATTGTTTATTGCCTATAGACTGTTGTTTTTTGTTTCTGAATATTTTGGTTTTAGTAATAATTCTAATCTCAAAAAACTAATTAATTCACTGCCAATTTCAGGAGGTTTGGTTATTTCTTTGTATTTTTATTAAATACATTAAGCAGACCAGATATTAAATTGAAATGATATTCATCTATGTTAATCGGTTGTTAAAATACTCTTTGACATTTTTTACTAGATAAGGTCGGAATTTTCTTTCTGACTAATCTAAGAAAAGAGTCAAGTCATGTGACGTGAGCATCAAGCTCAACAAAAAATAAGAACTGACGCAATCTGGATGTGATCCTATCCCTAGATGTCATTCATACCTTGTCGTACATTCGTACGAAGCGCTTTGCTACATCTTTTATTACGGGCACAGCCAAAGAGAGGAACTCCCTGCGTGCGTCGCGTCGGTGTTTCCGAGTTCATATAACCCCAATTTATTTAAGTCGCGAGTTAATAGGCGTCTTTTAGGTTAGCTCGTGCCATCGTCGACCTCATTTCTGTCCTCAGAACAAGATTGAAGAGTAAGAGCCTCTATCAAGAGGAGCCATACTTAATATTTAAAATAAAATATATATAAAAAAGATGCTTACCTATTTTAGTAAGACATGATGTTATATTACAAACAATCTATGAAAGACTCACCATCTTCTGTTTATACTTGATAGCTAGCTTCAGTCTGCCAAGAGTCTGTCTCTCCCCTGGCTCCCAGCAGTCCATGTCCCAGGGGTTATAGTTCAGCATGATCTCCAGCTCTTTGGAGGTCCTGGTGTGGTCCAGTAAGGAGGTTGCGAACTCTTGAGTTTGTGTGCGTAGTGCCTGGCCAAAGAGGAAAATAGATAGATTCGTTTGTAAAAGATTTTATTGGGTCTGCGTCTACCATTGGTAATGGTTCTATTTATCTATACAAATAAATAAAATTGAAGTGTCTGTTTGTAATTTCAACATAACAGCTTTTTACTGAATGCATATGAAAGTATATACGGTAGGTACATATAGGTACAGTATAACAAAAAAACATTTATTTTAATTTTTGTTTGTCTGTCTGTCGGTCTGTTTGTCTGTCAGTTTGTTCGGCCTAATCTCCGAAACGGTTGGAACTATTTTGACGGGACTTTTAATGGGAGATAGCTGATGTTATAAGAAATAACTAAGGCTACATTTATTTTAGAAAAAAATAATAGGTTTCGTGCAAAAAACTTATAATCTTTGAAACTGTTAATAAAATCCAATTCAAATACGGAAGTAAAACTTTTTTTAATAAGTTTACGCGGCGAGGGTCGCAGCAACAGATAGTATTTAAATAAAAAGGGAGAAAGAATTTTATAGAAAATCCAGAAAGCTACTAGGTTCCGGCAGAATACTACCACCATACCTATATCTAACCACTAGGTAGGAAACTCTAGGTAGGATTACTGTGTTTTGGTAAGGTACAGAGTGCCACCATGAACTGCACACTTAGAGTGGTCGTATTGTTCTTACTTACGAGTAAAGACTTAATTTTATTTCTCTCTCTTTTCTCTAACTAGTATTAACTAGTTAGAGAAAAGAGTCTAGTATTAACCAACAATGAAGTGACAGTGTTTTCAAACGAATCCGCACAAAAACAATAAAGTTATAAACGAAAAACATTACAGTGATAATCGTATCGTAAATAATGACAATTGCTTGTAAAACCGTGTCAACAGGTTGTGCTTACTAAATAAACTGGTACACTCAGTGATTTAGTGAAGTGTAATGAAAAGTTTTTCAAGTTTTTACCACAAAAACCATAAAAACATTATGACAGTGCAATATTTGAAAAAAAGAAAAATAACCGTCTTGTCAAAACTTAAATTTTTAATTATTAGAACGTATTAACTTATTTCAAGTCTGATATATTAGTACGTTTGGCAGAGTGGATTAGAACGCTGGTTTTTTTGAAGTACTAACGCACACTTCGTGACCGCGAGTTCAAATCCAAGTTCTACGTTGTACTTTTTCCAAATGTTTTCAATCAATTTATAATAATAATGATGGATTTCTTGGAGAATATCACATTTCGACATCGGAAGACAATTTCTCAAACCATGCCTCGTATTCGATCATCGTCAATCAACGAAAGTAATAGTAGTTGCAACAATTTGACGCTAGATGGCACTAGTAACAGTTTACCAAACCTATCCGACGACTATGAAAATGATAAACAGATGTCTGTTCTTAAAAATGAGATAGCAAAACTTAAATTAGAATTATCTTCAGCTCACCAGGAAATTAACAATCTGTCTCTTGAGAATACGGAGTTAAAAAAGTCTATTACAGACATGAAGTCAAAACATGAAATAGCAAAAAAAGCTTTTAAAATAGTAACGAGTGAGACCCCCAACAAAAAACATTGGAAAAACAAAAATAAAACACCACGCAAAACTAGCATTCAGGATATGAGTCAAAAACCATGGCATGATTCTTGTTCTTCTCCGAGAACGCAGAATAATGATGTAACCAACAGAGAACCAACCTATTTATCTATCCCCAAAAAGAACAAACTATGTATCATAAGCAGCAACAAAACTAAGGAATTATTACCAACAGCAGAAGATACATTCGATAACAATCAATTATGCCACTACCTGACACCTAATTGCGGCATCGAGAAACTTATTGAGAATCTGCATTCCAAACTGTCAAATTACACCCAAAAAGACTGCTGTATTATATTTATAGGAGAGGAAGATTTTCGTAAAACAAGCAATTACTGTAATTTGGTCGTTCATATAAGGGAGGTATTGACAAAAATAAATAACACGAATGTTGTCTTATGCCTACCCACATATAGATGCAACGACTACTCCACGATGTACAATTGGAGAATCGAAACTTTCAACAATTTGTTATACATGGATAATCAAAGCCATAACTATGCTTGGCTGTTCGACTCCAATCTAAAGTTATCATATGACATGTTCTCCTGGTATACTGGCCATATTAATAACAAAGGAATGCAGAATATCTTCCAAAACTTGAAAACATTATTGAATGAAGTTTCCTATGAATGGACCGATTCAAATGTTGTATGTTCGAAGACACCGTCTAAAAATATTGATGGAGCAAATATAACGGCAAGCAACTCTGAGTTTTTTCGTCTCTAACAACATAAATATCCTGCATCAAAATATCGCTGGCCTATTAAATAAGGCTGATATACTTACTGTCCACCTTCAAGAAATGACCAGGAAACAAAAAGACATAGATGTTATTTGTATTACCGAACACTTCATTATGCTTGGTCAGGAAAAATTATTAAACCTCCCGAATTATAAACTAGCTACATGTTATGCAAGACGATCAAAAAAGCGTGGAGGAGCTTGTATTCTAATCAAAGGAAATGTAGAATATAAAGAATTAAAGGACATATCCCGACAATCCAGAACAAACGCATTCGAATGTTGCGGAATAGAACTAGTTAAACAAAGATTAATTATTATTTGTATTTATAGACCACCAAAACTAAATAATCTAACTGTATTTTATGAAAACTTGGACATGGTCTTGAAAACGATATGTACAAAACCAAATAAAAAAATTGTTGTTTGTGGGGACTTCAACATAGATATCTTAAAAAGAAACAATGTTACCAGGGACTTTGAATACTTTCTATTAGGGTACAATCTTAATTTGGAACTACGACAACCGACTAGATTATCCAGTAACAGTTGCCTTGATAATTTTGCTTGTAGTTCTCAACTTAAATGTAAGTGTGAAATAATTGACTTAGCTCTGTCCGATCACACTGCACAGATACTGGAAGTAAAAGTAAATAGAACCTGTAGAATTAGCTCCTGGCGCATTAGGAAACGTGATCTCTCTACCGAAAATTTAGTTAGGTTCAAAAATTATCTCCAATGTTTTTCTTTCTCGGATATTTATCTAACTCAGAACGCAAACGAAGCATATGATTGTTTTATGGGACACTTTCGAATGCTGTATGATCTTTGTTTTCCATACAAGTTGGTGACCATCAAATCAAATCCAACTATTAAATGGGTATCACGTGGTATACGAGTATGCAGTAAAAAACAGAGACAGTTATTATGGAAATACAGGCATGAGTCTTCAGTCGAAAACAAAAACACATTCAAAAACTACTCCTTAAAATTCAGAAAAATAATTAAATTAACCCAAAGAGCACAAAACAATTACTTTATAAACACTTCCAGTAACAAATCAAAAGCGTCTTGGCGTATTATAAATAACAAGTCACGCAACGTCGAGCCAATATCTAAAATCAAAATTCAAGACACCATCATTAGTAACCCATCACAAATTGCAAACGCATTTAACAATTTCTTCATTGATCAAATACTATCTAATACTCCACCAACACGTGCACCTACTGGTTTAATTAGCAACACGTATTCAATGTTTATGTCTCCAGTGCTACCTCAAGACGTAATAAGAGTAATACAAGCACTAAAAAATACAAATAGCGTTGGGTACGATGGTGTAGATACACAAGTCATAAAATTCGTGTCGAACAATATTGCCTTACATTTATGCCATATTATAAATTTATGTATTAGCTCTGGAACATTCCCGAACGGTCTTAAAACCATTATTGTAAAACCACTTTTCAAAAAAAACGATAAAGAGAGTTTAGTTAATTATAGACCCATTGCCCTAATTCCCATATTTTCAAAAGTCATCGAAAAGATAATGTATGAGGCAATCAATAAGTTTTTATGTAAATATAATATTCTGTGTGATGAACAAAAAGGGTTCAGGAAAAACAAAGGTATAAATATTGCTATTTACGATTTGCTAAGTGTTATAATGGGGAATGTTGATAAAAAACTACCAATCTGCGCAATCCTTACAGATATGACCAAAGCTTTCGATTGTGTCCATCATGAAACCCTGCTTAATAAGCTTAACATGTACGGAATACGAGGAAACGTACTTGATCTTATTAAGTCATATCTAAGTGAACGTAAACAATACACGGAAATATCTAAAATTTGCACTAACACTAGGCGTGAGAAGAAATATAAATCCGAAGCAAGAGTTATAAGACATGGCGTTCCTCAGGGTGGAGTTCTTAGCTCACTCTTATTCTTGCTATACATAAATGACCTACCTCAGCACATTAAACACCCTATGGTCTTATTTGCTGACGACAGTACCGCACTAATTAAATGTACAGATATAAATAAATACAAACAGGACATAAATAATACACTTAAGGACATTGTAAATTGGCTTGACGAAAATAATTTAGTAATTAACTTGCAAAAAACGAACGTAATGCACTTTTATCAACGCACACCAATACCGAATATAGTGATAGAATATAATAACTGTAGTATAGACCAAGTAAAAGTTGCGAAATTTCTAGGTATACTGATAGATAGCCAGTTGACTTGGAAACCTCAAGCAGAAGAAGTCTGTAAAAAACTGAGCGTGTCCGCGTATGTCCTACATAATCTAGCGAAAAGGGTCAACTTCACCACAACAGTAGTTGCATACCATGGTTTAGTCGCGTCCATTTTAAGATATGGAATCATATTTTGGGGAAACTGTACTCTACGAGAACAGGTGTTCAAAGCCCAGAAACGTTGCATAAGGGCAATACTTAACCTGAAAGTGACAGATAGCTGCGCTCCTGTGTTTAAGTCCCTAAAACTTTTAACTTTCCCGGGGATGTATATTTTAGAAATAGCACTCTTTGTTAAATGTAACATGAACCTGTTCACTTCAGTGTCAGAAACTAGGAACAGACCTATAAGAAGTCAGTATAAACACCTAATACATGTTGAGAGATGTAATACTGCTTTGCTCAAAAAAAGTGTTATTAGTATGGGCCCAATAATTTTTAATAAAGTACCCAATGTCATTAAAAATGACACGATTCAAAATTTTAAAAAGAGATTGACATCACTTTTGGTTGCAAAATGTTATTATTCAGTAAATGACTATCTAAATGACACTGACTTATGTATTAAATAATCTAATGTATTAAATAACTTAATGTATTAAATAGTTTATTGTAATTTAATATTGGCATACATAATTTAATTTGACATTGTCTCAAGCTAGCCGATTTTTTATTCCAATTGTATTAAGTAGTTTTATTTTTTTTATTTTTTATATCTTGAATGTACTTTACTGACTATTATTTTTAACTGTAAAGCATTATTTAATCTTATTTTCAATTTAGTTAACAATTTCAATGTTTGCATGCCTAATTTATGGTAGATTGTACAAGGCTCACCCATTTTTTTGTTACATCCTATCTTATGTACCTGCAATCTAAGCAAATAAATTTTTACTTTACTTTACTTTACTTTACCACCATACCTATATCTAACCACTAGGTAGGAAACTCTAGGTAGAATTACTGTGTTTTGGTAAGGTAGATGCACGCCAGTATAATTGGGCGAGCCGTTATAATGATCTTTTATTTAAGTGGTAATTGAGTACGTTCGGTTTACGTTCAGAAAAGTTATCAACATTTTATTTGGGTCACATCTGCACTTAATTGTTCAGACAGGTGAACGTTCATATTAACGTGAATCGATTAATCTGGTTGTGGCTAATTTTAAGTAGATTCTCACTTCAGTTAATCTTGGAACAGTGTTGTGGGCTTACAACATTGTCTATAAGTTTTGTGTGTGGCGGTCCTACCACACGCCGATAACCTAATTCGCTGCATTAGGGGCACGTCGGTGTGTGTATCATGTCAATAGGTTTAATTTATTTTATTTTAGTGTCTGTTTGTTAATGTTGTATCTGGTAAATAAATATTTCTTTTCATTTCATTTTGTGTTTTTATTTCTTGTATGTTTTCTGTTGTAGCCGTTTGTTGTTTCATTTAATAAAATAAAATATACAGGGTGGAAGCGAGACCGACGCTAAAACAGCTACCACGTACTCAGCACATCATTCTGAATATTATAGATTACATAAAAATTTTTCGTTGGTTATTAAAAAAAAACATCTGTTGCCTACAAAGCTGCACGATCAAAACGTATGGAACAGCTGATTTAAAAAAAAATACTGATGATTAATTCCGGTGTGTGTGATGGGGGGGGGGGGGAGGGGGTTTTGTTTTAGAATCTGTGTCCTAGAAACAAAGCAATGACTCAATAGTTTTATAAGATTTTGGTATATTGGATATGGCCTATTGCCATCAACCGGGCGCAAATCCAGACACCGTGGCTGCTACTGAGAAATTCCTGATGGAAAAACCCAATAACACTTTGCCCGACTTGGGAATCGAACCCAGGATCTCATGCTCAACAGTCGCGCTTGCGATCACTAGACCAACGAGACCAATCAATAAATATTCAGTCTAATTTCAATCACTCACCTTATACTCCACTCTAAACTCCGTCTCCATCCTGCTCAGCCTCCCCAGTTCCCAGGACAGCTGGAAGGCAGTCAGTAGGGGGTCAGCAGAAGAGAGGGCGATGAGGGAAGGAGAGGAGAGAGCTCGGTACGCGTTGATGCGAGCTTGGGAGTGACGGAGAGAGTCCTCTTGAGAAGACTGTACGCACTCGTCGCAACCGCATCTGAGAGGAAAATTAGGAGTCAGTAAGTTTTAGTAGATTTTTTACAATGTTTTTTTTTTAGATATGAGAATGACTTTTAGAGGAGAATGAGGAAAAAAAATCAAAGCATATATTTCAAACTAGCTTTTGTTCGCGGCTACACTCCCGTTATGACAGACACATACCCTCCGCTTCCTTGCTAACCACCCATTATCGCGATGCCTGGGAGAACAAGTGCTTTTCGGCTTCGTTAAGGGTCTATTTACCCCCTTTATTATAAAGAGTGTAAATAGACCCTTAACATAGCTGAAAGGCACTTGTTCTCCCCGTCTTTGCGATCATTTTCTTGTTCTAGACCTTACCTTCTAATTACAGAGATATTGGTCAAAGTTCCAAGTTTTTCACAAGTTTTTTTTTAAATACATGCATTTAATGTAAGATTTTTACTTTACACACCTCCACGACCCACGTACTATTCAATTCATCCATCAGCACAATGCTTTGAGTGCTTTCCATCGAGTCCTACCGTAAATCGTGATTTTTCACCCCAAAAAAAAAAAGTCGAATCCCAGCAATAATTTTTGCGTAAAGTTACTTAGTTTGATGTACAGAATACTTGGTTGATGGTTATGTGAAGGGTCTGTTTGCACCCTGTATTCTTGGCAGCAGTGAGTCTGAATGTAAACCCGGTTGTTGGCAATACGGTCGCCCCATTCCCTGGCTCTTAAACGCAACAGGCACACCGCTGCCTAACTTTTAGGGGTAACCATCCGTTCTGATATTATAATACTTAGTAAATCGTGATGAAGTACTCTACCTACTTGACGTCGTGTGGCACCGGTAGGGTGGCCCCCCTGTCCAGCAGGATCTTCAGGATCTCGTAGTGGTTCCTGTGGGCGGCCAGGATGAGGGGCGTGATGTCCGGCGTGAAGGTTGCTGATGATGGGTCCACGGATTCCCAGCTCTGATGAAAGTGATTGAAAAATAACCCATGAATAAGTAGAAATTAACATCATTGCTCTGCAAAGCGTACTACGTTACTTTTTCCGAGATACTAGTCTTACACCCGTATCTATAAACAAGTCAAAGTGATTATATACTTGAGTAAAAGTAATTACTTAACATACGATTTTTATTATGTAGTTTAGTAATTGCTTGAAGTTAGAACTGTCAACAGTTATAATTCTTATTGCTTGCTTTTACGGTTTTTATTTCGATCAAATTGTTGTCTATTGCATACAGATGGTTGCATAAGTAATTACTCAAATAATTACTTTTAATTGATCATAGATACCAGGGTAAGATGATCTAACAAAGGAGGTATTAAAAACTATGTTTGTTAAACGGGAACTTTAGTCAGCTTACCCTCTTTATTTGTATAAGGAAAGACCAATATCTTTTAAGACTTTCATGTTGATGCAATATGTTCGTTACAAAGACATAAAAGTTCGTCATTATAAATTGCAAGATAGAAGGAACATAAAATAAATTAAATTGCAACTAAAAATAATCGACTTTCGATCCAGAGCTGATATCTGTATATATATAATGTGTTTATTATTTATGTACCCTTGGATACTATGGTAAACAGTAAAACTCTAACTAAAATTGAGTTGCTCTGAAAAGAGAAACAACATTTAAAGCTATTGCTTCACCAGTTCTTATTCAGTAATATTTAAATATTCGAACCACAATCTAATTTTCATAAACTAATTTGCATGCTGTATCAATATGTCCCATCTGACAGACAACTCCATAGACACGGCCAAGTTCACTCACAGATAACTTATACATCAAAGTCATTACGCGGCAAATTCAAACATACGAGTACTTAAATGAAGTGTCAAGCACTTTGTTTACATATATATAAAATGGTAAACTGACTGACTGATTGACTGGGTGATATATCAACACACAGCCCAACCCGCTGGTCCTAGAGACATGAAACTTGGAGGGTGTGTTCTTTGTGAAGTGTAAGTATCCACTAAGAAAAGATTTTTGGGAATTCCACCCCTAAAGGGGTAAAATAGGGGATGGCAGTTTATATGAAAGTCCGTCAGTTCTGAAGTTAGGATCTTCAAATTTTGTGTTTAGGCTGACGATTGAAAATTAATCTATACGTATCTCAGCGTTTTTGAGAATTCTACCCCCGAAGGGTTAAAAAGGGGGATGAAGGTAAGTAACTATGTTTGTTCGGTACGTTCCCGTCGGATATTTTTCGACATCCACGCGGGTGAATTCGCGGGCAAAAGCTAGTTACATATAAATCATTTCTAATCTCGCTCTGACTATGGGTCACTGACGTCAATAAATTCCATTATCTACCTGAAGGACAAATTGAGATTGTTCCAGTAAGTGGGAAGAAAATCGGATGGGTACTATTAATTATGTGTGGTTGTACGAGTATCATCAATATCATGGTTAGAGAATGTATCATTGTCGCCCACGGTTGATTTTTGCTATTACCTAGAATTAAGTATAAAAAAAAAAAAAAAGTGTTTTTTAAAAACAAAGTACCTTGGTGTCTTCTGCCAAGTACCTTTGTCTATTTGATCCAAGGGATTATAGTCTCATACTCAAAGCATGTTACTTCAATAAAAACATTTATTTTTGAGTTGTCAAAGAGTTGTTTTGGCGCAGTGGCTGCTGAACTGAGTGTCGCGGGTTCGATCCCCGCACGGAACAAATATTTGTATTATCTACAGGTAGTTGTCCCGGGTCTGGCTGTTTGTGTATGTGAGTTTATATGTTTGTAAACGCACCCACGATACCACGATACAGGAGAATTTTCTAGTGTGGGGCAATGTTTTGAATAAAAAAGGGTCGTTCAGCTAGTCAGAATGTGACTTACGTAAGGTTCTCCTATCACATGGTTGTCCTCTTCCCATTGCAGGAGTAGTTCTACAGCCTCCACATACTCTTCTTTGATGGCGTGAAGAAGAGCGTCCTGAGAAAAAAGAAACACAGCTGTTTTACAGTTGTTAGTACAGGTTCGATTCCCGCACGGACGAATATTTGTATGGCCTACAGTCAGGTAGTTGTTCCGGGTCTGGCTGTTTGTGTTTGTGAGTTTAAATGTTTGTAAATACTCCCGCGACACAGGAGAAATTAATAACAACTCTAAAAACAAAAAAAAAAAAAATACAAGTGCGGGACGATAATGGGAACATGTCTAAGCCAAAGCAATGTTTATGAATTTCGGCCTGTGAGCTCATTAAGATAAGATCAGACCAAGTAATTACCTACTACTTAGTATGTAGAAACGTATACGTTTGATATATATTTATAGTATTTTATATATCCTTGTAGTTATCTTGTAGTTAATCTTATTATTATTTAAAATTATTTTCAGATTTACACCTACCACTGCTTGTCTTTGCATCACCCAAAGGTTGACTGGTAGAAAATGCCTATGGCATTAAGTCCGCCTCTGTACTTATGTGCTTGAAGTGTTAAATAAATAAATAAATAAATAATTAGGAAAAAAATACCAAGTCGTAGACAAGATTCAGCGAATATTATTTCAGTGTATAAAAACACAGTCAAGTACAATTCGCGTTATCGAACACCTGTTCCACAGAACCTAATATTATTGGATGATCTAACTATTGTTCTAGATTAGTAGATAAGTATTTTTTTAAAGATAACTCTTAAGGTAACGGTACTTCCGCGTTTATGCAGTTATTTTGGACTTAAACATAACTGGCGAAATGTGGGTGTACTAATAGGTGTACCTCTGCCTAACCCTTCAGGGATTACAAGCGTGATGTTATGTATAATTAAAACGTGAGTGTACTAATAATGTGTACTTTTTCAACTTAGCCTAACTCTTACGGGTATACATGCGTGATGTTATGTTAGCCTGGTTAGACGTTCATAATGTACCTACACAATAACAACTTAATCAAGTCTTACTTAGACCAATCTTTATATTATTATTTAATCACTAACCTTAGCCCGCGGCATCACCTACGTTGTAAAGTATTCCACGAGAATTAACTACTAGGATGAAAAGTATCATATGTCTTATCGCAAGACATGCTGTACTTATGTGCCAAATTTAATCAAAATCCGTTCAGCCGTTAAGGTGGAAACGCCTGGGTAGCCCGCGAAATTCGAATCTATTTTTTTTACGAGTTTTTGTAATTTGTCGGCTAGTGTCAGGCTGTATGTTGAACAAAATAAAAAGCTGAGAGCTGAGCTGTTGATTTAATAGCTCTCTCTCTATTAGAAGTCGAGTCATGGTAATTTCCTTTATTCATTTTTTCTCTTATCTAATTCATTTTTAAATATTTTAAAAAGAAAAGTAAACAAAACATTTAAAAATATAAAAAATAGATGGCCCATCGGCATCAGGAACAAAGTCCAGGCTGCCGGTGGTCAGGTCTCCAGAGAGAGGAACCGCCTCACTATGCGTGCCGTGTCCAGGAGTACTGCTTTCTGAATCAAGCCCTTGACTCAGCCGCGCAATGAGAGCCTCCTAAGGTGTTGGTCGAGGCTCTCTGCTATTGGTCCATTAACCGTAACGACTATCGGTACAATGATTGCAGAGTCTACGTCCAACATGTCGACAACCTCGTGTGCTAAATCAAGATGCTTGATTTTTTTATCATTATCAGCTTTCACGAGATTCTCGTCATGAGGGACAGTGATATCAACAATCATTGCACGGCGCTCTCGGCGATCTATCACCACAATATCAGGTTTATTTGCTAAAATAGTCCTGTCTGTGATGATAGATCGATCCCAATACAATGTGGCATGACCATTCTCGAGAACTGGGTCGGGCACATACTTGTAGTATGGTACTTCAGAACTCACAAGGTTGTATTGCAAGGCAAGTTGCTGATGAATAATGCTAGCTACTAGATTGTGTCTGTGCAAGTACTCACCGTTAGCAAGACGAGAACAACCAGAAACAATATGTCGGATGGATTCACCGGGACGGTGGCATGCCCGACAGATGTCAACCGTACCGTCCTTGATAATATATTTCCGATAGTTGTTCGTCATGATAACTTCATCCATAATCGCACAGACGAAATATAATATGGTAATTATTATTAGGTTTCTCGTTTTTAATTTTGGTATTTGTTAAAATATGTTTTAGTTTATTTTATTTGTATATAAGTATTAGTATCATTATAAGTGTCTATATAAATTTTCGATAGCAAGAAGTTATTTTTAATATATTTATTTTGTACCCTATCACAATGTTTTCTTATTTAACCCAAAGGTTGACTGGTAGAGAATGCCTTGTGGCATTAAGTCCGCCTATTGTACATGTATATTGTATGTATCACTATTGTACATGAAGTTTAAATAAATAAATAAAATATGATTCGAAACCGTAACACGTATGTATTTACAGAATTATGATAATTAAAAATCATCAATACAACCCTCTAAGTTCATTTAATCCCACTGAATGACTTTTTCATGAAATAGTATAACTCGGTTAAGCCATATTTGTTACGGTCGTTGAATTTCGTGAGCTACCAAAGTAAGAGAAAAAAAAAAAATAAAAAAAAAGAGAGAATTAGAGTTCCTTTCGCATTTGTAATATTAGTATGGATGATATAATATTTCACGATAATACATAATAATTGTAATATACATAACAATTAGGAAACAAGTCCGTAATGAGAGAAGATAATTTATTAAGATTAACTTGCTTTGCTTACACGTGGTAATGGAGATCTTTTCTAAGAAAGAAAATACGAAAAAGAATTTATTAGACTCACACAGGACAAAACAAAAATATAAATGGTTGAATTAACAATAAAACAAAAAAAAAGTAAACATAAGAAAAAGATAAAACAAATTAAATTAGTCCTGTACGACGCCATATCTCAGCATGGTGCTGTAACATTTAAAATAAAAGTCACAGCGCTGGTTTTCTGATACGGACAAAAATGATGCCACGGTCAGATACGAATATAAATTAATAATACAAAATAAATTGTATAACGAATAAATCCGAATGAGGAAGGCAGAGGTGTACCCCTTATTAGTACCTACACCCACGTTTTGCACGTCATGTTTTAAGTTTCATCGAATAGGGGGCGAGTCTCGGGGTATTACAGGAGATTTCCTGAAGGAAAAACAATGAAACTCTACTTATCGATAGACGAACATTTTTCGATTTTATAACAAGTATTGGATTACGATTTTTCTTCGCCCCGTCTCATCATCTGCCTAGCCTTTTCCCAACTATGTTAGGGTCGTTTCCAGTCTAACGGGATGCAGCTGAATACCAGAATTTTACATGGAGTGTCTGCCTATCTGACCTCCACAAGTAAAAGACCTCCCAGTTAGTACTAGGTAATACGATACCCCTTGGTAAGACTGGTTGTCAGACTTTTTGGGCCACTGACTACCTAACGACTGTCAAAGATCTACAAATGACAGCCGGACCAACGGCTTTCCGAGGCACGGACGAAACTCGGTATGTAATGGGCGGTCACCCATCCACAGACCAACCTAGGCAAGCACGGCTTCACCTAAAGATCGACCCGAGCGGCTGTTATTATTTAGCCACGAGCTCCTCGCGGGCATAAGCTAGTATATTATAATATATTTCAGGTTTCGAAAGTATGGTTCCATTCGCCGCAAGGCAAATATTATTCTAAAAGAAAAAATAATGTAACATTCCAGAATGTGTGGTTTTTTCCACACAGTCAATGCTATTCCCGTAGAAACCAAAGGCTACGCCTAATGTATTTTGGTATACCTTTAGCCCCTTTATTTATCACCTTGATATTTTCACCTAGTAAATCCTTCACCGTGCCATCCAAAAATCCATTAGACCAAATACTCTAAAGCGATAAATCTGTATCTTCAGCCATATCTCCGAATCTTTCCAACTGCAGAATGTTTACCTATATTTCTAAGTCCGTTTTGAGATGACTCAAATGATTTAGGTGTAGCAATAACCTGTATTTTTAGGGTTCCTTACCCGAAGGGTAACAAACGGGACCCTATTCCTAAGCCTCTGCTGTTCGTCCGTCTTCTGTCAGCGGGCTGTATCTCAAAATCCGTAATAGGTAGACAGTTTAAATTTTCACAGAATGTGTATTTCTGTTGACGTTATAACAAAAAATAATAAAAATTTATTAAAAATTAAATGGGGCTCCCCTACTACGAATGTACGAAACCCTTCATGCGCGCGTCCGACTCGCACTTGGCCGGTTTTTTAAGATCGTAAACTTGTCTGTTGAAATCTGCCGGATTGATATTAGTTTCGTTATAAATGTGTGGTTTCTTTGATTAGTATTTTACGTGCTAAATTATGAGCTAAGCGAGCTTATTTTTGGGAACTGCAGTTTATGATGGTTTTAAAATTTAATGAGACATACCAAGTTTAATTTGGAAATCTGTTGCCATGCAATGATCAGAATATTGGGCCACAAAAGTGATCAATGAAAGGCATTTCCATGTGGCTGAGATGACAATGCTAAAAGGGATGTGTGGTGATACGAGAATGGATAAAATAAGAAATGAGTACATAAGAGGAAGTCTGAAAGTGGGGCCGGTGACTGAAAAGTTGTGTGGTAATCAGTTATCGAGGAATTGGCATGTGATGCGGAGGAATGAGGAAAATGTCGTGAGGAAAGTTTTGAGTATGAATGTGGATGGGTATAAGAGTAGAGAGAAGAAGACCAAAGCAACGATGGATGGACTGTGTAAATGGTTATATGGCAAGAAGGAGGTGTCTGATGAGATGACGAGTAATAGAAAAATATGGAAGAAGAAGACATGCTGCGCCGACCCCAAGTGAATTGGGATAAGGGCAAGAGAATGATGATGTTGCCAAGCAATTGTGTGTTTATAGATGCTAATCTCACATTCTCAAGCTAGCCTATATTCAATAGTAATTTTATTTTTTGCAATTAAAAGGTTGCAGAGTTGTCGATATAAGTCACAGAATAAGTAAGCTGAAGTGGTAGTTGGCCGGCCTTATTAGCCGTAGAACCGTTGACCGTTGGGGTAGACGTGTTCTTGAGTGGAGACGTGAATCGGCAAGCGTAATGTGGGGCGCCCTCAGGCTCGGTGGAGCGACGATCTTCGCACAGTGACTGGTAGCCACCGGATGAGAGTCGCTGAGAACCGAGTTAAGTAGCGTGTGATTGAAGAGGCCTATGTCCAAGTATGTGTAAGTGGACTGTTGGAGACTGATGATCAAACGTACACCACACCCTGCAAAACTATACATACATAATTATGTTACGATCTGGTTTCTCTCTTTACATTGACAAAACGGGTATAGTGTAACAGAAAGGGTATAGTCATATGAAAGAATATGCTGCAGACCATCAAACTGAACAACTTCCTCCATGGGTCCAATATCGTCAATGCGAAAAAAATATCAGCTGTCCCATACATTTGGGTCGAGTAGGTATTGAAATTTAGTATGGGACATATGAATATACCCTTTCTGTTACACCCTGTATACATCATTATTTACTTTAAAAAGTCTTTTAATTAAATGTTTCAAATTAATTTTTCCACCGTCGCCGTCGGCGTCGTCACGGAACTACGAAAATTATATTTGCACTACGTATGCGATCGAGTTGAGCACGTAAGTTAGTTAACCCGGTTATGCTGGTACAGGGGTAAAAGCTTCCTTGTCTAACTCGTATAAAGTGACTAAAGCATTTATTTATTTTTTATAAAAGCTTACTTAGTTTATTGACTTTATTGATTTACAAAGCGAGCGAAAATGACGCAATTACTTTTGAACCACAAAAGAGATGGCTATAATGTGCGTGCGCTCGATGTATGTGCCCAAACGGATATACTCCTTTTTCAACAAAATAAATGAATTTATTAAGTAGAGTAAACTAACTAAATACATTATTAATTAAAAGCTATTAAATAACCTAAAATAAATAAACTAACAACAACTTATAAGGGGGCATCAAAAAACTCCTCCTCAACGCTGTCAGCTAGTAATATGCCCAAGAGACTGGCGGCGTTGCCACGTTGTATGGCAACACTTAGCCTCTGGCCAAAGTAAAAGCCAGCTCTTGGGTCACGGGAAGCGTCAACTAGGCGTTTCGAAATTTCCTTAAAAAGGCTATGAGCACTCGGACCCCACGACACAAAGTAGTTTTAAATAAATTAATTAAATTTAAACTACTTTTAATAAAATTTGATATGATAGCTCTCTATATTTTAAATTAAATTCCATTGAATAACTCTTAAGCGTTACGCCGTGATGTCGAAAAAAGTAAAAAAGTAGATATAACTTTGCAATATTTTTGTATTCAGAAAATTCTTTGAATTGTATATTCCTTATGACATGATTCTAAACCAAAGAGTCAAACAACATACCAAAATGTTTAATCCTTATTCCACATACTTAACAAGTTACACGAAATAGAAAAAACACATTTTTTTCAATATATCAAGAAACAGAATATAAGCACATTCGGCCGTAATACGTCAAATGAGTTTTTAGATGAATTTCTTTGCCTGACCAAAGGTGCTTGCAGTGCCAGTTACATGAGTTTATAGTCACTTTTTTCTCAGCTTTGACTATACAAATATGGTGTTACTACATTTTTTTATTTACTACGGTTTTAAAACTAGATTCGTATAACTTTGGACTTAAATAGTACCTACTTAAAACGAATAAGGAAATGAAAGATGAAAAATCTGAAGCGAAAAATTTTAACAAATTTTTGGAGTCCACTGTTGGGTTTTTTTTTCTGACAAGAATTTATCGATTGCTATTTTGAGCATCTGCGACGGAATTTAAGAAATACGACATTGACAAAGTTAGGTACCTATTGTTTTCGCAGTAGTTACTGGTATCCAATAAAATATCACTAAAATAATGTAAACGTTTTAAGCCATCGATGGATTTTAGTTTTTATAACCCATAATCGTAAATCTGGTGCTTTGATACTTGGCCTATTATTCCCGTCTACTTTAGTTGTGCAGTAAAAATCGATTGTTTAGTTTCCAGAATGTGAGTAAGTAAGTATCTTTCTAAAGTCGGAGGAGCAATGGGCTAAAATAACCACTCGGTGGGTATCAAATAGCAAGAAACGACAACGCGGCAGGCCCAGAAGGAGATTGCAGGATGAGCTGGACTCTTTCCCAAAGGATTGGCCTACAATCGCACTAGATCGCGAAAAGTGGAAGAAGGAAAGGGTGGCCTTTACCCTACAGTGGGAGAATATAGGCTTATTATAATAATAATAACTTCCCTAGTTGAATTGGATTTTGTTAAAAATTTCATAGGTTTTAATGTAGTTTCTAAAATAAAAGTAGCCTAAGTTACTCTAAAACTGCGAAAAGTGGTGAGATTTGGAAGAGACCTACAGTCAGCATTGGATGGCCAAAGGTAAAAGAAGAAGTGTTACTCTTTATGAAGTTATAAAGAGTAACTTCTTTTTTAACCTTTCTGCCAGTAAAAGTCCCTTCATAATCGGTTTAGCTGTTTCGGAGATTTGCCGGAACAAACAAACACACATTCAGTAAATAGCTGTTATTTTAAAATTACAAACAGACAATTCATTTTTTTTTTATTTGTACAGATAAACTGTGTAACGGATAAATCCAAAACTTACCACTTTGACAACCGCGTCCATTACCCAACGACCTTCACTAGAAACTTGTCCATTATTTCCATTTGGTACGTCTTACTGAAACTACCCTCTTTATGAAAATATACTATCAACGTGATCATGCAAACTATTGGAGCTTTGATTTCCCAAGGGGAGTTCAGGTATTCTTTCTCATGGATTTTTTTTCGAAATAATACGGTGTCTCTCGCGAAGTTTTTTATGTGGTGAAGTTTGTTGTATTATGTGAGAAAAGGGTGGATGATGTCGGTGTTATATAAATTTAAGTGAAGATTTATTTTTATACTAGCTTTTGCCAGCGACCTTCGTCCGCGTGTTCTTTTATTCCCATAACCTTCCTCGATAAATGGGCTATCCAACCCTAAAAGAATTTTTCAAAAAGAACCAGTAGTTCTTGAGATTAGCGCGTGCAACCAAACAAACAAACTCTTCAGCATTATAATATAAGTATAGATTAGTTGTAGTTTCAAATATTAAAATGATTTTCGATGTAACTGGAGTATAAGTGTACTTTCTGGCGGAAACTGATTCGAAATAAAATTTTTGTAGCTACGAATTTTTATAGTAATTAAATGTTATGCGCCTGTTTTCATTGTAAACAGACAATTCACAAAAATAATAGGATCAAAATAAAACACCGTGTTTCTTGAGTAACATCGTTGAAAAGTGGTCGACCGTCAGTAACCTACGCATGTAGTGAGCTTAATTGTAAACAACCATGAACCGATAAAAGAATAAATTAGAAACACGAATTATGTTTTTTTTTTAGTTTAAGCGCATCTACAACGTCACTTGGCTACCATCTACGAATCACACTTCACGTCACTCTAATCCTAAATCGCGTAAGCAGAGTTATCCGCGGGATTAGGAGGGTAACATGAGGAATAAACAACTGCCTGACAAAAACCGTGGGGCATTTATAGCTCACCAAACACAACACCTGTCTGATTGGAAGACAAGTTATAGAATCAGGTGTTACTTTGCGGAAATTCATGAAATGCTATGCAAAATATTACCGCGAAAAAGATTCAGGCCTGGATGCTGCAGGATGCAGCGCCGCCCTTCCACCCGTAATAAAATGCACATGCAGGAAAATGCAGGTATTTTCGCGTAGTTAAAAGTAAATATTTTGCATAACATTTAATGATCGGAAGATGCTTCCTTTTCTAAGGAGGCCCTAAACCGTGTTCAATTTCCTTTAATTAGGCTCACGGTGTTAGGGGCATGCACTTAAAAAGACCACCAGTAACTATAAGCTGTTGATTGGCTACCCTACCCTGCCTCACCATGATCTAATTATACATTTCATTTCATAAAGTTAGAAGACCCACCATTCTCGACTGACTCCAGTATCGCTCAGATTTTTGACCTTCAACTGACCTTGACTTTAATCCCAGAGAGGAGGAGTAGCTTGATGAGCTCGATGTTCTCGTTCTCGATGGCTGCTACCAGGGCTGACCGGTTGAGGGGATCCACACAGTTGATGTCTAGGATATCCGGCTGCGGTGTGAATTGTTCTATTAATCTGTGGAAAATTAGAAAATGTTTAGTGTTACCATGTTCTTTGTATAAACAGACAGTATGAAAGGAAGAGGTATGTACAAAGAAACAAAGAAATCACAAAGAAATCTCTGTAAGCATTTTGTGACAATATAATATTATAGTTAAAAAAAAATAAAAAACACGCTTCAGGGTGACATCATTTTGTTTCTCAAATTATTCTCAGCAAATCTTTTCATGTGATACCCATGTTAATGCATAAAAATATCCAGACCGCCATCTTTGGTAGTCCGCCATATTGGATTTAGAATTACGTTACTTAGCCATTGTCATCAAAACTAAACATGTATGCAAAATTTCAGCTCAATCGGAAACCGGGAAGTGGGTCAAATTTTTTTTCTAAGACTTTTTATATGAAGGTAGTTACAGGTGAAGCTAATAAAAGCGTGTTAAAAGAGTAAAAGGCGCGAGTTATAAAACGATAAATCAGCAAGCAGGCAGTGAACCTGTTTCAAAATCGTTAGGCGTCTTTGTGTAGTCCTTTTTAGACTGTAAGTCGTATTAAAGAGAAATAGTTTTTTACGCAGATGGTGGAATTTACGAATTCGAACAAAACCTATACGATAACATAACACCATCACGCCTGTACAGCCCAAAAAGTAAGGCAGAGCTGTAGTACACTATTGTAATTTACAGGGCCCAAATCCAGACTCCGAGCTACTACTGAGAAATTCTTAATGGAAGAACTCAATAACACTTTACCCGACTTAGGAATCGTACCCAAGACTTCATGCCTAGTGAGTAGTGCGCCACTAAACCAACGCGCCATGGATCAACATCATCATCTGCCTAGCCTTATCTCAACTATGTTGGTGTCGACTTTCAGTCTAACCGGATGTGGTCACCCATCCACGGAACAACCTAGGCAAGCGCGGCTTAACCTAAAGATCGACCCGAACGGCTGTTATTATTTAGTCACAAAGCTCATCTCATGAATCAACATCATCGTAAAAGCTTAACACGAAAGCCAAAACAATATTGGAATTACTTCTAAAACAAAATAAATGTGATTGCCTTAAAACCTTCAAAATTGCAGAAATCGTCCCAAAGCCTTGGTCTATCCTCCATAAGTAGTCGATTATACAGAAACTGTAGTAGTGCCGGCTTTGACTTTCAGTAATCCTATTTATTAGAACAGCGCGTCCTAAATATAGTGCAGATTGATACTTTTAGTTTTTGAGGTCACTTCGGCTGGTATGTTGTTGAGTACGAATTTTATGTGTCTATACTGTTTTAGGTATTTCGTTAGATTTTCTGTATAACGTATCATGTTGAAATATTAAAAAACAAAGTATTAAATCATAGGTCTCAAGGTCGAAACTATAATTTTTCGGATTCATGTGCGTATTGTATAAATTATCACTAAACTTGCTTCGGTGAAGTTACAGAAGTATATTTAAATATTTTCTAAGTTAGGCATCGTCTTATAAACATCCCAGATTCCAAGTTTCTCTCATTAGTACTTTAGATTTTTCATTATTTGTGTCAGGTCAGTTGCATATCCTATAAATCGGTAGATTACCGATGTATAGGGTAACCACTGGTCACCACTGGACTCACGTTTCTTGATCATATAGTTAAGGTATGCAAAAAAGCTTATAGAAACCTAGGATTTGTGCTTAGAATGGTTAAGGGCTTCACAAATATTAAAGCTATAACGGCATTATATAACGCTTTAATAAGAAGCCAACAAGAATGTAATGCAGTTATCTGGGCCCCACATGAAACTAAGTATAGTCTCATGTTGGAGCGAGTACAAAATAAGTTCATAAGGTACAAATATATGAGGGAATACGGGGTATATCCATTTTATCCATTGATGTATCCAACTCTATTTGTCTTGGGAATGGTCGGATATAAAGAACTAAGGGTCAGGAGGCAACACACACTAGTGACTTATATCTTTAAGGTAATTAGAGGGAAGATACACAATGCGGATATATTGCGAAGGGTGGAGCTAGTCGTGCCAGACGGGTATGTGGGTCGTCGTCATCAGCCCCGGTTGCTGGTGGAACCGCGCGCGCGAACTAACCTGCTGTGCGAGGCGCCGCTCACGAGCGCGCTTCGCACTCTAAACCTCATTGCTGAGGACTTAGACTTATTCTGTTGCACTTTGGTTGAATTCACAAGAACAGCTACGTACATAATTTGCTATGTTAATAAATAACTGTTTAAATTTTAAGTGTATAATTTTAAGTGTACAATATCGCATTGGGTTTAGCCTGTAAAGATAAATTGTATGTTTGGAGTAAATAAATAAAAATTTGCACAAATGAAAAATACAAAAAAGTCGTTATTTTTTTAGTCCTTTTTCATCATCATCATCATCATCATTTCAGCCGAAAGACGCCCACTGCTGGACATAGGCCTCCCCCAAGTGTCGCCACATTGACCGATCCCGTGCGTCTTGCATCCAGCGGATCCCCGCAACCTTTACCAGGTCATCGGTCCACCTAGTGGGAGGCCTTCCACCGCAACGTCTTCCAGTTCGCGGTCGCCAATCCAGAACTTTCCGGCCCCATCGGCCATCCGTTCTGCGAGCAATATGCCCTGCCCACTGCCACTTAAGTTTGGCTATTCTTCGAGTTACGTCGGTAACCTTGGTTCTCTTACGGATTTCCTCATTTCTGATTTGATCACGCAAGGAAACTCCGAGCATAGCCCTCTCCATTGCCCTTTGGGTGACTTTAAGCCTTGTGATGAGGCCCATTGTGAGCGACCACGTTTCGGTCCCGTATGTAATCACTGGCAACACACACTGGTCATAGACTTTCGTCTTGAGACACTGCGGTAAGTTGGACGAGAAGATACCACGCAACTTCCCGAACGCTGCCCAGCCGAGTCGGATTCGTCGATTAACCTCTTTCTCGAAGTTAGACCTACCTAACTGGATCGTTTGTCCCAGATAGACATAATCGTCTACAACTTCGAGTGTAGAGTCTCCGATCTTGATAGGAGTGAGTGTTACATGGGCATTCAACATGACTTTGGTTTTGTCCATGTTCATTTTTAGTCCTTTTTACAAGCTTTTATTTAACTTGATTAATGTTTGATTAGGTCGAATCTTGCAACTGGAAATAAAAACAGTTATCCCCAACCGATTGAGCTGAAATTTTTCATACACCTTTAGTTTGGGTGACAATGCATGGTTAGCTTAGTGACGTCATTTTAAATACAATATGGCGGACTCCCAAAGATGGCGGATTAGTTATTTTTTATGTACTCCCATGATATGGGTATCAATTAAATGGGTTTGCCACCTCCTTTATTTAAAAGCTAGTTTTTAAAAATGTTTTTTTCTATAATCTTGTTTGCGTTGAATATTAATCATGCAATCCTAACAGATTTCATTGTTTACTTGTTATTGTAACTACTTATATCAAGGAAAGTAAACAAATCGATGATATCGTGTCATATGCTTGCCCCATACCTCAAGAGGGTCGTATAAGGGACTGCAGTATTACATCAAGTCGAAGGACAGTAGCAACATTTGAACTAATGAAATCACATTAAGGTAACAATTTGGGTGATAGTTATTACGAGGAGTTATGGGTTTGTTATAGGCCGTGTTTTATTAACCTTCGTTAATTATCCAAATCTTTTAGACTTAATTTTAAAATGTAGTCTTAAATCAAGATTCAGGCTTGCACGTAGTTTTAGATAACTTTCGAAATAGGTTGTAACTGATGCCATCATCTGCCTAGCCTTTTCCCATCTATGTTGATGTCGGCTTCTAGTCTAACCAAATGCAGTTGAACACCAGTATTTTACATGGAGCGACTGCCTATCTGACCTCCACAACCCAGTTAGTACTGGGTAATACGATACCCCTTGGTAAGACTGGTTGTCAGACTTTCGGGCCACCAACTGCTTAAAGACTATCAAAGATCTACAATTGACAGCCGGGACCAACAGCTTAACGTGCTTTCCGAGGCACGGAGGAAACTTGACATGAAATGGGTGGTCACCCATCCACGGACCAACCTAGGCAAGCGCGGCTTACCCTGAAGATCGACCCCGAGCGGCTGATTTAGTAACGAGTCAGTAGTATCTTGATCTTACCTCTTAACAGTAACATAATCTCCTCTATCGGCATGAAGAAGGAAGGTCTTCTCTTCTTTGGTGAGCGGTCTCTCGTAGACCGTGCGCAGATCATTGTGGCTGTTCCTTAGCGCCTCCTGGGAGCTGCCCAGCAGCTCTTCTCTGGAGCCTCGGTTCATGCCGGTCTGGAAGAAGAGTTAGGGTTAATGGTTGGTAGGTTTTGGGTGACAGTGACTATAATAAACATAACAACACACCTGTAATCCCCGAAGGATTAAGCAGAGGTGTACCTAATAGTACACCCACATTTTGCTAGTTATGTTTAAGTCCCATGTAATAGGGGGCGAGCCTATTGCCATCAACCGGGCACAAATTCAGACTCCGTGGCTGCTGTCAAGAAACTCCTGATGGAAAAACCCAATAATACTTTGCCCGACCTGGGAATTGAACCCAGGATGTCTTGCTCAACAGTCGCGCTTACGACCACTAGATCAACGAGGTAGTAATAAAGTCCCTATTTAGTCAGACCATCTCCTGACTTTAAAACTGGCTAATGAGCACGGCATGAGCACCAGTGACCCATAATGGTAACGTCTTTCATTTTGACAGTACAATATTCATTGCGTTTCTTTCGTTGACGAGCAGACGAATTCTCCAAACACATGAAGAGTAACAGGTTAACGTTATTTATGTCTTTCTTTCTTCAGGTTGTGAACTGCGTACATACCAGTAGCGAAGGGACATTTTTTGTAACAGGCAAGCCGGAGTACATATCTTTAATCTGATTATATTATTTGTCTATAGAATACTGACTGCAATTTTTCAAAGGGAATCCGGTAGGAATCGAGTAGTATGGAACCTTCGCCACTGGTACATACCGATACAAGAACAATCATCATCATCATTTCAGCCGAAAGACGTCCACTGCTGGACATAGGCCTCCCCCAAGTATCGCCACATTGACCGGTCCCCCGCGACTCGCATCCAGCGGATCCCTGCAACCTTTACCAGGTCATCGGTCCACCTAGTGGGAGGCCTTCCAAAGCAACGTCTAATTAATTACAAGAACAATAATGAAATAGAAATTGGGATTTTTGTTAAAGTACATTTATCAGCCAGACATTAAATGAAGATGGGTACTTAAGAAGAGGGATACTTTAGCGCTGGGCAGTCAGCTATTTTCGTGGATGTTATGACGCATAAATAAGTGTTAGTGACATTGTTTACATTATTACTCAGAAATTGTTTGTGTGGGAGTCAAAATATATCATAGTGATCGATATACATCACGTAAAAGAATGATAGGAACATTTTAAAACTTCTAGAACGTATGAGTTTAGTGGATATTCACGAAAAAGTGGGGTCGAAGATGGAGCAATAAAGCGGCCTGTACCAGCAATCAGACTACTAAATATGTGGAGATTAATATAGGTATAGTTTGCTATGTTGTGTGGACAGGATGATGACGATGTCATTACCTGACCTACACGCGTAGTATGACCACCGTAGAAACGGGTTTTGTCGACGGAAAAATCGACAAAATGACAAATCAAGAAAAAAATCTGTAATTTTGTCGATTCTACCGTCGACAAAACTCGTTTACTACGCGTGCTGGTTTGATGTATCTGTATGAAGAACAGAGATGTAAAGTTCTTCATCCCCCGTAAAAACGGAGGATCCTCCGACCAGACGGGTGTTGTGTCTGGTGGGCTACTGCTCGACAGTTGTAGTCGGTCTTAAGTCGCGGATAACTTTTTAATAGCGCAATTCATAATTTTGATGTTAGTTCTTCATTTATGACGCTGATGGCCCTGTAGTACTTTTTGTATTATGTAGATATCGTATTTTTTGCTATGTCGCTACAGATGAGTGAAATGATGAGTGAGAGCAGCGGTGGCCCAATGGTGGCGGCCCCGACCTACGAACAGTAAGTCGTGGGTTAGAACCCAGGCAGGCGCATTACTTTGGGCGCATTAATTTCATCACCACTGCTCTCGAAAACAGTGAAGGAAAACATCGTGAGGAAACCGGCATGTTCTAGAACCAAAAATTCGAAGACATGTGACATCTACCAACCCGCACCACGTGGTGGACTATAGCGCATTCCCTTCCATAGAGAGGAGTCCTGTGTCACAGCAGTGGGGACATAATAGGCTGATTATGCTACAGATGAGTTGATGCACTGAGGACTAATTTACTTAATCTTAAATCCACTCATTCGTTCACTGATAAACTATTAAGAACCTAAATCGCTGGGACTATATATAAGCATGAAATTTCGCCCAAGAGTTCTATAACAAAGGTGAAACCAGAGAAGGATTTTTGAAAATGTATCCCCTAAAGGCGTTAATTATGGAATTAATTGTTTGTATGGAAGTTCGAAAATATTACTTATGGGAAATATTATCGGGCAAACGGGTTGTGTTGAAAGAAGTTTGGTTCATTATTAAGCAATACTTGTTTAGCCGCACGCAAAATACGCGCTTTGACGTGGAGTTGCGGACACCAGCCCGTTATACAATACAATACAATACTTGTTTAATTACATAACATAACATCACGCCTGTAATCCCAGAAGGTTTGGCATAGGTGTTTCTTATAGTAAGTACAATCACATTTCTCCAGTTACGTTTAAGTTCCATGTAATAAGGGGCGAGCCTATTGCATTCAACCAGGCACAAATCCAGACTCCGTGGCTGCTACTGAGAAATTCCTGATGGAAAAATCAATAACACTTTTCCCGACCCGGGAATCGAACCCAGGTCATCATGCTCAGCAGTCACGCTTGCGACCTCTCGATCAACGAGGCAGTCAAGCTAATTACTAAACAGTCCGAGGCAGTAAACTTGTTAAATTATAATACCTAATAAAGATATTGATATAACTAAATACATCTATTTTACAACTAAATGTTTATATTTAAGAGCCAACAGATCATAATTCTGTCAGCAGCAACTGTTTTATGGAAACCAACTAATGGTTTCAGGAAGGTTTACATAAACTATTTTATGTCTTCCGTTATTTATTTTAAACTAATGGGTTGTTCACAGATGCTAGGTTTAGTCGTCCTAGAGTGTTTAGATTAAGTCGGTGTCTATGGGCCTTTGCAAACCACGTTGACGACGCGCGTTGAACGCAATCAGGACGCTCAGCAAGCGCAAGACTAAAGTCAGACAGACTACAGAGAGAGACAGAGAGTGAAGTCACGTTGTTACCTTTGCACACGATCCTTGCGTTTGTATCGCAATTTAAGCGCTGATACATCGCTACAACGCGAGCTCGTGGTTAAATAATAACAGCCGCTCGGATCGATCTTTACGTTAAGCCGTGCTTGCCTAGGTTGGTCTGTGGATGGGTGACCACCCATTACGTACCGAGTTTCCTCCGTGCCTCGGAAAGCACGTTAAGCCGTTGGTCCCGGGTGTCTTTTGGTAGTCAGTAGCCCAAAAAGTCTGACAACCAGTCTTACCAAGGGGTATCGTATTACCCAGTACTAACTGTGTTGTGGAGGTCAGATAGGCAGTCACTCCATGTAAAATACTGGTATTCAGCTGCATCCGGTTAGACTGGAAGCCGACCCCAACATAGTTGGGAAAAAGCTAGGTAGATGATGACATCGCTACAACGCGCGTTTGAAGACACAACGCGCTCGAGACAACTCTGCGATTAAAATGTCAAAGATCTACAATTGACAGTAGAGACCAAACGCAATAACGTGCTTTCCGAAGAAACTCGGTATGTAATGGGTGGTCACCCATCGATGGGTCAACCCAGGCAAACGCAGCTTAACCTGAGGATCGACCCGAGCGGGTGTTTTATCACGAGCTCCTCACAGCTGACAACATTGTCAAAGCGCCGTAAACATCCCGATGTGGGACATAATGTGGCAGTGAAGAGTGCTTATATCCGGGTACCCAGCCGAGGGTGGAACTGAAAAAGATGATGATGAACTGATAAGCGATCTTAGTGGCAGTTGAGATACTAATGGAGCTTAGAAACGTGAGGTGTTGGGCACGATTTCTGAGTTCGACGAAATGTTAAAGATTTTATTGAGCTATTTAGCGTTTTATCTGCCCATCTGGGTTTTAAAGCCCTGTAAATTGCTGCAGTTTGTGAGGCTGACAATGTAAAACTTTTATAGATGTTGACGCCAGCACATCAAGCTACCGCAATCTGTCAAATTTCTTTAATACATTTTCAACTTTATCGCTAAAGCATTAGGTTCAAGGTTGATTGGGAAAATTTGACAGTTTCGAGAAGCTTGATGTGATAGTCTGTACCTGGAAATCGAACTGAGAATAAGAACCTTTTACAAGTGAAAAATTACATTAGACAGTCCCCCAAAATTACCCACCCTCACTTGCTTCCAGGTCAGGAGTCATTCCAATGTGGGAAAGAGATGGTGCTAGACGACCTGTATATCTTTGTCTCTTTCCCGCACTGGAATTATTCCTGCTAGACGTCATAGTAACCTCCCTGGTGTTTTAGCTGAGAAAAAGAAGTGATGGAACAATTTCCCTCGCAAACAATTTATTTGGCCTTAGTAAAGACATTAAAGCACTAGGTGAACTACCGCGTATTTGCCGCACTAGAGCATGTAGCAGGCGAACCGTGAAAGTGGATTAGTCGCTTGAATGTTTGACATTGGTGCACATAGGAACACAGTGTCAAGTTCTTGGTAAACGCAACGATATATTCTAGTTAGTGCTAGTAGGTACTAGGTAGGTATGAACACATTTAAGTGCATTGATAATACGGTTTAAGAGACAAGACGGACAATCTGTTAACATGAATTCAGTAAACGGTACCAAACTCCCAAGACGAGGTTATTAAAAGAAAAGAAAACAGCTGTTTCTTACAAAAGGAAAAATATATGGAAGAGCTGTTTTCTTATCAAATATCTGACGATTTAGTTCAACGCTGGTGGGTCTAGAATGATGAACAGAATGTAAGGTAAAAGGCTGCACGAAGGTACCAAGACAGATGATTTTAAAATGTAACTCTGGTACGGTTCCTACCTCCTCAGAGACAAGGAATTTTCAAAAAAAAAGTAGGTAATTGTAAAACGCAAAAAAACCGAATACAATAGAAGCGTGAAGCAAAACAAACAAACGCAACAGCAAACGAAAATCTTTTTCAAAATTAAATATTATACTTAAACTATTTATTCATTAAAAATACATACTCGACAGCGTGTACATCTCCACTCCTGAACACGAACTTCCATTGTCAATCACTTTATATATCAGCAAATGAAAACATCACCACGTTCAGCTCAGACAGATGAAGATTGATAAAATTAATTTATCAATAAAAATTGACACAAAAAAGCAGTCGTCATCAAAACTTTGAACACTGATCTTGACAAGCCATTGAAACCATCACTAAGCTCAGTTCAGACGAACGAAGACAAAAAAGTTATCAATGAAAACTGGTTAACAAAAGCTCAGCTTATAGTTACTATACACAGTTAACTGAACCAACTTGTTCGGAAGTTCAAAGCTCACTAAAAGTCGTCGGTAACTTGAACTTACTAACCAATGTCAACATAATGGATGGACAGACCGAATGATATACAAATATTGTATAAACAGGCGTAGTTTGGGTGTGTTCCGAGTTGGAATATTTCTTTCAGTGACTTTATTTACCCGACTGTGGTCAAAAGGAGAGTAATGTGTTTCAGTGCTTGTTTAGTTTGACATTTTGTTAGGATTGAAAGATAGCATAGAATAGAAAGTTGCACTTTCCCCGACCTGGAAATCGAACAAGGACCTCTCGATCAGTAATCGCGCTTGCGACTACTAGACTAAAGAGGCAGTTCTCTAACTTTTATCATGTTTTAATAATAATCCTTATCCTAATATTATAAATGCGAAAGTTAGTTTGTTTGTTTGTTACCTTTTCACGCCTAAACTACTTTACCGATCATCCTGAAATTTTGCATATACGTTGTCAGGTGTACAGAAACGAACATAAAGTACCTTTCATCCCGAAAAAAAGTACTGTTCCCGAGAAAAACAACAAATACGTTCTCATGACAATAGATGGCGCCACGTGTTCTTCAAATCATAAATAAAATATATTACAAGCAGAGTACAACCCAAATTGATTGTCAAATTCTAAAGCGAAGACGCGGGCAAAATCTAGTTCCCTATATAGAGTATGTATTAGAAAGTTGCAGTGATTTTTTTATACTAATGGGCCTACTCTAGTCACATTTAAGGATATCATAATTATAGGCTATTAAACAGAACAACTTTCTTTCTTTCTTTTGCATTTCAACATTCTTTTTACCCAAATACGGTCAAGCCAAAAGGAAGGGTTATGATTTTAGCAGTTTATGTATGTATGTTTGGATTTACGTATGTTCCTCCGTAGCACCTAGACTAAACATCCGATTTTGATGAATAAGGTGTCAATCGATTCGTTATTATGGCCCGGGTAACATAGGCTACATTTTATTCAGTAGTCGGCTTATTAGATGTAGTATAAAAAAAAAACAAACCTTCATAGGTCTGCACCCGTAGCATGACACTCGTAGTATAACAGGTTTTGTCGACGGAATAATCGACAAAATGACAGATCAACAAAAGAAATCTGTCATTTTGTCGATTCTTCCTTCGACAAAACCCGTTTCTATGGTGGTCAAGATACACGTGCTGGACGAAATATATTTCAACGGATAGAGAATACATTAATATCAACGCCAATAAGACAAAAACAATAAAACTATAAATAAAACTAAACTAAATCCACTACCACTAACTACTAACTGAAAACTATAGACAATGTAAACAAATCATAGATACCAAAATGTTTCGCAGAAATAATGCTTTCAGTTTTTACTAGGAATTGCCAATAACGTCGGCTGCCAACGAATATGAGAAATCAATTAAACGAAGGAAAAAACCTAATAAATCGTTTTGTTTTTTGAATAAACACTAGTCCTGTTGGAGAGGTCTCGTTTACATGTAACTGAAGGTTTTTAATTGACTTTCGACTGCCTCGTTGGTTTGTGGTCACAAACGCGACTGCTGAGCATGAGGTCCTGGGTTCCAGGTGTGGGCTAATTAATAATTAGGCAGAGGTGTGCTTAATTATACACACACATTTCGCTAGTTATATTGTAGTTCCGTAGGGGTCGAGTCTATCGCCATCAACCGGGTACAAGTAGAGGCTGCTACAGAAAAAATCTTGATGAAAAAACCCAATAACCTAAACTTATTAATTTAATATGTTTTAGTAAACAGATATATCGAAGTCGAAAGGCACTTGTTCTCCCCTGACTGCGATATTTTTTTTGTTCTGGACCATACCGCAGAACCTTTTATTTCCGGAGATATTGGTTTAAAGTTTTTCACAAGCTTAAAAAGATACAAGTTTTTAATGTTATAACTTTACTTTGGATACCTCCATGAACCCTCTGCATTCAATGCATCCATCAGCACAATGTTTTGAATGCGTTACATTGAGTCCTATTGTGAACCATGATTTTCCACCCAAAAAAGAAGTCGTTTCCCGGGAATAATTTTTGTGTAGACTTACTTAGTTTGACAAACAGAATGCTTGATTGACGGCTTCGTGAAAGGTCCGTTGACATCTTGTATACTCATCTAGATTCCTACAACTACTATATCGAACTACCGAAGTACTTACAAATATTTACATAACTGTGCATAAAGTGCTTTGGTAAAAATGAAAAACTAATGCATCAATGATGGCCGTCAGGGCTAAGACTTGGGCGTGTCCTAATGGGGTCGCTAGTTACCTTACGAGTTATTAATTAGTGTTATGTCACTGTTCTTGTGTTATTCATTGTGATTAATATAGCACAGTTAGTGTAAGTTTATTAAACCTTGTGTTTACGAGGAAACAATGTTGTAACACATTTATAGCATTTTTTTTTGCGTTACGGGGAGTGTAATATCTTAAGGCATCGTCTTTCCTTGGTTCAAGCCATGGTCCGGAGCGAGAGGGAATGGGAAGCCGTCACCTCCTTCTGCGAAGCAGTCATGCTAGTGAAGGAGGTGGCGGGACGTGAGAGGGAAAGAACCTCACGTCCCAGTCGCCGCGGGAGACGCCCTAGGCGTCGGGGGTCACGTGGTGGCTCCCGGCCACCGTAGGCGCGGGCCTGTGGATGGCGAGTTATGGGCCAGCTCGCCGTCCGGCCGTCTTATGACGACAGGCCGTGTCGACGGCGCGTTCGTGTTCCACGTGCGCCTCAAAGAGATGTCAGCAAATAAGTAGGGGTCCGCAAGGACCGATGCCTGCCAGGGCTGCGGGACTGTTCGAAAGAGATACCGTGGCCCTGGAACACAAAGGGCAAAGAAGGAACATGGATGGGTTTTAGTCAGTACAAGTCTGACACTCCCTTCCGCTCCGCCCAGAGTGGGGGGGGTCATTTGATGATTTCCCATCCGGAAAAAAAAAAAAAAAAAAAAAAGGCATCGTCTTTGGTTAAAAATGTAGTAATGTTATTTAATATTCCAAAAAAGTTTGACTTCATTGGTCAGATTGTGACCTAGCTATGGTCACGCCATCTACAATGAGACATCTACATTGACGAATCAAAAAGTTTATAGTATTAACGCAACCTCATTTCAGCGACTATTGACATAATTTTTTTTTTATTAAAATAGTCCCATGCTATATGGGGCGACCATACTGGCGTCAACGGGGCAAAAAAACCTCCAGGCTGCCATTAAAAAATCCTGGTGGAATAATCCAATAACACTTTCCTCGACTTGGGAATTGAATCCAGGACCGTATGTACTATTGTAGATCTTATCGTACTCATACTATTAAAAATGCGAAAGTTTGTGAGAATGGATTGACGGATGTTCGTCACGCAAAAACTACTGAATGGATTTGTGTGAAACACAGATAGTTTATAACCTGGATATTTTGTATCCCGGCAGTAAGATCTCATTAGACAATTATCGAACTCATACCGGGCATAATCTAGTCTATACTAATATTATAAAGAGGTATTTGTTTGTAAGTTTGTATACACCGTGTTCTTCACGTTATCCATAAACTTTGGCAAATGCTTCTATAGCTTTTACAAATTAAATCTTGCAAAGTAAGTAGTACTTAAAAAGGTTTCGTTACAAAGATATTTGAAATTACATTTAATGAAATTTAAATGAGATATGCAGTAAGAAAGGGTCTTAATTTGGCCTATGTTGCCGCTTAGTGCAATTGAATTATCAAATACTATTTGCCTTTCATTTGCACGTACGAGATGAACCCAAGAGGAAATAAAAAAAAAGAAAAATAAGAATTCATTACTGTGTCCATAATGAAAAATGTTTGTTTCCGTGGTCTGAACATCTGCTCGATGTTTATGTATATCGTCCGGAACACGGTGCATAGTGCGTAATCTTTGGAACTCCTGATCGCATTTTGAAAATTCCTTCATTAACGGAAAGCTACATTATCCCCGAGTGTCATAGACTACATTTAAAACCTCACCGTGGGTTAATTTCCGTACACAACAGGAACGCAGCCGGGAGCAAAAGTTAGTTTCTAATTAATAAATGTCTCGCCGCATAATTAGTAGCAACAAATTGTCACATAACAAATCTACCACCCCCATTTTATCGAATAACGATGTTGATAGTTGAGACGCCATACGTTCACGCCATCACACTGTCCCACGGGAGTTAACACAAGCCTGTTGTCACGAAATAGATATAAACATAAGGTGTTTCGGACAATTAGCTGTGTTTATTAGTATTTACTGTCCGGCTGGTCTATGGTACAACTGAGCGTGGGGGTCCTGAGTTCATTCCCCAGATGGTGTAAAGTGTTATTGAGTTTTTCGATTAGGAAATTCAGAGTAGCATCACGAAGACTGATTTATTGTCTTTTGTATAGGAACAGAGACCAGAGGAGCTCGTGGCTAAATAATAACAGCCGCTCGGGTCGATCTTTAGGTTAAGCCGTGCTTGCCTAGTTTGATCTGTGGATGGGTTATCGCCCATTACATACCGAGTTTCCTCCGTGCCTCGGAAAACACGTTAAGCCGTTGGTCCCGGCTGTCATTTGTAGATCTTTGACAGTTATTAGGCAGTCAGTGGCCCAAAAAGTCTGACAACCAGTCTTACCAAGGGGTATCGTATAACCCAGTACTAACTGGGATGTGGAGGTCAGATAGGCAGTCGCTCCATGTACAATACTGGTATTCAGCTACATCCGGTTAGACTGGAAGCCGACCCTGTAGTTGGGAAAAGGCTAGGCAGACGATGGATAGGAACAGAGACCCGACACTCAAAATCAAAATATGGAATTTCACATAGGGCTACATGGTCATTTATAATCGAGAAAAGGTGCACGGTTCTGGGGGTTACTATGATGTCTTAAAGCAGGCGTAATTCCAGTGTGGGAAAGAGACAGAGCTATTAGGCTACCTGGTTGGCCATGACCTATGGAGAATAACCGGCAAGAAACTCCATGGTTACTCTTTCAAAACTACCCTATTAGTCACCATCTGCCTCATCTTTTTCCGACTGTCAGAGTAGGCCAGTATTTACATGGAGCGATTGGCTATCTGACCTTTTGACTATGGAGATATCGTAGGTTTCATTCTTTTTCATGAATACAAGTTTCTATTGTTATTAAAATAAATAAATAAAATTCATTTAATTCTGGTCATTGACCCAATGGATTAGATAAAAACAAACACTTTTGTCAATTTACCGGCAGATTAAGTACTTTGACTTAATAAATAAAGTTAAGTAAATGATGTAAACATATAAGAAATAAACAAATGTCAGATTCAATCAATTAATGTCAAAGGCAATATAAAATAAATTAAAATGACGATGAATTAAATTATTACTGAATGTTATTTAGTACTTCATTAGCCATCACATAATGTACAATCTCAATATAAATGATGTAACCAAGGTTTTTGTAACAATATTCTGATATAAAACAGTGTCCATGGAGTTTCTTGCCCGTTCTTCTCCATAGAGACCTACGCCTTGCGACTGGGACTGTAGCTTCATTTGATCGTCGTCTTTGTTTCGACAATTCAAAAGTTCCTGTAACTGGCCTACTTGAAATAAATAATTTTATTTGATTTGAACCGGATGAAGCTGAATAAAAAGTATTTTACATGGAGCGACTGCCTGTCTGACATCCACTACCCAGTTAATTACAAGACTGGTTGTCAGACTTTCGGGCCACTGACTACCTGTAACGACTGACAAAGATCTACATAAATGACAAACGGGACCAATGGCTTAACGTGCTTTCTGAGGCACGGAAGAAAGTTGGTAGGTAATGGATGGGACCTATCCACGGACTGACCTTGGCAAGCGCAGCTTAACTCGTGCGGCTGTTATAACATAAAAAGCCCACCTGATAAGAAGAGATTAATAACCACTACCCATTCCAATATCGGGATTTCGGAAGCTTTGCCGGACTTATGTATATGTTAACGTAAAAGTATGTAATCGGTCATCAGGAAATCTATGATATATGTATTTTGTAATATGCATTTTTCCTAGGAAATCTATACATTTCCTAAATACCGATCGGAAATGTATTACATTCTTGATGTTGTGTTCTTAAGCGTTGTTACAACGGGGATAGCGGTGCGTTCTATTTATTATGTTACTCTACTACACTACACACCACAGCACCATAAACAAAGCATTTAGGCAACAGAAATCAAACCCTGCAAACAGAAACAGGTCCCTCTAAGCGGGGCTACTACGCCTTCTTTCAACATTTTGATATTTACCTGGATGTTGATTTTGTTCAAGTTTTATTTATCTTATTCAACTCGGAATTGCATACAACTCCTAGGACACACAAACATTTCACAGGAAATGTGTGTAATAAGAATCTGTGAAACATTATTTAACACATTTCCTAAGTAGGCTCGGAATTGTATTTTACTAGGGATTGTGTATAATTCCTAGGTTTCATACATTCCTGGTAACATATACAAAGTTAAAAGTCTTATGTGGCTTTCATTTTACTCCCAAACTTTTTAGAATGAGACTCAAAAACGCTCTATAGGTAGACTATGATCTAACTAAGTTAATACTCGTAACTAATTAAGTATCGAACTCATAACTTCGCATAATATATCTACCATTCTAGAGGATGTTTGTTTAAACGGGAGCATTCTGGATAACATAATGCCTTGCCCCGAAGGATAAGGCAGAGGTGTATCTTAAAGTACACCCACATTTCGCCAGTTATGTTTAAGTCCCATGCAACAGGGGGCGAGCCATTGCCATCAAAAAGCACTAATCCAGACTCCTTGGCTGCTACTAAGAAAAGCCTGATGAAAAAAAAAAAATAACACTTTGCCCGATCCGGGAATCGAACCCAGGACCTCATACTTAGCAGTCGCGACTACCAGACCAATAAGGCAGTCAGAAACGGTGGTTCCGCAGTTGAAGCTTATTTTTTATTTTCTTTAGTTACTTATGCTCCATCTTAAAGCATGTCCTTTGTAAGTATTTTTTCTAGAATGCCACATTCTCTCGACCAAAATAGCATCCTGTATACCTACGTTATAGGAAACAGTAGCCTAATTAAAAACCTTGTAACCCAATAAAAATATCATTGATAAGATATAAAGATTCGTTATCTGTTAAACGAACTAAGTATTATTTCATCAATTTCCACTAAATTGATATCTGGTCAAAGCTTCTAACGAACGCAATAAACGTGGCCACCGACTGTGTCCAAATTATATAATAGATGTACAGAAGCCAGCACATCAAGATACCAGAAGCTATCAAATTTTCCCAATCAACCTAAACCTGAACCTAATGCTTTAGCGATAAGGTTGCAAATCTATCAAAGAAATTTGACAGATTGTAGTAGCTTGATGTGCTGCGTCTGAACCGTTGGTACGAAAAACCGACCAAGTGCGAGTTGGACTCGCTCAAGAAGGGTTCCGTGTTTTCGACCCACCGAATAACATTATTAACTTTTGCATGTGTTGCCATTATTAGGCCAAAGAAACCAGGGCCGTCCTAAAGCTCGTTGGGTCAACGATATCGTCAAAGTCGCGGGAAACACCTGGATGAGGGACGCACAGAACCGGGAAGGGTGGCAGAAGAAAGGGCAGGCCTATAGCCAGCAGTGGGTGATTCCTGCTGATATGATGATGATGATGATTGCCATTATTAAGATGAACACCGAAAAAAACAAGACAAACAATTTTTAACATTTTTTTTCGTTCGTTTTCGTTTATTTTGTTGTCACAGCGGCCATAGTAACACACAGTGTGGAAAATTCAAACGTCTGCCAGAGAGACAGCCCTAAGCTGTGACAGACGGACGGACAGACCGACATACAGCGGAGCCTTAGTAATAGGGTCCCATAGGCACCCACTGTGTACGGAACCCTAAAAAGGAAGATTAAATTGTAGTGTGGTAAAATAAAGGAACTTATATTGTCACTTACGGAATATCTTCCGTGATTGTTCATTATTTTGAGCTCCCGATATTTCGGCGCTCTTGTAAGCGCCATGATCGCAGGTTGACAGCGGGTGGAATATCGGGAGCTCAAAATAATGAACAATCACGGAAGATATTCCGTAAGTGACAGTATAAGTTTAGTTGTAAACCGTGAAAGCTTAAAACAGTGTGTAAACCCTTGCTCGTAAATTTATTCCTTCCAAGAATTGCTCAGTGGGTCTTGGAATTACCAAAATATAATAAATATGGTTCAAGGCTTTCCGAGAAATAGAACGATGAGCTATATAATTGCCTCTGTTATTTTGGATAAAAATATCAATAAACTAGCTTGAATTTTATATGACTCATAGGGCATATTATTTGTACTACTGATCCGTGTCTATGAAAGATGGTGTTTGACGTTCGGGAAAATAAAAATGACGCATCATAGTCGTAAAGTATCGTTATGATAACTAGAACTAGACATCTATAAAGTTACTGGTGGACAGGCAATTTTAACCACGTTTCTGAGAAAGGCAACAAAGACGATTTGAAAAAAAATCAAAGAGATGTACATGGACCAGCGTTTAAAACAAGCAAGAACTATAAACATGACCAGAAAACTAAAATAATAAAATAAAATAAATAAATAAATTCCATTTATTTCATGTCCGAGACCCATATAAAAACAAAAATAGATAAAAATACAAACACATAAATTATAGCTAAAACCTAAATATCAGAATTACATTACATTAGAAATATTATTAAATTAAATTAAAAAGTCAAAAGTAAAATCCACAATCGATTTAGAATAAATTAATAAATGTCAAAATAAATTATTATATTATTAAAACAAAATGACAAAATGTGAAAATAAAGAACTTTAAAAAAAAAAGCTCTGCAGAAATGAGTGCGATCTGAGAACCTGCTCAAAACAAAATAGACAACGGGAAAAGAAGAACAATTCAAAGAAAATGGAAAACAGCTAGGTCTACGCACCCGCACTGGGTCCATGTGGTGAATTATAGACCACTTCCTCTCACAAAACAAAGGCTTGTGTTCCATCTCCCACTGATGTTACTGATTACCTTTGCACATCAAAGGCATATTACGCGTCCACAAAGTCCTAACAATATCCCACAGGTTATTTGCTTCAAAATAACCATAATCCACGTAGGCATTACGATACTAATTGAACCAATACGTGATCAACTTTCAGAATATTCCATTTAAATTGATACCTTCGCTAGGACTCATTAAAGCGGTCGGTCTATAGACTATGCTAGTTTTATTCTTTAAACCAAATCCACACTCAACACAAGGGTTTTTTTCACTGCACTAGTCATGTAATCTTTGAAAAATTTCTTCCATTACGAGACTGTTCTAACACTCACATATTTGTTAACACTACCACCTTCACAATTTTATTTTCTGTAACTCAAAAAAAGATACACGAGGTACCCACACCCGTTACAAAACCACGACTGCAGTGTAAAACACATTTTAACACTACAATAATAAAGTTAATAGTCATCAACAGTCTTCCACTGAACAATTTATTGCAATAGCAACACTAGTGTTTGTTTTTATAAGTTTTATTTAATTTAACACGGCATTCGGAAGAAGAGTAAGAAATAACTGGAATAGTTGAAGAAGATTGAGTGAATGTGAGTAAGAAGAATTAATTTAAAAAAAATCTGGAATTTCTAGATTATTTAATAATTTTCCCTACAATCTTAACTTCTTCTTTAGTGCCTAACCTGGTGTCAGAGTTTTTATGCCACCCATGGGCCTCTGATAGAGAGGAGGCCTGCGTCCCAGCAGTGAGAACATTAATAGGCTGATTATGCTATGCTATGGACCTCTGACTTGGCTTTACATGACGTCGAGAAATATCTCTCAAGCATGCTGGTTTCCTCACGATGTTTTCCTTCACCGAGGCAAGTGATATACAATACGCACATGAATCCGAAAAATCAGAAGTGCGTATCTTGGATTCGAACTCGAGACCTATGACTTGGCAGTCCGACAGTCACACCACTAGACTAACACTCGTACAATCTCGTAAAACCTACCTTTACAGCCCAAGGCCGAGTGAATTTGGATTAAAATCGACACATTGGTAGACCATAACTTCAGTTAGGACATAGAGTAATTAGATATTTTTTATTCCGGTGGTAATATCCTGCGATAATTTCCGATCTCCACTCGTGTGAAGTCGCCGGCAAAAGCCAGTCTCTAATCTTGATAAGCATAACTTGCTATTTTGCTAACTTAGCAAAACAATCTCAACAACATCTGTATAAAGTTAGTACCACCCATTTCAGGGAATTTTAGGTAATGCTTACTGATCTGATAACGGTGAAAATATTATTCTATGCATAAGTTACCATACCTAGAACACAAAAGATTTTAAATACAGTAACTTTGAGCAATTATTAATTTTAACAACTCATCATCTGCCTAGCCTTTTCCCAACTTTATTGGGGTCTGCTTTCAGTCTTAAATGGAGCAACTGCCTATCTAACCTCCACAACCCAGTTAGTACTGGACAATACGATACTCCTTTGGTAAGACTGCTTCAGATTGACTCGACTGTCAAAGATCTAGGAATGACAGCCGGGACCAACGGCTTAATGTGCTTTCCGAGGCACGAAGGAAACCCGGTCACCCTGAAGATCGACCCGTGCGGCTACAACTACATATATGTTCCTGAATTAAAATTCAATTTATTTATTTTATTTTATTTTCACAACCCAAACCAATTTAAAAAAATCCTGAGAAAAGGGGTCTTGACAGACGGCACAGACGGACAACAAAGTGACCTTATAAGGGTTCCGTTTTTGCCGACGGAGGTTTGGAACCCTAAAATTATAGCATACTTATTGGAATTTTAACTCCCGGAGTTTAGTGAAGCGTTGAAATCCAACTAGAGCGTTTTGACAGACAGTTTTTAGATTTTGATAAGTTATCTAAAGGGCATTCGTTTTACTTACCACATTTGTAATGTTGAACCTGACACGAACCTTGCTGTCTTTTTTTCGTCTTTTTATTTTGCTCATTGTTCACACTTTGGTCACATTCACTTTAACCCATTATTTAGTCACTCATTCGTTTTTTCATAAGTTTCCTTCACTTTTTAAACTCATTGCGTAAATTTTTTGAGGCATATTTTCATTTTTCTAATATAGAAATCTTGCTATGATTTAAAAATAGAAACATAAATTGCGTTTTATTTATAATTTCTGTGATTATTGTGTTTTTAACTTAATTAAAGCAAATTTTTCAATGTGGGAAAAATAGTAAAAAAAACTATTAACATTTCCTTTGTTGCAAGCATCACATAAGTTATTATAATAGGTAAATGCCTATAATCCAATATTTAAAATCATAAATTGACTTTTAACAGATAATTTAACCAAATAACTCTGGCAACAATAAAAAAATCCTCCAATAAAAAAAAGAACAATATTCAAAAACCGAATTCAACTTTTTTAAATCTTTTTCTTTTACCGCAAGAACACGGAATGCCAAAACGATTTCCAATGTCGCATAAATCGATTAAATCACCAATGAATCGTTCACTCAATCACAACACCAATTATTGACATTTTGTTTATACTGAAATAGTGTTGTGCTGTACGCTTTCAAGCGCTGCAAAGCGCTTCACGGATGCTACCAAACTAAATGGCGGGTAAAGTTTCGATGCGATCAGAATGCTATTTTTAGATAAAACTGGATTTGTGAATGAATGTTTGTTGGTTTTGATATAACTGCTGTAATGCAATGAATCTTGATTTGTTTCGTCTGTTCGGTATTTTAGAAAAGTTACGAAAACTTTAAAATCGAATGGAAAGTTTTTAAGAAGCTCTTAGTTTTCCTATATTTTTCTTATATAAAGGTGTTTTTAGGTAATTGTTACACTTACATTTTATGAGAGCTAAGATAAATTGCTCAACTTACTCGTTAGAATATCATGTAAAATTTTACATACTACGCCATAATTAATCACAATATTTAACCCATCACACAATCTTTTCAAATTCCCTTCAAACATTTCCTCTACAATCACCAACTCATATTAATTTATCAATCTAACTATAACCATTAATTTAACTACCACCCGTAACATAAATGTATAAGCTTTATATCACCATGAAAAGTGGATATCTAAATCTATAAATTATATCTATCGTGAGCCAAGACCGGGGCCATCCGTTTTTGAAAGTATAAACAAATGCGCATCGCCAAATGTCTGGATCAAAGGCGACTTAAATCGACGGCACACCAAGATATATAGCACCTAGAAGTGGCATAGAATTTGTCGTGCATCTTGTGCTCTATGAGAAGGAGCTCGTCCCAGGAAAGTGCAAAGTCAAGTCAGTTATTTAAATAAAGGAGGCCATTAAAATGTACTTTTGAAGGTCAAACTTCACAACGAAATGGAGAAATGATTCTTTAGTTGACCATCAGCAATTAAGGTTTATAATATTATTAAGTAGTTGGGACAAGAAACTCCATATCTACTACCATGTCCCTTTAGGCAACAGGTAGTATTGCTGTGTTGAGGTTTTCGGTTAAATTTTTACTTCGGCTGAGTGGGACTGGGCTGGCCACTACGTGTGGGTTCTACAATCAGAAGGCGTCGCGGCAGATCTCGTTAAAGATGGCGGGAAAAGCTGGGCAAAACCAACGACCAGTGTTCCCCATTAGCCCTGGATCAAAAGAACGTCACGAAAAAGTCACAGCAAGGCATTGGCCCAGCTGGAGGACGCAAGCTAACAGTAACCAGTAACCCGAAGTGGAACAGTAGTAGAAGAACTCTTAATGAAGGAGCTCGTCCTAGGTAAGTGCTACTCCCACGTTTCCTTCTGCCAGCAAGAAGCCTTGCTGTGTTCTGGTTTGTAAAGTATGTGTATCGGTGCAATGAGACATTTTAGCTTTGTCTCTGAGACGGCAGCGATGGCCACTCCATCGGCAGCGATCGACAAAAAAAAAACGCGCAAAACGCTGCACGATGCGTCTCTGTAAATAAGTCCTTAGGCGTGTTACCTCGAACCTAAGTCGTTACCAAGAAGTGACTCGCTTACTCATTTGCCAAAGACATAAACAGTAACTGCATAGCGTACCGGAATAGGTACTGTGTCAGTTTAGGTGAATTTTCTTTACTAGTAAATTGGACATCCCTGAGTGTGGACTGTTGCCAGATTTCCTGGTGATTAGTCATGCAACATGCATTGTTCGAACTGTAGGTTACGCTTTACGCTTATGACGGCTAATCATGTGATCAGTAGAAACAAATAGCTCTCTGTTCGTTTAGTGATGGTGATTAGCGTCTAAGTACGAAGCCGAAAGGCACTTGTTCTCGCCATCATTGCGATAACTTTTTGTTCTAAACCATAAATGGGAACCATCTAGTTACGGTATATTGGGGGTCAAAGTTCCAACTTTTTCACAAGTTTTTTTTTAAACACATGTTATTAATGTAGGATTTTTACTTTAAACACCTCCACGACCCCGTACTATTCAATCCATCCATCAGCACAATGTTTTGAGTGCGTTACATTGAGTCCTACGGTAAAACGTGATTTTTCACCCCAAAAAAAAAGTCGTTTTTCAGCAATATTTTTTGCGTAAAGTTACTTAGTTTGATGTACATAATGCTTGGTTGACGGCTTCGTTAAAGGTCCTGTTACAACCTGTATATTTAAGAAAGGTAACCAATGATTTACAAAATAGTTCTATTTTTTTTCACAATTAGAGATTTCTGTTTCCTGTACTGCTACAGTCATAAAGATGAAAAGCATAACAAAATCATTACTTTCCTGACACAAAATGGTTTCAAATACTGATCACCGAAGTGAGGCATTTCAAGACAGTAAGCCCTTTAACAGGCATAACGATCTGGGAATCGGAAAATTATACCATAATAATGAAAGTAAATTTCATTTTTTTTTAATGTTATTTGAATATTTAATGAGTGATTGATAAGTCTTTAAATAACCTTTGTACAAGAATATAATACCTACCAGGAACACATTATTTAATTAATGAGCTGAAAAATATGAAGGGAAAAATGTTCCCTTTGCCTAATAAAGGGAACAAAGTGATTTATTAGCTGGGGGGTTACAATGACGTCTTAATGCAGGAGTAATTCCAGTGTGGGAAAGAGACAGAGCTATGCAGGTCGTCTAGCGCCATCTCTTTCCCACACTGGAATTACTCCTGCTTTATGACGTCATGGTAGGCCACCTGTACCGATCATAGAAAAGGCAAAAAGTATTGAATTTAATAAAGAGTTAATTTACGTCAATCCTGTTCAATGTCGTCATGGAAAAACGAAACTGAATGCGATTGTCACTTGTTTAGGGATCTCTGGATGCCATTTTACGCCTTCTTATGTGGGGAATTTCCAGTACCCATTTCTTTATATCTTTGGCAACAATTTTAGGCAAAACAGCTGGACGTGGCAGTCTTTGTAGTTCTTTTGTTCTAGTAACAACGTTAGGATTACGTTATACACCTAAATTGTATGTATCTTTTCGTGTAAAATTCAGAGAATTGTGTTAAACGAGGCGAAATGTGTTGAGACGTAAAAGTTTCGGCATTACTTTGTAATTTGCGATTGTTCAATTTTCAGATAGAAATTGTTTTTGACTTATTGAATGATTTTTCCAGTTTTTTAAACATTAAGTATTTAAGACGTTATTTTCGTAACACATTCACCTGGAAAAAACCTTTTTTTTTAAATCATTTTCATTCCGCTCCCGTATACGATTCTGTGAATCTTGTAATTTATTTGCGTAACAAATTATCAGTATATAAAATAGTGCCAAAGCACGTAGTAGTAAGTACTTTGGAACTGTTGTTTCTACCAGTAATGGCTAGCAAAAACACTTTTTAAAACTATTTGACGAACTGTATGATTGTATGAATTTTATTGAATACATTTATTTACCTAATTTACAAACTATAAACAGACTTAAAAAAATAATAAAAATAAGTACGTTATGTATAAAAAGAAGAAAAGAATTAAAAGGCGTCAAAAAATTCGTCCGCATGACTATCAACGGCAATAGCGCCCAGGAGGCTGGCAGCATTGCCACTTTGGATGGCAATGCTAATTCTTACAACTTGTCGTACTAGCAATCGTACAACTATCACACAATCACAACTCAAACCAGATACGTGATGAGCCAACTACATGACGTATCAAAATCTAAATAATTTCTATATTTAACTTCTATTTCGTAGTTTACGCGGTTCCTTATAGTAACATCTCGTGCGGGCAACCATAGTAATAAATATTCAATGATTTATCATTCAAATACATAAATCAATGCTGGGCGGGATTCCAAATGGAGGTTATTTGTTTGAAGGGAGAGTACTCAAGTGGGTTTTGTATTACAAATTACGTGTTTTGTCCGTTTTGATAGTGTCCGTTTTTGCGTCATACTCATAACGTGGTTCAACAATGACGTTTACAATATTGACGATAGCTTATGTCAAGCTAATACATTTTTATAACAATCCTTTTTTTTATGAATGTAATTTTGTTTCTCTGTTTAGGTCAAATCTTGCAACTGAGTTTTACGGCAGTCATCTCCAACAGATTGAGCTGAAATCTTGCATACACGTTCAGTTTGGATGACAATGCATGGTTAGCTAAGTGGCGTGACGTCGTTCAAAATCCAATTTTGCGGAGTCCCAAAGATGGCGGACTAGTTATTTTTTATGAACGCCTTGGTATGGGTATCAATTAAAAGGATTTGCTAAGAAGAATTCGATAAAAAATGACGTCACAGCTTTATTAAAAGCTTGTTTTTAAAAATGTTTTGTTACTATACTTTTCCATCGTTGTTATCACATATACTGACGCCGCAAGCTACAACAATCTGTCAAATTTCTTTAATAGATTTTAAACTTTATCGCTAAAGCATTACGTTCAAGGTTGATTGGGAAAATTTGACAGTTCGGGTAGCTTGATGTGCTGTTGGAAGTGGCCCTCAACAAGTCGGAGGCCATTGCTTTTCATGGCCCCCGACGGGCGCCGCCGTTGGGATCACACATTGTGGTCGGTGGGGTCCGGATCGCTGTCGAGTCAACCATGAAGTACTTAGGATTGGTGCTCGACAGCCGTTGGGACTTCGGCCCCCACTTTCAGCGGCTGGTGCCCAAGTTGATGGGCGCGGCGGGCGCGCTGTCAACGCTGCTTCCCAATCTGGGGGGCCCGAGTACCGCCTGTAGGCGGTTGTACGTGGGGATCGTGCGATCGATGGCCCTTTACGGGGCCCCGATTTGGGCGACAGACCTGACGGCCCGCACTATCGCGGTTCTGCGAAGACCGCAGAGAGCGATGGCCGTCAGGGTCATTCGGGGTTATCGCACGATCTCCTACGAGGCGGCTTGTGTACTGGCCGGATCCCCGCCGTGGGACCTGGAGGCGAAGACCCTCGCCACACTGCACCAGTGGCGCGAGGAGGCCAATGATTGGGGCGAGAGGCTGGTGCAGCGACAGATCACGTTGTACCGGTCTCAGCTCCGACAGGTCATGGTGGCGGAATGGCGGGGGAGGCTAGAGCTCCCTACCGCCGGCCTCGACACAGTCGAGGCGATCCGGCCAGTACTCGACGACTGGCTCGGGAGGAAGCACGGCTCCCTGACGTTCCGGGCGACGCAGGTGCTCTCGGGGCACGGCTGCTTCGGGAAGTACCTGTGTCGCATAAGCAGGGAGCCGGACGCCCGGTGCCATCACTGCGTCCATTGTCTAGAGGACACGGCGCGGCATACGCTGGCCGAGTGCGCCGCGTGGGATGAGCCGCGCCGTGCGCTCGTTACGGAGGTAGGAGGAGACCTGTCGTTGCCGACCGTCATTCGCTCGATGGTCGGCAGCGCAGAGTCCTGGGACGCGGTGATGTCCTTCTGCGAAACCGTCATGTCGCAGAAGGAGGCTGCGGAAAGGGAGAGGGAGATGACGAGCTCTCGCCCCTCCCGCAGCAGACGCACCGGGCGTCGGCAGAGGGCGGACAACGCCCTCTTCCGGCCCCCCTAAATAGGTCCAGGGGCGACGGATTCGGGGACATCCGTCGCCCCCGATCATACTGGACCCGAGACGGCGGCGCGTAGTGTTCCACGCGCGCCTCTCTCAGACTTAACGGGAGGAGTCTTACACCTCACTCCCCCCCGGGACGAGGCCCGCAGGTCAGGCGGGCCGGCACTAGTCTGGGGCAGCGGAAGTCGCATCAGATCCCGTTGCCCCCCGACGCAAGTGTGCGAGGGAACACCGGTGTGGTTTTAGTCAGTACGAGTCTGACAGACCCCTCCGCTCTCCCCTGGGCGGAGGACATCCATTGAGGATTTCCACATCGAGAAAAAAAAAAAAAAAAAAAAGCTTGATGTGCTGTCGTCTGTACGTGCCCGAATATCACTTTGTCAGACCCTCTGTATAGCCCACTGTTTCTTTTGTCTTGTCGTTTTCTTTATTTTGTGGTCGTTAATTGAGATTTTGTACTGGTCTAGTTTTAATCTAGATATTAATAAGGGTTACCTTGGCGTGTGCCGCTAAGGGACGCAGCTTGGTTGACCTCAGATACCTAGCACCATTGATATTAATTAATATGACATTTGAAGGCTATTTAGTACCTATTTAACACAAATTATTAGGTTTTATGGTATTATATCAACCTATGATATTATTATTATAACTAGAAGACGGGATATTTACCATGTTTATTGTTTTCTTTGAGTTCCCGAGTTCCCGAGTTTATCCGTGATCATGGTGCTTGCAATAGCGCCGAAATATCGGGAACTCAAAGAAAACAATAAACATGGTAAATATCCCGTCTTCTAGTTATAATAATTTTAGTGACCATGAAAGTTTAAAATCTATGATATTATGTTCATCATAATGACGCAAATCGAAAAACCCTGGAATGTTATCCATATTTATAACAAAGTAAATAAGTTCTTGGTTGTAAAAAGACGATGACGTTGCGTAAACATGCGGTTTTTATGAGTTTAGATTAATTTATCTTTCTTAGTGTCTCTCTGTCTGTCTGTTTGTTAGTACCCCCTATAACATGACGCAGTTCTACATAATTTTGAACTAAAATACATGACTTAGAAAAATCGAAAGATATTTGTGATTTTAGAGACTATACCATAAAGAAATGGCATCGAGAGGAGTTCGTGGTTAAATAATAACATACGCTCGGGTCTATCTTCAGGTTAAGTCGCGCTTGCCAAGGTTGGTCCGTGGATAGGTGACCACCCATTACATACCGGGTTTCGACATAGCAAAAATGTGATTTCATGTCTCAGTGAGGCCATAAAGGAAAATAACATAATTGACAAGTTTTACTCTCTTGAATTTTAGAACCAAGGTTACCGACGTAGACTTCCATCCCGTATAAACAAGTCCATGTTGATGAGAAAGGAGTAAATGATGCCGTGACGTCTGTCAGGGGAGAATGGAAGAATAAAATGAGTAGCGCCGACACCAAATTGAATGGGACAAGGCCAGTGAGGTGATGTTAGACAAGTCCATGTTCAACAGCGTAATCCTCACATGTCGCTATCAACCTCCTTAAGCCAGAGACCGAACCATGTCGCCTGCATAGCTTAAATTATTGACACACGTGACACACAAAGGAAGACCATCGCCTGCTTTATGGCACCGAATAGTTTTTATTCTGGTGGTGTGGCCCCGTGGGATAATTTTCGTACTTCGCGGGCGAACCCGCGGTCTAAAGCTAGTGAAAGTATGAATGAATAATATCACAAGGTTTACATAAATTGTCTATAGGGAATAGTTGTGAATACAATTACTTAAATAGAGGTAAAGTATATCTGCACGATATGGCTAACGGTAAGGGGGCACAGGTTCCGTACGTCCGATTGAAAAAATGAAACCCTTTAGGATCACTCGTATGTCTGTCTGTACGTCTGTCACAGCCATTTTTATTTTATTTTAGGTATTAGATGGCAAATGTGGATGGCCAGCACCACCGCCTAGATAATATGTATTTTATAGGAGTTGAGGCTATTGCCATCAATCGGGCACAAATCCAGACTCCATGGTTGCTACTGAGAGATTCCTGATAGAAAAAAAACTGGAGAAGTGCGAGCCTGACTCGCGCACTGAGGGTTCCGTACAAACTTGTATGTTGATGGTTTGTATATCACGGAAATCAGCTCTCAAGATTCAAGATCATAAGCTCTTGTATTGTATTGTATAACGTGCTGGTGTCCGTAATTCCACGTCCAAAGCGCGTATTTTGCGTGCGGATTCAGAAGCTCTTAAGAAAAGGTCAGTCTGATTGAAGAACTTTTATTTTGCACTTAAAATAAGACTCTCCCATACACAAACAGACAGACAGACAACGAAGTGGTCCTATAAGGGTTCAGTTTTTCTTTTAGAGGTAACTTAAACTTTACCCGACATCGGAACCGATCCCAGGAACTCATACTCAGCAGTAACGCTCGCGACCACTCGACCACTGACGCAGTTAATTATTCAAATAGATACCACTCGAATTCCGGTGTTTTTGTGGTGTCGAATATTTTTCATTTATTTCGTAGGTTTTCATCTAATCGTTATTTAAGTATTCGTTATTTACCCATTTGGAATATTGCCAAATAAAGGTAAACGTTGGTAAAATGTCGACGAAAAAATGTAGCCAAACAGGTATAAAATAAAAGTAATCTAATAAGAGCCAACATTGTCCCACACCGTCGGCTCACGATATTCCACAATTCAAAGCTCGCTTGAATATTCCACCGTTTTCGAATATTATGAAATTAGCATATATTTGTAAGAAATATAAAGAAATAACGGTACAGATTCAAACGTATTTGGACAGCGTAAGCATTTTTTCACACACTGGAAAAAGAAATACTCTGAAAATATGTGTGCTTAATTCGAACGTAGGTAGTTGTGCTACTGAAGTAAAATTTGCTAGTTTTTTTAAGAAACTAGGTGTAAATATACCACAAGTAAATGAAATCTTTAAGTATTTGGTCGGACAAGTTTTTGAGCTGAATACACTAGATAAAACAAAAACTAACAGAGGTTCCGTATGGTGTCGGACGTAAAAGAATAGCACCATCCCATATCTTCCCGTGGGTGTCGTAAGAGGCGACTAAGGGACTTACCAGAGAATAGGCAGCAGCGTTCTCTGTGTTTTATAACAACCGTACTGCGATCGCCAACCTGCCTGCCAAGCGTGGCGATTATGGCAAAACCCCCCCAATGATGGGACCGAAACGTGGTCGCTCGCAATAGGCCTCATCAGAAAACTTAAAGTCACCCAAAGGGCAATGGAGAGGGCTATGCTCGGAGTTTCCTTGCGTGATCAAATCAGAAATGAGGAAATCCGTAAGAGAACCAAGGTTACCGACGTAGCCCGAAGAATAGCCAAACTTAAGTGGCAGTGGGCAGGGCACATTGCTCGCAGAACGGATGGCCGACGGGGCTGGAAAGTTCTGGAGTGGTGACCGCGAACTGGAAGACGTTGCGTTGAAAGGCCTCCCACTAGGTAGACCGATGACCTGGTAAAGGTTGCAGGGATCCGCTGGATGCGAGACGCACGGGACCGGTCAATGTGGCGACACTTGGGGGAGGCCTATGTCCAGCAGTGGACGTCTTTCGGCTGAAATGATGAAAAGAGGAAAGTCGCCAAAGGTGATGGATGGATAACTACAATAATTTTCTAAAGGGCGGACCCCAAAATCGCGAAAAAAAAATCAGCTGTTCCATGCATTTTATTGAGTTACGTGTCCTTACATGTATGGAAAACCACCCAACTAGCAAAAAAGTTATATAATATTAGAACTATACAACTAACAGACATGTAAGGGCTTTATAACAATTTTGCAGCAACTAAACAGTTGTAAAGTAGTATTGAGTTCGACGCATTAGTTATAATAATTTAAGTCTTATTAATGTGTCCTGTAAACGTCATCTCAATAATTTATATGACGGTCTCATAACGTTTAGTCGAGTAAACGTTTCAGTCAGAAAATAGTGATGCCATGTTTTGTAAATTTAGAACCTTTTATTCAACACTTAAATAACAAACTGTTATATAACGATTTTATAGTTAACTATTATAGAATCGTCATAATAGGTCGTATATACCACCTTTAAGTAACTTTTAGGTTGAAACGTTATTCTAATATAACTTAAGAACCCTAATTGCAACCGTCATGGTGGACGCCATAGATGATACAAAAAACATGTATAAGACCAATAGTTATATAGATGTCTAAATGCAGTCGCCCAATGTCTATTGGCAATATGGCGGAAATTATTGATGACAATTATGTATTTTATTTTTATAAATAATATTGAAACACCAATATTATGGAGGCCCATTAAAATATTAACGAAGATAATCATACATATCATCGAAAATTTTAAATTCCCAACTAAAAGGCACCGCTCGTCATCTTCCACCACAATAAGCTTTCTTTACATTAAATTAATAAATAATATTAAAACATTTGACTTCTACTTTTTTTTTAAGTTTTATAACAACACAATAGATTGTCACACAAATTGTCTAGCTTGTACCACAGACCGACCACCAGCATAAGAAAACGTCAATACGATGATATAGTTACATAAGAGTATTACTAGAAACTATTATAAACTATTATAAACCTTACTAGTTAAACTTACAATGTCTACGTGATTTTTACTAAACGTTATTGTTGCTGACGCGACTGCAAAACGACTCCTACACGATTAAAATGTTGTATAATCTGCGCCCAAACCCCCGTTATATTTACGTATAAAAAACTATTATAAAACCATTTTAATATGGCTGGAAGTTAAATAAAAAACGTTATTGTACCATTTATATGACATGATTTTGCTACTTGGGCATACAAAACCAGACACCAATAGAGATAGGCAGTCGCTCTATGTAAAATATTAGTATTCCGCTGCATCTGGTTAGACTGGAAACCGACTCCAACATAGTTAGGAAAAGGCTAGGCATATGAGTTAAAGTAATTAAAGTAAGTAATGACTGCGACTCAAAGTTACTTAGTAACTTATATTCAACTATAGGTAGAGTAATTTCAAGGCTACACTTTGAAGTCTAGGTCGAGTAACTGCGCAACAAATGCTATTAGATTCTCTTTCCATCAAAGCGGTTAAGGGATTAATTGCATTAGGAATATGCGTGGCGTCGTTCGTATTTGCACTCTGCTTGTTACTATCATGTCATGACAAAAGCCTTTTACTTCTGATAGTGCTAACCCAAAAGCAACCTTATTGTTACTAGCATGAAGATCATTTTTATTTTGACAGTGACGCTAAAATGTATCTCATCATCTGCTTAGCAGTTTCCCAACTATGTTGGCTGCCACAACCCAGTTAATACTGGGTAATACGAAAGCCCTTGCTAAGGCTGGCTTTCAGACTTCGGGCCACTGACTACCTGTGACTGTCAAAGATCTACAAATGAGAACCAATATATCTAGGTGGATATATTGAAACTGAAAAGTTGTTTGTCGGAAGGCGCTTATCTCTAGAACTTACAGTCGGATTTGGAAAAACTTTTTGAATGTGGTAGTCCAATTCTTGAGGAAGGCTATTTAACATCACGCTACGATCCTCAGTAGCCGAGCAAACGGATAAAACCACTGGATGAAATAACATGTGAATGGATGTACTTTTTCTATCTACTACTCTGTCTTTATCTGACTGGCCATGGCAATTTATTGCCACGGCATAAGCATTCATGCAGAAACTCACTTCTTTTTACTACAATGACAGGCAGAAACTATAGAATGCCACCTGTTACGAAGACACCTATGAACCGATTCCTGCCGGCTTTCCTTCGGGAACAAGGTACTCTACGTAGTGTCTACTGTTGTCAAATAGTAAATTACATCAACATCTGCGGGCATCACAGTACACCTTTTTCCTTCGACCACCTTCATAATACCTGGTCATAAATGCGCCGGTTTCAAGTACAACGCACCTGACCTTTCTGAAGAACAGCCTTATGCCGTGGCATTGCTACGGCTTACAGTTCACTCGGCTACAGAGAAAATGAAGTGTTTTACTGAATTATGAATGACGATAGCTTAAAGGATGATATAGCAAGAAAGGAGGTGTCTGATGAGATGATGAGAAGTATGGAAGAAGAAGACATGCTGCGCCGACCCCAAATAAATTGGGACGAGGGTAGGAGAATGATGATGATTCTTAGTTAATATTGCAAACTATTGTATAGAATCTGGTTCTTCTAACCTAACAGACAGATGTGTTGCTGGGGAGTTTTTTCCGCCACTTCTTCTTCCCAGCTAAAACACTAGGCAGTGGCGAAGGGCGCGTTTTGGGGGACTCTCTCTTGTAAACTTTGACGTTCAAAAAGTGCTGAGTATCAGCCTAATTTGAATAAATGATTTTTGATGATGATAGCTTAAAGTGTAAGGCTGAAGTATCTGCAGAGGGATCCCCTGGGTATGACTGGGTACCCACTCTTAACTATCTTTACCTTTGCGTAACGGGCTGTGAAACTCGGAGGGAACTCGGTAATAGATGGTCAGTTATCCACGCACCGACCTTGGTAAGCACAGCTTAACCTTGAGTTCAACCCGTGTGGCTATTGCTATTCAGACATTTAAGATACTGCAGAGAAGAAAGAAATGCTCAGATAGACAGTCGGTCCATGTGAAATATTACTAACTATTTATAAACTATTTTTCGAAAATACTAAAATTTACTGTAATTTTTTAAGAGTGTTGCCTTTTTTCTTAAGTGAGTTTAATGTCTTTAAGGGGACCTACTAGGTCCTGAGTTATTTTAGTTTTCATTATAAGCGCTAATCTTTTTTCATAAGACTAAAGTTATTTTACTCCAACTCATGGAGTTTATTTCGAAGTGGGTTACCAAAACACTCCCTAAGATACCTCCCTGGAAGCCGACCCCAACATAGTTGGGAAAAGGCAAGATGATGAAAGAGAGATAGAAATGATATAGGAAAATTGAGATCTATTTCTCAGCCTATGCCCAAAACAGGTATGCAGGGTGTGACAGTTCATACAGACAAAAAAAAAAAATTATCAGTGACGCGTTCAAGCACTTCGACACGTTTAACTAGAACCAACACTAACCAGTCGGTTATAGCAAGTAGATTACCTCCAATCGCCGTAAGAATCTTTCAATGTCTTTGACCATCGACAAGGCTAACAGTCAAAGGTACTCCGTACTTCCTGTCCTTTCATTGTTAATACACCTCAGATTTTTCAGTGACCTCTATTCTGATTTACATAAGGTTTATGGTACTGGTAAAATACCTGTAAAGGGACTACCTAACTAAACATCGTCACCAGTTAAATTATTGGCACAAGCTTTTACCCACGACTTCGCTCCCGCTATGATACTATGTGTTACCAGCGACATTCGTCAGCGTAAATTTTTTATAAAATATTACTTCCCAATTTGAATTGGGTTTTGTTCAAAATTTCAAGGATTTTAATGTTTTACACATCAAACTACATCAGCTATCTACCCGTAAAAGTCCCATCTAACTCCTCGCCAGCCGTTTCGGAGATTAGCCGGGACAAACACAAAGTCAACAATTTAAAAATAGTTTTTTTGTTAAATTCAGTAAAAAGCTGTTATTTTGAAATTACAAGTAGACACTTCAATTTTATTTATTTGTATAGATGACACTCTGGAACAATGCAGCAATGTAGCTTTCTATTGGTGAAAGAATTTTCGGAGTCGGATCAGTAATTCCGAAGATTACCCGCTACATCTAAACTTACAAACTCTAGCGCATTATAATATTTAGTATAGATAAAAGTACTAATTATTTCATCATATTTGTGGTCAATGTATTAAATACTTGACATAGACAGAATAACCGATAAGTTGGTTACTAATCCCATTTATTTCAATTATCTAATTCCAGTTGTTACGGTAATGAGAAGCCTGCCAATTTGATGTTACGGACAAGGTCATGTACAAATCCGTAGTTTTCATTCAGATATTTATTTCCCGTGTTTAGTCAGATAGAACCAGGTGTTAGTCCTTCAATGATCACAAAGGCTGAGAAAGAAATTTCTTCACGTTAACACTGGTGTGAATGTTCAGTGTGAAGGTGGGTCGGTCGCACAAATATTGAGTACTAAGAATAACTAGAATTTTGCACACCAAATTATGGCAGAACATAATTTCAATTTGCATAATAATTTAGAAAAATAAAGCTACAACTAAGTTCCAAATTTAAAAAGTATCGATAAAAAAACTCACCTTCTGTTTTTGAAATTCAGATTACAAATTCATGATGAATGTATTCACTCACAGAGTAAGTTTTTACGGCTGTCCACGTGTGGCTTAGTCCAACGGGACACTGGGCCGACAATAATGTAAGTGTACACCACGTTAATCGAATTTTCAAAGAGGGCTCGCCGGTAGTGATGGGACAAACTGTCGATGAAATGTCGATGCATCTTTTTTTGGATACTTTATTTTTTTTTGTTTTCAATGTATACCTATTTAATAACGTAATGGTTTGTAAATCCATAAAATTAAAACTTTGTAGTTTTATCTAAAAAAATAGGTGTATCTAACATAATTGTTATGGCCGAGACAATAAATTTCAATAATACTTTTGGCAAAAACACGATTCGATTGAATCGGAAGGTCGCAGGTTCAAACCCTGCTCGCACTAGAATTTTTCTTTCCATGTCAAAAACAGCTATAGTTCCCTACGCAGGGTTTGCGTATAAAAATATTAAAAATGAATCTCAATCTTCAAATCGATCATTTACAAGAAAACATTTATACTGAAAATCTTTATTTTACTGTCGACTATCCAAACAAATGAAAAGTCGAAATCTTTCAATAAAGGAAACGTTGCATATGTTTAAAATAACACTTTTATATTGAATCATAAACATTTTAAAATCATCAAAATCCAACGGATATCTAAAGCATTTATTTTTAGTTTTGCATTTGGTAAATTAAACAAACATTGTTCCGACAGCTATTACTATTTACCTAGAACAGAATGTTTCAAACATGATATTTCATACAATTTGGATTTTAAAATATTTTTAATTTTGTATTAAAATATGCATGTGTCTTCAATAGAGTTATGTTACGATATATTTCCTTGTCTCCTACAATATTAAGTAAATGACACAAATTCATCTATTAGGTGATTCTATTATTAAAGGATTGAATACTTTTGAAGTCCCTTTGGTCGATTGTTGCAAAAAAGTATACCTAATTACGGGTAGTTCATCATTATTTACAATAATCGGTCTAATCATTATCACAGATACGAAAAACCGTAAACAACACGAAGAAAGTTAGAAATAAAACTATTTACTTTGTCGATTACGCCATATTTTTGCTGTTTGGCTGGTCTATAAATTAGGATTTATATATGTTACCGGCCAAACCCGATTTCAGGTCAAACTAGTTTGTCCTAGGCCAAACCAGTTCACGTGTTTATCGTGTCAGGATACACTTACACAAACAAAGTAATTACAATGCGCCCAACTTTGCTGTGGGGCTCATCGGCCTTCTATGCGCCCTCAGCTCGCGGGTCGTCACAGTTCTAACCTAACCTAACCCATTTAGTCAGAGTGCCTAGTTTGGCCTAGGACAAACTAGTTTGGCCTGAAATCGGGTTTGGCCGGAAACATGTACATAGATAGATGATTAAGTATAACTTCAAAAGTCAATAAGTCTAACTGTATAAGTAATTTCCGATGTAGGTCACACGGCTGCCAAGCTCAAATGGAACTGGACTGGCTACATCTGTCGCTTGCCGGTGGAACTATGGGCTAAAGTAACCAAACAGTGGGTCCCAAACAGCAGCAAACGGCAACGTGGGTCCAGAATGAGATGTCGGAACGAACTCGACTTTTTTCACAAGGATTGGCGAATAACAACACTGGATAGGGATAAGTGGAAAGAGTGTAGGAAGGCCTTTGCCCTACAGTGGGACGCAAAAGGCTAATAATAAATAACTGTATAAGTGTTTCACACAACGTTATAAATTATAAAATCACATCGTGCGAAAAAATATCTACCCATCGTATCACATCAGCCACCTCATCCCATCCCTAGAGAAAGTTAATGTCATTAATGTAAGTCTGTATGCCGCCACATCGCTTGTTGAAGTTGTACGAATCGCGAACATCCACACCAGCGCTTATTAATTGATATATTAAGTAAGACTAACTTGTTTGTTTTCCTTTTCGACAATGGTACTGTTTCAATGGTATTGGGTCTTCTTTTTTACCGTGTGGTTAGTGCCTAACCTGGTGTCAGAGTTTTTTATGACCGGTCCTGAGTTTCTCGTATGACAGGAAATTCTCGCGACCTTCAACCGGTTATCCATGTCGACACCGCTATGTGACCGCCCATGGGCTTCTGACTTGGCTTTACATGCCGTCGAGAAATATATCTCTCAGGCATGCTGGTTTCCTCACAATGTTTTCCTTCACCGAAGCAAGTGATAATTATACAAGACGCACAGTCGCACATGTATCCGACAAATCAGAAGTGCGTGTCTTATGTTCGAACTCAAGACTTTTCAGTCCGACGGTCACACACTAGGTTGTCATTGCTTAAACTATTATTGTTTATTGGGTGTTTTTAACGATTTTGGAGAAGTTACCTTGCAAGAATGTTTTTTTTCCTAACCTGTACCAGCCTTGAACAAAAACCTGCTTCTTTCTAGTCTTTCCATTTTTCGCGAGACCGTACATTCTTCTTCTAATTTTGACGGAACTATTGTAGTGGTTGAGGTTGATCGAAAAAGTAAATCATGGAAAATGCCCAATTAAATGATTAATAAACAAGACGAAGAAGATTGGCCCTAAAATTGAACCTTGTGGAACTCCTTGCCCTATTTGTTTTAGTCCCGATTTGTAAATTTTCTCATATTTTTCTTTTTCTACTTTCATATCTACAGATTGCTCACTATTTTCCAAGTAAGTCTCATCACGTTTGAGCCGACTGCACGATGACTTATAATTCAGATGAGGAAACTTTGCTCATCCTCTCGAAAGAGAACATTGTACTTTGTGTTTTTTATTTATTTATCTATTTGGGGTCGGCGCAGCATATCTTTATCTTCCGTGCTTCTTCAGGAGTCGTCATCTTAGTGATTATCCCTTACGTATCACTAACTCATAAATAACATAACATCACGCCTGTAATCCCCGAAGGGTTAGTCAGAGGTGTAACCAATTATACTACACCCACATTTCTCCAGTTATGTTAGTCCCATGTAACCGGGGCGTAAATCCATACTCCGTTGATGCTATTAAGAAAATTCCTGATGGTAAAACCCAATAACACTTTGCTCGACCCGGGAATCGAACCCAGCACGACCTCATGCTCAGCAGTCATACTTGCGACCACTCGACCAACGCGTCAGCTTCACTAACTCGCAATGAAACTTACCTTTTAAATATATAGCCAAGGTTAACCTAACCATTTTTTAAGAGCGGCGGTGGCCCAGTGGTGACGGTCCCGACTTACAAACAGTAAGCCGTGGGTTCGAACCCAGGCAAGCGCATTATTTTGTGTAATTTATTTCATCACCACTGCTCTTAAAACGGTGAAGGAAAGCATCGTGAGGAAATCGGCATGTCCTAGAACTAAAGATTCGAAGACATGTGAACAACCCGCACTGGGCCCGCGTGGTGGATAGCCCATTCCCTCTCATAGAGAGGAGGCCTGTGTCCCAGCAGCGGGAACATCACAGTTTGATTACGCAAGCTAACCATTTTCCTGTACATCGAAGCCCTGCTTAGGTCGTAGCAAAGATCTCACTTCGTGGACAGCCATACTTTCGCAAACATATTCTCAAGGCTTCTTTTATGAAAACATTGACACTTTATCTAAAGGACAAACGTTTAAATTTGTAATAACACGAAGTCTGTTTGAATAGGATCTGGCCATTTGTAAGACAAAATATGTCTTTTCGAAAGGGTTTACAAAAGTCAAGTGGTCATTTCAGGGGACACTTTTTGTTTGAGCAAGATTTTGAATAATTTTCATTGCATCGTTGGTCTAGTAGTCGTAAGCGCGACTGCTGAGCATGAGGTCCTGGGTTCTGTTCCCAGGTCGGGCAAAGTGTGACTGGGTTTTTCCATCAGGAATTTGTCAGGTGCAGCCACGGAATTTGGATTTGTGCCCGGCTGATGGCAATTGGTTCCCTATTACCTCTTTGTGTTTTGTCTGTGCAATAGCTTGGATTTATGTGATATATTGTACATGTTTTAAATACATTAATAAATAGAATGAGACTTAAACATATAACTGACGAAATATGGTTGTACTAATAAGTATTGTTATGTTCGAATAATTTTCAATGGGTCAGAATTGGAGGAACAAGGAACACTGTTTCCTTCAAATTGGTTTGGTTGAAAAAGATAAATTTAACTTGGGCTTAATTAAAGATGGGGATTGATGTCTTTCTAAGATGCTAGTTTTTGTATTTAGGTAGTCTTGGTATTTTGCACTCCAAAAAATAAAGTCCCGAGTTCCAAACAAAATGTTTAATAAATAAGTAAAATTAAGTAAGTTAGTTTTAAAGTTAATTAAAAAAAAAATATGTCTGTTTCTTTAGACCAAGTGTTACCTACCTATATATCGATCTAGACCAAGTAAAAGGGGAGTTCCTTACCGGTTCTTTTTCATACGAAATAACCAATTCTAAGGTGTAGTGTGACAGCGTCTGATGTTTTATTTTATGGATGTAGGTATACCTATGTGAAATAAATTATTATAAATATTGAAAGACGTATTTTGGTTAAACACAATAGCAAGAAGAACAATAATGCTTAAACATTTTAAGTTTTAGTTGATATTGAGAAGTTGGTCATTAAAACATAATTAGGCCCTAATTTAGAGTAGGGTTTTTCTCCAAATGCAATAGATATTATTATCTCCTAAAGCCATTTCGCTTACCCTTTCTCTCAGAGAATTTTCGCTGATATTGCAATACAGCACATAAATGCAGTGTATGTACACTTTCAAGAACGTGACTTTCACATGTCAAAGTCATTGCCAGCTCTCACGTAAGAAATAACTACTTGCTTACTGCCCAAGTACAGTTACGAGCACTAATAGGGATGTAAAAAGACCCTAAGCGAGCCAAAAGGCACTTGTTTTCCCCGTCATTGCGATATTTTTTTGTTCCGGATCATACCTGGGAACTTCTCGCTGGCCCCGCCTGTAGGGATGGCGCGGGGGCGGTGCGGCCAACGGGAGCAATTTTTAATTATTTTAATCAATTCCCGCTGGCCCCACCATTGGGGACACGGGCAGTGGGGCCAATAGGAATACACCGAACCTTCTAGTTACGCAGATATTGGAGGTCAATTTTTTTTAATACTAGTTTTTTATGTTAGTTTGGGCAACACGATACCCCTTGGTAAAACTGGTTAGCTAACTTTCGGGCCACTGACTACTTGTAACGACTGTCAAAGATCTACAAAAGACAGCCAGGAAAAACGGCTTAACGAGGTTTCCGAGGCACGGAGGAAACTCGGTATGTAATGGGTGGTCCCCCACCACGGACCAACCTAGGTAAGCGCGGCTAACCTGAAGATCGACCCGAACGGTTGTTATTATTTAGCCACGAGCTCCTCAATACTGGCAAAGAAAATTACTATTAAAAGGTGTTTCGGCTATATATATATTAGTGCTCGTGACAGACAGACGCCAGTTAATCAAGCTACCCGAAATTGACAAATTTTCCCAATCAAACTTGAACCTAATACTTTAGCGATAAAGTTAAAAATCAATTAAAGAAATTTGTCATATTGTAGTAGCTTGATGTGCTGGCGTCTGTACCTAACGGCTACACGTGGATACGTAAATGTCAGTCTAGACTCTAGGTAATAACCTCGAAGATAGATCCGTAGCAGAGAAGTTTCTGGGAAATAAACGTTGGTTTTTCAACCTAAAATATTTTACAGATAATTAACATTACTTTCCTTGATACCAGGAAAAATGTGTAAAAAAATATTCAATCAGTTTGTGAAACTCCGTCAATTGCCAATTTAAAAATTTAAATACTGGTATACAGAAATGTATGTTAATATTTTTTATTTGCCATGGATTTTTTTACCGGTTCTTCTCCATAGGAAACGACTAATTTGAACTGGACACCAGTCTTCTGACGTTTCATAAGTGAAATAAAATATTTTGTATTTGAAAAAATTATCCTTCCATTTTACCAAAATGTTTTGTTTTTGCTAGTTTTTCAAGCTAGTTGTTGCTAGTTGTTGAAGATGCGAATGCAGACCGCGCCGGGAGGTCGCCTTATAATACTAATTTGTCCTTCTCAACTGACCTTGATTGTGATGTTCTTCGGAAAGGTCAGGTCCGGAGTACTCGCAGCCGGCGTGTATGTAGACCAAGATGTATGAACGTGGACGAAGCGAAAGGAGTGTTTTATTGTAAATGTACAAAATAAGGTGATGAACGAATAAAGGAAATAATAATAATCTTTGTTTTAATTTTTTTATTATGGTGGCGTATTGTAGTTTCTGCCTACCTCTATAGAATAATAGAGGTGTATTTGTTTGAAGGTAATTCGTCCCTATTTCTGGCAATATTTGAGTATTTTTACAGGGTTTTATTTAACTTATAATGTTGGTATGTATGTTTGTTAGTAAAGGACAAATCTTGCAACTGAATTTTGAAACAGTTATCGTAAACCGATTGAGCAAAAATTTTGCATACACTTTTAGTTTGGATGACAATGCGTGATTTGCGAAGTGGCGTCATTCTAAATCCAATATGGCGGACTTGCAAAGATGGCGTACTAGTTATTTTTTATCAATTAGAAGTAGTTTCAAGACTTGTTGAGAATAATACGAGAAATAAAATGACATTACTCTAAAGTGCGTTTTTTAGTTATTTTTTAACTAAATATCATTATTTAGTAGCTGCCTCAAGACACGAATAGGACTTTTGTGTTCTTTTCAGTCAGTAAACATGCATTTTAGCTTTATTATCTTTGTATTTATTTATTTCCAAAACACTTGGCCTGTTTTTATAATTAGGTTTAGGTGTTAGTCATCATCATCATCTGCCTAGCCTTTTCCCAATTATGTTGGGGTCGGCTTCCAGTCTAACCGGATGCAGCTAAATACCAGTACTTTACATGGATCGGTTGCCTATCTGACCCCCACAACCCAGTTAGTACTGGGTAATACGATACCCCTTAGTAAGACTGGTTGTCAGACTTTTTAGGCCACTGACTACCTAACGACTGTCAAAGATCTACAAATGACACCCGGGACCAACGGCTTAACGTGCTTTCCGAGGCACGGAGGAAACTCGTTATGTAATGGGTGGTCACCCATCCACAGACCAACCTAAGCAAGCACGGCTTAACCTAAAGATCGATCCGAGCGGCTGTTATTATTTAGCCACGAGCTCCTTTAGGTGTTAGTCACACAAAGAAAAACTTTCATAGTTTTTCTGGGTGCTGGCACACCGTTCATTTAAATCTTCCAACTAAATAAAATTTACTAAAATAAATAAATATAAGTAATAAAAAAATTATTGATTCATAAAAGGTGTTACAATATTTAGGTATTACACTGATCCTGCACTAAGATACTCTGTGTCGCAGGATCCAGTCTCTTTCGACAAATGGTTTGACAATTAGCTGAGGAGACCGTGACTTAATAATAACAGCCGCTCGGGTCGATCTTCAGGTTAAGCCGAACTTGCTTAGGTTGATCCGTGGATGAGTGACCCATTACATACCGATTTTCCTCCTTGAAAACATGTTAAGTCGTTGGTCTCGGCTGTCATTTGTAGATCTTTAACTGTCGTTACAAGTAGTCAGTGGCCCGAAAGTCTGACAACCAGTCGTATCAAGGGATTTCGTATTACGCAGTAGTAAATGGGTATTGGAGGTCAGATAGGCAGTCGCTCCATGTAAATTGTGGTATTCAATAAAACCCAACCTTTGGAAAAGGCTGGGCAGATCATGGTTTGACAATATTAATTACATTATTCATAACGTTACTCTAGCTACCTAATATAAAAAATAAGCCAACCGATATATCCAAGTTAAATGCCAAGCTTTTTAAAATATTAATTTGAGCACAACCTACAAGATCTTTATGCAAAGTACAATGTCTTCATTGCTCGAACTGGCTTATGAAAAGGAATTCCAAAAATTTCCGGGTCGCTGACTGTGTTTAAAAAATAAACTGAGAGATTTTTTATTTACCTACTTCCTTCTAAATAAGGTCTTTAAAAACAATACGGTTTCCTTTTCTATAAAACGGATAACTCATTATAAAATCATGATTTCATGTATTGATTGACCCTACACACGAGTATTTTTAATTCTGAAACGTTATTATTGTCAAAGATAATATTTAAATTAATAAAATAAATAAAAATGGCCTTTATTTACTCTGACCTTCGTATATACAATATAGTAATTTTGAAAAATAAAATATAAACTACACTTATTTGTTTTCTACATCTAAACTTAAATTATAACTTAACTAACCTTAGATTATACATATTTCATTTCTTTATTTATCTTATCATCTACTAGGTCAGGCTGTCTTGAGACATAGGCCTCCTCAAGTTCCCTCCACAGTTGTCGATCCCTCGCTATATTCGTCCATCCCTTAGGCAGATCATCCTCCCATTTTTTTATCTGCCGTCCTCTGCGTCTTTTTCCGTCCCTTGGGTACCATTCAGTAAGTTTTTTGGTCCACTTTTCTGTTTGTGTCCTCATCACGTGAACTGTCCATTTCCATTTTAGGGTTCGTGTTTTTACTTTAACATCTGCTACTTTTGTGGTGTTCCTTATTGTTGTAGCTTTCATTTTGTCTTTCAACCTTAGACCCATCATGCTCCTTTCCATTCCTCTTTAGCATACATCTAGTTTGTATTCAATATTCTGTGTTAGTGGCCAGGTCTGGCAGCCGTAGGTAAGGCATGGAAGTATGCAGGTGTTGTAAACGGTTCTCTTTTCCGAGATGGGCACAGAATTATTTTTCATGATTTCCCTGAGTGACCAGTACCTTTGCCAGGTGTTGTTTACTCGCCTTTCTACTTCTTTCGTCGAAAAGTCTTTCACCGATATGACTTGACCCAGGTATACATATTCGGTTACGTATTCGATCTCACCTTCACCTTTCACCTCAATTTTGACTTCGGTCTTGTTTGTCATTAATTTAGTTTTGCTTGTATTCATTGATAATACCGCCTTTTAGATAATATTGAGTGTTTCTTAAATTTTTTGTTATATTTTTAACTAGGTACCTAAACTACGAGTATATTGTTTTAGGTATTTTAATTTTAAGTTTGCATGCTGAAGGAAGTCAGCGAAATAAAGGGTGTAATAAGACAATTAACGAAGCCGAAAGGCACTTGTTCTCCCCGTCATTGCGATCATTTTTTTGTTCTGGACCATACCTGGGAACCTTCTAGTTACGGAGATATTAGAGGTCAAAATTCCAACTTTTTTTTTTAAATACTACATTGTTTTTAAGGTTATAACTTTATTTTCATATCTCCATGACCCGTTCAGTATCCAATGCATCCTTCAGCATTGAGTTTTTCCGTAAAACGTGATTTATCTCAATGTAACGCACTCAAAACATTATGCTGATAGATGCATTGAATAGTCTTTGATTTATTTAAAGTAAAGTCATAACATTAAAAACTTGTGGAAAAGTAAAGTAAAGTTATAACATTAGAGCTTCGAACTCGAAAACACTCAATATCTCCGTAACTAAAAGGCTCTCAGTTTTGGTCCGGAACAAAAAAAATATCGCATTGATGAGGAGAATAGGTGCCTTTCGGTTTCATTAAGGGTACTTTTACACCCATTTTAGTAAGGTCCTTCCACAGAAAGAGTTTCAGCTTTTTTAAAATGACGTTGGTGTGGATTTTTCTTTCACTCAAAACAAAAATGAAGAAAATTCTACGTAGAATATAAAATAGTGATCTCAGATCAGAAATTTAGTTTTTCTCACTCCGTTGGATCCAATTTACTGGGGTTAGCAAAACTTTCTGATACAATTTGCGCCATTCTTGATAAGGCTAGAACTTTTACTAAGTTTTTAGTACTAAGGTCCCAGACATGAGGCTAAAAATCAGCCATATTGAATTACTAATACTGTTAGTCGAACGCTTAAAAGTTTAATCTTATTCAAAGTTGATGTAAGCATTCGTTAAAAGTCTTAAGTTTATTGAAAAAGACGATCTTCTTATAATTAGAGTGTTAATTTACTTAATGATTATGTTTTAAGAGATTTCAACAAAACTCTGTTATTTTAATGATCATTAGTACGTTTTGTGATGAAGAGAACAATTTGAATACAGGTACTTACTTAGGAATTTGATTATACAAAACTTTGTAGCCTACCTACTGTTTTCGTGTGTGGTTACTGATCTAAGTAGTTTTATTTCTGTAAAATATATAAACTAAAAAAAAATGACCTGGCGGCATTGCCACGCTGTATGGCAATGCTTAACCTTTGCCTAAGGTAAAAGCTAATCCTTGGGTCACGAGAAGTGTCAACGACACGTTTGGGTATTTCACTAAAAAGGTTTTGAGCGGCCCGAGGGTATCAACTCTAAAAAAAAACTAAGTATGCGGTAACTTAGTTTTGTTCTACTGGAATAAGTGAGGTTAAGTATTATAAAAGTGTGTCCCCAAAATTAATAAGCCTACTATCGCTTTTATTTATCTTTCCCAGAAAGATGCAAATGAGATGCATGCAAATTGGTTAACTTTTACGAACGTGACAAAAGTACGGAATAACAGAGGATGGTCAATTTATAAACTGTTTTTAATTTTGTTTCTCACAATTGTTGATACTTAATTTTTGTTGAACTTTATTGTTTTTAAAACAGAAATTGGACTCCAATTACTTTTATAAAAGTGCTAGCAGCTTTGTATTAATTTTTTTCTGTAAGTTTTGATGCAATTACTGGCCAGTAACAAGCGAGGTGGATTCTTGTCTAGTTGCCCGTTATAAGTAAAATACAAACTTGGCTAGCAGTGTAGTTTGTAGTCAGCCGTGAAACAGTCAGCCGTTCTCTTTGTTCCTGGAGAGGAACAGGTTCTTTAAAAATCCCATTTGTTCCTCTAAAGCGTTTGTGTCTAGAGGAAACTATTAGTGACTGTATTGTAGGTCAGATGGTTACTGGTTAGTGGCATAAAAGTTAAAGCCTCTAAAAACACTGATTCCATAGTCTTAGCGGCGCATCTGTAGGAGTTGGACTATACGGTTAATGGGCACTATGAGCAGCAAATAAAATCAAAAAAATATAGATTTAGAAAAAAAATTTGAGACTTAGCCGCACAGATAGAGATATAGATATTTCGTTTTTTTCGGAAATCTACCAATTTTATTGCAGTATTGAGTTAACCGTGTCCATCCATAAAGAAACCATTTAGAGTCTGAAAAGCATAGCAAACCGAAAAATATTCGACCATACTCTCGGAAGCTAAATGGTTTTTTTTATTTAGTAAAACTCCATAGCGCTCCTAAGGCCACACTCAGACCAATACAGATAAGTGCAAAAAAAAAAAAAAAGGCATTTAAAGATTTTCCACAGCATTGCAGCTGTGGGAAATCTTTGAATGTCATTTTTGTTTGATTACACAGCATTGCAACCAGACCAAATTCTCTTCTTCATTTCCACTACCCCACAAAAGACTACAACCAACAATACAGGATAGGTAAATAAATAAAAGGAACAAACTAACCAGATTGTGAACAGTCTACACAACGTTTACATAAGACCAGGTTCCTCCCGGTGTGCCTAAGTTAATTATAACAGACACTGGTGCTCAAACTTGTCAATAATATGGAGATTGTGAGGAGTGCAGTGTGTGTAGCGAATGCCTTTATAAAGTCAATTTTAGGTGGCTAACAAAGATTTGGGTAGTTAGATTTGTGTCTGGTGGGAAGATCCAGGATCTCAGGCACTGGTAAGAGTACGCGGTGTAAACGTTACGTCAGTATGAACGACTTTTTAATCGAAAATATAAGTTTCATATATGTCGGATTTTCAGGATTTATTCCATTAGGCTCGTACATCATGTGGGCAGACGATGGGTTTGTGCAATGATAACACAGTGGGTGCGATTTACCTACTGTTTCTATTAAACTAACAAATTACTTGAAATTACAATTTATCACAATCACACGGGGCACAATGAATCGGGTAAAGTTCCGGGACATCTCGACTCTGCTGCAATTAGACATTGAATGTCGTCCTCGCCACGAGCTTAAAACATCTCGGCTCTGTAGAAGCACGTTGTGGTGTGGGTAGACTTGTAAGTAGGTAGCGTGATGTAACCGCTGGCGTACTTGCGATTCATTCCAAGTCCGTACTAATGACCGTATCCGACACATATAATAATATAGTGATTTTTTGCGACTATCACAATAAATGTCATCCATAGACAATATGACTGCATTCTTAATATTATTTACATATTTATTTGGAACCAACAAACACATAATACAAATGTGTAAGAATCTGTGAGCAAACCGCTTATAGAACAGAAAGAAACAAAATAAAGAGAATTAAAAAAAACTAGCTCGAAAGAGACTTTAATATTATACGTGAAACGAGTATTTTTTATTTCAAAATCGTTTGTATTTTTGTTTTTGTGACTGTCTCGTTGGTTTAGTGGTCGCATAAGCGTAACTGCTGAGCATGAGGCCCTGGGTTTGATTCCCAAGTTAGGCTACGTGGTGGATTACACCCAAGTCCCTCTCACAGATGATAAATGTCATGTGTTCCAGTATTTGGAACATTATAGGCTGATATACTTTGCGTGTTTTTTTTTTTTTTCCTTTTTTTTTCCGGATGGGAAATCATCAAATGACCCCCCCCACTCTGGGCGGAGCGGAAGGGAGTGTCAGACTTGTACTGACTAAAACCCATCCATGTTCCTTCTTTGCCCTTTGTGTTCCAGGGCCACGGTATCTCTTTCGAACAGTCCCGCAGCCCTGGCAGGCATCGGCCCTTGCGGACCCCTACTTATTTGCTGACATCTCTTTGAGGCGCACGTGGAACACGAACGCGCCGTCGACACGGCCTGTCGTCATAAGACGGCCTGACGGCGAGCTGGCCCATAACTCGCCGTCCACAGGCCCGCGCCTACGGTGGCCGGGAGCCACCACGTGACCCCCAACGCCCAGGGCGTCTCCCGCGGCGACTGGGACGTGAGGTTCTTTCCCTCTCACGTCCCGCCACCTCCTTCACTAGCATGACTGCTTCGCAGAAGGAGGTGACGGCTTCCCATTCCCTCTCGCCCCGGACCATGGCTTGAACCAAGGCCGGACGCGAGAGACCGCCGCCGCCAATCGCCGCTACGAGGACACGGCGGTGCTCCGCCCAAGTGGGGCAGACCTCCATGGTGTGCTCCACCGTGTCCTCCGGACGATCCTCGCAGTGGAAACACCCGGGCGTTTCCTCCCGTCCGATTCGGTGCAGGAACCTCCCGTAACAACCGTGTCCGGTGAAGACCTGCGTCAGGCGGTAGGTGAGGGCGCCGTGGCGCCTCTCTAGCCACTCCTCAAAGAGGGGACTTATCGCCACTATGGTGGCGCGCCCTGCACGGGGTTGCGACAGTCGCTCTCTCCATATCGCCATGAGATCATGCCGGAGGTCTGTCCGCTGAGCGGCAATTTGCCGCAGCAGCGGAGTTTCCTCCCGACGTAGTGCCTCCGCGCGCCATTCGTGCAGGTGTGCGAGGACTATCGCCTCCATACTTTGGGTGCTTAAGTGGTCCTGTAGTGGACAAAATCACTGCATTAAAACTTGTTCCAAATAATATCCACCTTTATTATAAACTTTGAGCACCACATCGTGGGTGTCCAAGGGAGCGACATACGCCCGTCGATGTTTCCTCACAATGTCCGCATATTGCTCGCCGGACTTATTATTAGATTATTGTCACTATACCAATGTGGACACTCTGTTAAAATTGTACTTTAATGTACAGTTTGAGGTTGACGTTGTGGAGTATTTATGCATAGTTTACTAGTTATTTACCTACCACGTAAGTATTGCATATTTACTTCATTTTTTGGACATATCCGAATATATCATTATTACAGAAAAGCGACGTGTGAAGTGTAGCATTTGTTAACTGCCACCCTGACCTACCCTAGTGACATTTTGTCAATCATCGTTGGTTGACAAAATGTCACTCACACACACCATGGAGCAGTAAAAACCATAATTGGCTTACGATTATGGTAAGGCCCTAGTAGGATTTCTTTCTATGAGACTTCGACATCCGAACTGCATAAGTAACATTTTATAAACAACTGGCGACCCGCCCCAGCTTTCCACGGGTGCAATTAAATATTTAATAGTACATTTAAACCTTCCTCTTGAATCACTCTATCTATTGCTGAAAACTGCATTAAAATTCGTTGCGTAGTTTAAAAGATCTAAGCGTACAGACAGCGCGAGCGACTTTGTTTGTTCACTACATAGTATAAAACAAAATCACTTCCCGCTGTCTGTCTGTCCCTATGAATGCTTAGATCTTTAAAACTACGCAACGGATTTGATGCGGTTTTTTTTTAATAGAGAGAGTGATTCAAGAGGAAGGTTTGTATGTATATAAGGTCTATCTTTTCATACACGAAATATTTTAAGAATAACTTCTATAAGTCGTATCGCCATAGCAACCAGAAAAAAAAATTCCGAGTGCTTTTTTCTTTAAATTATTATAATTCTAAAATTTTTTGACACTTTTTGCATAATAACTTTACTCCCATATTCAAACAATGACATTAGGTAAATACGACGTAGTAAACTACCGTAATGGATGCTTAAAAATAAGGAGCCAGTGTTTATTTTGTGGGTCAAGTAATTTTAAATTATTTATTTTTATAATAAAATATACTCAAATAAAAAAAAATCCCTTGAAATGGCTTTGTTATAGCCGTTAGATGATTCCCTGAAAATATTTCGTGTATGAATAGTTAGACCACCCATTTATTTTATTTATTGCACCCATGCGAAGCCGGGGCGGGTCGCTAGTACTAAGTAAAGGTAAGTTTGTTTCGAATCGTGTACAGTCAGAGTAAAGTGCGAAGTTAAGTTTACACTTTACAGAAATAGAAAGCTTCAGGTATTCACTCAACTGTCTTCCGTGCTCGTGTTTGCGACTTAGAAAGGTCTGCACTGAACAAATATTACCTTTAACTTTGTAAGAGGGCAATGCAACTTTTCCATTGTATTCTGTGTATTTTTTATATGCTACCCGCATATGAGATGGTATCAGGACACTTGCGCGAAAGACATTTGCGCGAAGGACATTTGCGCGAATCCACATGCGCGAAAAGATATATGTGCGCATGGACTTTTGGGCGATTAGACTTTGGCGCGATTAAACTTTTGCGCGAATGGACTTTTGGGCGCATAGACACTTGAGCGAATGGACTTATGCGCGAACGGACATTTACGCACAAAGACACATGCGCGAAAGGACTTATGCGCGAATGGTTAGGTTAGGTTAGCTATAGAGTAAACATAACACTGAGGTTCTTCTAAATCGGAATCGATTGATTAATCTTTTTTGTACAAAGTAACAAAAATGTTCTACACATCAATATGAATTTGTCATAATAGACATTAAAACAACTGAATGACCTAAAAAATCGATATTAATGAAACCCAAAAGCTTGCACAGAGAGTAAAGTTATTTTGAAACATACGTTCAAATTCGATTGTAAATCGATTGAACAATAATTATATCTGGCAGCACTATTCATGGTAGATCTATCTGTCAAATCAAACAAATCAATAGCCGGTCGTATAACCGAATCCTTTATTAATTATCAGGAAAACAATTTTCCTGAGTATTTACACATTTAATATACGATATTACATATAATTACACCATAATACAACTTAATCACTAATTCAATTAAATTTTAAAATACGAAAAAATAAATTGACATGTCACTCGGGCAGTGTTGCCACTTCTCTCTCTCTATCTCATTGAAAATAAGAAATAATATGATGTTATGTTTACTCTACAGATTAACCGTAGCCAGTCGCGAGTTAGTATAGTCGCGGAAGTGTCCTTTTGCGCAAAAGTCCATTCGCGCAAGTGACCACTCGCGCAAGTGTCTATGTGCGCATGTGTCTATGCGCGTAAGTGTCTATGGGCGTAAAAGTCCATTCGCGCAAAAGTCTAATCGCTACGCGCATGTCTTTTCGCGCAAGTGTCCTTCGCACATATGTCTTTCGCGCAAATGTCCCAGATCCATATGAGATCCATGCCATATAAATTGAACCTAAAGAAACAACAAATTACGGTGAACAGTCGTAACTGACCTGGTGTTCAGAGTTTTTATGCCGCCCTTGGGCCTCTGACTTGGCTTTACATGCCGCCGAGAAATATTTCTCAGGAATGCTAGAATTGTCACGATGTTTTCCTTCGCCGATGCAAGTGATAGTTAATATGGTGGACATTAAAAAAAACTACTAATACTATAGAGTTTGAAATAATTACATGTCATAATGATTGGAAAAATACATTAAAAATAAAAAAATGTCTCAGTTTCTAGATTTAAAAGAGATGTGTTTATACACCTAAGTAAAAATAAACTTGTACGAATGAGATCTATAACTTGGCGTGTATTTAACGTCTGGGTAATTAATTTATATCCTTTGGGGCTGTTCTTTTTATAACTTGCATTCAAGGTAACATGGTGCCCAAATCTCCAAATGTCCTTTCATTTTGTCACTACTTTCACCATAGTAAAACTAATATCTAGTGTCGTTTGTCCGTGAATATCCCTGACAAATAGTTGCTTATCATGGCTCTGATTGATGGCTCCAAATTGCTTCTTAATATACGGATGTTCGTTCAGAAAGAACCTCTTTCCTCTGAAAAGTAGCTCTGAAATTGATCTTTTGGTATGAGGAAAATTAAAAATGTATTTGACTTAGTGCCGGATTTTCCTCTTTGCTTTATTTCAGGAGGTAGTCAAAGGAGTTTCGCTTTTTATTGATATTAAAAAAATCAATAGAGACTTTAAGTGTTATAAATACAGGGTGTAAACAGACCCTACACGAAGCCGTCAACCAAACATTCTGTACATCAAACTAAGTAACTTGACGCAAAAATTATTGCTGGGAAACGACTTCTTTTTGGGGTGAAGAACCATGACTTACAGTCGAACTCGATGGAACGCACTCAAAGCATTGTGATGATGGATGAATTGAATACAGGGGTCGTGTAGGTGTTTAAAGTAAAAATCTTACATTAAAAACATGTATTTAAAAAAAACTTGTGAAAAAGTTGGAACTTTGACCCCCAATATCTCCGTAACTAGAAGGTTCCCAGGTATGGTCTAGAACAAAAAAATGATCGCAAAGCCGGGGAGAACAAGTGCCTTTCGGCTTCGTTAAGGGTCTATTTACACCCTTTATAAATGTTGATGGATGGAGAGAGAAAGTCTAAAGAAAAGTTGAATGAATTGTCTGAGGTATGATATGACAGATATAGGAGTAAATGATGTCGTTATCATTTACTCCTTTTTTAATAGCATTCAACAGGTGAGTATGGAAGATCAAAACGTGTTCCACCGACCCCAAGTAACATGAAACTAGGGCAGGAAGATGATGACGTTAAAGATATTAATAGTGTACACACAGCGATACATCAAGCTATACATATCCAGTATAACATGGCCTCGCTTTATATAGATTTCCGATACAATGAGAGATCCGCATAAACTGGTTTTATATGGCTTGATTGGACGCCGTGCGTACGACTCGCGTAACCACGTTGTTCCGAAGAGATTGTATGCATTTACTTAGTAGACACTTGTGTGCTTAGGATATGGGTAGCGTTGGACACAGAAATAAAAATACCAGTATCGATACTGAAGGATAAGATAAGAATAATCCAATTGATGGCACGGCTGGCGCAGTGGCTTTTTTTTTTTTTTTTTTTTTTTTCCGGATGGGAAATCATCAAATGACCCCCCCCACTCTGGGCGGAGCGGAGGGGAGTGTCAGACTTGTACTGACTAAAACCCATCCATGTTCCTTCTTTGCCCTTTGTGTTCCAGGGCCACGGTATCTCTTTCGAACAGTCCCGCAGCCCTGGCAGGCATCGGCCCATGCGGACCCCTACTTGATTGCTGACATCTCTTTGAGGCGCGCGTGGAACACGAACGCGCCGTCGACACAGCCTGTCGTCATAAGACGGCCGGACGGCGAGTTAGCCCATAACTCGCCGTCCACAGGCCAGCGCCTACGGTGGTCGGAAGCCACCACGTGACCCCCGACGCCCAGGGCGTCTCCCGCGGCGGCTGGGACGTGAGGTTCTTTCCCTCTCACGTCCTGCCACCTCCTTCACTAGCATGACTTCGCAGAAGGTGGTGACGGCTTCCCATTCTCTCTCGCTCCAGACCATGGCTTGAACCAAGGCCGGACGCGAGAGATCGCCGCCGCCAATCGCCGCTATGAGGACACGGCGGTGCTCCGCCCAAGCGGGGCAGACCTCCACGGTGTGTTCCACCGTGTCCTCCGGACGATCCTCGCAGTGGAAACACCCGGGCGTTTCCTCCCGCCTGATTCGGTGCAGGAACCTCCCGAAACAACCGTGTCCGGTGAGGACCTGCGTCAGACGGTAGGTGAGGGCGCCGTGGCGCCTCTCTAGCCACTCCTCAAAGAGGGGACTTATCGCCACTATGGTGGCGTGCCCTGCACGGGGTTGCGACAGTCGCTCTCTCCATGTCGCCATGAGATCACGCCGGAGGTCTGTCCGCTGAGCGGTAATTTGTCGCGGCAGCGGAGTTTCCCCCCTATATAGTGCTTCCGCGCGCCATTCATGCAGGCGCGCGAGGACTATCGCCTCCAGATCCCATGGCGGCAATCCGGCAAGGAGGCTAGCCGCCTCGCCAGAGATCGTGCGGTACCCCCGGATTAGCCTTATGGCTATCACCTTTTGGGGCGCGTTCAGGTAGTGGGCGGCTTGCCGCCTCAAAGAACGCGCCCACACCGGGGCCCCGTAAAGGGCCATGGACCGCACGACCCCCGCGTAAAGCTTCCGGCAGGAGGCGTTTGGACCCCTCAGGTTGGGCAAGAGCCGCTTGAAAGCAGCCCCTGTCCGTTCCAGTTTGGGAGCCAAACGTCGGAAGTGCTCCACGAAGTTCCACCGACTGTCGAGGACGAGTCCTAGGTATTTCAACGTCGACCCGACGCCGATGGGAACCCCTCCTGCCATCAGTAGGGATCCCGACGGTGGCGCATTCCGAGGCCCATGAAAACACATGGCCTCGGACTTGTGCAATGCCACCTCGAGTCCCAATTGCCGGATCCTCTCCACAACTATCGCAACCCCGCGTGTCATGTTTTCGGCCGCCGCCTCGTGCGACCTCCCTTGTGCCAGTACCAGCGTGTCGTCAGCGTAGCAAACTACACTGACGCCGGTAGGGAGGTCGGCGCGCAGCACCCAGTCGTAACCGATGTTCCACAAGGCCGGCCCCAGAACCGAACCCTGTGGAACACCGCACGACATCTCTCGCCGGTTCCATTCTCCGCTCCGACTGGGGTAGATGACGGCTCTATCCGTCAGGTAGTCCCCGACCACAAGACGAAGGTAGGTCGGCACCCCGTGATACCGGAGTGCCTCCGCAATGCAGGTCCAGGGCATGGAGTTGAAGGCGTTGGCGATGTCAAGAGACACCGCCAAGACAACCCCGCCCCGGGACACCGCGTCCCCCGTCGTGAGGGCTCTCACGCGCATGATGGCATCCACCGTCGAGCGCCCCTTGCGGAAACCAAACTGGTGTTCCGCAAGATCCGGCCCCATCCCTGCAAGGTGCCCGGCGAGGCGGTTGGCAATGACTCTTTCAAAGAGTTTGCCCACCTCGTCGAGCAACACGATGGGCCGGTATGCGGACGGAGAGTCCGCAGGGCGCCCTGGCTTCCGGATTAGGACCAGCTTCCCCGTCTTCCAACGAAGCGGGAACTGGCCTCTCTCCAAGCATGCGCTTAGGAGCCCTTCCAGTCGGGGCCCGAGAGCCTCAAAGGCCAGGACCCAGGCTTTGCCAGGCAAGCCATCGGGTCCCGGGGCGGTATTTCTGGCTTTCAGCCTGCGTACCGCCACTCTCAGGTCTACCCCAGTCACCTCCGGAACGTCATCGTCGTCATCTGTGTGGTCCGCTTCCGGCACCGCACGCGGTGACGGAGCCATAGGCGGGGGAGGATGCTCCCCTCGCGAAGGGAACAGAACGCTTACCACGTCCTCCACGAGCTCAGGCCGGAGACTCTGCGTTAGCGGGGGGGCCCGGGTGCGGAGTTTGTCCCGCACCATCTTGTAAGGGCGCCCCCACGGATCTCCGTTCAGAGACTCCAGCATCTCCTCGCGGGCCAAATGCTTGGCCCGCCGGACAGCCTCTTGGAGGGCGGACTTTGCCGCTCTGTACCCCTCGTACAGCTCCGCCTCAATGGCTGCCGCATCCGGAGGGCGGATGCGGAGCCTGCGATGCCTGGCGTACAGGTGCCGCGCGGCAACGCACGCCTCGCGCAGAGACGTCAGCTCTTGCGACCACCAGTACACCTGACGCCGGGCGCTTCCTGGCCGAACTCGGGGCATTGCCACGTCGCAAATCTCGGACATGGCCTCCTGGAACCAACCCGCCTCGTTGTTGATGTCGGCAGGCCTGACCGGTGATGACACCCAGGATTGCACGATTGAGGCTTCCAGGAGGAGCTCCCGGTCCAGCTGCTTCAGCGCCCATCGCGGACCACTCGGGGCCTGTAGGACCGGTGCGCTTGAGGTCTGAGTGGAGACGTCGAACCGGATGTACCGGTGGTCGGAATAGGTCTCCACCCCCTCCATGACGCGCCAGTCGACGACACGCGGTGACAGAGCGGGGCTAGCGAACGAGATGTCCACCACCGACTCGCCCCGCATCCGCACGCACGTGGGGACAGAACCCCGATTTAGGACGACTAGACTTGTCTCCAGAGCCCAGTCCTCCACCATCCTACCCCGCACGTCCGTGTAACGAGAACCCCAAGCCAAGTTCTTGGCATTGAAGTCCCCGAGTACAAGCACGGGGAGGGAATGGCTTCCGATGACGACACTCAACTCCGTGAGGGAGTTGTGGAACTCGGCGAGAGTTCGGCTCGGGGAGAAGTAGACTCCCACTACAAAGATATCCCCGAACCGTGCTGCTACGCACCCCTGACCCTTCCTGATACTCTCAAGGGTCGGGGTACCGGCGGCGGCCGACGCAATTATGGTCACTGAGCCGCTATGGTCCTCCACCCAGTCATCCCTGGGCGGGACAAAGTACGGCTCAGCGACCACGGCGATGTTAATCGACCACTGCGCAGTGGCTGAGCGATTGATTGCTGCGTTGCGTGTTGCGGGTTCGATCCTTGCACGGAACAAATGGCCTACAGATAGTTATTCCGGGTCTGCTTGTTTATGTATGTGATTTTAAATGTTTGTAAATGCACTCACGGCACAGGAGAAATTCTTAGAGTAGGGCAAAGTTTGTTTAAAAAAAAAAATGTGTCCAGTTATCGACATTTGTTGTGTATAGTATAAATAGTGCATTTTGAAATGGAAAATCCATTTTTTTAAAGTTAAAGATAAAGATATATTTATTTTGTAAAAACATGAGTGGTTTGGTATGCACTATACAGGTCTTTTAAATAAAAATAAAGTTTTAACATGTTGTGCCCTATAGGAACGGCGTACAAAAAAAAAAATTAGGCTAATAAACTAGTAGGTAGTAACTTAATTTAAAAAATAGAAGCTTTTAAATTAAAATACTAAATTTACGAGAAATGGCTTATACAATAGGGTATATTAATTATTATAAAAGATATAAAATTTATAAAAATCTTAGGTTAAAAAAATAGTCGTTATTAACTAAAAATATTAAAATAAGAAATGTCGTACCTAACTTAATTGCCGATGTACCTGCTGTTTTTCCCTCGTTTAAAAATTCTGATAAGCTGTAGTAGCATTTCGCTAAAAGAAATTTTTTATGCTGTATTTTGTATAGTCTAGTATGATGGGTTTATGAGTAGAGGAAGACCAAAGAAACGATGGATGGACTGTGTAAAGAATGATATGGCAAGAAAGGAGGTGTCTGGCGAGATGACGAGTAATAGAGAAGTATGGAAGAAGAAGACATGCTGCGCCGACCCCAAATGAATTGGGATAAGGACAAGAGAATGATGATGATGATGATTTTGTATAGTCTAGTTGGTAACTGCTTAATAAGATTAGGGATTTTTTTATAGATAATTGGTGCCAAATAGAAAATACTTTTATGCATCAGTGCCGTGCTCGGCCTAACTATTTCTAGCTTATGATTGTCACGACGACTGCGGATGGTAACTTCTGACATTTTTTTAAATAATTTTGGATTCGTTTGAACAAAATTAGCTACTTCATATACAAATAAGGAAGGCAAACTTAAAATAGCATGCTTAATAAAATATGGTTTGCAGCTATCGGTAACTTTTAGACCAAACATAGCCCTAATGCACCTTTTTTGGGACTTAAATATAATTTCTTTATTTACAGAGTTTCCCCAGAATATAACGCCATACCTTAATATGGAACCGACAATACCATGGTAGGCAGTAAGAAGCGCTTCGGTGCTTATTGTCGGTGCAAGTTTATAAAGCGCGTAAGCCGCGGAATTGATTTGTTTGTTCAATAGCTCTGTGTGTTCTTTCCAATTAAGACTTTTTTTTAAAACTGATCCTTCTTCTTAGCGTGTCGATGGCAAATTTTTATTATATATGTTTGGCCCAAAATTCAGCTACGCAAATTCCGCTCGCTGATGCAGTCATAAGATCGTCAAGTGTGCAAGTGTTAGGGCATGCAGCGCAAGATGGAAGATGGCCCATTGTCTGTGGAGACACGCCGCATACACATTTGAGATCTGAGCCGACCATGAACCCCCATCTAGAGAGATTATCCTTGGTACGGCCGACTTGGGTTCGGGGTCTATATAGAGATTTCAAAGTCGGCCACGGCAAAGCATGTCCAGAGGGAAGGCTTTCAGACGGCTCGATGAAGCCGTCAGGGGGCTTAAGCAGCTCTCGCCAGAGATCACATCTCGCTGTGGAGGCATTACTATTCGATGGGCTAGCTAGGCCAACGCACCCAAAAAAGCTTTTACGGCTTTTCAGCCTCTGGGGCACTGGAACATAATTGTGCATTGGGTGGCGTGAATCAGCTTGTAGCTTTGTCTTCTCGGTGCGGCGGGCTATCGTCCTACGGACTTTTGGTGGCGCAATCCCAGTTAGTGGATACAGCATTCGTACCGGGTCGGTTTAAGGCAACCACTAATAATCCGGCACGTCTCATTTAGAGCTGTATCCACTAGATTAGCGTGGGCAGAACGGTCCCATACTGGGCAAGCATATTCTCCAGCGGAGAAGCAGAGCGCCATTCCAGTTGTTCGTAGAACTTGAGGAGACGCTCCCCATTTGGTAGATGTAAGGCGGCGCACTAAGTTATTTCGGGTATGCACTTTCATTTTTATAATTTGGTAATTATTTTTATATGTAAGCGACCGGTCTAAAGTTATACCGAGGTATTTCGGGTGATCACTATGGGCGATTGGTAGCCCCTGCCAGGAGATATTTAGTTTACGACCCGCTTGAAACAAACAGACTGATCCTTGATAATTGATATTGAGGTTTGGTGATGCTAGACGTTGACTAAAAAACATAACTTTTGTTTTATCTAGGTTAATTTTTAAACTATTGTTATTTAACCATTTAATTATTGATGATATTGTTTCATTAATATCGCTCTCATAATTATCTTTATTGTTAGAGTTTATGGTGACCGTACTGTCATCAGCAAAAAGTGTTTTTGGATAATTTGTTATTCTGGGTAAATCATTGATGTAAATAATGAATAGTAAGGGACCCAATACACAATATGCCCTGTAGGACTCCGTATTTCACTATTCGTTCTTCTGATTTATATATTTCTTCTTTTTTAGTTGAGATGTTTATTTTGTAAATTTCTGTATACTGTTTACGATTTACGATGTAGACATTTTACTTTTATGCCACAACGGTCCAGCCTCTGAAATTCTCATCTAGTCTTCTGACTGCCAACATATAACTCTTGGTTATATAATTTCCTAACAAAACACTGCGTCGTTGGTCTAGTGGTCGCAAGTGCTACTGCTGAGCATGAAGTCCTAGGTTCGATCCCCGGATCAGGCAAAGTATCATTGGGTTTTTCCTCCTGAAATTCTCAGTAGCAGCCGAGAGATTTACTTTGTGCCTGGCTTAAGGCAACAGCCTGACCCCCCGCCCCCTAGACGCCCCCTACTTTATGGGACTTAAACATTACTTTCGAAATATAGGTGTTAAGCCTCTGTTTAACTTTTCGGGGATTACAGGCATGATGTTATTCTATCGATATAATTTTTCATCTGCAATCACTGTACATTTTTCCCATCCCTATGTGTTACAGGATACGTGATATAAATCTCAGCTCGGCGCGTCCAGTTAACAGGCGTTAGCTTATGCAATATTATATTGATTTAGCGACCAGTTGTGGCAAAGTTAAGTAAGATGTGGCAGTGGCCTTGTGTAAGATAAACTATATTTTTCTTATTTGCACCCAGCAAATAAGATGATACATGCTTCGTAAGTTTTCCAAAAACAAATAAATTATGAAAATTAATTTATCTACCATATCTTTACTTAATTTAAAAACAAATGCATAAATCCACCAATATTTTGAGCAATCTTGATGTGGACTTCATAAATGTTGAACTATGTACCAACAAAAACTCTAAGATTTTCCAAGTACGAATATTTTCTAAGTAAATACTAGACACTCTTACCAAATTCACATCAAATCATCCTAGCTTTACTGACCCACGAGAACATTATCTAGCTAGCTACCCATACCATTCAATGATTCAACCATCCCTGCTCATTTACCATGATTAATCCACAATGCATCATTAGATGATGAAAGGCTTCAGAAATCAACTCTCATTAATCAGCCGGTCTCGATGTTTCACAATGGGGACTCATAGTCATAGGGGAAGTTTCTAGAGATATGTGGGCAGTACGTCACAGATAGATACTTCTACCATAGAATGGATATTATTATGGACCTGTGGTAACGTTATCGAAAAGTGTTATTCGATAGACAGCTTTCTCAAAACTCTCATCATCTGCCGAGCCTTTTCTCAACTATATCACTAGAAATGGGATATTTACCATGTTTACGGTTTTCTAAACAGTAAACATCCCATCCCGTTTCTAGTTATAATAATGTCAGTGAGCATGATAGTTTAAAATCTTATATACTGGAGTCGGCTTCCAGTCTAACTGCATGCACCTGAATACCAGTATTTAACATGGAGAGACTGCCTTTTAAAAAATCACTCTAGTAATGCCCAACATCTCTGTTTAGGAAACTGGCTGTAGGTTGTTTAGTGCGATCACAAAATGAAAATAGATCATCCACAAATCAGTATATGCGGAAAGTCAGACGCAAAAATCTAACTTCACTTAGATAAGTCGGAAGATATATGATGCTCCGTGGTCGGAGTCAAGATGTGCAGTTAGAACAACTCCAATACGAATAAATTACCAGTGGCGAAGGTTTCATACAACTCGATTCCTACCGGATTCCCTTTGAAAAATGGCAGAGTCTGCATTCTATAGACAAATAATATAATCACATTAAAGATATGTACTCCGGCTTACCTCTTACAGAAATCTGTGAAATATTGATGTGCCTCCCTTAAAACGTCACCAATAATCGGAACCTATCAAACATACAGCAGCTGGAAATACTAATTTGTCTAATAAGTCATATCGACGAAATCTCCCTGATGCTTGGAGTGCGCGACAGTGACAGCAGTTTCTTAAACACCATTATAGAAAAAGTTGATTGTCCTCTTGTGCGGTACTGAAGCAGTCTTCTTCGTCACGTCGGTCATTTCCCTTTTTTTAAATTAAACTGGTTTTGACCAGAACTCTGCCACCTCGACGGCGTTGGTGGTGGCCTCGGACAGGTCCCTCAAAGTGCACGTGGAATCACACATAGTGCAGATACTGTGTGCACACGGGTTTCAGGACAACAGTTTTTAATTACACGACTGCCCGAAAAAGGAGTGTTATGTTTTCAGGGTTCATGTATGTATGTTAGAGAGTTTCTTTATTCCACCATATAGTTGAGTTATTCCAGGTAATATAAGCTAGTGAACATTTTAAAACATATAAAGGTGGAGCCATGGTTCATGAAAAAAACGGAAATAGTTTGTTTTTTTCATTTTTGATTTTAGAAAATTTTATTTTAGATAAGTTTTACTAACATGGTTTTAAGTCATAACAATTTACGGTTTTTTATCTGATTTACATGCTTAATAATATCGTTCATAAACGCGCTACCTGTTTTAATATTCCAGGAAGTGGTGAAGACTGAATGATTTCCGGACCGTCTTTTGTAACAAGTTATTCAAAATGCTCTAATCATTGACCTTTTAAGATTCCAATCTTCGTTCCACAGATTAAGTTTGTGTCAGTAACCTTAATGATGTTGAATACTTGTATAGTTTCAAATAGTTTGCTTAAGTGACTACAAGTCCTTACAAAATCGTACACTTTCAATGATGCGAAATGCCTTCATCTCGGAGTAATTAACAACAGAGTTGACCAACTAGTGTAATTTCAACTGTCAAATAAACTAGTTCCGGTTTAGTTGAATATTCAATCATTTATTGATGCTAAGGATTCGGGGAGCACCAACAGCATTTTAAAGGTGATCGTGGAAAAGCCAGATTCTTCAGTTCTTCAAATCAAATCAAATCAAATCATTTTATTTGCATAATATGGGTTTTTCAGGAGATGTTACATTGTTTGTTGTTTCACCATACTCAGCCTATGTATAAGCATGCAAAATTTGGTTAATCTTACACTTATGTTAAAGTTCTTCAATTGCATTAGATTAGTCATAAGATTAAAATTAAATTAAAATGAATTTAGATTATTAGGTATACATATTTAAAATACAATGATGGTGAGTTTTACATTACATTACATTTACATTTATACTTTACATTTGTCTGTCTTTATCATTCATAAATTCGCTTAAAGTATAATATGCTTTATCTATGAGAAAACAGTGTAGTTTCTTCTTGAATAGCCTAACCTGATTGATATTTCGGATGTTTAGGGGGGTATATTGTTATAAATTTTTGGTCCCATACAAACAAAACTTTTGTATAAGAGCGCTGTTTTGGAATGTAGAACGCACAGCTGGTCTGCATGACGACGCCTTGTACGGTACTCAAATAATTCTGGGTGTGATTTAATAAATGCTGCAGTTTCATATATATAGATACAGGGCAGAGTCAGTATTTTTAGTTTTCTAAAATAAGGTTTGCATGAATCAGTTTGTATTAAGTTGCATATAGCCCTAATGCATCTCTTTTGCGCTCTAAACGCACGTTCCAATTCAGTGGAGTTTCCCCAAAAAATAACTCCATATCTGAGAGTAGACGATACATAACCATGGTACGCTGTCATCACAGTTGTTATATCAACGATTTTTCTGAGATTACGCAGCGCAAAGGAATATCTATTTAGTTTATTACATAAGAACTCTATTTGCTGTTTCCATGTCATTTTGTTGTCTAGATATAATCCTAGAAACTTAGTTGATTCTACTACTTCTATTGATTGGTTATCATAATTTATGTTTAAATTTTCTAGCGGAAGTCTTTGTCTAAAGTTTATAGCTTTAGTTTTACTGACATTAATTTTTAAATTGTTTCTTGTTAGCCAGTCAATTACATTTTTTAAAGTCAAATTTATTTTGTCATTAATGTCATCCTTATTATAAGCGTCAAAAAGGATAGTACTGTCGTCAGCAAAAAGAGTCATAGGATTGTTAGTAACAGTTGGAAAGTCATTAATATATATTAGGAACATAGGTGCTCCAAGCACACTGCCCTGTGGCACGCCATATTTAACATATCTCATGTCCGATTTGTATGTTGTCAAGGTTTTTGTTTTAGGACAGATTTTGGCTATCTCAGTTAGTTGTATTCTGTCAGTTAAATATGATTTAAGTAGTTTATGTACATTACCCCTAAGGCCAGTTGCATATAGTTTGTCCAAAAGAATTTCAATTTTTTCTTGGGGCACTGGACCCGTATGCACAGCTGCAGGTCTGATGCAGCGCTTTATAGGTTTATCCAGACTCCGTGACTGCTACCGAGAAATTCTTGATGGTATCACCAATAACACTTTGCCCAAATCGAACCCAGGACCTCACGCTCAGCAGTCACGTTTGCGACTACTAGACCAACGAGGTAGTCAGAGTTAGTTTATAATAAGTGTATTTCAGATACCTTTACTGTGATTCTTTCAGTTAATGTACTTCATGATTATTTTTTTATTCCTTAAATACTTATATTACTGGTGCACACTTGCACAGGCCTTCTCAGTAAGAGGGAGAGTCATCATCATCTGCCTAGCCTTTTACCAACTATGTTGGGTCGGCTTCCAGTCTAACCGGATGCAGTTGAATACCAGTATTTTCCATCGAGCGCCTATCCGGCGACACTTTTTTTTTTTTTTTTTTTTTTCCGGATGGGAAATCATCAAATGACCCCCCCCACTCTGGGCGGAGCGGAGGGGAGTGTCAGACTTGTACTGACTAAAACCCATCCATGTTCCTTCTTTGCCCGTTATGTTCCAGGGCCACGGTATCTCTTTCGAACAGTCCCGCAGCCCCGGCAGGCGTTGGCCCATGCGGACCCCTACTTGATTGCTGACATCTCTTTGAGGCGCGCGTGGAACACGAACGCGCCGTCGACACGGCCCGTCGTCATAAGACGGCCGGACGGCGAGCTAGCCCATAACTCGCCGTCCACAGGCCAGCGCCTACGGTGGTCGGAAGCCACCACGTGACCCCCGACGCCCAGGGCGTCTCCCGCGGCGGCTGGGACGTGAGGTTCTTTCCCTCTCACGTCCTGCCACCTCCTTCACTAGCATGACTGCTTCGCAGAAGGAGGTGAATCCGGCGACACTTGGGGGAGGCCTATGTCCAGCAGTGGACGTTTTTCGGCTGAAATGATGATGATGACTGCCTATCTGACCTCCACAACCAGGTTAGTACTGGGTAATACGATACCCCTTGGTAAGACTAGTTGACAGACTTTTTGAGAGGGAGAGTTTAAGTACTTATTTTAATTAAACCATTTCCATACAAAATCAATAAAAACACGCGACTTATGTATGGCAGACACAAGCGTCCTTTTCTATTTCCCAGCAAGCTTCCTGCTTTCGTCCATACAATAGATTGACTAGCATTATAATATTGAATTGAATGCTCAATACTGATAACTGCTTCACGTAATATTTACCTACATACGGTTGGACTCTGTGTGCAGAACCGCTTAAAAACAAAATATATATTGCCTGAAATCATAAATTAACATAAATAATCAAGCCTGTAATCCCCAAAGGATTAGGCAGAGGTGTATCTAATAGTGCACCCACATTTCGCCAGTTATGTTCAAGTCCCAAGTAATGGGCGAGCCTATTACCATCAATCGGTCACAAATCTAGACTCCGTGGCTGCTACTGAGAAATTCCTGATGGTATCCGGTTACAATGGAAACCGACCCTAACATAGTTGGAGACCACGACCGGTTGTTGTTGGTGGTGTAGGCAGATGAAGACATAATTAATTGTTATGAAACTCGTAAGAACATAAATCATTCAATCAATTCGAATAAAACATTGATTAATATACGCTAACACAAATAACCTTTCCAAACAAATTGAAACTTTCGCAACGAGATTATAATCATGCCGTAATGTTTTCCTCATTTACATAATAATGGATTTCTATAATGAATTGAATTTATTCAAGTTCTAAGTGTTGTTTCGTCCCTTTCAAGTACCTTATGTAAGATGTGATTAAAATATTCCCCTGTTACCTATACAATAAAATGAAATTGAAGTGTCTGTTTGTAATTTCAAAATAAATGCTTTTTAATTAGCAGTATGAAAATATATACGGCACTTATAACAAAATACTTTTTTTATTTTTGTCGGTCTGTCTGTTTGTTCCGGCTAATCTCCGAAACGGCTGCATTTTGACGGGACTTTTACTGTCAGATAGCTGATGTCATAAGGAGTAACAAAGGCTATTTTTCTTTTAGAAAATGATTAGGGTTCCGTGCAAAAAAAATTAAAACCTTAGAAATTTATTTACAAAATCCGATTCAAATCGGGAAGTAATATTTTATAATAATTTCGAGCTGACGAAGGTCGCGGGGCACAGCTAGTACTTAATAATGTATAACGGAATTTAAAGTTGGTGAATCAGACTCGAGTGAGCATGAAATTAGAAATAACAACTGAACTAAAAACACAAGACTATCATGCATTCAAAAGCATACGATTGTTTTTGTTAGAGTGAAGGAACATCAGTGTTATTCGCTTAGGTTTATTAGATACTAGCGACCGGCCCCGGCTTCACATGGATGCAATGTAGATAATATACATATACAAATAAACCTTCGTCTTGAATCACTCTATTTATTGCTGAAAACTGCATTAAAATCCGTTGCGTAGTTTAAAAGATCTAAGCGTACAGACAGCGGGAGCGACTTTGTTTTATACTATGTAAAGATTTTTATACCTCAAAACGAAAAGTAGAATAACATCTATTATAACATAACATCACGCCTGTAATCCTCAAAGGGTTAGGCAGAGGTGTACCTAAAAGTACACCCACATTTCGCCAGTTATTTATGTTTAAGTAACATGCAATAGAGAGCTTATTGCCATCAACCGGGCTCGAATCCAGACTCAGTGGCTGTTACTGAGAAATTCCTGATGGAAAAAATCCAATATTATTATTTTGGCTATAATTTCTTTGAAAAACCTCAAATACCACTATGCAAGGGGTGTTTTTACTACTTTTCATAATTTATTTACCAGAAGACACAGCTGGCCTCGTCCATGGTTTTGCAATAGAACAAAAACAAGAACAATTCCTTTATAATTCTTACTATTTCCTATGTATGTCAAGAACGAAGGACATATTTTCCAATGAGGCAACGGGACAAAACAAACAATCAACACATTAAAAAACATTGACTTTAGAATCAATTGCTAATTAAAAATAATCTTCACAAGAATTGAGTTCTGGTCAAAACAAACGGGACTTGATTGATTTTCTAATTCCCCGTGGAATAATATACTCCACGGGGACGTATTACCGGAATAATAAAGAATAATATACCACTAAACACCGGTGGGTTTCAAATAATTCTTATTGCACATAATTTAAACACGACAGTATGATCAAGTACAAAAAATACTAGTCTTTGAGATATTTTTTTCTTTTGCAAACAACAGCATTGGTTAGAGATAAGTGGAAAAAGAGAAGGGAGGTCTTTGCCCTGCAGTGGGACACAAATGGCTGATTATAATAATAATAATGTTTTAATAGAATTGAAAGGGATTGTTGATGATTCTTTTTACTCCCATTTAACCGGCCACCGGTATAATTAATAAAAAGGTTCACACTCTATACCAGATCAGGGACCAGAGAGAGGAACCATTTTTCAATTTAATAGAATAAACTTCAATCGAGTAGAAAACTTCCTATGCCTGGCGCTCGGTACCCGATCTGCCTGTAAGCGACGGGCCTCGGAGGCAAAGAGCGAGTTAAAAGTTGACCGTTGTCGGTTTAGTTTGCTAATGGCAGTGGTCCCTACGTAACCTAGGTCAGTGACGTCATCGTTGAAGTCAGTGCACGCAAAATAAGGCCTTCTATTACAACACCTACTAAATAAACGCTACGTGCTACGAATGAGCTACGAGCGTGCTACGAGTTTGCTACGATATATTTCCTTGTGTGAAAATATTCATTGAGGCTATGTCTGCAGTCACTGTATGTAAGCAAAAATACTTTTTTCGGAGTCCTGTGAATTTTTTTTTTTCCTCTTTTAGGTTATAGTATCTCACACAAAGTTTTGTCATGAATTAATTTTACATTGTAACTAGAAGTTATTATGGAACCATCATGCCATCAACAAAGAATAAATACGTATTAGAGTAAGCTAACTCTTGAAAAGTTAATATGGGACCACCGCGCGAGCTTCGTCTACCAAATGAAACTGTCCCGATTTATGTGTTAAAGAATCACTTGAATCGGCCCAGTAATCACAGTGTAATCGGTGTAAATACATGAAAATAAAAAAAAAAACATGGTGGAATACATAACCTCCTCCTTTTTTTAAAGTCGGTTAAAAAATACCTGACGCAAAACAAGTAAAGCGCTACGTGCTACGAGACTGCTACGAGACTGCTACGAGCACGCTACGGAATTTACTACAGTACAACTTCATTTTCTATTTAATCAATAGAACAGACAAATTTCGATAAAATTTGAAGCCAAAGGTAAATGCTAATGCAGTCAGCAGTCATTTTGTTTAGGATATAGAAAATAATTTTACGTGGTTCTCTGATTATAATGGGTGTAAAAAGACACTTAACGAAGCTGATAGACACTTGTTCTCTCCGCTATTGCGATTGTTTTCTTGTTCTGGACCATTCCTCGAAACCTTCTAGGTACGGAGATATTGGAGGTCAAAGTTCCAACTTTTTCACGAGTTTTTTTATGTTTTTTTATTTTTTTTATTGGCCTGGTATGTCCCACTGCTGGGCAAAGGCCTCCCCCATATCCTTCCAGGTACTCTTCTTCTGCGCCACCTCAAACCAGCCCTTGTGATGCGCGTCCAAATCATCTCGCCACCGTTTTTTTATGTTATAACTTTAATTTAAATACCTTCACGATCCCCGTACTATTCAATAGTTCTACAGTAAAACGTGATTTTCCACCCCATAAAAAGTCGTTAACCAACAATAATTTTTGTGTAGTGTTACTTAGTTTGATGTACAGAATGCTTGGTTGACAGCTTCGTGAAGGGTCCGTTTACACCTTGTATGCTTCGTGGAAAAACAATGCCCTCTAAAAATGCAGAATTCCCCAAATATCATCTAAAACCAAGCAACAATTTAGCGTAACGATCTTCGAGAGGCATAAACTCCTAACTGCATGTTATACGATATTTACACAACAAATAGTCCAATTAAACCTTTAAGTGAGACATAATACGGCTTACTTTATGTTACTGCTGTCATCCGACGCTTATTTATTGCTATTACGACTTGTTGCAACTGTTATGTTTTGCAAGATGGAAATTAAACTTTTGTAGTTGCTATCAACTCAATAAGGACAAGACAACATTAATGTATCTGTGTAGGTAGTTTACATTCACTGGGTGACCAGAAGCATGGTATAATAATATACTTCGCCTGGTATTCTCTTCCTGTGACAGCTGGGTCACGTGATTGGCCCAAGAATACTTCATCAGTTGCGATGCTGTCGATGTGTTGCCACGGTGTGTGATTGAATTACCCGAGCAAAATGCATTTTTTTACTTAACAAAGCCATTATGAACTAAAAATTAAATATTTAAATTAATTTAAAACTAAATAGTTGAATCACACGAGTTACTAAATAGTTAAGCTAGTTAGTAATTTATTTTATTTTCATTCACTAAATGAGGGTCCCTAAATTTACTGAAAAGGACAATCAATGGTAACACTTATCGTGACGTAGTCTTGGGCTATCGTGGGAAGAGAATACCAGGCGAAGTATATTATTATACCATGACCAGAAGCTCCAGGATCAGAAGCCATCCTGGTTGCGTAGCAGGTGACGTTCTGTAGTTTATATATACATAGTTATTTATGTATGAGGGCTCTAGATAACCATTTATTTATTGTTTCTGGCCAACCAATAATTGATAAGGTTAGTATAACAATTTCTTATAGGTTAGCACCGCATGCCCCATAAAATAATGAATGTTACCAGTTACATTAAATTTTAAAGTAAAATTAAAATCTAATTAAAAAAAAACAAAATTAAAATTAAATACAAAAATAAAACAAAATCAAAATTAAAATCAAAAGCTTAATCAAAATAATACAATACAAAATCAAATTCACAATTAAAATGTCATAAAAGCAAATTCACAGTAAAACTAACACAAATCAAAAATAATTACAGCCAATCTCAAAAATGAATTGCAGTATTATGGAAACTATTGTTATTCTTATTCTTTATTGCACACAAAAATATTACAACTTAAACTATGATGGAACAAAAAAAAAATATGGTTTAAGCTACCGAAAAAGTCAAGTCAATCCTGTGTTGTCGCTTTTGAAAAAATACGTACAGGAGGCGTGCTTAGCGCCTAGAGGCTAGCGAGTGGAGATACGAGTAACGAAGTGAAACGAACGTTCTAAAATCTTCGCAACCCGCCGCAATGTGCGCTTTGTGCCCCGCTTGGCGAGTAGCGTGTATCGAAGTAGCGAACTCTTGGCGCTAAGCAAGACAGCCTTCAGTGATTTCATAGCCAAAGCGATTGTCGCTTGTCCTCTGCTCCTTTGCGCTCTACAGCTTGAAGTTGGTTTGTGTCAATAAGGAATAAAAAGAAGCATTTATAAGCATGTCCGAAAACCGTCAATCAAACTTTTTCTCACCAATATTGTGATAAGTCGTAAGCATTACTCAATTTGACAGTCTCACACTAGGTTATAAATTATCATTGTTACTAACAAACATGAAAATTATCCTGAAATAAATGTTTATTTATTTATTTAAAACATAGTTATTAATAAAGTACTCATAAGTCCTACCAGTTAAAACTAGAGCTACTAATGAGTACTTATAATTGACTACATAGGCCTCTCGTAAGCCCAGTTAAACCTTATTACGTCCATTCATATCAAACCATCCTATTCAACGATCTAGCTAGGGAAAGCTCCCGTTCATTCACTTCGCACAGACAGAAAAACTAGGATATATTTCCCACAAAAACTTGTAGTGGTAGATCATTAGGCTAGCATTCAGTGGAAAATGTTGAAGTACCCCTTGATATGTTCGCACATACTTATATATGTAAAACAAGGCTGTTAAGCCTAGAATAAGTTTCAATAGAAGAGACAATCTCGCTGCAAACGCAATATTATTGGGAACTAAAGACTACTTGTATGGACAAAATATTTATATCAGATGAAATTGTGATGAAAAGTGACATCTACTAACCCGCGCCGGGCCTACTGGCGGTAACTTCATACAAGTCTACAAGCTTGGCTTTACCGTTACAACCTACTACTTGCCTTATGAGCTTGCCGTGTTGTTGGACCCTAGGCGGATTACAGCCCACTCTTTCTCACAGAAAGGATGCGTGTGTCCCAGCAATGGGAACACTACAGCCTAATTATGTTATGTAGTCAGAACAGATAATCCTGCGCTAGTTTGATCTGATAGGGATCTGTGAACTAATGTAAAACGATAAGACGATAAGACTCTTTAGTTTTAACTTTTTTTTTCAGGTAATAATCGCTCCAAAAAAGTTAGAAGGGCCTAGTTACACAAGTATCAATCTCTTTGAAAACGTTTCGTATCTAAAGGTACATCCACATCGCAGTTAACTTTTGTGGAGCAACACTGGAACACGATAACATTAGGTAACTATCTGTAACTTTTGTGGCTACTTGTTACCACCAATAACATAAATTAACAAAATATAACAAAGAGTAACTTTCAGCAACAAGTGAGTTGCACGGCATATGTTCTATGTAACATTCTCTAACAATGTTTTCAATTTCTACCACAAGTTGACTGTTTCCAAAAGTTAGGCAACATTACTTAACATTTACTAACACGGCAACATATAATAACAATAAGTAACTTATTGCTATCGGATGTTGCTCAGTAACACTTAACAACGTTGTTCTACAAAAAGTAACTGAGGTGTGGATGCACCTTTACAACGACTGACATAACCTTTTCGATAGCTTATGTCAATTCGATAGCTTATGTCAATTTTGACATTTCCGTCATCGTTCTTGCTGGTAAAATGTCACTTTGGTAATCGCTCTCGGACGTTGTGCGTAGATTTAAAGTCGACGTATCAGTCTTATTTTGGTTGATCTGATGGTAGATTTAAAAATGTAGGTGGCCTGAAGAGACGACAACAAGGAAAAGTATATAAGATATGAGTCTGGAGCGAGACTCCGATAAGGATTTCTTATTATAATATTCAAAGCGAATCGATGAATTTATAGATTTGTTCGAAGATTTTTGCAGTTTGGCAGACCCTTCATTAGGACCTTTGTGGTCATATTCGCCGCGTCTTATATGTAAAGAAGATAGATGTACGTGATAAGAATATTTAAGAGTATATCATATTCAAACATTGCAGTATGTAGGTAAATTATTCTTTGGAAATTGCTCTTTGAATCTAACTCAAGTGACCGCACACAAATCAAAAGGGAATTCGATTATTACTTTTATTAAATTTAGTTAATTTAATTAACGGTTATTTCAAACTGCCCCGCGATCTTCGTCCGCGTGAAATTATTATAAAAATATTACTTCCCTATTTGAAGCTAACTTTGTTAACAATTTCAAGGATTATTATTTTTTCTGGTCGGAGGATCCTCCCTTTTCGATGGGGGATGAAGAACTTTATACCCTGTTCTCCAAACCCCTAAAAATCCTTTTTCTTAAATTACAGTAGTCTAAGTTACTCCTTACAACATAAAATATCTGCCAGTAAAAGCGTCGATGTCGGTTCAGCCGTGTCGGAGATTAGCCGGAAGAAACAGACAGACATACAGACAAAAATCTTAAAAATGTTTTTTTTTTGTAAGTACCGAATATACTTTCATATGCATTCAGTTACTGTTACTGTTAGCATGTGTCATCCCACTGCTGGGCAAAGGCCTCCCCCCATGACCACCAAGTCTTTCGAAACAGAGCCCATGTATTCAGTAAAATCTGTTATTTTTACATTACAAACAGACACTACAATTTTAAAGTTAACCTAACCTAACCTAACCTAACCTTTTTTTTTTTTTTTTTTTTTTTTTTTTTTTTTTTTTTTTTTTTTTTTTTTGACGCTGGGAAAAAATGCATTACGCATACCCTCCCATCGGGGGATGAGGGGGCTATGTGGGACTCCCCGGTGTGACCCGGTATACCCACTAAAACGACCCAGCGGCACTCCCGCTTCGTCCGAGTGGCGGTGGACTGGGAAACCGGCACAGCCTTTACTTCCAGTCCACCGCCGACGAATCCCTGACAAGGCGGGCCCCTCACGTCCCCCCCGTGGGGAGGGACACGGGCCCGGGAATGACCGACGAAGGTGGTGACGGGTGCAATGCGGGCGAAGGCACCCCCGCGCCTGTCGCCCGCCCGTCGCCACCATGAGGAGGGAGAGGACCTCGCCTTCTCCGACCCCTTCTTCGTCTGCGGAGCGGTGCAGCGAGAGGGTCGTCCTCCCGCGCGCGCTCCGCCTCCTCCTTCTGTGAGATTACGTCCTCGCAAAAGGAGGCGACCGCTGCCCAGGCCTCCTCGCTCCCCAGCATGGCGTTGACCACGACAGGAAGCGAGAGATCCTGTCCGATCACAGCGATCAGACCGCGGCGCAGCTCGGACCAAGCCGGGCACACCTCGAGGGTGTGCTGCGCCGTGTCCTCCGCCGCGCCGCAGTCGTGGCACGCCGGGGTCTCCTCCCTCCCGATCCGGTGCAGGTGCGATCCGAAACAGCCATGGCCGGACAACACCTGCACCAAACGGAACGAGAGGAAACCGTGGGACCGCTCGAGCCAGCTCCGCAGGACCGGACCGAGCGCGTCCAACGTACGGCGGCCAAAGGCGGCGTTGGCGAGGTCCTCCGTCCAGTGGAGGACGATGGCGTCCTTCGCCTCCCGCCGCACGGCCTCCCGCTCTTCGGTGATCGGGCGCTCCCCGAGCGCCTTCCGGCGCGCCGTCCACTCATACACTCTGGCGAGCACCCAAGCCTCCAACTCCCAAGGAGGGGTGCCGGCCAGAGCGCACGCCGCCGAGAAGCCTACGGAGCGGTAGGCCCTCGCCACCCGCAGTGCAATAGCCCTTTGGGGCCTGCGGATGGCGGTCGCATTCTCCCTCCTGTTGAGGGAGTCCGCCCAGATTGGGGCCCCGTAAAGGGCCATGCTCCGCAGAATGCCGGCATACAGGCGCCGGCATTTCGCCTTGGGCCCCCCCAGGTTCGGGAGGAGCCACGAGAGGGCGTCGGCGGTTTTCAACAGGCGCGTCGACAGCCCGCTGAAGTGCGGGCCGAAGCGCCACCTGTCGTCCAGGACCAGGCCCAGGTACTTCATCTGGGCCCGGACCCCTATCCTGACGCCCTCTACGACAATGTGGGCGTCGGGAGGGCAGCGCTGCCGAGGCCCACGAAAGAACACGGCCTCGGTCTTGTGCAGCGCCACCCTCAATCCTAGGCGGCGGATCCTCTCTGCGACCAAGGATCCGCCGATTGTTAGCAAAAGGCTATCAAGCCGGGAGGCGACAATCCCCTCGAACAACCTAACCTAACCTAACCTAACCTAACCTAACCTAATACAATTTTCGTATAGATTGATTAAGTTCACGTCCACGGCTTTGGATTATGCGACTTACGATTCAACTTCGTCAAGCCACGGGATCATATCGAGTAATTTCCAATGTTGCTTCGCGTATTTCCATTCAGCGACTCGTGGCTTCTCTCTTGTGATGTCTCTTTTCCTTCTAAACAACTTCTAGAACTTCAAAGAGATTAGGACTAAACTGTCATATTTTGTCATACAAATATTTTGATCTCCAGTGTCAGTGGCGATATTTTCGAAGTTGACACACAAATGCGACCAGACAAGCGGGTGAATCACACTAGACAGACCGACTTGTTACAAAGTAATAATAAGTAGCATATAACGATTTTCTTCTATCGCTCGTCAATATTTGAATGTCTTTGTTTCACTTTGTTTTTTACTTAGTCACAGTGGCAAGACGTGCGTGGGTTGCTAGCTCGTTCTGACTACAGCTCCCAAATAATATATGATTATGATGATATTATCATCATAATCTTCAGCCTACAACAGTCCACTGCTGGACATAGGCCTCCTTAAACACACGGCACTCAACTCTTATTCAGCTGCTACCAGCCACCCTGCGAAGATCGTCGCTCCACGCTCGCCTGAGGGCGCCCCACCTTACGTTTGCCGATTCGCGGACTCCACTCAAGAATATGTCTACCTCAACGGTCATCGGTTCTAAAATATGACCCTGCTATGAGACTCCGAAATATAAGAGAAAGATATTATAAATTATCTTCATTACTGTACACTTGAAATATAAAATCACCCATTAAACACTGCCTTCATTAAGACACAATTAAACTGAATTTTAATTAAAAGTGAAATCTTTCCCACGAGTGATTCTGTTCAGATAATGATTACATTCTCTTTTGGTAAGGTCAACCTTAAAAACGTGAAGAAAAATAATACAGAAATCTGATCCTTATGTCTGCCTCATTGGTCTAGTGGGCACGACTGCTGAGCATGAGGTCCTGGGTTTGATTCTCAGGTCGGGCAAAGTGTTTTAAGGTTTTTCGATCAGGAATTTCTCAGTAGCAGTCACGGAGTCTGGATTTGTGTCCGGTTGATGGTAATAGACTCTCCTCCTTTTACATGGGTCTTAAATATAACTGGCGAAATTGGGGTACGCCTCTGTCCTCACCCTACGGGGATTACAGGCGGATCCGTTTTAGTCAGGTTCATCGTGAATTTTGTAGACGTTGTCTTTAATACCAACAGCATGTCCTCCCCTTTTGTCTATTTTAATTTAAATACAATTTCCCATTCACGGGAACAGTTGCACAAAACTTACAAGATCGTTTGCAGCATAGATTTTAACTATTAATCGTAGGCCGCACCGCCAGCTAGCGAGCCCAGCGAGCATTATTTCACCTCTTATCATTCTTCGGTTCACACCGCAAACTACTGTAAGTGCAGAACCGAAGTATGAAAAGAGAAGAAGAGAAACGATGCTCGCCTGACTCGCTCGCTACCTGGCGGTGTAGCCTGCTGCGATTCAGATCTGTATCGCCATATCTCGTAGAAAAATATGTCATAGCTTGTACCCGCGTTTACGCTAAGTTTGTGCTACGATCATTGGTCTCATGTCTCATGTCAGCGACAGCAAATGTCAATAATTTATGAAAATTAGACGTATTTCTGACAGAAACTGAATTATTAATGCGAACGTTCTTAAAAATACGGGAATTGCCGCTGCTTTACTTTACATAACAAAACAGATTTTGTGTAAAACAAGCTCTCTAATTATTTACCTTTTTTGAAAAAACCTCGATAATTCCCTTCAGGGCATTCTTTTTCCTCAACATTATTTTTATTTATATAAGCTTATTAAACATCGAAAGTCGAACGATGTTGATATTCCATTATTTTTTTTAACGTCATTTCCTCATTAATTAATAAGCTATGTACAGACGCCAGCACATCAAGCTACCCGAAACTGTCAAATTCTCCCAATCAACCTTGAACCTAATGCTTTAGCGATAAAGTTGAAAATCTATTAAAGAAACTTGACAGATTGTAGTAAAAAAAACTGCCTTTTTAACATAGTGGTCGCTAGCGCTACTACTGAGCATGAGGTCCCGGGTTCGATTACCGTGTCGGGCAAATTTTTATTGGGTTTTTCCATCAGGAATTTCTCAGTAGCATCCACGTAGTCTGCATTTGTGTCTGGTTGTTGGCAATAGGCGCTCCCCTTATTGCATGGTATGGGTGAGATGTGGTAGTAATACTTCTCTGTATAGCTATTCAGGGTTACAAGCGCCATGTTGTGTTATGTATAGGAAAAGGTTATTATGAAGTGATCAAAACTTTATCGATAAACTCCATTTTATTATTTAAATAAAAATATGAAATGAATGTTCAATCATTACACAATAATGCTTTATTTAGTATTGCAACAATCCAATACATTACTATTTTATTAACATCAATTTAACATTTTAAATACATATTATTTTGAGTAATTAAAGGTAACTGTAAGTTAGTGTTGGCATCTGAAATTGAAGTGACACCCAGCCTATGTTTCAGATGCTTACACTTTAAATGTAACTATTTTTTTTCATTTACATTTGAGAAAATCTTCAGAAAAAATAAATTATTTTGAGGAAATAAATGCTATTTATATTTTTTTTTTGTTCTATAAAATATTGTGTTTACTTTTAGGACCCACTTTACTGCTGTTAATAGTTCTACTATATCAAGAAATAAATAATAAAATATTTTTAATCTGAGACCAAAGTATTATAAGCGTATTCTGCTTTAAGATAAATACTTTTATAATTAAAATATTTTATAAATGTTTAACTGCATTTTTCTAAAATTTTAAAACCTATAAATACTCCATTTTTATATATTTTTTTAAACATCAATGCACCACATGGTTTAGCCTCATTAGAAAACTTTAGCCCCTCGAAAATATTTAGGAAGAAGAAATTTAATACATACAATGAGATACCGCAGCATGAGATACGCACTGCTCACTTATTACCAACATTTACGGTATTAAAATTGACAGATTAAAACACAGGCATTTCCGACAGTAGTTCAAATTTAAAATGGATACTGAAAACTACTCAAGTATGCAAATTCTTTAAAACAAACATGGAATTCAAAATGAAACTGCTCTCCAATGCCGGTTAAGATCCCAATAAAAATCTCATACAGCGGTCAGCACAGCAATGTAAACGTAACAAAGAGATTACGACTGGCAGTTGTGACACGCTGCAGCAGACCTCTTCCTTCTACTCTCTGCGGTTTCCTCAAACTCATTCTCATTGACTTCTTCGCTGTCCCTGCCAAGCCTGATAAAGTGATCCCTCGCTCGGCTCTTCCTCTGAGGGTATCCACTGACGACGAGCTCAGAATTCTGTTCAAAAGCACTCTTTTCGTCTTCGGCAGAACGTCCAAAGCGGATGAAGTTGGGGTCCCGTCCGAAACGGACGAAGCTGGCTGATTTCTTGGTCATTGGGGTGTCGTAGTCTTCTTCGTAGGCTCTGAGGAGGGAGACCAGGTCGTCGGTTGAGAGGGTGAGTGGCTGGGAGCGACCAAAGCGGAGGAAACTGTTGCCGCGCCGTGTGGGGCGCTCGAATGCTTCTCTGATGTCTGCTGCTGAAGGTTCTGGGGGGTACGAGCGGCCGAATCTGTTGGAGTAAGGAAAACAGCTGTTAAAAAAGTGTTGAAGAAATAAATTTTGAAAGGAGCGAGGGGTAAGTACATGTTCCGAGCCCCAGACAAATTCGAAAAGCGCTGAGCAAAAGTTGGTGACATGTTCCCAAAGAGACAACTATGGCAATGTTTATTATCTCTAATTCGTGATGAGTACCTTAAACATACACAAAACATTACGCCTGTAATCCCCAAAGGGTTAGGTAAACGTGTACCTAATAGTTCACCCACATTGCGCCAGTTATGTTCAAGTCCTATGTAATAGGTGGCGAGCCTGTTACCATCAACCGGGCACGAATCCTGACTCCGTGGCTGCTACTGAGAAATTCCTGAAGGAACAACCTATTTTTACTGCCCGACCTGGGAATCGAACCCCGGACCTCATGCACTTGCAACGACTTGACTAACGAGGCAGTCCAGAGAGACAGGGAGTATCTTACTCAATGCATAATCAGCCGAAAATGTTCCCACTGCTCATCCAGGCCTCCTTTCTAAATGATAGGGATATATTCACATCATTAGTGCAGGTCAGATTTGGACAAACATACGACAGTTGTTCCTCCGCTCCAATTCCTCACTTACTGAACTTAGTTATTGTCTCCCCCCCCCTAATTATTCGTCCTACATCATGACTATTGCCTACTAACCTGATCATACCCCTGTCGATAGCACTTCTGCGCCTAGCTTCAAGATCTGGAGACCGTCTGACCGGGGAGGAGGTGGCTCCAACCACCAGCCACAACGCAGTCAGCAACGCGACAGTCCGGGAACAGCTCATGATGGAATGTGGAAAACTGAAAAGAAGGAAAAGAATATTAGGTTTTTATTGAACTGTATTATATTATTTTGTAATGTCGTGGTGTAAAAAAAATGTTAGTCAGTACGGTTTGTGACGGGTGCGTTCTGGACGCTGCGATGGTGTTTTAGTTGGTAGTTGGGGTGCATTAAAAAAGGCCACCACAAGGAGTGATACGCTCGATGTAGCCTAAATAGTCAACTTGCTGACTGGTTAGAAAGATATACTCGTAAAGATTCGTTTATTTCAGATTAGGTCCTCATGGACTCCGTCTCCGTCACGTTTATGTTTTGCTGGTAATGTTAAGACTATGTTAGTCATGCTGTAGGGTTTATAGCTTCTGTGAAGCTTCAACTTTTGTAACGGTACTCTTTTAATTCATTCACTTAAACAATAATCGTAGCTTTGTTCAATGTTTTGGTTGTAGTTATGTTTAATTTAAAATTTAGAATGTGTTAAGAAATGTTTCTTCGATCGACGTGTGATGTTCTTTTACTTCAATGTTTGCGTTCAAAATTGTCTTTTTATGTATCTTTACGAGTGTCTCTTTTACTTAGATCGCTTGTTTGTTTTGTTTGTTTTCAGTAAGCTCTCAAGAGTAACTGATTCTGAATTTTCTATCTCACAAAATCTCATTATGTTTATCTTTGTGGTTGAGTTGTAACACATGTATTTTCTGGTTGGAAATTGAACAAAGCAAAGAACTTCATGGTAAGTTAGATCTTTTAAGTTTTTAATCAGAAAATTGTATTCCTAATTGAGTAAGTAACTTTTGGATTGGCCAAAAGACGAAACAGAAAGAGAGATGTAGAAGTCTTTTTCCCAATAGTATGTTTTTTTAATCAATTTTACTTCCTCGATAGTCTAGTGGTTGGTCGACTGCTGAGCATTAGGCACTGGGTTCGATACCCGGAAAAATGTTATGGGATTTTTCCATTAGGGATTTCTCTGTAGCAGCCATGGGGTCTGGATTTGTGTGCGATTGATGGAAATAGATGACTTAGAACAGAACTTGTTCAATTGTGAAACGTGGGTGAACCATACTAGATGATGATATGTAGATTTAAAATATTGCAACGCTAGAGCCTTTTCTAGTAAGTAGGTTCTGAGAGGAAACAATTTCACTATCACACATTTTCACAGTCAGTTGTGTGTTGATTTCACGCCGTAAGTCTTCACGGCGATTACCTCTACCGTGGTGGAAATTACAAAAGGGCGAAGATTCCTAGTTTTATTAACGTTTACACCTAAACGTATCGCAAGTCGGGGTAAGAGGAATTCTGCTTTGATCACAACCGGTGTAACTTAAGTAGACGTCCGGAATGTCGAGCGAGGTAAGGTTCACATTTTTCAAGTGGTTTTCCGTTTCCCGTTAAAATCTGAGTTTCAATTAGGAATTGTAAGCCTTGTTACTATCCAGTTTCTTTATAGAGGGCTTGTGAATACGATACGTGGAGTTTGCCTTTGTGTTTTCATCGAAAATATGCTATCTTGTAGTACGTAACCTACCTTAGTTGGGGGCTCTATCAGTACTTTGTAAAAGCATAGTTTAGCACAGCTACTGGAATTTTACTCCATCTAGTAATGTTTTTTTTTAAAGCCGTGCAGCCAGCAAGCAGTGACAGCCTAGTGGTGTGACCGTCGTGCTGCCAAGTCATAGGTCTCGAGTTCGAACCCAAGATACGCACCTCTGATTTTCGGATTCATGTACGTATTGCATAAATATCACTTGCTTCGGTGAAGGAAAATATCGTGATGAAACCAGCATGCCTGAGAGATATCACATTCCTATGCCATACTCTATCAAATATTTACTTATTTAACCCAAAGGTTGACTGGTGGAGAATGCCTTGTGGCATTAAGTCCGGCTATGTACCACTATTGTACATGAAGTTTAAATAAATAAATATTTCTTGACAGCATGTAAAGCCAAGTCAGAGGCCGGCCATGGGCGGCTTTAAAAATCTGACACCAGGTTAGGCACTAACCATACGATAAAGAAAGAAAGATGTTTTTTACGGCTATAATTAATTTTTTTAAATATGATTATTTATTTTGATTTATTTTTTATTTATTCTGTATCGGTATTTAATTTATTTTAGAACTTTTTTAATTTAATTTAATAATGTTTCTTATTTAATGTAATGTAATTCTGAAATTTAGGTTTTAGCTATAATTTATGTGTTTGTATTTGTATTTTTGTCTATTTTTGGTTTTTATTGGTCTTGGACCTGAAATAAATGGAATTTATTTTATTTATTTATAGCCTGAAGAAAACAGTGGTTCTACAAACATATACTTAACGCCAGTTCCTTTCTCACGGTGGTAGACAAAAACTGTAGAACGTCACCATGCCCACTATATAGGTACTCCTTTTGCTTCATTTACTCTCATACATCACGGGTGATACACGCAAGCTAGCTGCGAGTTAACACTAGGTCCATAAGTACCTGACCTTTTTGTTATATGTCTAATAAATAAAATAAACACTACAATTTCTAAGTTTTCTAATTAATTGACACGCTTATCGTGTAGATAGTTAGGTAAACGCGGACCATTATATGGTTTCACTATACATCCTCTGCTGTCATATACAATTCACGTTTATGGTGTAACTCTATTAGGCTGATGAGGTACCTACCTACCTCGTAAGGTTGACAGAAAAACGTGTTACAACACGAAAATATAGATCGTTAATTTCCTCTATTTACCGTGTAACATCATTTGCATGTTACACGGTAAATGCTGTTTTGCTGTTTTTGTGTTTTAAAGGTAATTTAATAATGTTGTTAGTTTTAATTTTTGTATTTTTTTTTATTGTAAGTATATAGTTTAGTATATTAGTTTAAGTTCTTAACTGTCGCATTAGGGTAAACCCTGTAATGATAGTGTAAGCCGTTATAAATTGGGCTGCGGGACTGTTCGAAAGAGATACCGTGGCCCTGGAACACAAAGGGCAAAGAAGGAACATGGATGGGTTTTAGTCAGTACAAGTCTGACACTCCCTTCCGCTCCGCCCAGAGTGGGGGGGGTCATTTGATGACTTCCCATCCGGAAAAAAAAAAAAAAAAAAAGCCGTTATAAATAAATAAATGTTTTTATGTTTTTGAAAACTAACGTAAAATGAGGTATTTTCTTGAAAATGTGATTGACTTCAATAAAATTGTAGTTGTGTTCCAGTCTTACCGAATGCAGCTGAATAACAGTATATTACATGGAACGAAGAACTATTTAACCTTCAAATTGTGGCTTTATCAGTTCAAAATTCAAATGACTATTCAGTTGTTCTTAAAAATCAAACTGATATTTTTATTTTTTATAAAAACTTTGCCCCACACTAGGAATTTCTCCTGTATCGTGGGTGCGTTTACAAACATTGAGGCTCACATACACAAACAGCCAGACCCAGAACAACTACCTGTAGGCCATACAAATATTTATTCCGTGCGGGAATCGAACCCGCGACACGAAGCGCAGCAATCAATCGCTCAGCCACTGCGCCAACCGTGCCGTCATATGTTGGAATGCTGTGCTATCTTAGTTTGCTCTTCAGCGTTGCAGTCCAATATAAAAGATCAGGTTTTCTATGTAATTCTAGCAAACAGACGGATAAACAAATTAGGAATATTAAGTAGGTAACGACTTCTTTGCACTGGACTGGCTGCAAACGAGACTAGTGACAAATAAGAAAAAAAAGAATATATTTCGGTCAACGAACTTATGTAGGTAGAAAAATAATGTCAATTTCTTAAGTAAACGCTGATAACAGGGACTTTGTATGCGTATTATGTGCTAAATATATCTTCTAAGCGTAATGGCTTTCAAGATAAACGATGAAGAAATTCTTTAAATAGATATTTTGTTCCCAACCCACACAGAGGAACTTTAGCGTGAATAAAATTGTTGCTGTACTTATTATTTTGATTTAAAAACAAAACATACCCTTGACATTGTGTCCGTAATCCAGTAATTCGTTTGTCTGAAACTGCGTTAAGTACATTTAAGACTTTTCTTAAACTATTTATTCATGAGCTTCATCATCAACAGCCTACAACCTATGTCCAAGAAGCCTATGTCCACTGCTGGACATAGGCTTCTTCAATCGCACGCCACTCAACTTGATTCTCGGCAACTCTCATCCCGTTGCTACCAGTCCCCCTGCCAAGATCGTAGCTCCACCGAGCCTGAGGGTGTCCCACCCGTGCGATTCGCGGTCTGTACTCAAGAACACGTCTACGCTAACGATCATCGGTTCTACGGCTAATATATACTTTTTCTTATAAAAATATTTATTGAATTGCATAGAATAAATGTAACTAAAACCTATTCAAAAACTATGTTAAGTAAAGAAATAGGTAGTATCCTGTTTCCAACTCCAAAACAACTATTTCGTGCTATTTATCTTAATAATACACTAAACGGAAGAATAATGAAAGCTACGCTACAATACATTCCATTAAAAGGATTCTAAGTTTAAGAAACATTGTGTTAACATGAAAAATGTTAAAGCAGCTAAACACACGCAAGGGGTTAACTGGTTGGTAGCTGACCTGAGTCAAGATTGTCTTTGGAAACAATGTAGGCGTGCAGTCACATACAACCGTTTCACAGTTTTTTTACATCAGACATAAACCTTTTAGCGATAACAATAAAGGAAAGACAAAGGTAATAATGGGTATAAAAGACCTTTAACGAAGCCGTAAGGCACACGTTCTCCCCATCATTAATTGCGAACCTTTTTTTGTTCTAGACCATACTTGGGAACTTTGTAGTTACGGAGATATTGGGGGCAAAGTTGCAACGTTTTCACAAGTTTTTAATGTTAAAACTTTACTTTAATTACCTCCACAAGCCCATTATATGCAATGTATCCAATTTTTTGAATGCGTTACCGGGATTTCTACCCTAAAAGGTGATTTTTCACTCGAAAAAAAAAGTCTTTTTCCAGTAATAATTTTTGCGTAGAGTACTTTGATGTACAGAATGCTTGGTGGACGGCTTCGCAAAGGGTCCGTTTACACCTGAAAGGATAGTAATCGAAGAAGACGAATAGTTAAGCACATTTTGTTTTTAGTCTTATGTGCACCCAGTCGTACACAGGCAGAGTTTTATGATAGGCAGGCAGATAGAGAAACATGATAGACACTCTTTTTACTCTAGTTATCAATTTTTTTTTCGACCGACAACAAAACTTTGTGTCAAATTCATTGAAGCGAGTACAGTAAGAAGATTAGTAGTTTTTGTTAATCCTCGTACCTTTGTCTGACACGTAATTAGTGATACGCTCTTATTATTTACGATAAGTAATTATTACGTAAGGGATAGTAACAGTGGCGAAGGTTGCATACAACTCGATTCCTACCGGCTTCCCTTTGAAAAATGGCACAGTCAGTATTCTATAGACAAATAATATAATCACATTAAAGATATGTACTCCGGCTTACCTCTTACAAAAATTGACCTTTGCTACTGGTTAATAGTGATAATAGTGCAATGTCTGTGGTGGTCCTGGTCACACCGCTTATAAAAAGTATGTTTAACGAAACTATGGTATAAACCACAACCACAACAAATCCTCTGCCTAGCCTTTTCCCAACTATGTTGGGGTCGGTCTCCAGTCTTACCGTATACCGCTGAATACCAGTATTTTACATGGACCGACTGCCTATCCGATGTTCACAACCTAGTTAGTAGGGTAATTCGATCCCCTTACTAAGACTGGTTGTCAGACTTTCGGGCCACTGACTACCTGTAACGACTGTCAAAGATCTATAAATGACAACCGGGCCGAACGGCTCAGCGTGTATTCCGAGGCACGAGGAAGCTCGGTATGTAATGGGTGCTCACCCATCCACGGACCAACCTACGCAAGCGCTGCTTTACCTGAAGATCGACCGGCTGTTATTATTTAGCCACAAGCTCCTCCGGCAAAGGAACTACGGTTTAGTTGTCAATAAAAAAAACGTAAATTTTTTATTAGATCTTTGAAGAAACATTTTATCTAATTTGAAATTATGTCTACAAACTCACTCATAAAAACTATCTCCTAAACAACCGTTGAGATCCAAAACAGACAAACGACTTTTTTTTTTTTTTTCATTTTTTCAATTGAAAAATGATGATCTGCCGAGCCTTTTCCCAACTATATTGGGGTCGGCTTCCAGTCTAACCGGATGCAGCTGAATACCAGTATTTTACATAGAGCGACTGCGAAAGAAAAAAAACTACAATTAATTTGACCTCGACCATACAAACACAAGAAAACATAACATAGGTACCTGTTTCCCTTACATAACCTAATCACCAAAAATACCCAATCCAGCTGACACATCAGTTCCCGTGATTAGTAGAAAGAAGCATGACCTAATCACTATAACGCTATGATACAGTTACAAGGTCGGGACAGCAGACATCCAGGCGCCAGTGAGGGTGGACGTCTGACTCCACATACAAGGACATTACAGTAAATTATGTCGGGAAAATAGTTGAAAATATAGAAGAATCTGTCGTAATAAGAGGTAGGTGGAGTTGTGTGGGAGTGATAGCTATTTCCTACGTCATGGGTGGATTTGATATAGTTTGAGGTGATTTGTAAAGCGTTATATAATAGGATTGAAAGTTTTGTCTGCCAGACACACGAAAAATTATGTCTCATACGTCTTACCTAAAGGAGGAGGAGCTCGCAGCTAAATAATAACAGCCGCTCGGGTCGATCTTCAGGTTAAGCCGCACTTGTATAAGTTGGTCCGTGGCTGGGTGACTATTCATTACATACCGAGTTTCCTTCGTGGCTCTGAAAGCACGATAAGCCGTTGGTCCAGGCTAACATTTGTAGATTTTTGACTTTACAGGTAGTCAGTGGCCCGAAAGTCTGACAACTAGTCTTACCAAGGGGTATCGTATTACCCAGTACAAACTAGGTTGTGGACGTCAGATAGGCAGTCGCTCCATGTAAAATACTGGTTTTCAGCTGTAGCCGGTTAGACTGGAAGCCGACATAGTTGAGAAAAGGCTAGGCAGATGATGACGTCTTACCTACACAACTAAGAACCTATTCCACTGAAATGTGCAAACATATAAGATTAATTATAGAAATATTTTGTTTGTTTTGAGAGTGGAGAGTGTGGGAGGAACAAACTAGTAATAACAGTCATTCTGAATGAATTATGAAATACCGGTGTTCAGTTTGTAAAGAAGGTTGCAGATATAATCAAAATGTATAAGGTACTTTTGGCTAGGTCCGCTAACTTCAATCTTGGTTTTGTAAACATTTACACGCACAAGCGTTCTTTCAGCTATAAAGACACCGCTCCACAGCAGCCCACGAATAACAGTGAACACTGCTCCGTTGCGTTGCGTTGCGACGTCGCAGCGCAAGATTTTCGTTCGACAACGCAACTTAGAAGTGTGGCATATTTTGAAATTTATATGTAAATGACGCAGCCTCAACGCTGCGACGACGCAACGGTAGTGCAACGGAGCAGTGTGGCTTCGTTCTAAGCTAAACGCGGATACATGGCTGGCAAACAAATGAACATCGCATCTAACGTGGCAACGCTCTCTGTACTAATCAGTAGACGGTCGACGAATCATTCAGAATAAAATACTCGTAAAATTTTTCAAAGTAAGACGATATTCGACGTCGTTAGCTTTGAGAAAACATGGACGATAGCAGCGGGTGCTGCACGTTGTGGAAAGAGCAGAGGAATTCCTTTGTCCAGAAGTAGGACACCATGATTTGAACTACTGTATATCTTCCGATACAGTGGCTTACATATTTACTAAGTGGAACTGTTTTATTCGCATAGTCTCTGCGGCATGTTCGTTACATTGACCTACAGTTGTTTTGGCAAAGGATTCCGCCATTTAGATGTTTTGGACTACGATGTAATAAAGCCGATGAAAGTTTCTTATGACGAAAATGTTTTACTTGATTATGTCGAGATTTAAACTAAACCCATGAATGCATGACCTGTGTTATGGTAATTTGCCAAATCAATATCAGTAAGCCTTTTCTTGTCTTTTAATAGCACGCTTTTATTAGCTGCACTTGCAATGTGAGTGCTGCTTTGCTATACATTAGCACATTACGTTGTAGGTACAGATCTCACGGAAAAAGTATGCTTTTCGTGCGTTCATTCGACATTCGTGCAAACTCAGAAACATGAGGATTACCGAAGTGTACTATGTCAAAAAATCTAAAATCTTAGAAGTTAGATTTTACCCAGTAGGTCCCGGTCTATGTAGGTACGAGTATATTTGTATGCTGCCCAAGTCATAAAAATAATCTGAACCAATAACGGTCGGTAAAATATAAGTAAGCTAAATTAAAAATTAAGTACATCTAAGCTCTCAAGAGATCGGAGGCGTAAAGGTTACTTTTTTACAACACTACAGGGTGACACTTAATCGCGAAATGGCATAAAAGTCATAGAAATAAAGACTTACGGTACTTTGTTTTAGGGCTCAACCTTTTGGCTAATTTTATGCGACTTTTATAGTTACCTCCTGAAATAAATCTAATGGGATGTTTATGTTTCTTTATGGTTTTGGGACAAAGTGTAAAGAGTGATAAGGTCCACCGTGTAAAGGTCCATTCAACAAAAACAAAATAGACGTCATTCAATGCTACATGTATTCGTAGTACCCGTATCGAAAAACATGTAAATGTAAATAAAAAATACATTCCTTTTGTAAAAAGTGCGATTTTCTTACACTCGTTATGAATATTGAGAAGCCCGTTATGAATATTGAGAAGCTCCCCAATTTGATTGCCCGACCATGTTTGAAACACGGTTGCCTGTCTGCGGCATTGAGGCCTATCTAGTGCGTCTTCAGCTGCGGTGGTCTGGGCACGTTGTGAGGATATGTGTGTAGTTAGGCGATTCTTCTTTTTTGAACATAAGGATGGCAAGCGGAATCAAGGTATCCAACTCCAGAAAAAAAACATATGAAGAGATGCAATAGGACGCGTATGGTAAAACAAAATATTTATGCGTTCGAATACCAACGGAAGAGAAATATCGACAGATCAGTTAAAATATTGATTGTTCCGATAAATGTTGTTTATTATGCAAATAGGTTTTTATAAACACTTTTACACGTAATTTTTTTTAAACTAAATGGGGCCGATGTTTCGTACCTGACTACTCTGAGAATAAACATCAGAGGTCTTAGTCTCCTTTAAAGTCCAGACATAATCTTGGTCTACTCACATGAGGACTATGCAGATTAGTGCCTGAGATGGTCTTTTGAATTGCATTGGAACCAAACCTAATATGATAGGTGATAAAAAGCTGAGCTTCTAGTATTAAAGCTCTCAAAAATGGTTCTACCGAATACCCCGAAACGAATTCCATGGCGTTTCTTAACCTAAAGAATGAGGTTCTATTTCCCTAATGTGATTGTTGGAGCAGTGCTTGAGATGCCATTTAGTTGACACGCGAGGACATAATCAGTGTAATGGTAGGCTTTACACGGAATGAAGAGAAAATAACCTTTGCAGATAGTTAGTTGGCCTTGGATTTTGGGACATTGACCTTGAGTTCGTTAAGATGTCAACAGATGAAAAACTTAACTGTTGCCTTGCGAAAACTCATTTAGAGAAGATGGTAGACATAATATAACATTTCGCCTGTTATCCCCTAAGAGTTAGTCAGAGGTGTACCTAAGAGTTTACCCACATTTCGCCAGTTATGTTTTTGAGTCCCATGTACGAGTAATAGGGGTCGAGTCATCAACCGGGCAGAAAATCAGACTTTGTGACTGTACAGAGAAATTCCTAATGAAAAAACCCAATAACATTTTGCCCGACCCGGGAATCGAACCCACGACCTCATGCTTAGCAGTCGCGCTTACGACCATTGAACCAACGAGGCAGCTACGTTGCGAGCAGACAACTAAGTTGGGAAAAATGCAGCTGAGTACTGGTAGGTATTTTACAACGAGCGACTGCCTATATCTGACCTCCACAACCCCCTTGAAAAGACTGGCGGTCTGACTTAAGAGCTTCTCAGTACCTGTATAATTACGCCATCATCGTTAAGAATTATTTAATTATAACAGTCTTTTTGAAATGACGATAACTAAATAATAGTAAGGCCTGTGGCCTAATTATCTCTATCAAAATTTTCTTCTAAAATGACGTGTTACACATACCTTTATTATCTTTTATAAGTAACTATTACCTTATATGTTCTCATATGTAAAAGATTGCTAACATGAGAAAATTATTCGTGCAAATGAGTCGCTCACTCAGAATCAAATTATCTAAAAAAGAGACGTTAGATATTTCCTGGAGCTCGTTTTCAAAATTGCGGTTTTCGTGTTTTGTCAGACGAAAATATACCACATTTTTCCTTTGAGATATTTAACAGGCATGGCTAGAGGCGAAACATGTTTACAGTTACAACGTTTTAATAAACATACACCATGAGGTTTGATATTTATTTTTGGGGTCTTCGAATTTAGGTTTGTAACATAGACAGTGAATCTTCACTTGGTGTAAACGGACCCTTCAAGAAGCCGTCTTCCAAGCATTCTGTACATCAAACCAAGTCACTTTACGCAAAAGTTATTGCTGGGAAACGATTTTTTTTTTGAGATGAAAAATCACATTTTACGGTAGGACTCAATGTAACGCACTCAAAACATTGTGCTGATGGATGGGTTGAATAGTACGGGGGTCGTGGAGTGTAAAGTAAAGTTCTTACGTGTATTAAAAAAAAAACTTATGAAAAAGTTAAGAGCAGCGGTGGCCCAGTGGTGGAGACCCCGACTTACGAGCAGTAAGTCGTGGGTTCGAATCCAGCCAGACACATTACTTTGTGTAAATTATTTCATCACCACTGCTCTCAAAAACGGTGAAGGAAAACATCGTGAGGAAACCGGCATGTCCTAGAACCAAAAATTCGAAGACATGTGACATCTACCAACCCGCACTGGGATCGCGTGGTGGATTATAGCCCATTCCCTCTCATAGAGAGGAGGCCTGCGTCCCAGCAGTGGGAACATTAATAGGCTGATTATGCTTATGCTTATGCTATGAAAAAGTTGGAACTTTGATCCCCAATATCTCAGTAACTAGAAGGTTCCCAGGGCTGGTCTAGAACAAAAAAAATATCGCAATGACAGTGAGAACAAGTGTCTTTTTCGTATTTTAAGGGTCTTGTTAGACTGTGAATGTGTGAGGTATAGGTATAAAAAGAACATCTGTGGTAACAGTTATTGAAATAAATAAAGGTTTTGTAAATGTCACTGGATAAAAAAAATAACGGGACAAGATAGAGAGAGATTTTTTAAGGTAATATTTCTTTTTGTTGTTGTTATTTTAGTGTCAAAGGAAGGCTTTTGATGCTTCTGGCCTTGCTTACGATTTTGGGCACAAAGCTGACGTTGTCTGGAAGTTTAATTTAGTTTTTTCACTGCATGTAATGTTGAATTACTTCATCATCATCTGCCTAGCCTTATCCCAACTACGTTGGGATCGTCTTCCAGTCTAACCGGATGCAGCTGAATACCAGTATTTGACATGGAGCGACTGACTACCTGACCTCCACAACCCAGTTAGTACTGCGTAATACGATACCCCTTGGTAAGACTGGTTGTCAGACTTTCGGGCCTCTGACTACCTTTAACGACTCAAGAAGAGATACAATTGAGCCAGTTATGTTTAAGTCCCAAGTAATAAGGGGCGAGCCTATCGCCTGCTACTGAGAAATTCCTCTGACGGAAAAATCCAATAACACTTTGTCCGACCCGGGAATCGAACCCAGGACCTCATGCTCAGCAGTTGCTATTGTGACTACTAGACCAGCGAGGCAATAACTTGACAAGCTTATAATTTCAAATTCTCAATTCGGAAACCAACAGCTACATACAGTCGCTCAAGTAAGATAATTTAATTGAATGTGCGTTCGTCGGGTTGATTCATTACTCCCGCTTTCAAATTCTGAAGGACTTAATCGTGAGTATGTATTTAGAAATAAACACGATTACACAGACGATTTATTTATTTATTTATTTAACACTTCAAGCACAGAAGTACAGAGGCGGACTTAATGCCATAGGCATTTTCTACCAGTCAACCTTTGGGTGATGCAAAGACAAGCAGTGGTAGGTGTAAATCTGAAAATAATTTTAAATAATAATAAGATTAACTACAAGGATATATAAAATACTATAAATATATATCAAATACTATAAATATATATCAAAATTTAAATTAATGTAAATAAACATTTCCACGAATATTCCAAAATAAAAACACAAACCATGGGGAAAACATTACCGTTGTGACGAAACTGCCAGCTCCTTTCGAATGTACTCACGAACTTTAATTTTAAAAGATAAGCGATTGGTTGCCATCCTGATTTCCTGGGGAAGCGCATTCCACAGAGAAATAGACTGGTACCATGACGATTACCATGGTTTAAGATCAAAATCCGATTTTATTATTCTAACAACATCAAGACTGTAATTCTGTAAAGTTAGGTAGAGGTGTACCCATAATAGGTACGTTAATTCATTCACTTATAATTTACTTGAATCATTTAACTCACAAAAGAAAGTGACTAGGTATTCTAAATACAAGAACAGCCGGTAACAGAGCGGGTCGGATACGGTTATTGTAAAGCGATGAACCGGAGACGGGCCGCATCGTACACACAATGTAAATGCAGCGTCTTCGCTTGCCGGATGACGTCAAAATGACGGAACTAGCCCCCTTGATTGTGCACGAGTATGAAAGGTGAATAATAATAGGTACAGGTTAGTTGAGTATAATACATAGGACCCTTCACACAGTCGTCAACCAAGCATTCTGTACATCAAACTAAGTAACTTTACGCAAAAATTATTACTGGGAAACGACTTTTTTTTGGGTGAAAAATCACGTTTTACGGTAGGACTCAATGTAAAGCACTCAAAACATTGTTCTGATGGATGGATTGAATAGTACGGTGGTCGTGGAGGTGTTTACAGTAAAATAAAATCTTACGTTAAATACACGTTGCTTTTAAAAAAAAAAATTGTGAAAAAGTTGGAACTTTGACCCCCAATATCTCCGTAACTAGAAGGTTCCCAGGTATGGTCTAGAACAAAAAAATTATCGCAATGACGGGGAGAACAAGTACATTTCGGCTTCGTTAAGGGTCTTGTTACACCCTTTATGTCTTGCCTTTTCCCAACTATGTTAGAGTCGATTTCTAGTCTAATCGGATGCAGCTGAGTATCTGACTATACATTTACTATGGAGCTGTCTATCTGACTTCTTTAACAACTTTTCGAACTTGATAATCTTGGTAAGACTGGTAGTCAAAACCTTTTCAGGAACTGATCTCAGCAACTGAACACAACAATCCATAATTTTGTTAGTAGGTACACTTAAAAATAATGTTAGTAAATAAATAATCAAAGACAAATCACACCACACAATACTATTACATCTAAATTTAACATCAAAAAAATCTATAAAAATGAAAAAAAAATAAAATTAAAACAATACTTTTCCATGTCAAATAAATGTAAAATATCCACAATAAAATTTAAAAATGTTTAAAAAATAAGTTAATTTAAAAATAATAAATATGGTCATTTGAGATTTACATTACATTTTACAGTTATTATAAATGTGAATTATTTTCTGTTTGTAAAGTTTTCATGGGTGAACTGCTGGACCAATTTAGTCAGACAACAAGGGTGCAAGGGTGGGTCAGCTAACTGCTATCACTTACTGTACATACATAAATAAATACAAATTAATAAAATAGAAGTGTCTGTTTGTAATATCAAAACAACAGCTTGAATGCATAAGAAAATATTTATGCCACTATAAAAAAAACACATTTCTTTTTTTTTATATCTGTCTGTCTGTTTCTGTTTGTTCCGTCTAATCTTTGAAACGGCGGGACCGATTTTGACAGGACTTTTACTGGCAGATAGATGTTATAAGGTCTAACTTAGGCTTTTATTTCAGAAAAATAATTAGTTAATGTTCCGTGCAAAAAATTTAAACGCTTGGAATTGTTATCAAAATACGATTCAAAAAAGGGAAAGGGTAACAGCTTGTAAATAAATAAATTTTCCCAGTTAAGTACACACGATCGCCAATCAAGCTATACAAAACCAGCTTGTACAGATCTCTCCTTGGACGGGAAATTTATACAAAACGAGGCCATGTTATACTGGAAATGTACAGCTTGATGTGCCGCCGTGTGTACCTACTACTCAGAACAAATAATAATTTTTATTTTCTCACATTTAACAAATATTATTTTCCGCGCGAATGTCAAACAGACCACAGGCATAATTTAATTTTGTGGTATTTTCGTGACGAAAACGAATCTTCAGGATCCGTGAATTTTTAATAAGGCCCTGTTTGTGTTAGTGGCTTTTGGCTCGCTTTATAATTATTATTTTCGTCAAATGTTACTGGAAGATCTGCAGAGTAATTGCGCAACACGAACGTGGTTCTTTCAAATAGAACTGGTTACAGACACTTTAAATTCTTAAAAACCAAAAGATGAGACTACAGTTCCAGTCACAATACATAAATAGCTCTCTCTCTATTAGAAGTTTAATTATTATTAGGTTTCTCGTTTTTAATTTTGGTATTTGTTAAAATATGTATTAGTTTATTTTATTTGTATATAAGCATTAGTATCATTATAAGTGCCTATATAAATTTTCGATAGCAACAAGTTATTTTTATATATTTATTTTGTACCCTATCACAATGTTTTCTTATTTAATCCAAAGGTTGTCTGGTAGAGAATACCTTGTGGCATTAAGTCCGCCTATGTATCACTATTGTACATGAAGTTTAAATAAATAAATAATACATAATACATAATAATTGTGAAAGTACGGTAGTTGCCCTTTCCAAAGCGTAAATGTCAATGGAGAATGGACAAGAAACTCCATGGACACTCTTTTATTTAAATCAAAATTTTGATACAAAATCTTGGTTACATCATTTATGTTGTGACAACTGAAATTGGAATGCTAGTCATTATAAGCTTTTATTTTTTTGATAATCCGAAACATTAATTGTGTTCAAATACTGTTTTAAGGTTTTACGGTTTAAAACTAAACTTACACTGTCACTCACGGGATATCTTCTGTGATTGTTCATAATTTTGAGCTCCCGATATCAACAATCACGGAAGATATCCCTTAAGTGAAAGTATAAGTTTATTAATGCGTTATTTATCTTCATAGAGAAATTTCTCACGAACAAATATATACGATGGATTCGAAATCTACTTCAAATTCCTTTGGATGGTGATTGAAAGTGTGTTACGCAATTGAGGGTCGGCTTGTTTTCCTCCTAATGTAGTGGTAAATTAAGTGCATTTTCATTACGAGAGAGGGTTGTTCCTATACTGGTCTCTTATACCTTCCTACCCTTCTACCACTATACCTACCTAGTAAAATTCTAACATTGATTCTATTAAAAACTAGCTTTTTGTCCGCGGTATCGCCTGCTTTGTAGTTTTAAACTACGCTACCTCGCGTGTAAGATTAATAGTGTACGGTGCAACCGCACATTCTGCAATTCAGCAGTTTACTTCACGTTCATTTCAACTCATAATATTTAGTTCAGTTCGCGTTGAGCTATCAAGTCAGCCAGGCGTTCTCGTTACAGCCAACAAGGGCCGCGTCACTCACTTCGTTTCCACACCATCAGTTCATTAAGCTCATTTTACCTTTAGTATTTTTCGGACAATACAGTAGTGGTTTAAAGTACTTTACCTTCTTTCATTCCTATAACCCATCATCTAAAAGTAATGTATGATCTAGCAAGGGATCATACAAATAGTGCCTTGTCTTAAAATTTGAAATCCGTACAATTGAATCAAAAGCAAATACATGGACAGTTACTTTCCATTAATAGGAAACTACTATAAGTATGGATGGTTTAAGGGCCTCTGATAAATAAAAAACGATCACTGTTTTAAGCTTTCACGGTTTACAACTAAGATTATACTGTCACTTACTTTCTTAATAATGAACGATCACGGAAGATATCCCGTAAGTAACAGTATAAGTTTATAATAAACGATGTTTATTTTGCAAATGGGCTTAGTGTTTAACATGTATTTTTTTTTTTAAACTAGGGTTAGACCAAAGAAACGATGGATGGACTGTGTAAAGAATGATATGGCAAGAAAGGAGGTGTCTGGCGAGATGACGAGTAATATAGAAGTATCGAAGAAGAAGACATGCTGCGCCGACCCCAAATGAATTGGGATAAGGGCAGTAGAATGATGATGATGATGATGAGGCCGGTGTTTCGCACTTGGCTACCTTGAAAAGAAACATCTGAACAAACCCAGAGATCATAGTCTCATGAGAACTATGCAGATTAGTGATCACGATTAAAGATAGTAGGTAATTTATGCCTAACCATTGTAAATGTTAGAAAAATGCCCTTTATTCCAAAGAAAGAAAGAAAGAAAGAAAACATATTTATACATTTTTTATAAAGACAACCCACAAAATATTGTTCACACAGCAACACATCGATTTATGACATATCTTGAGGAAGCGATAAAGAATAACTTGATAATATTTCATGGCAACCGTAAAACTTATAGAGAAACACATAAATATTTCTGAGAAGTCACATAAAAGTGAGTTACTACTGAAAAGGTACTGAAATTCTAGATTTTACAAATATATGGATTGCGAGGTACTATGTCAGACTGTTTCCGGAGGAGACAACAATGTGATGATAGACTAACTATCGCCCAATATCTTACGAGATCCGGAAATTACTCTTTTCAATAGTTAATACAGATGAAAAAATATATTTCATTTCCTACGGTCTGTACATCTTATCCCCGATAACTACCTTCTTTGAAAGAAACTGTATCTCAAAATAAAACTAAAATTGCCTTAAAGCGGTTCTTGCTGAAATTCGCAAATGTTGAAATAAACGCTGCGATCTAAAACAGCCAAATTCTCTTGAATTTCTATCAAGCAACAGTTTGAGTTGTATTAATTATTTCTATCAAGTAACTGCATATATATGTCTAACAAATTAATAAAAAAACTTTATTGTAAAAAATAAAACCGACTTCAAAAACACATAAAAGTCAAAAATAACTTTAGCTTCAGAAGTCGGTGCCTTTCGTTTGTTTGATTCAGTTTTTTTGTCACCGACTTCTGAAGTCGGTTAAAAAAAGGCCCTTATTCTGTTCTCATTCAGAGACGTAACTAAAGACGTGCTAAATATAACTAGATATATACCTAGACATCATGAATACCACGATAAATTATTGAGTGAAATGCAGTGAAACGTGTTCATGTGTTTCTGAAAAATAAAATATTCAGAGCGGAAAGATACCTGTGACTTATGTGACGAAAATCATGAATTTGCAGGAACTCAAGAGACTAGCGCAAAGATTAAAAGCATTACATACAGGGTGTAAACGGCCCCCTCACAACGCCGTCAACCAAGCATTCTGTACATCAAACTAAGTAACACAAAAAATATTACTGGGAAACGGCTTTCTTGGGGAGAAAAATCACGTTTTACGGTGGGACTCAATGTAACGCACTCAAAACATTGTGCTGATGGATGCTTTGAATAGTAAACAGATCATTGAGATCCGTCCGTTCGTCAAGATCATTGAGGTAATTAAAACAATTTATAACCTTAAAAACTAGTATTGAAAAAAACCTTGTGACAAAATTGGAACTTTGACTTCAAATATCTCCGTAACTAGAAGGTTCCCAGGTATGGTCCGGAACAAAAAAATGCAACAAACAAGTGCCTTTCGGCTTCATTGAGGGTCTTTTTACACCCTTCATACAGGGTGTAAACGGCCCCTTCACGACGCCGTCAATCAAGCATTCTGTACATCAAACTAAGTAACACAAAAATTATTGTTGTTTTAATTGTTGTTTGTGTGTATTTTTTGTAATTTTGTATGATGCATGTCATGTCCCTGCGACAAATAAATATTTTTTCTTTCTTTCTTTCTATTGCCGGGAAACTTTTTTTTGTGGTGAAACCTTACGTTTTACGGTAGGACTCAATGTAATGCACTCAAAACATTGTGCTGATGGATACATTGCACAGAACAGGGGTCATTGTAGTATTTTAAGTAAAGTTATAACATTAAAAACTTGTGAAAAAGTTGGAACCTAGACCCACTATATCCGTAACTAGAAGGTTTGGTCTAGAACAAAAAGAAATCGCAATAACGGGGAGAACAAGTGCTTTTCGGCTTCGTAAAGGGTACTTTTACACCTCTTATAAGCCCAAACAAAACTTCCAACGTACATAAAAATATTAGTAACGATCAAAATGTGCTCACACGTAGGCGTATAATAGTCATCGTCAGAGACAATATTATAACCTCGTTTGAATACATCGATAACTATCACAGAATAATAAAACCGTTTTACCAATAATAACCGTTTCCAAAGGACACATTTTCTCTGAAATTAGACGTAGCCTGACCTTAAAGCAAAAAAAAAAAAGTTTTAGTTGAATTTTCATTTCATACTTCATCATCAGGCAGTCCTTGCCTTGATATAATAATATACTTCGCCTGGTATTCTCTTCCCGTGACAGCTAGGTCACGTGATTGGCCAATGAATACGTCTTCAGTTGCGATGCTGTCGATGTGTTGCCACGGTATGTGATTGAAATCCCCGAGCAAAATGCATTTTTTAACTTAACAAAGCAATTATCAACTAATAATTCAATATTTAAATTCATTTAAAACTAAATAGATGAATCACACGAGATACTAATAGTTAAGCTAGTTAGTAATTTATTTTATTTTCAATCACTAAACGAGAGTCCCTAAATTTACTGAAAAGGACAATCAATCACTTATCGTGACATTGTCTTGGGCCATCGTAGGAAGAGAATACCAGGCGAAGTATATTACTATACCATGGTCATAGCTATCGGACAGTCAGATGTAATAGACTCGCCTCCAATCGCTTAGGTCTAAAGGGGGGAGGCCCATCACCCAAGTCACCCATTAAATTGCCAGGGCTGCGGGACTGTTCGAAAGAGATACCGTGGCCCTGGAACACAAAGGGCAAAGAAGGAACATGGATGGGTTTTAGTCAGTACAAGTTTGACAATCCCTTCCGCTCCGCCCAGAGTGGTCTTTTGATGATATCCCCATCCGAAAAAAAAAAAACCCATTAAATGATTTTTTCATGAAATAGTCATTCAATAGGATTAAATGAACTGAGAGGGTTATACTGATGATTTTAATGATTATAACTCTGTTAAGCCATATTTGTAATGGTGGCAAATCATATTTTTGTCAATATGCAACCTGACACTGACCTGCAGATTGCAAAAAACGTAAGAAAATTTGAATTTCACGGACTACCCTGTCTCATACACGTTAAACATAACGCGCAAAATTTTGGGTTTACTAATACACGTCTCTGTCTAATCCTTTGGGGATTATAGGTTTGATGTAATATCATGTAACTGGACCACATAAGCAAGGCAAAATCTTACATTTTATCAAAATATAAAAAAATGCTATTTTCGTCACATAAATATTGTATTGAAGACATACAACAAGTACCCTTAAAACATAAGTCTTTTCAAGATTAATCACAAAACGTTTTCAATGAAAATGTCTACGTAAGGGAGAATTGTAGACGGACCCTATATGACGACATTTCGGATTAAAACGATTAAAACCTATTTGAGAAGCTGATGGTCCGTGGATTTATCTCAAAAGAGGTCTTTATGTACAGGACCTCTTGGATTTGCTGTCGTAGACTGTTTTGTGAATATTAATGATGAAAAGTTATTTTAGTCAATATTATGTTTTGTTTTGTCTTGGGTAGACCCAGTGAAAAGTTTAGCGACCCGCCTGCTTCGCACGAGTGCAATAGGTATGTACATATAAACCTTCATCTTGAATCACTCTATGTATTAAAAAAACCGCATCAAAAACCATTGCGTAGTTTTAAAGATCTTAGCATACATAGGGACAGACAGACAGCGGGAAGCGACTTTGTTTTATACTATGTAGTGATAAAATTTAATTTTGAGTGTAATAAGTACCACTAAAAGTCGCTCCATGTAAAATACTGGTATTCTGTTGCGTCCGGTTAGACTGGAAGCCGACACCAACATAGTTGGGAAAAGGCTAAGCAGATAATGATAATGAAGAACTACTAAATAAAATAAATTAAACTTTATTTTCAGACTACAGTGCATAGTTTTGTCAGTATTTTAGTGTTAGTAACAATGGTGCTTAAGTAATTGGTTAGTATTGTTAGTGTTTACAACTTCATTATTTATTTAGACCTAAGACTGTCCACCTAATGTCTCTGGAAGGGGCAGTCCGGTCTGGCAGCAATCATCTTCAAAATGCTGTACTTTGGGTCAATATTTTCGTAGCTCATGTTTTCTGCTTATAAAGACTTACCTAAAATCTGAGAAGCTTTTGATAAATCGAAAACCCACAATTCAATATTTGTTCCATACATGTAAAATTATTGTGATACTGAATGGTAAGCAAACAAACCTGAAAGTGAAACCGCCCTCCCCCCCCCCCACTTAAAAAATCTACTGTTTCCTACAAAAATGCAATACCTACAGCGTCAAAATTTATGGTACAGCAGTTTTTTTTTTAAATTACTACAAACTATCCCTCATAGAAATGAAAAATTTCTATCTAAAAGAAGTCTCTAGCAGTGGCGAAGATTCCATACTTGGCCTGGCTTACCTTTAAATAATGGCACAGTCAGTATTCTATAGACAAATAATATAATCAAATTAAAGATATGTACTCCGGCTTACCTCTTACAAAAATTTACCCTTCGCTACTGGTCTCTGGAAAGAGCTAGTCGCACTATATACCCTTCTAGTAAATACATAGTAAGAACCTATACATAGTTTACAAGAACGAACATGATGTAGTGACTTGAAAACTTCCGACCTTTAGGAATATGCTTAGGGCGCCATCTATCAAAAGTTTTCGGCAGCTCCTCAACAAATTTGATTATTCTATTTCTAGGGTTACTAATAAATATATTTTGGTATTGACGTTTAGGTGATGTAAGCACATGATACGAGACAAATGACCACCTTTGGGGTAAGCAGAGATGCTTTGTGCACTCTATTTTGCCAATTTTTTTCGTGTTTTGTGGCACCAATAAGATGCAAAGTAATGTTTAAGGCTAGACTACACATTTCACTACATATTATGATTAAGTATTTTTCTATGAAAATTTTTCATAACTTTCTGGAGGCAGAGATATTAAATTATTCATTTTTTTAGTACCTCTCGTTAAAGTTTTGAGAAAAAACTACAAGGATAATATAACCATGTTTTTCTTATGTATATTTTTACTTTTTTTGCGTCTGAAATTCCGGTTTTTGAGCGCAGCGTAGTGTTTCGTATTTTATCTGCTCTCTGTAGACCCAGAATGCTGCGCTCCATTGCTCTTTGGCGAATTGCAAGGCGGGACTTTTGCGATTCGGTGAGTGACCAGGTCTGAGCACCGTAGGTTAGGACGGGCAGATACGCATATCGATGAGTTTGCGCTTCAAGGACATGGCCAAATCTCATTTCATTAGCGTCTTCATGGACCAGTAGCTTTTCCAGGTTTTGTCGATTCGGCGATCGATTTCCTTTTCCGACCTGTTTTCAAAAGAAACTATGTTCTACGAAAGATTAAAGAATAACCTTACATAAAAGAAAAACCTCCTAATTAAATGGTGCTACAAGATAAAACCGTAAATAGCTATTATTTAAAACCCCGGTTTTTATAAAGTTCGTTGTTCATTATTCGTAGAATTTTGGGTGAAGAGAATTACTTTTTCCCGACTTATTACGGAAAAATTGAGTAAATGGAATTATTTTAAATACCTCTGCATAATATAGCTTAAACGCTGTTATTTTGATCCTGAAATATTCCACCGTTTAACTTAGAATCTATACTAATACTAATATTATAAACCTGAAGAGTTTGTTTGTTTGGTTGAACGCACCAATTTCAGGAACTACTGGGTCCATTTGAAAAATTCTTTTAGTGTTGGATAGCCTATTTATCAAGGAAGGTTATGCGGCCAACAGCTAGTTTCTTCATAAAATCAACTCTAGTAAGGGTTTATTTGAATGAGAAGGGAGTGACTGATGGCTGACAGGGAAAAATAAAAGAAAATAACATTTTGTGTCGACTCCTAGTTACTTGGGATGAGGGTCGACAGAACAATATTAAAGTGAACTTAAATCCCTCCCCCTATAGTGAGTGTTACTAGCTCCTGTAAACCTCGACAGGTTCCTATGGTTTATGAACATCTGATAAATTGACATACCATAGCATAACATCACACGTGTAATTCCCGAAGGATAACGTAGAGATCTTTTGGTGTTTGGGTGACGTTCACAGGGGGTGTTTTTGGTAAACATTTTGTGAAATTACGTAACATTGCTCCTGTAATCCCCGAAGAGTCGAAGAAGGTAGAAGTAAGGTAGACATAGATCTTCCTTACTTCAACGTCATCATCTGCCTAGCCTTTTCATAATTATATTGGGGTCGACTTCCAGTCTAACTGGATGCAGCTGAATACCAGTATTTCACATGGAGCGACTGCCTATCTGACCTCCACAACCCAGTTAGGAGTGGGTAATACTATCGTATTAAGACCCCGTGGTAAGACTGGTTGTCACTTTCGGATCACTGACTACCTGTAACGATTGTCAAAGATCTACAAATGACAATCGGGACCAACGGCCGAGGCACAGAGGAAACTCGGTATGTAATGGGTGGTCTCGTCTAAGGACCAACCTTGGTAAGCACAGCTTAACCTAATGATCGACCCGAGCGGCTGTTATTACATAGCCACGAGGTCTTCGCGTACCTCATTTGCACTGTGGTATCAAAAAACGATTCGTATACACAAACTAACAAGACCATTGAAATACAATACACAACGATCATTCTTGATATTTGAATATAGATTTATAACACACGTTACCTATTATATTTTCTCCAAGTAACTTGATACTTTCTCTCTCGATCCGTCAGCTTGTTTAGATTATCTTACTTACATCGCAAAGTGGATGCTGTTATGTACACAAGGTCCCTGTGTCACGTGAAATATTGACTTTTGACAAGATTTGCAAAGGATTGACGTATTTTAAAAGTGTTATTGAGTTTTTCCTTCACGAATTTCTTAGTAATAGCTTGGAGTCTGGATTAGTGGCTGTTTGATAGCAATAGGCTTGCCCCCTATAACATTATTTGACGAAATGTGGATATACTGTAGGTACACCTCAAAGCCTTTCAAATATTCGAGCATCATCTGCCTAGCCTTTTCCCAACTATGTTGGGGTCGGCTTCCAGTCTAACCGGATGCAGCTGAATACCAGTATTTTACATGGAGCGACTGCATATCTGACCTCCACAACCCAGTTAATACTGGGTAATACGATACCCCTTGGATAGACTGGTTGTCAGACTTTTCGGGCCACTGACTACCTAACGACTGTTAAAGATCTACAAATGGCACCCGGGACCAACGGCTTAACGTCCTTTCCGAGGCACGAAGAAAACTCGGTAAGTAAGGTCACCCATCCACAGACCAACCTAGGCAAGCACGGCTTAACCTAAAGATCGACCCGAGCGGCTGTTATTATTTAGCCACGAGCTCCTCCTCAAATATTAACGAGTGAAGTCTTTTAAATCTCTTTGGTACACCTCTGCTTTAGACTTCGAGAATAACAGGCGTGACGTTATGTTTTATGATGTGCCACTTACCTATGAAATTAGTTAAGTATAAGCCGGTCAGTGAGAGCTAGATATTTAAAATGGCGACTTGGTAGATTACTGCCAATCATAGATATAATTACTAGGGGTTTCTGAAAATATAGGGTTAGACTTGTCATTTGCTAGTAATTAATTAAATCGGGTCAACGTAAGTAAAAGTAATTTTATTTATTTATTTATTTATTTTATTTAAACTTCATGTACAATAGTGATACATAGGCGGACTTAATGCCACAAGACATTCTCTACCAGTCAACCTTTGGGTTAAATAAGAAAACATTGTGATAGGGTACAAAATAAATATATAAAAATAACTCAAGAAGTTATTTTTATATATATATATATATATATATATATATATATATATATATATATATATATATATATATATATATATATCCATCACTTAAATAGTGGTTACGTAAGTAAAAGTAATTTTATTTATTTATTTATTTATTTTATTTAAACTTCATGTACAATAGTGATACATAGGCGGACTTAATGCCACAAGACATTCTCTACCAGTCAACCTTTGGGTTAAATAAGAAAACATTGTGATAGGGTACAAAATAAATATATAAAAATAACTCAAGAAGTTATTTTAAATTATTAAAAAGTTATTTATTTATTTAAGTTATTTATTTTTTATTTAAAGTTATTTATTATTAAGTTATTTTAAATTTTCGATAGATATATATATATATATATATATATCGAAAATTATATATATATATATATATATATATATATATATATATATATATATATATATATCTATCGAAAATTTATATAGGCACTTATAATGATACTAATACTTATAAACAAATAAAATAAACTAATAGATATTTTAACAAATACCAAAATTAAAAACGAGAAACAATAATAATAATTACCATGACTCGACTTCTAATAGAGAGAGAGCTATTTATTCTGACTTAAATAGTGGTTACGCACTTTTCTTTTAAAACTGAATTTGCTTTCAGCTTTTTTAATGCCAAAAGGTAGCGCGTTCCAGAGCTTTATAGTAGAGATAGCGTAAGAATTTGACATAAATCCAGTGCGGTGTGAAGGAATTTGGAGAAGTAGATTCTTGGAAGCTCGAAGGTTACGACTGTGAGCACGAATTTTCAAACGTCTATTTTAATACAGACTAGCTGTTGATGTCAATCATCATCTGTCTAGCCTTTTCCCAACTATGTTGGGGTTGGCTTCCAGTCTAACCGGATGCAGCTGAATACTTGTATTTTACATGGAGCGACTGCCTATCTGACCTCCACAACCCAGTTAGTACTGGGTAATACAATACCCCTTGGTAAGATTGGTTGTCAGACTTTTCGGGCCACTGACTACCTAACGACTGTCAAATATCTACAAATGGCACCCGGGACCAACGGCTTAACGTCCTTTCCGAGGCACGGAGGAAACTCGGTATGTAATGGGTGATCACCCATCCACAGACCAACCTAGGCAAGCACGGCTTAACCTAACGATCGACCCGAGCGGCTGTTATTATTTAGCCACGAGCTCCTCAGCTGTTGATGTCAAGCACTATCTAAAATAACAAAGTGAAAACTATTTTAATTTTATGTTTTTACTCAAATAGGAACGGTCTAGTTGATAATACCGTTATCGTATTACCAAGTGGACACTGTGCTAAAGTACCTACCTATATCAGATACCCGGATACACAGCTCTGCCTAACGTTTTAGGAAATATGAAACTGCGTAATGTAGTAGATTTATTTTGGCTATTAAGGCCCGTGAAATTCCATAAGCCATAATGATTACGGAACGGAAAAATTCTAAATGTAAGTACTTACTGGAATCAAAATTAAATAATGTATCAAAAAGTCTATGTCGATCCTGTTGATATATAATCTCTTTGAAAGCTATTGTCACTTATCTGGTACCAGCCGCGGTATTACAGAAACGACAAAAATAAAGATGCAAAATCACAACAAAAGCAGTGGTGTAACCGTCCCTCACTGACACGTCATAGGTCTCGAGTTCGAATCCAAGACACCACCTCTGATTTTCCAGATTCATATGCGTATTGTATTGTATAATTATCACTTGCTTCGGTGAAGGAAAACATCGTGAGAAACCAGCAGGCCTGAGAGATATTTCTCGACGGCATGTAAAGCCAAGTCAGAGGCCCATGGGCGACATAAAAACTCTGACACCAGGTTAGTTTCTAACAACACGATAAAGTCAACAATAAAAGTCACCTAAGAAGCTTATCAGACATTTCTAAGTAGCTTTTTTCTCTTTCTTATTTACCTAGAAAGTAGAAGACAGCAATATTAAGATTTAGCTTAGTCACTACACAAGAAAATTAGCACTATTTCACTTACTTACTTCTAATTAAGTCGTTTATCGTCTCATACGGGTCCCGCAGGTTTCAGAGTTCTAATAAGACAAAGTATTTTATGTATACAGTAGTATTTTCCTCATGTTTATTATCCCTGTATTGGCTGTAATAATATCGACAATGTATTCTATTAGTTAACCTTTTGTTAGTAAATATTGCTTTAGGGTATTAGAATCTTTGGGAGTTTTGTGACGTCATTATGTATGTATTTTATGTGACAGCGGTACGGTAGAAGAATTTTTTGAACCACTAAACCAATTTACCGATACCGATAACTAGTATCGGTATCGGTATATTGGTTTAGTGGTACTAAGTTCATTGGGTGTCGCTATTCACTTGTTCGGCTCGAAACAGTAGATGCGGTAGTATTAATTTAATAAAAAGACGACAGAAAGCGAAATTACTACACAAATATTCATTTTTCATTCGGTTTTATTGGCTGATTTGCTAAATGGCTGTGCCGCCTCATCCCGAATCAACAATGTGATAAGAAGTGCTTCTATGTTTGGCACGCTATGATGAAGAGAACTCAATTTATTTTAATTGAAATTTAGTTTTCCTTTAGCGAAGTCTACAACAATGTGTACCTAGTAAAATATATGATATTGGACAAAACTACTTAAAGGGGTACGTTCTACTATTTCAGAACTATTCTGGGAACATTTAGACACTGAAAATTTAGATAATTGTAAACCGTAAATGACAGAAACGTCTGGAAATATGTAGCTATAAATCGTACATTTTAGAGCCCCGAGGCACTAGCACGAGCGCGCGGTTTAAACACGACGTACGTGTAAATACGTCGATTTTTGAATCGAAAATACAGTTATCCTAGAACATTTTAGATAAATTATTTGCTACAAGCAAAATCAGTATCATCCATAGATATAAATACATTCTTAAAATTATGAAAATATTATTTATGAAACGAGTATTTTAAAATATTATTTTAAAATCGATTTATTATCAGTTATGGTGACGTTTACATCGCGCGCTCATGCCAGGGCCTCTGTTTGCTAATAACATGCCTAAGAAGCGTAGTAAAGGCATAAATGAATAATTAGTTTCTAATTAAAGTTTGTGAGAGCGATGAAAGAAATAATTAATAATTTTAAGTTATTTTGTTGAATAAATTAAAGTCCGACTTAATTAGAAATTAGAAGGTAAGGAGCTGACATTTATATTGAGTTGAATAATTGTGGTCCAGAGTAGAGTGATTTGAGATCTTCTATCTATATAAATTAAAAGAAAAGTCCTGACTGACTGACTCATCAACGCTCAGTCCAAACCCTTGGACCTAGAAAGCTAAAAATTTTGCAATTTTCCTTTATAATGTAGACAAAGAATAAGGAAGGATTTTTCGATAATCAACCCCTAAGAGGGTGAAATGGGGGGTTGAATTTTCTGTGAAACTTAATATTTTCTGCGTCGATTGACTAGAAAATTGGTGTACTCACTCTTCAATTAAAATTATGAGACATGGGAATAAGTTATATATAAATCTATGTATGTACTACAACATAGATTACTTATCCCAGAAGTAAGATCCCGTGGGCAATTCCCGAAGCCGCGGTCATAAGCTAGCATAGCTAAGCTAGTATTTGAATAAAGGATTTTTCTGGTTAGGTTAGCTAAGTAGGGAGTAGACAAGAAACTGTTGTTTTTAAGTAAACCTTGTATTTGTTGTTTTATGATAGGGAAAGAAAAATTCGAGTACGAGCAGGGTTTGAACCTGCGACCTTCCGATTTCTGTACACCGGACGTCTTAACCAATTAGACCATCGCACCCTGCTCACAGTTCTCGAAATTTTCGTTCCATTAATAACGTCTTACGGTGGTCTTGTATTTGTTGTTGTGAAATAAAATAAGAAGTATGCTAACCTTTTATAACCAAAATACTAAGAATAATACATACATAACATCAAGCCTGTAATCCCCGAAGGGTTAGGTAGAGGTGCACCTTATAGTATACCCACATTTCACCAGTTATGTTTTAAGTCCCATGTAATAGGGGGCGAGTTCCTGATGGAAAAACCCAATAACAATTTGCCTGACCCGGGAATCGAACTCAGGACCTCATGGCCACTAGACCAACGAGGAAGGCACTAAATAGAATAATTTACCTGCGTAATTTCATTGGCAACATCCAAAAGCAAAACTCTTCCTTTCGTCCACTTTCATTTTTAGTTTACAGAATATCGAAAACCCTGATATTACAAGTCATAGTTTATGTTGCTATCATAAATAATAATCATACTTCTATCGCAATAGATTTTTGCTGGTCACCGTGGCCATGGTTTTGCCAAAGACACTACCGCTTTCAGAGACTGAAGACATCACAATATAAGTAAGTAGGTACTACATAGTGTGTATGATGTAAAGAAGAGTTTTGTTTAGCGAGGAGTTGCGCCGACCCCAAGTAACTTGGGGCGAAGGTATGTGTAGTGTGTAATCAACCTTTTACTATGTAACCAGCCTTATTTACAATAAATTTAATACTTATAATTGTTAAATTATAATATTAAAGACAGTATTGATTCAGCTCTCGGTGTTTTAATGTCTCCTCGAGGTCCTAAATTACAGGCGACCTTGCCAAAGCGCAATGGTGGTGGCTTGATATGTTTAGAATACTATGACCATTTATTTAAGTGCGAGTGGAACTTAGTACAAAATGTTAGTTTGTAATAATTTGTATGGCGCGTTATCAAATTTCAACTCTCTTGCCTCGGTTGTACGAGTTATAATTATCACCTCAACTCAACTCAAAGCATTTATTTCAATTAGACCATCACAGGCACTTTTGAATGTCAAAAAAACAAAAAAAAGCGAAGCTACAGTCACAGTCACAAGGCATAATAACTTGAGAAAGTACTGTAGTTGCACATTCCAAAGCGTAGATCTCTATGTAGAAGAAATGGCAAGAAACTCCATGGACACCAGAGAAGATGGGTACCAATAACTCCAAAGAGGAGGTGCTGACCCTTGCCCAGAACGCCGCTGCAGGCAATCACCAGGCTATGCTAATATGCATAACAAGTGAAGATAGATTGATTGCTCCGGATCATTAGTTCCGGAGATTACCCCGTACATACGAACTTACAAACAAAGGACATTGGGATCTTTCTGACCCCCTCGCCGAATTTTTGCAAACATTAATGAAACATGGTAGTTTTTAGATATTATTACGTACATCCTAAATGTGTTGTTTTTTTTTAATATCTTATGGGAATGTTGGTAACTGAGCATCGCTCAAACAAGAAATAGTTTGCACTTTTTGATAACTCGCTATCACATTTTTATTGATGAATCGATTTCGATTTCGATCAAAACGAAAAATGTTATCTATGGTCCGGTCGTTGGGGATTTATTCTTTAACTACTACGGCATTTTTTTCATCCTATCTAGGTTAAAGGTCAAATATTTCATATAAAAATAAATAAAGGCAACGTAATCTTCTTATGGACTAATAAATAGAAATAAAACTATAAGCAATAAGCATATCAACATCCTAAAACTTAAAAAATATATTTTATTATGATATAAAATATTTTCCTAGATATCTCAATAATCGCATTACTCACAATAATGCGCCTCACGCTGTTATATCTATATATCTCAGGCTTTAAAATAAGGTATAATTCGTTAATGATCGCCGTGGTTTTTTTTTCCAAAATTAAGGTTCCAATGTCCTTTACCTCTTTCTAATATTAATATAGATAGACATTACCAATATAAAATTCAATGATAAAATCCTATACAAGAGCTTTTCAAGAATCACTTTTCTTAGTAGGTACAGATGTATATTGCTCCTTGATAAAATCTAGGAGAGATCTATTAAACCCTGAATTTTGGCATTGGCTGTGTGCCAATCATAGTGTCCTTGTTACGCATATATAGGTTGATGGTAATGCGGATAACTTGTTATTTTATTTGAATTTTATGACTATTGCCAAATGGAGGCATACGTTCGGCAGACTAAAATGAGAGATGGTAGACGCATTAAAGTTAATGTTTAAGGTTTTTTTTATTTGTCCACAAAAAAAAACAGTTTTGAGGTAATTTTCACCAGTACGTAGTTATAGTATGTAACAATAGCGAAAGGTTAGTTTTTGTAAGAGATAAGCCGGAGTATGTATCTTTAATGTGATTATATTATTTGTCTATAGAATACTGACTGTGCCAATTTTCAAAGAGAAGCCAGTAGGAATCGTGTTGTATGGAACCTTCGCCACTGGTAAGTATATTCTAAGACTTAAAGAGTCGTTTAAAAAATTATTAAGGTCAAAGAATTAGAAGGTGGAAGATTAATAACTTTTGCAATGTGTAGTCACAATTCGGGTTCAAATAAGTAAAATGAGGTTAGGTACAAGAATGTCCTTCTTAAGATGTTTCACAAAAAATCTATTATGATAATGCAGCTAAAAAAAATGGCACAAAAGCAAGGAGGCGTATATTCAGCAGGGTGTGGAACAAGTCTGCCATTGATGATGAGAATAATAAGTAGCACAAAAAGTTGAATTAAAACTATTAATAGTGATTTTACAGGAGGATACCGAGGAGGTCGTGGCTAAATAATAACCGACGGTCGGCCGTTCTTGCCTAGGTTGGTCCGTGGATGGGTGAACACCCGTTACCCACCGAGTTTCCTCCGTGAGTCGGAAAGCACATTAGACTGTTTGTTTCGGCTGTCATTTGTAGTTCTTTGATAGTCGTTACAGATAGTCAGTGGCCCGAAAGTCTGACAACATATTTTACCAGGGGGTATCGTATTACCCAGTACTATTTGGGTTGTGGAGGTCAGATAGGCAGTCGCTTCATGTACAATACTGGTATTCGTATGTATCCGGTTAGACTGGGCACCAACATATTTGGGAAAAGGCTAAGCAGATGATGAATAATGATTTTACAGCTCTTTGTAATTAATATTCATTCGTGATTTGACTTTTAAAATTATGTGCGTACTGCTTATCATTTATTACTTGCTTGCAATAAAAGTCAGCAAAAAGTTTAAGACAAGGTAATGTCAAAGATCATTGTTTTCTATTCATTATACGTATAGAATAATAAGCTTTTACTTTATTTATTTCTTACTAAACATATGTATACCTATATACATATTTCTATCTTTTCCTAGAATACGTAAAATAGTTCTCGTTTATTTTATCAATGATAGTTTATACTTAATAACTGTTAGCATTATTCTTTCGTTTATTTTCTTTCTAACTATTATTGTACACTTCAAGGGTATCCTCATCATCAAGAAAGACGTCCACTGCTGGACATAGGCCTCCCCCAAGTGTTGCCACATGACCCTAATGTTGCAGAGATATTTTTAAATTTTTTCAATCTTTACCATAGTTATTTATGACTAGAGCTCGGAAATTCGGATGCATATTTACCTAAAGTTCTTTTTTTCCTGGCATAGGATACAGGGAATAGGGAAGCGGCTTCTAAAAATGACATTTTTTTACCAAGATCGCAGTATTCCATAAATAATACAGTGTATACAATGTAGTACTCATAAGCATAATAAATATTTTAAAACAAGGCAAGAAATTTGTTGAAAATAACACGTAAATTTACAATTATTTTATAATAATAACATAATAGTATTATTTGATTTTAAATGTTGCTGCTGAATATTCGAATGACAAAATGGTAAATATAACAATTCAATTTAAGTAAAATAATAAAATTAATAAAATAAACCAGGTCTTTGTCCGTACTGACGCGCGCTCCATACTAGTCAACACTCAAACTTTAGGTAAATATGCATCCGACTATCCGATCACTATTTATGACCCACCTACAACAACAATAAATTATTGTTCTATTCTAGAAATTATGACGGTGGAAATATCCCTCCAAAGCCAAAGCCTAATTTTATCCTACACGAAAGAGTTATTTGAATCCTTGTTTGTAATACATTTTATTAATTGAAGATTATAACATCTTAACAAGATATTGCCTCGTGAATCGTAATTAACATAAGCTAGGTATTATACCATTTTTGATAAAAACATGTTTTTGTGATATTTCAAATAATTATGTAATGTTGAATTGTTGACATAAAAAGAGTTTGTTTTCTATTCATTCTTATGTTACTAGTTATTTGTTGATTTTATTGTATTTTGATTTTAAGTTGTAGATATCGAAGGATATAATTTATTACACTGATATAATTAATAACTAAAACTACGTAATTAAATAGTTTATTGAAATCGCATGGTCCATTAAATTAATTTAAATGCAATACTAGATAGTATTGCATTTAAATTATGACAATATTTATAGATAAAGTTATGATATATTTTTTTAATTCATTTAAGCTTTGTAATTAAAAATCATACTGATTCCATGAAGACCTACATCTAGCGAATTAAATTGCATTTAAACCCCTAACTACTTGACGATTTTAACTTCGAAGTTTCAAGTTTAGTTCAGTTCCAAAAAACTTTACATTAAATCACTGTTAAAACACTATATACAAAATAAACACAAATATATACAATAATCACATACCCGAAAAAATCACTTGAGTTCGTACGAAGTTTACGCGGTTGATGCGTAGCGCGTCTACGCCGTAGCGATGGTTCTACGAGTTTGGTGATCGTAGCGGCCGCGCGTAGCATTTTATGTGGTAGCTGCGATCACCCGTGACGTCACTTTTGCTACGAGATCATGGGACGTGGGACGAGAGTACAGTTGCACACATAACTTATTGTTTATGCTGTCTTGGTACAATCGAGGGAGAAAGTCATTTGGAGAACATGTAGCGAACCTTTCTCCGCCCACATATTTCTTGGAAAAAAAAGTTAAATCATGTTAAAATTAAAAGGTCTTGTTTTAACATAAATAGGATGTTTATTAACAATATTCATTGTTTTTTTATGAATAGCCAATTACTGTTAACCTCCTTGCAAAAGACTTCAACGAAAAGTAAGTTCAAAATAAGACTTTCTGGGCTTAGATGTTATCTATTAAAAGATTTTTAGAACTGGATACCAGATAAAAATATATTATTTGTTTACCATCCATGCTAAGCTTAAATGTTATAATGGCTCGACATAGATAGTAGTCTTATATTTTACAACTAAACTTATGATGGGTTTTTACTTAATTATCTTAAATATAAGCAGTTGAGTAAATAAATAATAAAATACATAACATCACGCCTGTAATCCCCGAAGGGTTAGGCAGATATATATATGTACCTAATAGTACTCCCACATTATGCCTGTTATGTTAAAGTCCCATGTAATAGGGGCGAGCCTATTGCCATCAACTGGGCACAAATCCAGACTCGGTGGCTGCTACTGAAAAAATCTTGATCGAAAAACCCAATAACAATTAGGCCAACCCGGGAATCGAAACTTGGACCTCAGCAGTCGCGAACTGTAGACCAACAAGGCTTAAAAAAATATAGAATGGCAATAGGCTATGACGAAAGCTGCTACATTGACATCTTTGTCATTCAATTGTTGAGCACTTTAGTTTTAAATTAACCTGGTTAATTTGTGACGCCCAACATACATATGCTGACCTGGTGAAGGTTGCAGGGATCCGCTGGATGCGAGTTGCACGGGACTGGTCAATGTGGCGACACTTGGGGGAGGCCTATGTCCAGCAGTGGACGTCTTTCGGCTGAAATGATGATGATGACGATCATGCATATCATATAGGTTCCATGAAATAGGGCGACCTTTTAAACTGACTACGTATTATATTTTTTCTAAAACAACAAGATATTATGGTGTCCCGTGACTCAGCTTTTAGGTAACTAACAGACTATCTGCAACGCCCACTACTAGAAAAAGTTACGACTTTCAAATAAGTCATAACTACATTTATACGATTGACCATAAACAGCAGAGTTTTTTTTCTAATAAAGATGCTCTGCTTTACATTAATTCATTTTAACGACTAGTAAAAAGGGAGGAGTTCGTATATTCCATCACCATTTTTTTTTCTGCTCTGTCTTAGCACCGATTATTCCGTGATTACTAAGCATGTGTTACGTGATTCTTTTTTTTGTCAAAATATAGTTTTAATCTATTTATTATTTTTTAAATTTTGATTGAACCATTGGCTTTTGCGCTACGGATTGTGGATTTGAACTTCGTTTTTTTTCACGAAACTAACTTTTTTCGAAATTGCAAAGCTTCTTTTAAGGTTCATCATCTGCCTAGCCTTTTTCCAACTATATTAGGGTCGGCTTCCAGTCTAACCGGATGCAGCTGAGTACCATTATTTTACATGGAGCGACTGCCTATCTGACTTTCACAACTCAGTTAGTACTAAGTAATACAATGCCCCTAGGTAAGACTGGTTGTCATAGTTTTTGGGCCACTGAGTACCTGTAACGACCGTCAAAGATCTACAAATGACAGCCGGGACGTACTTTCCGAGGCACGGAGGAAACTCGATATGTAATGGGTGGTCACCCATCCTCAAACCAACCTAGGCAAGCACGGCTTCACCTAAAGTCGATCCTAGCGGCTGTTATTATTTAGAGTGAGGCAAATTAGAAATAATTCTAAAATTAATAAATACTTGATTTATAGAACAAAGTTTTTTTTTTTTTTTTGATATAATTTTATAGTATTAGAATAGCTTTAAGCGATTTGGTGTAAACTGTTAGCTTATATTTGATGAATAAATGAATATGAATATGACAGGATTTTGATACTGATTTCAAGTCCTATTAAATCATTTGATTTGAAAAGCTTCAAAATCGAGACTTTCACTATAAAGTAATTTCCATTATTAATAGCAAAACTTTGAATAACAATGCTACAATATAGGTTAAAGTGAAGATAAATCAAATGTATTTGTCACAAAATCTCCTTTTTTACGTAAGCAGACGTGGCGTAGACGAACTCGACGGATCGGATCGTGTGGGCCGTCCATTCATGGCTAGACCTGGAGTCGTGCCAAAACTGTCTGATTCTTAGGCATCCATCCCACTGCCGACAAAAGCGACTGTATACGAATCTGGTACTGTCCTACTGCTGGATAAAGGGCTCTTCTCATGCAAAGAAGGTACGAACATTAAGAGGTAGGGGCTAGCCTGAAAAATCGAAACATAGAGGCATGGTAGGGATGGATATAGATTATAAAGAACGTCCCACGGCAATGTCACATGGAAGGAAAGTAAATTAAATATTGTAGATATGAAGTTTTACTGAAAGAAGACTTCATTTTGATTTTAAAAATAATTTGAATTGCGTTCAAAGATTTTTAAATAATCGTTTGCCTGAACCGGAAATCATACCCCTCTTTTTTTTTCGGACGTATCGAACCCCTCATATGTGAAATAAAAACACATGTATTTTATGATAACGGTCGAACGGCTTCATATTTAGGATTATATTTTTCTGAATAACACAGTATTTTAAATAAGAGGAAGACCATGAAATTTAACATTTTATTTTATACTGCTTTGCCCGCGACCATCGTCAGCGTGAAATTATTATAAAATATTACTTCCTTATTTGAATCGGATTCTGTTAACAATTAAAAGGGTTTTCATTATTTTGCACGGAACCCTAATCTTTTTTCTAAAATAAATGTAGCCTAAGTGTAAAATAAATGTATCTTATAATATCAGATGTCTTTCGGTCAAAATCGATCCAGCCGTTTCGGAGATTAGCCGGAACAAACAGACAGACAGATAGACCGACAGACAGACAAATTTTTTTTTTTTAATTTTTTTTTATTGTAAGCGTTATATGTATACTTTCATATGCATTCAGTAAAAAGCTGTTAGTTTGAAATTACAAAGAGACACTTCAATTTTATTTATTTGTGGACCTTAGATAGACATAATAGTCGAAAATTAAACTGATCCCTAGTACACTCCGTCTTACACATTGTATTCGCTGACTGCTCACACTGCTGCCGAAGTTTCTCTGTAACAAACAATTAACTTCCACAGTTTGCTAGCTCTGCTCGACTCTCGCTAGTCGTGGGCTGTGGAACAAGTGCCTTACTGTGAGTACTGATGAGTTGTTAGTTATATTGTAACTAAATGTCAGTTGAATTTCCATTAATTTAAGTGGTAACAAAGAAGGAGGGTATTCTCGATACGATTATATTTTTAGGGATCTGTAAATCAAGCTACTGCTTAACAGTCTATTAGTCTTTCGAGACTAATAGACTGTCGGTCGAGCTAAGAAAAATTGAACATAGAATTAAACCAAAAATGATGTAAGTACACTATTATATATTATTAAAATAATCATAAAAATATGTACCTACATGTATCAAAAGCAGAAAATAAAAATGTAACAATTTGCAGTTCCTTTAAAAAAAAAATAAAGATAAAATAAACAATAAAGCATCGCTGTCAACGGAGAAAGTGCCCAGAAGCCTGGTATCATTACCACGTTGGATGGCAATACTGATTCTTAACAATAGCTAGAAAAACCTGACCCCAAAGAGACATGGTCGAAATGGGCGTAAGAATTAAAATAAAATATCTCAAATTATAACACTTAATACCTAAGTACTCCAATTCATTCTATTGCCAGAAGTACCAAAGTCGCCGGAGACCAGAGCTACAGCCTATTGAAACGTTGCAATTTCCTCTACTTTGTCGAGGATTTTACACTACAATAGTAATTTGTTTTTGCAAGCTAAGCACACAGTAATTAACTTATCCTAGGCCCGTAAAAGCCAAAAACGTCATCATTTCAGCCGAAAGACGTCTACTGCTGGACATAGGTTGCCAAGTGTTGCCACATTGACCGGTCCCGTGCGACTCGCATCCAGCGGATCCCCGCAACCTTCACCAGATCATCGGTCCACCTAGTGGGAGGCCTTCCAACGCAACGTCTTCCGGTTCGCGGTCGCCACTCCAGAACTTTTCGGCCCCATCGGCCATCCCTTCTGCGAGCAATGTGCCCTGCCCACTGCCACTTAAGTTTGGCTATTCTTCGGGCTACGTCCGTAACCTAGGTAAACGGAATATACTAATAAAGAATAGACTAAGGACAGTTTAGGCTGTGAAATGGAACCTCCTTGTTAAACTAGGTTTATTATTAATTTGAATATTAGGCCAAATCTTTGGCAAAATTCACAAAAAGGCAACATATCTTTCAAGTGCAAGCCTATTTATTTTCTCCGGCGACTTATGTACACACGGCGGCACACGAAGCTGTACATTTCCAGTATAGCTTGGCATCGCTTTGTATAGATTTCCTATACAATGAGCGATCCGCATAAACTGGGCAAATACAGTACTTTCACAGTTATTGTGCCTTGTGAGTGGGACTGTAGCTATATTTTACTGTTGTCTTTGTTTCGACAGTTCAAAAATGTCTGTAACTGGCTTAAATGCTTTGATTTTTATTTTGACTGGTTTTGTATAGCTTGATTGGCCGTCGTGCGTACTTGTTGTTTTAGTATGAAGTGAAGTCCAAAATTCAAGCTACTATTTATATTTTTCAACTATGTTGATCTTGCGCCCAAATATCTAAAAAAATACCCATGGCCCTTTCTAAGGAATGTTGAGTATGTTGTGAAATGTTCAAAAATCGACAGAATGTGAAGCGTCTAATATAGTTTTAGCGGACAATTGTCCAATTACAATAACATCACGCCTGTAATTCCCGAAGGGTTAGGCAGAGGTGTACCTAATAGTACACCGACATTTTGCCAGTTATGTTTAAGTTCCGTTTAAGTAATAGTGGGCGAGCCCATAACCATCAACCGGTCACAAATCCAGACTCCGTGGCTGCTACTAAGAAATTCCCAATGAAAATCCAATAACACTTTACCCGACCCGGGAATCAAAACCCTCATGCTCAGCAGTCGCGCTTGCGACTACTATACCAACGAGGCAGACCAATTAAAATATTGTTCTAAATTACAATTGAAGGGACGTAATCGTCATATTACTAAGTTACTACGTTGGTGTCGACTTCACGGCGGCGCCTCTCCGTCGGAATACGACACTGTATCGTCTTACAAGACATAACTAACTGAAGACTATGGTTAGAGGCGGTTAAAACTAAAAGATGAGTTAGTTGACACCTACGGTTAGTTTAGAGACAATTGATAGTACTGAAATAATCTGAAACTAGATGTTGACCCCGGCTCTGCTTGCGTCGTAGGTAAACTACGGCTTGTACTACCTATCCGGATAAAGAATATTTTTGGGGTCCACACAGCATGTCACTGACTACATGTCGTTTATACAGGGTGTAAGGGACAGCCCTCCACAAACTGATGGGGTGTATATCATACTAAGATGACCGGTACAAGAGATTGTTTCAGGAATGTTAAGGGAATCCAATAAATTAGTTTTTTTTTATCTCCTCCCACGCAATGTATCGTTATCGAGGCAAAACGCACGTAGCGAACGGCAACCGCGACGACGAGTCCGATGAACTCTGTAGCTAGGCAGGAAATGAACAGCTGATTTCACGCGTCGTTAGAGTATTTCAACATCTATTGTTGAATTTTTTATTTTAGCCGTATTATTTACGTAAATGGGGTGCTGCGTACAGAGAATGTAATTTTACTTAGAAATAAAGGAATAGTACTTAATTAAAAAAAAATTAAAAAAAAAATTGAGAAAAATTTCGGTGGAATATGATTCAATATAAGGAGCTGAATGCACCCTGTCATTTTGTGGAGGGCTGTCCCTTACACCCTGTATTTTATGTTCGTACAGTCCATCCAAAGGTTGACTGGAAGGTATCGTTATCAGCGATAAGATCGCCATTGTACGAGTAACCATAGAATTATCAATATTGTAAAACAGTTGTGTTTCAATTTTGGTGTTCAAAAAAGTGTGTTCTATTATATATCTCTTTTTTTCTATTCTATTCAAGTCTTCGGAAAAAAATATCCTCACTTACGACTACGAGATATCTTGCGTGATTTTCAATTAAGTATTCGAAACTCCCGATCTTTCGACGCTGTGATCACGGGATGCCATGACATGATGGGTAAGTGTACAGTGTACCTAAGTGTAGTTGTACGCCGTGAAAGCTTAGCAGTGTTCAGTACCTACTGATATTACTCTGACATAAACAAATGGAACAGCAAACGTTCCACTTAACGCAAAAACTAAGATATCAATCAATCAACTTTCAAAGCTAAGTGGTGTCTCACAAAAAACAGATCAGTGGGATGGCTCCGTGATACCGTAAAACAGAGCGCAATGCGGGTGAAAACGATTTAGAGCCCCTACCAAGGGAATTCAGGATCATAAAAACTTAGATGGATAATGCTATAATGGGTGTAAAAGTACCCTTAACGAAGTCGAAAGGCACTGTTCTCCCCGTCATTGCAACCATCATTTGTTCAAGACTATACTTGGGAACCTTCTAGTTACGGAGATATTGGGGGTCAAAGTTCCAACTTTTTCACAAGTTATTTTTTTTAAATACAACGTGTATTTAACGTAAGATTTTACTATACTGTAAACACCTCCACGACCACCGTACTATTCAATGCATGTATCAGCACAATGTTTTGAGTGAGTTACATCGAGTCCCACCGTAAAACGTGATTTTTTCCCAGCAATCATTTTTGCGTAGAGTTACTTAGTTTGATGTACAGAATGCTTGATTGACGGCTTCGTGAAGGGTCCGTTTACACTTTGTAGATTCCCTGTTAGCATCATAATATTATGAATAGTGACAGACTTGGACAAAATATTCTGACATCTATCAGTTAGGAGGAAGTGTAATCTTTGGAACGGCTGCTGAAATTTCAACTGTGGTTTCAATTTGGGTGTCGAGCAGAGCGTAGGAAATCTGTTGGATTGTGCACCTTTATATAAGAATTTCTTTAGTACTCGTGAAAACGTGTGTTGATAATTACTGGCTTAATACAGCAGGGTATAATAACTAATATTTAATTCTACACTGACTTGGTTATTTGAATCCCTAATAATAAGTCTCATTAGTTATAATTAACCTGTTATTTAGCGTCAAATGTTAAAAATTAACTACCTGTGGGTGTCTAAACTTGGTAGTCGTTTTTAATTTAATAAATCATAAACTTTTTGAATAATTCAGTCCATATCACAAAGGTCGGCTTGAAATAGGCATAGGAAGGTAGGGGTAACCTGCATAACAGAAATACACATACATATACATTTTAATATTTCACTTATACGTTCATTTACTGTACGAGTGGAGTTAGTGGCTAAATAATAACAGCCGCTCGGGTCGATCTTCGGGTTAAGCCGCGCTTGCCTAGATTGGTCCGTGGATGGGTGACCACAAATTAAATACCGAGTTTCCTCCGTGCCTCGGAAAGCACGTTAAGCCGGAGGTCCCGGCTGGTATTTGTAGATCTTTGACAGTCTTTACGGGTAGTCAGTGGCCCGAAAGTCTGACAACCAGACCAACCAGTCTTATAAAGTGTAGTATTACCCAGTACTTCGGTCCACTTATGTCGAGGCCTGTGTTCTTAAGGTCTTCACTCCAACACCTTTCTTCTTTTTACCGCTCTGAGTAACTGATAATACAGAGTGAAAACAGACCCTTCACCAAGCATTCTGTACATCAAACTAAGTAACTTTATGCAAAAATTATTGCTGGGAAACGACTTTTTTTTTTGCGGTGAAAAACCACGTTTTACGGTAGGACTCAATGGAAAGCACTCAAAGCATTGTACTGGTGGATGGATTGAATAGTACGGGGGTCGTGGAGGTGTGTAAAGTAAAAATCTTACATTAAAAAATATGTATTTAAAAAAAAACTTGTGAAAAATTTGGAACTTTGACCCCCAATATCTCCGTAACTAGAAGATTCCCAGGTATGGTCTAGAACATTTTTTGTTCTATATATCGCAAAGACGGGGAGAACAAGTGCCTATCGGATAATGTTAAGGGTCTATTTACACCCTTTATAGCTGCCATAGGTTAATTGTAGCATTTGTAGCTTCCTTTACAGAAGTAAGTATAAATTAAAATACTTACATTAATAATAATAGAGTTGTAGGGTACCTAATATCACCTAGTATCTAAGTATGACAGCAGGTAACCCAATCTTAACAAACAATTGATTTAGGTGAAGCCAACCCCCGTTGCGATTTCTGTTTGTTTAACTAGATATTGGCGTGACCTTGGCTTTACTTTTGTACCCAGTAACTTATGAAATAATGTTACAGACCAATATAATTTATCTTCTTTAAAATATAGTATTATATGAAAGATTTTTTATTGTGTATTCGTTTCATGTATCACAGTCATCTTGCCAGCTTACTGTTCATTATTCAGGATCTTTCAGACAATGCCGTGACAACCGGCGTCTTCTCACGTAGGTACGATGCGTCAAATGAAAAGCAAGACTTGTCATGATCATCCTAACTGATGTATATGGATACGTACCTACGCTGAAAAGCCTTTCTTTTTTTATTTCATATGAACAAGACTGAAAAAAAAGGTAGGTACCTAATTTTTACCGGTTGAGCAATGCACCATCAACTCGTCAGAATCAGATCAAAATATAGCATTACGTGGACCGTTTGCAGGCCACTTTTGGGAATTACCTCGACGTTAGTGGCCTGGCAATGCTGGGTCAATATAAAATGTTGGCAATTAGCTATCTAAAGTCAAACTTCTCTAGACTGTTATCAGTGAGTATCGTATCAGTTATCATGTTCAGACGGAAAAAAATATTCAGAAACTGTTTGTGTACTGCCATCTACAAAAAAAGTGTACAAATGCTAAGTACTACGTAGCGACACCTATCGCTTCAGTAGTACAACACTAGCCGGTTCGCTTGCTGATAACTAGCAGCCACCACACTTTATTAAATTATAATTATTGCTAGTTACTTATTTTTTATAATCCCATTTACTAATATATATTTCATTTCATTTCCGTATATTTAAACTATTTACTTATTTTTTCAATTAACATTTTAATAGATAGGAAACTGGATAAAAGCCTCATAGTTAAACTAATAAAAACAAACAAAGTTGACAGAAAAAGTTTGACTTTGACATTTCCAATTTCATAGTCATCGTCGGCTTCGTTTGCTGCAAAAGAAAACTCAATTATTTTGTGAAATTTACATTGAACAGTTAATTTCAACATGGTAAGTAGTTGATAATACATAACTAGTGCGTTCAGCAACAAGAAATAAGTTATTATTGACGGATTTATTCTCAAAAGTTATCGATTATGCTCTGTCATTGCCGCTACTAAAAGCGTTAGACTGGCATTAATACGATGTTTCTGTCTAATTTTCTAAGTTAATACCGGTTTTAAGTCCTTTCTAGGTGTCTCTTGTTATAACAAGCACAAGTTACATGCTAAATTAAGACTGTTTTATCAATAGATAACTTTAGTGTAGAATTATCATAACCTAAATACTTTATAATGTAATTTCTAAGTTGGTTCTGTTACTGTATTAGTATATCCCCATCAAACGCATTTCGACAGCATTTTTCAGAAAATTTGGCAGTTCTTTGTAGTGCAAGTGAAGCGCTTTATTATAGCTGAATCATTATATTTTTTATAAATTATAATGTATTTAATGTACAAATGCTACTGTATTCAAGCAAAGAAATCATCAAACAGCCATTTAAACTAGTTAACATAAAAACCTTTTTACAGTTCCGCAACCAGTATGACAGTGACGTCACAGTATGGAGCCCCCAGGGTCGCCTCCACCAGGTGGAGTACGCCATGGAAGCTGTAAAGCTTGGATCAGCTACTGTTGGCTTAAAGAGCAAGCAGTTTGCTGTTCTTATTGCTCTGAAGAGGGCTGTGAGTGAATTGTCGGCATACCAGAAGAAAATTATCCCAATTGATGAGCATATTGGCATTTCTATCTCTGGGTTGACAGCTGATGCTAGGATGTTGAGGTAATTATGAGGCTTTTTGTATTCATACTAATAGTAAGAATGTGAAAGTAAATCCTGTCATCTGTTACCTTTTCACATTTTAACATGATTATGTTAAATGTACCAAAACTCACCTTGTCATAAAAAAGATTGCCCTAAAGGTAGACCATGACTTGGTTGGGTTGGAGTATACGTAACGGGGCACTGAGGAAAAAAGACTTCGAAAATTTTTGCAAAAAAAAATTTTTCTATGGGGAACCCCTCTCCCGCCCTTGGGGCACCCTAACATTAGGTTAGGTTACTTTAAACCCTGTAGAAATAGGAGCCCCATGTAGCAGGGCTACTTCGACTATTTCATAGTGTCCCGTTTCGTATCCACTGATCCTTGGTTGGGTCATAAGATTTGTTTCTGTAGTATGTTGTTAATACCAATGGGAATTTGAGGGATATTTGAAGTTCTTGCATTCATTCCTACTATTTCATCTAACAATGGCTATTTGACAGCCTCATTGGTCTAGTGGTCACAATCTGGACTGCTGAGCATGAGATCCTGGGTTCAATTCCCGGGTCGGGCAAATTTTGATTGGGATTTTTCATCAGGAATTTCTCGGTAGCAGCAACGGAGTCTGGATTTGTGCCCAGTTAATGGCAATAGGCTCCCTATTTACATGGGACTTAAACATACCTGGTGAAATGCGGGTGTACTATTAAGTACACCTCCGTCTAACCCTTTGGGGGTACAGGAGTGATGTTATTTCATCTAATTAGTATAATCAACCTATAGATGTTCCTACTGCTCAAACTTAGAATCACAGGCTTCCTCAATTTTAGCGGGCCTGGGTCATAATCCACAACAATGGCTTAATGCGTATTGTGTGTTATTCATTTCTAATGTTTGTTTTAAAAAATAACAATGCATGAAGTATTTTTTTATCGAGTAGTTCTCTGTGTTAACCATTCAATACGTTAATGTTTCTATTTTCCATAATTTCAGCCGTTTCATGCGCACAGAATGCCTGAACCACCAGTACGCTCACGACGCACCCATGCCCGTCGGCAGACTCATCGGGTTAGTCGGCAACAAGATGCAGATATGTACCCAGAGATACGACAAGAGACCGCTTGGAGTTGGTCTACTAGTAGCTGGTTATGATGTTAGTATCAGAATATGCTATAAAGTATCCCTTTTCTTATCTTCATACATACAGAACCTCAGGCCTTTCTTGAACCAGCGTGTGTGATACCAAATTTGTGAAAAAAGAATGTGGGTGAAACTAAAGGAGTATTTAAGGATTGTAGCAGGTGGCGTGTGTGGTCTAGTGGTTGCGAGCACGACTGTGAGCACGTGGTCCTGGTATTGATTCTCAGATTGGGTAAAGTACTGTTGGGTTTTTCAATCAGGATTCTGGATTCTGAAAGTCTGGATGTGTGCCTGATTGATGGCAATAGGCTCGCCCCCCTACTACATGAGACTTAAACATTACTGACGAAATGTCGGTGTACTAATGGGGACACCTCAGCCTAACTCTGCGGGGATTACAGGCTTGATATTATGTTTATTGAGAAATTGCATCATATCTACCAAATTTGTGTAAGAGTTAAGCTGGAGTACATATCTTTACACTACTGACTGTGCCATTTTTCAAAGGGAAGCTGGTAGGAATCGAGTTCTATGGAATCTTCGCCACTGATATCTACTCATAGTACAAACTTTACTGCTATTTATAAACATGATATTGACCATCATACATATATTAACATAACCTTTAATTCCTTTACAGGACCAAGGCCCCCACATCTATCAGACCTGTCCCTCAGCCAACTTCTTCGACTGCCGTGCCATGGCTATCGGAGCCCGATCCCAGTCAGCTCGTACTTATCTCGAGAAACACCTGAGTACATTCATGGATAGTGATCTTCAAGATTTGGTGGCTCATGGTCTACGTGCTTTAAGGGATACCCTGCCGAATGAAGTGGATCTTAATACTAAGGTACGTTTGACGTCATTAGTTCCCTCCGCAAAGGCAGTTTTTATTGCTCAATGGATTTTTAAGTCACTGCTTAGTGCTGAGAGTTTAAAATCCAGCAATGCTAATTTTTGACGCGCTGGTATGCGGTCTGGTGTATTATCAATGTTAGGTTCAAGACAAGAGTTAAGAATCCAGTGCGCGCTATTTTCGCAGTCCCGTTAAAAATGTGCAAAAAAAGACAGAGAAATGCCACTAATTTATTTTTTAATAGCTGTCTTCGTAGAAGAACACTACGCCTGCATTGCTTAAGCCGGTTACTACACGATACCGCTCGTCCGCGCGGTCGGTGAAGCGGATTTAACGTCGCATTGGCTTGAATGAAAGGGCTTGTACATAATACTGCGATGCGACGCGATGCGAATTCGCAACGCAAAAAGTTGCTAGCAGGTAGGTAGCAGTAGCTCGCAGGTTTTTGCGATGCGTACAAGCCCAAGTCTGTTGATGCCTTCTTACACACGTACACCGCACGACCGTGTTAATGAGCGACGTTCACCGCTTTTCCGCGCGGCGTACTGCCAATGCTGCCTCCGCCCAACCGCGCGGACGAGTGGTGTCGCCTAAGCGTATAGAGTTTTCGACAATCTGAAGGAAATTTTCTTATCTAAAGCCTCATTTTAGATTGAAAAGTTCGTATATCTTTGCCTGATTGTCAAAATGAAAGGCGTTGCTTTTGTTAGTGTTGTAAAATTCTAGATATCATTTTCATTGCAATGACACATGAATAAAAATCCTTTCAAGCACATTTTTTTATTACAGAACGTCTCCATTGCGATCGTAGGTCCAAAGACTCCTCTCCGCATAGCTAATGAAGAGGAACTGGTTCGGTTCCTGACGCTAGTGGAGGGCGAAGAGAGGAGGGGCGGAAGTGGCAGTGCTACTGGTGACGCGGCGGCTCCATCCGACCGCGACAGGCCTGCAGGACCGGGGGACGAGCCACAGGTGGCGGTAAGTCATGAACGATTTTAATTTCTAGCGATATCTATGTGAACTAAAGTCCTACATCACGGAAGCAAAGTTATATAGGGGTTACAGAATAATTTTGGACTTTCCATACAAAATATCGCATCAGCTAACGCAATTAAACCACGGAATCACGGATCATACTGAAATTTTGCAAATACGTTGTCAGGTGTACAGCAACGGACATAGGGTACCTTTCACCCCCAAAAAAATACTGTTCTCGAGGAAAACATCAATAACATTCTTATGATAATAGATGGCGCCACGTGTCCTTCGAATCGTGATTGAAATATATTATTATAGAAACTTTAGTAGTGTGTTAAGAGTTTAATTGTCAAATTCTAAATTAACGCGAGCGAATCCGCGGGCAAAAGCTAGTTATTTAGAAACAAAATTTAGTTGAGGATATAACTGCACTGTCTGCAAGCCACACAATATAGAAGTATCAATTTACTTTCATGTTATCGTGAAAGATGAGCTGCAAATTACGCCATACCGCACAGTGCAGAAAAAAATAAGTTGCGGCTACCTGTAATTTTATATGCATTGAATAATGTTAACTGTACCTACTTACAAGTTTTTTTTTTTAAGTCGTCATTATCATCTGCCTAGCCTTTTCCCAACTATGTTGGGGTCGGCTTCCAGTCTATTTGGATGCAGCTGAATACCAGTATTTTACAAGGAGCGAATGCCTGTCTGACCGCCACAACCCAGTTAATACTGGGTAATACGATACCCCTTGGTAAGACTGGTTGTCAGACCAAGTTGGTTATTGTTGTTTTTTTTTTAATATTGAACATAAAAACATTTAAAAACAGTAGCCCATCAGTATCAGGAACGGGGTCCAAGCTACCAGCCGGTAAGGGTTCCAGAGAGGGGAACCTCCTAACAATGCGCACCATACCAAGAAGTACCGCTTTCTGAATCAAGCCTTTGATCCAGCTGCCTGACGAGAGCCTCCTCAGGTTTTGGTCCAGGCTCTTTGCAATTAAGCCATTGACATATTGACATTTATTATTAAATTTAGTAATGTATCACTCGTTGGTAATACTTTAAAATAAACAACAGACGACGAGTAAGTGTGGACGTAATCATAATAAACAAATTGGAAACATTTGAATGTCATAAGAGACATTGAGCTTGCTGTTGAACTATAAACGTTTCACTCAGTGCCTAAAGTAGAAAACGCAATAACACTTTCAATCTCTATTACGGCATTTCGAATTTCTTCGACATGCAGCGTCAGTCGATACTATCAGTCTGTTGTGACTAAGGTTGCTTGCGAACGGTTTTTAAAAGAAATCGAGTATATTTGATTTCAAAGCGTGTGTGAAGTCCGCGTGTGTAATGTCAATATTTTTTTTTTTTGGAGTCTGTGTATATACACAGACTTCAAAAAAAAAAAAATATTGACATTTTTAAATAGTATATTCTTTTTAGTTACTTTTTTCCTGACATAAAAATGTTAAGTTGTTTTTAAAATTATTGTACGACCACACATTTTAACACTAAGTTCCGCATAAGCCCATCATCTATTGATGATTAAAAAATATTTTTCTTATTTTTTTTTATATTTTTATCAATTTTAATGCAGCCATGTTTTTCCGAAAACACTCTTTAACTTATGGAGGACCTGGACGTGGGCACTTTATGTTAAAGGGACTAATGTAGGGAGCAAGAGCTTGATTGTTTTCCACTCCACTTCGGATACGTTAAGTTTTTCATTAACCGTTCAAACAGAAATATAAGTAACTATTAAGTTATGCAGACAAACTAGAAGGCTGTGAGAATGCAGGATGCAAAAGCGAGCGAAACGGTCGCTCAAATTTTAGCAACCCTCAATACTCCATTCAAGACTCCTCCAATGAGTGTCAGGCATTCTTAATTTTAATTTAATTTAAAATTAGAATCAAGATACTTACATAAAGTATTTTAGCGTACTTTATTGCTTTTGGATTATAGAGTATACCTATGCGAAAAGAGTACAATACTCTATATTACTGTTGACAACCCTAGTTTGTTTCTGTGTTTCTGTCTATAAGCGGTACTTCCCCTAAAATTCTCAGTGCTATCAAGGACGTAATAATCAGATCAAAAGGCGAATGCACATCGTTAAGTGGTGTGATCTTTGTGGCCTCTGAACTCAAATCGCATAAAATGTAACATACATATAGTTTAACTTGTGTGAATCAATGTTCGAATTATTACCCAACTGGGTAATACGATACGATACGATTTGGGTTGTGGAGGTCAGATAGGCAATTGCTCTATGTAAAAATACTGCTTAATCAGCCTATAATGTTCCCACAGCTGGGACACACGGCTTCCTCTCTATAAGAGGGTATGTGCTATAATCCACCACGCGGGTCCAGTGCGGGTTGGTAGATGTCACATGTCTTCGATTTTTTTATTCTAGGACATGCCGGTTTCCTTACCATGTCCTTCACCGTTTTTGAGAGCAGTGGTGATGAAATAAATTACACAAAGTAACGCGCCTGCCTGGGTTCGAACCCACGACTTACTGTTCGTAAGTCGGAGACGCCACTACTGCGCCACCGCTGCTCTCGGGCCACCGCTATTCAAAAATACTGGTATTAAACTAAATACATCCGAGAAACACGTAAAGTAGTCGACTAACTACGAAGATACGCGAAAAAGAGATTAAAAGTAACAGTAATTAGTACTGGTTTGGTAATCTATAAATGCTTTAATTACTTTAAATAAAATAACAAAGTGATAGTAACAAATATAATCAAAATAGATATTTAATTAAAAACATGATCTGTTTTTAATGTTTGTATGACAGTCCAATCGTGAAAAATATAGAATTATAATTATATTTATTAGACACTAGCTTTTACTCCCGGCTTCGCCCGCGTTGAAGTTGAAAATTATCTCACGGGAACGTAGTACCGGGATAAAAAATATCCTATGTGTTAATCCAGATCATAAACTACATATTTGTGTGCCAAATATCCAAATAAGTATCCAAATATTCATAATTTTACATGTATAATATTAGTAGGATTTAGTGTACAAACGACAAAATCTTAAAAAGTTATTAATGTCGTCGACCATCTTGTAATTTGATTATTATTCCCAGCGTGTGACTCTCTGTCATTATACTATCAAACAAAAATGTGTACATAGGCAGGCGTATCCGGAGTATAAGCTTGTAAATAAGAAAGCGATAAGAGATACTTGGAACGAAATACTTGACCGTCTGTTATCGAGTGACTTGAGATGAGGGTCAATTTAAACACAAATACATGTTGCAGTCAAACTAAAAAATGTTGTCTTATAGAGAATATCTAGATTTGAATTTACTGTTTGATTTATTGAAACAAGTATTCGTATTAAGTCTTGTATAATCATATAATAGTTTATAAACATTTCCGGAACAATCCATTCGGGCTTTTGATGAAAGCAATTTCAATAAAAAAAAAAATTAAACCCAAAACCATAAACAATCGCAACAATCGTACTCATTGATTGGCATTCGTCATTTTATTAGGGTTCCGTAGCCGAATGGCAAAAAACGAAGCCCTTATAGATGCGTCATGTCTGTCTGTCCGTATGTCACAGCCACTTTATTCTGAAACTATTAAGACTACACAGTTGAAACTTGGTAGGTTGATGTATTCTGTGAATCGTTTTTAGAGATTTAGGATTAATTAAAGATTAAATAAAAATTTTGTTTCAGTTCCATGTATGGGCAGATACCGCCTGTATCTCCACATACATGGAACTGAAACTATATTTTTTTTCATCAACCATTTTCGTGCGGGTGTCTATAGATAGGTCTTTAAAAATGAAATAGAGGTTTCTAAAACCATTTTTTCTCAAAGTCAATCGTTTGTAAGATAGACACTTTTAAAGTGGTAAAATGTGTTGCTATGTTATTTGTATACTTGGAATAGCTGTAGCATGCCCTCATTTCCGGCTTTCATGGTGGTCCTGCTGAAAGGAGCGTAACTACCACCGGACCACCTTCAAAGTCGATTTTCTCGGAAACTACTAAGACACCAATTTTGTTGTTCGAGCACTAATCAGCACCAAATTGAGAACTACTTATTTACCAAATATGGAAGCGATTGGCGTTGGTGGTAGACCCCCCCTAATTTCTAAAGTAAGAGGAAAACTCTGAAAATATGTAGCATTGTAGAACGTAAAAAATTTTTTTTACAAAAATTTGTTTGAATGAGAGTTAATGTTTAGTTTTTGAGATATGGGGCTTTTCCATCAAACTGCAGCAGTAACTTTGTTTTTCATTAACATACTATGAAAAACAAATTTAGTTTTGCTGTTAAATGTACAATATAAGAATGAGCCTTCAAAATATTTTATTATATTGTTTGGTGCTACGGACCAAACAATATAATACCCCGTGTGCGTGTGAGTACGACTCGCACTTGGCCCGTTTTTTTTTATGAAATCTCAGAATGCTTTTCCAGGTTTAGTATTTCACATAAAGATTATTACATAAATTGGACATTTCCCAACAGTCTTTCAATTTATTATATAAAAAACATATCAGGGAGTATTTAATCGAGCGATATTTACAACATGTCAGTTAAAACCCACCCGAACGAATCGGTCCGGGTACATTCTGATATTACCAATTTTACATTCAAACTGTGACGTTCACAATAAGAGTGAATTACACTTACGTTTCCTGTCGCCAGTGAGACTTTGCCATCGTTATGTGGCGGTCCTTTGTATCAACGCTCCTTTTAGGAGCTATCGCGACGGCTATGAACTTAGAACACCTAGATCCTACTAAACTACAAACCGTGGTACCACCCGAAATACAAAAACGCTCAGCATTAGAAATCATTGCGCAATATTCCCAAAAAGTAACGGTCGAAATAGATACTCTCTTATTCAAAAATAATAAAGATTCTTTTCGCTTAAAAACATTTCAAGGGGTTCTTAATATCAAAGCCAGCACAGGCGTGGCGGCAGTGTGGGGTTTCAACTATTATCTCAAGAAATATTGCAAGAGTCAAATTGAATGGCAGACAAAGAACGTGAGGATACCTGATCCGCTGCCAGAAGTTGATGAAATAGTAGTCGCTAACGACAGATTCCGATACTACCAGAACGTATGTACCGCGTCATATAGCTTCGTCTGGTGGAACATTTATGACTGGAGGCAGCATGTGCAATGGATGGCGCTCAATGGAATCAACTTGGCACTGGCACCTGTAGCCCAGGAAGCTGCTTGGGCCCAAGTTTACCGGCAGATGGGCATGACGCAAGAAGAAATAGACATACACTTCACCGGTCCTGCATTCTTGTCTTGGCTACGGATGGGTAACGTGCACGGTTGGGGAGGACCCCTGCCGAAGTCTTGGCACAATTTACAGACCTCTATCCAAAATGATATCATCAGTAGAATGCGTAATCTCGGCATGGTTCATGTATTACCTGCTTTCAATGGCCACGTACCAGTGACATTTTTGAAGCTGTTCCCTAATACTACGTTTCATAAAGTGGATCCATGGAATAACTTCGAGGACGAGTACTGTTGCGGTCTTTTCGTAGACCCCTTTGATCCTTTGTTTTCTGTCATTGGGAAAATGTTTCTGGATGAAATTACTCAACAAGTGCCTATCAGTCACATTTACTCTGCCGATCCCTTCAATGAAGTCCATATAACGTTATTTTCCACATCATTTGTTCAGGAGACGGCTCAAAAAATATTTTACACACTTGTGGATTTTGATAAGGATGCAGTATGGCTTATTCAAAATTGGATGTTTGTGAATTCTCCACTGTCTTGGCCAGTCAGTAGGGTGAAAACTTTTGTAAATTCCGTACCAAATGGTAGGATGCTGATACTTGACCTGCAGTCAGAGCAGTGGCCCCAGTACGACCTTTACCAAATGTATTTTGGCCAACCCTTTATCTGGTGCATGCTTCACAACTTCGGTGGCACATTGGGCATGTATGGTAATATGGTGACCATTAATAAAGATGTTTATGAAGCGAGGTCTCGAGCCAACAGCACTATGATTGGCATAGGCCTCACTCCTGAAGGCATCAACCAAAACTATGTGGTGTACGACTTGATGTTGGAGTCTGCCTGGCGTAAATCTCCAGTGCAGGATATGGATGCATGGGTCGCTGACTACGCCGAAAGAAGATACGGGTGCAACGCCACTGCAGAAGCTTGGAAGTATTTGCTCAGAAGTGTTTATAGTTTCAACGGCTTAAATAGAGTGAGGGGCAAATATGTCACAACCCGAAGACCTAGTTTGAAAATAAAACCTTGGGCTTGGTATAAAAGCTACGATTTGTTCCAGGCGTTTAGAAAGCTTGTGTTCCTCAACGTTGACGGGTGTACGGACACGGAAGGGTATAAATATGACGTAGTGGATGTGACGCGGCAAGCTCTTCAGTACAGAGCAGAACAGCTGTATGTGAACGTTGTCAACGACAGATCTACAAACACTTTCGTTTATGACGCGTCTATAAAGCGTTTTCTCGAGGCACTGTACGATATATATAGGACTTTGTCTGAGAGTCATTATTTCACTGCATCTAACTGGTTCAAAAAAGCAAGGGGATTAGGGGCTGATCCTGACGAAGCTGATTTATACGAGTTAAACGCACGGAACCAGATCACTCTTTGGGGTCCAAATGGTGAGATTTCCGATTACGCGTGTAAACAATGGGCCGAATTATTCCAAAATTATTACTATCCGAGATGGTCGACGTTTCTAACTGCTACCTTGAAGGCAAAGCAAGCTGATGAAGATTTTAATGAGAAGGCTACCCGGCGTGTTGTAACAGCTACCGTTGAAGTACCATTTGTTACCGGTCGAACTACAAACGGCTTGAACCAATTAAAAACTCCTTTGGACGTGGCCAAGGAAATGTACAGAAAATGGGCGTATGCCCCAGATGTAGAAGACTTGCCTGTGATCATTGTAAAGTCAGGTGATTTGAGGGGGACGACCTTGGCGGACATTGATCCTGGGAGCGATGAAACGCCAGAACCGCCTAGCGTCATGATTGTTCCTACTACGCCTGAGATTTAGTCGACACAGCTGTAGGATTTTTGTAGTGAGTGTTTTAGATATATTTCTTTGAACTAATTGATCATTACACGGCGTTATACTGAGATGTGCAGCAGATTAAAGAATAGCATCCGGTGCACATAGGATAAATGTCAAAAAAAAAACTAGATACCTTTTAAACCTTTACCTTTTTTTCCTTTTCAATGTGATTCGATTTGCTGAATAATGTCGATTCATAGTCTTACTCATGTTAACAGAAAAGCAAAATAAAATTAAAAAAGCGAAAAAATAAAGTTGTATACATTTTAGGTATTTATGAAATGTTTATTTAATTTCGTTAGTTTTTGCTGCCTAACAAACTTTTTTTTTGTTGTCAAAATAAAAGAATGGCCATTCTGAGCAAGATACAAACTGACAATTAATCAGCGAGGACAGAACGTCAATTATGTAAACTATGACCACAAAGTGGCGCTGCTTGGGCGCTGCTTATCAAGTAAATTTGCATCCATGAATATGTCAAGCGTGGTACTTTTATTTTAGTTCTGTGTTTTATCGCCTGCACAGGTAGTCAGAGGCCTAAAAAGTGTGAAAACCAGTCTTACCAAGGGGTATCGTATTACCTAGTACTATATACACTCCATGTAAAATACTGGTATTCACCTGCATCGGTTAGACTGGAAGCCGACCCTAACATAGTTGGGAAAAGGCTAGGCAGATGATGATGATAAAGTGTATAGGATTGACTAAAGTTACCGCGAAGCTCATGTCAATTGCGTTGAAAGTCGTTGCAGAAATAAACATAAACATAGGCCCACTGATCCCGGTTTTAAAACCGACCCTGACGGATCTAATCTCCTAGTACAAAAAACATGTTTTTAATCTGAATTTCTCTATTTTTCCAGGTGGCAATGGACACGGAGTAAACGTAGAGCGTCTTCAGGGTGACGACAACACTGATGTATCCATGGATGATGGAACTGTCATCTCTTCTCCGCGTTGCCATGGCAACAGCAGTGTGGTCGTGTTTATGGACGCTGTTAAGCAACGTCTCCCTTCCCGTTGCTTACTTAAAGGCCTGCCTTGGCCAGTGTTTGGGTTTAATCAGAGTTTAGGTGCGTGTTACTAATCATACTTACTTTTATAAATCCATCCAATATAATTACATTACCATATTTCGCTTAGAAAGTTGGCAGTGTCACGCCCTTAGAAAATTAGGGCGTTTACATATATTCCACGGTTGGTCATAAGCATGTAACTTCTTATTGCCTCGTTGGTCTATTAGTCGCAAGCGCGACTGCTGAGCATGAGGTCCTGGGTTCGATTCCCAGGTCGGGCACTGTTATTCGGTTTTTCCATCAGGAATTTCTCAGTAGTCTCCCGTGTAGTCTGGATTTGTGCCCGATTTATGGCAATAGGCTGGCCCTGTTACATGTGATGTTATGTTATTTACTGATTAAAAACTTCCCAAGAATATTAACAACCGTATTTTAAATTCCTTAAAGTTGATTGTCCAAGTTTCTTTGCAAATTTATTTTACAACTGCTCAAGTTATACTTAGTAACATATACCAATTTGTTTTACCTAAGCACTGGCCAAGGCACTAAAAATTAAACGATCGCATTTTCTCATTATTTTTTCAATTTATATTCAATTAAAACTTTTGCTTTACTATTTATGTTGTTTTTCTTTGTTATCCTGATAGTTCCTTACCTTTAGACCTAGGTATAAAAGTGCTCTGTCCAGTGGCGGATTTACAAGTTTTCAAGGTATAGGCTGTACAGTTTTTGCCACCCTTGCCTCTAAAATTGTCATGTCCTACATTATTTTTACAATCCAACAATTTCGTTGAAATAATCAAAGCTCAATCATGTACCATAAATAAGGCGGGGTAATGAATGCTACATACACAATAATGTACATTTGGTAAACGTGAATAAATAATCTTTATTGCGCTTACAAACAGTTAAAAATAATAAAAAAAGAGGGGAACGTCATCGGAAAAATTTGTTGTAGACTTTTATCTGTAAAACATCAGAAAACCGTCATGCCAAAATCTTTTTGATTTGTATGAGGTAGCAAAAAAATAAAAATTCGGTCCCCAAATTTGCCGCCCTAAGCTCAAGCCTACTCAGCCTGCTGGTAAATCCGCCACTGGCTCTGTCGGTCTCGGGGTCCGAATAACCATAGATTAATATACCTTTCCGATTAACAGTTTTGACTGTAACATAGATATGACATCCCCCAGGACAAGGCTTTAAAAAAAAAGGCAATTTTCTTTATAATCGTTGTATATTTGTATTATGTACACTTATATGTAGAAACAAAATTAATAATTATATACTTTTTAAAAACTAATTTGGGATGGTTCACAGAAAAAATATCGCTTACATCATTAAAATTTGGATGTAGGAAAAATGTACAATTTTTTTTAAACGTCTGAATTTATTTGAAATGTGTGCCTTATGGCTCAGATTTTACGGTCTAAAGAATTGGTCAAATATTGATGAATATTTTATTATTTCTGCAGATTTATCGTTGTCGGAAGATGATTTGACTAGGCTTAATATTAAAATGTACTGTGATTGGTGGTTTTTATACATATTTGGTATTCGAATTAAATATAGGTATAATTATTTACTACAATAAAAGACTGCTTGCAATAAGGCTCAGGTTACATTGCCGCGGAACGGAATGGAAGCGAATTTTTGTAACGAACAAAAGTGCCAAAGTCCCGAGTTCCCGACCATACTAGCTACGGGAATTCTCGAACACGGTCCTGCTGTATGACTCGTATTGAGTTTGTACGTTTACGCACCTGACATAAAGTTCATAATGCTTGTATTATTTTGTTACAAAAAAATCAAGTCCATTATTTTGCGCGCCAATGTACATTCAGCCTAAAAGATAAACCACAGAGCACGGAGACGCTTTGCCCGTTTTATTTTTTATTTTTCGGATCAGATATCATCAAATGACTCCTTTCGCTCTGGGCGGAGTGGAAGCGAGTGTCAGACTTTTACTGCCTAAAATCCATGTTCTTTCTTTGCCCTTTGTGTTCCAGGGCCGCGGTATCTCTTCCGAACAGTCCCGCAAGCCCGGCAGGCATCGGCATTTGGACTAAAAGTAGCATTTTCAACACATTCCACACAGTCTAGCAAAAGTAAGCGCTCAGAGTACATTCGGCCTAACGAATTTTATTAGAACTGGGTAGTACAAATAAAATTTTCTACAGCGTGTATCCGAAAGGTATGATCGTATTTATTGGTGTGGTATAGACCATGGTATGGGGCCAACATCTAGACCAGCTGATTATTTTAAAGTATGCATCAATTACGACGACCCATGGATAAAGTTGTTCAGTTGATGGTCTGTACACGCCCTTTATATGACCACATTTTTGTGACACACGCTGTATACGCTGCCGATGCTGCGATTCTATGCTCTTTGGAACAAACGGGCAGAGACAGAAACAAAAATTGTCTATTGTTTTGATGTCTTATAATCAGAGATCGGATATTCGAATGCATAATATTTACCTAAAGCTCGAATGTTGACTAGTATGGAGCGCGCGTCCGTACGTGAAAAGTAACGGTTTATTTCAATAAACCGTTACTTTATATGTTTTTTTCGGTTTCGGTTTATGTTTAACTCCAAATGAAATAAGACAAGTCATATTGACCATTTTGTTCTGTTCAATATTTTAGCAGCAACATTTGAATTCAAATAGTGGTAGTATTTTTTACTTATTTTTAACAAAATTTAATGAAAAGTTTTAAATAGATATATATATTCATTATGCTTTTGAGTAAGTACTACATTTTATACACACAGAAGAATTATGAAATTCCACGATCCTGGGGTAAAACAAAAAATGGCATTTAAAGAAACCGCTTCCATACCTTTGTAAAGTTCGTACTTTAGGCAAATATGCATCTGAATATCCGATCCCTACTTATAATAATATAACGAGTACTAATTTTGGTTACATTAGGTAAGTATTAGCACCACTGGTGTATTGTCATTTATACTTAAATAAAATTAATATAAAATATCAGATACATGCGTGTAAATAATGTTTAAAATAATCTAGAAATTACTAAATAACCTTAATCTTTTGATACAGGTAAAATTGGAGGGAGTTCTTGCTACTAAGTATTTTAGTTATTTTCCTACGATCTTTTATACATTTTCAATTCCACCAATGGGTGGACTTCGTCATAAATCTCAATTAATTACGATTGCGTTTGATTGTGTTTTTGTTTTTACAAAATATTTTAAAGTTTCAATAAATATGTTTCATTTTTGCCTCTCATTCTGGGGTATTCCTCAAAGCACAACTATTTTTAAGCGCAACTAAATTATTCCTGGAAGCGCAACTATTAGTTGCGCACACAAATTCAACTTAAAAATATTATATGTTTATTCCTCAAAGCGCAACCATGATTGAAAAAAAAATAAAGAATCATACCCTTCTCTATTTTTCATCATGGTTGCGCTTTGAGGAATAATTTAGTTGCGCTTAAAAATAGTTGCGCTTTGAGGAATTCCCCCTCATTCTTTTCTTTTCTTCCAATGCTTCGTTAAGGTTGCTCTCCATGATTCAACTTACTACTACTTACAATATGGTAATTTGAAAATAACATCTTTGGGACAATAATTCCGATTTTAAACCTATGGTCATACCAGCGTATCGAGAACATAACCCGGGTTTCCATAATTAATCGTCTGGTTTGAGTTAGTTTGGTCTAAAACAGGTACGTAGCTGTCTCGGAGAAGAATAGGTTGACGACTCGACGCTTCATTCAGCTGTCTTTCTAACACAGTATTCTGGAGTTCTTCTTCCTCTAATTGTATTGTCAATTCATCAAGCAGTTTCATTCGACTTTCTATCTCACTGTCAGCTTTTGCTAACTCTTCAGCGTTGTCTTGCATCTCTTTGGCCGTATTCACCAACTCCTGGTCAATTTTGTCAAGCAGCATGGTCACTTGAGATGCGTTTTCGCAGCTATTTGCCTTGTTTTCGTCCATGTACCGTTTGACTTTAGCTGTTAGTCTTACCACTAGCTCTTCTTCTCTGTGTAGTCTTTTGTTAACTATTGCTAATTTCTCCAACATTTCGATTTCTTCTCGTATCCTGGACAGTTCATCGGCTGATGCTTCGGAGTCTGTGTCGTTTTGCGTTTGCATGAGTCTTTCGGAGTTAACTTGGCAAATGTCTGTGAGTTCTTTTGTGAAGTAATGTTCTCTCATGAGGTGTCTTTCTCTCCTGGATTTGTGTTTGGTGTGTCTTCGAGGTGGGGTGCCGCTTCCAACGCCTACTCCGCTGTCGCTGTTCCCTGCTTGGCTGTCGTTGACTTCGCTACACCTGCCGAGGTCTCGGAGGTAAGATTCGAGAAGGTAGTTGGTGCCATGTTTCTCCATACGATTCTTGTGAGTCTGATCTTCTAGATGGTCGATTAGTTTTTCTTGTTCTCTGTGAATGTAAAACAATAATTTTAAGCATTTCTGCTTTAACAATAGTAATATTTTTAAAATGATTTAAGATCGCATAAGATTTAATTTAGATTCAATATTTTCGGACGTTTCCAGTTCATTGAAGATATTTGCGGTGAAGTCTAGTAATCTTCAAAAATTTTTGCAAACGTATTAAATTACTTTGGTCATCAAGATACAATTGTCTCTAAGGAATAGAAGAAAAAAAGACTTCACTAACATTGTGTCATAGGTACCTTAATTTATCAAGCTGCTGATGTATAGTCCTGGTCTGATGGTGTATTACTGAGACGAGCCTTGCCGCTGGGTCTTCACTCCTGGCTCTGGGAGGAGGGGTGGCTGCCCTCAGACCTCGCCTCCTCCGCCGTCTTGCCCCTCCCCGACTTCCACCATCGCTGTCTCGACCTGAGTCGTCTTCGCCTCCACTTGATACACGACGAAGGGCTAAGCGAACCTGGAAGATCGAGACTGGTAAATTAGAATGAAGAATCCACATCTAGCTCTTATCCAGAATCTAAGTGAGATGGCCCCTATTAGTGAGTGTTGTAAAAGGCATATTTTAGATATGGTATCTTATAAATCATCAATTTTAACTTGACTGGACTTGAAAATAACAATTTTTTGTTTCCAATTTTTAAAGTACCTACAATTAACACAGTATAGCTTATCGACAACTACTTTGTTTCTTTTTAAGTAATTTTTTTTTAATCAAAAATTTCGATACCGATGTTTTTTCATGTAGGTAAACGTATTTCTAATTTTAGTAGGTAGTGGTACAGACCTCATGCCTGGCGTCTCCCCAGGCCGCTAGCACGTGCAGAACCGGTACATCAGGGGGCAGTGGTCTCTCAACTCCTCGCCATCTCTCAGCTAGTACCCACTCGCCTTGCTCGCTCACTCCACCTCCTGCTGGCAAACAACTGAACGTTATGGACTGGTGAAGGTTTAAGATTCGGTCAAATGCAGTGTTTGACAACTGACTCTGACAATTATGGTGCTGAAGTATCTGTCAGACTTCGGCTACTTGTCCGTACCGGTTTAATAGAACCTTTAGTCGGACTGCCTCGTTGGTCTAGTAGTCGCAATCGCGACTGCTGAGCATGAGGTCTTGGGTTCGATTCCCGGGTCGGGCAAATTGTTATTAGATTTTTCTATCAGGAATTTCTCAGTAGCAGCCACGGAGTCTGGATTTATGCCCGATTGATGGCAATAGGCTCGCCCTCTATTACATGGGACTTAAAAATAACGGGCGTAATGTGGGTGTACTAGGTAAACCTCTGCCTAACCTACTTGGTCGAACCCTTCGGGGATTACAGGCGTGATGTTATGTATGTATGTTTAGTCGGTAGGTGTGTGCTCCTTCCTGTTTTCCCCACAGCAAAAAGGTAGGTTTTGGTAATTACCTAAATAATACTTAGAAAGTCATATCTTTCTTAACGTCCAAAATTGTAAGACAGCTAAAGCGTGATCTTGACATTGATTGAAATTTTATCCCAGAATCTTGTAAAAAAAACAATGAAGTTATTTTTTACGTTATATTTCTACCGTGGGAGGTATTGTATTGTTATGATCAAAACTACTTAGTCGGTTCCTGTAGTAAACATACCAACCCATCCAGTAGCGAAGGGTCAATTTGTGTAAGAGGTAAGCCGGAGTACATAATATCTTTAATGTGATTATATTATTTGTCTATAGAATACTGACTGTGCCATTTTTCAAAGGGAAGCCGCTAGGAATCGAGTTGTATGGAACCTTCGTGATGGGTTCCCATCACTTATTCCTTATTAGATAACTTTGAAATTGATTGATTTCGGGATGACTAAAGAGCCCTTTTGAACAACGTTACCAGAATTTCCCCCCATCCTTACCTTCAGGAGCGTCCTGCAAAGCCCTCACGATGTCAGCACAAGTGGTGTGGGACCTGACTCCTCGGACCCACAGCTTCTGACCGCGAGCCAGGACCCCGACCTCCTCGTCGCTGTAGTCTGACGATGACCCTTCCATGGTTATGGCCTGAAATGGATAAGAGATTATTTGTCAAGAGTGTGTTGGGATCCGCTTCTAGTTTAACTGGATGCAGCTGAATACCAGTACTGTACAGACGCCAGCACATCAAGCTACCCAAAACTGTCAAATTTTCCCAATCAACCTTGAACCTAAAGCTTTAGCGATAAAGTTGAAAATCTATTAAAGAAATTTGACAGATTTGTAGTAGCTTGATGTGTTGGCGTCTGTACATGGAGCGACCGCCTCCTAATCTTCCAACTCTCTTACTCGGTGTTACGTTAACCCCGTTGGAAGACTGGTTATTAGACTTGCGGGTTTCTGACACTTAACGACTGCTAAAGACCTACAAACGTCAAGAATCAGGATCAAACGGAACTAGTCATCAGAAAACTAGGTAAGGTTCATGTAATATAAAGGTAGGTTACGCTAACGTGGTACGTAATAGTCATTTTTAAATTATAAGGAAATCTTGTTGTTCACAACAGCAATATTATAGTGTTGTATCAAGCATAGCATAGCATAATCAGCCTATTAATGTTCCCACTACTGGGACTCAGGAATGCTCTCTATGAGCGTGCCCAGTGTTGTACGAGTATCTTTCAGATAATATTTCTTTTGTGTATTAAATTACATGTTAGTGCACCAACCATACATTGGGTAACCCACCTAACGCATACTAATGCCTCATTACCTAAAAAAGGTGGTAAATAATAACTAAATAAAAACGTGTGTCGAATATGAAATCAAAAAAACTTTTGATCGACGACGTTAGCTATGTATATAAAATCACACATGAAACAAAATTTATATTATTCCCTTGCTTAACCGTTTAAGGTACCTTCTGGCAACACCAAACACTCCTTCATAATGTATTTCCAATCTCCCTTAGACTGAATACAACTTAAAGCACTAAAAAACTAACCCTAGAAAGCCCCCACCAATCTGCCAATGAACCCATTTTATACTACCTATAAAACAAAACACGAGCGTCTATACCGAACCCAGGGCACGGCACCTACAGGTACGGTTTCCAGGGAAAATTCTCGAACGAACGAACAGTATAATGGCTTGGCAAACTTTTCACATGAAACACGTAACATTGCATAAGTTTGCACAATTTTGGTACCAGCCGGTGGCAACTGGCAAGTCTGGCAGGGGTGGGTTGACAGGAAACTGGCCATTACCGCCTCTATTGGACGGTTTTGCATGTAATGCACTCGCGAAATGGATGTCGATTAGAATTCGGAAATGTTTTTACATAATACAAGGGTAGAATTTGTTTTATGTTTGCGGGTCTAGACGGTTTTAGTTTTTATTGTAAAATGAACAGTGTTATGTTGTACCTAGGTGGGTATTTTTGCAACTTGCGTGCAGCTAAATAAAAGTAAGTACCTATTGTAAATTTTAAAACAGCTGTGCGATGTGATCGGAACGTCTAGCCAAAACTGTTAGTTAAATCGTCTTCAAATTAACATAGACAGTAATTCACTTGATTTTTCACCACAGGACTTATCGCATCAGCCAGAACAGTTGTGGAGAAATGCGTCATGCCTAGGACCGAAGACAACTATAAAATTTAAGCTGCCTTTTTTTGGCCAAAGAATCACCATTGCCATGTTCAATAGAAACAGCATTGCCATCAAACATGGCAATGCTGGCAGCCTTCTGGCCACTTTTGCCATTGACAGCGATGTGCACGAATTTTTTGACGCCCTGTAATTATTTTCCTATTTTAATACGTCTTTTACATATTACTAGCTGACCCGGCAAACGTTGTTTTGCCATATAAATAGTATGAAAAATAGATGTTGGCCGATTCTCAGACCTACTCAATATGCACACAAAATTTCATGAGAATCGGTCAAGCCGTTTCGGAGGAGTACGGGAACGAACATTGTGACACGAGAATTTTATATATAAGATTATCTCCTTTATTTATTTTTATACAAATCTTCTACATTTTTAAATATTTCATAAACTAAAAACAATATAAAAACATTTAAAAATATTAAAATATATACATATTATTATTATTATTTTAGATGTATTCAATGTAGTTTGTTAAAAATCTACATACTGAATTCAAATAAAAAAACTGCCAAATAAATAAATTCACCACACTCAGAACTGTGTTTACCTACATAATTATCATAATGAGTACTTTAAAAATATTACCTAGATACACACCTTTTAAAGGCATTTCAAATATTGTAACTTAAATCACGAATAGCGTGACTAAACAGCTTAAACTCACAATAAACATTATGGCAGTAGATGAAAAAAACCCCATGTACTTCCATATATTTCTAGGAACCTCGACGTGGTGGTAATTTGGGGTGGTGGAGGTTCGTGACAAACTACCATTAGGGGTTTCCGCCACCCCACGCCGCCCCTATTTCCCCATTTAGGGCGATGCCCGGTGTTTTTATGTTAAATATTTTCTTATGGGGTGTCTGCATTTTTGGCGTCGTGTCGTCGACCACGATTTTGTAATGTCGGTGGAAAAGTTTACAAAATATCTATTTTGCTGGTTTGTTATGGGCGTGTTGACAGGTTTGTGGGAGCCATTACTTGGTCTTTTAATTTTACCTGTGACAGTAGCGGACTAAAAGCAACCTTATAACAACCGAAATAAATATAATTTTGATTTTGAGAGACTCGTCAGTGGCAACCAGCAGCTTAATAAAACAAAAATAAAGATCCCTGTGATTCGACAGTGATATAAAAACTGAAGTAAATCGTAAAGAACTCTAGCCATACGTGAGAGGAACTGCAGCAAAAACCTCTTTACATGCAGAACGAAGGAGGATTATGACCATACTAGCTCATTAAGCAATCTAATTTACGTATGATCTTATTTTTCACCTGAATAGCAACTACAGACCGACCGCTTTAATGAGTCCTCCGCCTTGCACCACTAAAGTCACATTAGGCGTCCACACAGTCCTAACAATATCCAACAGGTAATTTGCTTTAAAATAACCATATTCCACGTTGGTATTACGATACGCATTGAACCAATACGTGATCAACCTTCAGAATATTCCATTTAAACTTATACCCTCGAGAGGACTCATTAAAGCGGTCGGTCGATAACAAGTAATATTTTCTGCTGGCGAAACGTTAGTATTCGTAAGGAAACCGACATGTCCTAAGAGATCAGCTGCTCGGAAACTTACAGGCTACAGGTATATTTAAACAGACAGAGTGAATTTCGTCGACGAAACTGAACGTGATCAACAAATCTGAACCGTATTCAAAAGCTGTCAGTTTCGATATTTCAAAAATTTACACTGACAGCGCTAAAACACAATCTAAAGGGCCGATGCCTGCCAGGGCTACGGGACTGTTCGAAAGAGATACCGCGGCCCTGGAACACAAAGGGCAAAGACGGAACATGGATGGGTTTTAGTCAGTACAAGTCTGACACTCTCTTCCGCTCCGCCCAGAGGGAGGGGGAGGGGGGGGGCATTTGATGATTTCCCAAACAGCGCGAGCGACCACGCCGGTGGCATGTGATGATCGGGCATTTCGTTATGTGCGATTGTAGCGACCGGTGCACGCAACCAGCGCCAGTCTCACTCTGAATAATTAGGCCTAAATATTCTGATCGCATTTAGTTTCTTAGTCTGTTAAAACTACAATGAAACGATAGCATTAATATACCTTGTAATAGATGTATTAACACAAGTTTAGAGGCAGCGAACCAATAGGGCCGCGGTGAGCTCAGAACGCCCACCGCTATTACCTGTCAGGTTGCTGTATGTGTTGCACTTACATATATCGATAAAAGAGATTTATCGATATCACGATGCATTATTTCGGATTAAAAGTGGAAAACCTTCATCTAGTGAATTGTATTGCTGGGACATTTAATCAGCTCTTATTCCACTGTAATAATAATGTGTCAAGCGTGTTGCGCCTTGTTATGTCTAAAAAAGCTTTAGGTACTTATTCATATATCGACTCTCAAGCCTCAACTTTACCTACTACCTGCTCTAGCGTTATGCTCTGTAATTTTATTTCACTTAGAATCTCATAATTCTAAAGAGAACTCACTGGCATCTTCATCATTCTCCTGCCTTTATCCCAATTTATCTGGGGTCGGCACAGCTTGCTTTCTTTTTCCATACATACTCTTTTAGTCACCATATTTATATTTTAGTAGTCACCCCCTTTCTAGTCATATCATATTACACACAGTCCGTCCATCAGCTGTTTTTGATATGCAACGAAAAATTTCGAGAGCTGTGAGCAGGGTGCGATGGTCTAATTGGTTAAGACGACCGGTGTTCTGTACACCGGTCGTCTTGGTGTATCGGAAGGTCGCACGTTCAAACGCTCGCACTCGAATTTTTCTTTCCATATCAAAAACAGCTGTAGTTCTCTACGCAGGGCTTGCGTATTAAAAAAAAATTAAAAATTATGTCTGTATGTATTTATTCACATTCACTTTCCTCTATTCCACTCTTGTTACAGCAAAATTCATTAAACAAATAATATTTTCCATCGACATACATTTTCCATCACTAGTACGCAAATTATGGGTAGTCCTTGCTCACCGTAATAACAGAGCAAAAGCCGCTCCTGCACGCAAGGACGAACTGAATTAAGTTCTACACACCGACAAGTAGTTCGGACAACCATCATCATCTGCCTAGTCTAGAGATCTTAGGTACTGCCGGGATAAAAATAATTCCATGTTTTAATTTAGGTGATAAACTATGTGTTTGTTCAGTATGTTTTGCGTGAAAAAGTGACGCATTTATAATAGTAGTAAGATTACTTCTCTGAACCTGAAACCATAGCACATGCTACAGAAATCAGTGATAATAAACACGTGCAGACTGGTGAGAAAGTTTCTGCAATGTGAATCAAAGAACCTGCATTAACATACCCACTCAAACATGACATTTTTCATTAAAGTTAGGCAGTGATTAACAGCTCTTAACCTGGTGATAATTAATTGGTAACAACAATAAATCATTAACTATTTTGGGGTCGGCTTCCAGTCTAAAGGATGGAACAGAATACCAGTATTTTACATGGACCGACTGCCTATCTGACCGACATTCCACAAACCAATTAGTTACTGGTGTTAAATTGAATAATATTATTTCAGAGGGTTTTAGACTGGTAACTCCACGTGTTCTAAAAATACCTCATTTAAAAAAAAAAACCTTCAACAGACCAAGTAATTCATTGATAACTTACAGAATCCATCTTTAAAATAATCTACCTTGTTTTCCACGACAGAATTGACCCGAATGGAAAAATTCGTCAAGCGCCATGACAGTTTCACGATAAGGAACTTGATACGTAATTGAGGGTTCCCATGCCATGTGGTTACCAATTACCTAAATTGACAACCATAATGGCTATTTATAGCTGCGTAAGGGGTGCCTTGTTTGTTAATGTGCTTATACAACTCATTTATAGTTTCTAAGCCATCAATTCGATAACGCGAACCTTGACTCGGTCGCATGTAAAGAAGTAAAAAAATAATTATGCCTTCCAGACGAATTTTGCAAACCGCGGTTCAAATCTGTCAGTGTCGTCTTTGTTGGTGGATATTTGCACTGACAACAGCTCTTGAACGCTTTTTAGATGCGATCGCGTTTAGGCAAAACTTGCTTTTTAAATGACTGTGGGCTTTGCTGGTTCATAATTACCATGGTGCCTACAGATTTTAATAGTTTAATACCCAGGACCAGAAACCAATGTCTGTAGGTAGTATTACAGCCAAACAAAAAATTGTAACGAGAACCTATACATCAAACTTGCGACCTCATACGCTGCAATAAATTACTAAGCTAGGGAAGCTTAACCACAAATCCTATAATTTTTAATAACATAAATTACAACTCAAATATTTAATTACGATAGGATTTCTGTCCCAAACATGTTGGGGTTGGATCGATACGAATCAAAAGTAATATCCCTTACATATGCATTTTTTTTTCTCGTGCATTATTTAAATTTTGTTTTTATCTGACTTCCAAAAAGAAGTATTTTCAACTGTTTGTTTTTTTTTATGTATTTCCAGCGATATTATTGCCAATTGTGAAAATGTGAACCGATTTCGATGTTTATTTTTAAATTTTTGCTTGACGATCTTTTCGTCCGTATTGATCCCAACAAATTAAGTATTGTAGGTAAACAAAGGAATATGAGTTTGTAATCTTCATGGTAAACGCACAATTTGTGCAATCGGTAGCAGATGCATCCTGTGTTAAGCACAATCATTAATTTCTTAGAAATGAGGTAAAAACTTGATGTTACCTTACTTAGGTTTTGTGCATATCAGTTTTCTTTTAGTAAGTGCTTTCTGCTTTGTTATTGACGTTTTCCTGCGCATTTAAATTGGAATAGACGAACATAAATATTTTATTTAAAATACCTAATTCATAAAGAGAGATTCAGAGAGATTATACTATGATGCTGACTTTACTATACTATGATGACTTTTTCCTTAATCCTCTGTAGATGTGATATAATTATGTTGGAGTGAAATAATATTTCTCGTCAAATATAAGGACCTATCTCGGGCCTAGTGGTTACGGGGTAGGTATTTATTTTGGGCTTCCATAATAATACTAAGTTCGTGAAAACGTTAAATACAGTAGGAGGAGGATAATAAAATACAGTAGGTAGGAGGTCATTTTGAAGTCCCTTTATTTTGTTTCCAAATTAGGTACCAATTAATTGACTATAGGTAGTAAAAGGTAGCAAATAGGTAGCAATTTTTGATCACCAGCCTGACGCGAGCCGATACAGGCAACCAGCCATACTGACGCTCACGAAGAAAAGTCCTTTTTTTCAATCAATATGAAAAATAAATTCAGACGATGTAACAGCGATGCGATATAATTTTATTTTGCGTCAAAACAAAAAAGTGTGAAAGAAATACCTATTTTAATTTAGTCATAACTAACTACCTGTCTTCTTCTTATAAAAAAAAACGTAGTTTCGTACCTACCACACTATACCTTCTGGTTGTGATATCCCAGAATTTTCAAAAAACCGGTAACAATTTGAGTAAATTGCTTGTTAGGTGGCACGAGCCAAATTATCTGCTATTAACCTTCTAAGAACTGGTACGATTTAAGAGAAAACTAGTTTACTGATTGGGTAGGTAGTCAATTTTTTTTTCTTTTAGGGTAGGTATCGAATCTTTATTCCTTTTGTCTAAATTATGACATTATTGAGAATTTCTGTTTAATATTATTCCTTATGCTATCGAGACAATGATGAGGAGCTCGTGGCTAAATAATAACAGCCGCTCGGGTCGATTAGGTTAAGCCGTGCTTGCCTAGGTTGGTCTGTGGATGGGTGATCACCCATTACAAACCGAGTTTCCTCCGTGCCTCGGAAAGCACGTTAAGCCGTTGGTTCCGGGTGTCATTTGTAGATCTTTGACAGTCGTTAGGTAGTCAGTGGCCCAAAAACTCTGACAACCGGTCTTACCAAGAATTATCGTATTACCCAGTACTAACTGGGTTGTGGAGATCAGATAGCCAGTCGCTCCATGTAAAATACTGGTATCCAACCCCAACATAGTTGGGAAAAGGCTAGGCAGATGATGATGTTGCTTGAAATTAAAACGTCAAAAAACAGGGCGAACCAAGCTGTGATAATTTCCCTTTCGAGCTGTTGCACTGTTTGGTGCCAGTTCATTAATTATGCCGCTAGATTATTATTTCTTAGTGGAGCTTGCTTTTCCCGAGAAACAGATGGATAAAGGACGCACAGAACAGCTAAGAATGGCAGAAGAAATGGGCGATTCCGGGACGAAATGATGATGATGAGTGCTCTTGTGTCTACTATTTTTAGCAATACCTTATTGGAAAATGTTTGTTCCTCAGATCAATAAATACCTAAACACTACTATAGTTTGGTTTCTAATCAATAAAAACTAAAATTACACGAAATAAAATGCAGATTTAAAGCGAAAATGAAACGTAGACCGATAAGGAAATTCCTAATCTGGTAACACTGCTGGCGGTCCGTTTAGTCATTTGACCTCAAATTAATTTTACATATTTCTAATAGCATATTCCTTAATAACTCAATCTAGTAATTAAAAACGGCATATCTAGAATTAAAATAAAACATTTTAGTAAACAAGTTTGTTATATCAATAAATATTAAAATGGTTTTGAATCGATAGTAAAACTGTTTCGCTTTACTTTCTAGTACAAATGTAAATGTAAGTAATGTAGCAAATGTTTTCCCAAAATCAACCCGTCACATAGTGATGTAACACGACACTTTTTTATCGATATCGACCTTTCCCACGAATTCTCATTACGTCGTCATTAGGGCCTTATCTCACCTCCCAACTGTACTTAACCGCTCTGATACAAAGATATCAGGAAGTCGCAGCATTGTGTACTAAACTACCTCCCATCCGTCTAGCGATCACTTACAAAAAGGTGGCGGGTTGGGCCTTGAAATGAGCGGGAGTAATCCACAGTGGCGATTGTGCCGAGTGCTCGTTGTAAGAGTTTACTACTACGACGTAAATAGTAAATTTTGTCAATCTGTCCGGCACAGTCATTACATTTTATATTCACATCCTTTCAACTATATAAAATTAAATTACTTAAAAATAGTCATGGGCAAAAAACAAGCTCAGATTGTGTTTGCAGTTATTGTTAGAATATTGTTCTTATGAAAATATTATAATAATTACTGCAAACAAATTCTGTGCCGTATTCATGTATTCATAAACTGTCTTCAAGTAACCCGCATTTTATAAAATGCTACCTAATAAGTTTCCGCCCGTTTAACAGCCCCACACTCCCATCAATCAACGGATGACTCCGTTTTTCGTAGGCATAGCGTTCATCGATACCATGTTTCACTTCCCTATCTTTATTGTGTACTTTAGTACCCAGAAATGGCTCCATAGTGAGCGTGAGGAATCACCAACCCTTTGTGGGTGCTATGAAAGAAACTCCTTTACTAAGAAATTATTCATGGAGCCACTTCATATCTAGATACTACAATTGATAATTCAGAAGTCTGCACCCAGTCAGGCATTATTGGTTAGCTGAAAGAGTGCGCCAAATGGCTAAGTAACTGACACCTTATGTAGTTGGTTACCAGCGACATAATATACAAACATCTTTCGAGGCTCTCGCTTGGAGATCGGATCAAGGGCCTGATTCAGAAGACAGTCGTCCTCGATACGGATTGCATTGTGAGGAGGTTCCAGTCTCTGGAGATCTAAAGACCGCTAGCTTAGACCTTCTAAATGATTGCAAAAATGTACGAAATACATGCAAAAAAAAAAAATGATTATTAATGAACTCCTCCTTTTGAATCGGTTACGAGAATACCGTGTAATCAACATAATGAAGAAATAATTAAAGTAAAATTTATTTACTTAGATATTTACCTGCAGGTACATAAAATAAGATGTAACAATAAAATGGGGTGTTCCTCAAAGCGCAACTATTTCTAAGCGCAACCAACTAAGCGCAACTAAATTATTCCTCGAAGCGCAACTATTAGTTGCGCTCACAAAATCAAATGCAACCATGATGAAAAATAGAGAGGGGTATGATGGATCATTCATTTATTTTTTTTCAATCTTGGTTGCGCTTTGAGGAATAAACATATAATATTTTTGATTAAATTGAAAATAAAATAAAATAATGGTTTACAGAATATATACGAAGAGGAAAGTTATGCCTCCTAGTTTAATTTTATTTTTTACGTCCCTAAATTGCAGTTGGCTACTCGTGTACACAATTTATTCAAAGTCAATCGTTAAAAAACAGAAACGTACCAAAAGTCTAGAAATTAAGTAATTATGAATGATTGCATCCTCCGTAAATCATCGTAAAACTGCAAAATGTCTATTTTGGAACGTTTTATTGGTTTTTGAGCGTAATTAAAACATTTAGTCGATTTTTATGGGAAAATCTGGTTTTGCTAATTATTTCTTGATTTCGTATCAAATAATGTCTAGAAAAACTAAACATGGACCACCCGTGTGAATATCTTGTTTCTAGTTGTTGACTCCCTCGTTGGTCTAGTGTGGTCGCAAGTGCAACTGCTGAGCAGGAGGACCTGGGTTCGATTCCCGGGTCGGGCAAAGTGCTATTGGGGTTTTCCATCAGGAATTTCTCAGTAGCAGCTATGGAGCCTGGATTTAAGCCCGGTAGATGGCAATAGGCTCGCCCCCTTTCACATGGGACTTAAACATAACTGGCGAAATGTGGGTGTAGGTACTATTTGGTAGGTACACCTCTGCCAAACCATGCCATGTTTCTATTTCTATACAAAACGGTACCTACCGCGCTGGGCAAGAGAAACTATTAATATTGCCACTCGTGAAATCTCTTTTATTACATACCTATTTGATTTCATTGAATAAAGTATTCATGACTTATTTATTTATTTTAAATTAAGTACAGCATTAGCCAATAATACTAAATTAAGTGAAATAATCCTTTAACTCAGTCGTGTCACAGACCCATAAACATTCTAACATAATCGTCTTCCATTCAACTCATACATTGAACTATCAAACCTAAGAACAAATCCCACGATAGTATAAACTTGTACATACATTTCCGGGCGGTCGACATCATGCAAAAAGCGGAGACAATAACCATCCGTTAGCAGTAACGTTAGATCATCTGTTACATATGGATTACAGGAGCCTAACCGACGATTAGCGTTGAATAGGGTAACAATTGGCTCGTGAGTAACTGTAACCATCTGTGGTTTTGTGTGGTGCAAACAGACGGGCAAAAGCGATGTCATTTAAAAAACTGGTGGTACTTATTTTAATTTCGTACCTAGCAGGTACGTATTTTCGTAGATAACGATTAAGATAAATTACCTACAATTCCTATGTTATTATTCTCTTTAACCTTAATTAGATATTCGTATCACAAGTAGGAAAAATAATATATTATAAACAGAGAGGACAAGCCAAAACAATAGCAAAAGTGCCGGAAAAAGTTCGCGAGCGGACACAGTGAGTTTAGTGTGTCGGGAACAGAATCAAGTTGCGAGTGACAGTGGTAGCGGTATTGAGTGCAAAAAACGAACAAGAAAGAGGTTAGATCGATTTGTCTGCTCATAATTTAAACACCCACCCGCAATAACTTCAGTTTATCCGTGATCATGGTGCTTGCAACAGCTCCAAAATATCGGGAACTCAAACAAATCAGTAAACATGGTAAATATTCCGTTTCTAGTGTTAATAATAAGAGAGGACAAGCGTTTCAAATCACAGAAAATATAACTTCGGTTTGCTAAGAAACTAAGGACATACACGAAGCAACTCATCGTTAGTATGTACACTTGTACAGGCTGAAATCTTTTAAGAAGATGAGAAACAGAAAATAGCATATACGCAAATTTATTCTAGGGGGTTTTTATTTCCTTTATTTATTTCTGTAAAAATCAATTATATTTTTAAATATTACTTACATAAAAAAAATTTAAAAAAATAAAAAACATTTAAAAATATAAAAAATTGTAGCCCACCAGTATCGGGAACAGGGTCCAAGCTACCAGTGGTCAGGGCTCCAGAGAGAGGAACCTCCTAACAATACGAGCTGTGTCCAGGAGTACCGCTTTCTGAATCAAGCCCTTGATCCAGCTGCCTAACGAGAGCCTTCTTAGGTATTGGTCGAGGCTCTTGGCAATTAAGCCATGGGCTGATACAACTATCGGCACAATGATCGCCGAGTCCACATCCCACATGTCGACAACCTCGCGAGCCAAGTCAAGATACATGATTTGCTTATCTTTCTCGACTTTCCTAGGGGGTTTATCATTAAAGTTAAGATACATTTAAACGGAAAATGTCTGAGGTTTATCAGTCGCTTTAATCGTTAACTTAACTTTCTGCAGCGTTTATGACTCCTTAAAATGAAAATGTATCTTTCCTATAACTTGGACGCATATACTAAGATATTTCTCCATCGGAAGACAATGTGTGAGGAAGTCTTTCCATATAAAGACAATATACTGCACGAAGTCACACGGAATGTCAATGCAAACCAATTTGTATGACATTTGCATGTTTTATAAGTAATCATGGTAATAATGCTGTTGTGGGATTAAGTAAGTAATTAGTATCTACATACGTGTGGAGTAACACCCGTATTTATAGTCAAGTTAAAGTAATTACTTGATTTTAGGTACATTTTTATGCAATAGACATGAGTTTAAACGAAGTAAGAACCGTCAAAAAAAGCAAAGCTAATAATTCTAACTTTGGGTGAAGTGAATATATGATTTTTATTCAGCTGGTATTTACCTACCAAGTTTCTGTGTAGTCCTAATAGTTTCTCAATAAAGTGGCTGTGATATACGGATGGACGGACAGATAGACAGACATGACGAATCTATAAGTGTTTTGTTTTTTGCCATTCGGCTACAGAACCCTAAAAACTGCATAATTATACCATGTAATGGTACAATACCATTTTATAATTTGTGTTCACTGCAAATTAGATAGAGCCGTTGCTTGTTTCAGATTGGCTGAAATAACGCGGCTTGCGATTCCCTAGCAAACGGCATCGAAATGTCAAAACCACCAAAAATTAACTTACGTGATGTTAGAACTTCAACGCCATAGGTATGAATAAAAACTTATGTAGGAGGCTTTGCTCAGTAGTTTCATTGCTGATTAAAGGTCTTAAAGATAATATTTTTTATAGTCATACAATATGTTTACCACACAACATAATAATGCGCCACACTTATTAATAACTAACACACACACACAATGTAATCTTTTTCACATTCTTATTACATTTTTCATTTTAATTACGTCGCGTTATCTCTCACCTATTAGTGTAACGAGAAAATTAATTAACATTAACTTACTAATTAAATTAAGTAAATTGCGGCTGAAATTAAATGAATGCATGTTTTGAAACTATACTTTATGAGTACAGTTAGCAACAATAGTCCGTTAACAATGTCACATCACAATTTACGCAAGATTATGACAATGCTTTTAGTTTCTTATTTTAAAGGCAGTACAGTAAGTATTCTTTTAATTATGCGTCTGTTCCGGCTTTCGTTTAATATTTTGGTCATTAATAGAGATTAAAAAATGAAATGGTAATCGACTTTTGTTGCTGGCTGCACGTATGGCTTTATTCATCATCTCTAGATCAACACTACGCAACAAATGAAACATTGATCAGAATTTGAACTAAGTTTAGCCAACCATAGTTTAAGAGATGGTAGAACAGAGGGCCTAGCACGAGCGGGCGGTGTAAATGTAACGTAAATACGTCGATTTTAGAATATAAAATACATTTATTCTATATCATTTTAGTTAAATTGTTTGCAACAAGAAAAATCAGCATCATCTATAAATATGAATATAAACATTATGAAAATATTATTAAAACTAGTATTTTTAATTTTAAAATGATTCGCCGTGTGGTACAAACTGGATTTAGTATGAAACCGATATTAGTATGCAGCGTGAATTCTGCGACTCATTTTATGCGACTCACAGATCAAAAAAATACGCTCGTTTGGCCTCAGCCTAACATCTACGTATTCACTGTACGTTGACACCGCGCCTTCGTGCAAAAGCCTCGGGTCTTTAACTAAGTATATTTTAATTAAGTTGTTCTGCAAAATTCTTCAGTCTTCTTCTCTCTTCTCTCCTCTGTTGAATGAAACCACATTGAGCTGAGGCATCAGGAAATTCACGGGCATATTCAAAACTCCTGTGAATTCTCCCAGTGCCAAGGCCCAACGTGAACACGTCTTCTTAACTTCTGTCTTCTTTACTCCCGAAGCAGCTCCTAGGTTGGATTTTGGACTCAAATGTAGCCTTGAATCACGAGCCGTAAGAAAAAGGAAAATGGCCGCCTCCGCTTTACGAAAACCTTATAATCGGAACAGAGACGTCAATAACTTGAAGCGCCAACGTGGATGTAGTATCAAGTACCTCTCGAGTTGAATGTCACAAAACATTACCTACATTACATTATCGTGATCTATGTTTTTGTGAGGCACCCTGTAGGTTGCCAGATCCGCTACGTTCAGAATAAGACAAACGTTACTCATTCCGTAAAACGTCAATATTTTTTTTTACGATTTTGAAAATATTCTCTATTGTACAGACTGATATTTCCAATTCTAATCTCAAATATCTAACAACTGCTACTTTTCTTCTAATATTCCGGATAGAAAAGAGATATTTATGGTCAAGCGTAAAGTTTTTAAAACAGATGTCATTTGTTTCACGAGTCGACATAGCGGGAATCGACATAGAGGGACTGTAGCTACATTTCATTGTTGTCTTTGTTTCGACATTTCAAAAGTGCCTGTAACTGGCCTACTTGAAATAAATGCTTTGATTTTGATTTTAAGGGAATAATTCGTATTTTTTACTGAACTTGCGGTTCAACTAAAGTGTATTTTCAGAGGCTACTAAAATATCTCCGTGTGACACTTTCGGTAATCAGTTACGGTTATTCAGTGGGTAACCGCAAATTTCCGTATCATCCGTTGACAGCACAATTGGAACACCGATATTTTCCGCCATTTTTGATGTCGCATACTAAAACTGTCATGGCCGCGGTTTGGTTGACATCGTATCAACTGAAGTGGTGGTCCGTTAGAATATAGTGGAATCTATTTAAACGAATTACTCAACATGTGTCGGAAATTCTAACAAGACCATATTCTGAAATAGCAATAAAGAACAGCCTTTGAGAATTTTTTAAATACAGCTTACATCTTTATTAATAGAAAAATGACCGACCAACCCGCACTGGGCCCGCGTGGTGGATTATAGCCCATTCCCTCTCATAGAGAGGAGGCCTGCGTCCCAGCAGTGGGAACATTAATAGGCTGATTATGCTATGCTATGCTATTATGCTAATAGAAAAATGTTATTATTCTGTATCAGATTACCTAACATATAAAATATAGCTACATTATTATTTGTTGCTTTATTTTAATTTTATTTTTTTGTTACAAGACAATTTGTGTAGTTGTTGTGAAAGCTTTTAAATTGAAGTTGTATAATTGTTTATAAGTATAATTTTTTGCATGCCAAATGGTAGAATGTACCAGGAACAAATAATTACTACTGTAACAATTCATGTATGTACCTACATTCAATGCAAATAAATTATTTCTATTCTATTCTATTTGCTGACCAACTAGGATACACCAGCGGTATGACCTATCCCATACCAGAGAATGATGTCCTCGCCTTGACTACCTACTAAGAAAGAAACTAACTTACAAAATGAATTATGAAGTTCTAAGCAATGTTTTCTCTTAGTCAATTTTCGTGGGTATCTGGTAGGTAATTCCCATCGTTGTTTTTTTTGATAATTGTTTTTCATTCAAAGATGCTTACCTCATACGTAACCGCGTTATGTAATTATGATCTGCAACAAAAGAAATAATTTGATCAATAATTTAGTCAATCTACAAAATTAAAAGAAATGATATAAACACAACCCAGTAGAAAGTATGGAGTCCATGGGGAGAAGCCTTTGGACGATGAAGGCTAACATTTACCCAACAACATCATAACATCACACCTGTAATCCCCGAAGGGTTAGGCAGAGGTGTGCCTAATAGTACACCCACATTTCACCAGTTATGTTTAAGTCCCATGTAATAGGCAGCCCATTGCCATCAACCGAACTCAAATCCAGACTCCATGGCTGCTACTGAGAAATTTCTGATGGAAAAACCCAATATCACTTTGAACGACCCAGGAATCGAACCCAGTACGTCATGCTCAGCAGTCGCGCTTGCGACCACTACACCAACGAGCCAGTAACCCAATGAAAGGTGATTTAAAGCCTAATACATAAATACATAACATCACGCCTGTAGTCGCCGAAGGGTTAGGCAGAGGCGTTATAGTCCCATATAATAGGGGAAGAACCTATTGCCATAATATAAAGCCTAAACTCCTCTAAAACAAACATCAACTAATATTTCCTCAACACAGCAGCAATTATTTTCAAATAACCGTATTTAAAGCACAAAGTACCGCGTTATCAATGTTATTTATTAGTTTCTCACATAAATATGTATGAGACATGTTTACAAAGTCATTAGTGTCAAATTAAGTCTACTCGTTTGTATATCTTGAACTATTCATATTTGTATAATAGTGGCTGGGCTATGCTGTACTCGTATAATTTCTTGTAAAGGCCACGAGTGGAAGGGTACTTTATGGACAAACCACGGTTTGTATTGCAAAACCATGGTATTATGATGGTTTGAGATTAAATAACCGAGCTATAGACCGAGCATTTTCTTTGTAAATTTTATAAAATACTAGGTTCAACGCTCATTGTCATTTATAGATCTTTGACAGTCGTTACAGGTAGTCAGTGGCCTGAAAGTCTGACAACAAGTCTTACTAAGGGGTATTCGTATTTCCCAGTACTAATTGGGTTGTGGAGGTCAGATAGGCAGTCGCTCCATGTAAAATACTGGTATTCAGCTGAATCCGATAAGACTGGAAGCCGACCCCAACATAGTTGAAAAAGGCTAGGCAGATGACGAGTCACAACAGACACTTATAAGCACTGCACATGATCAGCATCACCTCAACTTAAGCCGTTCAGAATTTTTTGGAACTCAGTACCTACTACAATTTAAAGTTATAAGTACCGTAACATCGGAAAAACGTAACGTAAATACGTTGGTACATCACGCCGGTTATCCTGAAGGGCTTAGGTAGAGGCGAGCCTATAATATACCCACATTTCGCCAGTTATCTTTAATCCCTATGCAATAGGGGGTCAACCTATCGTCATCAACCGTACACAAATCCGGACTCTGGCATAGCATAAGCATAATCAGTCTATAATGTTCCCACTGCTGGGACACACGGCCTCCTCTCTATGAGAGGCAATGGACCATAAACCACCACGCGGGGCAAGTGCGCGTTGGTAGATGTCACATGTGTTCAAATTTTTGGTTCTAGAGCATGCCGGTTTCCTCACGATGTTTTCCTTCACCGTTTTTGAGAGCAGTGGTGATGAAATAAATTACACCAAATAACGCGCCTGCCTGGGTTCGAACCCACGACTTACTGTTCGTAAGTCGGGGCCACCAGTACTGGGCCACCGCTACTCTCGATTCTGGCATGCTAATGAGAAATTCTTAATGGAAAAACTCAAAAACACTCCAGAATACTAAACAGCCACGTTTCTAGAAGGTACCGTTCACAAACTAAAGTACCTACTCGTATCTAGAAATAAACATAGTTACCTAAAAGAACCCCTCTTATAAAATTCATGCGTCACTGTGCCATCAAATTAACGTAAGCGAGGGGGTGTAAAGGGGTGAGGGGGTAGTAGTTCATTGTGTAAGGGCGCTATTGTATAGAATGACTGATGACGTAGGTTAACATATTGTGTTTTTCGTTTCTTTCTCGAAGTTTGTTATTTATGGTTCGTCATGTCATAAAATGAAGGTGACGGGGATGTACATGATGATAAGGTAAACTTTCAGTATTGGAAATGTACAGACGACAGCACATCAAGCTACCACAATCTGTCAAATTAATTTAATAAATTTTCAACTTTATCGCTACAGTATTAGGTTCAAGGTTGATTGGGAACATTTGACAGTTTCAAGTTTTTTCTATAACTGAAAATAATTGAAGTTTAATAAAATAGGAGGCGACGAGTAATAGAAAAATATTATATAGCACTATATAAATTGGCACGCCGTACATCTGTAGTAGTTTTATACATCTGGTAAAACCTGTATTTTTGCAAATAAATATTTCTTGATTCTTGATCGATCAACTCAGTAGTAAATTCCAGATTACATTTAACTTAAAAAAAAACATTAATAAATAAATTGCAGGTCGATAATTAAGCAACTACCTCACAGCCGAAATAGCTCAGTTGGGAGAGCGTTAGACTGAAGATCTAAAGGTCCCTGGTTCAATCCCTGGTTTCGGCAGAATATTCTTTTTGTGATAACACGTCTTTTTGCAATGATACGCTAATTCTGTTGCAAATGGTTTGCAACAAGTGATGATATTACTTAGCTAATAGCCAATTTTTTTTATCGTTTATTCATTTTTCTTACATAATTACATTTTCTTTTATTTACTTTTTTATCAACAAAAATTATATAAAAAACTTTAAAAAAAAAAATCGTTATCGTGTTATCATTACATGAGCTAAGTAATATAACATTACGCTTGTATATTCTCGAAGTGGTAAGCAGGCGTGAACCAATACTACCTACACCTCCATGTTAAAAAAAAACATTTTTATAAGCCTATCACTGCACAGTCCCCTGACCAAGAGGGAATATGGGGGTAAGGGACTGCCACTATTTTGTGTGTATTATTGTCGAACGAATTTTCTTTGTCTGTTGCTACCTCATTAAATAAGACGTAATTGGTTTTTTTTATTTATTTAAAATATGTACGTCAACAGTACATACATTTTTTTTTTTTTTTCGTATGGGATATCATCAAACGACCCCCCCCCCCCCACTCTGGGCGGAGCGGAAGGGAGTGTCAGACTTGTACTGACTAAAACCCATCCATGTTCCTTCTTTGCCCTTTGTGTTCCAGGGCCACGGTATCTCTTTCGAACAGTCCCGCAGCCCTGGCAGGAACAGTACATACATTAAACAATAAATATGTACATGTAGGTACCACTTACAGGTACAACCTTCTCTTATGTACAAAAAAGCGTGGTAAACTATACGCTTGAAGTCAATGATAGAAAATGATTTATGACTCAATAACAAGAAAAACTTTTACGTTTCCATCCATTTCATCCATTACTATTATCGGTTATAAAATATTCATGTTCGAGCATTGTCCAGGAAGCAATTACTTATTAAAATTCCTTTAGCCAAACGAAATTCAACCACAGCTTTTGGTCATAGAGTCCATTTTTTCTAGTCACAGTCCTATGTGGTAGTATACTGGTTTGTTGTCAGCCTGTTGCTATGGCAACCGACGAAAAAAACAACTTATGAATCAGGTAGTCGCCTATGTTTATTCTGTCAGCCTTGCTTTGAGTTTGTGGTTTTTATATGGTTTTCCAACTAGTTGACAGGCCTGATGGCTGATAAACACATTTTAATGGGTTTTACTTGAACGGCTATATATTTTAGTTTGTATAGAATTTACTGTTCGCCTGTTTAGAAGATATGAAATACCGTCGCTTGATTTTTCGGTTTAGATTAGCAAGTACGGAATACCATGTTGTACAAGAATAGAAAGGTAGATATAAACTTATACTGTCACTTACGGGATATCTTCCGTGTTTGTTGATTATTTTGAGATCCCGATATTTAAACCGTGAAAACTTAAAACAGTGTTTGAAGATAGGTATAGTTTTTTGCTAGACAACAAATTTGTTAAAAGATCTTTTACAATATTGCTTACTGTGGAGTTATAAATAAAAAAATGGATTCACTTCACTTTTGTAAAAAAAATAATAGAATAGATTATGTGGTTTAGATTAAAAAAAGTAAAAAATACAGTGCTATATTTTAGAAAATAAAAATAAATTTTTGTATTCGTGCACCTAGCATGTAACCGTATTTTTGCAAAAAATTACTTTTTATTTCGGATTTCTTTTTTTAAAACAAAATATGCAATTTCTTTTGACAAAATGCCTAAAACAACCAAAATCAAAATCAAAATCAAAATCAAAGCATTTATTTCAAGTAGGCCAGTTACAGGCACTTTTGAATTGTCGAAACAAAGGCAACAGTAAAATAAAGCTACAGTCCCAGTCACAAGGCACAAAAACTGTGAAAGTACTGTAGTTGTTAATGTTGTGTGTGTTAATGTGCTTTCAACGTAAAATATATTAACCTATCTTTTAAATGTCCAACGTCTTCATTAGAATACACAATTTATCTATATCACTGCAGCTAACTATAATATTATTAAATAATACCTCGATTCCAGAGATAAATAGACGTGTTTACAGATTGGAAACTAAAATAAAAAGGGGCCTGAAATATTATGACCCCTTCCACTGATTTTCAACCTATAACAAATGAAATATTCGGTCTAAAATATCAGTTTTCAAGGACAAGATCATCAGGAAGAGAAACATACCAGGATAAATAGGATGTTCAACTAGAAGATTCAACCATCAATACGTACCAGGAAAAAAAAATATTTTTCACATCCCATGCGTGACGATGACATCAACAAACTGCCTCACACTCGGGGCTCAAACCCGCTCACCATTACTAATTCTTCATCATAAAATTCCGTTTGTTTTCCAAATCAATAGTAACTCTTTGAAGCTTGGCACACGAAATGAAAAAACAATCAGACAGATTTCATTTCAAATTTAGAATTGACAATTAAAAGAAAAAACGTTTGGCTTCGAGGTTCCACCAAAAAAAAATTTAAAATGAAGAGGTAACTCTGCATTACCTATGGTTGGGTTTTATGACGGTCTTATCACTGATAGCAATATCTTCTTTTTTAATAAGAATAAAGTACAAAAATGTTTTTTTGCAAGTTAACCTGTATAATGTTGACATTTTGCAGGTTTGCCACATTATGCAAACTACTGTTTGTACAGACACAAGCACAGCAAGCTACCCGAAACTGTCAAATTATCCCAATCAACCTTGAACCTGACGCTTTAGCGATAAAGTTGAAAATCTATTAAAGAAGTTTGGCAGATTGTAATAGCTTGATGTGTTTCCGTCTGTACATACGGTTTTTTAAGCTAAATATAATGTTTGTTTAATTCGGTTTTCAGTCGAAACATTTTGAGTAGGTATTGTAGGCAGCTCTAAATTAAAAAAAAATATTTTTATATAATTTCAACACAATTATGTAGATAATTATAGCGGCATAAAATGACAAATTGCCTACATTTTTACCTGCCCCTTTAATTATCTAATGTAGGCGTGATTTTCCTTGATTTTTTTCCATAAATCATTCTTCAAGCTTTATCATTAAGTATACAACTAAAAAAACCTTGCGTGTTCAAAATCACAGGAAGTAGTGACCACCCCCTTAACACCATCGGGTGACTTTATAGGTCACCCCATCACCCCCAAACGTTGTTGCCTTATTAAAAATACATTTGTCGTGATTTAGGTTAATTTATTTTTATGGCAACACCGTTAACCTTTACTTGACATTAATGGTGATGTGTTTGAAAATATAATTGAAAAAAAAATTGCGGTTTTAATGTGCTTTTTACACGATGCCTGATTTTGATGGACATAATATGTCTATTTAGGTAATAGTAGGTACCTACTTACATAGTACATTAAAAGTTGTTTAAGACCCATCATCATCATCATCATCTGCCTAGCCTTTACCCAACTTTATTACGGTCGGCTTCCAGTCTTACCGGATGCAGCTGAATACCAGTATTTTACATGGAGCGACCGCCTATCTGACCTCCACAACCCAGCTAGTACTGGGTAATACGGTACCCCTTGGTAAGACTGGTTGTTAGACTTTTTGGGCCACTGACTACCTGTAACAACTGTCGAAGATCTACAAATGACAGCCGGGACCAACGGCTTAACGTGCTTTAGGAGGCACGGACCAACCTAGGTAAGCGCCATCAATGGATAATATTAAGAATAACTGGTGTATTTTTATAGGAAACAATGACTATTGTGGAATGAAAATGCAATGAAATTATTTCATCAACATCATCTACAGCGCGACTGCTACTTATGCTAACCTCCAAGTTCCTGTGCCAGGCTCATGCAGGATATTCCCGCGATGGCAGTAATGTCGTCTGCCCATCTCGCAGCCGGACGACCAACACTTCTCTTTCCTCGTTTCATCATTATTTTTTTATAATATAAAATATGAATGGGCATTTACCCACTAAGGGATCAAAAATACGATACGTACTGGCCATGCGAGATGTCTCACTGCTTGTCTGCAGGGTCGCGAGTCATATTTTAACATACAATTTGTCACTGACCTGCAAATTGCAAAAAACGTAAGAAAATTTGAATTTTGCGGGCTACCCTGGCGTTTTCACCTTACTTATAATGACTTGTGGACTCCCCAGTAAAAGTGGTGCAAGGCGTAAGTTGCATAATATGTGTACTTGACCGTTACTCGCGTGTGTCAGGAGGGACTTTTTTTGTATTACTCAGAGGGTGGGTGGAAGTACTGTGGGAACTTTTAACCGTTCATATTGACTATGGGAAACGTTATTTTTTATGCAATTTCTGATCAGAATTATAATATTATAATTAATTTAAAAAAGGGGTTAATAATTATGTTGATTAGTAATTATTACAGGTATCTGACGAATAATTGCGTCAAGAATATTAGTAGCTGCTCACTCTGGTATAATAATTATAACTGCAACACATGATAAAATACATGGTGATTCGATAAATAAAAATGACTGTCTATAATCTATACTAATAATAGTATGAAGAAGTAAAAATTTGTTTTTAGGTATGTATGTAGGGGGTATTCTTCGGAACTAGTGGTCCGATTCCACTAACTGGAAGCTACATTATCCCCGAGTGTCACAGGTTACATTTAAAACGGTCCCGTGGGTTAATTTCCGTACATAACAGGAGCGATACCGCGAGAAAAAGCTAGTTTTACAATTTACAAGTAGCAAAAAGAGTGTTTTGCCGAAACCAGGGATTGAACCAGGGACCTTTAGATCTTCAGTCTAACGCTCTCCCAACTGAGCTATTTCGGCGATGTACATGGTGACGAAATTATCGATCATATGTTTTGAAAACAAAATTAATTAAATTGAAGTGTAATCACTGTACCTAGCCGTAGGTATTTAAACTGATAAGTTATCAGAACCGTGATTAAAACATAATTAATGGTATACAATAAGGTCTATCTTTTCATACACGAAATATTTTAAAAGTAACTTCTATAAGTCGTATAGTCGCCATAGCAACGAAAAAAAAAAATATCTGAGTGATTTTTTTTTTACAAATTTATTATAAATCTAAAATTTTTTGAGACTTTTTGCATAAAGCCTTTATTCCCATATTCTAACAATGACAGTAGGTAAATACGACGTAGTAAACTAGCGTAATGGATGCTTAAAAATAAGGAGCAGGTATTTATTTTGTGGGTCAAGTAATTTTAAATTATTTATTTTTTTATAAAAAATTTACTCAGATAAAAAAAAAATCCCTTGAAATAACTTTGTTATAGCCGTTAGATGATTCCCTGAAAATATTTCGTGTCTGAAAAGTTAGACCCTATATATTTTTAGTAGATTCAGACAGGTCAGGTGCATAGCACTAGCGACCAACGTGCGAATATGACCAGATGTAATGTATGAACGTTGATGAGGCGAAGGAGTATGTAAGGGTAGTAGCAGGTACCCTTACATACTCCTTCGCCTGGAACATGGATGGGTTTTAGTCAGTACAAGTCTGACACTCCCTTCCGCTCCGCCCAGAGTGGGGGGGGTCATTTGAAGATTTCCCATCCAAAAAAAAAAAAAAAAAGGGTAGTAGCAGGTGGCGTTCTATAGTTTCTGTCTACATCCTTGGGAAAAAAGCGTGAGCTTATGTATGTATTCGTATGTATGTGTCTCAATATTGAATAATTTGACGGCACGATTGGCGCAGTGGCTAAGCGATTGACTGCTGCGCTTTGTGTCGCGGGTTCGATTCCCGCACGGAACAAATATTTGTATGGCCTACAGGTAGTTGTTCCGGGTCTGGCTGTTTGTGTATGTGAGTTTAAATATTTGTAAACCCACCCACGATACAGGAGAAATTCCTAGTGTGGGGCAAAATTAAAAAAAAAAAAAAAAAAAAAATACAATTTTATTTAGTTAGTAAATATACGAGTAGTAGGTACTGCTCTTTGTGCTTATACAGTAAAAACACACCAGCTGTCTCTTTAAAAGCCAAAATAAGCAATTTACATAACGCGTACATATTTCACAAGAAAACAGATGTTTCTCAAAATATTTCTGGAGAAATTATACTGAAATGAAACTGGTTATTCGAAATTCCTGGGATGTGCCACAGAGCCCACAGATCATCTGCGAACAAGTAACATTTAGTTCAGAATATTTTGTACCGTTGTACTACAGCTGTCCATTTTAGTTGTTATGTTATGTAGACTATTTGTCCTTTGAAATATACCTGTTCTTTGACAAAGGCATAATGCATTTTGGGAACGTGTCGCTATCATTTTGAAATTTTCTTTTTTTTTTTTTAATTCACATTTTTTATTAATAATCATGTACAATTACATAGCAATTTGAACGGTGATCCCAAACTAGACGTTAGTCTGTATATTGGGGATCAGAGTTGTACATTTTCGTTTTATTATCCAAAAAGGTCGTATACGGTGATTATTAACAAAATTAAACTTAAAGTGTGAATAAAAAACAAAAATTTGGTTTACAAAACCAACATTGAACTGCCTTGTTAGTCGCATGTACTTATATACTAAAAATCATCATCTGCCTAGCCTTTTCCCAACTATGTTGGGGTCGGCTTCCAGTCTAACCGGATGCAGCTGAATACCAGTATTTTACATGGAGCGACTGCCTATCTGACCTCCACAACCCAGTTAGTACTGAGTAATACGATACCCCTTGGTAAGACTGGTTGTCAGACTTTTTGCGCCACTGACTACCTATAACGACTGTCAAAGATCTACAAATGACACCCGGGACCAACGGCTTAACGTGCTTTCCGAGGCACGGAGGAAACTCGGTATGTAATGGGTGGTCACCCATCCACAGACCAACCTAGGCAAGCGCGGCTTAACCTAAATATCGATCCGAGCGGCTGTTATTACTTAGCCACGAGCTCCTCAACTCAACATATATACTAAAAATAATGTTGTATAATCATCAATATCAACATCATTCTCTTGCCCTTAAAAACCGCCGAAAATGTTCTATGTGGGGGTCCAGAATGATGTACCGAATACTTGGTAACCATTGTATTGTATAACGGGCTGGTGTCCGCAACTCCACGTCAAAGCGCGTATTTTGCGTACGGGTGGGGAATTTATTCGATCCACCCTAAGTCCCCGAGAAAGGCCAGCAGCGCCTTGGTGTTGCTGACAATCTCGCAGGGAGTACTTACCGGAGTACTTTGTCCTGTATGGTGCAACCACTGGAGAATGCACTGGGGGTTGCTGTCTCGTCTTCCTCCATGCAGGGTCGGCACAGTGGTTACTGTTTTGGCGTTGGTGTTCCTTCAACCTATTATACAATATGAAAGGTATGTTCATATTTCATGTTGTGATTCAGACCATCGAACTGAACAACTATCTCCATGGGACCACCACGGAAATCGCGAAAAAATTCAGCTGTCTAGTACGTTTAGGGGTCCAGTAGGAATTAAATTTTTTTTTCGCGATTTTTATGATCGCCCAATAGAAAAAGCTGTTCAGTTTGATAGTTTGAATCACACCATGAAATATGACCACATCTTTCTGGCATACGCTGTATATTTCCCATAACACAAACCATAGTAAAAAGCATTGTCAGCCTCAATCAAGCAACTAAATAAATCAATATTTCACCAACAATCTCTCACATCAATCATTTGAACATTTCTGCAACTTCAAACCCACTTATCACTTCGTCCACAGGAAGTTTTAATATATCTCCCGTACTCGCAACCTGCAACTAATTGCACATAACGGTCTGAGACTTCATTAAATACTTTAATAATCTGATTGGAACTTATGGCCAGGATGTTCGTATCTATATTAAATATAAGGTCTACCGTTAAGTAAGGAGCCACTTTAAATTATGTAGGCATTATTATAGTGTTTGATAGGTGTAGTAAATAGGAAGCTATCATCCTTTTACCCTTTTAATAATCTTCAATTTACTTTAAACGAGGTTGTTGCAAATTAAAGAACGAAAGGTCAATTTATACCTCTTGCTCTTACCTAAGCACGCTATGCCAACTCGACTCATTATTATTCAATATCACGTTTTTCTGTGGTGTTATAATTGGGTTTCCCTCCACTATTTAATACTCAGGTGACGTTTATGGAGCTGTCAAAATGACAGCTGTCATAGCTTTTGCTGTCAATTTTTATCAAGCGCCATCTTGGATTAAACGGACCATAGAATTCAATGACGACTAGAAGTCGTATCTAATCGTCTATAGCGGTCACATCCTTGATCTAATAGCTAATAGTTGCAAAGATCTACTTTGTGCGACCGCCATCGGTGCAGAGAAATATATTGATAGTATTTATTTCAACAAACTCATAGTACTTAATAAGAGGCCGTAGGATTACTGTTCAGAGAATGAGCAGTAGTTTAGATTTATTCGTATCATTATAGAGTATTTTACTGTCTATACAGTATTGCCATTTAATTTGCAAAAAACTGAAGTTATAAGTTTATTCTTGGCATTTATACTACACGTCTGCTTACCACGAGAATTAATCAGAAGTTTACAGACACAAGCACCAATATGTAAACACCTAATAACTTTTAAAAGTGTTTTTCTCCTACTGTTCTGATTAAAATTTCATGTTGTTACGAATATAGTATTAAAGGTCGTATCTTCAAGTAACCATAGTTATTTTTCGCGAAAATAGCTTTAAAATTTAAGAAAGTGTATACATATTGGTGCTCGTGACTGTTCCTATAGTCGGTACATCCACATTTCGCCAGTTATGTTCAACTCCAATATGTTTAGTGGCAAGCCTTTGCCGTCAACCAGACCCAAATCCCTAGACCAACGAGACAGTCATATTTTTTTATTAATAGCCTGTCCCAACGCTGTGCCAAGGCCCCCCACAGGACCTCCCAAGAGTTTATTAACTTGATAAATTAAATGAGCCTACTGCACATAATCTGCACTATGTCGTCAAACCGTGCGCCTGGGCACCATATAATTTAAGGCACAGCACTCAGCTGACATGTGTTTCCTATCGATAATTTAGTAGCCTGTCAATAATAATAAAGCACGCTTAATTATCTTACGTGTCTACGTAATAGTGGTGCTTTATGGCGAATATAGAGGAAAACGGTTTATTTCGTTTCCGCTGTCAAGAGGTACATGGATCTTGGTTATTATAATTATAAAGTCCCATTAAAACAGATGGATAAAGTTTTAGAAATCATTCAGAACACCAAAATAAAGAATGGTAAAAAAATTAAATAAGAAAAACGCATTAGATACTTACAAAAAAAAACCAGTTAACGAAAATACACTAAAAATGTTGGTTACCCAATGATTTTAGGTCAAAATAAAATCACTTTAGTCAGTGTTTTTTTGCTTGGATATCTTTGGTTAGACTTACTGAACGCTGTGTTAAAATTTGTCCATCTTTTTTAATGGGACCTTATATTGTTTATTTGTTACTTATAGACTGCAGTGGCACAGTAGTAACAGCCGTGAATCACGAGTTGTAGGTATTGGGTTCAAACCCTGGTACCTTCATCACCACTACTCTCAAAACGGTGAACGAACACCGGCATTAGGATGTGTCGGAGCCTCACGATGATAATCTAAAGATTGGAAGACATGTCAGATCCACCAACCCACGTGGACTTTGCTTGGTGGTTTACAACCTCTTAAAGAGAAGGGGTCTGTGTCGCAGCATGGGACATTATCTGCTGATTAAACTAGGCATTGACTGTAGTTCAAAGCTTAAGTGTAAGTATCGGTTTCTACCGACAAAATACTGTTGACAATTCATAATGTTTAACCAAACTACCTAGAAAGAAAAGAAGAAAAACGAAAAATTCCTGACTACATAACACTATCAATCTAAATTCAGGAAAACTGCAACACTATGTAAAAACACATAAAACAAAATGGCCGACACGTATCAAAATGGCGATTACGGAACCAATCCACATGTCATCACGCTATTACAACACGGAATGTTGCCATTAACCATTAAAAACTGAAGGAAAGTCGGAAATATGAGTGATCGATGCATGTTACTCGTACTAATAAATATGATTTATTTGTTGTGTGTTCATGAAGACAGAGATAAAAATTAAAGGTAGGATACATGCTATATTTATTGTATGTATTGGATCGTTTAGTCGTACCAAGGGGTATCGTATTTCCCAGTACTAACTGGGTTGTGGAGGTCAGATAGTCAGTCCTTGTAAAATATTGGTATTCAGCTGCATCCGGTTTTACTGGAAGCCGACCCCAATATAGTTGGTAAAAGGCTAGGCAGATTATGATGGGTCGTTTAGCATAATCAGCCTATCACCTCCCCACTGCTGGCACACAGTTCTCCTCTCTATGAGGCCGTGAGCCCAGTGCCGTTTGATAGAAGACACATGTCTTCGAATTTTGATTCTAGAACATGCCGATTTTTTTTCCGATGTTTACCTTCATTGTTTTGAGAGCAGTGTGACGTAATAAAATATACCACACAACGCGCTTCCCTGGGTTTAAATCAATTGTATAGACTATCCATATAGAAATTGAAAAAACAATTTTAAAGGTTTTTGGCTACCTACTATAACTATAAGTTGATTTATAATAAGCTTGTGTTGAACAGACTGGAGCACATCAAGCTACTACAATCTGTCAGATTTCTTTAATAGATTTCCAACTTTATCGCTAAAGCATTAGGTTCAAGGTTGAATGGGAAACTTTGACAGTTGCATAGCTTGATGTGCTGGCGTCTGTACTTAGTTGCGCAGAATAAACAGGTATATCCTTCCTTCTTTGTATAGGTTTAAGAATGGATTAAAAGCTAACATAATACAGTTGCCAGACTATAACATGTATAGTATCAGGGCCATTAACATCGAACATCTCAATTTAACATGTTGTGTGACAAATATTTACGATGGCGAATAAAAATCACACTTTAAACGTCGTGTCTTGCTGCCTCGTAAAATATTGGCAGGATATTAAACGTTTTATTACTTGAACGCTTAAAATGTAACTTCGATGCCTTATATTTATTCTCCCATAACCGTCATAATATTATGTTCGAGAAATCGTAAATTAGTCTTCTTCTTTATCGTGTGGTTAGTGCCTAACCTGGTGTCAGAGTTTTATGCCGCCCATGGGCCTCTGACTTGGCTTTACATGCCATCGAGAAATATCTCTCAGGCATGCTGTTTTCCTCACGATGTTTTCCTTCACCGAAGCAAGTGATAATTATACAATACGCACATGAATCCGAAAAATCAGAAGTGTGTGTTTTGGTTCGAACTCTAGACCAATGACTTGGCAGTCTGAGGGTCACACCACTAGACTATCACTCCTATTAACTAAATTAGTACTATAGTTATACTGTTTTTTTTTTTGTTTTTTTTTTTCGGATGTGAAATCATCAAATGACCCCCCCATTCTGGGCGGAGCGGAAGGGAGTGTCAGACTTGTACTGGCTAAAACCCATCCATGTTCCTTCTTTGCCCTTTGTGTTCCAGGGTCATGGTATCTCTTTCGAACAGTCCCGCAGCCCAAGTTGTCTTCCCCGTAAATCAAGAGACAAAGTAGCTGAAAACTCGATATCACATTGGTCTAAATACTTTTAGTCTTGTTTGGACATAACAAGAATTATTTGACGCTAAGTGTTTACATAAGGACATTTTGTCCAAATTAATGTTTTGAATGAATTGTGTCAGCATAATCTATTACATGAAACCAGTAGACTTTTACTAGACTTGCCTGCTGACCTGTATAGCTTATTTCTTGTACAGACGCCAGCACATCAACCTACTAAAATCTGTCAACTTTCTTTAAAAGATTTTCAACTTTGTCGCTAAAATGTTAGGTTTAAGGTTGATTGGGGAAATTTGACAGGCGTTCCCCTCTCACAGAGTGGAGCCCTGTTTTCCAACAGTGAAAACTTTGACCAACTTTGAACTTTCATATCTTCTTCCATACTTCTCTATTACTCATTATCTCATCAAACACCTCCTATCTTGCCATATTATCCTTCACACAGTCCATCCATCGTTCCTCTACTCTTATACAAACAAGAATAGCTCATGCTGCGGAATAAAGAATAAGGACCAAGCAATTGATACTAGGGAATGTAAGAAATAACACGCAAGCATGCAATAAGCACGTTTGAAATCCCTGAAGGGTTAGACTCGGGCCTGTACTGAACCCTACATTTCATTTTAAATACAAGGTGTAAACGGACCCTTCACGAAGCCATCAACCAAGCATTATTACATCAAACTAAACAACTCTACGCAAAAATTATTACTGGGAAACAACTTTTTTTTGGGATGAAAAATCATATTCTACGGGAAAACTCAATGTAGCACACTCAAAACATTGTGCTGATGGATGCTTTGAATAGTAAACGGGTCATGGAGGTAATTCAAGTAAAGTTATTACCTTAAAAATTTGTATTTAAACAAAAAAAAGTTGTGAAAAAGTTGGAACTTCGACCCCCAATATCTCCGTAACTAGAAGGTTTCCAGGTATGGTCTAGAACAAAAAATGATCGCAATGACGGGGAGAACAAGTGCCTTTCGGCTTCGTTAAGGGTATTGTAACAACCTTTATAGTCTTGTCTTATTAGCATGGATGTGGATGGGTATAAGAGTACAGGAAGACCAAAGAAACAATAGATGGTTTATGTAAAGGATGATATAGCAAGATGATATGCCTGTGACACTCGGGAATCATTTCGCTTCCGATTATTTTCAGAACCGGAGCAGAAGTTTCGAAGATTACCTCCTTACATACAAACTTACAAACAAATTTGACCACTTTATAATATTACTGAAGAGCAGCGGTGGCCCAGTGGTGGAGACCCCGATTTACGAACAGTAAGTCGTGGGTTCGAACCCAGGGAGGCGCACTACTTTGTGTAATTTATTTCATCACCACTACTCTCAAAATGGTGAAGGAAAACATCGTCAGGAAACCGGCGTGTCCTAGCACCTAACATTCGAAGACATGTGACATCTACCAACCCGCACTGGGCCCTCGTGGTGGATTACAGCCCACTCCCTCTCATAGAGAGGAGGCCTGTCTCCCAGCAGTGGGAACATTATAGGCTGATTATGTATAATATTAGTATAAACATAAATCAGCTGTATAGATATATTTACAGACAAAATCAGGTCAGTCCCTTACTATAAAACTCGAAAGGGTATTTTCAACCACATTAAGACTAGGAGCCGAACAACCAAAAAGGCCTAAGGCCGGATAAGACAGAGACAGATAACTACCACCTTATAGACTACAGCTCAATACACGCAGGTGTCGATAACTAGCTCAATTATGTTCAGGCCATTAATATAAGTGGCATAAACAGCTGTACGTTTCGTATTGTTAATTTTGCTGTCAGTGAGACTTGTGGGAGCGAGTTGAATTAGTCTTTGGTCCTGTATTATTTGTCGGTTTATGGCAATGATACTATGTATAAAGAAAGATACGCTACGTTCATGCTGAGCGGCGTTCAAATATCGTTGCGTTGTTACGACTGCGATAGGAACGTATGATACAGAAAGAGATACCCAGCTGTTGCGCTTGAAGTACTTAAATTACGACAATTGTCTGAATTTGTCTGTCAACAATTTGCGCGCGCCAGTGCGATATTTATCATTGGTTTATGGTCCAACCTCGAGGCTGGCCACACAAATTGGTGAGTACTGTACCAACACATGGTCAACAAATACGCTTAATTTAAAAATAGTTTTTCTTAGCCACAGAGTCTGGATTTGTGCCCGGTTGTTGGCGAGAGGCTCCACCTTTTTACTTGGCACTTTAACATCACGGGTGTTTACAGGCGTGATGTTATGTTAGTTCTTCTTTTAGTCTGTAGGTAGGTATCGCAATTCATGTTTTTTTAGCGATTTTTAATAAGTGACCAATGACTAGGTAATCAAATGCGAATAAAAAGCAATGTTACTGAAATGAAGTTCCTAATGTTGATGAAAATTGTACTTGCTGTCCACTGATAGCAAGCCTGTAGAAACATGAATCCAGGATATTGCAGCTCAGTATGGAAATACATGGATCTACCTACTTCTTTCAAATATATCCAAGTTTTGTGGCCTGTCCATCTAGATGAGGGTAGTCGCACGCCGGTTGGCAGTCTCCTCTTAAGAATCCATTTGTTTGAATAGCCACCTCAATAATAAAAGACTAATTTTGGCTCAACATCCTATTCTCATCATCATCTGCCTAGCCTTTTCCCAACTATGTTGGGGTCGGCTTCCAGTCTAACAGGATGCAGCTGAATACCAGTATTATACATGGAGCGACTGCCTATCTGACCTCCACAACCCAGTTAGTACTGGGTAATACGATACCCCTTGGTAAGACAGGTTGTCAGACTTTTTGGACCACTGACTACCTGTGCAGGCGATAAAACACACAGGTGACAGCCGGGACCAACGGCTTAACGTGCTTTCCGAGGCACGGAGGAAACTCGGTAGACTCGGGTGGTCACCCATCCACAGATCAACGTAGGGAAGCACAGCTTAGCCTAAAGATTGACCCGAGCGGCTGGTATTATTTAGCCACGAGCTCCTCAACAACCTATTCTAATGTCTAAAAATTAAATCCCAAACAGTGCAGTGAATACAACCTTCTGTTCAAGACAGGACAATATAAACTCATTGAATAGCCATGGTCTCGGTAATTACCGGCAACATTGCAATAAATCACTAATTAACGGTGATTAGTCGGTTATTTTCTTAATTGCGACCTCTCATTGATTCATGCCGTAATGTTGGTAATGCGGATTCTCCTTGGTTTTAACTGTTTTAAGTGTTATGTAGGTCGGTGTGGCATTGGTTTGTAATTATCTTAGTACTACATAACATAACATTACGCCTGTAATCCCCGAAGGGCTAGGCAGAGGTGCACGTAATAGTACACCCCTACATTTCCCCAGTTATTTTTAAGTCCCATGTAATAGGGGACGAGCCTGTTGTCATCAACCGGGCACAAATCCAGACTCCGTTTATGCTACTGAGAAATTCCTGACGGAAAAACCTAATGGCACTTTGCCTGACTTAAAAATCGAACCCAGGACCTCATGCTCAGCAGTCGCGCTTGCGACCACTACACTAACGAGGCAGTCACTTTTAATATCTTAGTACTACTAAGGCTAAATTGTGATATTTTATCCCAAGACATAAAATCGACCTCAGGACAAAAATAATATAAATTAAGTTCGACCTGTATTATAAATTTGACTTAGCCGTTAATAGTTCCATGAACTACTTATAAAAATATGGGTCATGGAATATTAAATACCCATAGGTAAATAAAAACAAAAGATTTCTCTGAAAAACTCGAGATATATCTTATTTCATAATTGGAACATACAATTTACTGAATCATCATCATCTGCCTAGCCTATTCCCAACTATGTTGGGGTCGGCTTCCAGTCTAACCGGATGCAGCTGAATACCAGTATTTTACATGGAGCGACTGCCTATCTGACCTCCACAACCAGTTAGTACTGGGTAATACGGTACCCCTCAGTAAGACTGGTTGTCAGACTTTTTGGGCCACTGACTACCTGAAACGACTGCCAAAGGTCTACAAATGACAACCTGGACCAACGGCTTATCGTGAATTCCGAGGCACGGAGGAAACTTGGTATGTAATGGGTGGTTACCCATCCACAGACCAACCTAGACAAGCACGGCTTAACCTAAACATCGACCCCGAGCAGCTGTTATTATTTAGCCACGAGCTCCTTGAATTTACTGAACCATGTACGATTTAAATCAAATTAACGTTGTAAGCATTTGTAGCCTACGTCTGTTAAAGGTAAGCCAGATCGCTATTCCCCAACGAACTATGTATATCAACGAGTGCAATTTTCCATGGTACACTAAAAACTATACTTTCGTAATTAATACCACAATTTAATCATACAATTTAAAAAAAAACCTACATCGTAAACGACTTCAAAGATACCGAATCACTCATCAGCGCGTCCACACGAAACAAAGGATTTTTTAAAAGCCAATCAAGTAGTCAATCTACCCATCGGACGGTACACCGCAAAAGATGAAAGATGCATACAATTTGAGCGTCCACAGACCTAGTTATACTGCTTCGGGTAATTTGCGCCGCGCAGTAGTTCACCTGACGCGACGTGACAACCTCTCTATCAACTGTGACTACAGGCTGATTTAAGTATAGCCTTATTATTGCCAATGCAAGGCAAAAACGCAGACTTGAGTCTAAGTAAACGTGACGTAGTGTTCAGTCGTTTTTAGAGTAAACTTTGATTTCAAGGGTGATTTCTGAAAGCAGGTATAACCGCGAGACTGCGTAGAGTGTATGTCGCTTGTCAAAATCATTTTAAATGAAAAACAACCAAATGACGATTAAGCAAAATACTAAGTATAGTAGTTGTGTTTTAGCATGGCAATAGCGGTCATTGAATCACATACATTTATTGATTCTCTTCTTTTAAAAAAACGTGTAAAAAACCTGTTAATGGCCCCTGAATTGACATTGATTGTGATCCTGAACATTAACAGAAGAAACGATAAGTACACGGTTTATGGTTTCAGTTCGTGTAAAGAGATATCAGGGAAAGGGCAATGGCCGCTATTGCCATGCTAAAACACAACTGCTATAGCATCAATCGGCATAATTTCCAGCAAGGAAATCAGTTAGCTAGTAGAATTAAAGTTTTTTTTTCTATTTATTTAAAGGGGCTTGTTCAATTTGAAGATGTCGCCCCTGTCACACAAATTAAAAAATAAACACAAATATATTTTAAAACACAGTAGACACACACAGACAAACACAGTAGATTCACTAGGCTATTCTATTTTTAATGCCTACTTGGAGCGAGCCTGTACAGCAGTCTGACCTCCCTCGACAATGGGAAAGACAAAATGCTTTTACACCACCCCACATCTGAGGGAAACAAATTAATTTTAGATTTAATAAAATTTCTAAGGGCTTCGTTAGAATGAAAGTTGAACAAACACTTTATCGCTATCTACGCGGAACCAACTTGTCAGTTTTCTTCTTCATTGGAGAATCTGTGAGGATGGTTTATATTTACAAGCTAAGCTACCAATATTTCTTTGCAACAAACAATAATTATATCCAAGTCAGTACCTAATTATATTTTAATAAGATCACTCAAAAGCCCTTTTAAATTGTCATGATTAAAAACAAATTCCACAACAAGACAACGTTGATGATTTACGCGACATAAATTATATACAAAACACAGATGTTTACGCAAAAATAATAACAACTACATGCTGTAGACATCCCAGTGCGCTGTCAGGCAAGTTTTTGTGGTCACAGTGCTGCCCTGCCCTAACTCGAAGCACGTTGCTCTGTACTTGACCAGTGTTTATATAAATAAACGTTTTTTTGTCCACGCCACGCCGGTTTGCGCAGTGTGCGACTTGATCTAGATACGTAACCCTTTGTTCTGTTTTTATTTTTGTAGTGGTTATTGGTAACGGGATTTTTACTGTTTGCGGGTTTATTTTTTAATAGTAAAAAAATGGTTTATTTTTTTTTATTTTTTTTTTTATATGTACGCCTAGCTACTACACCGACCGGTGCTTAGTTGTGTTACTGAAGGACAGTGAAGCTTTTTTTCACAAATAAAGAGCCTTTACACTGCGCAGTATTAATCAGCGCTTCAGCGCAGTGCCGGTTGGAGATTTAAAACCCAAGTTTTTCTTACAAAATTAGTTTTTTGGTTTTGACAAGAAAAAAAACGAGACTATTTTCAAAATCATGGTGTTTTATTTCCAATTCTTATTGTTAAAAACCCTTTTCAAGATGAGGTAAAATATTGAATTTTGGGTGCCACAGACAAAAATAATACAAAACTAACTTACTTGACACTAAATCTTTATCGGTCGTTGTCAATAAATGTGATATTTTTGTCCCCTGTTTACCTGAATCAAGGTTTTACAAAAACATAACGAGAACAACTTGTTATTTAAATAAAAAACTTTTTTTTACAAAACCTGTACCTACCTTGTTTACCTTTATTTAAGTTTTAATCATAAATTAGTTTAGGTATGATTCTTAATTATAAAAGGCAGAAGAGAGATAGTAAAAACCCTATTTAATTTTTTGGAATAAAATAATTTGGAAGAAAAAAAGTCAATAATATCAAATTGTATTATTTCTGCTAGGTGATTTCCGAAAACAACATAGCTACATTTAATAAGCTGACCAAATATATTAAAATATTGCGCAGGAGCACATAATTATCACTACATAATAACTATAATCACCGTGTCTATCTTTGTGTGTTAAAATAAACTCGGAGACACTATCTGTGGCCCAAATCAGTAGTTATTCAAGGCCTTACTTTTTATGCAAGGTAATTGCAATAAGTACTTTTTAGGTTATTAATACCTTATTAATTTGTCTTTGACTTTTAAGAATTGTCTCAAAATAGTAAAATAAGTACGATGACTTTAGGTAAACAATGTAATGCTGACTAAAACTGTTTGTGATCCTAATACCACCACAGTAACTAAAACTGTTTGTGATCCTAATACCACCATTACTATATGTGTTGGTAATAGTTCTAAGATTAAAAAGGAAGACATCACTGACTGGGTGTCAGAGTTGTTAAAGTTAAATTGTAATAAAATCATATTGTGTGCTTTTCCATACTTTGAAAATGTATCTAATAGAAAAAACAATTACATACACATGTTAAATAAACATGTACATTTTTTAGTAGGTCACTATAGTGACAAACTTATATATCTTGATATCAACACTTTTGTTGATAAACTTCAGTCGACTCGGGGTAAAGTGTATCTACCTATTAGATGTAGACACAAAATAGCTCGGCTATTAGCTTTTAATATTCACTCAGACATAAGTAGTATGTCGAAGTTTAGTTGTATTATTAACACTGCGACCTTAAATAAATATAGCATTAGTGCTATAAATGTTTACAAAAATTGTACTGAGGAGGATCCATGTGTCACCATGGAAAATTCTCAATTAGGGTATATTAGTAATAGGATTTTATTGTCTGGTGATGGCACGGGAGTTTCGGGGCTCACTCCAGATATTAATATTAATTTAAACTAGGAAGTGTGACAACAGAAGGTACCATTAACAATTTTGTTAAACCTACCAACATCAAGGTACCTTCTTGCACTCATTTAAATATTAAAAAAGGGCCTCAGCAGAACACCTTAAAATTATTCCACCAAAATATTCAAGGCATTTCTTCCAAATTATTAGAAATTGAATTATTTTTAGAAAGAAGTATGTTTGATATTATTTGTTTTACTGAACATTGGCTAAAGGATTACCAAATGCTTATTAATTATGAGAACTATGCGGTGGGTAGCTGTTTTAACCGTAAATCTATGCTGCGTGGAGGTTCCCTAATATTATTGAAAAATTGTGTTAAATATAAGCAACGTAATGACATAGTAGGTCTCTCGGCGGAACATTGCGTCGAACTGTCTTGTGTTGAGCTAGATAAGCATGTAATTGTGTGTGTGTACAGACCCCCAAACTATCAAAACTTTTCCTTATTTGAATCAATAATGGAAGATGTCCTGGCAAAACTTGCAGCCAGTGATAAACCTATAATTATTTGTGGTGATTTCAATATCAATATTTTAGAAGAAAATTCTAATAGCAGTCGATTATTAAATCTTTTCAAGTCATTTGACTTGACTAACATTTTTATTGAACCTACGAGAGTCACTTCATCTTCTGCTACTTGTATAGATAATGTTTTCTGCAATTGTGATTACTTAGATAAAACCATAGTAAATTGTTTGCCGTCTGACCATAGCGGACAAACTGTAACTTTTAGGTGTAACATACCATTGCAAAAAGTTCAGATTCAATTTAGACCTATAACTACTAATAATTTAAAGAGGTATAATATTTCCCTACAGAACAAGTTAAGTGTTATGAGCCGTCATATGGACGATATTAATATAAATCAATTGTATGATAATTTCTTTTCAATAGTTCACACTGAATTTAACAAAACTTTTGGAAAGAAGACAAAATGTATTTGCCCTAAATTTATATTTAATGATTGGGCAACTAGAGGTATCAGAAAAAGTAGGGAAAGACTATTTGAGCTTTATGGCCTTAAGCCTTATATAAACTCTGAAACTTTTAACAAGTATGTTGCTAAGTATTCAAAAATTTTTAGAAATACATGCAAGGTTGCCAAAGCCTTGCACATTAGCAACAAGATCAAAACAGCAGAAAACAAAATTAAGACAGTTTGGAAAGTCATAAATAACGAGACTAACAGGAAGAAAATACGTAACACTAGCTACACATTAGATACAGCATGTGGTCCTAAAAGCTCTAATCAGGAAGTAGCTCATGAGTTTGTAAATTTCTTTACCGATATACCGTTAAAAACTACGGAGGCTCTTAATTCCTCTCCTGAAGTCTCAATTGGTTTATTAAAGGCGAATGTGTCTGACTGCCCGGCTGAATTTAAATTTAAACACATAAACCCTATGATAGTTATGAAAGCTTTCCGGCAAATAAAAGTCAAACTGACCGAAGATCTTTGGGGAATGTCTATCAAAGTTTGTACATCCATAGTTGAGACTATAGCACCATACTTAGCTTTAATTTTTAATTTGTGTGTAGATCAAGGAGTTTTCCCGGACTTAATGAAATGCAGTAAAGTCATACCTCTGTTTAAATCCGGAGATAGTAAAGATACAAATAATTATAGACCTGTATCCGTGTTGCCAGTTTTTAGCAAAGTGTTTGAAAAGGTAATGCTAAATCAAATGCTCAATCATTTCAACACCAACAGAATCTTACACGATCAACAGTATGGTTTCACCAAGGGACGTTGTACAACTGACGCCGGTGTAACCTTATTAAAGCACATATTTACTGCGTGGGAAGAGTCCCAAGACGCCATTGGAATTTTTTGTGACCTCTCCAAAGCATTTGATTGCGTAAATCACGACACATTACTTTTGAAACTTGAGCATTACGGACTAGGGAAACTTGCACTTAGTTTGGTAAAATCTTATTTGAGTGATAGACAACAACATGTGCAAATAAATGGTGTTAATTCACAGGGTTTAAAAGTAAAAATGGGGGTACCGCAAGGCTCAATATTGGGTCCTTTCCTCTTTCTAGTATATATAAATGATCTCCCCTATTTATTGAAAAACCAACCTCAAAATATGGTGTTATTCGCTGATGACACTTCCCTAATTTTTAAGATAAATAGACGGGCCCAAAATCTAGATGACGTGAATAATGCCCTACTTCAGGTTCATAATTGGTTCACAGCAAACAATTTAGTGTTAAATGAAAAAAAAACGAAATGCGTAAGATTTGCTTTACCGAATGTTAAAAGTAGCGATTGTGATATAGTATTGAATAAAGAGAAACTTGAATTTGTAGATAAAACGGTTTTCCTGGGGATTACGCTTGATTCAAGGTTACAATGGGGTTCTCATTTAACATCTCTTGCGGGGCGGCTAAGTTCAGCAGCGTATGCTATAAGAAAAATCCGTCAATATACTGATGTAGATACCGCTAGACTGGTCTATTTTAGTTACTTTCATAGTATTATGTCTTATGGCATTTTAATGTGGGGACGGGCTGCAGACATTGAGTCTATATTTATTCTGCAAAAAAGAGCCATCAGAGCCATATATAATCTTCGTAGGCGCGATTCTTTAAGGGAACTGTTTAAGGAAATTAACATCATGACGCTACATTGTCAATACATCTACGAAAACATAATGTATGTAAGAAAAAATCTAGATCTTTTTAATAAAAGAGGTGACAGACACAGTTACAGTACTAGAAATAGAGACCAATTAGTTCAGCCAGGCTTCAGACTCGCTAAAGTACGAGTAGACTCATCTTTCATGGGGTACTGTTTGAGATGCTATAATAAAATTCCACAAAGTATTCTTGAACTGAATGAAACGAAATTTAAAACATGCATTAAACGCACACTTTGTAAGAAAGCATATTACAAGTTGGACGATTATATCACTGATAAAAATGCTTGGCTCAATGCCGGTCCTGCTCCACAAGAACAGGGGTGCCTAAATTGATAGCATTAAATAGTATTTTTTAGTTGGAGCTGCTGAAGATTGTATAACTATCTTTGCATTGTATAGATTCAATCTCTTTTGTATTATATAGCCGCCTAGCCCATATTGTGTGAGTACTATGTACTAGAAAGCTGTCATTCGCTGGAAACCTGCGTCTTTTCTTGACTTGAATGTGCCCTGGCGGTTAGGAGTATGTCATGCTCACTCAAATGTCTCGCTGATGGTGGCACGTGTGTCGGATCATTTAGTTCCCTTCAAAATGGTTGAGTTGAATGGTGCTGATACATGCGTCATGTTCGTGAACGGGCGCTGTCAGTTGTGACTGGTCATCTCTTATTTGCCACGGCTTATTTGAATTAATTATTTTATTTTTGAATTGTTTTTACTATGGACACTTTTAACGTACACATCTTGCTGCATCGTTCTCACATAATGTACCATCTCAAAATGAATGATGTAACCAAGGTTTTGTTAAAGTATTTTGATTTAAAAGAGTGTCCATGGAGTTTCTTGCCCGTTCTTCTCCATAGAGATCTACGTTAGGGAATGGGCATCTACAGTACTTTCACAGTTTTTGTGCCTTGTGACTGGGACTGTAGCTTTATTTTACTGTTGCCTTTGTTTCGACAATTCAAAAGTGCCTGTAACTGGCCTACTTGAAATAAATGCTTTGATTTTGATTTTGATTTTGATTTTGACTTGAAGTTCGAAATAACTTTTGTATAACTAGCTAGAACCAACACTATATATGCAAAATTCTTCTTCCTCTTCTTCTTACCTTCTTCCCAATTTATTTGGGATTTTAGTAAAAGTATTGAAAAAAAAAAACATTTTTGTCCAAATGATGACTTACCTCGACACACTGGGTCCAGTCACGGGGACATTTTCGGTGGCAAGAGTCAAGAGTAATCTGTGGACAAGAGAAAAATTCTATTAGTTAACGTATTTAAAAACTACAGTTAAGTGTATGTGGAAAGGACACTGTCATCGCACAAACAGTTACCACATATTCAGTACATCATCATTGTAAAACCAAATAGAGAAATGTCTTCAAGATCTCACCAGCAAGTGACTAGTCGAACTTGCGCCCAGTCATTACTTGGAAACCTTAGGTTATTTATTATATCTGTTTCACTTTTTAATTACCCTTTTAACTTCGATTGTAAACTTTACACTTTGCTACAATTTATGCACTAATAAACACAACCCACACAGAATAAACCTCACCTACACACGAAAAATTAATATAAAATACACATACACACATACTTCCCCCTACCACTACATTATATCTGAAAGAAAAGCGATGTTATTGTCAAATACCAAGAATATCTCTCTCAGTGTTTCTCTTTTGTTCATTATTAAAAACATAAATGGCTAACATAAATAATATAAATCAGGACCTAGATAATCTGAACCTTGAAAACTCATTCTCTTGTGACCCGCATGACTGTATTAAATATATAAGCAGAGCTGACAGTAGTATAAAATTATTGCACATAAATATTCGTAGCGTTAATAAAAATTTTGATAGCCTCCTAGCATTGATGTGTTTAATTAATATTGATTTTGATCTAGTTGTTTTGACTGAGTGTTGGCTGAGTAAAGTGATTAACCTCCCAGTTCTGATCGGATACCAATCGCACTCAACAAAGAACATTACAAATCAAAACGATGGAGTTATAATCTACACTAAAATCGGGCTAAACGTCAAGGTATGGGAACCAAACATTAATTATGCAAATTGTCTTGTATGTCAAATTGATAAAAAGCTCTCAGTAGTAGCAATATATCGCTCTCCATCGAATAATACCAAGGATCACTTCGATAGCTTTCTGACTAGTTTAAATAATATTTATGACGAAATATCGTACTCACCTAGCATCTCAACTGTGGGAGATCTGAATATTGACATTAAATTGAATAGTAGGAATGACCGTGCACTAGAATACCTAATCCTAAATGCGTCCCATGGACTACTACCAACCCACCTCCTACCAACCAGAATGGATAATTGCCTGGATCATATCTTATTAAAAACAAAGACAATGGCCACCACGTTGGTGTTGGAGTCGCATATTACTGACCACAAACCGATTATTCTTTCGATTTCAAGTACAAACCCGACACGGATCAAAAGTTTCACTATATCCCGATCAAATCACGAAGCTATTAAGACAGAGTTAGCAAACGCCGACTTCTCAGATATCTACAATATTAAAAACGCAAATACTGCTATGACTACACTGATTTCGAAGATATCAACAGCAATAACCAAACACACAAAATTTATCAATGTTCCGAGAAAACAAAGAACCTTAAAACCTTGGATAACACCGGGGCTTCTAAAATGTATCAAGCACCGAGACAAACTGCACGTAAAATCTAAAAAGTCACCAGAAAATTTAATACTACATGTAACCTATACTCGTTATCGAAATTTCTGCAATGTGCTACTGCGAAAATTAAAGAGGACTTATGAGAAGAGTGAACTCGAAAAATCTAGGAATAATCCTAAAGCATTGTGGAAAACCATTAAGCAAATAACAAATACTGGTAAAATATGCTCTAGTCCTGTTGAACTGCTCAAAACATGTGACAGTCCTGCATCTTCCCTTAACCATGTCTGTTCTTTCTTCAGCAATATAGGTAAAAACATGGCTGCTAAAATAATTAATGATAAAAATAAAGCGCCTTCAGACTGCGAGACCATTCATGCTGGTAATAACAAGACACGGCATCCGCCTGTGAATTCACTTGTTATACAAAAAGTTGACGAATCTGACATAGACACTATTATAATGCAGATGCGCCATGATAGTGCCGTAGGCTGGGATGGAATCTCCTCCTCGCTCCTTAAGACTTGTCGCCATATTCTTTTATCGCCGATAACATATATCTGCAATCTTTGCATTGAGACAGGAGTTTTTCCAGATTCGCTGAAGAGGGCCATAGTCCACCCAATTTTTAAGGGCGGGGACAGAGGCTGTGTCGATAATTATAGGCCTATTTCAGTACTGTCGTCGCTCTCTAAAATCCTCGAGAAGATTCTTAACAAAAATCTTAGAAGCTTTCTCGATAAATACGAAATTATAGCGGGTAATCAGTACGGCTTTCGGTCTGGAGTCTCCACTGAAGACGCAGTATTGGATTTAACGCAATCTATTGTTAAGTCCCTGGACAGTAGAACAAAGTGCCTTGGTATTTTCTTGGACCTGTCAAAAGCCTTCGACACAGTTTCTGTCCCCAAACTAATTTCCAAGCTAGAGTGTTTGGGTGTACGTGGCATAGCTCTGGAAATTTTCAAAGATTACCTGAGGAATCGCACCCAGCTGGTAAAGATTGGTTCTAGCTACAGTGATGAAGAGGAGGTGCTATACGGTGTCCCCCAAGGAAGCATTCTAGGCCCCACACTTTTTCAAATATACATAGATGACCTTTGTAGAATGTCAATACCAGCTTGTAAGATCTATGCTTATGCAGATGACACAGCGATTCTGGTTGATGGGTCCTCGTGGGAAGACGTGAAACGAAAGGCGGAATTTGCACTGTCTTCAATGATGAACTGGCTTGACCTAAACCTGCTAACATTAAATCTAAAAAAAACCTACTACTTACCCTTTGCAATCCGGTGCAACAACAAACCTACAAATAGTTTCACGATAACGGCTCACTCCTGCCAGAATCAGTCAATGTCGTGCTCATGCCCTTCTATTTCTAGAGCTGATAGTGTTAAGTACTTGGGTGTGCATATAGACGATGGACTAAAATGGGACAAACAACTCGATACACTAACTACTCGAACACTGCGTCTTATTCACATCTTCAAATCTCTCCGAGAATCCGCCAGTATTGACACTCTCAAAATGGTGTATTATACATTATGCCAATCGATTATTGGCTACTGTATAACTGTATGGGGTGGAGCAGCGAAGACTCATCTTCTCCGCGCAGAAAGGTCGCAAAGAGCTGTACTTAAAGTTATGCTAAGGAAACCCTACAGATACCCTTCAACGCAACTTTACGCTGATTGCAAAGTACTGACGGTTCGGCAGCTCTTTATTCTCCAATCTGTCCTGAGGATACATGCCCGTTTACCTCTATCTGATCCAAGAAAGCGTACATATGTTCCCCCAGGTGTACAGTACAAAACCTCATTTGCAAGACGTCATTTCTATGTCTTAAGCCATCAAGTTTTTAAAAAAATACAGAAAGAATTAAATATAATAGACCTAAATAAATTTAGTGTCAAATCAAAAACCTCGAACTGGCTCATATTGCAGGACTATATCAAAACAGAATCTTTACTATCTTACATCGCTTGACATCATAAACCTCAACTAATATCACAAATACTCAAACACATATACACAATTATACACACACACACACATATACATCGGCACACACTCCCACTGCCTTCCCACACACCCACACACCCATGTCACACACACCACCCCTCAACACTCACACATTTTTTTTTAATTTTTTTATTTATTTTTTATTTTTTTCTTTCTGGTTATTATTAATATGCATTAAAATGGTAGACCACACTTTCACTCTTGTGTTCAGTTTTACTGAATTAATATTTTTGTCCGATCTCTGTCTCTTAAGATACAGGTCTCCTAGTTTAAGAGACAGGGTTCATTATTATTTTTGTATGCATAGACTTTTGTAGACTTAAATCTTCGGTGCACAAAAACTGTATTCATTATTTTTACTGTATTTCTGCCACCTTATTTTTGAACTATGTGTCTGTGTGTATTACTTGGATAAATAAACAATTTTTATTATTATTATTAAATAATTTTAAAAGAGTAACCATGGAGTTTCTTGCCGGTTTTTCTGCATAGGAAACGGCCAACCCGAACCGTGCACCTTTTCTCGACGTTTAATAAGTGCCCATGTAAGGCCCATGTGAAATAAAATACGTTGATTTTGATTTCGTACCTTTACTAGTCATGCCCAAAAGTATTTTAAGACTTTTTTCTTAGAAGAATATGGTGTCTTAATTAAATAAGTGTGCTAGTGACTAGACTTAGGTATGCAGTAGTAACTAACGTCGATTTGTGAAAACTTAGTAATACAACACATACTCGTATAGACAGATAGTTTGACAATTGATTGATATACAGGTAGGTTGAGACATTGCAATCGTCAACATTGCATTACAGTTTCTAATCGATGACAAACGTCAGCAATCCCCGCCAATATTACTTTTTGAGACATAAATGGTGGCTTTAATCATCATTTATCTCAAAAAATAATAAACTAAATAGAGTTATTAAGTGCTAAATTATATTTTATCAATGCCTATAATTTCGCGGCCTCCATTTGCAAAGTAAATATCAATTTTTCCGTTCACTTGTCGCAACTAACGGAAATTGTGATAAATAAAAGATTTTTCCAATTAAATTGATAAAATCAATGGGTTTAATTGAATTGAACGATTTATGAGATTATGTTTTTGTGATTGCTAGTTATCGTTAAAGCTTGGGTCATAAAATAGGCGCCTAGTTGAGCTTGCGACAAAAGTTATGAAAGTTTACACTAAAGTTTAAGCGTCACCTAAATGACCGCCTTGATTAATATGATTGCTCTGCGAAGCTTTGAAAATTAAACTGCGTGCTTTTATACTTCAGTTTTCTTGTAAATTTAGCCTTGTTGTACAGCTAAAATGGGCATTTCCAGTATAACATGGCCTCACTTTGTATAGATTTCCCGTACAATGAGAGATCCGCATAAACTGGTTTTGTACAGCTTGGTTGGTCGCCGTGCGTACGTATTCTGAAATAAAAACAAATCAGTGTTGTTTTTTTTCTGATGATAATAGAGAGAAGACAAGAGCTAATCCTTGTCAAGTATTTTAAAACGATAGATGGGTCAGTCATCATCATCATTATTATTTTAATCGACAGATGCTGGACTAAGGCGCCCAACCCTTGGGCTGCGGGACTGTTCAAAAGAGATACCGTGGCCCTAGAACACACAGGGCTAAGAAAGAACATGGATGGGTTTTAGTCAGTACATGTCTAACACTCCCTTCCGCTCCGCCCAGAGCGGGACTCATTTGATTTCCCATCCGACAAAAAGGGCGCATAGGATCAGGCCAGATCGATAGTCTCATCGACATATCCTGTGCTTCTTGAGCTTGGGTGTGTGATAAACCCATCAGGCTTAGAAGTACAGGATAGCCACGTGAAAATCAGCTACTTGTTCTAATTTCCAAAAATCTGCTTATCAAAAAGGCTGAGTGTCTGAAATGCAGTCTTCGATATATAGTTTCACCCCCTATTTAACCGTTATAGGGGATGATTTTTTTAAATTCTTCCATAATAATACAAGAAAATCTTGTGCTTAATTGCCAAGAGCCTTGATATCTGAGGAGGCTCTCGTTAGGCAGCTGGATCAAGGGCTTGATTCAGAAAGCAGTACCTGTGGACACGGCTCGTGTTGTTAGGAGGTTCCTGTCTCTGGAACCTTAACCGTGGGCCGCGCTGGTAGCTTGGACCCGATACCGGTGGGCTACAATTTTTTTATATTTTTAAATGCTTTTTATATTTTTAAATTAGTATTTTAAAATGTAATGAATTTATAAATAAAGGAAATAATAACTTTATATAATAGCATGCCTTTTTGTTCCTGTTTATAATTTTCTTAAAATGAGGTACTACTGAATACTGTTGTACTGAGGATGACTTCTCGAATGACTTTGATTAAGTAGAATCATTATGTTTCATAGTGCGTACCATACTACTAAACTGGTGTAATCTAAAACTGTCATATAATTACGACATCTAATTTGAATCCTTTAGCAATATCCGCCAGCCTCTCAGCGATGTAAGGGCATAGCCTACATACTGCAGATCTAATCGTAGAGGTACCGACAGCACCAACACTGACGGTAAAAATATCAATCTTCCATAAAAGTTTTGATACCTTTTTTACGATTTAATGTTATTTCTTTTAGGGGATTGTTTGACAAATTATGTGACATCTACCAAAGCGCACTGGGCCGGGCGTGGTGGATTATAGCCCATTCCCTCTCATAGAGAGGAGGCCTGTGTCCCAGCAGTGGGAACATTATAGGCTGATTATGCTATGCTATTTAACAAAAGAATCTTTTGAGCAGCTTTCGTTCTATTAAGAATTTTTGTGCAAATATTTCTTGGTCTAAAATCATACTAAGTACTAATAAGAATACTCAATGGTTTAGTCTGATCGGTGTTTGTTTATATGCGTGTTTGTTGTGTCAGACAAGGAACTATCCCGAAATAATCGCGCGAAAAAACCTTTACTGTAATTTGTTTGCTACCGCTACTCCGACGCCAAAGTCTCGTGCAATATAGAAATACCTTGGTTTTTTCCGTCAGAATTAAACTAATTAATAAAGATTACGACAGCTTACCGGTAAATAGGTCTCGGAATCGTCTACGACACGCTCATTACTCGATTCTACTCGAATTTATACTGAGTAAAGGTTTGGTCACACTGCCTGCAGTCGATTGTTCGAACTAAGAAGAATGGAGAAGGTTTTTGTAGATAACGTGTCCATAGCTAAGTCCCAATCTGGCCTATGAGATTTAGGTTATTTTTAATTTTTGATATTATAAAGGGTGTAAATAGGCCCTTAACATAAACGAAAGGCACTTGTTCTCCCCGTCTTTGCGATATTTTTTTTGTTGTAGACCATACCTGGGAACCTTCTACTTACGGAGATATTGGGGGTAAAAGTTCCAACTTTTTCACAAGTTTTTTTTTTTTAAATACATGTTTTTAATGTAAGATTTTTACTTTACACACCTCCACGACCCCCATACTATTCAATCCATTCTTCAGCACAATGTTTTGAGTGCTTTGCATCGAGTCCTACCGTAAAACGTGATTTTTCACCCCAAAAAAAAAGTCGATTCCCAGCAATAATTTTTGCGTAAAGTTACTTAGTTTGATGTACTAAATGCTTGGTTGACGGTCATGTGAAGGGTCTATTAATACCCTGTATACTACTAGTTTTTTCCCGCGGTTTCGCTCGCGTTAATTTAGAATTGCTAACTGCTTGGAATAATATAATTCAATCATGATTCGAACGACACATGGCGCCATCTATTATCTACTTCTATTCTATTATCATAAGAACGTTATTGTTGTTTTCCTAGGGAACAGTACCTTTTTTCGGGATGAAAGGTACCCTATGACCGTTTCTATACACCTGACAACTTATACCTATGCAAAATTTCTGGGTGATCAATTCAGTGGTTTAGGCGTGAAATGGAAACAAACAAAACAGTAGTAGTAATAGTTAGTATTCTAACGCCAATAGTTTATTGTATCAATCGCATGCTGAATTTTTATTTGCAATCAACTAAAATGAATCATCAAATTATGGATTACACATAAATTGATTTTGAAGCCGTGCTTTTCCTAGACTATCAACGCTTGGAAATTCGCTTGCCAGAATACTAAAGAACCCGACCATCCATTTACGCAAAGACGGTGGGACGAGCCGCTCTGCAGGGTAATTCAGGACAATCTACTGAACACGTCAACTAAAATAAGTAGAGGAAGTTTTGAAGTCCACTTGCCTAGTTTATTTTTTTTCTGTATTTTGATTAATTTCACAATGAATTTCAAAGTACAGAAGCAACATTATTTACAAGACTTTGAAAGGGTAAGTAAGGGCATACATTAAGTGCCAATTTCGCGAAAGAAACAGACCCGCATTCAAGAGTTCAATAATCGTAGTTCTTGAACGCCGTTTAGATATGAAACCCGCTCCGAATCGGCCTAACTTCGTGGGGGCGTTATTGACTAAACAGGCTATGGCGTACTAAGTAAAGTTTTACGTGAATGTTTAGTCAATAGAGTTCATTGATTTTTCGCTCATACTACGCAACCATAGGTCGAGGGTTGGAAATTTCGGGGTATACAGTAGAGCTCCTTTTATTACTCAATGTATTGATGAAGGTATAAAAAAGAGCCTTCTCGAGATTCCCTAATGTGTTCTGTTCTCTGCCAGGGCTGCGGGACTGTTCGAAAGAGAAAAGAAGGAACATGGATGGGTTTTAGTCAGAAAAAGTCTGACACTCCCTTCCGCTCCGCCCAGAGCGGCGGAGTCATTTGATGATTTACAATCCGAAAAAACAAAAAATATGTGTTCTGTTCTTATAGAAAAATCGAATCAGTCTTCTACGAATATGCATCTCGACTGGTTGTCAGACTTTCGGGCCACTGTTTATCCTGTAACGACTGACACAGAATTACAAATGACAGCCAGAACCACGCTTGACGTTTAAAACATCGGCTATTGTTCAGTAAAAGTCCCGTCACAATCGGTCCAGCCATTTCGGACATTAGCCGGAACGAACAGACAGTCAGACAAAAATATTAAAAAAATGTTCTATGTACAGTATATACTTCATATCCCTTCAGTAAAAAGCTGTTATGTTGAAATCACAAACAGACACTGCAATTTTATTTATTTGAATAGATATAGATGAACTGAACAAGTGTGGCCAAGCCCTAATATTCGATATCGAGTTGCATTTGATTGCGTAACCATAGTGGCGAGTTCTCGATTATTATCGGATCGTGTAAACGGTTTATGTTAGTATTAAATTACCCGGGATTTGAAATTAATATTGAATTTTATTTGAATTAAAGTTATGCATGGTGCCGCGAGCTTTTCTTGCATAAGACTGTTGGTTAATAATGATTGGGTAAAGAAAACTTGCTTATATACACAGCTTTGATTCACTTTATTAGGTTTTCAGTCTTTTTCTCAAGTTTGTCAGTAAATTATGAACTGTAAACCTTGGGCTTTAAATTTATTTTCGCATAATAAGATTTTTTGGTGCTTATCCTTTGTGACTTTTATAAATTAATAATAATTATAAGTAAGAGTATCTACGCCCGGTACTTTTTTCGTTTAGTTCAACTCGAGCCGATACGAAAAATCTAATCCAAAACTATTTCCAGTTCAAAATAAGACATTCCACCTCATTTGAATCCTACCAGCATAGCTTTGAAACCAAATTCTTAGCCATAAAGTTCTGCCATTCAAATATTTTTATTTTAAAATTACATTGTTAAACCAAGTTATTATGATATAAAATCCTATAATCCAACATCGAATAAAAATAACCAGCACTTAAATAGACAAGTAAATTTAATAAAACCGTCTAATAAACCATAAAACTCCGCATTTAGAAACTATAATAGAAATCGAGTGGCTTAGGTGTTATAATGTAATTTTACGACGGTAATAAATCAAAGTCACCAACTTTGTCACTTAATTGTCTGTTCTCCAATCTTTTAATCTTTGCCCTACAACTGTCAAACACATGTCAAAAATACCCACTTTAATTTGATACTTGAGAAAATGTTACACTTCTCTGTCGAGAGCTCAAAAAAGGTTGGTTATTTTTTCCAATATGATTATAATATGACATGTGTCTACGGACTACTGGAAGTGTTAAATAGTTACTCGCTAAAAGGCACAAAGATTGCGTGAGATAGTACCATAAATTATGGACGTAGACCACCCTTGACATAGATTAGCGAGTGTCGTTTCTAGTCGAGTTGTTTATTATTATATCTGAGTCGTTTATTGTTTCTCACGGTATGGTTTATAATCTATGACAGGTTGACTGTTTGGTTTTAATGAGAGGCCGGTTCTGAAGTGTGGCAGTCAGTAAGTAAGGTTTGGATTGTATGATATTAATATTTGTAGCAACTGTTAACTCTTGGGGTTAATTGTTGAACTACTAATATTTAAATGCCAAATTAAGTTTTTTTGTTTGTTACCTTTTCACGCCTAAACCACTAAACCGATCATCCTGAAATTTTGCATATACGTTACCGTATGGTACGTTAGAAACGGACATGGGGTACCTTTCATCCCGATAAAAAGTACTGTTCCCGGGTAATACAACAATGACGTTCTTATGATAATAGATGACGCCACGTGTCTATCGAATCATGATTGAATTATATTATTATAGAATCTTTAGAAAGAGTTATTTTTCCGAAATGATTGACAAATTCTAAATTAACGCGAGCGAAGCCGAGGGCAAAACCTAGTATGACATAATTATCTATTAGGTGCAGGTTGTAATTGTACTGATTTAATTTCAGAGCTAGAGCACCTATCATAAAGAAGTTGGAGCATCGTAGAACGAGATGGCGGGGCGAGCTGGACAAAGTCAACGATCAGTATTCCATATTAAGCCTAGATAGAAAGAATTAGAAGACATGGAGAGAGGCCTGTGTCCAGCAGTGGGATGACGCAGGCTAATCACTATCATCGTTCAGTAGTCACAAATAGCTCTAACTGGTGAAATAAGGTCCGTTTCGTTAATTTTTTTTAATAATTTCAATTAATTAGCTACTTATATTGAAAAATGAGAAAGAATTTTGACCGATTTGTCTGCTCATAAACAGCCACTCGCAATCATCATCATCATCATTTCAGCCGAAAGACGTCCACTGCTTTTTTTATTTTTCGGATGGTTAATAATCAAATGACCCCCCCACTCTGGGCGGAGCGGAAGGGAGTGTCAGACTTGTACTGACTAAAACCCATCCATGTTCCTTCTTTGCCCTTTGTGTTCCAGGGCCACGGTATCTCTTTCGAACAGACCCGCAGCCCTGGCAGGCATCGGCCCATGCGGACCCCTACTTGGTTGCTGACATCTCTTTGAGGGGCGCGTGGAACATGAACGCGCCGTCGACACGGCCTGTGGCTAGTCGAGACGTCGAGACGTCCACTGCTGGACATAGGCCTGCCTCAAGTTTAGCCAGATTGACCAGTACCGTGGATCTCGCATCCAGCGGATCCCCGGAACCTTCACCAGGTCATCGGTCCACCTAGTTAGAGGCCTCCCAACGCAACGTCTACCGGTTCGCGGTCGCCACTCCAGAACTAACAATGCAATAACTTCAGTGGTGCCTGCGCCAAAATATCCAGAACTCAAAAGAAATAGTAATGGTAATTAATGGTAAATATCCCGTTTTCATTGGTAACGTTAGTGATGATGTCAGTTTAAAATCTTATATTACTTACAATGAGTTCCAGTTTATTAGACGCCATTACGTAAAACTAAAACCATGACGCAACCGAGAAAGCAAAAAACGTAAGGCACCAATTATCGTCCGCCTAATTAATAAGCATATTTTACTCTAAAAGGTTAAATCATGCCATTCTATTCGAGGCATACTACAAGAAATCGTTGTGGCGTAAATCAAAAGAAACATAAAATGCCACACGTATGGCACGCGCCACCCACCTATAATATAAATTAGCTATATAGTAAAATGTTGATACATAACTTTCCTATAGATTTCACGTGCCTTTGTCCGTGAGTCATAAAATTGTTGAAAGTTTTATAATATTTAATTGGATGTTTTAGAAATGGATGACAAAGTTTCGGATTACGATATTTTTGGTTTATTATTTTTTTATAACTTTTTATAAATGCTATGGTAGGAAACAGATCTCGTTATTATAGTTGAGTTTTAATGATGGACCTCGTTTTATTGGATCAATGCTTTATGGAATAATTAGCTGAGTGTGTAAACTTGAAGAGACGACAAAGCGTGTGTTGTGTAAATAAGTAATATTTGAAAAACTCCTATGAAGTATTTAATTTCATTGATGATTTACTAATATGAACAATCAAGCACTCTCTTGCTTAAGAGCGACTAAAATATTTATAACTCGATTATTTTAAGACTGTGAATAGTAGCTGTTTTATTAAAATGCACCATAGACAGACACAACACAATCAGTAATGATCTAAAATATTGCGCTAAAACCAACCAAACCAACCAAGGCAAGTGCACTACTAATTTTGCCCCTACATGTGATTATTTCCAAATCAGGGCTGGTTTTGATCGTAAACAGCTAAATTGATTCGGGTAATAAAACTTTGCTCCACTTACCTTTACTTTTGACTTAGTAAATATCACACTAATATCATAAATGCGAAAGTTTGTAAGTTTATGTTGCTCTCTCACGCAGAAACTTCTGGTCGGAATTTCATGAAATTTTACAGTAGGTAGTCCAGCTTATAAATCAAAACAATTTACGCAAGTGACGCCGCGGGTGGGTCCTAGTAGTTAAATCAAACCACGAGTTGTTTTAACTAATTAAACGATTTGTTAGTGTTTGTAGAACATACATAACATTGTAATTAACAATTCTCTTCCAAACTGACTTGTTTAAGGGTTATGTAGTTAATAAATAATTTTATTACAGTTTAGTCTATTAATTTCAATAGATATGTTTGTTAGGTTAAATCATAACTCGACTTTATAACTGCGTAAAGACTAACTGTTGTCCACGATTGCAAACGCTTTTAGAAACCAATTCCCCGCTAACCCTTTTTTGGACTTACGTAAAAAACTGCCTGTTACTGTCCCACTGTTAGGCAAAAGTCTGTATCTTCTCCCAAAGAGAAGGCACGAGCATTAATCACCACGGTTGTTCCAGGTGGATTGGCGATTTCAGATTTTTAGGAATGTGTTTGCTCATAATGATATTTCTATCTTCAGTGGTTTAGATTGTGGCTTGTTTGACAGTCCGTAACCTATGAAAGGTTTTTAAAACACAGGTACATTAATCTATTTGAGTCCCACTGACTCAGTCTTTATTCGAAAATAGACTCAAGGTAAGCCTGCTACCCCAAGTAACAATGTTTGATAAGAACACTGTAATTTTAATTATCGGCCCCATAAAAGGGTGGCCAACCCTAAAAGGGTAACTCCACTACCTGGGGTTGTATTTCAAAACTATAAAAAGTCTGCAATAATCGCTTTAATGGAATCACCCCATAAAACGTAATACGGATAGGTGAGGCAAAACAAATAGCGTGTGTTTGTGAAGCTTGTTTATTGATTTTTTATATACATAGTGTTAGTACACGTCAGAAGTATACTTAATTAATAAAAGTGCATAAAATAAAATAAATTGAAAATAAAGCATTTCACTCTAAATCCACTTCACGGCATTGCGCACGACACGCACGAGTATTGAATGAAAAGTCGTGTCGTGTCGCAAATTCGTTTCGATTGAAACTATCTCTAAACACATCTTACCGCTTTCCATGGTCAGGCTTGGGCGGTTTTCTGTGAAAACAATTGAAAACTGTTAGTTTTGTGTTTACTTGACCCTAGTATAAATAAAAATAGAATCCTATTAGTTGTTAGGATGAGAAGTGGAGCAGTCACCCCAGAATTTTCGTAAGATATTTTTTTATGAATCTTTGAAAACAGGAACTGTAGTAAAACGTTTATTTAATCACTTGAATGATAAATTAAATGTTGCACAATCAATTTTAAAAGATTTTTCTTGCACTGTTGCACATTTAATTTTCATGAAATTATATTTAAAAATGTTTCCTTCTAATTCCTAGATGATGTTATTGGGAACGCGCCTTAACACCGTTACTTTATTAAAAAACTTTCATGAAAATCCTTATTTTAATCACGAAATGAATATTCCGCATACGTTTATTTAAATTGGGCCGCTGGGAACACGAACGTAAATTCAAAATGGCGGAACCAATACGCAAGAGAACTTTAACTTGAAAACTGCGCACACACCTTTTACTAGTAAACGTAATTATTTTAAAAATGGAATTTATAATTTCATTTCGTTAATGGCTGGTTTAAAAGAATATTGTATGAAGAAAAAACAAAAAAACAAAAAAAAAAAAAAAACAAATATGACGTAATTTAAAAGGAGGTTGACTTAAGATTAAAAATGAGAACTTACATGGTGGTATAGAAGACCAGTCCCCAATCTGGTCGAAGCACACGAACAAGTCTTGTTCCCCAGCCATCTTTTACAAGAATGAGCTGTGGGTTAATACCACGGCATGAACGATCCCATGGGGTGATACCACCACCACCAGGTGAATACCATCACGCATGCGCCTTAAGGGGTGGGGCTGGCCTATTGATTATTTTCTACCCCTATTTCCATGATGAACTGATAAAAGCTGTATTCACGGCAGGGTAGACAAATTGCTAGTGGGAGGTGATTTCTGAGCTCTGCTATTAATTATGTAGTATGCAGAATGATTGATAGGGATTGTCCTGATCGAAGTTTTACGAAGGAATTGTTGAAAGTTTCCGAGTATCGAGTCTTTGAATCGAATGACTGGCATGAATCGATATTATATGGTTTGAATTGTATTTTCCTTTAGTAGGTTGAGGCATTTATTTACGGAAAATGTTTGGGTGTTAAAGGTTTTTTAATATGCTAACGTTTTTAAAGAAAGTTTGATGGCAAATGGGTAACAATAGGCTGAGCTTTTTAATGGGTATTAAAGCTTTCAGACGTTCTTTAATTGCTTTTGGGGTAGCTCTAAAGAAAGTCAAAAAGTAATAATAATTTGGTCGGCTATGTTTTCGACTATGAAACTTTAAAAATATTTTTGCTGAAGCTGATAGTACATTTTTAAAAGAACACATTTTTAAAAGCTCCAGCTACCACCAAAAGCGAAGTTTTCATAACATCACGCCTGTAATCCCAGAAGGGTTAGGCAGAGTTCTACCTAACAAGTACACCCACTTTTCGCCAGTTATAGTTTAAGTCCTGTTGTAATAGGTGGCGATCCTATTTCCATCAACCGAGCACAAATAAGTCTTCGTTTATTAAGTCTGTTCTAAAACTCATATAATGCGAATATTTTCAAATACAAAATGCGTCAAGTTACGAGTATTATCGATTGAACCGCACATGAGTATCACAGTTTTCCAAGTAAATAGGCGACGGTCTGGCGACCTGTATCGACAGCACGTATATACTACGGCAGTACCTGTATATCACTGCATGCAACCGCTTTACCTAACATTATGTAATTTTGGCGAGGGTTGGCGCAGTGTGTAATAATAGTTTGGTCTTGAACTGAGGATTGTGGGTTCAATGACAGGAGTTAGCCTTAAAATTAATGTAAAATCGCATAGGAAATCGAAAATACAATGTTGGTTTTAGAAAACTACGCTACTGATTTTGTTCCATATTCCTAATAATACATAATCCCTACTACACTGTTCTGTTGTCTTGTCCATCTTATCGTTTTGTAAAAAAAAACCTTTAGCTTCTTTCTTTATCGTGTGGTTAGATCCTAACCTGGTGTCAGAGTTTTTATGCCGCCCATGGGCCTCTGACTTGGCTTAACATGCCCTCAAGAAATATCTCTTAGGCATGCTGGTTTCCTCATGATGTTTTCCCTCACCGAAGCAAGTGATGTTTATACAATACGCACAAGAATCCGAAAAATCAGACCAAACCTTTAGCTATTGTGAAAATTATAGTCGAATCGTCAGTTTTTTGTTTTTTGTTTGCAGAAATAAAAAAGAAAACTTCGCCGACGTAGAGATTTTAAATAGGCACAGTTAGTGAAAAATCAAACAGTGCAGTAATATTTACACACTCAATTATAACATAACATCGCGCCTGTAATCCCGAAGGGTTAGGCAGAGGGAGACATACCTACTGCCTAAATGTGGGTGTAATATTGCACACCCATATTTCGCCAGTTATGTTTAAGTCCTATGTAATAGGGGGCGAGCCTATTGTCATTAACCCGGGCACAGATCCAGACTCCGTGGCTGCTACTGAGAAATTCCTGATAGAAAAACCCAATAACATTTTGCACGACCCGGGAATCGAACCCAGGACCTCATGACCACTATTAGACCAAGTATCATCACTCATTCGTTTGTGTTTTACTTTATGTTATTAAAACCAGCCAAAAAAAAATAAACAAACAAACAAACAACAAAAAAACAAAAATGGCTAGCTTACAAATAAGTCCTATTCATTAATACGGGGCTTAAAACTCAACTGTACAGACTTTAAAGTACTAATGAATAATGATATAATTATTGTATGAATTGGTTCTGTAGATACTAAGGAGCACAATTTAAGTTACTAGACCACGCAGTAGTAGCGAATTTAGCATCTATCTATCAAAGTCAGTTTCGCTCGAGCACAGGAAACACCTGGGTCTATCTAGAATCTAGACTGCACTGTACTTGCTGATTCCATGCAGTAAGTAATTATGTGTTTGGAAACAAAAGCAGATCAGGGATTACGAACAGATTTTTTGTTTCGGTATAATATTTATCTCTGTTAAAGGTCATAGAACTACAGCAACTACAGTACTTTCTCAAGTTATTATGATTTGTGACTGTGACTAGCTAAATAGCTTCTCTTATTTTTTATTTTTTGACATCCAAAAATGCCTGGGATGGTCGAATTGAAATAAATGCTTTGACTTTGATTTTGACATACAGGGTGTAAACGAACTCTTCACGAAGCCGTCAACCAAGCATTATGTACATCAAACTAATTAACTTTACGCAAAAAATATTGCTGGGAAACGACTTTGTTTTGGGGTGAAAAATCACGTTTAACGATAAGACTCAATGTATCTTTCTCAAAACATTGAACAAATGGATGGATTGAATAGTACGCAGGTTGACGGGGTGTTTAAAGTAAAAATCTTAAATTAAAATATTGTATTAAAAAAAAAAGTTGAAACTTTGACCCTCAATATCTCCGTAACTAGAAGGTTCCCACGTATGGTCCAGAACAAAAAAAAAATGATCGCAATGACGGGGAGAACAAGTGCCTTTCGGCTTCGTTAAGGGTCTTATAACACCCTTTATGATAACTAGGTTTTTAACACCTGTATATTTTGCTCAATATCTCAAGAATGTTTGATGAAAAATAAAACTGTGCCTTATTGGCCGTACTAAGTACATGTGACTAAAAGAGTGATGAATAGAAACGTTGATGGATCGAGAGGGAGAGGAAGACCAAAGAAAAGATGCATCCATCTTTTCTTTACGTTTCATTCCTCACACAATCGATGAAATGAAGAATAAAGAGTAAATGATAGCGTACCGATTGACAGCGGAGAGTGGAAGAAAAAACGTATTGTGGGTATCCCAAATAACATGGGACGAGAGCAGGAAGATGACGTTTGGTTGTACTAATATACGTTGAAGTTCTGTATAAACTACTGATTTAATGAAATTTAAAATGACTGACGTCACAGGAAACTCAAAATGGCAAATTTTAAACGTTATACTGTTCATTTCCACGCTTTTCAGTTCGTTTTTCCGTAGCAGGTTTAAATTAGAATCTTTTGCTGCAAAAATATCAGCTGACATCACAAAATTAACACTACTAAAACCTTTTTTCCTGGTAAACCATTCAGTGGCAATTATAACTTATATAGAGTAAAAATTATATAGTTTAAAAACACAGTTTGTATTCGTGGGCGCGCGTTGAAAAGCGCATTGCGGCATTGGGGTCAAAGGATTTTATCCGTTCCTAGAAAATACAGGGTAATCATAGACTGAAACAGGGTCATTATAGGTCGCTTGTTTTTTCTAGTTATATCGGTAATTGTGTGATGTTTGTTGTATAATTTGTGGTGTTTATGTAGGTAGGTAGTATTGGCCAAGGTTGATTGTGGTTAGGGGTAACGATTAGTTAATGTAGAACTTTTGTTTGTAGTGTAAGTTGATTGTATCGTATTTTGTTAATAATTTCAAGAGTTTTAATTTTACGGAAGCCTAATTCTTGTTTTCAAGGAAAGTAGCCTAAGTAGCCATGTTACTTCTTATAACATCGGCTATCTGCCAGTTAAAATCCCGTCAAAATCAGTCCAGCTGATTCGAAGATTATCCGGAACAAATAGACAGACAAAAATAAAAAATAAATATTTTTTTGTTACAAGTACCGTATATACTTTCATATTCAGTAAAAAGTGGTTATTTTAAATTTACGTACAGATACTTCATTTTTATTTATTTGAATCTACTCCAAAGTTCCGAAAGCAAATCTATTAAAAAAAAATGAAGTTTCCTTCTTAGCGTGTCGATGGCAAATTTTTATTATATAAGTTTGGCCCAAAATTCAGCTACGCAAATTCCGCTCGCTGATGCAGTCATAAGATCGTCAAGTATGCAAGTGTTAGGGCATGCAGCGCAAGATGGAAGATGACCCATTGTATGGCAAATATAAAATGAAGTATAAGCATAATATGCTTATACTACATTTTTATTTATTTGAGAATAGATTTGCTTTAGGAACTTTGGAGTAGCATTTCACATTACTGAATTAATTAAGTATATTTTCTCCTCACAATCGAATCCCTTGATTATTTATAAGAAATGCTCAAAAGCATAGTTTTTTTTTTAACTTCAATCATTTCACTTAAACATGAGCATTCTCAAGCATAATTCTACAATTATATAACATTAAAACCTACGTGCTTTACTGTACGCTCATTATAATATTGAGCGTTATTTTTTGCTACGAGCATACTGATTGGCAAGACATTGTAAGTTAACTATTGAATCTTAACCAGTCGGCGCCTTTTGATGTGCAGTCAAAAATAAACAGGGGATTAAATAAATAGGTTAGGGTGATGGTTCACTGATGTGTAACGTTTAACATTATCCTACTTTTTTCTCTTCTAATTTTCTGTGACATGGCAATCTGTTAGAAAAACAATGGGCAATTTGTTTGACTTTTTTGGTGGATAAGCAAAAAATTTTAAAAAAAAAACGAAGACATGTGACATCTACCAACTCGCACTGGGCTCGCGTGGGTGATTATAGCCCATTCCCTCTCTACAGAGGAGGCTGTGTGTCCCAGCAGTGGGAACATTATAGGATGATTATGCTTAAGCAATAAGCTTGCCTGTGTTGTAAGTTCTTCAAAACAGTCTACTGGGGCAGGAATGCTATAATTTACTAAAATATGTTTTTTTATGTGATTCCCTATAAGAAAAATCTGTAATTTGACATAAAGATATGCAATTCCACAGAATTACCAACGTAAAGCGCATCTGGCGAGCGAGCGGTAGCAATCGATAAATAAATTGTGATAATCTGGCTCCTTTTTTTTTTTTCGTATAGGAAATCATCAAATGACACTCTGGGCGGAGTGGAAGGGAGTCTCAGACTTGTACTGACTAAAACCCATCCATGTTCCTTCTTTGCCCTTTGTGTTCCAGAGCCACGGTATCCCTTTCGAAAAGTCCCGCAGCTCTGGCAGGCATCGGCCCATGCGGACCCCTACTCGGTTGCTGACATCTCTTCTGGCTCTTTTATATCAAAACAACGTAACAGCCCAAGGGTTTTTGTTTCCCAGAAGGGTTAGGCGTAGTCACCAGCTTAATACAGTACCCACATCGCCCCCTATTACACGGGACACATAACTGGCGACATGTGGGTGTACTATCAGGTATATCTCTGCTTAACACTTCTATCCTATCCTACTAACATTACAAATGCGAAAGTTTCTGAGGATATATGCATGTTTGTTAGTCTTTCACGTAAAAATTACTGAACGGATTGGGATGAAATTTAGAACGCAGGTAGTTTATAACCTGGATTAACACATTGGATACTTTTTATCCCGGTAGTGCGATCCTGTGGGACAATTATCAAACGCCACGGGAGCAGTGGACATAAGCAAATAATTCATCATTTAAAAAAAATGTCTGTTGTTCAATCAGAATCTGATTTATAATAACTGAATTCGGAAATAACCTAACACATTGTAGATTGTTAGGAAAATCCTTTAACAAAAAATAAAAACCACATTTAACTTTCGAGTCTAGTTTATTCTGTACCAGCTGTTGCCTGCGACCTTCGTCTGCGTGAAGTTATTATAAAAATATTACTTCCCTATTTGTTAACAATTTCAAAGGTTTTAATTTTTTTGCACGGAACCCTAAACCCTTTTTCCGAAATAAAAGTTGCCTAAATTACTCCTTATTTCATAACCTATCTGCCAGTGAAAGTCCCGTCAAAATCGGTCAAGCCGTTTCGGAGACTAGCCGAGTTGATGAGTACCTATAAGCCTTTTCCCTTTTGATCCCTCTGATCTGTGACCGTCACCTACCTAACCGAGTTGGTTCAAAGCCAGCTTAAAGTAATTTCTACATCTCTTCACGTAGAACTAAAAAAAAACAAAATCGCATCAAAATCAACAACGCATTCATAATACCACTACCTCACCTTATAACAAGCTACCCTACAAGTACCTACCACCTGTCATCAATGCACTCACGCCTTATTTAAATACATTTAAATAATCCACGATTAAGTGTCACCATTTAATGAATCGCTAATTTCGTTTTTGTTCGTCGAGAAGTTTTTTAATGGAATATCTTTAGAATGGAGTCGGTTTAAAATGGGAATGAATGGTTAAAAGAATGTGAAATGTTTTCGCGTTCCTATTGGATTTTTGATGTTGTTTTCTTTTAGTAATTGAGGAATGGAATAGATCTAGCTGTGTGTGTGTACAAGGACATAGCCATAATCAGCACTAAAGCAAATATCAACATGTCCCCACGTTTTTGGTATACATTTGTGATTTTTTTAAATAAATAATAAATAAATATAATAAAAAATAAAAGTATTATATTTAAATAAGATGACGATGTCAATGTCTTAGCGACAAAAGATGGCTGTAAAAGAAGACTAATAATTTAAAAAAAAATATATCTGTTAATATGGCAATAAAAATACTATTTATCAAGATACGCAGAAACATTGTCCCGTTTGTATCTGTTTATTTTCCGTGTATCGCCTTTTTTGACGTTAATTTTTTAATAATGTAAGCTGTTTCTAATACTAACAAAATATGGATCACTGATGTCCATCATCATCACCTTACTCTTGTGCTTACCCCAATTCATTTGGCGTCGGCGCAACATTTCTTTATCTTCCATAAATTTCTCATCTCATCAGACACCTCCTTTCTTGCCATAACATCCTTCACACAGTCCATTCATCGTTCCTTTGGTCTTCCTCTACTTTTATACCCATCCACATTCATAATCAAAATTTACCTCACGACATTTTCCTCGAAATATATAGAACACTGGAAGCCGACCCCAACCTAGTTGGGAAAAGGCTAGGCAGATGATGATGATGATGACATATTGCTCGAAATAAATTTATTTTATATTTTGCTAACCTTAATGAGGCATCCAAGCCAAGCCAATAAAATAATAACAAAATATTCTTCAATAAAATCATCCCACCGGCTAATGCTTTTTCTCATGCAGAGAAGAACAAGTTCTAGAACAGCATTTATCTCGCTTAAAGTGTTGGCGAATTCAAATATCCTTAATGATCTTTCAATCTTCATTAAATGAAACCGATATTCCAAGAACATTGAGTGCATTGACAGAATTGTTTGAATCCATGACAAGCTAATTAAAAAGTTGTCACTAGGTCGATTAACAATTCATTCCTTTTATAGAAATTTAAGAATGAGGTGTGGATATTTCTGTAAACGGGTTAGTGTGTATCACATCGAGGGTATGGTGTTTTTCGTATCGAACACACTTTTAAGTAAATTAAAATGCGTTGTTTTATAATACGGGATTAATGTTACAAATGTTTAAGGGATCTCTAATGCTATTTAAGGTGGAAGCATCAGAGTAGCCTGCGAAATTAAAAATTTTCCTTTTTTTGTAAATTGCAGGTCGGTGTCGGGTTGTATGTTGATTAAAATAGGATTCGCGACCGTAATAAATGGGTTTACAGAATTATCAATACAACCCAATTAAGTTCATTAAATCCCATTCAATGATGTTTTCATGAAATAGTCATTGAATGGGATTAAAGGAAGGAAGACCTCCCACTAGGTGGACCGACGACCTGGTAAAGGTTGCAGGGATCCGCTGGATGCGAGACGCACGGGACCGGTCAATGTGGCGACACTTGGGGGAGACCTATGTCCAGCAGTGGACGTCTTTCGGCTGAAATGATGATGATGATGATGAAATGAATTTATGCCAAAATTCCAAGATTTCGCGGGGTACCCTGGCGCTTCCCCCTTTAGCTCTTTTTAAGCAAATTGCTAGGATCTTTATCACATGGTTTTTTTTTTTTATAATGATAGGGCTTACTCTTGACCTTAATCTAGTCCAGAGGACAGAGATGAGGTCGACGATGGGACGAGCTAACCCAAAAAAAGCCTATTAACTCGCGACTTATATAGATTGGGGTCATATGAACTTGGGAACACCGACGCAGGCAGGGAATTCCACTCCTTGGCTTGGCTTGGCTTGGTTTAACAGTAGAAAGATCATCTAATGTCTTTTAGTAACTTTGATGACCAGAATCGGTCATCGGTCGCAGTTAAATATGTCTGAAGTAAAATAAATCTATCAAGTCTAAAAGTGATTAAAATATTCTGATGTTTGTTACGCCACACTAAGTCACTACATTTAAAAACCAGTAGCAATAATATACAAATGCTGGGTATAGTTATTTAATAAAATCTAGTTCAATGATGTCATCGTTTCAAATCTTAGCTAATGAGGAGGTCAAAGAGAAGCTCGTGGCTAAATAATAGCAGCTTCTCGGGTCGATCTTCAGGTTAAGCCGTGCTTGCCTAGGTTGGTCCGTGGATGGGTGACCGCCCATTACATACCGAGTTGCCTCCGTGCCTCAGAAAGCACGTTAAGCCGTTGTCCCGGCTGTCATTTGTAGATCTTTGACCGTCGTTACCGGTAGTCAGTGGCCAGAGTCACAACCAGTCTTACCAACGGGTACCCAGTACTAACTGGGTTGTAGAGGTCAGATAGGAACTCGCTCCATGTAAAATGTCGGTTTTCAGCTGGATCCGGTAAGACTGGAAGCCAACCCCAATCAATTTCGGAAAAGGCAGATGATGATGATGATAACTAGCAGATCCTTAGGGACCAGGCGTGTACTCATCGCAGAGGCAGCTACTCAATGCATACCAAATTTCTATTAACGCTTTTGAACAAAACCTTTCCAATATTTATTTTACCAATAAAAATGAAAATAAACGAAGTATCTAACTAACTTTAATAGCTAATTAATAAAGGTGCTAGTTAGTTTATCTGACGTTTTATCTGTTTTAGTATAGCTGTAACTTTTGTAAAATGATACCGAATAAACTTTCTAACGGCTACAATAAAAACGTAATACCTTTAAATGCTAAACTTTGTTTCTAAGTTACAAATAAAAGGTTAAACGTTTTGTTACCTAATTAACTGTGAACTAAACAATTTTGCATAATATTTTATTATTTGTGTCAACTGATATCCTATCCCTAATCATTCTGTATTGCCCACTGTTGGGCAAAGGTCTCCCCTATAGCCTTCCATTCTTCTTTATGTGTGATTTTCTCCGTCCCACAAACGCCCCAAGTCATCAGCCACCATTTCCTACGCGTCCTTAACAAAACAGTGATAATCATTATCATAACTAGAAGATGGGATATTTACCATGTTTATTGTTTATCGGGAACTCAAAGAAAACAATAAACATGGTAAATATCCCGTCTTCTAGTTATAATAATTTTAGTGATAATCATGCTACCTAAAAAAAGTATAGTAACTCTGCAGAATCTATGTATTTCACTTTCATGTTTTTCAAGCTTTTACATATTGAAACTAAAAGGCATCTAGTATAAACAGAATGTTCAGTTCTAAGTAAAATATTAGTGTTCCTATACTCATATGCGTGCACACCTATACCAATATATATGTATTACAGGTTTAACGCCACATAACTTGACTATTCACACCCATATCAAGAACAAGCTTAAGAGCAAATTACCCTCGTTTATTGACTGCAAACCACAAATAACACATGTATTCATTAACAAAACATTATTGATACACGAAATTGATATCAAAACAGGTCGGCAGGACCAGTAGCTGATTGCAATAAACTCTATCGGCATTACGACTCCACTAATGACATAATGTTAATCAAAATGATTCAATTTAAATGAATTTCCTATCAAATATTGCTTGGCCTGTCATTTTGTCGATAGCTCCCTAGTGCGGAGACAGATTTGGCATTCTTAAATACCAGTATCCAGAATAAATTTTAATTATTTATTAGGTGTATGGAAAATGTTAAGTTTTGTGTAGATATGAATTATTTAGGTTTATTGAGAGGCTAAGTGATATCTTGAGTGTCGTTTGAGTTGTAATGTATTTTGTTTTGATTCATAATATCTTTTGGTTTAATGTTGAATTATTGTAGGATAACAGAACTCAAGGTGAAGTGACATAGTAAATGTTGATAAATATGCAATAAGTTTTACCTTTTTTGTTTTTTTTTTTTTTTCGGATGGGAAATCTTCAAATGACCCCCCCCACTCTGGGCGGAGCGGAAGGGAGTTTCAGACTTGTACTGACTAAAACCCATCCATGTTCCTTCTTTGCCCTTTGTGTTCCAGGGCCACGGTATCTCTTTCGAACAGTCCCGCAGCCCTAACAGTCCCGCAGCCCTAATAAGTTTTACCTTAACCGTAACTAATTGAAGAAATAGATGGGGTCATGTAGGTATTTTTCCTATTTGTTATTTAGTTCTAAAAGTGCAAAATATACACTTTTTAAATATCATAATAGTGTGCAATCGGTACATCTTAGGCTTCACTTTGCCATGTCATAAAATAGCAAATTCAATTTATATGTAAAACAAAATCAAAATCTTACGTAAAAGTTCTTTCCACACCACGTCGCCGGCTCTATTAAAAGCGCATAGACACGAGATTGCTACCGAACACATTCATATGAATGGACGCCTGTCTGAATTAATTAAAATCCAAGCAACAAACTCGGCAGAGACCGGACACACTCGGCCTCGGCATACTTTTTAGTATCGGCTTAATATATGATACCAGCTCGGCAAAGTTTTAATTAGAAACAAAACTAGTCCATTCGATTGTTTGAATAAACAAAATATCAATCCTATAAATCAATTGACAATCGATGTGATTTATCGAACGAGAATCCATGTTTTAACTGACTTATTCAAACATTCCTTTGTATTTATAACTTTAGTTATGTTGAAAGTAACAAAAGCAAGCCATGTTCATAACTTTTAATGTTTTAAAAGCAGTGATAACTGGCATACTAACGCACGCACTGTATTTTTAATCTTTCCCCATAAAAACATTTTTTAAAGGAAACGGTTTAGTATGTTCATAAATATTATCAGTGCTTCACTCATAATAATTACTACTGTGTTTAAAAAATAAAAAAGGGTTACAGGTCAATGCACTCGAAGTGGTGTCTTTTCTCTGTCATATTTTTTTATGAAACTGGTATCGGTCACCAATTTGGTATCTGCCGAAACCGAAAGTCGGCGCTTCACATCTCTACTTTATGGTCTTATAAAACTCAAGTTGGAATATAATTATTCGTTTATTTTGCATAATTATTGCTAACTAGATTTAATAGTTTTAGGTGTAACCTAATGAATAACAAGTGAGGACTTGTGATTCAATTTGTTTCATTTCATTTTAAAACTGTAGCCTGGAGTATTAATGAATACTTGAATGTATAAATATAGGAATGACATAACATCATGCCTGTAATCCCACAAGGGTTAGGCAGTGGTGTACCTAATAGTTACACCCACATTTTGCCAGTTATGTTTAAGTAACAGGGCGCGAGTCTATTGAAAATGAAAATAAGTAATTTTATAGATTTTGATGTGCTCTTTCCGAATTGCAACTTTGCCACCCCGTATCTATGGCGCTCGCGCCACCATATTGGCAAAATGGCGCCTAAAAGCAGATTTTTGACAATATCTCCTTTCCGATTCATATTAGGATAAAATAATTTACCTATATGAAATTAAACTGGACAAAAATACAAGTCATAACTTTTTTTTCGTAAAATCAAATTATAGTTTTAGCGTTTAGCGTACGAGCGTCGCAAAGTGTACCTCAAAACACGCTTGGCTAAATTACCAAATGACTGTAAACAGACTAACAATCACAACACAGTTACACTAGATATTAATTCATACGCGACAAATTCATTAAGAGCCGGATACATAGCAATGAATACATTTATAGCTTAGCGCTCTCTCATGAATTATGAGACGACTGTGGGAATTCATTCAGATTCATATTAGGTACAGTGCTGCAGAATGAATATTGTTCATCGGCAAACATCGGAAGCAATCAAGGGATAATTTCCGACCAAAAGTTACTCGTAGTTGGTGATAAAGTCGAAATTGCGTGTGTTTTTTTGATCAAATTACACTTTTGTCAATCATTTTCGTAATGTACAGGCGCCAGCACATCAAGCTACTACAATCTGTCAAATTTCTTTAATAGATTGTCAACTTTATCGCTATAGCATTATTAGGTTCAAGGTTGATTGGGAAAATTTGACAGTTTCGGGTAACTTGATGTCCTGGCGTCTGTACATTACGAAAACGATGGACAAAAGTGTAATTTGATCAAAAAAAAAACACGCAATTTCGACTTTATCACTAACTACGAGTAACTTTTGGTCGGAAATTATCTCTCGAAATGGTTTTAAATACAGAGTAGAAGGTAAAAAACAGCTGTTTCCTACAAAAACGTAAGGAAAAGCTGTTTTTTTTTTTTTTTTAAATTCCTATAAAAATTTCTTTGTGGAGGAGTTCAGAATGATGTACTGTATACGTGGTAACCGTTTGTGCATCGGTGTCCCTTCCACTCTGTATATAGTCTATGACACTCAGGGATAATATAACTTCACATTAGTGAAACAATTTTAGAAATCGAATCACTAGTTCCAAATATCACATCCAAACTTTACCTCTTTATAATATTAGCATAGACAAAAAAATGTCAATGTAATTTACAATACTTGTGTGTGTCTGTGTATTTCATTGCATGCGCAATAGTTATCCTGTACTACTGTACGCCATTAATTTGAAGCGAGATTCAATTAGCATTGCATTTAAAAGCTGTTTAGATTTTAGTTTTGTTTTTTGTTGCTAGTTAGTTTAATTGATATTGGTTGTAGATAAATCAATTAGAGTATTGATTTCCGATTCTTAATTGGTGGTCATTATTGAAAATACATTTATTCTAGATCGTTCTGTTTGTTTAGTTTCGGGTAAAACTTGAGAAAATGGTTATGGAATAGGTTTAGACTGGAAACGGACGGCTGTGTATCCTAAGAGGAGCCTAGCCCAGAAGTGGACTGCGACAAGCTGAACAAATACCTCCATTTTTACGCTGTTTTACTGCGAACAAAAAAAATCATAGACAGATTGTTTTATTTAGAACTTTAAGCATCTTAAAATAAACATAAATATCAATTACAAACAGTATTTATTTCGGTTTTTCCATCAGAAATTTCTCTGTAGCAGCCACGGAGTCTGGATTTGTGCCCGGTTGATGGCAATAGGCTCGCCCCCTATTACATGGATTGCATAAATGGTTGATATTTTTTAGAATACGAATCGATAGAATTATATAATTCTTTTTACTTTTATGCAAGTATTATTCGCATCTTACAAGTTGATACCACAAGTAGCACTCGTAAATACTAATCTGTTATATAAATCAGTACGAGGTTTTAACGTGCTCTTTAGCTTCAGATGTATGAAAAATGATAATCCCACCCAAGACTATGTAACAATAGCAAGCGCTTAACCTTGTTAATAGATCTGATACCCACAAAGCCTTCTAACGTATTCCAATTTATATGAAAACAATATATCACCTTTGGCATTTCAATCAACGATAAATCTCTAAATGATAAAGATCGTAATAAACCACTATTTCATCTTACAATCTCGATACCCACTCATACAAGTATTGTGCAGATATGCCACCTAAATCTAGTAATTTTGGTCCCATTGCTCCGATTTTAGGCCTTCAATCCGCATACGAATTACAAACTTACGTCGCAGCATAACTGAAAACATCGGCTGTTTGCGAAAATTCTAGATTTTTTTAACAGTGAAGGAATACAGGAATATGTGAGCGAACCGGAATGTCGTAGAACCAAAAAATCGAAGACATGCGACAACTACTAACCCACATTAGGTCCGCGTGTTGGATTATAGCAATAATAATAGCCCATTCCCCCTTTTAGAGAGGAGGCCTGTGTCCCAGCGGTGGGAACATTTGAAGCTAATAATGCTTTTGTTTGAATTTTAGCTAAATAAACAGCTGCCTGTAATCACCGAAGGGTTAGGCAGAGGTGTACCTAATAGTACACCCACATTTCGCCTGTTATGTTTAAGTCCCATGTAATAGGGGGCGAGCCTATTGCCATCGACCGGGCACAGATTCAGACTCCGTGGCTGCCACAGAAAAATCCTAATGAAAAAACCCAATAATACTTTGCCCGACCCGGGAATGGAACCCAAGACAATTTGCACAACAGTCGCGATTGCTAACTCTCGACCAAAGAGGCAGTAACTCACAAACTTTGACGATAAAATATCCACGCTGATAGGCTGATATGAAAATTATGCATTGACAGATGGGCTTATTGGTTTGCAGTTTCACTCAAGCGATGTTCTGACCTCTGACAACCCAAAATAAAAATGTTATGAATTGAACCTTAGATTAGCAAATCAGCAATCAAGTTTCCAATCGTTTTGTACAGACTGGGGTTTTTCCAAAGATCCTAGGATTTTCATAAAAAAGACGAATTTTCTTATAATACCGCGACACACATACATTTCGATCAAAACTGGCTAGCGGGTAAATTAAACCAAGTTGGTTACAAAATGTTAATTTACTGAGATTTATTGAGATAAATATCACGAATAAATTGCTTTAGCAAAAACTTTAATATAGTGACGGTATGTACCTATGTGGTTGAATCAAAACTTTGTATTAGGTTGGTACTGAAATGTATTAAATAATTATCTTATTCTTCCAGCTTAAGCTGCTGATTCTAGAAGATTGAAGTTCTGCATAAGACTGCGTAGATGTCTTACAGTTTTTGGTGGAGAGGCAAAAAAAAAACAAAAAAAAGTCCGATTTCTCCAAAACAACCCAGTTTCTACCCCAAAGTCGACTCGGGGTCATAATTGTTGCAAAATACCCCTATTTTAAGGAATATACTAAATTTATCAATCACCCTGTATGACGAATGTGATAATTAAGAAAGGATTTTTTAAATAACCAAAAATAAAAAAAATAAAAAATATTTTGACATTTCTTTTTCAATTTTATTTTTGATATTTTGTTTTCATTTTTTGTGTAATTTTTTAATCTTATTTTTTGTCATTTTTATTATATTTTGTATTTGTTCTTTTTCAATTTTAATTTCTGTTATAATTTTGTATGTTTTATTAATTGTAAAAGTATGTAACATTTATAGTGCAAGCATGGATAGTCATAAATTCTTTTTTAATTTTATATGGGTTAAAGACCTGAAATAAATGAATTTAATTTAATTTAATTTAATTTAAAATGGTAAAGTTAGTCAGACTAGTTAGTCAGACTCAAAAAAATACATATAAAACCCAAAATGAAACCGTTAGAATAGTAACTATTAGAAGTCGCGCCCTCTTTCCATATGGAGGCTCTTCTCTCTTATCTACGAAATAATCTAAAGTAAAATCTACGAAACTTTTAAACAATAGAGATATATCAATCCTACATCACTACATGTACAAGTTCAACCGACTTCCATGTATGTACATTCTGGTCAGTGTGCCAGATACATGCGAGGTTTAGGTACTCTATTGTTATATTAAAAAAAAAAAAAAAAAAAAAGGGCCGTTCGCTGTGAATGAATGGCATAATAAAAGAAAATCTTTTGCCAATAAAAGTTAGGTAAACCTTTGAAGTGCAACATTTTCTTTACCACTTGAAAGGTATGAACGCTGCGCTGGTGTGGTGGCGCTTGAGGGTATGGTTTCGGCTTGGTTGGAATGTTGTAACACATTATCATGGTTATTATTTGAAAACTAACAAGCGTTTCACGCATCCACAAACAAAACTGTGCTAGTGGTATAAAATAACCAAACGATTCCTAAAGTTTGAGTTATTTTTTTTTATTTTTTTTTTAAAAAAAAACGTGGCCCCACACTAGGAATTTCTCCTGTATCGTGGGTGCGTTTACAAACATTTAAACTGACATACACAAACAGCCAGACCCGGAACAACTACCTGTAGATCATACAAATATTTGTTCCGTACGGGGATCGAACCCGCGACACGCAGCACAGCAGCCGATCGCTCAGCCACTGCGCCAACCGTGCCGTCAAAAATTTTATTACAAGGAACTGCTGCTTTTCAGGCCACCTAAAAATTTTACTAGTATTTAATAAACAATAGTCGCTCTATGTAAAATACTGGTATTGAGCTACAACCGGTTAGACTGGAAGCCGACCCTAACATAGTTGGGAACAGGCTAGGCAGCTGATGATTTAATAAACACGTAAAACATCGTGAGGAATCCCGAATGCCCGAAAACCAAAGACATTCAATTATTTATGAGCGATAGACGGGACAAGACGAAGAAAATTGTAATCCAAAACTTATTACTACTAATGTAATAAATCGTTCTGTCTAGTGTCATACGCCCGCTTGTCAGGTAGCGTGCGTTTGTCAAAATCGAAAATGTTCGGGATCAAAATTTTTTTGTGAAAATATTATTAATGTTCGCTCTATAAGTATTTTAAATCTCTTTGCCGAAAACCAAAAAATCGAACACATGTGACATGTACCAACCCGCTCTGTGGCCGCGTGGTAGATTACACATTCCCTCTCAAAGAGAGTGTATGTGTCCCAGCTGTGGGAAAATTATAGGCTGACTATGCTAAGCTTGACTAAGCAAGACTGCGCAGCTGCTACTGAGAAATTTCTGATGAAACTACCCAATGACCGTTTGTCCGTCCGTCCTTGCTCAGTAGTCGCTATTGCAACCACTCGCTCTTCACCTGCATCTCTCTGTGCTCTTGCATCTGATCTTGTATTTTTCACCCACTACTATTTTTGAACTAAGCACAATAGCCCAAAAGCGTGTTGTTGCATACATTTTACTTATGAAAGAAAAGGAACATTGCACAATTGCACTTCGTTCATTTATATGTTAATCTCGTTGATAGCAATAACAAGCAAACATAACTGTTGTTGAGAACTTGAGACTACATCCTTTTCACTTTTTGGGTTAGACAACCAGTGCCATCACAGTTTTCACATGCACAAATACCACATCTATGGTTTATCACGACTGTTTTTTCTGAATAAAAGTATTGATTCCTGCCTCTCATTAATTATGACCCTGATCAGACAATGGTTACATTTTAAGATCGCCCACAAATATTCCCGTTTTGGAGACGAAAATTCAAATTATTTATTAATAATCATGTACATTATACATAGAAATTTGTACGGTGATCCCCAAACAAGACGTTAGTCTGTTTCTTGGAGATCAGAGTTGTACATTATCGTTGTATTATCCAAAAAGATCATAAACGGTGATTATTAACAAAATTAAACTAAAAGTAAAGTTAATAAATTGAAGTAAAAGCAACGAAAATATAATTAAGAGTGAGTAAAAAACAAAAACTTGGTAACAATACTTATTCACAAACATTAAAAGCAAAAATTAAAAGCCTTAAGTTTGAAACCTGTCCTGGAAGTCATTACTGTTAATTTGTGTCAAAATTATTAGGACACATGGCCATTGGTTGTCTGCTAAAAGCATCGAAAACTTAAATCCAATTTATGCTTTTTAAAAATGTCCGACTGACAGCTGCCAAGTGTCAAAAAAGAGACATTGACCCCAAAACTTTCTACCAATTTAAAAAGAAGGTAAGTACAAGCACTTTCCTAACACAATACAAACACCTAAGAAAAGGCAGGAAACACAGCTAGCATTGTTTGAAGCCAAATGAATTTAAAGTAGGCTCGGTGGCTATAGTAACGAATTCGCGGAACTCGACGCGTTTCCGCTTTAGAGACTGTTACTTTACTATTACCATCGTTTTTGGGTCAGCGGTTTTAAGTCTGCGAGGGAAAGGACCACCCTGAGGTTAGTTGAATTCCCATCTTACAATAATTCATGAATTTACAACTACATGCCACAATCGAAATTATTCAGGTGGTATTACTATTTAGGAGGTCTTTCATTTCATGCCTTTGCCAAACGAAAGGTACAATAGCAATTCCTGATTACACGTGAACAGGGATGTTTAAGATAAGTTCCATCGTACACCTCATCCATTTTTCGTTTTATATCAGGCGAGGTAGATATCGAGCAGGTCCATCAGGTAGTTTAAAAATTCCGGCTGTTACTGATGGCTTCGTAATAAAAAATGCAATTAGGCTTCCTTATAAGAAAAAAATTAAAGTAGTCCAAAGACTACCCCTGAATTATATCTAAAATCAAAAATTCATAAAACTTTCCTGCACTATTAGCTAAAAATATCCATTACTCACAAAAGAAGTAAGAGTCTCCTGCAGTAATATGTAAGTGCTAAGTGCTTGTCTCTTGAACAGACTTCTCCAATTATGCACGCTTTATGTTGGAGAAAGAAATTCCCATGTAGTAACTTAGCAGTTATTTTACTTTCTCCGCTGACGACAATGGGAAAAGGTTGGGCTTCGTCAAGTTGTTAGGGCCTAGACAAATCAATCAGTGACAAATCATCATCACACTCCTATTCTCTTTCATATCATTTCTTACACAATTCATCCAACTTAGAAAAAAAAGATCACAGAAAAGTATAAAATGCATTTGATTGACAAAAGTTGCCGTAAATCTTATTTTAATCTTGTTGAAAGTCGTTGTGGAATTACACAATGCTTTGACAGTCATTGCGACTTCACTTGGGTCCTATAAAAGATCAGTCAAATTGGTGCGAACAATAAATTCCGGACCAGCTACTGACACTGACAAATACTTAAGTAAGTATTTGTATAAAATTACCGGGCTTGGAGCTTGTCCGCTCATTGTCCGTACCAGTTTTATCGAACTTTAAAAGGTTATATTAACAGCCTTACATACGACCAAGAACTACAGACAAGCATCGCCAAAATTAACCATCTTTAAACTTAACACTGTAAGACCTCCACTTCCCCCGTTGACAGTAAAAGTAATTTACAGTCAGTAATTCAGTAGATCCACAGTGACAATAGGCGGAAATGTTGCGTTGTCGCTCCACATGGCAACCCGCGTGACGGTGCGCGACAAACTTGTGAAATGCGCGCTGACACACTGGCGGAACGAATGGATAGCGCTGGGAGGATGTTGCGCGTGCCCCATTGTGTATACACATACCTTAACAAACATAGTGATAATGATGGTGGAAAGTCAAAAATGTTTGAAAGTTTATGGAGAAGTACGAACTGGTCAAGGCCCTCTGGTTGCAGAGAGTATACAACACAACATAGTGCCTTGTCGAACTCAGACTCGAACCCAAGACCTCATCAAATTCAAATTCAAATTCAAATTCAAATTCAAATTCAAATTCATTTATTTCGTGAACACAGGGTGTATACAAAAGATGTTATAAATAAATTAGGACCGAGCTGTGCCCCACCAAAAGGCATACAAAATATCTAAGGTTTTCTTTTTTTTTTTTCTTAAACAAATACATTTTCGAAATTCAAACAATAATTCTAGAATTCTACAATAATTATAAATCATGTCAAAATTATATAAAATGTCAAATAAATAGCAAATAAAATAAAGTAAAAAGAACCAAAAAATACAAAATGCTCATGCTCATGCTCATGCACAGCAGTCGCGCTTACTGCAATTCGAACAACGAAGTAGTCGAAAGAGTATATAATACACCCTTGATTAAGTACCCTGTAGTGGGCTATCCATAGAGCTAATAACCAAGCAGAAATCCAGATGAATCCTGATGAAATGACAAATTTACACACAAACAAAAATTTTCTCGACCTGGGAATCAACCCAGAACCCTACAACTTTTGAGACTTCTGCCGACGGGGCAGTCAAACTTGTGAAATGCGCACTGACACACTGGCGGAACGAATGGATAGCGCTGGGAAGATGTTGCGTGATGCATATGGGTATTGTGTGCGAAATCATGAATGTAGGTAAGAACATACCTTCACGCCTGTGAATGAAAACTAGCGGAGATGTACAATACACCTACAATGTAAAATAAAACAAATGTATGTGATAATGAATGAAAAATAAATAATTTACCAAGCATTATTGTGTTCTACGGAGAAGTCCAGCATTCAAGAAACTCAACTGAACTATTTCTGAGATATTATTGAGGTGCTTAAACCCGAAAACACCTTGCCTAGCCTGGGAATCCTGCAACTACCTAGCAAGTTACGCCAATGAGGTAGTGCAGATTTGTGAAATATGCACTGACACACTGGCGGAACGAATGGATAGCAAGAAGATGTTGTGTATGGGCCAAGTGTATGTGTAGGTATGAAATCACATAGGCATACATGCATCGTAATATATCGGTTCTGTGCGTCCCTTAGCCATCTGTTTCGTCCTGCATTACCATACAACATGAGTATAAAAATTTGCCAGATATTCTTAAATCTAACCAATTGGCACTAACCAAATCCAGGCTCCATGGCTTTAATTTATGTATGAATATAGTCTTTCTAGGCATATGCCTCCCACTAGGTGGACCGAAGACCTGGTGAAAGTTGCAGGGATCCGCTGGATGCGAGTCGCACAGGACCGGTCAATGTGGCGACACTTGGCCTATGTCCAGCAGTGGACGTCTTTCGGCTGAAATGTTGATGATGATGATGATGATACTTGATAATTTAGTACAGATTTTACTATTAATTTGGTTAACCTTGAAGACCCCTTTTTTTTTCTTTTTTTTTTCCGGATGGGAAATCATCAAATGACCCCCTCCCCCCACTCTGGGCGGAGCGGAGGGGAGTGTCAGACTTGTACTGACTAAAACCCATCCATGTTCCTTCTTTGCCCTTTATGTTCCAGGGCCACGGTATCTCTTTCGAACAGTCCCGCAGCCCTGGCAGGCATCGGCCCATGCGGACCCCTACTTGATTGCTGACATCTCTTTGAGGCGCGCGTGGAACACGAACGCGCCGTCGACACGGCCCGTCGTCATAAGACGGCCGGACTGCGAGCTAGCCCATAACTCGCCGTCCACAGGCCAGCGCCTACGGTGGTCGGAAGCCACCACGTGACCCCCGACGCCCAGGGCGTCTCCCGCGGCGGCTGGGACGTGAGGTTCTTTCCCTCTCACGTCCTGCCACCTCCTTCACTAGCATGACTGCTTCGCAGAAGGAGGTGACGGCTTCCCATTCCCTCTCGCTCCGGACCATGGCTTGAACCAAGGCCGGACGCGAGAGATCGCCGCCACCAATCGCCGCTATGAGGACACGGCGGTGCTCCGCCCAAGCGGGGCAGACCTCCACGGTGTGTTCCACCGTGTACCTTGAAGACCCCTGAAGTCTTAAACAAAATTTGATCTAAGCGGGAGATAGTTTGAACAAAATAATATTTCTCATTGTATGCAGCAGCTGACATTTCAATATGAGTGTATTACAAAGAGAAACTGCCATTCAAAAACCGCCACCCATCTGCATGTGTCATGCAATCACCACACATTCTCTACAAATAATGAAAACAGTTACCAAACAGCAAAATTGAAATACAATTTCTATGCAACATTTTGTATGTATACTACCCGATAACCCGACCGTAACGATTGTATGAATATAGTTGCGAAAAACGGAGATGCGGTCCCGAGATGAGTGTACGCATCGGCGCGTGCGCATATTGCTGTGATATGCGAAATAAGATCTTATTTTTGCTGAATTAATGGTGATTTTGCAATGGGAGGATGTAATGATGTAGATTTGATCGATAGTTGATAGACAGTTATTTTCTAAGCTTGTATTGTTTGACGAATTTAACTATGTTGAGAGGAATTTTCGTAATGGAAATATAATATAGTAAGAGTTTTCTTGATGTCATCATCTGCCCAGCCTTTTTCCAACTATATCGGGGTCGGCTTTCAGACTAATCGGGTGCAGCTGAATACCAGAATTTTACATGGAGCGAATGCCTATCTGACCTCCACAACCCAGTTAGTACTGGGTGATAGGATACCTTTTGGTAAGTTGTCAGATTTTCGGGCCGCTGACTACCTGGAACAAATGTCAAAGATCTTCAAATGACAGCCGGGACCAACGGCTTAACTTTCTTTCCAAGGCACGGAGGAATCTCGGTATGTAACGGGTGGTCACCCATCCAAGGACTAACCTAGTCAAGCGCGGCTTAACATTAAGATCGACCCGAGCGCTGTTATTATTTAGCCACGAGCTTCCGGGAACAAGACGAGAGAAGAAGGAGTTTACTTGATGTCTGTTTAATTTAAACTGAATACATATTCAATGCTCATTAAAACACATAGTAGGCACACGTCCTTCACTCAGGAAAGTTAACCAACACCGTAACTAGGTTAGTCATTAGATGGGTGACCGATATACCGGATGACAGCTATATTTTAAAGACTCGTGCACTTATCTCAACCAATATCGTCGTGTCAGATAATGTTAGGGCTTTTAAACGACCATAAAATTTATAGCCGGTAGCTTTTAGTGAATTCTCAGTTTTAGTTGACGATATTTACCCACTAATTTGCCAGTGTTCTGGAATAACTGTATGGCTATGTCCCCGGCTTCTCTTGCCTGAGTTCATACTTTGATAAAAATACCAATATCATTAAAAATAAAATACGATCTTTGACGTGGAGTTGTGGACACCAGCCCGTTATACAATACAATACTATAAATGCGAAAGTATCTCTGTCCATTGGATCAGCGAATTTGGATGATATTTTGCAAATGGATGGACCAACAACTGGTTTAGAACATAGGATATTTTTTATCCCGGTAGTACGGTCCGGTGGAATGTTGAAGTCTGATTAAAACTAGCCAGAAACGTGAATTTCATCATCATTGTAATTATTTCAGCTGAATGACATCCATTTCTGGATATAGGCCTCCCCAAAACATCGCTACACTAATGTGGCGACGTTCGTTTCGTTTTTCATGTCGTTGATGTGAATTTATTTTGACAATAGTCCTCGAGTATGCGTTATACAGACACAATCATAACACTAAATTACCTGTTTCCATTGACATTACAAAGAAAGTTATGCTACGTTCCTATTGAGCGGCGTTCAAATATTGTTGCGTTGTTATGACTGCGATAGATAATACGGAACGTATGATACAGAAAGAGATAGCTATTGCGCTTGAAGTATTTAAATTACGACAATTGTCTGAATTTGTCTGCAAGAATTTCCGCGCGCTAGTGCGTCATCTATCTCTTTTTACTTATTCATTGTGTTTCCCAATAAATATCATGATCTGCCTAGCCTTTTTCCCAACTATGTTGGAGTTGGCTTCCAGTCTAACCGGATACTGCTCAATACCAGTATTTTACATGGAGCGACTGCCTATCTGACCTCCACAACTCAGTTAGTACTGGGTATTACGATACCCCTTGGTAAGACTGGTTGTCAGACTTTTAGACCACTGACTACCTAACAACTGTCAAAGATCTTCAAATGACAGCCGGGACCATCGGCTTAACGTACTTTCCGAGGCACGGAGGAAACTCGGTATGTAATGGGTGGTCACCCATCCACAGACCAACCTAGGCAAGCACGGCTTAACCTAAATATCGATTCGAGCGGCTGTTATTTTATCCACGAGCTCCTCTCCCAATAAACATGATTGTTGATTTTCAGAACAATACATAAAAATTAAATAGCAAAGGAATCACGTTTTCCTCATAGTTTCACAACCTAAAAACTCCTCACAAGTAAAAAACCTATCATTGAGTACAGCAAACAATAAAACATACAGCGCGTTTTCACTCGCAATACCTGATTTTACTATCTTGAAAATTGCACTTACTTCGATGAAAGCGAACACAACGCATCGTAAAACGGAAATTATGAAAATACTGTTTTGTTGAGTGGTATTTCTCAGTTATGTAATGCTAACATTGTGGTATAAATGACTGGTTTCTAAGTTCTTAGTAATGGGGTGTTAAATCTGAATTTGTGATATTGTGGGAAAAATTTATAGGACTCTCAAATAATGGTCCTCATTTATTATAATAAAAATAATACAAAATTTTATTAACAGGTAATTGTTCAAACATCAGTGTAGCCCTGGCTCTTGTACTAGGATTCCCTGTATCACACGAGCCAGTAATATTTATTTTTTATTATATAGCTATGTTTTACTTTTTCTGACTGCCTCTAGAGTCTAGTGGTTGCAAGCGCAACTGCTGTACATGAGACCCTGGGTTCGATTCCCAGGTTGGGAAAAGTGTTATTGAGTTTTTTCATCAGGAATGTCTCATTAGCAGCCACAGATTCTGGATTTGAGCCCGGTTGATAGCAACAGGGCCGCCCCCTATTACATGGGACTTAAACACAACTGGCAAAATGTGGGTGTACTAATGGGTGTACCATTCTGCCTAAACCTTCGGGGATCTATACAAATATGATAGTTTTGGGAATACTGCCAAAATCGATAAAAGCGGACTATTTAATGCAGTTCCTACGTTGCTCCAAAACTTTGGCTATTCTAAAATATCGCACTTTGAAGCGAAGTTGAAGTCACAAGAACCTATGTGAAAAACTGATTGTCGTTTTCTGAATTGATTACGAAATGCATTATCAAATCTGACGAAAATACGTGCAACGAATAGCTCAAGAGAAAAAGGGATATCGCCTCTAAACAGGATTTAAAATTAATGTAATTTGAACCTTATAATTCCTGGCAGAATCTACTACTATTTGATTGAATCTCTCGATTCAGTTGAATCTTGTAATAAAGCGTGTAATGTATGTTTGCAATGAACTCATTATACTTGCATTGGGTACGGGTATCGGCTAGTATCTTGACATAAGCGGGACCCTGTTCCCACCAGTTACTTTAAAGATTTATAAGACAACATCTCTTTTATCTGTCTATCACTGATCGTGTGTGAATTGCGGAAGAGTCCTTTGTCAAGCAGTTGCGAGATGTATAGAATATACAAGGTGTAAACGGACCCTTCACGATGTCGTCAACCAAGCATTCTGTACATCAAACTAAGTAACTCTACGCAAAAATTATTGCTGAGAAACGACTTTTTTTTGGGGTGAAATATTACGTTTTACGGTAAAACTCAATGTAACGCACTCAAAACATTGTGCTGATGCGTGTATTGACTAGTAAACGGCCCATGAAGGTATTTCAAGTAAAGTTCTAAGCCAGGGCTGCGGGACTGTTAGAAAGAGATATCCGTGGCCCTGGAACACAAAGGCCAAAGAAGGATATGGCGGTAATGATAAAATCGAAAACTTAAAAATGTATTTTATAGCCATCCAATTGAACCAAATGCAGCTGAATATCAGTATTTGTAAAATTTTAGCAGGCAGATAGACATCTGCCTCAGTCTGACAACCAGTCTTACCAAGGGGTATCTTATTACCCAGTACTAACTGGGCTGTGGAGATCAGATAGGCAGTCGCTCCATGTAAAATACTGGTATTCAGCTGAATCCGGTAAAACTGGGAGACGACCCCAACATAGTTGGGAAAAAACTAGGCAGATGATGAGATAGACGTCTGCCTTCCGTAATTCAACTAACTAAGCTTCTCACTCCACATAATTACTGCTGAAGGTCGTGCTTTCCGAGGCAGTGACGGCCTCAATGGATGGTGATCCGTCCACGGACCATCACTGCAAGAGTAGCTTAACCTATAATAGACCCAAAAAGCCATTTTAGCCATGAGCCCCCATGAACTTTCCAGCTAGTAGTCACTCCCGATTTAAGTGTGTGCGCTATTTTTTTATTAGCCTTGTTGTGTCCCACTGCTGGGGATAAGTCTCTCCATCCTTCCAGTTACTCTTATCCTTTACCATCTCGAACCAGCCTTCGAGATGTGCGTCCAGATCATCTCGCCACCTCTTTCTAGGCCTGCCTCGGTGGTGCCGTCCATTCTCAGGCACTCATCGCTTTGAGACCTTTGCCCAGTGGTCGTTATGTATACGGCTCACGTGACCTGCCCAATCTCATTTGAGCAGTGCTCTATTATATGATAATGATGTTGTTTTACGTTATCATTATTAGGACTGTTGTCAGGACCAAGTAAGTAAAAATAAAGCTCAACCCCTAACGTTGTCCATTAGGTACAGTCCCATTAACAATATTGATCGGATGAAACCCTTTTTGGTAAACACTGATTAATATTACAAGGACAATTACTACTAGATTGGTTCTGTACATTATTTAGCGATTATAGTTATTTCTGTTTAGTAGTTATTGGCTTTATGGGTATTTGATATCCTTACATATATCTTGATGGTTGTTTTTTTTTGAAAACTCTGATACTTTGGCCTAAAGGCTGTGTAATTAGGGTGTTATTCGTTGGGAGTGCCATGCTTGATCGGGTGCTACATTCGATACGGTGGTATTTGTTGAACTAAAGTGATGAATGAACGGCATTTGCATGTGGCTGAGATGAGAATAGGATGTGTGCTGTTACGCAAATGGATAAAATACGCAAAAATGCTAAAAGTGGCGCCGGTGACTGAAAAGTTTTTTGAAGCCGGTAATCGATTGTCGTGGTATGAGGGCATGTGATGCAGAGGAATGAGGTAAATGTCGTGAGGAAAGTTTTGAGTATGACTGTAAGTAGATGGGTATAAGAGTGTAGAGGAAGACCAAAAAAACGATGGATGGACTGTGTGAAGGATGATATGGCCCGCCAGACGGATGCTGATCATATGTTCGGGTTGACCTACATGATTCAACGATAGAAATTGCCTATCGGAGTTCAGCCTTTTAAACGCTTCAATTCGAAGAAATCATTACGTAATTCATCGGGCATTTTAAGAACGCTATCGATTTCATGGTTGACCTTTTTCGAAATAGAACATTTGGTATTCATTGACCAACTTAGTTAATTTGGTTGTGGGAAATTTTCTGCCGATCAATATTATAATTTGCTTTCTCATTAAAGTCCTTAGTTTCTTTGCTATGGTATTAAGTTGTTTTTCCTAATCTTCTGTCTGTGTCTTACTTCGTAGAGATAAAATGCTAATTTCCATATTTGTATAACTTTGGAGCCATTCTCCGTCATTGTTACTCTTTGTCAATAAATGAAATTAACATTATCTGGAGTAATAAGTTACTGCCTTGTTGGTCTTGACGACTAGACCAACAAGCGCGACTGTTTAGCATGAGGTTCTGGGTTCGATTCCCGGCTCAGGCAAAGTGTTATTGGGTTTTACTATCGGCAATTTATAGGCTCGCCCCCTAATACACGGGACTTAAGCAAAACTGGCGAAATATGGGAGTACTTTTTAGGTACACCACTGTCTAACCGTTCGGAGATTACAAGGCGTGATGTTATGGGGCTTATAAACCAATGGGATTTACTCATTGGTTTACACTAGGATTTATTCAGGTTCCGAGGTGTGTGAGTGTTTTCACTAAGGCTTATTATTTTAGTAATTTAATAATACTAAGTCAATTCTAAGTCCCAATAACTAATCCTTATTCAATATTTTCGACATCCTGTCCTCCTCCACTTCTGCCTACACCAGTTCTCGTAACAGTATGAATATTTAAATGAGTCGACGTTCCCAGGCCTCTGATCAATGGTATTCCTTCTCAGCCGACCTTCTCGGAAAAGGTGGCCTTGAGATTTTTGAAGATCGGTCTCGGAATATAAATCGGTACTTAGTGTGTTTAGTTTATCGCTTTGTAATTTGAGTGTTTTTGGAGTATATTAAGAATAATGCAATTTTTTTTAATGTAATTTTTTTAGCAATGCTAAAATAAAAATGAAATCTTTATTTGTAGACGTAGGTTGTACAGGGGTGTTACAAATAAATATAATATAGCGAGTCCATCTATGTCTTGTGTTGAAGCGTACAAATTAAATACATACTTATAATCAATTAATTTAATTGCTTTTTCGTCTTTTTCTCGAATCCATGACTCAGATTTTGTCCGACCAGTACGTAGTGACCTGGACAGCTCTGTGGCTTGCCTCATTCAAGTCCTGGTCGGTGCAATTAGTTGTGCACGACGGGCAGGAGAGAAGGTGTGTGTACGCTAACACGGTTACCGTTCTTGCGTCGGTGTCGGGATTCCACCTTATGTATTAAGGCGAAAGCGCCAGGCTATATGTGAAACTAAATATGATTCGCAACCATAACACGTATGTAGTTACAGAATTATAATCATTAAAATCATCAATATAACCCTGTAAGTTCATTTAATCCTATTTAATGACTATTTCATGAAGTCAATGGGATGTGGACGGCGAGTTATGGGGGCCTGTGGACGGCGAGTTATGGGCTAGCTCGCCGTCCGGCCGTCTTATGACGACAGGCCGTGTCGACGGCGCGTTCGTGTTACACGTGCGCCTCAAAGAGATGTCAGCAAATAAGTAGGGGTCCGCATGGGCCGATGCCTGGCAGGGCTGCGGGACTGTTCGAAAGAGATACCGTGGCCCTGGAACACAAAGGGCAAAGAAGGAACATGGATGGGTTTTAGTCAGTACAAGTCTGACACTCCCTTCCGCTCCGCCCAGAGTGGTCATTTGAAGATTTCCCATCCGAAAAAAAAAATAAAAAAATGGGATTATATGAACTTAAAGGGTTGTATTGATGAGTTTAATGCCTATAACTCTGTAAAGCCATATTTGTTGCGGTCGCGAATTATATCTTAACCAACATACAACCTGAGACTGTCCTGTAAATTGAAAAATACGTAAGAAAATTTAAATTTCGCGGGCAACTCTGGCGCTTCCACAAAAATTTCCTTTCCCTCTCATAGAGAGGAGGCCTGTGTCCCAGCAGTGGGAACATTATAGGCTGCTGTTTTGCTATGCTATGCACCTTACAGTTAATATGTAATACTTCCTACGAACTCCTTTATATTACGGTGACAAACCACAGTTAACTATCTTTATCAAGTATCAACTAGATCAGTTTATCTCAATAAAAGTCGCCTGTCGGAAATAATTACCGTGGATTGCTTGACAAGCTGTAACTGGAGTGGTAACTGTGTTGTCGCGGTTAACTACTTTTCATTCAAGTACGTCTAGCTTTTAAATAGGCTTTTCCCGAACTCCATGTAGAACGATTTTAATTTACTTTACGTTTATGTCACGTTTTTGTGCTATAGACCGACTGCTTGAATGAGTCCTTGCGAAGGAATCAATTTAAATGGAATATTCTGAAGGTTGATCACGTATTAATTCAATTAGTATCGTAATATCTTTACCTACGTGGATTATGGTTATTTTCAAGCAAATAACCTGTGGGATATTGTTAGGACGCTTAATGTGCCTTTGATGGGGCAAGGCGGAGGACTCATTAAAGCTGTCGGTCTATAGGTCCCCAGTTCTAGTTAATATTATTCCTCTTTTATATTCTTAATTCATTACTTAAGCATTAAAACTAATATCTGTTATTAAAATCGACTCAAAACTCTAAAAAACGTTATTACAGTAATTCATTCTTCCGATGGTCATTATTTTAGTATTATAAATTCTGCCTTCATGAGCGCTTTCACGCTCAAAGCGCAACTCCCGCGCAGCCGTCACAGATGACGTAATTCTAACGCTTCGCCTCACAAGCATGCGCGTGCACATCGCCCATCTATCACTGTGAACTATGTGCGAACTGTGTAATGATAGTCTGGATACTTGGAATTATGTTCACGAAAGTGAGGTTGGTAAAATGGGTTGGGTAGTTGGTTTGTCAAATTATGTGTTTTTATAGTGTAAAAATAATTCACGCACCCATTGGAAAAATTTACATTATTTTATGCTTTTTGTGCCGAATCAGGTCATCCTGATGTGTTTAGTGCTAACATTGTGTATTCGTTTAAAATAATGTTCATGCTTCAATTTCGTTTCAAGTTTCAAAGTTTTCGATGCTGGCAAAATTGTGATCTGATTTGAATACCTAATAAAAGACAAGTTTTTTTAAATACAGACAAAGAAGAGTAAGTAACTATCAACAAATCAGCTACCTTATTGGCTACGATGTCGTGATGGCCCAGAGGCTAAGGCCTCGCCTCTGATGCATGAGGTTGTGGGTTCAAATCTGAGCAAGTACCTGAGAGGCTTTTTCAATTCATATGTCCTTTCTAAGTTTATATTGGACTACATAACATCGGTGAAGGAAGACATGGTGGGGAAAGTTGGACTTATGATTATGAATATAAGTCTGACCGCCAACCCGTCTTGAGCAAGCGTGGCGATCAATGCTCGTGACTTCTCTGTGTGAGAAGAGACCTTTGCCCATCAGTGGGACAGTAACTAACTGGTATTATTATTTGCCTACCCACAGATTATCGCAAAGGCAAATAGACAATTAAAATTTTACGATCATTCAGTACTGAAAACGTCACCATATATTATCCGGTATTTACCAATTAATAGAAAATTGCATAAAGATATAATGGCCGACTTTCTAAGCCACAAATCATTTGAATATTAGCTTCATGTTGCGCAAACGCAGCGGACTTCACACTGAATATTGTAATTGTGTGAGCCTTACTGTAATGTGAACTATGAAATGGTAGGCTGCTGCTCAAACCGAGATGAAAAATGATGGTGGCAATTATTACAAAAGTTAAAAAAGAGTTCCTAATAGGATCAGCGGAGGTTTCTAATGCCGGAACTTATATTATTGCTCCTCTCTGTGACTGGGAGTGAGTCGTAATCCAACTGGGCCAGTGGGTTGATCAATCTCTTCGAGTTTTTGGTACTTGGCTATGCTGGTCTCTCTTCACGATGTTTTTCTTCGCCGGTTTTGAGAGCAGGGTTGATGAAATTCGAGTATTTACACTAAGTAAACTGCACCTGCACAGGTGCAATTTGAACTTACGAACTACTACTCAAAATGCGCGATTATTTTATGGTGTTTCTTTATAATAGGAAAAGACTATCATCGTCATTCGCTTGCTCTAATGCCAATTTATTTGGGGTCGGCGCAGCATGTCTTATTAATCGCCACCTTATCGGACCCCTCTTTTCTTGCCATATCATCCTTTACATAAACCATCTATTGTTTCTTTGGTCTTTCTGTACTCTTATACCCATCCACATTCATGGTAATGAGACAAGACTATAAAGGGTGTAACTTACAATACCCTTAACGAAGCCGAAAGGAACTTGTTCTCACGATTATTGCGATCATTTTTGTGTTCTGGGTCAAAGTTCCAACTTTTTTACAAGTTTTTTTTAGATACTTGTTTTAATGGTAAGATTTTTGCTTTAAACTAATCAATCCATCCATCAATCAGCACAATGTTTTGAGTGCGTTACGTTGAGTCCTACCGTAAAACGTGATTTTTCACCCCAAAAAAATTCGATTCCCAGCAATATTTTTTGCGTAGAGATACTTAGTTTGATGTACAGAATGCTTGGTTGACGGCTTCGTGCAGGATCCGATTAGACCCTGTATTACAAAAAAGAAAGCTGCAAAATCTCATACTTAAAACGACAAGTCCCATTGTTTTACGACGTGTCTAAATGTCTGTAAACGTACTCTAAATTGCTAATAAATATTTAACACGAATAAAATAACAAACAAATCACTGAATAAGTATTCAGCTATGAGCGAAAGAGTGCACCTTTTGAATATTTATTACAAGATAACGACAAATTTTTCGGTGTGCGTTACAAGCACATCCGAAACATTGTATCACGTTTTACATGTGTGTTTAAAAGGAAACTATTTATTTTTAGATATCTGATCTTGTTAAGACGAGGAGGAGCTCGTGGCTAAATAATAACAGCCGCTCGGGTCGATCTTTAGGTTAAGCTGTGCTTGCCTAGGTTGGTCTGTGGATGGGTGACTGCCCATTACATACCGAGTTTCCTCCGTGCCTCGGAAAGCACGTTAAGCCGTTGGTCCCGGCTGTCATTTGTAGATCTTTGACAGTCGTTAGGCAGTCAGTGGCCCAAAAAACCTGACAACCAGTCTTACCAAGGGGTATCGTCTTACCCAGTACTAACTGGGTTGTGGAGGTCAGATAGGCAGTCGCTCCATGTAAAATACTGGTATTCAGCTGCATCCGGTTAGACTGGAAGCCGACCCCAATATAGATGGGAAAAGGCTAGGCAGATGATGATGATCTTGTTAGGACCTGGTTCTTCAACCTTAATTTGAAAATGTGTTTAATTTTCTGATTTTCTTGAGGTATTTTCAATCAAATAAGTGCGAAACTTTTGTAGGCTTCTTTTCACAAACAGGCACTCTCAGCGTGAGATCCACCATGGGGGTCCAGTACGGGTCGGTGGATGTCACGATTCTACGATTTTTCTGTCTTCAAATTTAATTTCAACAGAATTTGATTCACTCCGGTGTAACAAAATCCAGTTAATTGCGAACCATGTCAGCACGCCACGCCATGATACTAAATGAAGTAACCAGATTCGTGATAGAGTAAAATGTGTTCGTTCATCGGGAAACGTACTAAGGCGGCATCCAGAGTGAAGAGCTTGTGCGGGTGCTGAAGCGGGCACGTGATATCAGACATGAAACCGCCCCGTTTTTCTATACTTCAGAGTGACGGTGGACGCATACCGCATCACTGAGCGATTTATAGTCCTTCCACAGTTATGTTACTATACCACTGATAACAGCAACCCAACTGCAACTTTATTACAACTAAAATAAAGATCATGTGATGCAAAATCAGAGGCTAAATATTCGTGAAGACTGTAGTTAGCGAGCGATCGTCTCTTGTTTTATCTGTGGAAGAACATCTATGGCCGCATCCTAGCCGTCGCATTCATTTTGTTCGACAAACAAGAACGCTTGGTCGAGCCGGCTTCGGATTTTTGTCTTTGTCTCTTGGTTTTCGGGACAGATGAAAGCGACGATCGCGTAATTTCGCGACCGATCACTTTGGTTAGTACGCTGGTACCCTATACTGCTCAATACAGCAACTCGCCATGCACTGTGAACTAGCCGTATATCGTGCCCGCCACCGCGTCCATTATCGCAACCACTACCGCTTTAGTCACCACGCATGCACCCTGGACGAAGCCTAACTATTGCGTTTGATCGTGCTCTTGTTATAATTATGAGTGATTTAGTGAATGTTCGCGTTATAATTGTGTTTTCATGACGATGAAAGGGAAAGATACGGTATTGAAATGCATGAGTTAGTGTATTTTGTGTGCAATTGGTTGGAAAATTCTAGAACAATGCTTTTATGTATGGTGTACCGCAGGGAGCTATTTTCGGTCCAATGTTAAAATTATGAAATGAATATCAAGCGAACTCAACACAATTCCTCTTTAAAGCAGAACATCGTAAGGAAACCGACATGTCCTAGAACCAAAAATCCGAAGACATTTGGCATCTACGAACCCGAACTGGGCCCGCGTGGTGTATAACGAGCTCCCCTCACAGAAAAGAGGTCTCAATATTGTTTAAAAAAAATAGGTTTTACTTAGTATTAGGAAGAAATGAGGTTTTACGTAGCACATGTTAGTTTTTTGGCAAGGAGTGACAACTTCAAAATTGTCGCTGATCGCGCAAGATTTATGTTTTCCTATTTTGTGAACTTAATCACTATTTTTGTAAACAATTACGTGTTAAATTCATTATGATTTGTGGCGGTTTTGGTTAGTTTCAGTGATTGATATTTTGTTCAAAGTTAGAATAAACGGTTGTATTCATTATTTAATTGTATTTATTGAAACTCGTTATCTATTTTAAACATCTTCGCTTCTGTTTGGTAAATATTTATATTTTTTTCTAAATTCAATTCAATTTCGCAAAAGTACAATAGAACAAACAGTTGCTTATTGAGATGCAAAGATATAGTTTGTGTGATTCATATCTCCTGAGTCACACAAACTCAAACTACAAATTTTCGTACACGAATATATTAATACCTAATGCACATAATACGTATGTAAAACAATAGATTGTTCTCACGAACCTTTCACGTAAAGGTGCGAACACATATGTAGATGGTATCGGAATAATTAGTAACACCATACGAAGAATTATTTGAAACAACAACGTTTTTAACAATGAATACGGGTCTTACTTGTCTAGTTGATTTAATTATGTTTGTAGTGAGAAACGTGTAATTGGGACTACAAGATGAATGAGTAAGTGGATAAAAATAGAGTGTACATGATTAATAATCTGACCGGACCTGATTAATTATTAACTGTGTAAAAACCGAAAAAGTGGCGTAAAAAGTTCGCGAGCGGACACTCGAGTTTCGTGTATCGGGAACAGAATCGAGTTGCGAGTGACAGCGGTATTGATACTGAGTGCAAAAAACGGAAAAGAAAGAGGGTAGACCGATTTCTCTGCTCATGAACATCCACCCGCAATACAGTATTCAGTTTATCCGTGATCATGGTGCTTGCAACAACACCGAAATATCGGGAACTCAAAACAAACAGTAAACATGGTAAATATTCGGTTTCTAGTGTTAATGATAATAATTAATATTTCTCGGTACTTGAAAATAAATAATTGTGTTTGTTTTATTTATTGTGGTATTACTAACTGGGTTGTGGAGGTCAGATAGGCAGTCGCTCCATGTAAAATACTGGTATTCAGCTGCATCCGGTTAGACTGGAAGCCAACATAGTTGGAAAAAGGCTAGGTAGATGATGGTGTAATTAATGGCAACCTAACCTAACGTGATGATTTGTTATGTCTTTCTTGCTTTGTCCCCCAATATTTGGGGTCGGCGCAAATATTTCTTTTTCCATTTTCCCTTTTTCACCGCCATCGTTCTCACCTTTTTCTTTCATGACATCCTCACACAACCCATCCATCGTTTCACTTCCTCTCCATCTTCATCCATAGACTTTTGATATATTATTATATTAATACAAAAATATTATACAACGTGTCTTTTACATTTGCCATAACTCTAGGGTATAATTGAGACCATATCAAAGAATCAACTGGCATGAATTATTTTTCAATTATTATTTTTAGTTATATTTGTATCTTGCATACTAAAATAATAATAAAAAAATTAAGACTAGACTATTATATTATTATTTATATTAAATGCTGTTTTAATCACATGCTCACAATCTTCCCAGTATTTATCATATTCCCAGCCATAACTGTGGAGTGGTGACTACATAAAATAATAAAATGACACCAAGCAAATTGGATTTGTTGGCAGTGTCACCAGTTTGCCGGAGTATACCTGCTAGTCGTAAACCACAGCTAGTATTTAACTTGGCAACGGTCAACAAAAATTAAATGAATGATAATGAGAGTAGTTGAGTCGAAACGACTCTTTGAGTTACAAGTAAAAATAGCAAAGTCCAGCGAGGTAAAACTGACGACATTAGAAGGTATTTCTGAGTTAGAATATAATATGCGGAAGGTAATAGCGAGACGAATCGAGGATTACATCATTACTAGGATAAAATTATATATTCTAAACACAGCTGGGGTCCGCAATTTATAGACTTGAGGGTCTACACAAAGCGAGATCCTAACAGCGAAAACGATGTTGGAAAAGTCAGAAATCTCTTGAATTGGCATGAACTACGTTATGTTAATTCTGTTGTAGAAATACGAAACGATGAAAGCTGTAAGCAAAGCTGATTCTTTAAGAAAAACGGTTTTCCCCGTACATCGTAAAAGCAAATATCACGTCCTATGTTATCCAATTTTCGTTTTTTGTACCACAAAAGAAAAAAACGGCCGAGAGCGATTCAGGCTCACACAATTAAGGTTCCGAATCTGCTCAGAGAAGTACGTGGAACGGTCGTTTTCCAGTCTAACCTGATGGAGCTGAATACCAGTATTTTACATGGAGTGACTGCCTATCTGACCACAACACAGTTAGTACACGGCAACACGATACCCTTTGGCAAGACTGGTTGTCAGACTTTCGGGTTACTGAGTGCTTAACAACAGTCAAAGACCTTCAAATGACAACCGGGACCAACGGCTTAACGTATTTTCCGAGGCACAGAGGAAACTGGGTATGTAATGGGCGGTCAACCATCTACGGACGAACCTAGGTAAGCGCGGCTTAACCTGGGGATCGACCCGAGCGACTGGTATTATTTAACCACGAGCTTTTCCTGCCCTAATTCTTGTATTGCGTATAAGAATTAAACCCCAGATAAGTGGATTCTTCAATGACCCCACAGCAAAAGCCCTCTTCAAGAAAGCAATAAGTCAACCCAACCAAAAACAAAACACACAAATTAAACACCATCTTTATAACAAAACAGACGCTAAAGAACACAGCATTCCCAGTTTCTCCTGTCTCGTAGCCACTATTGAAGTGTCTACCAACTTAACGCTCGCTAATTAATGGTACTAAGAAATCAAAAGTGAAACTTCGTGTGAGTTATAAGCTCCCATTTAACAGACAATAGCTATAGGTTGTTGTGGTTTTAGGACACGCAAATTGGATTCCGGGTGTTAAAGATTTTGCGGTTATTGAAATTTATGGAATGGAATTTATGGACCTTTTTGGAATTTCAAACAATGAAATGTTTAGAGAATTCATCCTAGCCTTTTCCTAACTAGGTTGGGGTCGGCTACCAGTCTAACCGGATGCAGCTGAATACCAGTATTTTACATGGAGCGACTGCCTATCTGACCTCCACAACCCAGTTAGTACTGGGTAATACGATACCCCTTGGTAAGACTGGTTGTCAGACTTTCGGGCCACTGACTACCTGTTACGACTGTCAAATATCTACAAATGACAGCCGGGACCAACGGCTTAACGTGCTTTCCGAGGCACGGAGGAAACTCGGTATGTAATGAGTGGTCACCCATCCACAGACCAACCTAGGCAAGCACAGCTTAACCTAAAGATCGATCCGAGCGGCTGTTATTATTTAGCCACGACCTCCTCAGATTTTGCGGTTATATCACACCTTTATGGAATTTCAAACAATGAAATGTGAGAGAATTCATCATCTGCCTTGGCTTTTCCCAACTATGTTGGGGTCGGGTTCGAGTCTAACCGGATGCAGCTTAATAGCAGTATTTTACATGGAGCTACTGCCTATCTTACCTCCACAAGTTAGTACTGGGTAATACGATAACCCTTGGTAAGACTGGTTGTCAGACTTTCGAGCATGACACCGACTCCTAGACGATTGCCACAAAAATGTCCGTGATTGAAATAAATACTTTGTTTTTGAATTTACTAAGCGTGTTGTGATGATAATTTTTCGTTGACCGTAGATTTTTGGCTTCCGCTTTATTTTAAAATTAGGAAAGATTATATTTTCCTGCATAAAAATGTGTCCAAGTAAAGTTAGCAAAGCTAACTAGCTCGCCGTCCGGCCGTCTTATGACGACAGGCCGTGTCGACGGCGCGTTCGTGTTCCACGTGCGCCTCAACGAGATGTCAGCAAATAAGTAGGGGTCCGCATGGGCCGATGCCTGCCAGGGCTGCGGGACTGTTCGAAAGAGATACCGTGGCCCTGGAACACAAAGGGCAAAGAAGGAACATGGATGGGTTTTAGTCAGTACAAGTCTGACACTGCCTTCCGCTCCGCCCAGACTGGAGGGGTCATTTGATGATTTCCCATTCGAAAAAATAAAATAAAAAAAATTGTAAGTAAAGGAATATTTTAATATTCGCTTTTGCCTTTCATCATACCTATAGTATTATTGACTTCATCTGCGATATTATCTTCAATTCTGCCTATCAATTGAAAACACAAACGTGACGTTTTATACTAAAACAATTGCTGCTTTACGATCCATGAATTCAAATCTTGGGATATTATAGTTGGTTCAGAAAATCGGTCTTATCAAATTGATAGTATAGTGTCTACGTCAAAATTAACGACATCATGGCTATTAAGTTCATCATCTGCCTTTTCTCAACTATGTTGGGGTCGGCTTTTAGTCTAACCGGATGCAGCTGAATACCAGTATTTTAAATGGAGCGACTGCCTATCTGACCTCCACAACCTAGTTAGTAGTGGGTAATACGATACCCCTTGGTGAGACTGGTTGTCAGACTTTTTGGGCCACTGACTGGCCTATAACGACTGTCAAAGATCTACAAATGACACCCGGGACCAACGGCTTAACGTGCTTTCTGAGGCACGGAGGAAACTCGGTATGTAATGGGTGGTCACCCATCCACAGACCATCAACAACCAAGTTATAATAACTAATAAAGGTATGATCGGTTAAATTGCTCTACTACGTAACTGGGTTATTAGGTATTTTATAATAATGTTCTAATGGGTGATTCCGGGCTGAAATGATGATCAAATAATACCAAAAGCATCGTAAATATTTACCCGTTCCAAAGACAATTATCGTGTGCTTGTTATAAATACTGGAATTCAAACCAATAAGTTGAAGAAATGTGTAGTGTTGATCGTATTTTTCTCGAAGACTTTCTTCGCAAAGACCTTTTACGACTACTATATTTAGAAATGTATAGATCCCTAACTTATCCACGTCCAATCTATTTGGAATTCTGCCCACCACCAACCACAAAAGAGCGTGAAGTTACGCCGGTATGTCCCTCTGAATATTCATGTTGCAACTGGCTTACGTCCGATGGCGTATTGTGTTTGGCGGGGCCATATTATTCCCATAGTGTGTCCGGTCAATTGTCTGTATGAATGGAACTGACAAGGTCGCTGGTGTATGGGCTTAATTAGGTTTTAAGTGATTTTGTATGACTGTGTATGGTTGGCGGAATTTATAGGGTTTTAGGTGTTGATGGATTTTACGGTTATATTAGAAAAAAGAGTGGTGAATGAAAGTACTGTTACTGACAGTCTGCACCATCCTACAGTTGGGCAAAGGCTCCTCCACATAACTTTCAGTTCTTTCGATCCAGAACCAATGTGAACCACTGATCATTGGTTTTGTCTAGCTCGTCTAGAAATCTTCTACAAGGTCTGCTGCGACGCCTTGTGGCTAAGTCAGGGCTCCACATAGAAATTCACATCAATGGAGCATCAGTGGGCAAACTCACAAGATGGACAGTGTCAAGTGTGACTAACTGTGAAGGTCGCAGAAATCCACCAGTGATAATTAGGGGTAGCCCTATCTCCATCAAAGAATGAATTTCTTTCTACGCTCATGATAACAGTGCACCTGTTTAATCATAATGCGAGATTCTCTTATTATTTACGGTCTAGGAATTGTAGCGTATAGAGTAGAAAAATGAGGTTGGCATAGTCGAGGAATTCTAACGAGTTAAAAATTCTAAATGTCTATAAATATAAAAAAAAGAACTATTTTAGCCTGCAACGTGTTATGCAATTGCAAATATAGTGATAGGCCTCAAAGCTGGGGCATAAAACGGTCGCTTTAGCAGAATCATAATAGCATAATAATATGAATTACGTTACAGTTCGTAAAATGTTCACAAAGTGACAATTCATAATATTAACAGCGTCTGTGACCACTTAAAAAAAAAACATGATTTTAAGCCCCCTGGTCCCTCGATCAGCAGAACGCACAATGTTATAAACGAGAATCACTACTCTGCAAAAAGATTTTTCGTCACTCTTTCAACTAGACAGAAAACCCATTCCCAGGTCAAACCGATAAATAACTACGACTTTTCTTACACAAATATTTTCCTTTAAGCCGAAGATTTATAGTGGTCTAGATTCTTTTGGCAGGCTCACCTACTAAACAGGGGTTTTTTTCTGCAAGCAAAGCCGACGAACTACGGTCCGTACCAGTTACCGATTGATTACCTAAAACGTGTGACTCGTTCTATTGCATAGTATATTTTCTATTGGTGTTTGGAACCGCTTATGTGGAGACTTGTTTCCGCCATTTAAAGGAATTCTAAATACATAATATAAAATGATAAGTGTCACTTTTTTGTGTCTGTCTGTTTGATCAGGCACTGTTTTGTTGTTTGATTTTGATTCGGTTTTCACGATAATTTAAAGTATTTATGTCCAGAAGGTATATAATATGTATACATACCTACCTACTCGATTACTTCGACTGTCTCGTTGGTCTAGTGGCCGCAACCGCGACCGCTGAGCACGAGGTCCTGGGTTCGATTGGATCTGGGACATTTGCGCGAAAGACATATGCGCGAAGGACACTTCCGCGAATCCGCTTGCGCGAAAAGACATATGCGCGCATGGACTTTTGGGCGATTAGACTTTTGCGCGAATGAACTTTTGCGCCCATAGACACTTACGCGCATAGACACATGTGCGCTGAGACACTTGCGCGAATGGACACTTGCGCGAATGAACTTTTGCGCAAAAGGACACTTCCGCGACTAGATTTACTCGCGACTGGCTACGGTTAATCTGTAGAGTAAACATAACATCATATTATTTCTTATTTTCAATGAGATAGAGCGAGAGAAGTGGCAACACTGCCCGAGAGACATGTCAAATTATATTTTCGTATCTACCATGAATAGTGTTGCCAGATATAATTATTGTTTAATCGATTTACAATATCGATTTTGAACAAAATAATTTTACTCTCTGTTCAAGCTTTTGGGTTTCATTAATGTCGATTTTTAAGGTCATTCAGTTGTTTTAATGTCTATTATGACAAATGTATATTGATGTATAGAACATTCTTGTTACTTTGTACAAAAAAGATTAATCAATCGATTCCGATTTAGAAGAACCTCAGTGTTATGTTTACTCTACAGCTAACCTAACCTAACCATTCGCGCAAAACTCCTTTCACGCATGTGTCTTTGTGCGTAAATGTCCGTTCGCGCATAAGTCCATTCGCTCAAGTGTTTATGCGCGCAACTGTCTATGGGTTTTTTCATCAGGAATTTCTCAGTAGCTGCCACGGAGTCTGGATTTGTGCCCAGTTGATAGCAATAGGTTCACCCGTATTACACTCGCGCCTTATTACATGGGACTTAAACATAACTGGCGAAATGTGAATTTACTATTAGGTAGAAGGGTTAGGCAGAGGTGCCGGAATCCCCGAAGCATGATGTTATGTATGTAGGAGAAATTAATATAAAGGGTGTAAATAGAAACTTAAACCCTTAAACCATTACCGAAGCCGAAAGGCACTTGTTCTCCTCGTCTTTGCGATCATTTTTTTTTTCTAGACCATACCTGGGAACCTTCTAGTTACGGACATATTGGGGGTCAAAGTTCCAACTTTTTTTACAAGTTTTTTTTAAATACTTGTTTTTAATGTAAGATTTTTACCTTAAACCCTTCCACGACCCTCGTACTATTCAATGCATTCATCAGCACAAGTTTGAATGCGTTACATTGAGTCCTACCGTATAACGTGGATTTATCACCTAAAAAAAAAGTCGTTTCCCAGCAATAATTTTTGCGTAAAGGTACTTAGTTTGATGTACATAATGCTTGGTTGACGGCTTCGTGAAGGGTCTGTTTACATCCTATATTTTGATTATTCTAAAATATGTATAGTCAAGTCAATGTTTTGACAAGTCGTAAAACGGGCAAAGCAGAGGCTGGTCGTTAGTTATTTCTAAGCACATCATTACTTTTATAAATTCAATCTAAAAGGAATTCTATGTTACGTTTTACGATTTTCTTCAGTGGAACGAAATATTTGGAACATTCCAACTTTCACTAGGAATATTAGAATTCCATTTATTACTTGCGTAATTTGAATTATTTCGGGCTATATCACGTAACATTCGTATAGCATATTGTAATAAATATGTCTACAATAATAAAAAGAGTTTTTAATTAAAAGTGCTCCTTTTTCAAAGACTTATTAAAAAAAAAAAAAACATTTCTCTGTTTTATTGTGATGAATATTAAATATTTGTAGGAGTCGAGTTGTGTATTATTAAATATAATTTTTAAATCTCCTTTTTTATTATTAGTCATGGTGTTTTATGGGGAGAGCAGTGGCAGCCAAGTGGTAACGGCCCCGACTTATGAGAAGGCTCTTGACAGACAGACGGACAACATAGTGATCCTATAAGGGTTCCTTTTTTAACTCTAAAAATACCAAAAGGACGATAAAATTGTTCATAATAAGCTTATGATTTTCCAATTGGTGTGACATATAGGGCCTCGCTCTCTTTGAGGGAGAGGGTCATTCATACGCGCATATACATGACATAACATCCTTGCCGGAATAGACGTGGTTGTTGATAAATATAAGTAAATTGATGTCTAACTGATAAGGAAAGAGCAGCGGTGGCCCAGTGGTGGAGACCCCGACTAACGAGCAGTAAGTCATGGGTTCGAACCCAGGCAGGCGCATTACTTTGTGTATTTTATTTCATCACCTCTTCTCTCAATACGGTGAAAGAAAACATCGTGAGGAAACCGGCATGTCCTAGAACCGAAAAACCTCTCACAGAGAGGAGACCTGTGTCCCAGCAGTGGGAACATTATAGACTAATTATGGCTTATACATGGTGTTTCATATCAGCAACTTTTACTTATGTTTATCGACTGACCATTCACAAGATACAAAACTAAACAACATTATTTTTAGTATATGCGAAACCTGCATATTATAGTTTGTTTAGAATAAGTAACAATCGATCCCAATCATTTTTAAACCGTGTTATATTTTGTCCTAAAAATATTTTTAAAACGTTCCAATTTGGACACCGAGCGACATTAAGTACCTATCGCAATAATTTAAGTACCTACTGCCAAATTATTATTATCAATGAGCTGAAGACGGCGCTGGAGGCACGCGTGCGGGCGCGCTGCGTGGTGAACACGTTTTTGCGTGGACAACCAGGTAACGTAGTGAAGAACAAGCTTATAACCTTGTGATTTATCATGATTCAGTTTTAAAATTCTGAACATAGATTCTTTACATAAAAATACTAGACACGTGTTTCAGGTTTCGCAAATACTAAAACTAAGGTTGTATATATCCATTGCAGTCTTCAACACACTCAACTTCAACAAAAACTCAAACAAACCCAGTTTTGTTAACCTCCATATAAGTAAGTATAAAGAATTACAATCGTCTAAATATTCAGCTTAGCTATTCACATAAAGTCATTTATATTCTAAATGCGGGCGCTGTTTCTTTTGACAACCATTGACTTTGTACAAAAATGTATTTGAAGAAAATCATCAATTCTATTTGGCGACGACTTCAACAGTTTTTTTTTTACCAAAACTAATTCACACGCCAAGTAGCCAAGACATAGTGGAATGGAGAAAGTAGGCTAAGTTTGTACAGCTCTTGAAAGGTGCTCGATATTTTTTTCGTCAATTTAATTCTAAGTATTTTTAATTGGTTTTATTTCTTATACGGTTAGTCTGGAAGCCAATCCAAACATATTTGAGGAAAGGATAGGCAGATGATGATATTGGTTTTATTTTCATGTGTACACAACTAGGAATGGCGTATGGTTCACTGTAATTCAAAATAAACTAAACAGAAGGTAAATTGTCATTTTTTGGTGTAAAATTAAGGCTAATTCGACAAATTAACTGTGTTAATAACATGATTTTGATGAGTTTTCGGTAACAAAGATAAAAGTTGAAAAAAAAATACTTTGCAATTTTTTACAAATCCCTTGTTGCAAGTCTTAGGGAATTAGCAAGGATTTGCTAGATTTTTTTGTCATGCAAGCACCCTTAAACAACGCATGCTGTGATGGGGATCTAAATTAATATAAGGCTGTCTGTATCTGTCAAAAACAAATTTCATGTTAATTTTCTATGTTACAACATTTTTGGTGTACAATAATAAAACATATTCTATCTATCTATTTTACTTCGCTCTAGGTATATGCTCCAAGCGCATTTTAATTCCTCAATTGTCTTACTGAACTACCTCCACTACGTCTCTCCTACAAACACGTCCTTGCATGTACATAGCGGCACGTTGCTAGGCAACTAGTGTTGGGAAACGATAATATCGATGTCACCTACCAATGACAAACAGAGTGTCACCTTAGCCATTAGAACGTAGAATTTATACTGGACTCGTCATCTATGTAGATTCCATTTTGCTAGTTTGGATTATGACTTAGCTAAAAGACTTATGTATATTAGAGTGAAGAAGTTAGTCAGGTGCAGTCTGAAAGTCAGACAGTACATACGGATGTGGTTCATTTATGTAATAGAAAGTACGTAGAGTGCCTTTTTCCCGAAGGGAAGCCGGCAGGAATCGGCTTCTTAGGGACCTTCGGGCCTGCTTGAAGGATTAGATACACTTAAATTCAGAGAACTATAGATAAAAGATTTCCATTTGAAAAAAAGTCCTTTGGAACTAAACAAACTGATGAGTGATGTATTTATTATTGAATTGACACATGCTACAGTTTACTGTAGCGTATGTCAATTATGTTGAAAGTTTATAAAGAAATACGAATAGCTTTTATAGCGGTTGCCATATTTTTCTAGCTCTCTTTACCCAATATTATACCTTCTACTTTTGATCGAAACTCTAAAACACAAATTAGAACGGAAAACACACGTTAACGAAAAACTGTAAAATATTAGGCACAATGTAATTTATTAGCTAAACACAGTTCAGTTAAATATTTCGTATTTAGAACTCAAAATAAATTAATAACAAATACCTGCCGTTACTTGGTACCGCTTGCAGGTCGCCTTACCTGAAAAAAGAAAACATTGAAAGTTAGCTTATAAGTTTTTACTGTCTACAAAAAAGCTAAAAGCTAAGCTACCGAAAAGTGAAAATTTACGTATCGATTTGACGTAAGCTACCGAAAAGTGAAAATGTACGTATCGGTTTGACGTAAGCTACCGAAAAGCCGTTATCAATCCAGATGATTGTCCTTGATATAATTACAAAAGCTACTGCCACTTGCATAATGCCTCTGTACACTTCCGGTGTTAAACATTGCTCTCTTAATGAATTCATTATAATTGATCATTGCTCTTAGCATACTGATTGGGGATTGCAGCGTGCTTCGATTATCTGATTAGTACATAAAAGTCATTGCTCTTGGAGGTTTATTGTATGCAACCTTGACTTCTGCACTACCCACATTTATGGAAGTATTAAGGTACAGTCGCCAGCACATCAAGTTACTACAAACTGTCAAATTTCTCCAAATGATTTTAAACCATAAAATGTTGATGGTTAAGTTCAAATTCAAATGAGATAATTAGACAGTTTGTGGTAACTTGATGCTCTAGCGACTGTACTTACTTTGAAATTATTCCAAAAATATAGCTTGTAATATCTAGTTATGTGACCAACTGAAAAGCTTAATTTGATTCAACTATAATGTGTTCTATACCAATGTATTTGTGCTCGTCAGAACTGAGAGGGTTTAAATGATGAAAATGCCTTTAATTGTTACAGAATACCTTCTTCTTAGCGTGTCGATAGCAAATTTATATTAGATTATGTTTGGCCCAAAATTCAGCCACGCAAAATCCGCTCGCCGATGCAGTCATAAGATCGTCAAGTACGCAGGTTTTAGGGCATGCAGCGCAAGATGTAATATGGGCCATTGTCTGTGGAGACACGCCGCATACACATTGAGATCTGAGCCGTCTATGAACCCCCATCTGACGAGATTATGTTTGCTACGGCCGACTTGGGTTATACAGAATCCCTTAAAAGTAGCACAAAGAATTTCCTTCGAACAAGATACAGTCATAGTGAGGTAGTATTTACCGGCTATATGACAAGCAGTTATACTACCAACAATCTAGGCTACACTCCAGTTCATTTCCTCCAGTCTAACTTACGTTTTCTTTATAAATATACAAGCTAAAATAATCCAGGCCAGACAGTCAGCTTCACACAATGGATGATGGGTGACAGATAGACGACTCAAGCCGACGGCAAGCGGCGCGTGCGTCGATTACTAATACAGTAGTGAATGAACCGACGGACATCGGGCACTTGTTACTGGGTATGTGGGTAAGTCTGAGGATTAATATGACAGGAGGGAATAGTTATTGGTGCTTTGTATTTGTTGTCAAGTATGTTGTATTCCTTGCCACATCGTCTGTGTGCTGATTTTGGATTTTTGGACCCTATTTCCACAAACACAGAGTTATTTTTTGAAAAATTATATGCATCTCTTCACCACAACTAACTTAATGTTATAACTAATTTATTTAAGTATCTATTTTAGTTCTTTATTTATCTTATAGTTTTCAATTACTTCCGAGTACATAGTATCCATAAATTGAGTTCTTTATAAATATGATTTTACTAGATCTTCGATATACAACCAAAGTAAACTAACTAAATACATTATTAATTTATTGGGTTTTTCCTACAGGAATTTCTCAGTAGCACCAACGGAGTCTGGACTTATGCCCAGTTGATGGCAATAAGCTCGCTCCCCATTACATGGAACTTAAACTTAACTGGCGAAATGTGGATATACTGTAATTTGGTACACCTCTGCCTAACCCTTCGGGGTTCGGGGATGGGGACCACCGCGCTCTAAGTGTAGAGCATAACATCACCCCATCAAATGGAAGACAGAAGTAGTAGAAGAGGAGGGGGGGTAATTTGATTAATTCCCATCAGAAAAAAAGTGGTCTTTCTTAGAGCTGGACAAATAAATATTAATACCCATGTCAGAGGTTCAGTCAGGAACACAACACAACAGTCAAATATAAATAGATCAAATAGATGAGAAGGCATTGCCATAATTAGATTAAATTAGAACAGTTCTAATTAATTATTATTTCCTGTTTTCTGGTCATTCACCTCATGAGTTTTCTATCGCACTTATTTACAGCACTACTTACACGGAACATTCGCATGAAATCGAGGCAGTTTTCTGAACAATGCTATATTTGTAATCAAAACTGTTGTTCACTATGATTTAACAACATATTATTGTCCTTTATTCATCTTTTATGTTATCAATTAAATTTAAAATAACTTTTTTTTTATGCCAGCCTACTCTGTCCCACTGCTGGGCAAACGCATGGCTTTCCAATCCTGTTTACAATTTGCCCTCTCCGACCAATCTGTTAAGAATGAGTCCAGATCGTCACGACAGCGTTTCTTGAGCCTGCTTTGGTTACGACGGCCGTCTTCAGGCACCCACTGTGTGACTATCTTCGCCCATCTGTCCGGGTTCATCTTAAAACATCCTTTTGACGGCACGGTTGGCGCAGTGGCTGAGCGATTGACCGCTGCGCTGCGTGGCGCGGGTTCAATCCCCGCACGGAACAAATATTTGTATGATCTACAGGTAATTGTTCCGGGTCTGGCTGTTTGTGTTTGTGAGTTTAAATGTTTGTAAACGCACCCACGATACAGGAGAAATTCCTAGTATGAGGCAAAGTTAAAAAAAAACCTAAATTAACTTAAGTATCAAATAAATATAAAAAGAAGTATACAAAACATTTAAAATATACAAAATAGATGGCCCATCGGCATCAGGAACAAGGTTCAGGCTGTCGGTGGTCAGGGCTCCAGAAAGAGGAACCTCCTTATTATGCGTGCCGTGTCCAGGAGTACCTACTGCTTTCTATATAAAGCTCTTGACCCAGCCGCGCAACATATTATTAATATTTTAATTACGTACAATTTTAGATTAAGCTATACAGTATATTATAATATCGACTTTTACCTGTTTTAAAATACTCACAAGTCCTAAGTTCGATGCTCACTCAAATCAATCATACCTAATTCAACCTAACCTAAATTCGATCAAAGCATTCTCGGTATACTCCAAATGAAAGTAGCCCCATTAGACTCGAACATATCACTATATATAGGCAACATTAGGCTTTACTGTGTGCCCTAAATACATTACATAAATACCTATTAAGGTCGCATGTGCTCAATGAGATTGATTTATAACTTAATTCAATAGACTACTTTGTATATCGGTCTTGTTTCGCTTGGGAATGTAAAAAAGTGTTACGATAAAGAATCTGTTATCAATTTTAATGCATGGAGGTCTTTTCTGTATTTTAAAAAATAGACAATAGATAAAATGCTACATTGCACAAGTATCATATCAGCGGGGTCGGCTTCTAGTCTAACCGTATGCAGCTGAATACCAGTATTTTGCATGGAGCGACTGACCTCCACAACCCAGTTAGTACTGGGTAATACGATACCCCTTGGTAAGACTGGTTGTCAGAGTTTTGGGCCACTGACTACCTGTAACGACTATCAAAGATCTACAAATGACAGCCGGGATCAACGGCTTAACGAGCCTTCTGAGGCACGGAGGAAACTCGGTATGTAATGGGCGGTCACCCATCCACGGACCAACCTAGGAAAGCGCAGCTTAACCTTAAGATCGACCCGAGCGGCTCCTTATCCCACTCAATTTAAAGACAAATGCGCCAATTCTTTTCCTTGTAAAGAATGATTTTCAAAAATTAATACTCTTGCTGTTTTGACATGGAAAGAAAAATTCTAGTGCGAGCAGGGTTTGCACCTGCGACCTTCCGATTCAGTACACCGGACGTCTTCACCAATTAGACCATCGCACCCTGCTCACAACTCTCGAAATTTTCGTTCCATTAATAACGTCTTACGGTGACGTAAGACGCCCCCGCCTGCTCGCACTAGAATTTTTCTTTCCATGTCAAAACAGCTGTAGTTCCCTACGCAGGGTTTGCGTATAAAAATATTAAAAATTAATACTCTTACCAATTGAAATAAATGATTTGACTTTGACTTGACCTCTAGGGCTACCCACATTGTACCTAAGTATACAAGGTAGAAGGAACACCGGTGTCTCTTCCACCCTGTATAGTAGTGTAGTTGGCTTCGGCCGTTCTATTTAAAATAAATAAATAAATAATCGCCAGAATTTTGGCAATGTTGTGCTGAGTTACAATTTTTGGCGATTTTATTCAAGAAAATCACTATCAGGCGTAATTTTTATTTTATTCTCATTAAAATTAAATAAAGTAAACACATTATTATCCCTCTTTAAGACCTCGCCAAACCACACCTAAACATAGAAACAAGAACCTAAAAATAGCGCACTTTTTACTAATGCCAATTTTGTACAACCCGTTCCGTTCGTAACAAAAACACACAACGGAATCGACTCCTGCGCAGTTCCCATCAAACGGGTGTCTACCGGATAATGATCGATACTTGTCTACGATCTAAATAAAAAATAAACTTAACGGGTCTTGTCTATATGCGTAGCGTATGATGGATGGCTTGTTTATAGGGCTTCTATGATGGGACAGTGTTGATTTTTGGAGTAAATAAAAATGGTGGTCCAAGGACAGCTTGCTCTTTGGCAGATAATCGCTTGCACCTAAAAGATATAAGATTTTAAAAAAGGAATTGGGAAACAAAATTCTACTATAGACCGACCGCCTTTATGAGTCCTCCGCCTTGCCCCATCAAAGGCACATTAAGCGTCCACAAAGTCCTAACAACATCCCACAGGTTATTTGCTTTAAAATAACCATAATCCTTAGTTATTGCGATACTAATTGAACCAATTTGTAATCAACCTTCAGAATATTCCATTTAAATCCTTCGCGAGGACTCATTAAAGCGGTTGGTTTATGGCTATTGTGTTTTTTTTTAAACGTTGCCCCATACTAGTAATTTGTCATGTATCGTGGGTGCGTTTACAAACATTTAGACTCAGATACTCCAACACACAGACCCGGAAAAATTACTTATAGACCATACAAATATTTGTTCCATACGGGAATCAAATCCGGGACACAGCACAGCAGCAATACCTCAATTATTGAAGTTCATTTTTTTTTTTTTTCGGCAATGAATGTATGGAATTTTGGGAAAATTTTTCTCGTTCCGTTCTCTTTAAGGGACCTTTGATCTGCAGTGTCAACCTTATATTGGTCTAAACAAAATGTTTCTAGAAAAAAATCTGATAAAAATCACCTCATCTGAATTTCTAAAACCTACTTGTAACTATAATAATTTCCTGCTTTACAAGTTAAATGCACATTTCTAATTCGAAAGCCAACTCATTAAAACCAATGTATTAAAACAGATCCCTTAAAATAGCCATGTTTATTTTGATCCAGAACTTCTCTAACTGGAATGACTGGACTTGTCCTAACCAGAAAAACCTCCTAGACCGTTAGCGAGACGAGTCTTGTACATTATCGTATTGTGAGGCCAATATCTATGGGCTACGGGACGATCCGAAAGAGATACCGCGGCCCTGGAACACAAAGGGTTAAGAAGGAACATGGATGGGTTTTAGTCAAGTCTGACACTCCCTCCCGCTCCAGAGCGGGAGGGGTCATTTGATGATTTCCAATCCGAAAAAAAGGACAATATCTAATAAGTACCTAGTATCATTATAAAGAGGTAAAATTTGTTTGTAAATTTGTGTGCGGGTAATCTCTGGAACTAATTATCCAATTCTAAAACTGTACTGGCAGAAACGATGTTTTTCGTCGAGCTATCATAATTTTGGTGGATGAAGTCGCTGGTGAAGTGCGGGTGAAGTGTTTCTATAATCATTGAAAATAAACAATTGAAAGCATCGTAAGCCATTTTTTTTTTCGGCCTCTGAAGGCCACTGACGGCTTAAGGCGAGGTTATCCAGATAAACGTCGTTTTGTATTGTGCTTTATTCCTATATGGCACGGATTTAAATTCTGAAAAAAATATATTACATATTTCACACTTCGATCTAGATATTTCGGCACAGCGATACACGATTACTTGCACTTTGTTGCATCCAATTAAATCGCAAAGACAAGTCTAAATGATGGTTTTTAATATTACTTCATTTGAGTTATATTAGGTTTTTAACAATAAAACTTATACCATTATAAAGATCGTAAAAAATGTGACAGTACACGGCGATCATAATTTGAAATATTAAAAAAACCTATACCACCATTTCCAAAATGTGCTGTTTTCATCATTTCATACTCGCATCGCGTGCTTCAGTCCCGAGCGGAACGCGTTGGAGGTCGGATGTGTGCCAATTTTTCGAACCCGCCACCCCACCCCCGCTAAGTTCCGTTACGAACTGAACCAAAAATAGTTTGTAAAAAATAATACTTAGTAAACACCGAGCCTAGGTTTATTTGAAATCTCATTTGTTCACAAAAGTACAGTAGGTACCTAATAGGGAACGTAGTCAGAAGGTATAAGATAAGAGTTACGCATTAGAAAGAGAGGCAGCTTCTAGAAGAATATAACTGTAGATAATTAGCGCAGCGCGGCCTGAATTGAACTTTATTGTGTCGTTGCAAAAGTGGCTATTTATATTATTTATAAATTTCGGTAACTTTGGAATGGGCAACTACAGTACTTTCACAGTTATTATGCCTTTTGAATGGGACTGTAGCTTCATTTTATTATCTTTTTTTCGACAATTCAAAACTGCCTGTAACTGGCCTACTAAAATCAAAACATTTATTCCAATATTTTTTTTTGTAAGGAGTTCTAAAAAAGTTTTGTAGAGAGCCCGGTAAGCCGAAGATTATCGAGTTCGACATGGGCAGAAAAAGAAAGTATGTAGGGGAGAACGAGATAGAATGAGTAATGGTCGATATTGTATTTTGTACGCACGACGACCGATCAAGCTGTCGAAAACCAGTTTATGCCGATCTCTCATTGTATAGGAAATCTATACAAAGCGAGGCCAATTTATACTGGAAATGACAGCTTCATGTGCCGCCGTGTGTACCTACTAGTTTTTTTATTTTGTTGACTTATTTACATTTTAAAGATAAAATCACTTTAATTTTTTTTATTTTACTTCCTCTGCATTTTATGCTTTACTTTTTTTCGGTTTTGTCGTCATGGGTGTCATTTTTGTGCTTTTCGGGGTCGTTAATAACGAAAATGAGATCAAAATGAAAATCCAAGATGGCGCCGACGAAACTTTTCGGTTTTTTCGTCATGGGTGTCATTTTCATGATTTTCGGGGTCGCTGATAACGAAAATGAGATCAAAATTAAAATTCAAGATGGCGCCAATGAAAATTTTCGGTTTTGTCGTCATGGGTGTCATTTTCATGGTTTTCGGAGTCGATGAAAAAAAAAATTTTTTTTGTTTCTGTTTATTTTGAGTTCAAAATAAACAGAAGTTCGTCGGCGCCAGCTTGGATTTTCATTTTGACCTCAGTTTCGTTATCAGCGACCCCGTAAAGCATGAAAATGACACCCATGACGACAAAGCTGTAAATTTTAATTGGCGCCATCTTGAATTTTAATTTTGACCTAATTTTCGTTATCAGCGACCCCGAAAACCATAAAAATGACACCCATGACGAAAAATCCAAAAATTTTCGTCGGCGCCATCTTCGATTTTCTTTTTGACCTAATTTTCGTTATTAGCGACCCCGAAAACCATGAAAATGACACCCATGACGAAAAAACCAAAAATTTTTGTTGGCGCCATCTTGGATTTTCATTTTGTACTCATCTTCGTTATCAGCGACCCCGAAAACCACGAAAATGACACCCATGACGACAAAGCTAAAATTTTCTTTGGCGCCATCTTGAATTTTAATTTTGACCAAATTTTCGTTATCAGCGACCACGAAAACCATGAAAATGACACCCATGACGACAAAGCTAAAATTTTCATTGGCGCCATCTTGAATTTTAATTTTGACCAAATTTTCGTTATCAGCGACCACGAAAACCATGAAAATGACACCCATGACGAAAATACCGAAAATTTTCGTCGGCGCCAGCTTGGATTTTCATTTTGACCTCAGTTTCGTTATCAGCGACCCCAAAAACCACGAAAATGACACTCATGAAGAAAAAATCGAAAATTTTCGTCGCCGCCATCTTGGATTTTCATTTTGGCCTAATTTTATTTATCAGCGACCCCAAAAACCACGAAAACGAAACCCATGACAACAAAACCGAAAAAAAAGTAAAGCATAATTTTTTTAAAAACCGAATGGCGCGTGGCGTGTAGTTTTGAATCATACCCGTATTCATGATCTTAGTGTCAGTCAGATTTTAAATTCACCTTATTCACAAAAATAAATAAGTATACCTTCTTATTTTTAATTATATCTACTTATTTTAATTGTTAGTAATTAGGTTCACGTTCATAGAATACGTAGGTTCCTAATCTATCTATAACCAATACTTTCTATAAAAATAAAACAAAGTGAACTTATACATATCAATTCAAGTTGTTTTACTGCATCGCTCTACCCTGTAACGCAACTTAGTACCTATCCGAGTTTGTGAACTCTTGACCAGTGCGCTAAGCGCCCGCGTTTTCGCGCCGCGTAATTTGTTACGTATCGCCTCTCCGTGCGGGGGCTGGGGTAAGCGATTGATGCATACGGCGCTCGGGGTAACCTCGCCTTAAACAAATGACAATCGATTCGACCACCTCCGCCCTTAAACGACTCACGTAATTAATTAATGGAGCTTTCCGGTAGCCTAGTCAATCTAATATATTTTTGACTTTTAGACCTTCGTTATCGCTGAATAATCAGACAGAATGACACATTTTCTAGCCCCTTTGATCGCAGTAAATCGTCCGAAGATTTTAGTTTAAAATTAGCGCTACTTCAAAACGATATGCTGGGTTAGAATCAAAGAATCAAACAAATAACGAATAAGTATACCTATCAGTGGCGAAGGTTCCATAGAAATCGATTCCTACCGGCTTCCCTTTGAAGAATGGCACAGTCAGTCACTATAGACAAATAATATGTAAAATCACATTAAAGATATGTACTCCGGCTTACCTCCTACAAAAATTGACCCTTCGCTACTGATGCCTACGCCTTAATTCTGAACCACAGTGACGTAGGTTAGGCACCTTATTAAACAGAACAAGACACTCGACTCCTAAGCCTGGCCAATCTTATTCCACCTTAAATCAACTGGTCCATACTGAGTTTGCACTTCATTACTAAATACGTTTGCTTTCCAAATACAAATAGTCTTGAAACTGCCCTAGAAATATTATAAGAGGGTAGGATGAGTTTACTTATCAATATTATGGTCCTGTTCGACTGTAGACCTCACAAGAACTCGAGTGGCCCATTTTGTGTGGTCTAATTTGCACATAAAGATCAGGTGGACAGCCAAGTGCTGCAATATTATATTTGCGAAAAATCTTCATAGAGAACTACTAGCAATAAGAACAATATACTAAGTTCAGTTAGCCGCTCGTGGCTAAATAATAACAGCCGCTCAGATCAATCTTCAGGTCAAGCGGCGCTTGACCTTTAGGTTATCAGTCTCATCAGTCCCTCATCAGTCTAACCTTTAGGTTAGGCTGATGAGGGACCACCCATTACATGCCGAGTTTCCTCCGGGCCTCGGAAAGCACGTTAAGCCGTTGATCCCGGCTGTCATTTGTAGATCTTTGGCAGTCGTTACAGGTAGTCAATGGCCCGAAAGTCTGACAACCAATCTTAACAAAAGGTATCGTATTACCCAGTACTAACTGGGTCGTGGAGGTCAGATAGGCAGTCACTGTATGTAAAATACTGGTACTGTAGACTGGAAGCCGACCCAACATAGTTGGGAAAAGGCTAGGCAGATAATGACTACGTACAGTTATCTTTGAGACACCCATTAAGGACCACATGCTCAGCAGTAATGCTTTGCAACCGCTGGATAAACCAGATAGTTCAAGATGACGGGCAATTTGATCAAATCAATTAATCATGTCATAATCAGATCACTAAGGAAGACCAATTAATTAAATAATTGTAGTTAGTTGCTAGCACTTCCAAACAGCTCAATTGGAATCAATATACAATATCATTTAACAACTCTTTTATTCCGGAAATCCCGCAAAATAAAGACATAACATTTAATATAACTTTATAAAGTTATGTCGGAAATCTCAATCATATAATTGCCGCAAAATTACAAGCTGCGGATATCTCTTTCATCTATACAAATAAATAAAATTGAAGTGTCTGTTTGTGATATCAAAATAACAGCTTTTTACTTCCACATGCCGTAAGTGCCGTATATACATACGGCACTTACGGCATGTGGAAGCTGGTAATTAGCAAATGTCCCTACTTATGCACGATATTTAAGATTGTTATTAAACTGTAGCTTTCTTTAAAATAACAAAAAAACATTTATTTTTTATTTTTGTCGGTCTCTCTGTTTGTTTGTTCCATCTAACCTCCGAATCGGTTGGACCGATTTCAACGGGACTTTACTGGCAGATGGGTGATGTTATAAGGAGTAACTTAAATTAGGCTTACTTACTTTTATTTTAGAAAAAGGATTAGGGTTCCGTGTCAAAAAATTAAAACCCTTTAAATTGTTAACAATTTCACGAAGGTCGCAGGGCACAGCTACTGAAATAAATTAAGCAGTGTCTAGGGTTACGTACCCAAAGGCTACCAACGCGAAAAGCTCCGCTGTCTGTCCGTCTGCCACAGAGCTGTATCTTATGAATCGTTACAACTAGACATTTGAAATTTTCAAAGAGTGTTAATTACTATAGCCGCTATAACCACAAATAATAATCTACGTCCTACTAATATTATAAATGTGAAAGTTTGTGAGGATGTCTGCATGTTTGTGCAACTTTTATGCAAACCTTCTGACCGCATTTGAATGATTTGGCACAAAGATAGTTTATAACCTGGATTAACACATAATATACTTATTATCCCGGTAGTACAATTACCGAACTCCACGCAGGCAAAGCCGCGAGCATAAGCTAGTAATAAAATAAATTTAATTATTAATGTCCCTACAAGAAATGCATTTTGTCGCTGGTTTCTGCTCTACCCAAACAATAAATATTAAGTGTTTAATAGTGGACGATGGTACGGAACCCTTCGTGTCCATATCCGACTCGTACTTGCCAGGTTTTTTTATTAAACTTGACACTGCTGTACCGTTGCGAAACCCCACGGTATAACGTTACAACTTTAAAACGGGCGTTCGTCTTTATGATTCAATGAGAAACGGGTCAGTTGTTTTGTGGTCGCTTGGCTTAAGCTTAAGCGCTTTTCCGACAAATGTGTAGAACTTTAGAAACGAAATAGGCTAATAGGTGTCGGCTTAGCTCAAAGACTTGTGTGTGATGTGACTGACTGCAGTTATGGAATTGTGGATACGCCACAACAACAATACGCAGCACCTATGAAGCTATGACGGACGGACGGACTACAATGATGACGTTTCCCATACGTGTCGGAGAATATTGAAAAGCCGCAGGTTTCACGCTTAACCAAAATAGGTTAAAGTTTCCGAGTTTTTTACAGAAACACATGGCATGTGACGGTTTGAGCAAGGTTAAGATATTCTCTTCTCATGTCGATGATTCCTTTAAGATTAAATAAACTAGAGTTCAGCACGCGTAGGATCACCAAGACGCGAAGAATCGACAAAATTACAGATTTCTTTTGTTAATCTGTTATTTTGTCGATTCTTCTGTCGACAAAACCTGTTTCTATGGTGGTCACGCTACGCGTGCTAAACTCTGCCACCTCGATAGCGTTGCTAGTGGCCTCGTACAGGTCTCTCAAGGTGCAGGTGGAGTTGCACAGGGAGCAGGTCAGTAGGTGGGGCTTCGGTTGCGATATAGCTCCACAGTTACATAATTAATATAGAGGATTAAATGTATCAGATCATCATCATCCGCCTTTTTCCAACTATGTTAGGGTCGGCCTCAGTCTAACCGGACGCAGCTGAATACCAGTGTCTGACCTCCACAACCCAGTTAGTACCAGGTAATACGATACCCCTTGGTAAGACTGGTTGTCAGAATTTTTGGGCCACTGACTACCAGTCAGTTTAACGACTGTCAAACATCTACAAATGACACCCGGGACCAACGGCTTAACTTGCTTTCCGAGGCACGGAGGAAACTCGGTATGTAATGAATGGTCACACATTCACAGACCAACCTAGGCAAGCACGGCTTAACCTAAACGTCGAACCGAGCGGCCGTTATTAGCCACGAGCTCCTCGTGGCTAAATAATTACTGATGTAATTACTTATCACTACATAACTCTGACTGCCTCGTTGGTCGAGTGGTCGCAACCGCGACTGCTGAGCTTGAGGTCCTGGGTTCGAATCCCGGGTCGGACCAATTGTTATTGGGTTTTTCCAATAGGAATTTCTCAGTAGCAGCCACGGAGTCTGGATTTGTGCCCGTTTGATGGCAATAGGCCTCGCCCCCTATTTACATGGTACCTAAACATAATTGGCTAAATGGGTGTACTCTTCGGTACACTGCCTAACCTCAGGGAATATAAGCATAATGTTATGTAAGTAGCATAGTTTTCATCTGGAAACATTAATGACATTTCGACATTCAGTTCGCCCGCACTCAAGTCAAATCGTGTCCGAGTTGACCTAAATCGATCAACAGTTTTATTATCAGAATTAAAAGAAAATCACCGTACAAAATTACCCTAGCAAATCATTGAAACAATAGCCAAGTAATTAAAATTAAACAATGTCACGAAAACCTTTTAATTAAATTGCCTCATTAACATTTTAGTCGCAATTAATCGATTTGATGCTGCTCAGTAACACTCAAAAAACCGGCCAAGTGCGAGTCGGACACGAAGGCTCCGTAAAACGAAAACGCCGAAAAAATCGCGTTTCTAGTATTTCACCTTTTCTATATTTAATAACTTTGTAACACATTTTGTGAAAATGTCAAGTGCCTATCTACTTATTACCATTCGAAAGATACAGCCCTGTGACTGCCGGACAGACAGTGGCGCCTTAGTAGGCACGTTGGCACCAATTAGGAACGGAACCCTAAAAATAATTTTAAGAAAGAAAATTGTTCATTGAGGCGCGGACACATAAAGTACCATGAAATGACTTTGTTTACAACGAAAAAGTTGGTGAAAGCGAGTTTTTAAATATGGAAACAAGTGCAGCGCGGTTTAATAATGACGTTACATTTAAGTCAAGATTCTGGCGGTGCAAGGTACAAGAAAGACTGGCTATTACAAAAAAAACAGTTGAAGTCTTATGTAGCCTTTATTCTTTTGCTACTCTGTGAAAAAGTGCCCTTTTTTCTCTAGTGTTAGAATGTTTAGTTATGAATATTTAACTAGATATCATATCATGGTGGAATTCAGTCAATAAAGTTGTGCTGACAGCAAAAAGAACTACGATTTACCATGACTATTTAGTCAATACCGAATTAGACGCAGCTAAAGTCACAAAAAAGGAATCAATTTACAAACAAAAGAAAATCAATTATCCACTCATTAGTCATAATCAAGAACAGATTACTTACCTAATACAACTTCACAAATAAGAAAGCAACAAAAACAGATTATCACAGCAGACGCAAGTACACGCTATGTATAGTTGACCACAGAATTGCTTCACCACCATTATTTAGAGAAGCAGTGAACACCATTTCGTATTCCTAGAACTACTTTTCATGATAGCTTATCATAATACGATATGTTTTGGCTTTTCATAGTCTTATCTTTATTTGCATTCCATAATGTGTGAAGCTCTTACAATAGGCTTAAAGCTTAGGTACAATTACGGACCCTGTAGGGCCAGCAAAAAGTATAAAATTAATGTGTGAAATGAAATTAATTCTGATTACTGACTGAATCCTTTTCATCATCGATAGGTATCGCTAAAAGAAGATCATTCTGTCAAGGCCCTAAGATATTTCTTTGCTTCCAAGAAATTTGACAGTTAGATCACATTATAGCTAAACCTTTGCAACTACTGAAAGCTATAATCAACACCACCACCAGAAGCTCGACGAAATCGCGGGCCTGTGGACGGCGAGTTATGGGCCAGCTCGCCGTCCGGCCGTCTTATGACGACAGGCCGTGTCGACGGCGCGTTCGTGTTCCACGTGCGCCTCAAAGAGATGTCAGCAACCACGTAGGGGTCCGCATGGGCCGATGCCTGCCCGGGCTGCGGGACTGTTCGAAAGAGATACCGTGGCCCTGGAACACAAAGGGCAAAGAAGGAACATGGATGGGTTTTAGTCAGTACAAGTCTGACACTCCCTTCCGCTCCGCCCAGAGTGGGGGGGGGGTCATTTGATGATTTCCCATCCGAAAAAAAAAAGCTCGACGAAATACCCAGAGAAATAATTTAACTGTCTCAGATCCCGCAAATTATTCAGAAAAAAATAGCGGAGGATTAGGAAAAACATAATTTCCACTTCTACTGGTAGTTGTTCTCAAAAGTGATAAAACAATTGCGAGGTCGACTGTACCTCTTGACTATTACTCATAGCATTATTCACTGTCTGAGCATTCGACTTCCCACTGTGCACAATGACAATATTATCTTACTAAATATACAAATGTATGCGGAATCAATGGACACATCATATGTTGGATGTATTTTTAACAAAGAAGTGGCAAAGGTCTTTGGAGTAGGTATGTAATAGTTGTGTTCAGAAGAGTTCGCTCGCGTTTACAGGGTTGACATAAATTAACTAGAAAAACTCAACAAAAGCGATGGGTATTTATATCTAACACATTACCAGCAGCAGTTTAACTCATTAATCAAAAACTAATTTATGTTGGCCACAAGTATTTTTTAACCGACTTCTAAAAAATTAGGAGGTTATGTATTCCTCCAGCATCTTTTTTAGCAAAATGTGAAAAATAACGTTACGTTCGGAACTCGGTGGCAGTAAAGTGAATGAATCAAACAAATTCACCGATTTTCGAAAGTAAAGTTATTTTTCACTTTATTGTGTTTTTTTATTCAGCTCTAGGTCCATATTTTATATCTAAGTTTTCAAGTAAACGCAATAGGAAGAAGTGTATATGCATATTACCTTTGAACGGACTTGCACGCTGAAAATAAAGATAGATCGATAGGAAATTTTCAAATATCTACTTTTTCAATGGAACGAGTAGTTTTTGTCATAAAAACTGTGATTTTGTGTGTGTTGAAAAATTGAGCTTGTTAGTGTGATTTAAAATAAAAAGATCTTCAATCACAAAATTCCAAAATAACCGTACATTTATGTATAAACAAAATACTCAATAGTTACAGTTGCTTATTGCCACCTGGTATATATTATCACAGTTACCAGCGACCGTCTTATTTAGTGACAAAATTGACATAACTCTGCCCCCCAAACTCTGTCAAAATAAGGTCATAAAACTAAAATGACTCACGCAAAACGCCATAAACAGAGGCCAAATAAAAATAAAAAAACGCATCTAAAATACATAGTACCCCATTCATAAGTCGTTAGCCATATTAGTAGGGGTCAGTGGCCTGGTGAATTGTGATCGACTCACGCGCAGCTATGAGTTGTATTGTTGTTTCTAAAGGCTCGTTGGGATTTGGTTGAGCGTTAGAACTTTAGCAGTATTCTGTCAAGTTGTGAATATTTGTAGGTCTTTAATTTTGACGGAAAATTAATTTTAAGGAGTATTACGAGGACATTATGGTGCTTGGATGACGTTGACGGGCGCGCTATTGGAACATTGCATACAAATGTATAGAAATAACAAGATGGGGGCCTTTGTTCCGATTTTGGTATGGCGACTAAAGAACCTTGAACACTAGTTCAGTTATATGAGATCTAAACAGCTCCATTACCTGCGATTACTTTTTGTGTCTTCTTTTTATGTATGACAATATTTATGAAACACTTTCGAAAAAAACCTTAGTCCCAAAAAACCATCCAAAGTCAAAGTCAAAAAATTATATTATTTGAGATAAATGTGGTACAAAAGGTGGTAAAAATAAAATATAGTGCAATGTCACATTTCGCCATAAAAATAGCTTGCAAATATTATCAAAAACAAACATTAAATTAGGTAGGTAATAAGAAGCTGAATATACCTACCTACATAGGAGGATAGGAATCTCCCAAAAATACATTAAAACAACTGTCCTCTGGTACTTGATGTAATTGTCTATGATCTTCATCACCCCGGCCACTGCACCAGATGATTGGTACATTATGGCCACACCGCAGTATGGCCATTAAAACGGCGGTTCCCATCTGTCACTTCCGTTGTACATTTTTTTTTAAATTCACTAGTTGAGAAAAACAAAAAGATCCTTACCTTCAAAAGTTATTGAACCAAGTACAATACAGTAGGTAACAGACTTGATGCTACTTTTATCTAAATTAACCAGGTAAGACTTAAGAATACTAAGATCACCACAAGAATACGCGAGTTACACATAGTCCGGTTCGATCTGTCGCATTCAAATAGCATTATTTTATGCGTGTATATTATTATTATTAATCAGTTTATTTTAGATCAAATTAATCCATATAATACGATATTATGACACCGCGAGTCTTACCAAAGAGTATCGTATTACCCAGTACAAACTGGGTTGTGGAGATCAGATAGACAGTCGCTCTCTGTACAATACTGGTATTCAGCTACATCCAGTTAGACTGGAAGGCGACCCTAACATAGAATTTGGGAATAGGCTAGGCAGATGATGATGATTATAACACCGTCTACCTGAACGCACTCCTAACTCAATCAGTGGCGTGCCTAGGGGCCAAAAATACGCCAAGCCCCTAGGTCAAGCAGGCTTTTCAGAAACCTTAACATCATGAAGAGTAGTAGGTGTATACAACATTAGTTTTAATATATGCGAAACCTGAAACAAGTGTCGAGTATTTTTATGTAAAGAATCTATGTACAAAATTTCAAAACTGTATCACGAAAAATTACAAAGTTATAAGCTTATTCTGTTACCTGGTTGTCCGCACAAAAGCGTGGTCACCATGCAACGCGCCCGCGCGCGGGCCTCCAGCGGTCTTCTTGAGCTTATTGATAAACATAATTTGGCAGTAGGTACCTAAATTATTGCGATAGGTACTTAATGTCGCTCGGTGTCCAACGTGTAACTTTTTTTAAATATATTTGGGACAAAATATAACATGGTTTAAAAATTATTGGAATCGATTCAGTTACTTATTCTGAACAAACTATTCAGGTTTCGCATATACTAAAAATAATTCTGTATATCGCATAAACTTAGGTATAAGATAACAATTTGTTCAAACGATTGTATGCTTAGCATGGTGGAGCAGTGCAAACGCACACCAACATAATTTCATAACAAGTCTGTAACCACTGTCTCACAATAAAGATCTATAACTTTGACTTTATAAGGACAAGCCAAGCTTGTATGAAAGTATTGCCTCTAATCTCAATCATATTAATATTAATCTTAGTTGAAGGGAAAAATAGCAATAGGTACTCATCATTATGCACCCTACACGAATTCATAGAAAAAAAGTGAGGTAGGAAAGTCATATTAAACACAATCATAGTACTATCACAAAACTCTTTTTATTCACAAGACAAAAATATCAGTAGTTGAAATAATCATGGATACAGTGTTAGATCTATTACGCTCACTGCACAGGAAAATTGTAGTACATTATGGCCCTACTACGGTGTGGCCATAGGAGCTGCGGTTACATTTTATGTAGTCCAAAGGCGAGCTTAACCAAGAGAACAGAATAGAATGGAATAATCTTTATTTGCGTGAAATATGGTACATTGAGGTGTTAAAGATAAATTGGTTCTAAATTCCGCTTACTAAAATTCAGCATGCAAAATTGTTAAGTACACAAAGCTAGAGATTCACAATTTTATTATAGTTTAGGTAATAATTTTTAGTTTAGAGTGTTGATGCGATTGTGAAATTTACAAAAGAGGATAGATATATAGTAGGTATATAGTGGACAAAAAGTTCAATAAAATTATAAACTTGAATCCTACTATTTTGAATGCAAAAGTTTGAAGAGGGATGGTTGCATTTATGTTTGTTACTCATTTATGCAAAAACTGCGGAACGGATTTTGATGAAACTTTACAGTAGTATAGCTTAACCATCAGATTCACACTTAAGCTTTCATTTGCATTCAAATACTGTGTAAATTTAATAGATTTAAATTTACGCGTACAAAGCTGCGGGTAGAAGCTAGTACGAGTAAACTAAACAACGCGCTTACCATATGCTACATCCGTGATTTAATTCGTAAGGATTCCAAGCGCCAATTTTAGGTTTCTGTATGTACAGCATGTTTTTTATTTTACTGTAAATAATAGTCATGTTAAACATATGTTTTAAAAGCAGGAAGTTGAAGTTGATCGGTGTGAAAAGGATGCACAATTTTTGTTTTAAGCTTACTTTTTTTGCTTTGAACGGATCTGACGAAGACTTACCGTTAGGTGGATGGTGGGAAACCTGATAAGGATTAAAATTATATACATACTCAATTGGTACTGTAAAGAATTCGAAAAGTTTGTTTTACCTAACGTGTTATTAGTAATGTACCATCGAAATGGTTTTTATGAAGTTTGGCAGGTATAAAAGAAAGAAAGTACCATTTTAGGTAGAATGAGAAGCTAGACTTTGACAATTTTATTCAGATTTTAAATTCAAATAACCTTAAAGTTTCTAATTTTATACAAGATGGAAGAGAAACCGACGCTAAAATGTTTACTACGTATTCAGCACATCATTCTGAACAAACCCACATAGAAATTTTTCGTCGGTTATTAAAAACGGTCGAAATGTATGGAACAGCTGGTTTTTTTTTAAATTACCAATGAAAAATTTTGTATGTAGGGGGTTCAGAATGATGTACTGAATACGTGATAACCGTATAAGGGTCGGTGCCCCTTCCACCCTGTATAGTCAACAAAAAGGAACCAACATCTAAAACCATATCAAACAAATGCTTTTTTTTTTTTTGGATGGGAAATCATCAAATGACCCCCCCCCCCCCCACTCTGGGCGGAGCGGAAGGGAGTGTCAGACTTGTACTGACTAAAACCCATCCATGTTCCTTCTTTGCCCTTTGTGTTCCAGGGCCACGGTGTCTCTTTCGAACAGTCCCGCAGCTCTGGCAGGCATCGTCCCATGCGGACCCCTACTCGGTTGCTGACATCTCTTTGAGGCGCGCGTGGAACACGAACGCGCCGTCGACACGGCCTGTCGTCATAAGACGGCCGGACGGCGAGCTAGCCCATAACTCGCCGTCCACAGGCCCGCGCCTAGACCTCAAGCATTATGTCGTGAGAATGACAAAACAGAATGGTTTCACAGGCTCGTATTTTACCACCAACTAAACTCATTTTATATAAATAAAAACCAAAACTGGATAATAATTTACGTAATATCAAAAAGCACTTTTCTCTATCTATCAGATACGCTCTCATCGCCACGCTCAATGCTCGCAATGATTGTCAGACGAGCATTATGGCCTCACCGCAATGTGGCCACGAGAAACGCGTCAATTACGCGCTTCCGCTACGTTTCGTGGCCCCATCCTGTACTTATGGATGTTTTTGTCAATTTTGATGTTGGGTTTTAACCTTTTTGGTTGTTATAAGATTTTAAACTTTCATGGTCACTAAAATTATTATAAGTAGAAGACGGGATATTTACCATGTTTATTGTTTTCTTTGAGTTCCCGATATTCTTTTTGGTTGTTATTTGAGAATATGTCATGTTTTAATGTATAGGAGATGGGTTTAGGATATTACGAGATCATCTTATATGTTGATGACTTTCGTGAGACATATTCTACTACTTTTGAAATCAAACCTATAAAACTAAAATCTTTACTCATGGACCCAACATAGAAAACCCAGAAAAAAAATAAGCGTCTTTCCCTTTTTCGTCTTTCTACCTTGTCTGTTTTCTTTTTTTTTCAGTTTGTCTACATTATTCTCGAGAATTCATTTCTGTCAAGAACTCTTTGTAACCTTTTCCCCAACTATGTTGGGGTCGGCTTCCAGTCTTACCGAATTCAGTTGAATACTAGCATTTTACATGGAGCGACTGCCTATCTGACCTCCGAGTTAGTACTAGGTAATTCGATACCCCTTGGTAAGACTGATTGTCAGACTTTCGGGCCACTGACTACCTGTAACGACTGTCAAAGATCTTTATGTCAACCGGAATCAACGGTTTAACGAGCATTTCGAAGCGCGGAGGAAACTCGGTATGTAGTGGGTGGTCACCCAACCTAGGCAAGCGCGTCTTAACCTGCAGTTCGACCCGAGCCACGAGCTTCTCGAGCTTCAATTTACCCAAACAAGGTAATTCAAACTGTCCTTTCAGTATTTTACCCGACTTCAAAACTGTCAGGATATCCACAGTCCCCAGCCATCTATTCGACTACAAGCGAAATGAGGCGCAAACAACCTACATTTTATATAGTCCATGACCCAATTTAGGGCGAGCCCTAAAGCCCCGTGTCGCAATAATATTACGTCATACATGCACCGACCTTTGTGTGTTTAGGGTAAGCCTATTTTTGGGTAGATGCAAGGAGCACGTCCCTACATCTATGCTCCGGAGGGCATAGACTAAGTGACGGAGTATCAGAGTTAATGATGATGCAAAAGATAAATACGAGGTGGAAGGGACACCGACGCCAAAACGGTTACCACGTATTCAATACATCATTCTGAGCATAGAAATTTTTCATCGGTTATTAAAAAAGAAACTGCTGTTCCATACATTTTTACCGTGTAGGTATTGCAGGACTTTTTCTAGGAAACAGCTGACGCTGTCGCTTCCACCCCGTATGTTTTGGATTGGCGGAACCTACCGAAAAACTTGCTTACTAAAAGTACTACAGCGCCATCTATGAGACAAATGAAGAACTAGAAAGTACTACAGCGCCATCTATGAGACAAATGAAGAACTAGAAAGTACTACAGTGCCATCTATGAGACAAATGAAGAACTAAAAAGTACTACAGCGCCATCTATGACACAAATGAAAAACTAACATCAAAATTCTGAATCGCGATATTCAAGGTATCCCCGACTTAGTTGAAAGCGCCTGGGTAGCTCGCGAAATTAAAATAATATTTGGTTTCAGTGTCAGGCTGTATGTTAAACAAATTATGTTTCGCGACCGTAACACGTTATGTAGTTACAGAATTATAATAATTAAAATCATCGATACAACCCTGTAAGTTCATTTAATCTCATTGAATGACTTTTTCAGAGTCTGTTGCCATCCACCACAAATCTACACTCCGTTGCTGCCATAAAAAAAAAAACTGGTAAAAATGTGGAGGTACTATTCACAGTATACTAGTCAGGGGCACCAATATGTATACACTTTCCTAAATTGAAAATACATTTTCGCGAGAAATAACGATTGTAACTTGGAGATAGGATCTTTTTCGCAAAAATATAAGTTCCAAAATACTATTTTCGTAACAACATGAAATTTTATTCAGAACAGTAGGAAAAAAACACTTTTTAAAGTTGTTAAGTGTTTACATATTCGTGCTCGTGACCGTACACTTCTGCTTTACTCTTTATGGATTACAGGCGTGATGTTATGATTATAGCACTATGTCAGCATGTCAGTATGGAAAGTGATGCATATATTATGAGAATTTTAGTGGTGAGGGTAACAGCTATTGATCGTGAATATGACATTTTGCATAACAATCTAAGTTTGATAAACGCTGTCATTATTATAGGGAGGCCAATTTACAATAGGTCACGTGGTATGTTTTCATAATTCAAGGAAAGGGAATTTATTTAAGGTGCCAAGGATCCATTTAGGACAGACGCAAAGCACAAAACTATAAAATTTTCCCAATCAACCTTTAACTTAATGCTTTAGCGATAAAGGTGAAAATCCATTAAAGAAAGGCGAATGCCGATTTTAGGCCCAAGAATGCCCAAAAAATTTGTTTTATTAAAAAATCTTATGTATATTTTACGTAATTTACTCTGCTATTCACGACGCGATAGAAGTTGGAAACATATTTGAAAAAATTAAAAATATTGAAACTATAACGAAATTCTGTATCTGTGGTTGTACTGAATAAGGCGGAATTACGTTTTTTTTTGTGCAAATAGAAAATCTCAGTTTCATTTAAATAAAATCCTAAACCTAAATAAATAGCGAAAAATTAAAGATTTGTTTGAAAAAAAAACTTAAGCGTTTACACATATTTGTACTTTACTTATTTGTCCTTTTGTGTAATGAAATTCCAATGCATTTTATGTATTAAATATACATTTACAATCGACTTACATAATAAATAATGAGTTCAATTATTTACATAATGCGCTGATCGAAAAAAAAAAACCTTGAATATTAAAAAAAAACCTTATAATTTGGAAACTCTGAGTTTTTTCAATAATTTTCTTTTATCAATAAATGATTTGTGGTGTATACTAATATTAGCATTCGGTCTTTCATGTGGGCACTCAGGGCCTACTCACTATGGCGCCCTGGCATTCCCCTTTGACAGATTGTACTAGCTTGATGTGCTGGTGTCTGTACCTTGCAAGTACCTTTTACTTAGTAGGAACGATTTTTGTTTTAAGTCAACTCTACTTTTGAAATACTAGGCTATTTCTATAATAAATTAGGGTTAGATTACGTTAACTGTCAACGTGTTTACTAAAAACCTTCAATGTGCATAAATGTCCGTGGTGACCCATCGAAAAGCTGACCGTAGTAAGCGAAACTTAACCTCACAGATTGATTTACTAGTGCTTTTGATAGATAAGTTACAGGCTCAAGTTATTTTAATCTACAACAGAAAAATTAAACTTGAACATTTAACAAAGTATCTGTAGTAACTGATAATAACAAGGAGAAATAAAAGCGTAAGGAACTGAACTTCCACGACGCGCCAAATCATCGATCGTGTGTTACGAAGGTATATGCCCTGAGAATCAGCAGGTGACACCTGCTGTCAAGGCATCATGCTGATTACCGTCAGCCTGAAGCTTTTCTGATCATGAATAATTTAATTCTGCAATGACCAAGCAGTAACTAGAAAAAAAATGCAACGTGTCGATCTCCTACTGAGGGTACCTACAGAACTCCTCTCACGTCTTTTAATATTTGATGGCCTCAGTGTAGGGCATATGCTTCTTCTCAGAGAGAGAAGAATCCAGATTTGATTCAGTCGTAACTAATACAACTAGGTTTCATTAGGACCTGATGAAGCATGAGGTCCTGGTATCGATTCCCGGGTCGGGCAAATTGTTATTGGGTTTTTCTATCGGTAATTTCTCAGTGGCAGCCACGGAGTCTTGATTTGAGCCCGGTTGATGACAATAGGCTCGCCCCCTATTACATGGGACTTAAACATAACTGGCAAAATGTGGGTGTACTATTAGGTACACCTCTGCCTAACCCTTCGGCTATTACAGGCGTGAAGTTATGTTATGCTGATGTTTTACTGTAAAAAACATGAAATTTAACAAAAAAAGTTCTGGTTCATGTGAAGATGGAATGACAACAAACAGACAAAGCTTTTAAAACACGGACCATTAATGGCTACCACCTATACCATTGATGGCCTTGGTGTTCATCACGAAGCTGACTTTTGGGCCAAACGTTTTTGTATTATTTAAATGGCTAAGAATATGGGAGGCCTTAGCCCAGCTATGGAGGAACGAGTACGTTGGCAGAAGTTAGAGGAGACAAGCTAAACAAGGCTCAAGGTGGAAGGGACTCCGACGCTAAAACGATTACCACATATTCAGTACATCATTCTGAACGGGGAGGGGGTACCTTATATGAAAAGAAATAAAAATGCGAAAGTGACCCCTTAGTGTGGGAAAAGAAGGCACAAAATCGACCCGAGTGGAGACGTCGTGTGCATCGGCAGGTATTGAAGATAGAAGAAGGTCGCAGCTAGACCTAAAGCGTGATGACCTTAAAGCTAGGCCAGCTATACCCTACAATGTCGTCAATGGGTTCTTGGCCGCTTTGTGCTCGGAGCTTTTCATGCTAGCCACTTGACAGAGCAGGACACCAAAGCTCTCGACAATCACCCTGGAAAGCCATCGAATGCAGTCGCTGTGGCGAAATCGGTTAAATGGCATCATCATCATATTCTAAAGCGATTTTATTACTGTATGGTCTAAACGATTTCCCCACAAGACCATGGTATATTCACGCACCGTAACCACCATCGCTGGCTCGCTCAAGTGAAAACTATTTGAATGCAATACCTTGCTACATCTTCTATTGTAGGTGGTCGTACTCTGTAAAAGTTGCTACATGTGATTTTCTAATGTCGGGATTGTTTTATCCGACTGTGAATAGAGGTAATGGTTCATGTAATTTGCTTTTTAAGTACCTACCATGGTAGTAAGCTGATCCTAAGTTAAAACCAACTACTATTGTAATACACACATACCATTACACCTGTTTTTTTCCGAAGAGTGGTGGTAACCCCGACTTACGAGCAGTAAGTCGTGACCCAGGCAGGCGCATTACTGTGTCATTTATTTCATAACTTCTGCTCTCAAAACGGTGAAAGAAAATATCGTGAGGAAACCGGCATGTCCTAGAACCGAAAATTCGAAGACATGTGACATCTACCAACCCGCACTGGGCCCGCGTGGTTGATTATATTATAGCCCATTCCCTCTCATAGAGAGGAGGCCTGCGTCCCAGCAGTGGGAACATTACAGGCTGATTGTGCTAAGGCAGAGGCGTACGTTTAGTTCTCCAACATTTTGCCAGATGCGAGGCTATTATCATCAATCGGCCACAAAGCCAAACTCCGCGTTGCTACCGAGAAATTCCTGATGAAAAACCCAATAAAACTTTGCCCGACCAGGGAATCGAATCGACCAGGACCTCATGGTCACTTGCCCAGCAGCAGCGTCATGTGATCACTAGACCAACGAGGCTCATTTCGCTGAAAACTAACCCAAGGAAGCCCAACCCACAGCTGAGGAAAGGCAAGACAGCCTACAACAATACACATTTTCCTAACCATTTCCATAAACTGTAAATCAAGTTTTATTCAAGAACAACACACAAAGGAAAAAATCAACAATCATAAGATTTTCACACCAATGTGAATTATTACAAAATATTGCCATCATGAGTACATTACGTCATACGTAATTTCATTGTGTTCGCTAGTATTGTGCGAGTTTATGGTACTAGTTTATGCCTGCCGCTTCGCCCGCTTGTAGTTATGTTACTGTCCTGCGGGATCCTACTAATGGGATAAAAAGTATCCTTTGTGTTAATCCGGGTTATAAACTATCTGTGTGCCAAATTTCATCCAAATCCGTTCAGTAGTTTTTGCGCGAACGAGTAACAAACATCCATCCTCACCAACTTTAGCATTCATAATAGGACTGCTGTGTGGTGTGGCCCGCCACTTTGTTCGCGTGAAAATTTTGATGTGCATGTGTGAGAAAAAACAACAATAGCCTATGGCTTTAATAGCCTTCTGCAGGATATAATCTATCTCCTTGCCAAAGGGGTTTGGGTAAAGTTGGCATCCGATCAGCCCTTTAGCCGTCAAAACGTAACAAACAAACAAATAAACGGAGTTACTTTTGCATTTATACATTTTACTAGCTGACCCGGCAAACGTTGTTTTGCCATATAGAAATTTAAAAAATGTGTAAAAATTAAAGAAAAATGTTAAGGGTGGACAACCCTCATCACTAAGGGGTATGAAAAATAGATGTTGGCCGATTCTCAGATCTACTCAATATGCTCACAAAATTTCATGAGAAATCGGTCAAGCCCTTTCGGAGGAGTACGGGAACGAACATTGTGACACGAGAATTTTATATATAAGATAATATTAGTATGGATAAGTAAAATAAGATGTAGTACAAACATACATCTATACATATACATAATTATGTATAGTTGTTGGTGCCATGTAGTGACATGAACAGTGTATTATTATATTATTACATAGTTGTCACTATGTTTATGACTTAAATGGTATTAAATTACATACATACATCATATTAATATTTAATATGTTACCTAACTATGCTACGCTTGTTAATGCGTAATAAAGAACTATTGGAGTACCAGGGGTTTCAATATTATCTTTATGGGTGTATAAATTCAGCCACGGAGTCTATATTTGTGCCTATTAAATGGCAATAGGCTCGCCCCCTATTACATAGGACTTAAACATAACTGGCGAAATGTGGGTGTACTTGTTAGGTACACCTGTGCCTAACCCTACGGGTATTGGCGTGATAATGTTATGTTATGATAATGTTTATAAATAAAGAGGTAAAGTATGTAAGCCGAAAAGCTTATATCGATCCGTCGTATTTTGAGCTCCCGATATTTCGACCGACAATGTTGCAAGCGCCATAATCGCGGGTTGACTGGAGAATGCGGGTGGATGGAAAATAATGTGTATATTGGATTGTGTGTTGTTGAATTGTTGTGTTGTGTGTATTGTATTGTCGGGAGCTTAAAATAATAAATAATCACGGAAGATATCCCGTAAGTGACAGTATAAGTTTAGTTGTAAACCGTGAAAACTTAAAACAACAAAACGAATCACTTTGAAAGCGATTGTCTCTTGTTTTCTTCTTGACGATTTCAGCAATTGATATTACGACTGTCGGTAGCTTGTGTAAATTCATTTTTGACTGATTGTTTGTATGTATTCCAATACTTAAGTTTTTTTTTTTAATTATCCTCGTATGTTATCGCTTATGCAAGTTTGTCTAATCCGCCAGTTCAAAAACTTACTTGACCTGGATTAAAAATGCCATAGATTCTCATAGTACCCCTTCACGAGCTCCAGAATGTAAGGTCCCGGAGGCATTTACGGAACCTCAGCCGGTCACAATTAGACCCCTCAAGGCTTTAGGTCGAGAGAAAGCTTTCTGAGCTATATTCTGATGAAAACGATAACACGATTTATAATAGCATTGTTTTAATTGGTCAGAGTAGTAAGGTGAAATGGCGGGCTGCGTATTTTTACTTTACTAGCTATTATGCGCGTACTGTAGCCCACTGGCCACGGCATAAATATTCTTAATTAAATACTTAATTCATTCTATAGTGTTAGTAATAGGTCTCTCTTTAGAAAAAAATGGCTTAAATGTCATTATGTGAAATTGACGTTATGCAAAAGTGACATTATGCGAAAGTGACCAAATTTTTCACGATGACATTTTGCGAGAGTGACGTTCTGGGTCAAGTCGCTCAAGTCGTAAGTTTGGACCCAAGCAGGTGCACTACTTTGTATAACTTATTTTTTCCCCCACTATTACATTGGACGTTAACATAACTAGCGAAATGTGGGTGTACTATATTAGGTATACTTCTGCCTAACCCACTGCTCTCAAAACGGTAAAGGAAAACATCATTTTCTAGAACCAAAAATTCGAAGATTGCTACCAAACTGCACTGAACCTACCTATACCTCGAACGTAACATTTTTTGCAAGCTCATATAATTTTCCTTGTTAAAACCTTTACCCATAGTAAACACCAACTCCTAATAAGTAACATCATCATTCTCTTGCCCTTATCCCAATTCATTTGGGGTCGGCGCAGCATGTCTTCTTATTCCATACTTCTCTATTACTCGTCATCTCATCAGGCACCTCCTTTCTTGCCATATCATCCTTTACACAGGCTCATAATCCTAACTTTAATATTATAAATGCAAAAGTAAGTTTGTTTGTTACCTTTTCACGCCTAAACCACTGAACCGATCATCCCGAAATTTTGCATATATGTTGTCAGGTGTACTACAGTAATGGACATAGAGCAACTTTCATCCGGAAAAAAAGTACTGTTCCCAAAGAAAACCATAACAACGTTCTTATGATAATAGATGGCGCCACGTGTCGTTTCGAATCATCATTGAATTATGTTATTACAAGCAGAGTACAACCCGAATTGATTGTTAAATTCTAAATTAACGCGACTAAAAGCTAGTAATAAATAGTAAGCGAATGAGTACTGCAATTAGTGGTAACATTAATTTCTTCCAAAATAAAAAGTTGTTCGGGTAGGTAATCTCAGTATTCTTAATACTCCTTACTACTGTTATTTCACAGTTTATTTAATGTTTGCCATTATATTGGCTGGTCTGAGATTTTAATAATTCCCCTTTAGAAACATTCATCAGTATTCACCCTTATCCCAATTCATTTGGGGTCGGCGCAGCATGTCTTCTTCTTCCATACTTCTCTATTACTCGTCATCTCATCAGTCACCTCCTTTCTTGCCATATCATCCTTTACACAGTCCATCCATCGTTCCTTTGGTCTTTCTCTACTCTCATACCCATCCATATTCATACTCAGAACTCTTATTTAGTAACATGCACAATTATTCTAGTTGAGTACTAATTGGATACAAAGCGTTCAAACAGAAAATAAAACTTAAATTAAACATTCACACACATCGCTTACATAACTAAAATCTAAAACAAAAAAACAGAACCAGTTATTAAAAAAAGTCCTAAAAACCGTTACAAAGTCATAAATTGATAAAAATAATCATGACGGCAGGTTGCGCGCGCGGGGCTGCGCGGTTGAGCGCACGCGCACGCTACGTCACTTCCGGTCGCCCCCCTCCCGGCTTCCGGCCGCCATAATGAGCCGTCATCGAGAGGTAGGGTCGCCATATTGCATACTGACTAACTAAAGTTTTTACGCGATTACTGACCTAAGGTACCGCTTGATTCAGTATCAAAACGATTTAATTTGTACTGCCTTTACATATGTAAGTTTATTGGTGATGGCTCAGCTCTCGTGGCTAAATAATAACAGCCGCTCGGGTCGATCTTTAGGTTAAGCCGTGCTTGCCTAGGTTGGTCTGTGGATGGGTGACCGCCCATTACATACCGAGTTTCCTCCGTGCCTCGGAAAAGCACGTTGAGCTTTTGGTCCCGGCTGTCATTTGTAGATCTTTGACAGTCGTTAGGCAGTCAGTGGCCCAAAAAGTCTGACAACCAGTCTTACCAAGGGGTATCGTATTACCCAGTACTAACTGGGTTGTGGAGGTCAGATAGGCAGTCGCTCCATGTAAAATACTGGTATTCAGCTGCATCCGGTTAGACTGGAAGCCGACCCCAATATAGTTGGGAAAAGGCTATTCAGATGATGATTGGTGATGGCTCAGTTGTTAAGGCTTTCGCTTCTCATGCACAAGGTGTTGAGTTCGAAGTACGAAAACATCGTAAGGAAAAAGGAAAAAAAAAATATCCCGTTTCTAGTGTTAATAATAATGTTGATGATGCATAGACACAACCTTGTAGCCAGGATTATCCATCAGCAACTTGCTCTAAAATACAACCTTGTGGAATCGGAAGTACCGTACTATAAGTATGTGCCCGACCCAGTTCTCGAAAATGGCGGTATCACATTGTACTGGGATCGATCCATCGTAACTGACAGGACTATTGTAGCCAATAAGCCTGATATAGTGGTGGTGGATCGATCAGAGCGGCGTGCAATGATTGTTGACATAACGGTCCCGCATGATGGGAACCTCGTGAAAGCCGAGAAAGATAAGCAAATCAAATATCTTGACTTGGCTCACGAGGTTGTCGACATGTGGGATGTGGACTCAGCGATCATTGTGCCGATAGTTGTATCAGCCCATGGCTTAATTGCCAAGAGCCTCGACCAATACCTGAGGAGGCTCTCGTTAGGCAGCTGGATCAAGGGTTTGATTCAGAAAGCGGTACTCCTGGACACGGCTCGTATTGTCAGGAGGTTCCTCTCTCTGGAGCCCTGACCGCCGGTAGCTTGGACCCTGTTCCCGATACCGGTGGGCTACAATTTTTTTTTTATATTTTTAAATGTTTTTATACCGTTTTAGTTTAAGAAATATTTAAAAATGTATAAGATTTGTGTAAAGATAAATAAAGGAAATAATGTTAGAGACCATGGTAGTTTAAAATCTTATATCGTAAGGAATTTTAAGAATATTAAGTTACTGCACAGCCGCTACCGGCGTACGTGTATGACCAGATGTATGAACGTGGACGAGTCGAAAGGAGTATGTAACGATCGTAGCAGGCGACATCCCGTATACCGTTTCTGCCTACTCCCTTGGGAAAAAGGCGTAAGTTTATGTATGTACTACATTAAATACAGCCTTATTGTAAGCTGGCAGTAGCTACCAGTCGTGTCTTCGTTTATAATACTTTATTAACCTGATTCCTGGCACAGTTCCAGGGTTTACTTTGGTTAGAGGAAGTCATTACCAACTGCACGACAAGTTCCCAGTACAGTAGTAATGAACGATAGGAACAGAATGTCCAGTAGATAAATGAATGTAGCACGAACATCTAGCAAAAATAATTATAGTAGTTACTGCTTGTCGCCACACAGAAGTTTTCCCTGGAAATGGTACAACTATTCTATTTGGAGGTTCAAAAGTATCTTGACTATTCCACTAATCCTACTAATATTATAAATACGAAAGTTTTATCTTCACAAACTTTACAAACAACAAACATCCATCATGTTTGTTACCCTTGATAAAAGTTTGTGAAGATAAAACTTTCTGCGTGAAAGGGTAACAAACATCCATTCATCCGGATGGATGGATGTTTGTTACTCTTTCACGCAAAAACTACTAACTAAATTTAGATGAAATTTGGTACACCGGTAGTTTATAACCTGGATTAACACCTAGGATACTTTTTATCTCGGTGGTACGACCCCGTGGGACAATTACCGAACTCCACGCGGGTAAAAACTTTAAGCACATAATGTAAAAAAAACACTGTACAAAGGCGAACTTAATGCCTTGGGCATTTTCTACCAGTCAAAACATCCCCTAAAAAATAAAAACAAGAGAAAAAGTGTGACATATTACTCTTAAATATATCATGAGTATCTTATAATAAGAAGCTTCTCATTAAATCTAGACTTCACCAGAATCGAACCTGACAACCCTACGCAGAACTGAATTTGCATGACAATGAATTCTATCGACATAAACTCTAACACAATTCAATGTAAAACTAATCATGACGCCAACTCGATAACTTTCAAAATCCCTTGGCGATTACAGGCTATGTTCGCAAATAAGTTACGGAGAAGAAATTCTAAGGACTTAATTCTGACAATGAATAGATCTTTGTGAACATTCTATGAAATTTGTAGATTGATGAGCCTCGTTTTAAACCCACTACAAGTTACGTTTTATCTATTTCTATACTAATATTATAAAGAGGTAAAATTTGTTTGTGAGTTTTCAGTAAGGACTGGTCGACTCTTAGCTGCCATGGTTTATTTTTGAACTGTTTATTTGATTATATCTTTTTGCTCTGGACGCTCTTAACTTGCACTTCTTTATACATCGTTCTCACATAAATGAAACCTTCTTTATACATCGTTCTCACCACATGAAAGATGTAACCAAGATTTTGTAACAATATTTTGATTGAAGAGAGTGTCCATGGAGTTTCTTGCCCATTCGTCTCCATAGAGATCTACGCCTTGGAATGGGCGACAACAGTACTTTCACAAGTTATTATGCCTTGTGTCTATAGCTTCGCTTTCTTTCTTTTTCTGACATTCAAAAGTGCCTATAATGGTCTAATTGAAATAAATGCTTTGAGTTTGAGTCTGAGTTTGTATACAGGGGGTAATCTCCGGAACTAACGACGAGATTCTAAAAAAAATCACTGATAGAATGATACATTATTTGTGGGTGCTCATCATCTGCCTAGCCTTTTCCCAACTATATTGGGGTCGGCTTCCAGTCTAACCGGATGCAGCTGAATACCAGTATTTTACGTGGAGCGACTGCCTATCTGACCTTCACAACCCAGTTAGCACTGGGTTATACGATACCCCTTGGTAAGACTGGTTGTCAGACTTTTTGGGCCACTGACTACCTAACGACTGTCAAAGATCTACAAATGTCACCCGGGACCAACGGCTTAACGTGCTTTCCGAGGCACGGAGGAAACTCAGTATGTAATGGGTGGTCACCCATCCTCAGACCAACCTAGGCAAGCACGGCTTAACCTAAAGATCGATCCGAGCGGCTGTTATTATTTAGCCACGAGCTCTATAGGCTATAAATTATATTTATATCATGCATATTAGCCGAACTATCACATTTTTTGCAAACGAAGTCGGTGAAGTGCTGTTTACTGAATAAAGAAAGAAAAGTTTTAGTTATGAGGAAGGTTATTACGTTATGACGACGACGTCTTGTGGCTTGTTTTTTATATTTCTTTTTAGTGTTCCTGCATCTTACTAATATAGTTTTTTAAGTAAGATGTAATACTAACACCGTATGGGCCTTGATGCCTGACAATAAAAAAAAAAATATAAATATAGGCAACAACCAAGTGGTGCCATATCGACTTTCTCGCATCTAGCAGATTCTCGTTCACCAGACCATTGGTCCACCTCGCAGTTATTTATTTTATTATTTATTTATTATGACCCTGATGTGTCCCACTGAAGGGCAAAGACATCCTTTTCCTCTTGACATTAAATTTGTCTCTGGCTTTGGCTATTTGGGCCCAATCCTTTTGAGTTTTTTTGAGTCCAGCTCGTCCCGCCATCTCCTTCTGAGCCTACCGCGTCGCCGGGTTCTGTTATTCGGAACCGAATCTGTTGCCACTTTTGCCCAATTTTGCTGCGACATGCGGGAGATGTGACCGGCTCAGTTTTATTTTTAAAATGGCGGCTGTGTTGCAAACGTCTGCAATTTTAGTCTTACCTATTATTTTTTACCTCACAGTTATGAAGAAAATATTGTTAAATTAACTCTTTCCAATTAATATTAGAGTTCTTGACAACATTCCTATATACAGATTTCAAAGGATGATTTCCACGGTTGATTTACCCAATCAACTTCATGAATCTCCCATGAGAAACGATCACACAAAAACCAGGAACCATACATTTTAAAATACCAAAATATTTCTTACTATTGAACCCATTGCGTGTCAGCTTAATGGCATTCAGTTCCGTTGAAACTACCCGGCGTTTCTAACAGGAACGAATTGTTAAATATTTCACTATTATTTTGGATATGTCGGCGTGACATATCGATTTTATATACGACTTGTTTTTGACCACGGTTTCGGCCGTTTGGTGTTTCGGGACTTAAAAAAAAAAAGATCGTATGAAGGAGATCCTAGAACAGTGGTCACGACTTACGACTTGTAGGTTCTGGGTTCGGATACAGGCAGGTGCATTACTAAATATCACAAATTTATTTCATCACCACTGCTCACAAAATGGTGAAGGAAAACATCGTGAGAAAAGCAGCATGTCCTAGAACCAAAAATTCGAACTCATGCAATGGGCCCGCGTGGTGGATTACAGCCCACTCCCTCTGATAAAGAGGAGGCCTGTGTCCCAGCAGTGTGAATATTATTGGCTGATTACGTTATGTAATGTTATTCTTTGTCCTAACCCTGGTAAGGAAGCGACGGTTTACCACTGAGATGACCTGGACAAACTAACAGACAAACCGACTCACTTTTATATATAATATTATTAGATAAGATGGTGCATTGCATGGTGTAGCATTTAATTAGCGAAATTATTCGGTTTCGTAATGGCGCCAATAGGGCATGGAGGATTGGTTATTCTTGTGGTGTCTGCATGGGAAATCACATCATTATGACGTTGTAAGTCGTCGTCACATCATCCACAGCTGGATCTTAATGCACTTCAATACACGAACAACAGAAGCCAGCAACGTGGTAGGCCCCGAAGGAGATGGCGTAACGAGCTGGACTCTTACCAAAAGGATTGGGCCCAAATAGCCAAAGACAGAGAAAAATGGAAAGAGGGAAGCGAGGCCTTCGCTCTGCTGCGGAACACATCAGGCTCATAATCCTAACTTTAATATTATAAATGCAAAAGTAAGTTTGTTTGTTACCTTTTCACGCCCAAACCACCAAACCGATCATCCGTAAACTTTGCATATACGTTGTCAGTTGTAGAGAAATGGACATAAGGTGCCTTTTATCCCGAAAAATAGCACTGTTCCCACGGAAAACCACAACTTATAATAATAGATGGCGCCACGTGTCTTTCGAATCATGATTGAATTATGTTATTACAAACAGAGTACAACCCGAATTGATTGTTAAATTCTAAATTAACGCGAGTGAAGCCGCGGGCAAAAGCTAGTAATAAATAATACGCGAATGAGTACTGCAATTAGTGGTAACAGGAATTTCTTCCAAAATAAAAGTTATTCGGTTAGATAATAGTTCTTTCACAGTTTATTTAATGTTTGCCAATATATTGGCTGGTCTGAGATTTTAATAATTCCCCTTTAGAAACATTCATCAATCTTAGAAGATTGATGATGATTGATGTGTGTGACCTCAAATAAATTGGGATAAGGGTAGGCCCTTATCCCAATTTATTTGAGGTTGGCGCAACATGTCTTCATCTTCCATACTTCTCTATTACTCATCATTTCATCAGAAACCTCCTTTCTTGCCAAATCATCCTTTACACAGTCCATCCATCATTTATTTGGTCTTCCTCTACTCTAATACCCAGCCATATTCATACTCAAAGCTTTCCACACGACATTTGCGCCGTAGAAACATTGTAGAAAATATTTATTTATACATACTTCAGGTTACAACTTAATAGCTAGCAATAAGTTAACTGCGAAAGCCCTTCTCCCAAGACGATAAAGTGAAGCCTATTGAAAAAAATCGTAATTAAAACCCTAACGCAAACAGATAAACCCAATGCGATTCGTAACAGGCAATAACACTCACCGATTTGCCGAAGTATATTCTGAAAAACTTTTGTATGTCTGTAAGTCTTTGAGAAAAATACCTTTTGCGAATCGGCCATTTTAAGAACTAGTCCTTTTACGAATTAGCCATTTTAAAAATCAGGCATTTGTAGAATGCTAGGCATTTAAGAATAAGGCATTGTTCGACTAAGCCAAACTTAGAATCATGAATATTATAAAGACATATTTCTAACTTAGAAGTTATTTTAGTGACGATGATCGAAACATTTCAAAAATTCAGTAAGGCGTGTCTGGAAATCCCAGAACCGATTTTCTCATCATTAATTCCGTCGATAAACCTTATTTCTTGCAATTCCTAACTTCCCACATTACGTCATGAGTCGGTAGGTACAGTCAATATAACAATTCGGAATGCAGACATAACTAAACATTTTCCTATATTGTTTGACGACAGAAATAAGCAAGGTCGTAGTTCTTCTATAGACGATTTCAACATGGATGTTTATCAATGGTCTTGTAATAAAATTTAAAAGAGTCTCCAAGGAGTTTCTTGAACATTCTTCTCCATAGAGATCTACGCTTGGTAATCGGCCATTACAGTCTTTTCACAGTTATCATACCTTGTGGCTGGATTGTGCATTCATTTTTTTGTTTTTGTCTTTTTGAAATATCTAAATACTTTCGGTTTAAGTTTCGTCTATCTGTGCCTTTTCCCTAATTTAAATATTAAACATATATGTTGGGTCTGTTTTCAACTTCACCGGATTCTGTTAAGTAGCAGTATTTAACATAAACATTTTTACATTTTTGTTTTTAAATTTGATTACGGACTTTTTACATTGTATATTGTTATTTGACGAAAAATGATTGTAATTTTATTTTGTGTACTACTTAGTTATAATATTATTATGTGGTGTGTATTTGTCTTTGATTATTTGATCTAAAACTAACATTATTTTTAAGACTAACTAAGTTACTAACTAAATTATGGATCGTTGTGTCTGATGCAAATAAATAAATAAAAATAAATAAAGCGACTGCCTATCTGACCTCCACAGATGACTTCCGACTACCTTCACGATTGCCAAAGATCAACTAATGACAGCCGAGAACTGCTTAACTTGCTTCCGAGGTACAGAAGTGGTTTCGGTTATTCCCATATATTTTGTCGACCGTACATATTAAAGTTCTGCGACCAATTATCAGTTTAACTGCTCGGAGTAGCAAACTATAGACTTCGTGTCTAGATCGTAATATAACAAGGAGTCGTGAGTACCTAGGTCACCTAGGTAACTAGTGAGCGGCTGTGGTATGATGTATCTGCTTTACTTTCAGTTTTTAAAGTACAGAGATTAGTGATGATATATGGGACTTTTATGTTTTTTTGACAGACCTGCAGGCATATACGACATAAAAATGAAAAGAATACGTTTCAGGAATAAGTTTTGCCAAATAATCGTTTTCTTGTGTTTTAGAGCAACTTTAAACAGTAATCTTGAAAAAGAGTGCTACTCCCTAGACTTGGGATACCTACATAATTACATAGATAGTGGTACATAAATCTATTACAAGAAATCATAACAAACCAGTAACTGAAGAGTTCACGAGAGAGTCACGATTATTCACGATTGAAACACATTTCAATATAATTAAAATAGTTAGTTAGTAAAAATAGGTTATCAAGTTGCTCAGATTTGAAAAATAAACCTAATAAAATGTTATAATTTAAAAACTCTAAAGAGTGACGGCATTTTATTTCTTGTATTCTTCTCAGCAGACCCTTTCATTTGATACCCATAATCATGGGTGTGCATAAAAAATAACTAGTCCGCCATCTTTGACAGTCCGCCATGTTGAATTTAGAATGACGTCACTTAGCTAACCATGCATGGTCATTCAAACTAAACATCCATAAAAATTTTCAGCCCAATTGGAAACCGGAAAGTGAGTCAAATTTAACTTCTAACATTTTTTTACATAGTTACGGATGAAGTTAATAAAAGCGTGTTAAAATACAAAGCTAAAACGTGACGGAATATTAAATAATTTTTCGACCATTCTCGTAATCCAGCTATTACAGCATAGAGTGAATCACATAACAAAAGACCTTGACGTAAAAAGTGCGTGCGTGAACAGCAAAAAATCGCAAAATGTCTAACTTTAAACTATTTTTAACTCGATTCTAACGCTCTAGGCTCTCAAGGGTAATCAAAAAATGGTGGTTGATGTACTGAAACTAATACAGTTACTAAATGGAGGTAGGAAGAGCTAGGCGTGAAATTGTGGTTACCGATTAAAAACATAAAAGCATCTATGAGCTAATAATTTAATCATTTAGTTTCTGATAGCGAAATTGGGTCTTAAACAATCAATACTCTATCAGTCTACAGATATCATCATCTGCCTTTTCCCAACTATGTTGGTGTCGGCATCCAGTCTAACCGGATGCAGCTGAATCCCAATATTTTACATGGAATGACTGTAATATCTAAACTCCACAACCCTCTTAGTACAGGGTAATACGATATTCCTTGACCGGTTGTCAGACTTTTGGACCACTGACTACATGTACCGACTGTCAAAGATCTACAAATGACAGCCGGGTCCAACGGCTTAACGTGCTTTCCGAGGCATGGAGGAAACTCAGTATGTAATAGGGGGTCACCCATCCACGGCGCAAGCGCGGCATAACCTCGTTATCAGTCTAGAGATAACGAGGGTTTTTTTCTATTAATTATTCATAATAATGAAAACTTAAAACATGGTTTAATTAATTATTAACTCAAAAGAATTTTTAAAACGATATTGGGGGTCATATTTTCTTTAACTATTAGTTGCTGAAAAAAAGGAAATGACAAGGACGTGTCTACAGTAGACCTTGATTTTATGAAAAAAAAAGATAGCTCTAAGAGGCATAAGTCATGATGGGAAATACAAAACGTCGATTTCGTCATAATTTGTATGGAGAAATCGCAGCTCCTCTCCCCTCATAATAATTACTTGCCATTGCTAGAACGGTAGTCTTCTAGTGTAGACATAGTTTATTACCTTCATTAAATACAACCATACACCAATATACCGGAGAGCAGCGGTGGCCCAGTGGTGGAGACCCCGACTTAAGAGCAGTAAGTCGTGGGTTCGAACCCAGCCAGGCGCATTACTTTGTGTAAGTTATTTCATCACCACTGCTCTCAAAACGGTGAAGGAAAACATCGTGAGGAAACCGGCATGTCCTAGAACCAAAAATTCGAAGACCATGATTGTACAAACATACGTAAATTCGAGCAGTTTTCCCATAGACATAAACGACAGAACGTCATCTGCTACGATTCTTCCATACTCCTTCAATGTTCAAACATCTGGTCATGCACGTACGGTTGTGATTACTACGGATCTGACCTTTGTGAAGAACGTCACTAATAAGGTCAATGTATATCCTTCTAGGATCTATCTATCCTTCTAGGTGGAGTAAAGCTGTGATCGAGTGGAGTCCAAGGACTAAAGAGAAGTGTTGGTCGTCTGGTGGCGAGATGGGCAGACGACATCGTTGCCATAACGGGAATATCCTAGATGGGACTGGCCCAAGAGTGTGGAGCTTGGCACAAGCAAAGAAAGGCCTATACCCAGCAGTGGGTGACGTCGGGCTGTGGATGATGGATGATGATGTCCTTCTATGGCGTCTCCTCTCGCAGCTGTCCACCGAATGAATGAAAACCAGCAGAAAAACTTATAGTTCTGCTACATTAATATAACTGCTAAGTGGCGTTCCAGTGAGAGGATAAACGAATAAACAAATGACTGCATCGTTGAAAAAGGAGGTTCGAAGGTCATTTATAATGCTGGACATAGGCCAAATTCAAATACAATATTCCATTGGCCTCTTCTAAAGGAGGATGTAGTCAAGGTGTCTGTTAATTGAATTCAATTGAAACGTTGTACCGTGCTGTACCTTCGTGAGAAAAAAGTTATGGACACAAATTATTAATGTGTCGTATCGTTATTACTGTTGTTCATGTTCACACTTTTATTTTCTCATGAACTTATTACAGACTTCAATGGTGTGTTGCATTTCTTGTTAAGCTTAATTATGTATATCTATCGATCGATGCTAATATGTGTAGCTTTGCATCATCAGCCTATGAGCGGCCACAGCTGGGCGGGAGTGAGTCCTGATCCTCCACGCGGGTCCAGTGCCGTGGAACGTGTGAGATGATTAAAATTATCGTGAAATTAGTCAAAAATAATAACACGTCGAAATGTGTGACCCCTGCCCCCGCGCGTCGCCTTTTCCGTCGGGTATTCCTTACAGTTCGTCCAATTTTGGTGCTTGATAAAAACTTTCGGCTTCGGCCAAAACTTCCGCCCGAAACTTTGGGCGAATGTAGTTTTTTTGGCCGAAGGTGGCCGATGGTGGCCGAAGGTGGCCGAAGCTGGCCGAAGGTGGCCGAAGTCGAAGAGTCGGTGTTTTCGAATTTTTGTTACTGGGACATCACCACAAGACCATAAAGACTCATCATGATTTTTTTCACAGTTTTGAGTGCACTTGTGATGAAATAATTTATACAAAATGCCTGGGACCCTCATTAATCGGGGTAGAGCCCACAGAGCTACCAGTGCTCAAAGTCATAATACCTTCACATAATCTACTCATGTAGAACAAGCATACATAAACATATATGTTGATATTTTCCCTACGCCACGGCTAACGGGCCTCATCCTCAATTAGCAGCCTTTACAGGAGTAACTTAACAAGAACTTGAGTTTATTCCATGAATTACTGTATTAACGCTGGAGATACTTACCTTAGTTCCGCCTCTCGAGATAGCGGATCAGATTCCGGTGTGGGAACCAGATTATTCATCGCCATATGGTTAACTTAAATGTCGGAACGAAAATGTCGTGAAGAAAGTTTTGATTATGAATGTGAATTGCTATTAGAGCAGGAGAAAAAAGATACTACGTATGGAATGTGCGAAAGATCATATGGGTAAAAAAGGAATTAATTTTCTGAAAACTAATATTTATTTTATTTATACATCAAATACCAATTTAAACACATAATCATCATTCATCATCATTTCAGCCGAAAGAAGTCCACTGCTGGACATAGGCCTCCCCCCAAAGGGGGGGTTTAGCCATAATCGCCACGTTTGGTAGCCAGATTGGCGATCACAGTGTGGTTGTTACAAAAACACAGAGAACGCTGCTGCCCATTCTGTGGTAAGTCCCTTAGTCGCCTCTTACGACACCCACGGGAAGATATGGGATGGTGCTATTCTTTACGTCCGACACCATACAGTACAAAACTAACACATAATTACTTAAAATTAAAACATTAAATTTTTACATGTATTTATAAGGGCATAATTTTTGTTTTTGTTTTTTTTTGCCTTAACTTTCCCACTCCTGGGCAAAGGCCGCATTCCTTTCACTTTTTTCGCTTGTTGTATTAATACGTTTTATTGTTATTATATCAATTGTTCATCTGGTAAGCAGGTGCACCAGGTTACTCTGGCTGCCGACCCTGACATATTTGAGTAAAGGCTAAGTAAATAACATTACCTACTGATTTGCATTAATTTTTAGAAGGACGTATTTTTTTCTAAGGACAGTGCCAAAACCATTGCACAAAGGGGGCTCTAGAACTTTCCAGGGGTGGTCTTATTGCTCCCATATAGGCTGATTTTTTAAACGTTGGCCATACTTTAGGGACGTGAAGTACTCATGAAAATGAACAACTTTTACTATAGGACCGTGAAATAGCCAAAAAAATATCAGGTGCTGCCCACATTTTTTCGAGTTACGCGACCAACATGGATCAGCTGATATTTTTTTACGCGATTTCATGGTTGTTCCCATAGTTAAAGTTGATCATTTGTATGAGTACGCACGGCAGCCAATCAATCTTTACAAAACCAGTTTGTGCGAATCTGTCATTGTATAGGAAATATAAATAAAGCGAGGCCAAGTTATACTGGAAATGTACAGCTTCATGTGCCGCCGTGTGTACTACTATACGCCCTTAAAGTATCGCTAACGTTTAAAAAATCACACAGTATGCTCTGAGAACGGCTACTAAATTGGTAATTCCGTATCTAACACACCTCTTCCTCCAATAAATGAACAGGAAATTATTGCTTATACATCACAGCTTCAACAGATTTCCCTCAACAAATTATACCTTAATGTAATTTTAAAGACACCCATTGACCAACTATCGCTTAGAAAGCGCCTTCTAGAGAAAAGCCGCGGTTTCGCACAAAAACAACACATTGAAATGAAATCTGTACAAAAGCCTCGGAGCAAAAGCATTATTATACCCACAGTATCTCTTCAGGTGAAATCTCGAAGTATTTTCGCCGCCTTTAACCATTTTCTTGAACAATACGTATATACAAGCTTATTTCAGTACCGCTTAAACTCAAACACAAAGCTTTTATTTTAATTAGACCGTTACAGGCACTTTTGAAAGTCAAAAATAAAAAGATGAAACTACAGTCCCAGTCACAAGGCATAATAACTTGTGAAAGTACTGTAGTTGCCTATTCCATAGCATAGATCTCTACGGATCTCATAGTTTGGTATAACCACAAAGCTTGGAGTTGACTTCGCGGCCGGTAATAGAAGCGGCATTATCGACAGTTTCCATACAAACTAAGCATGTCACCGTATATTTGTACTTAGAAACAAAAGACGTACCGAAACTTGACAGCTTTGAATGGTAGTTCATTATGCGGGGTCGATTTCCGCCACACGACGAAAATCGACCGTTTAAATGGCAATTCGGCTAGGTCGCAAGTGACTTAAGTCGCAAGCCCCAAAGTAGAGTAGCATCCGACTTTGGTTGCGCGGTAACCGGCCGCGCGGCTGGTGACTAAAATCGACCGTGTAAGTGGTCCGTTGTAGGCGATCGCCCGCCGCATGGGGTGTCTTTTGCGCTCGTCATTTTCAAATAAAAGAGCTAGTCGCTTGCGATTCAGTCAACTATGTAAAGGGGCTAGAGATGCGGCTTGGTGAAAGGAATAAATCGACCAGTGTAAATCCCCAATTACAAAAGTTGCGCACTCAAAAAGCGCTACGAATTTAATTAGTACTTTCTAGACAAACGGACTTTTTCTAATAAAAACAACTCCTTGAAAAATACTCCTTGCTCTATGGACCTAACAGATACCCAAAGTAGTAGCATAAGACATGTGTTATCTGCAACGGTACACCGAGCCCTTGAATAAAATGCAAAACAAATGTCATCAGTGACTCGTGGGCAGATTCGAACAATAATACAGCACTTAGCAATACTGTGGGTCTTTTTATACACCATAGAACTTAAAATATACGATCCTAAACCCAGATAGTGTAGACATTTACATTTTGCAAAGACTCCTGCCTATACTCTGTGTCAGAGGCAGTTTTGAACCGAGTAAAATGTATAAAGTTATTGCGAATTGAAGTTGACAGTTTACCAAATTGCTGGCTGTAATATAACTGGTATCTCAGCAGTAACAGTTAGTTATATTCGTCTAGTTTGGTTCTGAACCTGTTTCAGGATAGGGTCAGTAAGACTGATGATGCTGTACCTCCATGTATGTTGTCCTGGCCTCTTGAATAGTAATGCTAAGATACTTTATGGGTGACATAAAATATGATAGGGATGCTTCTAACGGGAGGATCTTCGGTGACGTTTATAAGCTGATCTAATGGTGATGATAACATATTTCCAGTTTCTAATGTTACTGATCAATCTGGCGCATCTTTAGAGTTTATGTCACTTGGTGAATTTACTTAGATGACAGAATTGACTACTTTAATTGGCCTCTTAGACCAAAAAGGGCTCTCTCCTCTAGTGAACATATTGATGAAGATTTCTCGTCGTCGGATATTTTAAGGTATTAAGTTTACTCACAGATTTTCTTGCCAATGGATACCGATGTCCCTAAATCGAATAGGGTTCGTCCACTTGCACTGGAAAAAGCTTCAGAATAGCTAATTAATTTAATTTTTTTACAATACAATATGGAAGACAAAAGCCCAGCTCTTCAGTGTCTGAAAAATTATTCAGAAGCCCCGAATTTTGACCACGCATATGGCAAGAGTCCGTCTGTTGGATTAGGGCACACTCCATCTTACAACAAGGAGGCTTGGTTAAATATGCTATAAAGGAAGGAATATTTGCTATTACAATACCTACAAGTATCTTATAATATGAAAATCAATACATACCACAATCGATAAAAGAGATTACGTTACAGGAAAAATCTAGAAAGGAAACTATCAAATATCATCCTATTGCAATAGAATCCTCATCCAATAGAATCCTTGTGCAACAAATCTTTACATTGTATATGTATATAATTTAAAATAACATAACGCCATAAGGCGTTGTGTATAAACAGGTTCCTAATTTAAGATTATGCCACTAATACATAATTTAATGCATAATTTAATAACGACGGGACCATTGAGCCTTCTTAAAATTTGCATAACGGTTGAAAGGAAAGACCTCCTGGCATAAGTGGAGAGTGCCTTACCAACAAGTAGAAAGAGACAGAATTACTGTTGTGAACAGCGCTCGAAAAGAATCCATTGAGTACCTATTTTCAGTAACGTCTGTAGCTGATGACAGCATTGATGGTACAGTGGTAAGGGCCACGATTTTCGAATTTGAAGTGGTGAGTTCGAACCCAAGGAGGCGCATTACTTATTGTAATTTATTTATTTACTGTTTAATCAGTGGTTATGAACAGCAGTGGTGATGAACATCGTTTAACGGAACGACGTTTTCCTTCACCGTTGAAAGAAAACGTCGTGCTGAAAGCAGCATGTCCAAGAACCAAAAATTCGAAGACCGAGATCTACCGACCCGCACTGGGCCCGCGTGGTGCATTACAGTCCATTCCCTCTCATAGAGTCCTCTCTTCACAGAGTTCCTGGTTAGTGTCCCAGCTGTGGGAATATTGTTACGCTGCACCGATCGTAGATCAACTAGGAGCAGAGAAGGATGATAGTCTGGTAGGGACTTACCTGAAACAAAACGAAAAAGATTAGAAAAGGCCACTGCATTTTTTCTTATTTTATACTAAATACTAATACTTTGTTCGGGTCCGTGGAACTTCAACCAAATAACGGTGATGCTTTACCGTTCTCTGCTCGTCCGATGATAGAATGGGGATTTAGACTGTGTCCAAAGCACGCTCTCCGAAATCTGGCTGGCAACTTTACGACGATATTCAAGGCTTTAGAGCTGGGCTTTGATTAGATTTTTACGCACTGATGCGGACACGGATAGCATCCTTGATGCGGCGAGTGCGCGACAGCTCCAACAGCTTGATGGCTATAGTAGCCGACAGGATGGATAGTCCAATGATGTGGCAATGGATGACCAGTCATCGTGCGTCATTCCAATATTTAAAATAAGTTGTTTAGTGTATTTTTTGTGTAGAATGTGTTTTCATGTATGTATTGATGTCGTATGTATAAAATTGTAATGTGTGTTTGTTAATGGACTTATGGTCCGAAATAAATTTTATTATTATTATTTGACAAGGGAGTCGTTGTCTATGTACCTCTTAGCTCGTAGTTAAGCAATGTGTGGACTTACAACATTTATTGCAAAGAGGATAAAGGTCAGTGTCCCTTGAACATAATCTTATAGCCCGTTTCACAACTTGTAAATAAGTTCTGAGGACCTAGATAAAATGTAAAACGTTTTAGAAGCATTTTAACAACTTACAAAAGGATCGATGAAAGTTTTCGGTACCTAGCTTAATTTTGCATCAACGTAATCTTTATTCGTTGGTGTAGTGGTCGCAAGCGCGACTGCTGAGCATGAGGTCCTGGGTTCGATTCCCAGGTCGGGCAAAGTCTTATTGGGTTTTTTTATCAGAAATTTCTCAGTAGCAGTCACGGAGTCTAGATTTGTGCCCGGTTGATGGCAATAAGCTGGCCCCCTATTACATTGGACTTAAACATATCTGGCGATACGTGGGTGTAGGTAAAGCTCTGCCTAACCCATTGGGGATTACAAGGCGTGATGTTACATTGGACTTAAACATATCTGGCGATATGTGGGTGTAGGTAAACCTCTGCCTAACCCGTTGGGGATTACAAGGCGTTATGTTATAATCTTTGGTAAAATGTATTTTTGGTCTAGGACCTTTTTTTTTTCTCGGTTGGGAAACCATCAAATGACCCCCCCACTCTGGGTGGAGCGGAAGGGAGTGTCAGACTTGTACTGACTAAAACCCATCCATGTTCCTTCTTTGCCCTTTGTGTTCCAGGGCCACGGTATCTCTTTCGAACAGTCCCGCAGCTCTGGCAGGCATCGGCCCATGCGGACCCCTACTTGGTTGCTGACATCTCTTTGAGGCGCGCGTGGAATACGAACGCGCCGTCGACACGGCCTAGAGTTACGGCCTTAGGTTTTTAATCTTAGTTCTTAACCAGGCCGGTCACGTTGTCACCCTTATTTCACCAAGAACCACACGAAAGGCAGAATAAAATAGACCTTCTGTCCTTATTTTGTCGTGTAAAGGATCTTACCAATAACAATTATCTGTATGTTAACATGCATATCGAATATGAATCTAGCATTTAGCGAGTTGTTCGGTCTATCTTAAGTCGGGAACACACGGTTGCTGGCGTCAGGAAAACGGCATAAAGATAATCTTACGAAATTAGTTTTCCGTAATAGACTTGCAAATAGATGTAACATTAGCGTAGTAGATAGGTGTTAAAACGTTAAAAAATAAAATTTATTAGGTAAACTAACTATTTACATTATTAATTAAAAACTATGAAATTACCTAAAATAAACAAACTAACAACAAACTCTAAAAGGGCATCAAAAACTCCTCAACGCTGTCAACTGTTAATGTGCCCAAGAGACTGGCGGCGTTGCCACTTTGTATGGCAACACTTAGCCTCTGGTCAAAGTAAAAGCCAGCCCTTGGGTCACGGGAAGCGTCAACTAGGCGTACCGAAATTTCCTTAAACAGGCTATAAAGACTCGGACCCCACCGGCCCAGAATTAAAAGACTTAAAATAAATCTTAAAGTCATGTAAAAAAAAAGTGGCAAATTAAAAAAGTAAAAATATTTTATATTTATCACAACATCGCGCCGTGTAATCGGTGTAATAGGGAGCGAGCCTATTGCCATCAGCAGAGCACAAATTCAGACTTCTATTTTAAAACAGCACACAAGTATTGCCTTTTCAGTAATCCTTCGACGTAACAAAAAGATCTACCAGAAGCTTCCTACTATGTAAACAAAACACTAGAACCACGTTAATAACGTTGAACAGTAAATAATTTTCTTACTAACAGTTCCCCATCACTTAACACCATAAACACAGAAACCTTGAAACCTGTGCCTTGTAACAAGTCATATTTTAATGCCTCGTCAGACGTGAGTGTGCACCTGCCTTATAACGACACATTACACTGTACGCGACTTACCGCTACGCTCGTGTGTTCTGCCTTTATCTCGCAACATTTTGAATGCAAGTGAACGGGGAATTCTCATATTATACCGTTATTTTTAAACTGTGTATTTGTCACGAAACCAGATGCTTTTCTGACGTGGTATATTGCAGAATTCTGTTTACTTTGGGACTGGTGATGGGCTGGTTTCCAAGATAGGTCTCAAGGTTTATTCTCAAAATAAAAAAAAATTAAAAGTTCCTCATTCTTAAAACAAACGAGTATCGATCATGACACGTGGTCAATGCGCGTAAGCATGTTACTAAAGCGAACACACCCGAATGCGTAGTCGTGCCGGGCGGGATAGTGCACGTTCGAATTTTGAAAACTATTTTAGTTTCATTTCATTTCACAATTTTAATATTGTGTCGAAATTTTACACTAAATTATAAAATTAAAAGAATTACAACAGAAATCATTATTAACAGTGACCAAATTAATTAATTCTAAAGTAAAACATTTGCAATTACCCTGTATGTTAAATAGCAAAATAAAAAAATACAAAAACAAATTAAGATTCCACCATTACAATTTAATGTCAAAATTATAATATAATGTCTTTAAAAATAGTAATGTTATTAAATAATGTATATCTAATAAAAAGTGACAAACGATCGCGTAAAACAAACGTGCGACGAGTTTAGTACACAGCCTTAACCATTTAGTTTACAATCTCTCGATATTTTTCTATCACCAAGTCTGGGTTAAAACCTGAAACCTGGCGCCAGACGCCTCAACGAGTAAAGAACGACTATTTCAGTAGTACACTAAAATGCACGACCGCGAGATTACAGTAATAACCACGGTGCTACCAAACGTATAATAATCGTAGTATGTGTAAAAGGATAGATCGGTATTTGCTCAAGCTCTAAAGATAAGCCATAAGCCTAGTTTTATGGTATACTAGCTGTGCCGCGCGACCTTCGTCCACGTGAAATGACTATAAAAAATAATTACATCCCTATTTGACTCGGATTTTATTAATAATTTCAAGGGTTTTAAATTTTTGGTCCAGAACCCTATTTTTTTTATAAAAGTAGCCTGATTTACTCCTTATAAAATCAGCCATATGCTATGGCTTGGTGCTATGTTTTACTTTAAGATCCTAATACCTCTTAAACCCCTTTTCCGTATTTTCTTTGAATGATGTAATATTTACATTTTTTACATTACTAAGTACGCCTGTAATCCCCAGAGGTTAGACAGAGTTGTACTTATTAGTTCATCCACATTTCGCCAGTTACCATCAACCGGAAACAAATCTAGAGTTGAATCCGTTACCTCCTTGGTCTCATGAAGAGGGTCTTATTCGTTAGAGAGCAGATATCATGTCAAAAAGATTCTCTTTATTTGCTAAGAATGTACTAATATCTAATCAAATAATCTATCTGTAGAAGTGAGATGATGAAATCGCCAAAGAGCCGTTGTGCGCGAACATTTGTTCGCCACATTTTTTCGCCAACATGTTTTGTAGCACAAAATATGACTACTGTCTCCTAGACTACTGAACTAAGTGCGCGAACAGCGAGTGGGTGTTCGCTGATGCGACTCCACCGCTTCGACATGTGCAAATGTTAGCAGTTGTGCGCGATGATTGTGGTGAACACGCGCACATTTTGTTCATGTTTACTTGAGCGCGTCTACCAAAAGAAACATTTTGTGTTGCACACTGTGCGGCACTGTGCCGGTCGAATCGCGCCATTATATCTTCATTCAAATGGCCATAAGTGTGTAGTATGTAGAATTCTGAATTACATACCTATTTCACGTCTCTATTTATAACAAACGACCATAATTACCAATTGCTTTAATGCCTCAATAAAAACCAAGTCACCAAGTCACAGGCTAGACCTTAACCCAATAAATTCAATAAAAACTTACCATAATTCAAGATTTCTTACCAACATTTTTAGAACAACATATTCTATAACCTAGATTACATAAGAGCTAAGCCGTCTCATGCATTTGTATCAAATGTGTTTGTCATGGCCAATGGAAAGGGCGTGGTTATGTGGGACACTCATGGTACAAGTGCCTTTGAGCTATTGAGGTCGTTGAGCACTGTGGCAATCCCGGGAATAACGGGATTGGTATCAGGATGGACATGGGTTTTAAGGACATAAATTAATCAAGACATTAAGGGGAAAAATAGGTTAATAGTGTAACGTAGACATTATATCACGCCTATCATTATTGAAGAGTTAAGCAGAGGTCTATACCCGGGACCACTCAATGTGGCGACACTTGGGAGAGGCCTATGTCCAGCAGTGGAAGTCTTTCGGTTGAAATGATGATGATGATAATGGTACCCCCCCTAATATGTAAATCAGTCGGGATTTACCAATGATGCTTAAGCTACAAATAAAGCTATAAAAAGTACCTACTTTTTGTTTAACTGCTTCAAAATTTTCCATGATTCATTTTACACATTAATTGAAATATCTAATTTATTTTCATCGCATATACATACACCCAACTAATGTCTAATATAAAAACATAGTATTTTTGATTAAAATATTGTTTAAAAAAATACATCTGAACCTCTCATTAAGCTATGAAACTGAGGTAGCCTAAAATCTTGTATCCCGGGAAACCGGGATCGATTCATTCAACACAGGTCCTAACTTTACAAAAATATGTGCTACGTACGTACTTTAACACGTCTTACAAAGTAAGATGTTATAGTGAAAACATCATATCAAGCCGGTATCGTTTACGATTGGGGAACTGGATAACATGGGATTAATTTTATAGACTTGTGTCTTAAAAGTGTGAAATAACTAAAGTTTTAGTGTCTCGTCCCCTATTACATGGGACTTTAACTTAGGTGGCAGAAAATTTAAGTGTACAACAATACATAACACACACAGAGAGTATGATGAATTCGTTAATTATATCTCTCTATTTTTCATCGTGGTTGAGCTTAGAGGAATACACATATAATATTTGTAATTCGAATTTGTGAGCGCAACTAATGGTTGCGCTACGAGGAATAATTTAATTGCGCTTAAAAATGGTTGCGCTCTGAGGAATACTCCAATCTGAGGCTTGGTATTTCGTAACCGATATTTCGGTTTCCATAATTAAAACTTGACCCAATTTCCACCCGAAAATCGACCCCTAACAACGGTATCCCACAACACTTCACAATATTACTTGACCAGTTTATATTAGACCAAATTTAGTGGAAAGCTCATGAAATATTCATGTTATTTTCCTTTACTGTATCGAGCGGCCGGCCATCATTCTACAATTTATGGTAAAAATACATTTTAATGGCCAACGGACTTAGGTACGAAGATTTTTGTTGACGATAGCTGGTTTAATGAGTTTTTGTTGTAAAAGTTCGGTAATGGAGGTCTTATAGTGTTGGTAGGTATACTGGTGTGGTTTGTGAAGAGATTTCTGTATTAAATTGATAGTTTTAAAGTGATGTGTGGACTAAATCTCTCTTTCGGCGTGTGGCCAAAATCGTACCGACGTTAGTTCCAATCTTGGCCACGTTTTTGTTTATTCAGTAATTTAAAAAAGACCACTGAATCTGGATTTGTGCCCGGTTGACGGCAATAGGTTCACTGGTTTTATTACATGGGACTTAAAACATAACTGGCGAAATTTGGGTCCACTATTAGGTACCTTTTGCTAACCCTTCGGGCCTTACAGGCGTGATGTTATGTTGTGTTAAAAAAGGTACAACAGTTCTAATTACCAACGACATTCGAGCAACAAAAGATTCTTGAAGCAACTATTGAATAACTACAAATCGATTTTATCCACCTATCATTTCCCAGGAACGAATCAGATTCGGTTTTTCTAAATTCTAAATACACTCACATTGACTTCTACGATGTAACATTAGCGCTTGACCTACTGAACACATTTATTCGAAAGATTTTGAATTAATGAACTCTGTCATCTCTGAAAATGCTTATCCGATTAGAACAAATATTTCACTGATTGGAACTGATGGAAAGTTACAATATTGCAGAGTGTCATAGAATGTGTTTTTACCAGGTGAAGTCGCGGGTAAAAGCTAGAACTAAAATACCGTCAGATAAATGTCTCTTAAAAGACTTTTTATTTAGAAAGGACAGTTCAATGTTCTTTTTTGAAACTTAACGTACCCTGAGAACGGTAGACCCTCGTCATGTTTACAGTAAATTATCGGTACGACGTGAAAACATCTTACCCAAAACTAATAAATCACAGCTATGTCTTCCAGTGCGTCACACAACATCACACTTGTAAGTCCCGAAGGGTCAAAGCAGAGGTGTACCTTATAGTACTCCCACATTTCGACAGTTGTGTTTTTTAAGTCCCACTTAAAAGTAGGCCAGCCTATTGCCATCAAACGGGCACAGGTAGCATAAGGATAAGCATAATCAGCCTATTAATGTTCCCACTGCTGGGACGCAGGCCTCCTCTCTATGAGAGGGAATGGGCTATAATCTATCACGCGGGCCCAGTGCAGGTTTGTTGATGTCACATGTCTTCGAATTTTTGGTTCTAGGACATGCCGGTTTCCTTCACCATTTTGAGAGCAGTGGTGATGAAATAACTTACTACTTAACTAATGCGCCTGGCTGTGTTCGAACCCACGACTTACTGCTCGTAAGTCGGGGTCTCCACCACTGGGCCACCGCTGCTCTCTTCACGGGCACAGATACAGACTCCGTAACTGCTACCGAGAAATTCCTGATGGAAAATCCTAATAATACTTTGCTGACCTGGGAATCGAGCCCACGACCTCATGCTCAGCAGTCGCGCTTGCGTCTGCTGAGCATGAGGTGCAGTGCGTCACACACAAAATGACATAACTGCCAAGTTCTACACATCACATAGGTGTCGATAGCACTTGTGAGTGATCGAAATCGAAGTAAATAACGATTTCCCCACCTACCGTACTATGTTAAAACGTCTTTGCATATACATACGTTTTCTTCAACACATCAAAAGATCACCTTTTTAAAACCAACTTAACACCAACTTACCTAAAACAAGCTAATGTTTTCCGTCATTTACACCCACTTTAAGTTAAAACATTCATATTGATTAAGTACATAGCTGCTTAGCCACTTAAGTGTCACTTATCCACCAATATTACTATTACTGGCATAAATCTTTACGGTCAAGTGCGAGTTAAGTAAGTTTGTGGTCGTGCTTGACGTACTTAAGGTACATAACAGTTTTGGTTTATTCTTAAGTGATATAAATGGAAGTCATCTTTATTTTGTAACAATTGTTTGAAATGAAACGGATGGGATAGTGTGGTAATCGGTTGTCGTGGTATGGGCAAGTGATGCGGAGGAATGAGGAAAATGTCGTGAGGAAAGTTTTGAGTATGAATGTGGATGGGTATATGAGTAGAGGAGTACCAAAGAAACGATGGATGGACTGTGTGAAGGAAAGAAAGGAGGTGTCTGATGAGATGACGAGGAATAGAGAAGTATGGAAGAAGAAGACATGTTGCGCCGACCCCAAATGAATTGGGATAAGGGCATGAGAATGATGACGATGAGTTTGAAATGAGACGTTAGATTGGTTAAAAAAATGGTTATGGTATAAAATATGGTTGAATTTTCTCGTTGATCTAGGGGCCGCGAGCATGACTGCTGAGCATGTGGAACTGGGTACGATTCCCAGTTCAGGCAAAATGTTATAGGGTTTTTCCACCGGGGATTTCTCAGTAGCAGCCTCTTTATGTGTGCCCGGTTGATAGTGATAGATTCATCCACTATTACATAGACGAGACTTACAAGATAACTGGTAGAATGTGGGTGTAGTATTAGATACACCTCTGCCTAACTTTTCGGAGATCACAGGCGTGGTATTAGGTAATGTACGTTACTGTTAGCCTGTGTCATCCCACTACTGGGGAAAGGACTTTCAAATCCTTTAATTCAGGGCCAATGTGGACCACTGATCGTTGGTTTTGTCCAGCTCGTCCCGATATCTCCTGCGAGGTCTACCACGTCGCTTTCTGGCTGTGGTTATGAAGTAAAATGTAAAATTATCGATCACTAAAATACCACACATAAGAATTGAAGTCTACGAACACACCCACAACAGAGAAGAAATTCTAGACTAGCGAAACAAGTTTCAAGCTTTTAAGATAAAAAAACTAGACCAAATGACATCAGAATGTCACTAAAAGCGTGCCTTATTTAGTCAATGAATTAAGAAAAAGACAATAAATCTTCTTATGCTCATTAATGTTGAGATAGAGTTTAATTATACAATAAAACACACATCGTTTATCAATCCAATCACTTATGTTACCATTCATAAGAAATTAATGACACCATTCTTTTTTTATAAAAAAGATTGTAGACACACCTAACTCTTTGGTTATAAAACATCGTGAGGAAATCGGCATGTCCCAGAACCAAAAATTCGAAGACATGTGACATCTACCAACCCGCACTGTGGCCGCGTGATGGATTACCTACAGCCCACTCCCTCTCATGGAGAGGAGGCCTGTGTCCCAGCAGTGGGAAAATTATAGGATAATTATGCTACTCCCATATTTCGCCAGTTACATTTACGCCCCATTTTAAAGAGGCTTAATGCCATCAACCGGTCGCAAATCCGGACGCCATTCTGCCAATGAGAAAATATAACACTTGGATCTATTTGGTAATTAAACCCAAGATTAGAGACGTTTTTATACATCAAAATAAATACCTAAGAACTGATAGGCATTATAATTATTTATTATACTAGGATTTACTACCGGTCTAATGGTTTCAGAGATTATATTTTAATCCGTTGTGAGATAGCACACAGCAGGTGCGAATTTAGACACAAAATTACTATTTTTAATCAAATAGATCGATATAATATACTTTATCGAACACCAAAAATGTGTATCACAGCTCTTTTACAATATCGCTAATTCTATGGTTACAATGGCGGTCTAATGATAGCGATGTTTTCCGTACAACCTGGTAGCTGCTTTGAAACTTAGAATAAATTTACACTATAGACCGGCCGCTTTTATGAGTCCTCCGTTTTGCCCCATCAAAGGCTCATTAAGCGTCCACAAAGTCGTAACAATATCCCACAGGTTATTTGCTTTAAAATAACCATAATCCACGTAGGTATTACGATACTAATTCAACCAATACGTGATCAACCTTCAGAATATTCCATTTAAATGTCTATAGACAGTTCTTCTCCACTTTAGGTTGATTATATGGATATCCTCTGTTATATCAGTTTAATGCACTTTAAAATCATAGGCATACGGAAACTTACTCACAGCTTTTTTTCCAATTTCAATATCTATAAATAGTTATCAAATAACCTACCATTAATCTACAAATACGTCTCTATTTACATTGGAAACATGTAGGCGTTTAACAAATATAATAAAATATTGACTCCCATTTCAAGTATATTTAACGAAGCTCGTTTAATTCCATCAAGACCGTTATATTTGTTTTGTCAAAAAGCTTTTTTATACGAAATTTTATTTCGATGATTTTTCCAAGTGAACAATAGGTACCTAAGTTATAATGGTACGTACATAAATAAAGATATTGGTTTATGAGTAAATTACACGTCTGGGAAACATGTTCTATGTGCTAATAGGTAATTTCGATTAGGTTTAATTTAGCGGATAGTTATGTCAATTAAGCTAAATAAACTCATGAGTTTCTTAATTTCTCAAGATCCGAGAAAATATCATACCAGTTCATTAGATTTTTAGCAAGTTCTATGTTTTTTGTGGTATATTGAAGTGACTGACTTGTGATAGCATAACATCACGCCTGTAATCGCTAAAGGGTTAGGCACAGGTGTACCTAATAGTGCACCCACATTTCGCCAGTTATATAATAGGGGGCGAGCCTATTGCCCAGCACAAATCCAAACTCCGTGGTTGCTATTGAGAAATTCCTGATGGAAAACCCCAAAAACAATTTACCCGACCCAGAATCGAACCCAGGACCTCATGCTCAGCAGTCGCGATTACGACCACTAGACCATCGAGGCAGTCAGTGTGACCAATATTTTATTAAATTTCTATTTTCTATGATTTTTAAAGACGGACGTTTTGGGGGACGTTCTAAAAGTGCTGATTACCAACCTTAATTTGACTTTTGTTTTTATTTGGTTTAGCGCACTGTTGAAGAGTAACATCGTGGAAGGGCCTAAAAGGGAAACGACATAAAGGAAGACACCACATGGGGGGGGATGATGACGTTACAAAAACGGCTGGCCCTCACTGGCTACAAGTAGCCCAAGAATTCCAAGATAGAGAGAGATGGGCTTCTTTGGACTTCACCTGTGGAGGGGTTCTCGCGGATTAAATATAAAATAATTCACTTTATTTATTTATTTATTTAACACTTCAAGCACAATAGTACAGAGGCGGACTTAATGCCATAGGCATTTTCTACCAGTCAACCTTTGGGTGATGCAGAGACAAGCAGTGGTAGGTGTATATCTGAAAATAATTTTAAATAATACTAATAATTTTAAATAATACTAAGATTAACTACAAGGATATATAAAACACTATAAATATATATCAAATATAACTACTTAACTACTTACTTACTACTTATACTTTATGTTACTAATGTAACTGTAATTTGTTTTAATTTGCATGAAATAAAAAGCATTTATATTTTTATTCTTTATTTATTGCTCTGTTGCCAATTTTAGCAGAGTACGTCCCTGCATGTTAAGCTGCGATTAGTGAACTCACCACAATGGCTTCCATCCAAAAATAATATAAAAACAACAATAATTAATTTACACATTAACATTTTTATTGATTATATTTACCTACCTACTTTATTATAAGATGTATGCGTCATCCGAGTTGTCAAGAACCCCCGTGGTCAAAAACAAGGTTTTCTAAATTAGGTTTGACATGTTTTTTTTAATTAAAAATACAGTGAATTTTCATCGTGGCGCTTGTCACACTTTGTGAATAGGTAGCAGATATAATAATTTGCTTCAAAAGCACGTTATTTGATTCGTAAGTTAGTTGACATTTTGTTTTATCCTACTAATATTATAAATGCGAAAGTTTGTGAGGGTGTATGGATGTCTGGATGTTTGTTAGTCTTTCACGCAAAAACTCCTGACCGGATTTTGATGAAATTCGGCACACAGCTAGTTTATAACCTGGATTAATACATAGGATAATTTTTATGCCGGTAGTACGATTCCGTGGGACACTTATCGAACTTTACGCGGGCATATGCTAGTAGTGAATATTTTCATCGTGGTGCTTATCAGACTTTGTTATAAGGTAAGGGGAGCTCGGGATCGCCGGGGGCCTCCGGCTTAGAGTCACCGCAACAGGGGCTCGAGTGCTGGAGATCCCCGGCGAAACCCGTGGCTCGTCCGCTGACGCTCTGGCTGAAAAGCTTAGAGCGTCCCTAAATGCGGACGAGGCCCGAGTGTCCAGGCCCGTCAAATGCGCAGACCTGCGCATCCTGGGTCTGGACGACTCGGTGACCGAGGAGGAGGTGGTGGCCGCCGTCACCAGGACCGGTGGGTGCCCTGCCGAGCAGGTCAAGGCAGGCACCTTACGTCCGGACCTGTCGGGCATGCGAACCGTAAAGGTAAGCTGCCCTGTGATGGCGGCGAAAGTCATTGTGGAGGGCCGAAGGCTCTTGGTGGGCTGGGTTTCAGCGCAGGTGAAGCTGCTGGAACCCAGACCTCTGAGGTGCTTCCGCTGCCATGTGGGGCACCACGTGTCGGTCCGGTGCACCTCGGAGGTGGACCGCAGCGGCCTGTGCTTCCGCTGCGGCCAGCCTGGTCACATGGCCGCGGCTTGCTCCGCCGCGCCGCGCTGCGCCGCATGTGCGGCAGCTGGCAAGCCGGCCGATCACCGGGCAGGGAGCAAGTCCTGCGGTACTCCCGCCAAGGCCAGGGGTAAGGGAAGGCCCTCCGCCACCACCGCCAAAACCCCCACCGTCGCCACCACCGCAGCCGCCGCCACTGTCGCCGCCACTGTCGCCGCCGCTGCCGCTACTGCTGCAACTTCCGCAGCGGGGCCCTCGCAGGGGGCCCGGGAGGGGGCTGAAATGGAGTGCCAGTAACGGCCCCATTACGCCTTCTCCAAGCGAACATCAACCACTGCGCCTGCGCTCAGGATCTGTTGCTCCAGAGCATGGCGCAGTGGTCGATTAACATCGCCGTGGTCGCTGAGCCGTACTTTGTCCCGCCCAGGGATGACTGGGTGGAGGACCTTAGCGGCTCAGTGACCTTAATTGCGTCGGTCGCCGCCGGTACCCCGACCCTTGAGAGTGTCAGGAAGGGTCAGGGGTGCGTAGCAGCACGGTTCGGGGAGATCGTTGTAGTAGGAGTCTACTTCTCCCCGAGCCGAACTCTCGCCGAGTTCCACAACTCCCTCACGGAGTTGAGTGTCGTCATCGGAAGCCATTCCCTCCCCGTGCTTGTGCTCGGGGACTTCAATGCCAAGAACTTGGCTTGGGGTTCTCGTTACACGGACGTGCGGGGTAGAATGGTGGAGGACTGGGCCCTGGAGACAGGCCTGGTCGTCTTAAATCGGGGTTCTGTCCCCACGTGCGTGCGTATGCGGGGCGAGTCGGTAGTGGACATCTCGTTCGCCAGCCCCGCTCTGTCGCCGTGTGTCGTTGACTGGCGCGTCATGGAGGGGGTGGAGACCTATTCCGACCACCGGTACATCCGGTTCGACGTCTCCACCCAGTCCTCAAGTGTGCCGGTCCTACAGGCCCCGAGTGGTCCGCGATGGGCGCTGAAGCAGCTGGACCGGGAGCTCCTCCTGGAAGCCTCGATCGTGCAGGCCTGGGTGTCATCACCAGTCAGGCCTGCTGACATCAACAACGAGGCGGGTTGGTTCCAGGAAGCCATGTCCGAGATCTGCGACGTGGCAATGCCCCGAGTTCGGCCAGGCAGCACCCGGCGTCAGGTGTACTGGTGGTCGCGAGAGCTGACGTCTCTGCGCAAGGCGTGCGTTGCCGCGCGGCGCCTGTACGCCAGGCATCGCAGGCTCCGCATCCGCCCTCCGGATGCGGCAGCCATTGAGGCGGAGCTGTACGAGGGGTACAGAGCGGCGAAGTCCGCCCTCCAAGAGGCTGTCCGGCGGGCCAAGAACTTGGCCCGCGAGGAGATGCTGGAGTCTCTGAACGGAGATCCGTGGGGGCGCCCTTACAAGATGGTGCGGGACAAACTCCGCACCCGGGCCCCCCCGCTAACGCAGAGTCTCCGGCCTGAGCTCGTGGAGGACGTGGTGAGCGCTCTGTTCCCTTCGCGAGGGGAGCATCCTCCCCCGCCTATAGCTCCGCCGCCGCGTGCGGTGCCGGAAGCGGACCACACCGATGACGATGACGACGTTCCGGAGGTGACTGGGGTAGACCTGGGTCCTGGCCTCTGAGGCTCTCGGGCCCCGACTGGAAGGGCTCCTAAGCGCATGCTTGGAGAGAGGCCAGTTTCCGCTTCGTTGGAAGACGGGGAAGCTGGTCCTCATCCGGAAACCAGGGCGCCCTGCGGACTCTCCGTCCGCATACCGGCCCATCGTGTTGCTCGACGAGGTGGGCAAGCTCTTTGAAAGAGTCATTGCCAACCGCCTCGCCGGGCACCTTGCGGGGATGGGGCCGGATCTTGCGGAACACCAGTTTGGTTTCCGCATGGGGCGCTCCACGGTGGACGCCATCATGCGCGTGAGAGCCCTCACGACGGGGGACGCGGTGTCCCGGGGCGGGGTCGTCTTGGCGGTGTCTCTTGACATCGCCAACGCCTTCAACTCCATGCCCTGGAGCTGCATTGGGGAGGCACTCCGGTATCACCGGGTGCCAACCTACCTTCGTCGTGTAGTCGGGGACTACTTGACGGATAGGGCCGTCATCTACCCCGGTCGGAGCGGAGAATGGAACCGGCGAGAGATGTCGTGCGGTGTTCCACAGGGATCGGTTCTGGGACCGGCCCTGTGGAACATCGGTTACGACTGGGTGCTGCGCGCCGACCTCCCTACCGGCGTCAGCGTAGTTTGCTACGCTGACGACACGCTGGTACTGGCACAAGGGAGGTCGCACGAGGCGGCGGCCGAAAACATGACACGCGGGGTTGCGATAGTCGTGGAGAGGATCCGGCAATTGGGTCTCGAGGTGGCATTGCACAAGTCCGAGGCCATGTGTTTTCATGGGCCTCGGAATGCGCCACCGTCGGGATCCCTACTGACGGCAGGAGGAGTTTCCATCGGCGTCGGGTCGACGTTGAAGTACCTAGGACTCGTCCTCGACAGCCGGTGGAACTTCGTGGAGCACTTCCGACGTTTGGCTCCCAAACTGGAACGGACAGGGGCTGCCTTCAAGCGGCTCTTGCCCAACCTGAGGGGTCCAAACGCCTCCTGCCGGAGGCTATACGCGGGGGTCGTGCGGTCCATGGCCCTTTACGGGGCCCCGGTGTGGGCGCGTTCTTTGAGGCGGCAAGCTGCCCACTACCTGAACGCGCCCCAAAAGGTTATGCCATAAGGCTAATCCGGGGGTACCGCACGATCTCCGGCGAGGCGGCTAGCCTCCTTGCCGGATTGCCGCCATGGGATCTGGAGGCGATAGTCCTCGCGCGCCTGCATGAATGGCGCGCGGAGGCACTACGTCGGGGGGAAACTCCGCTGCCGCGGCAAATTGCCGCTCAGAGGACAGACCTCCGGCGTGATCTCATGGCGACATGGAGAGAGCGACTGTTGCAACCCCGTGCAGGGCACGCTACCATAGTGGCGATAAGTCCCCTCTTTGAGGAGTGGCTAGAGAGGCGCCACGGCGCCCTCACCTACCGCCTGACGCAGATCCTCACCGGACACGGTTGTTTCGGGAGGTTCCTGCACCGAATCGGGCGGGAGGAAACGCCCGGGTGTTTCCACTGCGAGGATCGTCCGGAGGACACGGTGGAGCACACCGTAGAGGTCTGCCCCGCTTGGGCGGAGCACCGCCGTGTCCTTGTAGCGGCGATTGGCGGCGGCGATCTCTCGCGTCCGGCCCTGGTTCAAGCCATGGTCCGGAGCGAGAGGGAATGGGAAGCCGTCACCACCTTCTGTGAAGCAGTCATGCTAGTGAAGGAGGTGGCGGGACGTGAGAGGGAAAGAACCTCACGTCCCAGCCGCCGCGGGAGACGCCCTGGGCGTCGGGGGTCACGTGGTGGCTCCCGGCCACCGTAGGCGCGGGCCTGTGGACAGCGAGTTATGGGCTAGCTCGCCGTCCGGCCGTCTTATGACGACAGGCCGTGTCGACGGCGCGTTCGTGTTCCACGCGCGCCTCAAAGAGATGTCAGCAACCGAGTAGGGGTCCGCATGGGCCGATGCCTGCCAGAGCTGCGGGACTGTTCGAAAGAGACACCGAGGCCCTGGAACACAAAGGGCAAAGAAGGAACATGGATGGGTTTTAGTCAGTACAAGTCTGGCACTCCCTTCCACTCCGCCCAGAGTGGGGGGGGTCATTTGATGATTTCCCATCCAAAAAAAAAACTGTAGACATTTTCTTATAATACAAATAAACTAAAGTAGTAGGTTTGAGAAATAAAACAAGCCTGGGTTTTATTCAATTTTCTTCCTTATCGTGTGGTTAGTGCCTAATCTGCTGTCAGAGAGTTTATGCCGCCCATGGGCCTCAAACTTGGCTTTACATGCCGTCGAGATATACGTATCTCTCAAAAAAAAAGGCACGTTTCCTCACGATGTTTTCCTTCACACACATCAATACGAAAATTCAGAGGTGCATGTCTTGGGATCGAACTTGAGATCTATGGCATAAATTGAAATTGATTTGGCAGTCCGACGGTCACACCAATAGGCTATCACTGCTTTATTTAATTTTATTTTCAACTTCAAAATGTGTTTGAACGAACAAAAAAGCATTAAAATCATTTCTGATATTCAACGGCACATTTAAGTCGTCTTAAAAAAGGAGATAGTGCTCCTAACTCAGTGAAACCAAACCACAGTGAAGGAAACCTTCCCTCGGGACATTTTGTGATTATTCCTTCATCCGTATCACATCCTTATCAATTTTATTGATGACACTAACTGGGTTGTGGAGGTCAGATAGGCAGTCGCTCCATGTAAAATACTGGTATTCAACTGCATCCGGTCAGACTTGAAGTCGACCTCAACATAGTTGGGAAAAGGCTGGCCAGACGATAATGACAAAAAAATGCTAACACTACTAAAATTAAAAAATATTTTGACTACGATTCCAACTACATTATTTTGTTTTAATATGAATGGAATCGTGAATCAATGTATTCTACACGGTTTTTAACGATTTCCTTGTTGTTTCGCAAGAATAAAAGTTGTCAGTATTTTTTTTGGGTATATTATAATGAGAAACTTTTTTAAACATAATACACGCAACCTATATTTTATGTATTGTGTCAAACATGCTCGTTGTAATTTTAGAAGCAATTTTTAGAAGCTTTCGATATAATATTTAACCAAATCTGTAAAATATACGTGATTAATTTATTAGCTCACATCACGCGATGCATACTTGCTTACTAGGTTTATCACAGAGGCACACCAGTAGATCAACGTGCTAATAAAAAAGTAAACGGACGGATTCAGACAAGCTGCGGACACTGACAGAAACGTCAGTACCTACATTATCCGTCAGAGTCTCATCTGTTATTGGTCCGTAACGGTTCCACCGAACTTCAAAGTAACAGTTTATCTAGCTGATAGATGCTTACTTTGAATTATCAATCAGAAATATAAACAACTGTGGTAGACGTCCCACAACAAAACACATTACAATCATCTTTCTGCTCTTGTCCCATGCTACTTGGGGTCGGCGCAACACGTTTTTTTCTTGCATTCTCCTCTGTCAACCATCACGCTATCATTTACTACTTTTTCTTTCATATCATTCCTCACATAATCCATCAATCATTTCCTTAGCCTTCCTCTCCCTCTCCATCCATCAACATTTAAATTCATCACTCTTTTACTTCTCTTCTCTTTTTCTTTTTCTCTTTCTCTCTTTTTTTCTCTTTTTTCTTTCTTTTCTCTTTTTCTTTTTCCTGCTTGTCGCAGTCACGACGTGCAAGCTGTTAACTATCTTCTTTTTTTGTTCCGTCCTGTTGAATTTATAGTTTATTGTTTATTTTTTGTAATTTTGTATGATCCCTGCGACAAATAAATATTTTTTCTTTCTTTCTTCTTTTAGGCACATGTGATTCGTCCATCCTAAACAAAACACATACTTACTTAAAATAAACTTCACTTCAAGGGGTTAATGAGCTAATTACCTCAGGTATGCCTCACAGGCTAGCAGACAAACGAATAAACACAGAGTTTCACACGGACGCTATGAGATAATAATAAAATCATACATCTGTAGGGTAAGCTTTTATTAGGGTTAGTCGGGATAAGTCCTATTTTCTGTTCTTTTTGTGTGACATTTTACCAAACATGACTGATCCACCAGAATTATTTGGTTTTTCTTATTTAAATGTGAGTTATCGATGGAAAGTCAAAAGAAAAAATAATCATCATCATCATCTTTCTGTGATAGTTCTCCTGCCTTTATCCCAATGTATTTGGGGTCAAAGTAGCTTGTCTTCTTCTTCCATACTTCTCTATTTCTCGTCATATCAATCACCTCCTTTCAAGCCTTATTTTACTTCACACAAAGTTCAAAATATGAGATACCTAAAAGTATTTAATATAAATAAATACACCTCAGTCAAAATAATTTAAGCAATAATTAATGATCTCTATAATTTTTGTTTTTATTATAATTTTATAGCAGTAATTAAATTTTACAACAAGCAAATATATGTATAACGTAATAAAACACAACGTATTTTATATTTAAATAGACTTAAAACCAAAGAATATAAATTAAAAGATAGTAATTAAATCATAAAAATGTTAAGATCAATATTTAAAGCTTTTTTTGGCATAGATTTTGAGGACAAACCAAACATTTTATATTCTTTAGATGATATACATAAATGTCTGAACTAAAAAAGTTTATTCTTGTACACCCACGTGTTGTCAAAAATGGAATAAAGTCTTATCTAAAAAGAGAAATCTATCGCCATTTGTGTTGCATAGTTGAAATACCAGCTTCTTTATAAAAAAAAACTAATAAATTATTTTGGCTAGCTCTATTTGATACTCCACTAATTTGTCTTCTAAAGTGCCGCTTCGTACAACTGTGGAGTGTGGAAGGATACACGCCAAATCAAAATTAGAAGTCAACAGTTTGCACTTATTAAAACATAAAAAACTAAGTTGATTAAACAAAAAAAAACATAGAGAAGATACTCAATAACTATAATGTTCCATTAGCTGCTGTCAATTCTTCATTTTTTTTTTTTTTTTTCTTTTTTTTTCATCTCTAAAGAGATGAATTTGGAAACTATTTTATGAGCATCACAGGATCAATGCAATAGGAATAAAACACAATACTAAAAGGAATTTTCTTCCTAAAAAGACTTCAAAACGCAAAAATACCCGTCCACCGTTACAAAACAAATTCCCTAAAAATCATCCAAATAGTTTGTCCTCGGTTTCTGGACTAACTTGGGAACCCTACTCCCTTACATAGAAATATTTCCAATATAGTTACAGTATACCTTACGACGTAACTAAGGTGTTAACCATAGTAGCGCCAGCCAGCAGTCATACTCCATATTTGTTACTGATTGTCCTTATTAGGATTCTTTTCCATTTTAACACCTCAGAAACATGCCTTCTGTCAAGTCAATATGGCAAGCTGTTGCTTTTTATTTACAAGTGGAATTATCCTGTGTTTTACTTGAAGAAACTTTTATTATGGAGTACGTAGCGAATTTGTAGCTTTTATTTTGTTTTTTTTTAGGTAGCTTTTATTTTGTTTTTTTTTTTAGGTAGCTTTTTTTACCTTTACCTATTTTAGTCGTGATACTAGACGTGATCGCTTTTTAAAATTTGCTAGCCTCTGAAAGTGTTCAGAATTGTGAATTTCTTAATCTGTAAAAAAATGTTGCCTTAAGTAGATGGTAAAATGATTTGTGTCGGTCCGTGATCAAGGGGGAAAGACTGCAAAATACTACTAATTTCGATAAGAGATAATCGTTGATCATTAATTACACTTTTTTCACTGCATTTTGGCAGTTGCTGATTGTCTAAATTACAGAAAGAATCCACACTTGGTCCCATCAAAAACCTGTGCTCATAAACCTTCCGAGCGAAAACGATCACCAAATACTGGTATGACTAAGATCCTAGCCTTCTTCGAACAAAAAAAACAAAAATATACATTTCCTAGTCAAATCAAAAACCTCATACCATATAAGTCGGTAGCGATGACTCACAGGTCAACGGACCTGACCTCGCGCGTGCTAACAACTATTTATTAATGCGTACGCGCAGGTTTTCCGTTCGCTTATCTATATGGATTAGATTGATCGTTGGAGGTGTTAGATTCTCGTATTGTTTTGTTTTTTAGGTACCCGTAGTCTTAAGATAAAAACGTGACAATCATATAAGCCAACGCCGTTTGTCTGACTGTTCGTTCATCCGTATGTCTGTCACATACTGGGCTGATATTTTATAAACTTATACTGTCACTTACGGGATATCTTCCGTGATTGTTAATTAATTATTTTGAGCTCCTGATATTTCGACGCTGTTGCAAGGCGCTTGCAAACCAGCAGTTGTAAACCGTGAAAGCTTAAAACAGTATTTGATATTTTATAAGCTATTAAAGATGACTCTCTTAAGTCCTTAGGGGAGAAAGTGACATAGCATCAGCGATAATAATAATGGAAAAGTCAAAAATGTATGGGACCGGAAAGAAGATCTAGAAACAGGAAACGCTTTAAAAACTATAGCCACATATCTAGGCCTCAATGAACGGTCAATTGGGAAGAATTTTATTGTTATCTTTGCCCTTAACTTCAGCTTTTAAGGACTTGTTTATAACTTGAGCAATTATGAATCTCGTAATCCTTTTTGCTTTAATTGTTCTGCATAAGCATAGCATAGCATATTCAGCCTATTAATGTTCCCACTGCTGGGACGCAGGCCTCCTCTCTATGAGAGGGAATGGGCTATAATCCACCACGCGGGCCCAGTGCGGGTTGGTAGATGTCACATGTCTTCGAATTTTTGGTTCTAGGACATGCCGGTTTCTTTCTTTACCTTTTTCTTCGAATCCTTTAATTTGATATGGCCAATTCTGGCTACTGATCGATGTCCATCGGCAATTTGCTGGTCATATTATCTGGTAGGTGCATGATCAGACCTACAGCCACTTTCGTGGAAAAGTGGTATATTGGCATCTGCAAAATCTTTTGCAGATTTTCTGCAAAATTGATACCAGTAAGTATACAGGAAACACAATACTGCGCTCCAAAACAGATATAGCTGACGTGGCTCAAAAGGTTGCCCAACTCAAATGGGACTGGGCAGGACATGTCTGCCGTATGCTTGACAAACTGTTGGCTAAAATAGCGGAAAACTGGTGCCCTGACACCAGGCATGTCAGGCCGCGAAGGAGATGGAGAGACGAAGAAGACGAGAGTTAGCGGGACGAACTGGACAGGTTCCGTAGGAACTGGAAAGAATGGAGGCAGACCTTTGCCCAGCATTGTGACAGAGCATGGTAGGAAAAACGAATCACACAGGGAGTCAGATCAGAAATATAGGTGTATTTTTGACAAAAAAAAAAAACTAAAACAAGTATTATCTTTTAAAGTACTTGTATTCCAACAAATTAAAAACCACAACCAGCCATAAAATTCCATGTATTTTAATCAACGTTAAAACAAAAGCTATTATCGTCGTAATATTTTTGCGTCAAATTATCCATTGTCTGCGCTTAAACAAATTCTCATTAATTGAGATTAATCTCCTTCTCTATGAAAATAACCGTTTTTAGAGATCCTTTGTCCGTAAAGGTTTGCTTACGTTCATTCACCTTTTTTATTTACTATTGAAAAACCTTTATACATTTGCCTACTCATTGTGTATATGGCATTTTCGATTTCTTCAAGCTCATGATTGTGTTTTGTTTTGAATACGTCATTTGTCATTTAATATTCGTTGTCATCATCAATATATTTAGGATTCCTTATGGTCTTCTATCAGACAAATTTTTCTTTCTCGCGTAGTGTATAACCTGGTGTCAGTGTTTTTATGCAGCCCATGGACCTCAGACTTGGCTTTACATGCCGTCGAGAAATATCTCTCAGGCATGCTGGTTTGATTTCTTCACCATATTTTCCTTCAACGAAAATCAAAGACAAATAATGCCTTGGGCATTCTCTACCAGTCTACCTGTGATTCAGAGACAAAACATACTAGGAGCAAACTCTATATAAACATTTAGATGGTACTGTTAAAAACATAACATAACACTCATTTATCTTCAAGCAACTTTGACCCATATAAACATGGTGGAAGGGAACACCGACGCTAAAATGATTACCACATATTCAGTACATCCTTTTGAAACCTGCATAGAAAATTTTCGACGACGTGCAGAAAACACGTTGATCGTTGTCAATGGATCATAATCTAGATAGATTTTTACCTTGATTACTACGTCTTAATCCCGTCCGAAACGTGGTCGCTCACAATGGGCCTTATCAGAAGGCTTAAAGTCTCCCAAAGGGCAATGGAGAGGGCTATGCTCGGAGTTTCCTTGCGTGATCAAATCAGAAATGAGGAAATCCGTAAGAGAACCAAGGTTACCGACGTAGCCCGAAGAATAGCCAAACTTAAGTGGCAGTGGGCAGGGCACATTGCTCGCAGAACGGATGGCCGATGGGGCCGGAAAGTTCTGGAGTGGCGACCGTGAACTGGAAGACGTTGCGTTGGAAGGCCTCCCACTAAGTGGACCGATGACCCGGTAAAGTTTGCAGGGATCCGCTGGATGCGAGACACACGGGACCGGTCAATGTGGCGGCACTTGGGGGAGGCCTATGTCCAGCAGTGGACGTCTTTCGGCTGAAATGATGATGATGATGATGACTACGTCTTAGAGAAAGCTAAATCCTCGCCCACTCACAAATTCTCAACGCATTGTTTCATCACTTGTACAAAGACAAATGATTCATTGTTTGATTGGTACTTGTTAGTAGTTCTTATTTTGTGTTTGCTACCATGTGTGACATCATCATCATACATTGATCAGACTAGATTTCACTCCAAACATGCCTAACTCTTCGTAACTCTTATCATTCATCATCTGCTTTACATGCTCCCAACTATATCAGATCAGATCAGCTACCTGTCTAACCGAATGCAATTGAGCATCAGAATTTTACATGGAACAACTACCTCGGTATCACTTGGTAAGACTATCGGGCTTTGCTATAAACGTCTTCATCTGCCTAGCCTTTTCCCAATTATGTTGGGGTCGGTTTCTTGTCTAACCGAATGCAGCTGGATACCAGTATTTTACATGGAGCGACTGCCTATCTGACCTCACCAACTCAGTCAGTACTGGGTAATACGATACCGATATAGGTTGTCAGACGTTCAGGCCACTGACTTCTTGTAACAGCTGTCAAAGATCTACAAACGAAAGCCAGGACCAACGGCTTAACGTGCTTTACAAGGCACGGAGGAAACTCGGTACATATTAGGTGGTCACCCATCCACAGACCAACCTAGGTAAGCGCGGCTTAACTTGAAGATCGACTCGAGCGGCTGTTATTATTAAACCACGAGCTCCAGTTATATATTTAATTTATCCACGAGCTCCAGTTATATACACATTTCATTAAAAATATCGAAGGAACCCAATCTCTACTCACACGACTAATTCTGTTTATCTAAGTACCAACATAATTCAAAACCGACAAAGACAATTTAATGCCTCTGCCCACTGAGACGTACCACAATTATTATTATTGTATCGTCGAGAGCGTACACGCGTGCTGTTCATAACTCTTCACCTTTTTATTAGCTGGCTAGGGTATTATTATAAGTTACGCCTCAGTGGATAACGGGTTTTGTAAACGGTAGCTCATTGTTGTTAGGTTGGATAAAAAAATGATTCATTAGGTTGATTTGAATTGTTATTTCATTATGCTTCGAGATCTTTTTTTTTTTTTTTTTTTTCCGGATGGGAAATCATCAAATGACCCCCCCCACTCTGGGCGGAGCGGAGGGGAGTGTCGACTTGTACTGACTAAAACCCATCCATGTTCCTTCTTTGCCCGTTATGTTCCAGGGCCACGGTATCTCTTTCGAACAGTCCCGCAGCCCCGGCAGGCGTTGGCCCATGCGGACCCCCTACTTGATTGCTGACATCTCTTTGAGGCGCGCGTGGAACACGAACGCGCCGTCGACACGGCCCGTCGTCATAAGACGGCCGGACGGCGAGCTAGCCCATAACTCGCCGTCCACAGGCCAGCGCCTACGGTGGTCGGAAGCCACCACGTGACCCCCGACGCCCAGGGCGTCTCCCGCGGCGGCTGGGACGTGAGGTTCTTTCCCTCTCACGTCCTGCCACCTCCTTCACTAGCATGACTGCTTCGCAGAAGGAGGTGACGGCTTCCCATTCCCTCTCGCTCCGGACCATGGCTTGAACCAAGGCCGGACGCGAGAGATCGCCGCCGCCAATCGCCGCTGTGAGGACACGGCGGTGCTCCGCCCAAGTGGGGCAGACCTCCACGGTGTGTTCCACCGTGTCCTCCGGACGATCCTCGCAGTGGAAACACCCGGGCGTTTCCTCCCGCCCGATTCGATGCAGGAACCTCCCGAAACAACCGTGTCCGGTGAGGACCTGCGTCAGGCGGTAGGTGAGGGCGCCGTGGCGCCTCTCTAGCCACTCCTCAAAGAGGGGACTTATCGCCACTATGGTGGCGTGCCCTGCACGGGGTTGCGACAGTCGCTCTCTCCATGTCGCCATGAGATCACGCCGGAGGTCTGTCCGCTGAGCGGCAATTTGTCGCGGCAGCGGAGTTTCTCCCCGACATAGTGCTTCCGCGCGCCATTCATGCAGGCGCGCGAGGACTATCGCCTCCAGATCCCATGGCGGCAATCCGGCAAGGAGGCTAGCCGCCTCGCCGGAGATCGTGCGGTACCCCCGGATTAGCCTTATGGCTATCACCTTTTGGGGCGCGTTCAGGTAGTGGGCGGCTTGCCGCCTCAAAGAACGCGCCCACACCGGGGCCCCGTAAAGGGCCATGGACCGCACGACCCCCGCGTAAAGCTTCCGGCAGGAGGCGTTTGGACCCCTCAGGTTGGGCAAGAGCCGCTTGAAGGCAGCCCCTGTCCGTTCCAGTTTGGGAGCCAAACGTCGGAAGTGCTCCACGAAGTTCCACCGGCTGTCGAGGACGAGTCCTAGGTACTTCAACGTCGACCCGACGCCAATGGAAACCCCTCCTGCCATCAGTAGGGATCCCGACGGTGGCGCATTCCGAGGCCCATGAAAACACATGGCCTCGGACTTGTGCAATGCCACCTCGAGACCCAATTGCCGGATCCTCTCCACAACTATCGCAACCCCGCGTGTCATGTTTTCGGCCGCCGCCTCGTGCGACCTCCCTTGTGCCAGTACCAGCGTATCGTCAGCGTAGCAAACTACACTGACGCCGGTAGGGAGGTCGGCGCGCAGCACCCAGTCGTAACCGAAGTTCCACAAGGCCGGCCCCAGAACCGAACCCTGTGGAACACCGCACGACATCTCTCGCCGGTTCCATTCTCCGCTCCGACTGGGGTAGATGACGGCCCTATCCGTCAGGTAGTCCCCGACCACACGACGAAGGTAGGTCGGCACCCCGTGATACCGGAGTGCCTCCCCAATGCAGCTCCAGGGCATGGAGTTGAAGGCGTTGGCGATGTCAAGAGACACCGCCAAGACGACCCCGCCCCGGGACACCGCGTCCCCCGTCGTGAGGGCTCTCACGCGCATGATGGCGTCCACCGTCGAGCGCCCCTTGCGGAAACCAAATTGGTGTTCCGCAAGATCCGGCCCCATCCCTGCAAGGTGCCCGGCGAGGCGGTTGGCAATGACTCTTTCAAAGAGCTTGCCCACCTCGTCGAGCAACACAATGGGCCGGTATGCGGACGGAGAGTCCGCAGGGCGCCCTGGCTTCCGGATGAGGACCAGCTTCCCCGTCTTCCAACGAAGCGGGAACTGGCCTCTCTCCAAGCATGCGCTTAGGAGCCCTTCCAGTCGGGGCCCGAGAGCCTCAGAGGCCAGGACCCAGGCTTTGCCAGGCAAGCCATCGGGTCCCGGGGCGGTATTTCTGGCTTTCAGCCTGCGTACTCTCAGGTCTACCCCAGTCACCTCCGGAACGTCATCGTCGTCATCGGTGTGGTCCGCTTCCGGCACCGCATGCGGTGACGGAGCCATAGGCGGGGGAGGATGCTCCCCTCGCGAAGGGAACAGAACGCTCACCACGTCCTCCACGAGCTCAGGCCGGAGACTCTGCGTTAGCGGGGGGGCCCGGGTGCGGAGTTTGTCCCGCACCATCTTGTAAGGGCGCCCCCACGGATCTCCGTTCAGAGACTCCAGCATCTCCTCGCGGGCCAAATGCTTGGCCCGCCGGACAGCCTCTTGGAGGGCGGTCTTTGCCGCTCTGTACCCCTCGTACAGCTCCGCCTCAATGGCTGCCGCATCCGGAGGGCGGATGCGGAGCCTATGCTTCGAGATCTTTCTAGGGAGTATCCATTGAGCTGTTTTTATTTTAAGGCACTATCTTTTTCTGTCCTTTAAAAAAACTAGGAGCTTTGGGATTTTATGAATGAAATAGTCCGCCTTTGCACGTTTTAGTTTATTAAATTTAAATCTTCATCTAAATCTAAATTTGTCATTTGTAGATCTGTGACAGTCGTTAGGTAGTCAGTGGCCCAAAAAGTCTGACAACCAGTCTTACCAAGGGGTATCGTATTACGCAGTGCTAACTGGGTTGTGGAGGTCAGATAGGCAGTCGCTCCACGTAAAATACTGGTATTCAGCTGCATCCGGTTAGACTGGAAGCCGATCCCAACATAGTTGGGAAAAGGCTAGGTAGATGATGATGGTCACATAAAATCTTACAAAATCTAAAGTAAAGTATTTGTCTGTCTATTACCTTTTCAAACTACAATTTCTGATCATTTTTAGATATAATTCGGTGCACGGATAGACCACGAGCAAGGTTTAAAAAAAGCATACTTTTGACCACAGTAGAACGTTTTCGTGGGACAGTTTCCGACAATCATACGGGTAAAGCCGCGAGCTAAAACGTGACTAGATATATGATAATCAAAAATGCTCCGAACAAAAGGTCCACTACCCCTGTAGAAAAATATCGATCGATTGCAGCGGTATCGAGATCTCGTTGAAGCGATAACACACACGTTATACAACAATGTATGGACAGCACATAATAAGGGGTGGTTTATAGGATACTGAAGTGCATTTTTTATCGGTTAATCTTACTTTAATACTCATCTTCGTTTCCAGATGACAGCGATGCGGAGGAGTACTTTGGCGCCTAAGTGTCATATTGTCGTTATTGTATATATGTAGATACTTAGTTTTAGTCTTAGTTCTTTTTGTAGTCTATATATAATGTACATAGTAGCTAAATAAATAATAATAATAATTTTCTTAAATACTTATAATAGGTATTATAAATGCGAAGTTTGTGAGGATGGATGGATGTTTGTTACTCTTTCACGCAAAAACTTCTGATTGGATTTGGATGAAATTTAGCACACAGATAGTTTATTACCTGGATTGGCACATAGCATACTTTTTATCCCGGTAGTATGATCCCGTGGGACAATTATCGAACTCCACGCGGGTGAAGCCGCGGGCTAAAGCTAGTAATACATATTGTGTCGATATGGTGCAATCAGTAAGGAAAATACTACATCGTAGCCTCATAGGACCTCTGCCTAATCTGTCGGGGATAAAGGTGTGAAGTTCTGAAACAATAGCAAGGAAAGTTCGATAAAACATAGCATTTTACCAACATCTCAAACGATCAATTTTATAATACAGGTATAACCCTAATTTAGTATACAGTTTACATTATTTGCTAAAAATGTAAAAATATTCAGTTATAATAACCACGAGCATTTAAATTCCGGCCCTTACTACAAACAAACAAGGCACACTTTTGCACTCACTGAGTTCTCCCATCCCTTTAACCACTGTCGAGTCTGAAATAGGCCTTACTGCGTCATATTCTGGCCTACTGACCTCAGCCACAGAGTAGTAAATGAATAACATATTTGTTTTCTGCCTACACGCATGCTGCTTTTTATAGACTCGCTAATTTGTGAAGTACACTGTTGCACATTACGCAATTGTATATTTACAACAGGTGTACTTTTCGGTAAGAAAATTGTGCTACTTAGATTCTACCTTTTATGGTACGATAAGTAGTTAGGGACATAGAAACTTGTCGAACAAGAAAATATGAAAATGTATGACAAGATATAGATGAAGTGTAACTATCATAAAAATACAGTGAATATGGCATACCATACAACATTAGTTTTAGAAGATGCGAAACCTGAAAATCTTAAAACTGTATCATGAAAAATCACAAAGTTATAAGCTTGTTCTATTATCTGGTTGTCCGCACAAAAACATGGTCACCACGCAGCAAGCCCGCGCGCGCCTCCAGCATCGTCTTGAGCTCATTGATAATAATAATTTGGCAGTAGGTACCTAAATTATTAGGTAAATTATTAGGTACTTAATGTCGCTCGGTGTCCAACTTGTAACTTTTTTTAAATATTTTTGGGACAAAATATAACATATTCTGAACAAACTATATTCAGGTTTCGCATAATTATACTAAAAATAATGTTAGTTTGGATAGGTGTTGCTGTACATTAATATAAATTATACCTGGTACTAGTTTACTAGAAGACTATAAGACCAAGCAATACTTCTAAGAATGACAGTAAATTTTGTCCGTGGATAATTACAGCAAATTGGAGCTCCATACATGTAAAAGGACCCTTTACGAAACCGTCAACCAAGCATTCTGTACATCAAACTAAGTAACTTTACGCAAAAAATATTGCTGGGAAACGACTTTTTTTGGGGTGAAAAATCATGTTTTACGGTAACACTCAATGTAACGCACTCAAAAAATTGTGCTGATGGATGGATTGAATAGTACGGGGGTCGTGGATGTGTTTAAAGTAAAAAATCTAACATTGAAAAGATTAATTTAAAAAAAACTTGAGAAAAAATTGGAACTGTACTTTTGGTATGGTCCAGTACAAAAAAACGATCCCAATAATGGGGACAATAAGTGCCTTTCGGCTTCGTTAAGGGTGTATGTACACCCTTTATATAGCCATGATATAAAACCCCCTTAATGGTCTAGAAATTATCTCTAATTCAATGTGCACCTAAGGACAAAATAAATGCAAAGATTCTCTCTATCTGTACCCTAGGACCAGTGCTAAGTAGAAACTGGTCCTACTGACCACCCATTGTACTTGACCACCACAGCTTTATTACCCGCACGCTACTGTGGGCGATACTAATTGCCAGGTTAAAGTATTTTATGACTTATTGTATGAATTATAATTGACGTGTGGCTGTGAGTTTTATTGATTTCTTTTGTTAAGCGATTTTTCGTGTTTTGTGGAATGAAATAATTCACTGTTTAGATTACTCAAAATTATATCAAAGTCTTCATCTGATGCCGTGACGTCTGACAGGGGCGAATGGTAGAAGAAAACGTGATGTGCTGACCCCAAGTAGAATGGGACAAGGATAGGAAAATGATGACTTTTCCTCGTTTTAAGGTCATCGATCCATTGGCTTAGGGAGGTGTCCCACACCATGATTGCCGTTACTTGGTCTTCACTCCAGGAATCGTCTGCCCCACCGGCCATCAGTCCTAAAAGCTGGCTGGTCAGACTAAACTGGACTGGTGTAGCTTGGCCTACGTCCAGCAGTGATTTACGTTAGGCTGAGTTTATAATTTTTGTTCTTTGATACGCTTTTCAAGCAAATACTGTACGGTTTACATCAAATAATATCTTGTTGTTACTATTTTTATTACTTGTTAACAGTCATCGTAAATTCTTTTATGGCACAATTATAAATCACAAATTAATAATAATTTTTATCATTACGTCTCGCATATTCATCATAGTTTGTCAAAACAAGAAAGTGACAGGATTTTTCTAGATAACTTAACAATTTGAAATTCCCGAAGAGTTAAGCAGAAGTGTAAAAGAAGCATCTAATAATATTTATTTTCGTTTACTAAGTTTCGAATAACAGTTAAAAGGCCCAAAAAGAGAAAAAGATCTTCAGCTCCGACCATTTTTTATTTGTGTCAAACAACCAAAAAAGCAACGGCAACTCATTGATCAAAAACTGTTTAGTAATTTCAGCTTTTTGAACAAATGCAGGTAGAATACTCTGCCCTAACCCATCAAAAAGCATTCCTATCTGCGAACCCCTTGCATCAATGATCCATTATTACCAGCGGGAAGTGGAGACGCCCACGAAACGCCTTAGGCACCGAATCTTTAGGAAACCAACGATTTATCTCCAACACATATTAACACACGTACATTTTAACTCGCGATGAAAGACGCCGAATGCTTGCGGCGTATGTAAATTTTTTCTCGACAATTACTGAACAAGAATTGATTGGACTCGACTATACGTATAACTGCGAATGGTGGAGAAATTCGCTAGAGGCGAAGGAAGAATATTCGGAGAACATGAGCAAATGTCTTTTTCTTTAGTATTTTTGATATTTGTTGTCTCCGAGAATATTCCTTGAGGGAATTATTAGGTTACTTGACCCAGAATGTAAATTGGTAAAGAATTTGTTAATAATATAATCAAACTGTCAAAATTGATCCTTCGGGCTCTGAATGTTTTCCAAAGACTTGGAAGGCTGAATTGTTACTGAATGATTAAGTTGTACAAAGGAAGCGATGGCTGACAGATGGCAGACCACCACGCGGTAACCGCTTTTAAAGTGTTTTGTATTTCTACAGGAACTTCCAATAGGCTTAAAATATTTCTGTTTTTTAGCTAGCTATGTCAGTGCGATATTTTTATGATTTTTGCATCATAGCATCATATGTAGGAAGTAATCTTCGGAACTATATACGATGCCGAAAATGCTGTCATTATCGGGACGCTACATTATCCCCGTGTGTAGTTATATTAAAAACGTCCCCGTGGATTAATTTCCGTACATAACGGGAACGAAGCCGCTTGCAAAAGCTAGTCGTTGATAAAATTTCACTTTGTCTAGGTCCTCGTGCAAGCCTTAATTCTTCAGCCCACTGGTTGGTTGTTCTTTATTAGTTTTTCTTCTTTTTTTGAGGTTTATTTTTGGTTTTATAAAGTTCCACGACACCAGAATGAATGTATAATGAAAAGCGCAGCAGTAAACACTTAAAATTGCCCCAGCTTCTTGCATGTTTTCATAAATTATAATCATGCCTGTAATCCCCGAAGGGTTAGGCTGAGGTGTACCTAATAGTACACCCACATTTCGCCAGTTATGTTTAAGTCCCATGTAATAGGAAACGAGCCTATTACCATCAACCAGGCACCGTACAAACTCCGTTGCTGCTACTGAGAAATTCTTGATGGAAAAACCCAATAACACTTTGCTCGAACTGGGAATCGAACCCAGAACCTCATGCTCAGCAGTTATACTTGCGACAAATTTATTGCTTCTAGGTGATTAAAAGGACTTCTTTACTACCCCAGTTATGAGAATTAAATGAGAGAGTTTCTGAATGATGAGAGTTTCTAAATTGACGATAAAGACTACTAGAATGTCAGTTTTAACAAATAACGGTGAGTAGGATGTTACTAGCCAATCTTGAGCGAAACATGACGGTGAGGCACGAAGTACTCCGACAGTTATGCCAAGTATGTTGATAACTTCGTGAAGTAACGTTCAAGAGAATATTTGTACGGTGCAACCGCGCATTCTGCTATTTAGCAGTTTACGCCCCATTCATTTGAACTCATAATAATTAGTTCAGTTCGCGTTGAGCTATCAAGTAAGCCAGGCGTTCTCGTTACAGCCAACAAGGGCCGCGTCACTCACTTCATTTCCACACCATCAATCCATTAAGCTCATTTTACTTTAAGTACCTTTGTTACAATACAATTGTCTTTAATTCCATTCACCCATCATCTAAAAGTAATGTATGGTCTAGAGAGGGATCATACAACATTGTTGCATAGCAAATACATAACTGTCTACGCTACTGAGGTTCTGAGATAAAGCTTGTCTACACTAGAGCTTAAAATAAATATGGAAAGTGGACTGCCTCGTTGGTCTAGTGATCGCAAGCGCGACTGCTGAGGATGAGGTCCTGGGTTCGATTCCCCTGGTTGGGCAATGTGTTTTTGTGCAAAGTTATTGGCAATAGGCTCGCCCCCTATAACATACACCCCTGCCCAACCCTTCGGGGATTACAGGCGTGATGTCGTGATGTAAATATGAATGATGTGTTCATATAAATATGGAAAGTTTATGAATTTATAAAACAATACTACCGATACTTCACATAAATGTCAAAACAGATAATGGAATGAGGTAACTGTCAATGTCAGGTTTCTGCAGCCAATCCAACACGCTAGCTACACTACTAAATACTAAATCCATCCTTAAGCTGTAAATTCAACTTGAAAATTGTCATCAACTCGAGCATTGAACCCGTGATTCGCGAAGCTACTCGTTTAACTCAATATCTATGTTCTTTTACTAGCTGAAGCCCGCGACGTTCGTACGTGTGAAATTATTATAAAAATATTACTTCCCTATTTGAATCGGATTTATAATATAATAAGTTACATTTATTTTTCTAAAATAAAAGTAAGTAACCTAGGTTACTCCTTATAACAGCTATCTGCCAGTAAAAGTCTCGTCAAAATCGGTCCAGCCGGTTCTGTGATTAACCGAAACAAACAAACAGACAGACTAAATAAAAAAATGATTTTTTGTTTTAAGTACCGTATACATTCAAATGCATTTCATATGCATTTAGTAAAAAGCTGTTATTTTGAAATTACAAACAGACACTTCAATTGTATTTGTTTGTATAGATTGTTTACTAATCGCTCTACGCGCACACCAACAATTAAGAGCTTAAAAGAGATTAAAGGAAAACTCATTAACATTATCTGTAAAACTTAACACCAACTTTTTGCAACTATGCCTTAAAAGCAAAAAAAAACTTGCACTACAAAGAAAGCCGCCTTCAAAAAAACCTAACCATTTATTTATAAAACCGCGTAATTACAAATTACAATTACCACGGCACTAAAGAATTAACAACTAATTAAATTCGTTTAGCACACAATACAAAACAATTAGAAAATGGAAAGTGACTTTCTCTTTGAGTGTATTATTCACCACGCCCACTGCCCAGCCTCTTTTACCGTGGGCTTTATGCTTATGTAGATATGCCCTTTTGAATACATGTTATTGTTAGAAACTTTGCGTAGTTTGATGTTAAAAATTGCAATTTTGAAATAAGATATAATCTCGACCAAAGAATCAGTATTGCCATCCAACGTGGTAATGCGGCCAGCCTTCTGGGTACTTTCCCCGTTGACAGCGAATTACATACTTTTATTATTATTTTAGGTTTGTATAGTAAATAATGCTTTTTTTTTTTTTTTTCGGATGTGAAATCATCAAATGACCCCCCCCACTCTGGGCGGAGCGGAAGGGAGTGTCAGACTTGTACTGACTAAAACCCATCCATGTTCCTTCTTTGCCCTTTGTGTTCCAGGGCCACGGTATCTCTTTCGAACAGTCCCGCAGCCCTGGCAGGCATCGGTCCATGCGGACCCCTACGTGGTTGCTGACATCTCTTTGAGGCGCGCGTGGAACACGAACGCGCCGTCGACACGGCCTGTCGTCATAAGACGGCCGGACGGCGAGCTAGCCCATAGCTCGCCGACCACAGGCCCGCGCCTACGGTGGCCGGGAACCACCACGTGACCCCCGACGCCCAGGGCGTCTCCCGCGGCGGCTGGGATGTGAGGTTCTTTCCCTCTCACGTCCCGCCACTTCCTTCACTAGCATGACTGCTTCGCAGAAGGTGGTGACGGCTTCCCATTCTCTCTCGCTCCGGACCATGGCTTGAACCAGGGCCTGACGCGAGAGATCGCCGCCGCCAATCGCCGCTACAAGTACACGGCGGTGCTCCGCCCAAGCGGGGCAGACCTCTACGGTGTGCTCCACCGTGTCCTCCGGACGATCCTCGCAGTGGAAACACCCGGGCGTTTCCTCCCGCCCGATTCGGTGCAGGAACCTCCCGGAACAACCGTGTCCGGTGAGGACCTGCGTCAGGCGGTAGGTGAGGGCGCCGTGGCGCCTCTCTAGCCACTCCTCAAAGAGGGGACTTATCGCCACTATGGTAGCGTGCCCTGCACGGGGTTGCAACAGTCGCTCTCTCCATGTCGCCACGAGATCACGCCGGAGGTCTATCCGCTGAGCGGCAATTTGCCGCGGCAGCGGAATTTCCCCCCGACGTAGTGCCTCCGCGCGCCATTCGTGCAGGCGCGCGAGGACTATCGCCTCCAGATCCCATGGCGGCAATCCGGCAAGGAGGCTAGCCGCCTCGCCGGAGATCGTGCGGTACCCCCGGATTAGCCTTATGGCTATCACCTTTTGGGGCGCGTTCAGGTAGTGGGCGGCTTGCCGCCTCAAAGAACGCGCCCACACCGGGGCCCCGTAAAGGGCCATGGACCGCACGACCCCTGCGTAGAGTCTCCGGCAGGAGGCGTTTGGGCCCCTCAGGTTGGGCAAGAGCCGCTTGAAGGCAGCCCCTGTCCGTTCCAGTTTGGGAGCCAAACGTCGGAAGTGCTCCACGAAGTTCCACCGGCTGTCGAGGACGAGTCCTAGGTACTTCAACGTCGACCCGACGCCGATGGAAACCCCTCCTGCCGTCAGTAGGGATCCCGACGGTGGCGCATTCCGAGGCCCATGAAAACACATGGCCTCGGACTTGTGCAATGCCACCTCGAGACCCAATTGCCGGATCCTCTCCACGATTATCGCAACCCCGCGTGTCATGTTTTCGGCCGCCGCCTCGTGCGACCTCCCTTGTGCCAGTACCAGCGTGTCGTCAGCGTAGCAAACTACGCTGACGCCGGTAGGGAGGTCGGCGCGCAGCACCCAGTCGTAACCGATGTTCCACAGGGCTGGCCCCAGAACCGATCCCTGTGGAACACCGCACGACATCTCTCGCCGGTTCCATTCTCCGCTCCGGCCGGGGTAGATGACGGCCCTATCCGTCAAGTAGTCCCCGACCACACGACGAAGGTAGGTTGGCACCCGGTGATACCGGGGTGCCTCCCTAATGCAGCTCCAGGGCATGGAGTTGAAGGCGTTGGCGATGTCAAGAGACACCGCCAGGACGACCCCACCCCGGAACACCGCGTCCCCCATCGTGAGGGCTCTCACGCGCATGATGGCGTCCACCGTGGAGCGCCCCTTGAGTAAATAATGCTTGCGCTGGTGGTGACGTCACGCGACCTGCTTACAAGTCTACCCACACCACAGCGTGCTTTTACAGAGCCCTGATGTTTAGCTCGAGGCGAGGACGACAGTCAACGTCTGATCGCGGCGGAGTTGAGACGTCTTGGAACTGTACCCGATTCATTGTGTCCCGTGTTATTGTGTTAAGTTCCCCGTGCCCCGTGTTGTAGTTGTAATCTCAAGTAATTTGTTAGTTTTGCTAGAAACAGTGTATCGCACTCAGTGTGTTTTCATACTGCCCACATGATGTACGAGCCTAACCGAGTAAATCCTGACATATCCGATATACAAATAAACACTGCGGACAGGCTTTGCTGAATTAAGTAAATCATCTGCCTAGCCTTTTCCCAACTATGTTGGGGTCGGCTTCCAGTCTAACCGGATGCAGCTGACTACCAGTATTTTACATGGAGCGACTGCCTATCTGACCTCCACAATCCAGTTAAAACTGGGTAATACGATACCCCTTGGAAAGACTGGTTGTCAGACTTTTCGGGCCACTGACTACCTAACGACTGTCAAAGATCTACAAATGACACCTGGGACCAACGGCTTAACGAGCTTTCCGAGGCACGGAGGAAACTCGGTAAGTAATGGGTGGTCACCCATCCACAGACCAACCTAGGCAAGCACGGCTTAACCTAAAGATCGACCCGAGCGGCTGTTATTATTTAGCCACGAGCTCCTGCTGAATTAAGTAAATAAGTAACCTTATTATTTACATTAATAATGAAGACGTCGTACCCATTACCTACACGATATGTGGTTCTTTAATCGTCAACATAGCGTTAATATTGGTGGAAGACTATAATAAGCACTGAGACTTAATAAAACTATGAGCCCTACCATCATTGTGTTTCTACCAGCTTTACATTTCAGAATCTTCCCTACTTAGTAAGACGTCAAGTTAAACTGTCAAATTCTTAGATTCATCTTCCTACCCTTGTCCCATGTTACTTGGGATTGGCGCCACACGTTTTTTTCTTCCATTCTCCTCCGTCAACTGCCACACTATCATTTACTCCTTTTTCCTTTCATATCATTCCTCACACAATCCATCCATCGTTTCCTTGGTCTTCCTCTCCCACTCCATAAAGAATAAAAATAAATAATCACATGTGATTTGTCCCTCCTCAACACATGCCCATACCAAGACAGTCAATTCCTCTATTATACTCATTCCTTACTTTATCCATTCTTGTCCCACCACACATCCACCTCAACATTTTCATCTTCGCTTCAAATCTTTTCTTAGATTACATTATATTAATTGCTAGATTTACACTAGTGGATTATCGGACTGGCTGCGGACCGGACTCTCACAGATAATGTACTGAAGTATCTGGAATAGTCCGGTGTTCACACTCAGTTCACAATCTGTCCATACCGGTATGATCAAGTCAAAGTCAAGTCAAAAGCATTTATTTTAATTAGGCCATCACAGGCACTTTTGAACGTCCAAAAAAAACAAAAAGAAGCGAAGCTACAGTCACAGTCACAAGACATAATAACTTGAGAAAGTACTGTAGTTGCACTTTCCAAAGCTCTATGGAGAAGAATGGGCAAGAAACTCCATGGACACTCGTTTAAATCAAAATATTTTAACAAAATCCATCCTTAACACAATAGTGCTATAATTTGCTCTACGTAAAACAGAAAATAAAACTTTAACACACTCTCATAAAAGCTGCGTGCCATAAAACTTGTACCACATGCAATCAATATAATTTATAACACTACTTAAAAATTCTAAAAATAACGTATTACCATTTACATACAAAAACTTCACGGTTCAGTTTTAAAAAGGAAACCTATGTAAAATGATAAGTTGACTACATTTTCATATATTTTACACTTTTTTTGTGGAAGGCTATGACATGCATGACCTCTTTGGTGTGACATAGGGACGTTTGAAATGGTCAGATCGCTGAAGAGGCATTCAATTAATTGATAAAGACCAGTAACGGGGAAATAAGTGTGAATTGATGTACATTTATTCAATTTATTACTGCCTCGTTAGTCACAAGCGCGACTGCTGAACATGAGGTCCTGGGTTCGATTCCCGGGTCGGGAAAAGTGTTATTGGGTTTTTTCATTAGGAATTTCTCAGTAGCAGCCACGGAGTCTGAATTTGTGCCCGGTTGATGGCACTAGGCTTGCCCCCTATTACATGGGACTTAAAACATAACTGGCGAAATATGGGTGTAGTATTAGGTACTTCTCTGCCTAATCCTTCGGGGATTACAGGCGTGATGTTATGTTATTCAATTTATTGACAGGACAATTCGTGAATTCTGAATTCACACTGCCGTTCGCTTGGTCATTGCAAGGGACATTATCCCAAAATAGCTAAATTTATATAATAAGTGATTTCTTCACGACTCCTCCACATCAGTTCACAGTCACCATCCTCGATCAAGCTCACCATCCTCATCAGCCGTATGTCCCCAAAGTGCCAAGTGTCCAAACAAGTAAATTCAATAATCTCAGCATATTTGCCGAACAGTTATCGTATTGGTGCGTCGATTGTAGCGTCTTGTCGTGTCGTGTCGGATAACGGAGACTTCAGGCCGTGTCGTGAGGTGGGTAGGTAGAGATGAACAGATGTGTACCGTAAAGGAATAATTTATGGACGTAGGTCGGTATTTATCTACGTACTGCAGAAGATATGACTAATAGCTCTGAGTATGCCTGCATCCTGATTGCCGTGTTCAGAAAGTTAGTGGGATTTTACAGTGGACTGACCGAAACAATTCTCCAGTCTTTGGGGCTGGGTAAATATGGTCCCCAAACGATAGAGCACTTAATGTCGTGGCCTGCTTCTATTATGTTGCTTATTACAGGAACCTATCATAAGAAGAATTCTTTAGGGTTTTATTTTCAGGAAGCCTCAAGAATGGCCGAAAACCCACATATCTAGTGCAAAGCCAGGCTATGACATCATCAAGATGGGCCACGATCGTCGGCATTGAGAGATCGAATTTAACGAAAGAAGAAGAAGAGTTTATGCCTACAACAGTCTTAAAGTAAAATCACTACACTAATTTTCTTTTATCCAGAAGCATGTGCTATTAGCCTCACTACGATGAAATAAGAAACTTGTCTCATACACTTTACAGTACCGACAGCACCAGTCTTTCTCAGCCACCTACCGAAATAAATCACATAATATATGTATCTATTAGTCACTTGACAAACACCATACACATTACACCATAGCCATGAAGGTACCTGTTACATACACACATAAACTTGCTTATGCTTGTCCATCTTATCTTTCAAGTACAAACAGGTGCAGTCTCGAGGTACAATTTGTACACAGTAACCAAAATTCAAAAGTAAACTAGTGGAATATCGACTGCGATTTTGAGATAAGACCTATTTCATAGAACTATGTGTTCCAAAATAATCGCTACAAAATGAAATAAGAATCAATATATCATCATTATCATGCACAGCCCAAATTCACCCTCTTCTGGGTCATCTCCACGCTCCTGTCCAACCTCATCCAGGATGTACCCGCCATGGAAAAATGCAGTAGAAGAAAATCACTTTTAAAAGTTACTACCTGTAAACATGTCAGTGGTCCTGACTGTACAGAGAGGTACAATAAAGTTACAAGCAGTCATATCAAGTCATAGAGCACGGTGCGCGAGCATTAACATTCTGCGCACGCGCGGGACGCCGTCACCCCCCCTCCGCCACTCTGCCACCCCTCCCCCGCACGACACTCACGCGCAGCACCCCCGCGCTAGTCGTCAGATAATGATAAGTGCACATAGGAAGATATGAGATGCTATAAACAAGTTTAATTTTGAAACGCTTGACCTATTTGTAAAACTGTTTTGTCCTGTAATCAAAGTCATTAAAGGAGAAATTCATGAAAAACTTTATTTATTTTGTATGTAATGAAAATTGTGCTTATTCATTGCCATTTTACTAGCGATAAGAATAATGTCAAAAGTGAAAATTGTATTAGGTTAATTAGAATAGAATAGAAGAATAATTTATTGTTATTAAATCTACAGAAAAGCTAAAACAGAGCTAGCCTAGAGCAGTCAACCGATGGAAATCCTAAAAATTACTAAATAAACAAACGATGGGAATCCTAAAACTGATCCTCTTGACTACTTCCATTCACCTCCTATCAGCCATCCTGCGAAAATCGTCGCTCCACCTAGTTTAAGCACATCTCACGTCTGCAAAATACTTAATTAATCATCCCATCAAAGTCATGTAAGCTGTTTTATCGAATTAATTTCACAAGACTGGTTCAAATTTTCAAACCTGTCCCGAAGACCACGCTAAGATACTGATTTCGGTTTTCCTGGCACCTAGTACGACAGTCATCAAAAGCCTACATATTTATGTAAACCATACAACAAAAATTAAATACTACTCGCTTCATATATCTATCGCTCACTTCAGCCAGTGTAGTCACAACCTAAAATAGATAACTCAAACAAAACTGGTGTGGTAGCAACCGACGATGGAATTCCCAAATTGTAGCACGTTTTGTACCGTGTAATGAGACAAACATGTACCAGTTGTACCTAGTTTGTCCAGCAGTGGGACTACTAAAAATAAACATTTTCTTGGAAACCATTTTGGATTTGTTGAGTAATCGTAGTAGGCGGATTTTGACAGGTTTAAGTTTTTACTCGGACTTGGAAAAGATCTTGGCAAAGTGGAAATTATTAGCAAGTTTGTAAATATTTACGCAAACCTTTGGTAATTTTGAGACAAATATTTTCATTTTCGTTATTAATTCACAGCAGTATAAATGATTATTCATCTTGTTTTCATTTAAACTAGTTTTTTTCCATTCAATTGCACGGAAAAAAAATCAAAAATGTCAATGTCTTTCCAGCAGCAAAAATTTTTTTCACCACTGTACCTAAAATGAGATGAAAATCTCATTTTAGGTATCATCTGTCTTACGAATAAAAGACATCAACGAGATTACAAAATTGCTTACTTTTTTGTTAACTTTTTAATACAAAAAATCCTTACCTATAAAAATTAAATTTCTTAAGCATTGAACTTGACCAACCACAATTTAATCAAACCTATTGTTAATTCACAAAGTCGGTTGTCAATCAAACTATATAACGAGCTTATTATATCTGTCAAATTATTATGTTTATCATTATTTATTGGACACCTAGTCAAATATAATGTCCATTTAAATACATGTAATCTTAATTTATTTAATAGGAAAAATATGTATTTAGTTTTTTTTGACTTGTGTCATGTTATGTCCTGGGAGATCTCATATCTAAAGTCGTAGTCATAAATGACGTATCATTGATAAATGTAACGTGTTATCGAATACCAATTAGCAAGCAATTGGCGCCGCTTATAAGTATTTCATTAAATAATAAAATCTGACAACTGCCTTTTTTTTTTTTTTTTTTTTGGATGGGAAATCATCGAATGACCCCCCCCCACTCTGGGCGGAGCGGAAGGGAGTGTCAGACTTGTACTGACTAAAACCCATCCATGTTCCTTCTTTGCCCTTTGTGTTCCAGGGCCACGGTGTCTCTTTCGAACAGTCCCGCAGCTCTGGCAGGCATCGGCCCATGCGGACCCCTACTCGGTTGCTGACATCTCTTTGAGGCGCGCGTGGAACACGAACGCGCCGTCGACACGGCCTGTCGTCATAAGACGGCCGGACGGCGAGCTAGCCCATAACTCGCCGTCCACAGGCCCGCGCCTACGGTGGCCGGGAGCCACCACGTGACCCCCGACGCCCAGGGCGTCTCCCGTGGCGGCTGGGACGTGAGGTTCTTTCCCTCTCACGTCCCACCACCTCCTTCACTAGCATGACTGCTTCACAGAAGGTGGTGACGGCTTCCCATTCCCTCTCGCTCCGGACCATGGCTTGAATCAGGGTCGGACGCGAGAGATCGCCGCCGCCAATCGCCGCTACAAGGACACGGCGGTGCTCCGCCCAAGCGGGGCAGACCTCTACGGTGTGCTCCACCGTGTCCTCCGGACGATCCTCGCAGTGGAAACACCCGGGCGTTTCCTCCCGCCCGATTCGGTGCAGGAACCTCCCGAAACAATCTGACAACTGCCTTACATAAGAAATGTGTATCCTTTTCATAGTTTCTTCAGACGAGACTATATCTACCAGTTGTTCCACATGCCAGATACCTCTTTACCAATATAGAGTTGGCTGACATGTGAAACCGGTAAATATCTTGGATACCGCCCTCTTAATCTAAGAAAAATAGACAGAAATATAAAATACATTCTGTCGTTCTATACCCTAATTATGGCCATCTTTCGGGTATCAATCATTAAGGCCCAAGTCAGTCTTACCAAGCGGTATCGTATTACCTAGTACTAACTGGGTTGTGGAGGCCTAACAGGCAGTCGCTCCATGTAAAATACTGGTATTCAGCTGAATCCGGTTAGACTGGAAATCGACCCTAGGATAGTTGGGAAAAGGCTAGGCAGATGATGATGAATCATTAAGGCGCTCCCTTACTTGGAGCATTCGCTTGTAATGTAACAATCAAAGATTCGATTTTGTACGGAAACAAGTGAATCTGATATGTTGAACGTGACGGAGCGCCTTAAGGAAGAAAGCAACGACATTTTCTTTGTGTTTACGCAACTGAAAATTCCGGGAAAGTCGACGTTATACACAATGTTACAAGAAAACAACTTTTATTGACATTATATCACAATATTTAATGTCATACATTCTCGTTCTAAACAATATATTTAATCTCATAACAAAACAATCTCTTTCTAAACCATACATAATGTCAATCGGATATCGATAAATGTTGAAACTATCGTAATAATGGGTAACTAGAAACAGTCGTGTGTTACGAAAAGTTCATACAATTCTGATTGTGATTGTGTCATTATGCTTTGATTTGTTTTGTTATTAGTGATTTGGACTGTGTTTTAAAATGAGTAATTTCAACGTTTATATGGGTAATAGCTCAATGGTAAAGGCATGTATTGTCGAGCAAGTGCTCGTGAGTGCGATTCAATCTACACTTTTAATATGAGACTTTTGTTTTTGCTCTTTTGTTTTGCGAAGAAATTTTTTGTGCGCACTACTACGTTCGAGAAAAGAGGGTTGTTATATATAAAGGGTGTAAATAGACCCTTAACATAAACGAAAGGCACTTGTTCTCCACGTCACTGCGATATTTTTTTTGTTCTAGACCATACCTGGGAATCTTCTAGTTACGGAGATTTTGGGGGTCAAAGTTCCAACTTTTTCACAAGTTTTTTTTTTTAAATACATGTTTTTAATGTAAGATTTTTACTTTACACACCTCCACGACCCTCGTACTATTCAATCCATTCATCAGCACAATGCTATGAGTGCTTTCCATCGAGTCCTACCGTAAAACGTGATTTTTCACCCCAAAAAAAAAAGTCGATTCCCAGCAATAATTTTTGCGTAAAGTTACTTAGTTTGATGTACAGAATGCTTGTTTGACAGATATGTGAAGGGTCTGTTTACACCCGGTATGACATAATCTAACTTCTAACTACTACGACAAGCATAATATTAGTCATATTATCTACCCAGCCAAACATACACATACAAACACAAAGAGAGAAGAATTTTGTTCACAGGAAGGCAAAAGTTTATTTTTTTATTTTAACTCCTTTATTTAACTTTACACAAATCTTATATATTTTTAAATATTTCTTAAACTAAAAACAATATAAAAAAACATTTAAAAATATAAAAAATTGTAGCCCACCGGTATCGGGAACAGGGTCCAAGCTACCGGCGGTCAGGGCTCCAGAGAGAGGAACCTCCTGACAATACGAGCCGTGTCCAGGAGTACCGCTTTCTGAATCAAACCCTTGATCCAGCTGCCTAACGAGAGCCTCCTCAGGTATTGGTCGAGGCTCTTGGCAATTAAGCCATGGGCTGATACAACTATCGGCACAATGATCGCTGAGTCCACATCCCACATGTCGACAACCTCGTGAGCCAAGTCAAGATACTTGATTTGCTTATCTTTCTCGGCTTTCACGAGGTTCCCATCATGCGGGACCGTTATGTCAACAATCATTGCACGCCGCTCTGATCGATCCACCACCACTATATCAGGCTTATTGGCTACAATAGTCCTGTCAGTTACGATGGATCGATCCCAGTACAATGTGATATTGCCATTTTCGAGAACTGGGTCGGGCACATACTTATAGTACGGTACTTCCGATTCCACAAGGTTGTATTTTAGAGCAAGTTGCTGATGGATAATCCTGGCTACAAGGTTGTGTCTATGCAAGTACTCTCCGTTAGCCAGACGAGAACACCCGGAGATAATGTGACGGATTGATTCGCCTGGACGGTGGCATGCCCGACATATGTCAACCGTACCGTCCTTCACAATAAATCTCCGGTAGTTATTCGTCATCATAACTTCATCCATAATTGCACAGACAAAACCTTCGGTTTCTCCAAAGAGGTCCCCGGAACGTAGCCAGGCTACGGACGCTGGTAGGTCTACATCGGGCCCATGCAGGGCCCGGAAAAACCGTCCGTGAAGCTCCTTACTCTGCCATACTTCCATGCGGTCGTTAGTGTCAAGCACTACAGGTTTGCGCCAGTTCTCTTTAGCCAAGGAGAGCGGGGTGAGCCCCTTGTCCACTGCGACCACATCTCGATGCATCCCCACGTCGGTTTCAAGGAAATATTCCCTGAGACTGCATATCTCGCGATTGTGAAGAGTCTTAGCGTTTAAAAAGCCTCGACCCCCACACCTCCGCGGGATATACAGTCTCATAACAGAAGAACGCGGGTGATACATTCGATATGTCGTCAACAATGTACGGACCCTCCTATCCAGGGCGTCTAGTTCTGTCTGAGTCCATTTGAGTATGCCGAAAGAGTACATCAGAACCGGCATGACCCAACCGTTGAAGGCACGCACCTTATTGCCGCCTGATAAAAGACTATTAAATACTTTTTTCAGACGGCCAAAGAAGCGCTCCTTCAACGATTGCTTCATTCCTTATTTTAACTTATTAATAGAAGTAATGATCATTTATAACAAGTAAATTAACTTTCGGCGAGATGGGCTGACGACAGTTCCCATCGGGGGAAAACCTGGATGAGGCCAGCCTCATCCTCCATCAGAGTGAAAGAGAGTGGATGAATTCTGGCTGTGGATTTTGATGATGAAATTAGCTATCTAGTCAAAGACTTTGTAAAATTTGCTAGACATTGTTCATAATTTGACTTCTGTATAACTTTAATTTCGGGTGCTGTTCCTACAAAACCAGTACTACACCTTTTTTGGTCAAGCCTATAGCCAGCAGCGATATAACAAGAAATTATAACAAAGCCATTGTCCCTGAGATTGGCACAGCCTAATGGTAATCACAATGATTTATTACCCCATTCACACCTCAATATAAAAGAATAGAAACACATATTTTATCAAATCGACAGCAAAAATGATCGCCCACGGAAAAAAATACTGTCTTAGATTTTTGACCTGGAGTCTAAAATCTGTAGGTATAATATACTTAACCGTTTAGCCCCAGGTATAATCATAAAGAACCCAACATCTGTCAATAACGAAATTATACATTTATTTAAAAACGATTTTGCAATGTAATAAAATGTATAGAAATATTTGATTTGCAATATGCAGATTATAATTTATATTATTATGTAGGCGAGAGAAGATTCTATATTGTGTTTAGGATATGGAATATATCAGCTTTTTTTATCAATGAATTTGAATTCGTGATGATGGCTGTCAAAATGAAAGTTGCTGAATAGCTAAAATATTTACACCGGCATAAGCTATTATTATTTCCGTCATGCAGATACGAGTCTAAGATAAATGAAACCTATTCTTGCGATTAATTTTGTAGTTTCTCGTTTGTTTATATAATACTTGCTTAAACCCGCGGCGTTCGCCAGCGTGGAGTCCGGTAATTATCCCACGGGATCGTACTACCAACATAAAAAGTATCATATGTGTTAATCCAGGTTATAAACTATCTGTGTGCCAAAATTCATCTAAATCCGGTCAGTAGTTTTTTCGTGAAAGAGTAACAAACATCCATCCATCCACACAAACTTTCGCATTTATAATATCAGTTAGACTAGCCTTTGCTCGTTGCTTTATTTTCCCACGGGGACACGTTAATTATAAACTTATACTGTCACTTACGGGATATCTTACGTGATTTTCAATTATTCTGAGCTCCATGCGCCTTAGAATAATTGAAAATCACGGAAGATTTGGCGTAAGTGACAAAGTTAGTTTGGTTATAAACAATACAGCATAAAAAAATGTTAATTATAGCATATGAAACTTGATGATAATGTACCGTCTTATTAGTGGAAGAACTTAAACTTACAAACTTTACCTCTTTATAATGTCATAGACTAGTCTTTTTAGCGTGATTGTCGAAAATTATCCCACAGAAACGTACTGACGAGATAAAAATATCCTATACCCTAAGCCAGGTCTTGTCATGCAAAATAAAGAATCTTGAATCTTGAATCTTGTCTACCTGTGAGTCTGACGAGAAAATATAAAAGATAGATAGATAAATAAACAAACATAATTAGTTTTGCACTTAAAATACTAGAGATATGGATAGTATGGATAGGATGAGCTATCGGTTCATGTAAAATACTGGTATTCAGCTGCATCCTATTAGACTGGAAGCCGACCCCAACATAGTTGGAAAAAGTCTAGGCAGATGATGAAGGTGGGTAGTATTGATTAAACTTTTGAATTTAAGGGAATTCGATTCCAATCGGAAATCTGATGCGCTACGAGAGTCACTACACCACGACAAGCCGATCGATGCTCTATACAACAATACCAATCATCCTTTCATATTTAAAGTATGCCAATGCAGTCACGACTAATGAAAATGCGCTCTTACGCCTAGGTCGTAGTAACAGGTGCATATGACAGGTCTCACTAGTGACGCGCGGTACTTGCATTTGTATCGATAGTTTGTGTTTGAATCGTCTTTTTCGATACAATAGAATCGACACAAACACTCAGATCCAGCATGTCCCTTTGCTGCTCTCCCCCAGCGACGCCCTAAGCCGAGGCTCGTACTCCACAGAGAGTGCCGTCGCGTTACTTAGTTTATAAGTTATTTGCCCCTGGCTGGAGGCCTTACACTCAAAGCACCCACAGGATAGTCCGGTTAAGCAGAAGCCATGCCATGCCTCATAGGTCGACCTGCGAGATAATATTTTAAAAAAAAGTACAACAACAAGTATCCAATCGTTACCTCTACGACTGTACTCTCTAAGAGCCCATCTGAGAGACTATCGTTCCCTCAAAGTGTCGAGGCTAAATTCCAGGAATATTTTTGTACTCCCTCAGTCTCCAGTTTTTTTTTAATTTACTGGTCGTGCTATTTATGACAATAAGGTACGATACGATCCATTCACTCCGATACCGGTATATTTGTATCAATCAAAGCAGTATATCGTATTTGTTTGTCTTCATATTCGTTTGTCAGCTATAGCTGAATACCAGTATTTTAATGCCATGGTGCATTCGCGGGTAGGTGAAGTGGGGCGGGTAGGTAAATAGGTATGGCTCGGGAATAACTGACTAAGTGTCAGCGCAGACAGAGAGGAATAATCCCCGCGCGGTCTCGGGCATTTTCTTTACGGATCCCGCATATCTTCGAGGACGCGCGAGCATTTTTTGTCAGGTTCAAGCATTTATGCACTTTATTATAATAATTATAAATTTATTTTCAAGTGCGTTAATAAAATCCTCTCCGCTGCGCTCCGTTCTGTCTGCGCTGACCCTAAAGGACATTTTTAAACAATTTTCGCAATATTTATTGATGTCTGATAACGTTTTAAATATCTAGCGGATCGGATAAAGACCTATTCGGGCCGCTAGGTGGCCCGGGGGCCGTCTGTTGGACAGGCCTGATCTAAAGTAACGGAGTATCGCATCTTGTTGTATCGATACTGTAAATTATCGGATCAGATGCATCACTAGGTCCGACTAGTTTTATAATAGTAAAACAAAGTAATGAGTCACTGGTTTGTCGTAAAAACTTTAACGTGGTGTAAACTAGTTTTAAATGTGAGTGGAGTAGTTGTAAATGGATTATAAGATGGTATGTGATGCATGTTTTTGAGTAAAGGACGCTGTAAAATTATATTAGTTAGAAGTTCTGGAAAAAGCCAGCCCACTATCCAAGCCAGGCGCTTGGATAGTGTCGCGCCTACCAGAACATGATCTAAACGCAGTTAGAAGACCGGTGCGTGCCAAATGAATAGCTATAGTTATTGCTGCTGGTCGCTTTTGTTGTTCAGTAAAATACTGCAGCTTCGAATATACCCGAACAGCCCTAAAGTTCACTGCAAACCTCACGCAAGTCGACTACACACAACTAGAAAGCAAACACATTTGTTTTTAAAGTCATCATCAGGAACTGACAGTGACCGACCGTGTCCGTGTGTGACCGTTCGAATTTAGAAGTCATTTGATTGATGTTCATTTATTTAGTTCACCCGTTATCTCAATATCAGACATTTGAACTTAATTGATTCCATTTTTTTTTTTGAAATGCGCAGAAATGTAGGGCTGAATAATTCACTTTTATCTACGTTTGCAAAATTCAATTTGGTTGCCTCCAAATTCGAACGCGTAAGAGAATTATGCAATTCCATCGTAAGATAATAGTGCATTACTGCTAATTGACGCCTATGAGCACTTATCATAAGCTATAACTCTGCAGGACATAGGCTTGTCCCAAAAATGGTGGCATTGCCTAATAGCTGCATACCTAACACGGTGACTAAAGGCAATGCCTAATTTGATTGCAGATCTAGAACTAGACATTTTGGTTTCCTTTCTCGTAGAATTGTAATGGGTTAGCTATTATCTTCCTTGGGTATCAGTGTATTCATTAACTATTGCAAATAAACTTCTAAAAGATACTGTATTTTGATTTGACAATCCCAGATTCGCTTAAAATTCATCATCAACCCGTTTACTAGCAGATTATAGTCTTCTTGATACCACTGCAAGGATTGTTGAAAGATTCATCATCATCGGCTTAGCCTTTTCTCAACTATTTTGGGGTTAGCTTCCAGTCTAACCGGATGCAGCTGAATACCAGTATTTTACATGGAGCAACTGCCTATTAGTGGCGAAGGTTACATACAACTCTATTCCTATCAGAGTCCCTTTGAAAAATGGCACAGTCAGTATTCTATAGACAAATAATATAATCACATTAAAGATATGTACTCCGGCTTACCTCTTACAAAAATTGACCCTTCGCTACTGCTCCCTATCTGACCTCTACAACCCAGTTAGAATTGGGTAATACAATAACCCTTGGTAAGACTGATTGTCAGCTTTCGGGACACTGACAACCAATAACGACTGTCAAAGATCTACAAATGTCAGCCGGGGCCAACGGCTAAACACAGCCTCTATCATCATTTTACAAGGTTTCCACGTATGTTACATAAATAATAAACGCAGACGTTACATAAACGAAACAATTAAATAATCAAGTAAAATCCATTGACCTAGAAGCTGTTGATAACCTCCAAACGAAGTGTTTTAAATCAATGAGTTTTACAATTCCGTTTAATATTTTCGAAAGGCTCCATCATTTTGATTTCTTCATAGGTATGAGTACGATTATACCTATATATTATAGATTGAAATCTTTGTTAAAGAAATGATTCTTTATTTGTTTTTTTTTCGTTATTTATTTAGGGACATTTATAATCGCAATACGTATATCAGTCCCATCGTACCCTAAATACACATTGCTCATATCTGGGCCATGAACCTAAACAAACTCTTCGCATCATCGCCATTTGGTTGAGCCAGGATTTTATGGAATGTGCCTAATTCAAGTCTGTTCAACCTCAATACCCTAAACAGGTAATTTCTCCCAGACTCATACCGAACACAGGCCATCAATAAGTGGTGTAAGTCTTCAACAATTCTACACTTTACACGATTCTTTATTTTTTTATAATTATTTTATAGGAATCTCGTCAAGCCTTATGTTATAATGTTACTGAAATACTGAAACGGCTAATACCAAACTGCTTCGTTGGTTTAGGGGTCGTAAACATGATTGCTGAGCATCCATTCCTGGGTCAGGCAAAGTGTCATTGGGTTTTTCCATCAGGAATTTCCCAGTAGCAGCCACACAGTCTGAATTCGCGCCCAGTTGATGGCAATAGGCTCGCCCCCTATTACATGGGACTCAAGCATAACTGGCGTAATGTGGGTGTTCTATTAGGTACACCTCTGCCTAACCTATCGGGGATTACAGGCGTGATGTTATGTTACTTATGCCAAACATTGCAGCAGTAAAACGTTCAATTTCGTAGAACTTTTTCCTTCAAGAAAGATTTCTTGTTCATTAGGATCTCATAGGCTTTAGGGTCCTAAAAGAGTTTTTGCAATTTTTTTTTTTTATCAGCCTGCTGTCCCACTGCTGGACAAAGGTCTCCATGGCTTTCCAATCCTGTTTACAATTGTCCTCTCCGACCAATCCGTTAAGAATGCGTCCAGATCGTCACGCGCGTTGCGTTTCTTGGACGGCTGTCTTCGGGCACATCTTATCATCATCATCATCATCATTTCAGCCGAAAGACGTCCACTGCTAGACATAGGCCTCCCCCAAACGTCGCCACATTGACCGGTCCCGTGCGTCTCGCATCCAGCGGATCCCCGCAACCTTTACCAGGTCATCGGTCCACTTAGTGGGAGGCCTTCTAACGCAACGTCTTCCAGTTCGCGGTCGCCACTTCAGAACTTTCCGGCCCCATCGGCCATCCGTTCTACGAGCAATGTGCCCTGCCCACTGCCACTTAAGTTTGGCTATTCTTCGGGCTACGTCGGTAACCTTGGTTCTCTTACGGATTTACTCATTTCTGATTGCACATCTTATAATATAATAATATCTCTTTTGACATTCAATCTGTTTAAATAACTCACTTTAGATTTGTGATTGACAGAAATAAATAAAATGAGTTATCTAGAGATTTGCACCACATTAATTATTAGAAGCCGGAAACCAGTTAACCAATGTTATAGAAAGCAACAGAAAACCTTAGATTATTCTTAATCGAACTCGTAAATCTTCTTGTAAAACGTTTGGCACAGGCAGTAGCCACGTTCGGCCTGTAGTTCAATCTAGCTTGACAGGTGGCACTCTCAATGCCCTGTAAGCATTATGGTCTAAATCTAGAATTATAATTTCAAATGCGCGGGTTTTCTTGATATATTTCTGTCACCTTGTAGTTTGTGAGTGATTGATTGAGTTGTGTGTGAGCGATAGTTAGTATGTGTGCAATATGAGTTTATGTGCAAGTTCATTCGAAAAACCAACAGATTCATTAGTTTACTATGTCAAAGAATGTTTATGTGCTTAAAAAAAACCGTCATTTGTTTATAGACCGACCGCTTTAATGAGTCCTTGCGAATATTCTGAAGGTTGTCACGTGTTGGTTCAATTAGTATCGTAATACCTACGTGGATTTTTGTTATTTTAAATCAAATAACCTGTAGGATATTGTTAGGACTTTGTGGCCGCTTAGTGTGCCTTTGAGGACTCATTAAAGCGGTCGGTCCATAGACCATGGAACATGGTTTGGGCTGTGAGTGAGTGGTCTGTCAATTAATGAGTCAACTGTAGATTTTTATTTGTCTACATGCTCGTAAATGCATAATCCAGAATATTACATTTATATTTATGTTTGTAAATAGCAATAGCTCAAGTCAATTAAAGTTGTAATAACTTGCTAGATTCTAATGATAATTTTGGATTTGCATATAATATTCACTAGGTTTGGACATTATTAAAATGATATAATAGTCTAGTACATAATTTACAAACTGTATAATGATCATATTTTCTGAGTGGATACTTGGTTAAGTTATATAACATTTTCCATAGTTCAAAACAGTTATTAAGACACAATCGGTCATTAGGAGTCTTGAAGATTTCTTACCAAAAAATGTCGTCTCTCAAAAGCGTTTTTCAAAAGTAAGGACAACGTCAGTTAAACCAGTAATCCCTGAAATATTAAGCAGGGTTATACTTTAAGTACATAACATAAAATCACGCCTGGAATTCCCGAAGGCTTAGGCAGAGGTGTATCCATTAGAACACCGACATTTCGCCAGTTATGTTTAAGTCCTATGTGGCGTGCCTATTGAAATCAACCGAGTGCAAATCGAGTGTCCAGGCTGCTACTGAAGAAAAACCCAGTTCGGTTTCTGATAGAAAATCCCAATACCACTTTGCCTGACCTGGGAACCCAAGACCTCATACACGACGGTAGCGCGGCCTTTTTTAATCAAATAAATTAAAAAATCCTAAAACATGTCTATACCTATGTACTTACTACAATTTTAATCCACATAGCAACTACAAATAACAAGCAAGTGAAGGACAAACAGAAAATAACATCAATTAACTTAATACTAAAACTACTTATTTATGTGCCAGCACAAGGTCGCAGCTCACTGTAGTGAGTCAGCGGGCATTCATCATAATTGTCTCAAATTACCCCCATTTAGACGAAGGGAAAAATAAACGACCCTCTAGATCCGTGTAAAAATAAAAATGGAGTTCTGTGGGCATTGTACGAACGCGCTACAAAAAAAAAAACATCGAACGATTTCAAAACTCGGAATAGCATTGTTGTCGAAGACGTACGTCGTCGAACTCGCATTGTTTACTAGTTCAGTCATGTTGAAGAAACGTTTTGACGGAGTACAGTAGTGTCGGTCTTAAGGTATTTCGAACAGGAGTATTGCCGTAATAAGACGTACCGCCGGAGTTTCATAATGTTTGAAAAAAATCTAGTCGTAGTACCGTTTGTTGAAGTTCAGTTTTTAAGTCCTGAATGTACTCTTAATTCAGCCTATGCCTCAGTCCTCTCCTATATAATCATCATCATCATCAACATTTCACTGGACATAGGCCTCCCCCAAGTGTCGCCACATTGACCGGTCCCTTGCGACTCGCATTCAGCGGATACCTGCAACCTTCACCAGGTCATCGGTCCACCTAAGTGGGAGGCCTTCCAACGCAACGTCTCCTATATAATAATACGAATAAGTTAAAAGACACCATATTATATATATTTTAAAACCTGTGTTTTGTTAGTTTTTAATGTAAAGTTTCGACACGATATAAAAATTATTATTGAAATAAATGAAATGAACGGATTTAAAATCCTTTATTCAAGCCTTATTTATGCTGTGCTCAAGTCGCACGTTCGTGCTAGGCCCTCTGGATTACAATCATGTTTCTGCTCTTGTTTCAAGAATTATAGGAAAAATATAAATTACTAGTTTGTTGATTTAATGTTGAGGTTGTGTTGATGACTTGTGAGGCTTTGGGCTCACTAGAGCGATCGTTCGATTCGTGGACTCAGATTCGAGTCCCGATTTTTTTTAAGTTTTTTTTTTATCTCACGAATTATTTATAGAGGAATTTACATTATTTATTATGTCTTGCCTAAACTTAAGTGATGCTAAGTTGTCCAGTATAGGGATAGCCAAGTTTTATCTAAGCATTTATATTGAGACCGGAATATCACGAAGGCAAGCATTTAAGATTAACTTTTGGAAAGATAAAGTATGATACACAAATTCCAACTTTTCAGTAGTATAATATCAAGGTAAAGCTTTCAACACCAGCAAGCGTGAAGAAGATAATTAATTCGCATTTATAATTACTGTACGGCAGGTACTAACACGGTATTGTTGAGCTTTGATCGATAAGCCCAGTAACTACACATACCAAGTACCCTTAAATCATTTATTTATTTAACTATTTACGCACACACAGAAGACAACACAGGAAAATAACATAATAATATTATATGAGTACAAAGGTACTGTTTATTTCAAAAGAAATATCTGCCAGCAGACCCGCAAAAAGGAGAAATGAAAACATCACTCCCATTTAACAATTGTTCAGTAATTATTTGTTGAAGTTACTTCCTTAGAGTCATCGTAAACACGTTAGTTACTAAAGTTAAGAAAATAATTTTGAAAAATCTTTTTTTTTTCTAAATTTTAGTTTCATTCCACCCCCTACGTTTGCAAAATCGATTTGCTTTCCCATAGAAACGACTTTTTTTTAATAAATAAATTAATTCAATTTGTTGTAGAGTTGTTAAGGTATTTGGATGTAAATAAAACAGTTGACTGCCTCGTTGGTCTAGTGATCGCAAAGCACGACTGCTGAGCATGAGGTCCTGGGTTCAATTCCCGGGTCGGGCAAAGTGTCATTGGGTTTTTCTATCAGGAATTTCTCAGTAGTACCCACGGAGTCTGAATTTGTGCCTAGTTAGGCTCGCCCCCTGTTACATGAGACTTAAACATAACTGGCGAAATGTAGGTGTACTATTAGGTACACATCTGCCTAACACTTCGAGGATTACAGGCGTGATGTTATGTGTTTGTATTGTTATCTTAAACACAATGATGTTATTTTTACGTTTAAAAGACATGAAAAATTTACTAACACACAAACCTAACGCCAGGTATGTATACCAGCGAACAATCCAACCATTATTCAATACAATAGTTCAAAACCTGTCGTAATTATCAAAAACACATCGCCGAGTTTACGTTTAACTTAGGTTTATATTCAAAACTTGAATGTGAAAGTGAGCCTTAATTGTTTACGTTTCGCAATATTATTATAAAACACTATTATCGAGATTAACCTCGCCATTTATACCGCGAGGACAATACTGACATCATAAAAATAATTATCTTAGCCTATTCTAGCCTGCGACAATTAACCAGTAATTATCTCGATGGAAAAAAAAATATTTTCCTCATAATAGACACGACTGACATACCTAGAGCCAAGAAAAAACAAGTTCTTACTATTATTAAAGAAACGCACATAATATACAATACGAATTATCTATAATACAAGCATCGAATAGTTTTCACGTCGTGACGACGCCATAACAATAAAGCACACCCAATTAAAACTAGCTTAAAATAATAACTCACCGAAAATGATCCGAAATGTTTTCGTCGAATTTGTCGAAATATCCAAAAAAAAAAAAACGATACACAACACTGGCTCACACACACTTGGTATTATTCGATAAGACAGAACACAAGCACAGACACTTTGAAAAATGATATTTTCAAAAATACGTTCACGTGATTGGTCGGTTCTGTCGGCGCGCGACCGACTCCCGCGCACGTTAGTTAGAGACTGGCGCGCTTGCGCGGTCCGCACCTGTCGTACTAAAAAACAATGGCAAACAACAAACATAGTAGCATGAAGTTAAGGCTAAAGCCTTATAGAGTGCATAGTTCAATAATAATATTGAGTAGGTCATTTGTTGGAGGTTGTAATAAAACTTGTTTGGAAAATACATCATTATTTCATCTATAGGTTCTTGAGTTACACGTATTAGTAGTGTTTTTACGTCATAGTCTTATTATTTAGCCGCGAACTCTTCTGCCAATGATAATGATGATGTACTGCGTTGACCATAACTAAATGGGAAAGGAGCAAGAGGATTATGAATAATTTATCTTGTAGTTAATCTTATTATTATTTAAAATTATTTTCAGATTTACACCTACCACTGCTTGTCTTTGCATCACCCAAAGGTTGACTGGTAGAAAATGCCTATGGCATTAAGTCCGCCTCTGTACTTATGTGCTTGAAGTGTTAAATAAATAAATAAAATAAATAAATAAATAAATTTATCTAAAAATGCTACTTATAGGAAGTAGGATCTACTAATATTATAACTGCGGAAATTTGTGAGGATGGATCGATGGATGGATGTTTGTTACTCTTTCAAGCAAAAACTACTGAACGGATTTGGATGAAATTTGGCACACAGATAGTTTATAACCTGCATTAATACATAGGATACTTTTTATTCCGGTAGTATGATCCCGTGGGATAATTATCGAAAATCACACGGGCAAAGCCGGGAGCAGAAGCCAGTCTAACATTATAACTTCATTCTTTACAGCGTCAACTAGAAAAGTCAGAACCATCATCTAAGCATTTCTCAGAAGCTTCTAAACATCTGTAATGATCTTAGACTCCATTACCTACCTAGCACCTGTCGCCTTACACATAAATTATCCAGACTAGGTCCCCAAGGCTTCCTCAATAACCTGTAATTGTCAACAGAGTCGTTTTTTGCATATTTTATTTAAATGGTGTTAAAATAATGATAGACCACCGTCTTTCTTCTTGTCGGCAGCTTTAAGGAGCTTAAGAACACATAAACTTAAGGCTGGAGATAAATGTTTTAAGTCCTTGTAAGCTCTTTGTAAACCACTCTTGACGTTAAAACGTTTTCTTTTTGTTTTTCTTTACTAGAGTGATGTTAATGAGGAAAATGACGACTTTTATAATAAAGAAAACGGAAATTCAGGGAAAAATAGGTAATTTCGTGTCAAAGTCACACTCGCTTTAATGGTTGAAAAACATTTATTATGATTTCGAGAACATGAATTTTTCGAACATTATAATGGGTATAAACATACCCTTAATGAAGCCGAAAGGCACTTGTTCTCTCCATCATTGCGATCATTATTTTTCTAGACCATACCTGGGAAACCTTCTTCATAGTTACGGAGAACTTGAGGGTCATGTTTCCAACTTTTTCACGTTTTTTTTTAAATACAAGTATTTATGATATAAACTTATAACTTTACTTTAGATACCTTCACGATCCCCGTACAATCAGTACAATGTTTTTAGACATTGAGTCCTACCGTAAAACGTGATTTTTTACCGCAAAACAAAAGACGTTTCCCAGTGATATTTTTTGCGTACAGTTTGATGTACAGTGCTTGGTTGAAGGCTTCGTGAAGTCTGTTTACACCTTGTATGAAATAAAGCAATGGGGTACTAGATAATCGCTGGAATTTAAATCGCACGTGAAACCGATCTTTCTGGATATAGCTGATTAATTTGAGAATTGTAATAAACGAGGTTTGTCATGGACAAGATAGAAAACCTGGATAACAAGAGGTTCATACATATCAGGATTTATTCCGTTAGGCTCGTACATTATGTGGGCAGACGATGGGTTACGTGCTATGGAAACACACTGGGTGCGATACACTGTTTTTAGCAAAACTAACGAATGACTTGATATTACAACTTAACACAGTAACACGGGGCACAATGAATCGGATACAATTCCAAGACGTCTCAACTTTGCTGCAATCACACATTGACTGTCGCCCTCGCCTCGAGCTGAACATCAGGGCTCTGTAGAAGCACGCTGTGGTGTGGATAGACTTGTAAGTAGGTCGCGTGATGTCACCACTGCGTACTTTCTATTCATTTTAAGCCTGTACCAATGGCCGGATCCGACATATATGAAACATGTAGGTAATTTCCCCCCATTAGAGGTTGGTAAAAGCTCCCAAAAATAACTCTTTCCACTTAACACTTCGTAGACGAAGTAGTTAAGTAATTACTTAAGTTTAAAACATAAATCCTTGTGACTCTACGTGTTGTTTGACTGACAACACAATAGAGGTCTCGTTCTACCACTCAAATGGTAAATGACTCTATAATTCACTCAAACACAGACCATTTGTTACTTGGTTGAAAAATGTTCGGTAAAATGTGGGTTGACTTGAAGTTTAAGCTACGAGTATGTCCTTTGACCTTTGTGGTTACTGTGGAGCTTTGTGGACCGTTGTTCCGGCTATTCTCCGAAACGGCTGAACCGATTTTGGACTTTTAGTGGCAGATAGCTGATGTTATAAGGTCTAACTTAGGCTATTTTCGTCTCAGAAAAATAATTAGGGTTCCGTGCAAAAAAATAAAACCCTTGAAAATGTTAACAAAACCCGATTAAAAAAGTAAGTAATATTTTTTATAATAATTTCACGTGATCGAAGGTCGCAGTCAATAGCTAGTTCTGGAATATAGGTAGGTGGGATGAAGGCAATAAGACTAGCCGAAGAGGAAAGAAACCAGGCCAGGCGGGTTTTTTCTGCCAGGGCTGCGGGACTGTTCGAAAGAGATACCGTGGCCCTAGAACACAAAGGGCAAAGAAGGAACATGGATGGGTTTTAGTCAGTTCAAGTCTGACACTCCCTTCCGCTCCGCCCAGAGTGGGGGGGGGGGGGTCATTTGATGATTTCCCATCCGGAGGAAAAAAGAGGAAAGAAACGATGGACGCTGCCAAAAGATGCTATAGCTTGAAAGCGGGTGACTGCTGAGAAGTACGGAAATTGGAATCATGTCAAGATCATCATGATGATGGCTAAGTGAGATCTAAAGCGAAGAATGGGTCCAAATAGGAGATAAAGATAGTCCCACAAAAAGACTCTTCCTATCTTCTCCTTTGCATTATTAGACAGAGTCTACACCTTTGATAGAATTAGCCCTTTAGCAATAACTACGAAATACTTACCAAAAAAAAACACTTAAAAGTGGAAAATCACTTACGGAAGTCGGTGGCAACAAAAGTAAAGTTATTTTTCACTTTTTAGGTATGTCACACAAATCCTTGTCAAGTATAAATGTTGCATTGTAACTAGAAATTGCAGGCGAAGGTGGTGTGACGTCGGGGGTCACGTGGTGGCTCCCGGCCACTAAGGCGCGGGCCTGTGGACGGCGAGTTATGGGCTAGCTCGCCATCCGGCCGTCTTATGACGACAGGCCGTGTCGACGGCGCGTTCGTGTTCCACGCGCGCCTCAAAGAGATGTCAGCAAATAAGTAGGGGTCCGCATGGGCCAATGCCTGCCAGGGCTGCGGGACTGTTCGAAAGAGATACCGTGGCCCTGGAACACAAAGGGCAAAGAAGGAACATGGATTTTAGTCAGTACAAGTCTGACACTCCCTTCCGCTCCGCCCAGAGTGATGGGGTGATTTAATGACTTCCGATCCGAAAAAAATTAAAAAAAAATGGTGGTGTGACGTGACGTGATCATATTAGCGGGGCAAGCGTGGCCAGAAATTGCAAAAAACAGAGAGGTTTGGATTGAAAAAGATTAGGCCCCAGCAGTGGGACACAAAGTAGGCTACGAAAAAAAAAACTAGAAAATATTAGCACATCATCCACAAAGACGAATAAAATGCATATTATAGAGGATAACACGTAAAGTACCTAAGCAAAGTTAACAAAATGTATATGTGACCACCGTGCAAGCTTCCTCTGTCAAAAGAAAAATATCACTTAAATCGGACCAGGTGGCCTACCATGACTTCTTAAAGCAGGAGTCATTCCAGTGTGGGAAAGAGATGGCGCTAGACGACCTATATAGCTCTGTCCCTTCTCTGTACTGGAATTACTCCTGCTTTAAGACGACATAGTACACCCCCAGAAAACACGGAGAAATTTCGTGAACATACATACATGAAAGAAAATAAAAATGATGCTGTGGAAGTCGGTTAAGAATAATATAAAAGGACATGTCTAAAAATTTAAATCCTACTCCTTGGTAGATCAATGAATAACCAGTATGAAACTCAAATGCAAATCGTTCGGTATAAACACGTGGACGAAATAGTGAATGAATTTCTGACCTCGGACGATGACATATTAATAATAGTCGCATATTAGCATATAAATAATAAGTCTCATATTTCTAAAACACAGTTATATTCGTGAGACAACTCATAATTATCTGCCTAGCATTTTCCCAACTATGTTAGGGTCGGCTTCCAGTCTAACCGGATGCAGCTGAATACCCGTATTTTACACGGAGCCACTGCCTATCTGACCTCCACAACCCAGTTAGTACTAGGTAATATGATACCGCTTGGTAAGACTCACTTGGGCCTTAATGATTGATACCCGAAAGATGGCCATTATTAGGGTGTAGAACGACAGAATGTATTTTATATTCCTGTCTATTTTTCTCAGATTAAGTAAGACTGGTTGTCAGGCTTTAAACACACACACACACACTTTGAACTTTTTTACGTTCTTTAAATTCGTGAGACAACTAACGACTAAGTAATTATTTGCATCACCTATTAGTTCTAAAATCTTGTCAAAAACAGGCCAAATAGTTTACGATGTCGTAAACTAACTCTTTTTTTTACCAGAAACTAATCTAACACGAAACTATTATAAATAAAATTAATCTACATCATTTGTAAAATAAATACAGGTAGGTATGTATAAAAATGTAATCAGAATATTTGATGCATGTCTTCAAATATTTATATTTGAATTTCCATTCGTTATAGCACATATTAACGTTATTAAAGAATTTCATATAATAATTAAGTATCGTTATTCAAATATTTGTGAATAAAACATCTGTTTTATTTGAATTACTGTCCAATTTTATAGTGTGAAATATTAAATCTATTATATTCTTGAATGTTTTCTAATCATTATTATTTGAAATAGGGCATTAAACTAAAATATTATGATCTTTTTATGTTGTAAAATATTGCTAATTAATTAGTTTCGTTCCGCGAAATGACATCGTACATTTATATTAAATAGATCCTAATTATATATGATGTTAAATTATTTATTTTTAATATTATTAAGAAAGAAAACGTTTTAAATGATTGCGTGACGGTTGACAGGGGAGAATGGATGAACAAAACATTGGACAAGGGCTGTTTATTATGACAGAGTAGAAGGCACATTATAATCAACCTATTTTGTTACCACTGCTGGGACACAGGCCTCCTCTCCATGAGAAGGAGAGCGCTGTAATCCACCACGCGGGCCCAGTGCAGGTATATTCGATCGGTGTCGATCGATATTTTGGTTTTAGGACATGCCGATTTCCTTACGATGTTTTCTTTACCGTTTTGAGAGCAAGACCACATTATTAGTCACAAATCTATTGAACATCATCATCATATCAGCCTGGAATCACCCACTGCTGGGTATAGTCTTCCCCTATCTTCTGCCACACTTTCCAGTTCTATGCGTCCAGGTGTTTCCCGCGATTTTTACGATATCGTCTACTCGACGAGGTTATGGACGGCCCTGGTTTCTTTGGCCTAACCTTGGCCAAGGAAGCTGGTCTTTCTTCTTCTTTATCGCGTGGTTAGTGCCTAATTCGGTGTCAGAGTTTTTATGCCGCCCACGGGCCTCTAACTTGTCTTTACATGCATTGCTCTCAGGCATGGTTTCCTCACGATGTTTTCCTTCACGGAAGTAAGTGATAAATTATACAATACGCACATGAATCCATAAATTCAGAGGTGCGTGTCTTGGGTTCGAACTCGAGACCTATGACTTGGCAGTCCGACGGTCATACCACTAGGCTGTCACTGCTATGCAGGGCTAATAATAATCTATTAGGCAACCAAATGTTATAAAAAAAAATACTTAGTAAAACATTCAAGTACAAATGCTACTAAGTTGAACGAAGTAATTTCTAAGAACCTCACGTGTGGTCTTAACTCCAAGTAAGTTAAGCAATGATTACCGGTATCTCGAGATAAAGTAGCATGATAAGCAACATTTTTTATTCGTAATCTACTGCAGAAACTTAATTAAATTAGAATTATATTAATATATGATTATGCTGTGGTTTTTGTGAGACGAAAGCTGGATTTCTAATGAAAGGTTCAGTTTTTCTTTGGTGAGGATATAAATGTATGGTGTCTTTACTTTTAAGGATCTAAGGATGAGCAGTCATGTTAGGTTGTTTTTTTTGGCAAAATTCTGTGTTTGATAAAATATAACCCTGCCTGTTTGTTCCTAGGGGTTCGGCAGAGGTGTCCCTAATAATACACCCACATTTCTCCAGTTATTTTTGTAAGTCCCATGTAACAGGAGGCGAGCCTATTGCCATCAACCGGGCACAAATCCAGACTCTGTGGCTGCTACTGAGAAATTCCTGATGGAAAAACGCAAAAACACTTCTAAGCACTTTTTCTTCTTTAGGAATCTTTGTTTGATAAAATATCTCGCCTGCTTGTTACCGAGGAGTTAGGCAGTGGTGTACCTATACCTATTAATATCACATTTCGTCAGACAACGCTAGTTATACATTGATTGAAATATGAATTTTCTTTTACGATATACCGTGTGGTTTTAATGACACGATCTAACATCAGATTTGATTCCCAGCTGCCATTTTTATCATTCATGTTAAGATATCAATTTACTTTATTTCCTCGAAAATCAACCGAACAATGACTTATATTATCTTGTAACCGAATCTTCTAAACTTCAAGTTACGACTTTGGCTATATCAATACTAGATTAGATTTTTTTGGTCATCATCAACGTCTAGACTCTAGACAAACTGGTAATTAAATATAATGACCAAAAGCAAAGTTCCGAGTATTGAATATAGACATACAGCCTAAACATGATGCGTTCAGGTTTAATTTGGCTATAAATAAATGAATTATATGCAAAATAATCGAAATAAATTACCATATTTTGATCAAATAACATTAAATTAAACATAATTAGCTGCTGTTTCGGAATTTTTATTTACGTTAATTTAAGGTTGGCCGAATTAATCGATTAAATTAATCAAGATTTATTAAGTTTGCTTGTTTTAATTGTTTAGATTACAAAATAATAGCTATTCCTAAAATAGGTGTTTGTATTTGGCAAGCTATTCTGATAACATTTTTCAACTATTTATTTTTAATCTATATACACACAATTTAATTTTCGTGATCAGTTTATAAGAAACCGGCCAAGTGCGAGTCGGACTCGCGCATGAAGAGTTCCGTACCCCCATGGTAGCCCCATTTAATTTTTAATTTATTTTTATTATTTTTGTTACAGCGGCAGTAGAAATGCACATTCTTTGAAAATTTAAACTGTGTACCTATTACGGATCATGAGATACAACCCGCTGATAGACAGACGGACGAACGGACAGCGGAGGCTTAGTAATACGGGTACAGAAGCCTAAAAACGAAAGAACAAAATCATTAACAACCTTTCTCTGATCTTCCAATTAGAAAAAGAACCGTAACACCACTATGCAGTACTTACAATCAGTCTGGCCAATAACCTAACACTGCTAAAAATCATAAAAAACTAGTACCCCACTTAAATCCATACTGTTCCCATAAAAATTACTACAGTCCATCCATTCTAATATTACAAATCCCAAAGTTAGTCTGTCTATCCGTGTGTTCCAGATGAAATATAAAAGAAATAATGCTTAATCTTCATAGAAACGTATATTTTACTAGAACACGTCCATTACAGAAAAGAGAAAAAGTACTATCAGATGTTACGTCAGAGAGAGACAGACATTATAAACTACTTCTCTCTCACTCACACCTTATTACATTGAAACTCTTAAGCCTATTTTATAACAGTTCCCTCTTAACAACTGAACCATGAAACTTAGCACACAGTTAGACCATGACGCGAGTTAGGATTAAAGGATACTTTTTATCCCATTGGAACACAGTTTTTATTCTTTAGTTAAGTCTGATAACGCCAATCCGTCTTGAGCAAGCATGGTGACCAATGCTCATGCTTTGTCTTCATGAGAAAAAGTATTCTGTCTGGGACAGTATTGGCCAGTATTTTTTTACTCTTATTATAGAACGACTGCCTGCCAGTGGTCGCAAGCGCGACTGCTGAGCATGAGGTCCAGGGTTCGTTTCCCGGATCGGGCAAAGTGCTATTGAGTTTACCATCAAGAATTTCTCAGTAGCAACCAAGGAGCCTGGATTTGTGCCCAGTTGATGGCAATAGGCTCGCCCCCTATTACATGGGACTTAAAAATAACTGGCGAAATGTGGGTGTACTATTAGGTGCACCTCTGCCTGACTCTTCGGGGATATGTTGTACAGGCATTATGTTATTATAGAACGTACAAATGGGATAATTACTGACCTCCACGTGAGCAAAGCCGCTGGCAAGAGCTTGTTAGATATAAATTATGTGGATTGCCCGTGTAACAACTTTAACCGCTTTGTAACATATTGTGCAAACAAACCAGGGTAATGTTCGTTTAAGCGGACATCGGTGACGGAGAGAATTGATAATAACCGGTTATTGTAGTTAATTGAGTGCGGTGTGAAAGTTTGATGGGAGAAGTGAAATTGGTGATTTATTTGTGATTAAGTGATGATGGCCTCCGTGCTTCGGAAAGCATGTTAAGTCGTTGGTACCGGCTGACATTTATAGATCTTTGATAGTCGTTACTGGAAGACCTTGCGTTGGAAGGCCTCCTACTAGGTGGACCGATGACCTGGTAAAGGTTGTAGGGATCCGCTGGTTGCGATACGCACGGGACCGGTCAATGTGGCGACACTTGGGGGAGGCCTATGTCCAGCAGTAGACGTCTTTCGGCTGAAATGGTGATGATGATGATAGTCGTTACAGGTAGTCAGTGGCCTAAAAGTCTAACAACCAGTCTTACCAGACGCCTTGGCTGAAATGTGATCTGAATTACTGTTCCGTCCATGCCATGGGAAGCCGAGGGGTTCCCATGGCATGGACGGAACAACGGATATACGGGGTGGAAGGGACACCGACGCGAAAACGGTTACCAAGTATTCAGTACATCATTCTGAGCCCGGAAACTCAATATGTAACGGGTGGTCAACCATCCATGAATCAACCTAGGCAAACATGGCTTAACCTGAAGATCGGCCCGAGAGGCTGTTATTATTTAGCCACCACTCCTCTCCACATAGAAATTATTAAACGGTAATTTAAAAAAAAACAGCCGTTCCATACATTTTGACTGTGTGGTTATTGCAATTTTGTAGGAAACAGCTGAGTCATATACTGAATACGTGGTAACCGTTTTCGCGTCGGTGTCCCTTCTACCCCGTATATTCACAACCTGACCTAAAATACAAAACACCAGCATAATTCTCTACGCAACAAACAAAAGAGTATCGTCAATGCGTTCGACGTTGATAGAGACAACAGGTGCTCACGCGCAGCTGTCATGGCGCGTGCTCTAGCGTAGATCCTCTGTCCAGGGGTTGCCACAAACAGGGGATGTAGCGGAAACTAATTATCAAACTTTTGTGTGAATAGAAACTTTTTTTTAATGATTTTAGAGCTTCCTTATAATAGGGGTCCATATTATAAGGAAGGGGACTACACTAGTTTAAATATGGTTATCATAATGAGACAGGCATACTCAAAGCTAGTCATTAAAATTTTGTATGTAAGATAAGCTTCCAATTTAGTATTAAGGATAATTATAAAAGAAACGCGGTGCGCTTTAGTATAACCGATATATTTAGTGTATACGCCAGATTCGCGTTAGGTCAGATTCGCTTAAAGACAATAAAGTACAGTCGGATAAAAAGTTGAAGGTTGCAGGTGTCCGCTGGATGCGAGTCGCACGGGACTGGTCACTGTGGCGGCACTTGGGGGAGGCCTATGTCCAGCAGTGGACGTCTTTCGGCTGAAATAATGATGATGATGATGGATAAAAAGTAATTTTATTCATTAATACGAAACATCAGAGAAAATAAAAAAAAAACCTTACCTTATACTAACCAAAAAATAAATTCCCTGTACTAATTTGTAATCCTATTTTCTACATTCTAATATATATATGCACAAAAATACCTCAATTTTGAGAAGGATCCAGTAATTATATTCAAATCGCATCCAGCGTTTCCCTTGATAAAAAGACTGACCACACTACTACTGTACTGGATAAGGAAAACAGAAAACCTGGTGTCTATGTCCAGACTGCTAAAAGCTGACTGCGCCAAAGGCATCATGCTGGCCCAGTGCGGGTTGGTGGATTTCTTGTGCCTCTGAATGTTGGGTCCTGCCTGATTACCTAGACTGTTTAACAAAACCTGTCGGCTATTTTCATCGAAAGATAAGGCACAGGAGTGCCTTGCCTACAGTTCACCCACATTTTGCCAGTTATTAAGTCCCATGTAATAGGGGACGAGCCTATTGCCATCAAACAGGCACAAATGCAGACTCCAGCAAAAATCCAATAACACATTTCCTCGACTGTTTAAAGCCCTAATTATCATCAATCTCTTGCCCTTATCCCAATTTATTTGGGCTCGGCGCAGCATGTCTTCTTCTTCCATACTTCTCTATTGCTCGTCATCTCAGCAGTCACCTCCTTTCTAGCCATATCATCCATCACAAAGAAAAGTTTAGAGCCCTTTTTTTTTTTTTTTTTTTTTCGGTTCGGAAATCATCAAATGATCCCCCCACTCTGGGCGGAGCGGAAGGGAGTGTCAGACTTGTACTGACTAAAACCCATCCATGTTCCTTTTTTGCCCTTTATGTTCCAGGGCCACGGTATCTCTTTCGAACAGTCCCGCAGCCATGGCAGGCATCGGCCCATGCGGACCCCTACGTGGTTGCTGACATCTCTTTGAGACACGGCCTGTCGGCGAGCTAGCCCATAACTCGCCGTCCACAGGCCCGCGCCTACGGTGGCCGGGAGCCACCACGTGACCCCACGACGCGACCCCGACGCCCAGGGCGTCTCCCGCGGCGGCTGGGACGTGAGGTTCTTTCCCTAGTTTAGAGCCCTTATCTATACAAGCAAATAAAATTGAATTGTCTGTTTCTAATTTCAAAATAACAGCTAACTGAATGCATAGGTATGAAAATACATCTACTTACGGTACATAAGAATAAAAAACATTTATTTTTATTTTTGACTGTCTGTTTGTTCCGGCTAATCTTCGAAACGACTGGACCAATTTTGACGGGACTTTTATTGGCAGATAGCTGACGTTATAAGAACTTAGGCTACATTTATTTTAAAAAAAGGATAAGGGTTTCGTGCAAAAAAATTAAAACCCTTGAAATTGTTAACAAAATCCGTTTCAAATAGTCATATTTTATAATAGTTTCACACGGACAAAAGTCGCTGGCAACAGCTAGTATTACTGATAAAGTTCTATAACAGCCTGGCTATTATCACTTGGACATATCCTCAGTTTGCAGGCTCCAGCGCTTACATCATAAGTACTGCATTCTTCCGTCATCAAAGGTCACCTACATACGGGAAGTATACATTATAATAAAATGGGTAGCAATATTATCATAAAAACAATTATTTTGTAAAATTATGTCGGTCATCAAGATATATAACAGCCGCTCGGATCGATCTTTAGGTTAAGCCGTGCTTGCCTAGGTTGGTATGTGGATGGGTGACCACCCATTGCATACCTAGTTTCCTCCGTGCCTCGGAAAGCACGTTAAGCCGTTGGTCCCGGGTGTCATTTGTAGATCTTTGACAGTCGTTAGGTAGTCAGTGGCCCAATAAGTCTGACAACCAGTCTTACCAAGGGGTTATCGTATGGTAATACGATACCCCACGATAGTACTAACTGGGTTGTGGACCTCCACAACCCAGTTAGTACTGGGGTACAGATAGGCAGTCGCTCCATGTAAAATACTGGTATTCAGCTGCATCCGCTTAGACTGGAAGCCGACCCCAATGTAGTTGGGAAAACAGATGCTAGGCAGATGATGATGTCGGTCATCAAGATAGGAAATGCTGCCCTGAATCCTTGATCTTATAAAAATGGGACGATATTTTTAAAGAATGCTAGCAATGTAGTTTGCTCTTTAATATAATGTTTCAGTTTTTGTTAACTGTTTCAACTTATTTGAATATGCTTACCTTGTTGCTAATGATTGAAGTCATTTCGATGGTCGGTGGTAGAGCGTCTTCCTTTCAAGACCTTGTTTCTATTGAATTATCATCAGCAACATGAACATAACCGCGGAAGCGCGAATAAATGACTTTCATGCCATCATACGCAAACGGGTGTCCCGTCCATGTATGGGTTTTTTTTTTTCGAGTTACGCCTGTGCAAGAGGTATCAAAAGTTGCGTTTTGACATATAGATTACGATTATTATAAAATTTTATTAGATATCTGTCATCTTGAAGCCTCTACCGGTCCTTGAAGTTTTTAAAATTTGTCATTTTTAGGGATTCTTAGCATAAACTATAAATCAAACAAAAATAACATTTAAATGGTTTTTATTAAATTTAAGGATACAACAATGAGTCAAAGCAAGGTATAAAATAGTTGAAAGACAAATAACCAATGGTCTCTTTAAAAACGGAACTGGTTTTTGTGCCCAAAATTAGGCATTTCCGCGCGAGATTTTAATCTGTTCCTAATGAAACCATCCCGAGATGTACCGTCCATGACGCTTACAGAAGCCTCCGTCACTAATTTCACACATCTTTCCACTGACTGTGTGTGACAGGGAAAGTCAACAATGTCGAGGCTGTGTTCTGTAGCCTTAATTATAAGTTCATCGTTAGAGACGTGTCGCAAAATTGGTGGAGCTGATATCTCACACTCTTGCCAAAATATTATATCAGTGTAATCTTGCGCACAGAAGTTAAGCTTTGGTGCTTTAAATACCCTGCGAGAGTTGCTCTTTTCTGCTTCTGATGAGATGCAAGCTCTCGAATATGGTCTCTATTGTCGAATAACATGGCAGTCAGCAAGTTTTCTGGGTGCGCAAAAAAAGCGTTTCTTTCGATCACTGAATTTACAATAGATCTCTGACTATCAGGCAAAAATCGAGAGTACATAACCATTTGAAAAATATGCTTGGCTCCATCTTTAAATGATGAGTTTTGCTTGATGAGGAACCAAACAGGAGCGTACACTTTGACTACGTAGTTCACAAGTATCTGCAAATTATCTGACGGCGAAACAGTACTTACGTAAAGTCTGAGTAAGCGATTGGCAGTAGTGAGCCATCTCGAATGCGCCATTTTTCCAGGTTGGCGGCTAGCTAGCTCAGGGGAACATGAACCAGCCATCACAGCATGACACATTTCGTAGAGATACTTTTGATCCGTGCTTAGTTCCTTCACAATATCATCAGGTAATTCGAGCAAATTGCCAGTCACTGCACAAAAAGATGCTAGAGGTTTACTTTCACAAACAGCTAGCTGTTTTCCAATAGGTCCTGAATATTCCTTTGGGCCAGATGTGCTACCATCCAGATACATGAACAAATGGCGAAGCGGTAATTCATTCGCGTGAAGCATACAAACACACCATTGTAACGGTTTCTTTAAATAGTTTTCAAGGTATTGAATGACACCTCCCTTCCAACCTGTATTCGTAGGAGTACCATCGCACCCCACACAGATCACCTCTTCCAAGTTCAGCCCTTGATTTTCGAACAAAGATATGATAGAAGTGACAATCCCTTTGGCAGTGCCACGACTTGGCGTTGTATGTCCCAAATAAATAGATCCCGGCTCTGTGAGAACTGAAATGTGCTCTTGCAAGACTTCTCTGCGGTGGTATCGATTGCCTATTTTATCGTTTATGATTGTTTTGTCCTTTCGTCCATCAAAGTAGATACTTTTTGCTACAATTGCATCAATATCTTTGCTGGCCTTGGTCCGTGCTTTTGAAACAGCTCTATGAATTTTATTCTTATCAATAACAAGACTTAGATCTCCGGAAGATACCAATCCTACGTCAGCTAAGACCGCTGAAGCGACCGCAGCCGCAGATCGCGTTGATAGTCCATACCGATCACATACCTTAGCTACTGTTGGCAGCGCCAGAGTGTTCCGATTCAATGAAGTAAATGGAGTCTTATTCACAAGCACGTCACTATTCGGAGAAAGCTCTGTTGCAGGCAACTCGCGCACCGGAACAGGATTAGTTTCTTGTGATGTACTTGGAAAACATGCGTGCTCTAACTCTATCTGCTTCAAATTTTCTTGTCTCTGATGTTTCTTTAAAAGTCTTGCCGTTTCTTTTGTGTCTATACCGCTTATTGCCATTTTTCTATCACTTCTTTGGTCCAGTAAAAAGTCTCTTTCAGAAATAGGAACTTTCTTAGGTTTTATGCAGGAACAAATGTCAAACGAAGTGCACTTACAAGCAGCAATATCGAAGAGTTTGTTTGACGATTCCAAAAAGCCCTTCACTTTGCTTTCGTAGCTATCATTTCTTTTATTTTTGGGATATCTTATCAATGACAGGTATTTTTCGAAATATGATTTCAGCAATTGGGTAATTCGTACGTTGGTAACGATGGGAATCGAAGCTTTGGCCCAAATTGTATCAAGTTTTCCAGAAACGATTGAAAAAACTTCTGTGTTAGAAGGATCTTTCCCATTCTTCTGTAATTTTAGTTTATTTTTAGTAAACAAAATGAATTTGATAACGTCACTTATCACTGGTAACTGGCGATCGTCAAGTTCTTTATATGATCCCAAAATAGCACAAGTAGTCTCACTTCGTCTTGAACCCATTATTATATGTAACAAAAACACGTATTTTATCACAAGTAAGTGCAGAGCGACACCTTACAGCAATAAAACCGCAATAGAAATGAGACGAACTGCTCCCGTTACTAGTAGAAAATTTAAGAAAACGAGTCAAAACATGAATTTTGCGAGTTTGATCCAAACCAATTCCTTACTGGAAACATCCTGTCGGTGCCTACAAATCATAACTTAGGCTTCCACTATCAGAGAATAAAAAAATAAAATGGGAATAATGTACATAAAATAGAATAGACAACTTTGACTGGAGGGTTATTTAATTGTTTTTTTTAAATAAAAATGCCGGTAGAACCCATAAGATATGTTTTTATATTTTTTTAATTATTTTTACGGTAATCTATAACTAATAACGCAACTTTTGAGAGGTCTTGAGAATAGGTAAATAAAAAAAAACAAAATCGGGACACCCTAGTGTGCATCTATGTTGCGGCGTAGCTAGGGTAGCCCGAAGAGTATTTTACTACACTGGCGGACAAGGTTGACGAACCTTTTATTAGACTCTGGGCTGGCAGACATGTGCGTGCATATGTTCATGTAGCCAATTAGTGTATTTTTAAGTTATTGTTATTTCTTATTTACTAACATAGGATAAGTTCATACTAACACTACCGGGTGTAAACATACCCTTCACATATCCGTCAACCAAGCATTCTGTACATCAAACTAAGTAACTTTACGCAAAATTTATTGCTGGGAATTTTTTTTTTTTTGGGAGGACTCGATGGAAAGCCTAGCATTGTGCTGATGAATGGATTGAATAGTACGAGGGTCGTCGAGGTGTGTAAAGTAAAATTCTTACATTAAAAACATGTATTTAAAAAAAAAGTTGGAACTTTGACCCCCAATATCTCCGTAACTAAAAGGTTCCCAGGTATGGTCTAGAACAAAAAAATGATCGCAGTGACGGGGAGAACAAGTGCCTTTCGTTTATGTTAAGGGTCTATTATACACCCTTTATACAAAGGTCTGAAAAAAAAAAATTATAATAATTTTGAATTATAATCACAACTGACCGATCCTCGGTTAATGTCATTTTCAATAATGCCCGAAGCTCGTCACCCCACCTTATTTGCTACTGTTTGAGACTCTAGGATGAGCTCGCGTGTGCCTGTATTTCCTCCAGGAACCTACTTACCCGTGGACCCTAGCACGCCCGCTGTAAATTTAACGTAAATTCGAACAATACCTTAACCATATATTGTAATACCAAACCACTGGACGAACTGTTACATTAGAAGCTGGTAATCCCCGAAGAGTTAGGTAGAATTGTACCTAATAGTACACCCCCCAAAATCCCCCTACCAAAATTTAAGAAAAAGCTTAAAGAGCTACTGCTTAAAAAAATGATTTACTCGGTAAATGAATGGCTACAGGAATAAGGAAAATATTCTATATTTTTTTTTTTTTAAATAATGTGTGTTGTGTATTATTAATTCAACGTAGAAATGACTGAGTTTTATTGGCATTTGACAATGTATTTTACCAGGCACATAATTATTTTATTGACATTATATAAGACTATGAATTTCGGAGACACGTATTGGCTAAGACCTCGGGCTAAGACTAACCATTATTTATATTTCTTTATTCCTTTTTACTTCTAAGAAAACGATTCACATGCCATACCACAGGCTAAATAGAATTATAAGACCAAATAATGTAACATGGAAACCACCGATTGTATTTACTCTATTTATACGTGAATAAATGAATTTGAATTTGAATTTGAATTTGAATTTGAATTTGACCCACATTTCGCTAGTTACGAGTATGTTATAGTCCCATGTAATAGGGGGCGAGCCTATTGCCATCAACCGGGCACAGACTCCGTGGCTTCTACTGAGAAATTCCCTGATGGAAAAACTCAATAACACATATATGTATTCCATTTTCTCTTCTTCTTTTACACACTATGTCTACATCTCTTTTTTTAGTACCTATCTCCTTTCGCAGCTATGCTGGAAAATATTTTTACTATTTTCTGTTCCTTTCTTCCTTTCTCTATTTTGTGTGTACATCAATTGTTAAATAAAACAAAAAAAAAAACACTTTGCCCGACCCGGGAATCGAACCCAGAACCTCATGCTCAGCAGTCACGCTTGCGACCACTAGGCCAACGAGGCTTGCTCGACTAAGCCGCTCACATAGCACAACGCTGTCAACGCCATGCACGCTGTGCATGCGGTACACGATATACACGAATATTAACCCAAGACTATCCAGTACTGACTGGGTTGTGGAGGTCAGATAGGCAGTCGCTCCATGTAAAATACTGGTATTCAGCTGCATCCGGTTAGACTGGAAGCCGACCCCAATATAGTTGGGAAAAGGCTAGGCAGATGATGACTATGCAGCGGTGCGCCACGCACGCAGTTGCAGTTGTACATAGTTGTGGGTGTGTAGTGTCCACTGCAGTACACACTACAAACAAATGAATCCACGCAGCTAAAATGCGCCGCGTGCCCGTGCACAGCGTGCACCGCGGTGGGTTCGCGCCTTAACGCAGAGTTTTCTAATGAAAATGAAAGCTTTCACACCACCAACCGTCTCGGTTGTCCGGTCGATCATTGAATTGATAGTACCTACACTTCACAACCACATTGGTGAGAAATATACATTCGATAACGTTTTATGTGCTTCCGTTCTTCTAATTAATTAACGGAAACAAACGAGTTTAACACGGTAATTAATTTTAAGAACTGCTTAATTTTGTTAGGAAATCTTGAGAATTATATTTTAATTTCTGTATTATTTTTGGCTTGAATCGGAATTTTGTTTTGCTTATATAATTGTTATGACCGTTGGGTCTCGATTCTGGTCTTTACTTCCGTTTCAAACTTATCTTCGGATGCTTGAGGGTATGGTGTACCTACGTGTGAGAATACCCCTCCCGATATCTCACTAAGGGGGGTAAAATCGCCAAAATTGCCTCGCGTAATTAATGGACGCCCCTCTAACACAAGCGACTCCTTGCTTAAAAAGTGATCTCCAAATCATGTGTGTGATAACTTTATGTAATTGAAATAAACATTGGAAGAAAACACACAGAAAACACTGTGGGGTTTCAGTCGGTAGAAGTTCTACATAATCCTATTCATATTATTATCTGCACAGACGAAGTGTAAATTATATGCTGAACTGATCATCGCAATCAAAGGATCACAACGAAAAATAGTGTTCATTTATTATTTATTGATGGCCTGAATTTATTCAAAGAGAAGATGGTAATCATCCAACAAGCCGAGAGGCTCAGGATAACCTGAAAGTATGGTATACCTCAGTCAGTGAAACACATATTGTTACCCTGCACAGTTTGAACAACAATACACAATACATTCATAATATGTTTAAATATGCTAGACAACGACAATAACGCAAGAAATATTGTTGAATGGTCGAAATGAAAAGCATTACAGGTAGTCAGTGGCCCGAATGTCTGACAACCAGTCTTACCAAGAGGTATACCCACCCAGTACTGACTGGGTTGTGGAGGTCAGATAGACAGTCGCTCCACGTAAAATACTGGTATTCAGCTGAATTCGGTATGACTGGAAGCCGACCCCAACATAGTTGGCAAAAGGCTAGCCCGCCAGGCTAGGTTGGGGTCGGCTGCCTAGGCAGATGATGGTCAAAATGACAAAAACCCCGCTGGAATAATTTACTAAAATACTGAACTTTTTAGGTACCATACATCACAATGACTTGCTCTAACACATTTAAGTAATAGAACCAACATTGCAATGATAACAACACCGTGTCCAGTGTAGCACATCACTAATCACACACGATCATTACACGGTCCGACTGTCCGAATGTCCGCCTGTCCGTCCGGCACCGGACCGTGACCTGACGCACGATATGGTGCTTTACTCCTCTGATTGAAAAGATGGTTTAGATATTTTTAGAAAAAAAACAATTGCAGATTGTAGAAAGATTTTATTTTAGTCATAATGTCCTAGTGGTCGCAGGCGTGACTGCTTAGTATGAGGTCCTGGGTTCGATTCCCAGGTCGGGCAAGGTTTTTTTGGGTTTTTCCATCAAGAATATCTCAGTAGCAGTCACGGAGTTCGGATTTGTGCCCGGTTGATGGCAAAAGGCTCGCCCACTAGTAAATGGGACTTAAAACATTACTAGAGAAATGTAGGCGTACTATTAGGTACAATTCTGCCTAACCCTTCGGGGATTACTGGCTTCTGATGGAAAAACCCAATAGCACTTTCTCACTCATAATACAATTCCGTTTTTATTTTTCTTTTACTCCTAGTTTTTAATTGATTTTTTTTAATTTTTTTTTTGTACTTTCAAACCTGATATTGCCATTATTTTGTGTACACTTTTTAGTAAAAGGTTTTTTGGTATCGTAGTGACAACAGAACACTGACTCCTAAGTCACAGGGTCTCCTAGTTTGGGAGTCAGAGTTTACTCTATCTGTATAACCTTTAATTCACTAAATTCATGTGACCTAGTTTTTAAGCAATGTTGAAGGTTTTTTGTATAAATAAAGATTTTTATAGATTTATTTACTTTGCCTGACCCGCCAATCGAACCCAGGACCGCATGCTCAGCAGTCGGACTTGCGACCACTCGACCAACGAGGCGGTCAGAATCATAATATAAAACACGTGGACACAGACGCAGGTAATTTTATGAATTTTAATATCACTTTATGGCCATTTTACGATTTGTAACGTCCACCATCATCATCTGCCCAGCCTTTTCCCAACTATGTTGGGGTCGGCTTCCAGTCTAACCGGTTGTAACGTAATTCATATAATTATCCTATTGTGATTATGCTCAAGCGGCCATTTTAAGCCCCCTGTTCATGATCGCAGACTGAGTCTTCTGGGGCAGTCAGCCTCGCTACTCCCTTGCTCACTGACTTACACTGTTGCTATGGCAACGAAAATGACACAACGAATTTGACATTCTGCGCCTAAACGCACTAAAAGTGAAGACACCGGAACCATTGAAAGAAAACATTCTAAATACTTTCTACCAATTCGTAGGTAACACAGTATACGCTTTGATTTCAGTATAACATGGAAATTTCAAGACGTTTAATATAAGTACAAATTTGTAAATAATTGACTTAAAGCTACTTATAGAATAATTAAAACTAGATATTTACAAAAAAAAAAGGAAGTAATTTATATAAAATAAACTAACTAACTAAATAAACAACAGGGCGCTTAGGCGTCTAAGTACTGCTCCACATCGCTTGTCATCCGGTAAGAAAAAGGATTTAATTATTTTGCTTATTTTTTAGTTGTGTACCCAAAACTATGAAGGATATTAGTTTAATTACACTACGAAAAAATAAGCAAAAGAATTGTTTTTTTTTTTACGGTAGCAACTACAAAATTAGTAGATAATTTTTAACATTAATGACTTTTCCGTCAAAGGAAAACTATAGTTTGGTAGGTTAACTGTCGAAACTAAATTATTAAAAGGATTGCTTTCCGGCGCCATTACAAGGATTTTCTTTGTCAAAGTTTGATTAATTATACATTCGGTTTGGTCAATAATAGTCATTGTGGAGCCGTTCTATGGAGCCAACAGGCACCTTGATTTAATGGTGATTTCTATACATTTGTTAGGTTTCTAATGGATTATATTTATGCAGTATAGCTTCTATATTATAAAATCCGATTCAAATATCATTATCTGCCTAGCCTTTCCCAACTATATTGGGGTCGGCTTCCAGTCTAACCGGATGCAGCTGAATACCAGTATTTTACATGGAGCGACTGCCTATCTGACCTCCACAACCCAGTTAGTACTGGGTTATACGATACCCCTAGGTAAGACTGGTTGTCAGACTTTTTGGGCCACTGACTACCTAACGACTGTCAAAGATCTACAAATGACTCCCGGGACCAAAGGCTTAACGTGCTTTCCGAGGCACGGAGGAAACTCGGTATGTAATGGGTGGTCACCCATCCACAGACCAATCTAGGCAAGCACGGCTTAACCTTAAGATCAATCCGAGCGGCTGTTATTATTTAGCCACGAGCTCCTAAATAGTGAAGTAAAATCCGATACAAATAGTGAAGTAATATTTTTATAACAATTTTACGCAGACGAAGTTCACAGGCAACAACTAGTAATATTATAAAATAACAGAGTATGAGCTGCCTATCCTATATATTCCAATTATATATATATATATATAGAAGAAGAATTTTGTTGAGTGCCTTCCAAAAGCAGTACCCAAAGGCTGGCTTTTACCTTGGCCAAAGGCTTAGCGTTGCCATACAACGTGGCAACGCCGCCAGTCTTTTGGGTACTTTACCAGTTGACAGATGTTGATGAGCAGCTTTTTGACGCCATTTTTTTAAGTTTATTTTTAAGTGAGGTTAGGTACTTTAGGTTATATAATAATAATAAATGCCCTTTATTCTGAATTGTTTCTGTTTCTCTATCTGTTGTTACAATATGTCCCTCAATTCAGTGTGCCTTTTGGCAAAGGCCTCCTCTGGCTCCTTCTACTGTTTTCTGTCACGAGCCACTCTCCTCCAACTGGGGCCCGCTGTTTGCTTGAGCTCATCTTCTCATCTTCTTTTCTGTTTCCCCCTGCTGCGTTTACTGCCCCTTGGATACCAGTCGGTCATTACTTTACTCCATTTCTCTAAATTTGCTCTCATCATGTGGCCAGTCCATCTCCATTTTTGTTGGTCAATCCTGGTCAAGATGTCCGGTAGCTTGGTTTTTTCTCTCAATTGTTAATTTCTTACATGATCTGCTTTCCGTATGTTTGTCATGCTCCGTTCCATTGGTCTTAGGTTAGGTTATATTAATTTATAAATAAATATAATTGAGTTTAAGAATTAAAGCACTTATAAGATTTACAGAAGACAAGGCCTACTTAGATTATTGTAAATAAATACTCCGTCAGTTAGTAATCAATTCCTTGGTGGTCTATGTTCCGTCTTGCCTAAAAATTTTAGTTGCCATGTACAGAAATAGACGCTTTAAGAATTTAAATTCTAAAAAAATAATAGCAGGTAACGTGTACGTAAGAATATAAAAAATAGGTACTTTATTATCCTCATGCTGCAAGTGTAACCGGACTGACAGCTTTTGTTATTATTCGAGAACTAAAATAGACGACCATGTCAGTCATGTGACCGTTTTCTATAAATATAGAACAACCTAGAAGGAATCAAGAGTGCATTACTCTTCATTACTTCTAGACCTTTCTTTAGAAAATGATTTGATGATAATTATGCTATTTTTACGGAACTCACTCATCATCATCATTTAGCCTTTTGCCAACTATGTTGGGATCGGCTTCCAGTCTCACCGGATGCAGCTGAATACCAGTATTTTACATAGAGCGATTACCTATCTGACCTCCACAACCCAGTTATTGCGTAATACTATACAGTTGGTAAGATTGGAACGGAACTTAGGTACTATAGTACTAACTAAAGTTATAGATCAAGTTAATCTGGTAAAGTACAGTGACTTGTGTAGTTCTGAGAAAGGCTTTTATGGAGTGTTCCTGTATAGCTCGTTTTTACTAAACGACCTAAAATAGGAATTGAAGAAAAATAGTTAATTCAGAGGCAAAGCTAATATTCTTTTTTTTAATGAATTTATATCTACCAAATTGTGATGCGTTCAAATTATTTGCTGGATGCAAAACCATAGTGGAGTTCTGCTGCCAAAAATAAGGTTCAAATTAATCTGTAGATCTCTGTTAAATATAAAAATGAAGCCTGACCTGAAATCAAAACAAATGAACTCTTAAAATAACTTCAAGTAACCTGTTCCTACATTTCAGCTTCTACATAACAGTATACAACAACAATTTACTTTATTTTTCTATCACGAACAACGTTCTTACTGACCGACTTGTAACTACAAACTGTATTAACTGCAAACTACAAGAAAAACTGAAACAGTTTCACGATTTACCTATAAAAACTTTAACAAAAGAGTTGAGTGAAATGTTTCTCTAATAATGGCGATGTTGAATTAAAAATAGAGGATTTCTTTTCCATTTCTTCACGGTAAATTTGATTTTAGAGCAGATTGTCGGACTGTGGATTAGTCAACGAAAAAACACGAAAAAAAATATTTAAAAAACTAGCAAAATGTGTATGTAGGTACAGTCGCTAGCACATCAAGTTACCACAAAATGTCATCAACATCAACATTTTATGGTTTAAAATCATTTGGAGTTTGACACTTTGTGGTAACTTGATGTGCTGGCGACTGTACTATGGTACACTGTAGACCTCTGCCTATTCATTCGGAAAAACACAGGCGTCATGTTATGTTACGTTTTGCCAGCGTGTCACCAGCGGTTAGTGAACGGGCTTTCTGTAGGTTGATTTCACTTTTACAATGTTGTACACGGTGACTTCTCTTGCGGTCTCTTGTATACTCACTTCACAGAAACGCGGCGAAAACGTTGCGCACACGTGGCGTGCTCGCTACGTACACGCCGCGAGTGTGTAAAACAGTCGTGTTGCTAGAAACTCGCTTCCAAATCGCCAGTGTGATGAAGCCCTTACTTTTTCTTTAGCAGTGGAAGCTATTTCAGGCCTAATCTTGGTCTAAATCTAAGTTAGCTAGTTTCTTCTTTGTTACACGGGGAGTCTTGGGATTGGTTTTTGTGCAGCAGTTGAGTGATGGCCTTAAGATAGAATTAGCCAATTTTAAAATCCATTTAAATCATTTCCATTTATACCTCCTAAAAGAGACAACGTCAGAAGCTATATTATATTACCTAGACATATTTTGTGTTATCCACCATCATCATAACAATTACATTACTGTTCATCTTCATCAATATATGACGGCACGGTTGGCGCAGTGGCCGAGCAATTGACTGCTGCGCTTCGTGTCGCGGGTTCGATTCCCGCACGGAACAAATATTTGTATGGCCTACAGGTAGTTGTTCCGGGTCTGGCTGTTTGTGTATGTGAATTTAAATGTTTGTAAACGCTCCCACGATACAGGAGAAATTCCTAGTGTGGGGCAACGTTTTTAAAAAAAAAATATATCAGGTCTACACAGGTAAGAAGGGTAGCTCGCAAGAGATGCCAGCAACCATGAAGGGGTCAGCATGTTCCGATGCCTGCCAGCAGGGCTGCGGGACTGTTCGAAAGAGATACCGCGGCCCTGGCACACAAAGGGCCAAAGGGCAAAGAAGGAACACGGATGGGTTTTAGTCAGTACATGTCTGACACTCCCTTCCGCTGCGCCCAGAGCGAGGGGGGGGGGGGGTAATAAGAATTTTCCCCAAACAATCAAACACTGACACATTTAAATGCTATAATCACTGGTCTGGAGTCTCAATCAAAAGCTTTGTAATATTTATATTCTTTTAATTCAGTTTCCAGTTAATTCGACATTACACGTAATGCCCAATAACCATACAATAGCTGGCATTATTGATAACAGCCGCCGGCAGACGGTGAAGCGAATGAAAATGAGATGGCGTGAGATTTCCTACTGGACGGAGTGTGGGCACTTTGAGAGCTGCTGGAAAACTCATTGACCAAGTTTAATGTTCGTTCAAGGATGGCTCGACGCCCTGGGCGTCGGGGGTCACGTGGTGGCTCCCGGCCACCGTAGGCGCGGGCCTGTGGATGGCGAGTTATGGGCCAGCTCGCCGTCCGGCCGTCTTATGACGACAGGCCGTGTCGACGGCGCGTTCGTGTTCCACGTGCGCCTCAAAGAGATGTCAGCAAATAAGTAGGGGTCCGCAAGGACCGATGCCTGCCAGGGCTGCGGGACTGTTCGAAAGAGATACCGTGGCCCTGGAACACAAAGGGCAAAGAAGGAACATGGATAAAAAAAAAAAAAAAAAAAAAGGATGGCTTAGAATTAAAAACCTATCTATACTACCTATAATAAATGCGAAACCAGTATAAATTGGGACATAGGTAGTAACTAGGCAGTATCCAAGCTTAAACTACGTTTACCGAACTCGATCGGTCTAGACTCCGTGCCTCAGAAAGCACGTTAAGCCGTTGGTCCCGGCTGTCGTTTGCAAATCTTTGACAGTCTTTACAGGTCAGTGACCCGATAGTCTGACAACCAGTCTTACCAACAGATTTCGTATTACCCAGTAACTTGGCTGAAGAGGTCAGATAGTCAGTCGCTTCATGTAAAGTACTGGAAGTTGACCTGACTGTTGGGATAAAGCTAGGCCGATGCTATACTAACAACTCTAAGACGAAGCTGATGATTACAATGTGCTTTTATAATTTGGAAATTTTTGGTGAGTAGAGGAATATTTCATCGCCATAACTGTGCCCCCATCCTTAGGCGCCGACAATCCGCGCCGTCAACATTGTCATTCTACACACAGCGGCCACATGACACAAGCCATTGTGTGACTAGGCCATTGTTGGCCAGCACACACCATGCTTTACGACCGTTATACCATCGGGAGTTATTACATGTTCCTGTCTTGTTGTTTCTGGAATCAGGAATAGGGCATCAAAATAAGTGGTTGGATTAACATGACTGTGGATAATCTTTTAATAAAACGGCGGGCCAAAACTGCCATGGCTTATTATAGCAGGGCCTGTACCACAACCTTTTAAAGCAGTATTACTGCAATTTCGCAAGGTCGCTCACAATGGGCCTCATCAGAAGGCTTAAAATCACCCAAAGGGCAATGGAGAGGGCTATGCTCGGAGTTTCCTTGCGTGATCAAATCAGAAATGAGGAAATCCGAAAGAGAACCAAGGTTACCGACGTAGCCCGAAGAATAGCCAAACTTAAGTGGCAGTATATTGCTCGCAGAACGGATGACCGATGGGGCCGGAAAGTTCTGGAGTGGCGACCGCGAACTGGAAGACGTCGCGTTGGAAGGCCTCCCACTAGGTGGACCGATGACCTGGTAAAGGTTGCGGGGATCCGCTGGATGCGAGACGCACGGGATCGGTCAATGTGGCGACACTTGGGGAGGCCTATGTCCAGCAGTGGACGTCTTTCGGCTGAAATGATGATGATGACTGCAATTTTACTTCTGTGTGAGAAAGAGACGGAGCTATACAGGACGTCTAGCGCTATCTCTGATACCCCGAGGGTAACTTTCCTACTTCGGAATAAGATTAAAACAATACTGTTTTATGGCGTCATGGTAGACCACCAGGAGACATAGTATAATAATATACTTCGCCAGGTATTCTCTTCCCACGATGGCCCAAGACTACGTCACGATTAGTGTTACCATTGATTGTCCTTTTCAGTAAATTTAGGGACTCTCATTTAGTGAATGAAAATAAAATAAATTAATAACTAGCTTAACTATTTAGTAACTCATGTGATTCATCTATTTAGTTTTAAATTAATTTAAATTTAGAATTATTAGTTCATAATTGCTTTGTTAAGTTAAAAAATGCATTTTGTTCGGGAAATACAATCACACACCGTGGCAACACATCGACAGCATCGCAACTGATGACGTATTCTTGGGACAATCACGTGACCCAGCTGTCACGGGAAGAGAATACTAGGCGAAGTATATTATTATACCATGGCAGGAGACAGAAAGAACTGGAAACAAATAGAGGAAGCCTTTACTTAAAGAGGGGTCCTTAAATGATCTTACGAAGCTTTATATTTATCTTGTATTTCTTATATTTAGGAAAAAATAAAGGCATTTTTATTTTATTTATTTATTAATCTTGACTATAGTTTTCTCATGTTTTTAGTCAGTGAACAATCTTTTCTTTCTTACAAGTTGGGTATAATGTGTTTATTTTGTCAATGGTGTCTTCGTGACTAAATACTAAATGGTTGGCGAGCTAATTGAATGTAAACTTTGTTGATCATTACAGTTCGAGTTCATACAAATATCAGCATTTTTGGACTGAACTAAAGTTTTGTGGATACGCTCAAAGGCAGGACTAGATATTTCTTTAACAGGCATAACGATCTGGGAATCGGAAAATAATGCCAAATAGGCATGGGTATTATTGGTAGAAAATAAATTTCATTTTTTTTTACACGTTTTTATGTTTTTTGAATATTTAATGAGTGATAGGTCTTTAAATAACTTTTGTACAAGAATAGAATACCTACCAGGAACACATTATTTAATTATTTAATGAGCTGAAAAATATTGTAGGTAAACTATTCCCTTTGCCTTATAAAAGGTTAAAGCTTATTGGGACACCCGCATGACGAGCTTCTGTGAGATACAATGAGGACCTAAACTTTAACACTTTCATCGCAATTGAACTGACATAATTATTTTGGTAGTTAATGTCAGTCCAATATAGTATGACAACTTTAAGTGTACAGCTCAAGGTGGCGTTACTTGTTATGAAAATTTTCATGAATATGTCAAACTTGGTACATTTATTTTAGTTCTACGTTTTCCCGCCTGCACAAATAAGTTGGTTGAAGTGTACATTTTTGACTTTCCCATCATTATTATCGCTGATAAACTGTCACTTTGTATGAGAGCTCTATGCTGTCACACCTCATATAGAAGCTCCACCAATGATATTATAAATAAAAAGAGGTAGATATCGCACTAGCGCCCGCAAATTGTTGCAGACAAATTCAGACAATTGTCGTAATTAAGTACTTCAAGCGCAATAGCAATCTCTTTGTGTATCATACGTTCCGTATTATCTATTGCAGTCATAACAACGCAACGATATTTGAACGCCGCTCAGTATAAACGTAGCGTATCTTTCTTTATAATATCATTGAGGTCCACAGTAACTATAACGAATCAAAATAATATCTAGCTACATTAATCAGTAGCCATTACTGGGAGCCATAAGCCGCCGGTCTGGGCAGTAATGTTACGAAATTTCCATAATTTGGTATAAGTTGTGCCCCTCCCCCCGCCCCCCCGACGTTGCCTACCCCCTGCCACTTCCGGGCGAAGCGGCGCGTGACGCTGAGGTCACGCACTTGTGAGGTACAATGTAGAAAAGATGGCGGAAACGCTGGGAGATTGAGTAGGTACTTCAAAATGATAATTATTGTCTTAGGAGTTGAATTAAGAAGTTGCAACTTCTTGAACTGACTGCATGCGAAATACAGAGGACAGCGTTGTGATGCAGCTTGGGAGATCCTTATGCCTAGCAGTGAACTGTGATAGGCCGAGTTAAATTTATAGTAAACTAGACGCTAGAAAACAAGATACCCTATGTCTTTCCCCAGAATATAATCTATCTCCTTGCCAAATTTCATTACAGTCCGATAAGCGTTTATTCCTGAAAAGGTAACAATTAAACAGTCACTTTCGCATTTATAATATTATTATGGAAGTATGAATCCAGGTCCAAACACACAAGCCTGCTCTCTCTTATAAAGATTCAAGGTTAGTCTGTCCGATATGCTACTAGTAACCTGAATCTCTCTTGATAACATTACCATAACACATTGAAGGTAATAGGTACTGTGGCTCTTCCTGTAAGGTCTTTTTCAAGTAGCCTACCTATTTTCGGCTCAACAGCACTATTGCTTGCAGATGTTAGAAAGGTGGAAAAAGCGGGTGTATAAGATACTACAAATATGTCTTTAAGCTGGTCATGCATCGATGAATTCACGTTGTCATTGCAGGTGGCTTTAGGCGGAAGAGGTCCGAGCATCCACCTGTCCACCAATCATTTACATAAAAGAAACAAATTCTAAAATATTCCTACCTATGTGGTGTTTCGTGAGTGTGAGATTTGTTAACACCAGAAGAAAATAAAATTTAAAAAAAAGAAAAAAAATAGGGATATAATGCAAAAACGGTTGAACGGATTTGGGTGAAAACACAGATACTTTTACGTTAATCTGGATTAACACATAGCATACTTTTTATCCCGGTAGTACGATCGCGTGGGATAATTACCGAACTCGAAGCGAATTAAATTAAATTAAATTGGATTGAATTGAGTTATATTGAAGTTGATTAATTTGGATTGTTGAATTGATTTTGATTTGATTTTAATAATGACTGTTTTTTTTTTCGCTAAAAGTCGTACTAACATAGTTCTTGAGCGCTCACTACTAACTCATATGGACTCTTGTACGAAATAAATGTTTTGATTGATTGATGAAGCCGCGGGCATAAGCTAGGAACCAATAAATAATACAATAGAAGTATCAAACTAAATCATGGTTTATTCAAGTTGATAGATTTTCCTCGTAATTTCATCAGCAGTCTCTTATAACTTAAACACAGCAATAATACGTAACTCGTCCTTTGTTATACGCCCTTTTCCACATCTTTTATTTCTTTACTTCACGCTATCGTCTTGAGAAATGCGCAGGATTCTCACTTGTTACAGTTGTTACCATGGAATGATAAATCAAGGAGACTGATAAAAACTGAACATGTATCTGACATTGTAGGATCTTTTGGTACTTAGACAACATAACACCGCAACCTTGTTTTTAACCCCCGCAAAAAGAGGGGTGTTGTTAATTTGACCGCAATGTTTGTGTCTGTCTCTGGCACCGTAGCTCTTAAACGAGTGAATCGATTTGGATGCAGTTTGTTTTATTTGAATGCTAGTTTCTGGGCGATGGTTCTTAGATATAATATAAAATCAGCTCAGCCATTTTAGACATGGGGGTGAAAGTGGTGATGAATAATCGAATATACCCAAGTGGGGTATCAAATGAAACGACATGATGTGTATATTACAATAAGACATGTTTCATCAAAACCAGCTCAGCCATTTTATAGACTTTTCAAATGTTTGTTCGCTTTTCTTTGTTGTGATGGAGATTTTTAAATTTTTAATTTAATTTATAATAGCCAGTTATTTAATACTATTTCACGAAATAATTTGCACAAATGATTTATACTTCACCCAACTTCTGCTTCAGGCGGGAAAACTCAGAACTAAAATAAATGTACCAAGTTTGACATATGGATGCATTTTTGATTGACAAGCAGCGCCAACTTAAGCTGGACACTTAATGTGGTCATACTATACCAGCAAAATCTGCAATGTCAATGTCATTCAAGCGTTATGCAAAAATATCCCTGTAGCCTTGTAAAATATCCTAAGGGCCAACAAAATGGAAATTGAGCGAAAGCGATGGTAGCGAAACCGTATTGGGCTGACATAAACTTTAGAAAAGCTGAGGTAGATACGTCAGTCCTGATCAAAGTCGTTTTCGGAACACAAAACGCTTTGAAAGCGCCAGCTGCTCGCGGGCCTCCTAGTTATTTTTCGTTTGTCGTTATCGTCAATGATAGAAAATATAAGTAGGGTGCTATTTCTTTTTGCAGGATAATATTCGATAAGTCTTTATTGCCAGTACGTTGACGAAGGGAGGCCCAAAAAGGACAGACTCTGACCTTCTAAAATGTCCTTATGAAAGGTCACATGCATAAGTACAGATGCTCCAAACCCACTCTTGTAAAACAAAAAAAAAGGTACACTCATTATTTAGGTAAGTTTGGCCAAATGTTTAAAACGCGAAAGAATTGTTTTGCAATTAGGGATTCTACAAATAGGGCGTGAGGGACATCGACGGGAAAACTGTTACACTAAATTCGGTAGGTACATGAGTCTAGCCACCAATTTCAGTAAAAAAAATACAGCTTTTCCTGGATATATTTGGACCATGTAAGAATGACAAAACAGACACAGCTATTCTAGGAGGTCGAGAATCATGTGCTAAATTCATGGTTAAAGTTTAGGTGTCGATGTTACACCGTGTATGTTGAGCTCGTGGATTAAAATCGTGGTGTTTTTTTGAAATACCCTTCGCAAAAATCATAAAAATATCGCTTAAATAAGGCTTCGGGATCTTAATGAAAATGCACCAAGGTACTAATTACTACTTAATTAGATACTAAGACTTTGGACCGTACAGGAATCCAAGTAATTTACCCCAGTTTTACTGCTATTATGCCAGAATTGCGTGAATGAAACTCAGTTATTACCCCAAAAGGGGAGCTTTATTATTTTCTTCCAAGACCATTAAGAAAACCAAAATACAGTAGAACCCTTAGTTATGATTAATGGTGTTCTTTTACGCATAAAACGTGGCTGTAAGTGGACGAAAATTCCTAATTAGTTTCACCCCAAACGGCAAGAAGGTGGTGGTAAAAAATATAAATTCTTTTAGCTTGAAGTTATGTTGGTACAATCTGGGTTATATGAACCGTATCCTGTGCTTGGCGTGCGTGCGTTCGACCGCTCGATACAGCTTGTTCGGGGCATTAGAGTGCGATTTTTGAGAAGAGCTCTTACATAATACCATGATTTGTTTCCCCAAAAATGTTAGGAAGGTGTATATTATATTCTATTACATCATGCCGCCTATAGATATGCAGACAGATGAATACTCGTAATTGTATAGTGATTGCTTCTTTTGGGGACAATATTCCAGGCTCTGGTATCTTCTTCATTCCATAATGCAGAGCAGTGCCCAATCCGAGGATCGAATCCAAGATCACTCCAAGTAGTAAGGGACAAAAGTAGCAATAGATCGTATCTATTGGTACGATTATAAAAATTCGAAACCAGAATTGACCACCAGTCGGCAATAAAGTCTTTGTTAAACATGACATGTTTTATTTACTAGCCTCTAAATTGAAAAGATTAAAAATCTGTATTTTCTGCAGACTTGCAGGAACTGTACCTAAACTTGTTAAACACCGGAGATACTCACTTATTAGATTTACGACACAACCACGAGTCCTAAATGGCTCTTCAGACCAAAGCCCCGACACGCCACATGTATTGTGTCGACGACTTTGTTGGCGGCTTCACGTCATTGCAAATCGAATAACTTTGTCGGCGGCACGTTATGTGCGACTTTGTTTAACACAACAAAAGTGTCATTGGGCAACTGAGCGCATATGCAAACCGCCGTAAACCGCGACATGTCAGAGTGTAATGGACTTTACACACAAAACTGTCATGCGCCGACATGATTCTTTTTATATAAAGCTGTGTCGGTAGTTGCCGGTGGTTTTGGTGTGTAGATGCCCTAACAAACACGAAATAATAGCCATCCATTTGAAATTACCATCCATTACTACTAGTAGACGCCAGTAAGTCATAATTTCAACTGTCATATTATTTTAAATCACCTTAATAAGATGTGGTTATGTTTTATTACGTAACAGCTAGCATAAATGGCTAATTTTCTTACTGTAAATGTCACCGCAAATTCTATTTCTCTATTATTGTAGGCAGTTCATTATATTGTGATTCTAACGAATTATTGTTGTACTTGCTCGGAATGTTGGTTTTCACCGCAGACGCGAAGAGGAATTGTTTTCATCTGTTGGTTTATGGTCTTTTCTGTTTGTTGGAGAAAATGGTTGAAAAACTGATATACAATTGTGTATTATAACTTAGTATATAAACCAGTTTACGCTGAACATTCATCTTAAGTCAACCCATTGCGGTGGAGCCTTTGTGAAAAACTGATCTTAAAATATTCCATACAAACACATTAACTACGGTATGCTGGACCATCAGGAAGGTAGGGTTTATCTGTATTCTTGTCTCTAACTCCATTAAGAACGAGCTAAGATATGAAAATAGACCCAGTATCGTCGCTTTGTTACAAAAATGTATGCTTTGTCTGATCTGCAAGACACAGAGCTCGCTGAACAAATGGCCTCTTTGGCCTGAAAGGCCGGAAAAAGCAGCAAAGTGGTGGACCAACGGCATGGTAAAAACCATAGAAATCCCTTGGATGCGAGAAGCACAGGGCTGGCCAGCTATATATGGCTTTCGGGCTTTCGACATGATAATGATGATATCCTTAAACATTTCCTCAGTCAAGCCAGTCTAAATCAGTGCACCATATTCGGTCGTAGAGCCAACACGTCGTTACTTTCAAGTGTAATCTAAGAGATCGTAAGCAAAGATTGTACGATTGGCCCTTTGCGTGCAGCGCTGACCCGTACGATCAACCACACTTGAACTAAGAAAATGATTCTTAGGTACTAAGAAATAAAAGCGAAATAACCTCATATTGTTATGATCCCCGTGCAGTTGACCCTACTAAGCTAAGTATTAGTGTTGCCGCTATTTCGGCTACATAATTAATTTCTTTTATTATTGTAAGTCGTGATTCTGAAATTTCGGCTTTATCGTTAATTTCTATGTTGAGTTTTAATGTCGTTTTGCTTGCGTGGGTGAAATGACTGATGGGTTTTCTATTTTCAGCTAATGCCTGGCTTATGAGATTGAAAATAGCGTTATCGAGATCAACCTCTTGATTTAGGCTAGCCTACAATTTTGCTCCGTTTTGCAGAGCTGGCGCGACAAGCCTGAGTACAATATTTAGACTTTATGCTGCTACTGAAATAGAGTGGCTCGTGACTAAATAATAGCTACTTCACAGTTTGATCGAAAGTAAACTTGCTCGCTTGCTGTGGTCAGTCCACGAGTAGGTGAACATTCATTACACATGTCTTCTTCCGTGTCTTAGAAAGCACGTCAAGTCGTTGGTCGCGGCTGTCATTTGTAGATCTTTGACAGTCGTTACTGGCGGTAAGTGTCACGAAAGTCTGACCACCAAGGAGTATCGTATTACTCAGTACCATGGTTGAGGAGTTAGATAGGCTGTCGCTCCCTGTAAAATACCGGACTGGAAGCCTATCTTAAAATAGTTCGGAAAAGGCTAGGCAGATGATGACGAGGCTACTGCTGCAATCATCCCAAATATACTTAAACCTGGCCTGCGATCTCTCGGATATAATACTTGTGACCAATCAGAAAATCCAGACACTTACCTGAATTGTTTGCAAATGCAATCTTTCTATCACCATCTACTGCAATCGGGTGCCACAAACATTGTTGTATGCAAACGCTGCTAATGTCTGTGCAGTACATTATGTCGCTTTATCTCTGATTGATCTCCAAGTAAGGTTATGTAATGGTAGATTGTTTTCAGTTAGACTGGTCTGTTTTTAATGTGTGATGTTTTATATCAGGTCTGTGTGTGGAATTGGGGATTTTTATCGTGTTGATGAAACTTCTGTATTGTGTAACCTACCTACTTACGTACAGAATTTTCTTTTACGTTTTTGGGTAACTAGGATCCTCTCAGATCGATTAACCATTTTTATTTTAGATATTAGCAAATTTAGTTCAAAATTCGTAGTGATGATTGCGTCACCCATTTTATGAGGAAAGTTATTTTAAAATTAAACAAAGAAATATTAATTTATAATTTTTATTTTCATTCGTATGAATTGTATTGGCATTTTTACAAAATATAATGACCCCTTTATTTTAATGGAAGAATTAAAACAAGGCTTATATTAATTTGGCAAATCCAAATTCACCTCAATAACAATTACACTATGTATAAAAACTCCAAGTAAATAATTATAATAAAAAATATACATTTTTTACAAAAATGTAACATTACGTAAAGATTACAGCTACGAGACTATTGTATTCTTGTTGTAAAAATACTTAACATCGACTAATATTGCTAAATAATTAATTAGAAATAATAATAGTCATAAAGTCCAAATTCAGATATGCAAATTCTTTTATAAAACGTATTTTTTTATTATTCAGATTATTTACACAGATTTCTTAAACTAGAATAATAATATTAAATATGATATGTACAAAATGTACAAGTAATGCTTACATCAAGATTGAGTACAGGAATATATCAACTTTTTTAACAAACCAAACAATTTTTGTAATTTTGAATGTGTGATCAAAAAATGTAATTTGTTAAATAATTGATATATTTTTGTTCACAACGTACTAAAAATAAGGTCTTTAATTATAAGCGTTGATAATGTCCTTTGCTGATGAATTTGATTAACAAATAAATAGAAAGGAGTATTTTAGGGTGCTTCCCTAAAGTATCAACGTTTATAATTAAAGATAGCGTAGTTTAAACATAAGAATGATAATGAGTGAGACAAAAAATGTTCAGTACAAACTCAGATCTGTTAACACACATGGAATTATAAGCTATTGATATTACGTTGTATATTGCACGTTAAAACGACAATGTGCCCGGGTACGTTAGTCAGAGACCTAGAAAATTATAACTATTCATAGATTTATTAGGCACGTTCGTATAATACAACTTCTTACTTAAATATGATGAATATTTGTGAACACAATAATTATAACTGAATTTATTTTAAAATAAGTAGTGTTTGTAATTTCAAATAATTTCTAGGTCAGTAGAGTTTGAAACATTGTGTAGGGCAAGCACTCCACATATCTAAAGCCTTATGTACAAAGCTTTCTTTTTGGCCTTTCAAGTCCTATTTATTCGGTGGAGAACCCTAACCAGATATAACTTTTGCAAAAATTAAAAACATAATTGCAAAGTAGTCAATTTGCAATTCATTTGTTGTTGGATTTAGAAAGATTTAATTTGGGAATAATTTTAAAGTTTTTGCAAAAATTATTTGTGTTTATTTTCTTTTTATTTTATCTACAGATGAACTTAGTCGGTGGGTCCGCAATTTTACGTATTTTTATTTACAAAGTGACCGTAACCCCACATTATGTTCTAATTACAATAAAAAAATATGTTTGGCATACATTTTGTGACTCATCATACAACTACTTTGTACCTATTTACCCCCGTCTGGCATGCCATATATGGCACATTCGCAGGCTTTAATATCAGGCACCAATAATTAAAAGGCACAATTTTACCCCTGAACAAGTAACATATTTTTTGACTTGGCTACATTTTGTAATATCAATATGAAAATGTGTTGCAATAATTTTTGTATTACTAGTTTTTTTTATATAATACAACTTTAAATACATAAGTATATCTATACATGGACGGGATTTTATCAAATCATACTTGTTTTCAGGAGTTTCTAACACTCAAAAATTTTGTTCTTTACTTTGTACATACAATACGATAATAGTGGTATAAAAATGAATAAGATACAATATTGTAATCTTAGTTTTATGGCACTCTATTTGCACACATACGTACATGTATTAGAGTCCGGATATATATAATATAACCAATATAACACATATATAAGTTCTCGCTCAGTCTTCGATCCAGAAAATCTCAATAGGCAATAATGATCACAGTTATATTTAAATATTGTTTATTTGCAAATTTTTAATGGTGCCATATTTTGCCATAGGCCATACTAGAGCTGTTTTGCATCGGTTGGTTCTAACAAATTGTTTCTTTTAATTTATCGTGATTGTGAAACTCTAAGGTTAGTAAGAGAAGTATTTACTCAGGAGTTGCGGCGCAGCTTGATTTTTTATCATTCAAGAAATCGGCAATGTCAATTCACGAAGTAAAAAATATCTGCTCAAATCAACAGAATATTTCTAACTTCTCTTGCCAAAAATAAACTGCCCCACAACTCCTGCGCACCTAAGCCCAACCTACCTTAACCAACCGCTGAAAACGGCGCACCTTTCAAACCTGTACACCCAGCACTCTGTCAACCACAAAGTCATACCTCACCTCATCAGTCTTAGTATCATCCTTCGCCTCTGTCGGCCCCTCCAGGTTCAAGCAGGGGTTCTTGCACTCCACAACCTCGGGTACCTCTTGCGTAGTCGCCGGAGGGTCTCTACGTAGCTCGTACGAGGTCTTAGAAGACCGTCCGTCGGGTGTTCGTCGTTCCTCTAGATCTTCTTCCCAGTCGTCCTCTGATAGTATTTCGTCGCCATCTTCTCCAGGTAGGAGGGGGATTGTGGTTTTGGTGCGTGTGAAGAAGGCCATCTTTTCTCTGTGGAGAGTGAATTTTTTTGTTATAAATTGTCAACACATACTATAAGGTGCTTGGTAACTTGTCGGATTATAAACTCTGTGTCTAACTAACTGACCAATATAAACATACTTCTACTTTAAAAAAAAATATTTAATGCTTGAACAGTGGTACACAAACAGTCTAAAGAAGTGACGACTCATGAACGGCTGATGGTTTCTTTCTAGCCATTCTGCGAAAGCTGACTGACTAACTACTTTAGACTGGTAAAGAAAATGTTTTTTTTTTTTACTCAGTCACGAGACAATTTAAGACGTAATTCAGGCAGTGTTTATAATATGAGATCATAACCGAAGCTGGTTCTAGTACTTTGTTGAGGTCTTTGTCCAGCAATTTCGACTGGTGTGATGATTATAATACTCACTTGAAGGTGACAAGGTCGGGTTTCCTTCCGCCCTGGCGCGACTTCCGCAGGCGGTAGATCTCGCGACAGGTCCTGCTGAGCAGGCGCGAGGCGCGGTCGGCGGGAGGCTCGCCCGGCGCTACGAGGCGCCGGAGGGTCTCGTCCTCCGCCACCCACGCGGCCACGGCGGGGTCGCCGCGGGTCCAGGCTTCTTCTAATCTGTGGTGGAAACGAATCGTTACTTGAGAATAAGCAATGGTAGATGAAATTGTGCTCGGACAGAAGTTTTAGGTGTGATGTGTTATGCGAACAAAACCTACTTACATTTAAAAATGAATTTAGAGACAGTAGAGGCAATACTATAGTTACTTAATAAATTTTCTTTAATTGTTAACATGATATGTTTTTCTCACTCATCTTGATCATACATGATACTTAATTTAGGAGTTTTAGATAAAACAGTAAAAAAAAAAAACAATTTGCTTATAGGCGAGTGGTAAAGGCTTGTCCATGCTATTTTTGTTTCTGAAATTACATAAATCACTAATTTATAGATCTCTTGCACACAAGCTAAGGCTAAACTTGTATTTTGGGTGCCGGGGATATCTCTACTACTTACATTTTATAATTTATTCGTAAGCAAGTTCGGAGCTACAGTGGATCAAGTTATTGTTGGAGACAGAAAACAATCGTGAGTTTGTGATAATCTTACCTCTTTTTGAGCGCGGTAAGGTTGGCGATGTCGGTGCGCAGATGGTGCAGGCGCGAGTGCTGCGCGCGCAGGTCCAGCGCCAGGTCCAGCGACGTGCGCGCGGCCTGCCAGCCCGAGCGCCCGCGCCCGCCGCGACCGCACGAACCCGACCGGCCCCATCTGTGAGCGACGACACGATTGTAATGTTATGGCAATGAGAACAAATGATTCAAACGCTAGAACAGTAAAATAAGATTCTTATGGCGCTCGATGACAGTATGTTAGTTTCTCTTTCTATTTTGAAAGTTCCATATGCAATTTTTATTGCTTCTCATAACACTTCTACTATTGGGATTATTTGCGACAACTATATGGCTTATTATTATAAGGAAAGTCAAGAAGTCTCAGTTTTAATATAAAACCTATTTGGTGATGACAATCAAAACAGTGATGTAGCAACGACACGGATTTTCAACTACATTTATATGCATTTTGCTCCACTTGAATTTAAATAGAGTGCAGTATCACATTAATATCTCGTACCTTCAACCATTTTCTACCATATCATAAATTATTTGTAAAATGTACATACCTGAGAGAGCGTCGCTCGCGTACGCTGCGGTCAAAGGGAATGCCGGAGGGAGGCGGCGGATGTGACGTCAAACGACGCGCGTACGCAGCCATCGACGAGTCCGACTCCGAACGGTTCAGTCTGAGGACAAACGAAATACTTATTATTAATTTTGAAGACAAAGAGGGATGAAGTTTCCTAATCTTCGAGACAAGAATATTCAGGCTGAAACGAAACAAGACATCAAGAAACATAGAAGTTTTATTTGTTTCGATCAGCTTTTTCCGGGTATCATCAGATAGAGGGCATGTCCTGAGCTCAGTAAAAAAACTAGTGCTGATAAAAACTTGGAACTTTTTATGAACATTTTCGAAGACATTAGGCAAGTCATCATCATCTGTCGAGTCTTTACCAACTGGTTTGAGGTCGGTTTCCAGTCCAATCGGATGCAGCTGAATACCAGTTTTTTACATGGAGGGACTGCCGGTCTGACTTTTACATTCGGTGAGTAACAAAATAAGACTTAGCTGTTTTGACATGGAAAGAAAAATTCTAGTGAGAGCAGGGTTTGAACCTGCGACCTTCCGATTCAGTACACCGGATGTCTTAACCAATTAGACCATCGCACCCTGCTCACAGCTCTCGAAATTTTCGTTCCATTAATAACGTCTTACGGTGACGTTCGTACGGTGAATTTCGAGAGCTGCTGTAAATTTTTGCATGCCAAATGGTAGAATGTACCAGGAACAAATAATGACTACTGTAAAAACTCATGTATGTACCTACAGTCAATGCAAATAAATTATTTCTATTCTATTTTAACGTTCTACCAACCTGCAAATATACTGGGCTTTGGCGATGCTCTGTGGTTGTGGCGAGAACGTCTGTGACCTCTTGATGGTGGCGAGAGGCTCGGAGAGGCTGGCGTTCACTTGCTGGCTTTTTCTATAACGAAAGATCAATATATTGTAGAGAGATAAAATGTTCAACTGGTGGTTAGTAAGTGCAGAGCATTGTTTTAGTCAATTTCAAAATAGCATGGTGGATTACAGCCCATTCCCTCTCATAGAGAGAATGCCTGTGTCCCAGCAGTGGGAACATTATACGCTGATTATTAATATTTAAGTTACTACAGTAAAAGAGTCCTTGTAAAAATGATCTTAAAAAATCTTTTGGATTAAATTATGATTGAAATAGGCGAGTGTTTGAAATTGAATAAAATAATGCAAAAAAAAAAAACACAGATACATTCACATTGTGCCACGTTTCATGCTTGTTCATGCACATAACACTTGTGTATAATAGTATTGATTACATGCGGGGTGACATACCCAATAAATAAATATAGTTTTCACACAAAAAACAAGACAACCTGTTTATAAGTATTTTAAAACTGCAAATTCACAAACAATGTACCCATTCTACATTATTATATTGTTATAACTAGAAAAATTAACTTAAACAAAATCAAATAATTAGACGGGCCCAATTTTTAAAGAACCTGCTATCTACATTTTGTACCTACAAGAAAGAAAGAGAATTCAGTGTTATTGGAATTCTATATTCCATGTCGAAAATGAAATGGTGGACATACATTAATATACGTTAACATGAATCGCATCTCTTACACTACGTCCTAATACAAGCGATCGTCGCGACGATCGCGAACACGCGTTCTAGTTCGCCGAACAAACGCGGCGCGACGATCGCTTTAGTTAGGCCTGACACTAGTGCAAAACTGTAGATAGCAAATTTAAATAGGTACCGCCGTTTTTTATCCGTTATTTCACTAAAAACTATTGAGCACATCACCCATATTAATGAAAAAAAATCAGCCAGTTTGGTTATGGCTGTATAAAGCACCCGACACAATGTAAACATACCTATATACAACTATGTACACAAGGGGCTATATATTATTTCTCTAGCGGCGCGTGTTGCGGCCGGCCGTCGCCTGCCGCGCGTCTCAACTTCATATATCTGAGAGGAAAAGGGAACATTGTAGCCCGACACCGAGGTTATTAAGCCGGGAATAAACTATTTTAAAGTTTTTTTATTGGATAAAATATCCTTGCTAGCTACAGGAAGGTTTAATATCCTGATTTTCATTTGAGAATGACTTATTTTTAGAGAATGTGTGACAGAGGCACTGCTTTCAACGAGGTATTGAGATTGCCTCGAATTAACTGTCTAAAATTTAATCAAATTTTAACAAACAAAGACGATACTATTTTCTTTCGTATTCATATTGATACTTAATAGAAATAGAGCAACCTAAAAATTATAAAACGCCTTGGAATGATTCTTTCCCATTACAAATAAGACAATTTACAGCTACAAATATATACCAAATAATACCTCTTAGTCAAAATATTCTACCACCAAAATAAAAATTACCCAACACCAGCCCAATGACATTAAATCCTAATTCATACTAAAATTACTACAAAAATTACTTTCAGGGAGGCAGACTTACACCATAAAAATACCTTAACCCAACCAAAAAAAATACTTCATCCTTAAAATTACTATAAAAAAGGCACAGCCTTCTAAAATAACTTTCACCGAGGCATAAATAACGTACCGTCTATGCAACTGCCTCGCTCCTTCGGGACAGAAGTTACACTCAGTGTTGGTCTCCTTCTCGGCTGTAGTGGGGTGAAGGTACTCCTCCTCTAAAACAATGTCTTCTTCAGGAATGTAGTCCTCGAATGAATCCTCTTCCACTATCTGTAAGAGAGAAAATTGTTGTGAGAAATGCCATCGTGTCTTTTTTTAACCGACAACTTTAAAAACGGAAGAGATTGTATTGATTGATTTATTTTCCGCAGTTCAGGTTACGAAATCAAGAAAAACCTGCCTTTATACGATATGTACGAAGAAAAAAAGTCAGAGCTCGAGCTGAAATAGCCAAAAAAATTAACTTTATGTCCATTACTAAAGTACATGAAGATTTTCAAGTAATGCAATTGCTTATATAGCAGATATAATATCCAATTAACATATTGTTTTGGTGTTCACATACCTGATTCAGTGGCTCTCTAGACTCTTCGTCCTCCGATGCTGAATTATCACCACAATCTACGTTGCATTCCGCGCCCGTCATACTTTCTGGTCCTGTAAAGAATAATGCACTTTTGAGACAGCTGTACTGTAAGAATGGAAAAATGAAGATAACATTTTTTTAATTTGAAAATGGTCTCAAGTGGACTAGAGGCTTATGAGAAAACTGGGCAGATTGCTCTACTTCAATCTTTGTTAATATTTGAAGGTAAGATGTTAGCTTAGGGCCTAAGCAGACTGACATTCTAGAAAAAGGCCATATCAATCCTGTTGAATGAAAACCAAAAACAGTTTAAATGCATTTTCCTACGACACAACGACTTGAAGTCTTCACAAAAGCAGAACAATATCAGCAGACTAAAAGCAAAGATAAGGCTCAAATAATCTATCAAACCCTTCTTACCTCTATTCCTAGTCAACGTGGAAGTCTGCGAAGATATAACGGTAGACTCATCAGAGCTCTCATCTCTCCTCATGCACCTGAAGCTGAGCACGTTGTACCATTTCTGTGACACGGAGTCCGGCTCGAAGTCTGCTAGGCTCACTTGAGCGCAGCCCTGAGGGGTAAAGGGTAAGGGTTAGTTTGAATTAGGTTAAGGGTAAGAAAGAGTACAGAGAGGGTCAGTTAGTTCAGAAGGTAATCGCTCTCGCCTAGTGGGTTATTCACATGGCACTCAAGACTTTAAGCCGAATACTCGAATTTGGCTAGTTTTCATCATTTGGGAGATGTCAAAATATAATGATTCTATTAAATGTAGACTTGACTTTCATATTTAAAAGTTTTATACGAGTTTTAATGGCGAGTACACACAACTATGTGATAACTAGTTAATTTATAAAGTACAAAATAATATTAGCAGTGAATTTATTGTGAATTACAATTTTGATGTTTTTTTTTCAATTTGTTTAATAATGACATGAATATCAGTACCAGCCTATTACTGTTCCATTGCAGGACAAAGGCCTCTTCTCGTACATACAAGATAAAAGGAAATGATCACGTTCAGACATATATTTTCATACCACACCTACATGATATATATATTATATCTGAAATAAATGATTATTCTATTCTATAAATTCAGGTTTCCTCACGATGTTATCACGTACAGATGTCAACCACGGTAAAGTCAAAGAGCTAGTAGTATACTCACAAGGCACTCGGTCCCGGCGGTGAGGTTGACCTGCAGCGTGGCGGCGCGCAAGGCCCTGGTGCCGGCCAGCGGCGCGCAGTGCGTGTGGCGCCACGCCAGCGCCGCGCCGCGCCACGCCGCGCCGCACGCGCCCCACGCCACGCCGCAGCCGCCGCCCACCACCAGCGCGCAGCGCACGCCGCTGTGGGGGGGGCGACATTAGTTACATGTTTTGGTGATCAATTGGGACCACTAACATTAATGGAACACCAAGTATAATGTGACACATAATACTAGCTTTGGTCGCGGCTTCACTCCCGTAATGTTCGGAAACTAATACACGGGAACATTTTATATGTAGCCTTTGACACTCGAAAATAATGTGGAAGCATTTTCGGAATCGAATCAATAGTTCCAACGATTACCCCCTACATACAAACATATAAATGCTTCACTATTTATAATATTAGTATAGATAAGTATAATGTGAGAGAAGCTCTCATATAAAAGGACCTTTAGATAATTGTAAAAAGACAACAGAGTCTAGATCTCTATAAGCATAATCAGCCTATAATGTTCCCACTGCTGGGACACAGGCCTCCTCTCTATGAGAGGGAACGGGATAGATAGATCTCTATAGACACTTGTAAAAACCAGACCCTGCGGTTTAAGAGTCCACTGAGACTAACAAAGCGGGCAAATAATATAATTAACTGATAATACAACCCAACTCGAATACAGCCCACCACAATACAAATACCTACAAAAGGTAATATATAATAGTCAAAAAGCGTACAACATTCTTTCAATGAAACTCCATACTACAACGCACGAAATTTAGTGTAGCAGTACTACAGCGCCATCTATGACAGAAATAAGAACTAAAATCAAAATTCTAAATCGCGCAATTAAAACAATACAGAAGAACCCGACAACAACTATCAACAGTAGCCCACCAAACATAACACCCGTCGTAAAACGGCATCGCCTCGGATCAATATCAGCCTACAAAAAAAGGCGAAGCTATGTCAATCCGGTGTGATTACAAACATGTGCAGCAGCTTAATACCATTTTAAGGCGCCTAGATTACTATCAAGGAACAACATCGATCATTCCGATCTACTCAATGACCGCTGATTATATAATTAAAACGATTAGTTTCTAGTAGACATCGAACGACCGCACCTTCATAAACGGCTTACACTTATCTGTATCACACCATTCACTTGTTGTCTTGAATGGTGTGTTTTTCTTATTAATGATGTAGATAGTGAAGATAGTAAACATTCTATTGCATTGTCATTGTTTTCAGTTGTTGTTATTTCCATTTACACGAATATCAACTTTAGCATAATCAGCCTGTAATGTTCCCACTACTGGGACACAGACCTTCTCTCTACGAGAGGGAATGTGCTATAATCCACCACGCGGGCCCAGTGTGGGTTGGTAGATGTCACATGTTTTGGATTTTTTGGTTCTAGGACATGCCGGTTTCCTCACGATGTTTTCCTTCACCGTTTTGAGAGCAGTGGTGATGAAATAAATTACACAAAGTAATGCACCTGCCTGGGTTCGAACCCACGACTTACTGTGCGTAAGTCGGGGCCGCCACCACTTGGCCACCGCTGCTCTCAAAATATCAACTTTAAATCTGTTTAATGTAAACTTACATTTTACATTAAACAGATTTTCAGAATAACTAGTAAGTAAAATGACGTGAGAAAAAAAAATGTTTATGAATGTGGTCGGCTATAGGACAAAATACCGAAACTATGGATGGACTCTGTGAATGATGATAGGACTAAAAAGGGGGACTCATCAGACGACGACTTATAGAGAAGTATGGAAGAAGAAGACATGCTGCGCCGACACCAAATAAATTGGGATAAGGGCAGGAGAACGGTGATGAAGTAATATTAAATACATCTTGAAAATATTTGAAGTTTCAGCGGAAACTTGAATTTTATGAGTAGGTTTCAAAGTGGTTTTTCCAATAAACATGTTTGAAAACTAAATCATGAATGCAGGGTATTAATACTCACACTTGGGTGCCGATATCGATGAACAACGCGTGCAGGTTTCGCGCGCGCAGGATTCCTATCTCCAACGCGCTTTCTTCTACACAGTAGCGCAATTTGATCTCAATTTGGGCACTGTTCACTGCAAAACAAAATAATTCATTAGATTAACTCCAAACGGCATACATAACAGTTACAAAGTATTTTTTATGGATTTTTTTATGTGTAAAGTACGTACGACGGCCAATCAAGCTATACAAAACCAGTTTATGCGGATCTCTCATTGTATGGGAAATCTATACAAAGCGAGGCCAAGTTATGCTGGAAATGTACAGCTTCGTGTGCCGCCGTGTGTACAATCATAATAATAAGTGCTGGCTTCCTTCGAAGTTTGATATTTTGTTACAGATCTAACTGAGCTGTCTTTAAGAAGAACAATTATTATCGTTTCGTCTTAGTCTTTGTCAATGTTACCGAAATCGTCAACCTAAAGCAGAATTGCCTGAAGACATAGATATCAAGAGACAATACAATTTACCTGCCAAAAACCCTCCCAATATCTTCAAGCTAAACTAAACCTTACGTACCCCTACCATAGAACATAAAAACATCCCTATTTACATTGACTTCAGGTATATTATTACCTGCGTTAGAAGGATCGTTGGCCGCCTGTGCTGCTTCGAACACACCAGAGTCGCCCGCCACTGATTCGTCGCTCACTGCCGCTGATACCGATCTAGTGTTTGTACCTGTAAATAATGTAAAAACAATGTGTTTATGTTTAAAGTACCAAATGTGTCTGTAAGAGGCAGAGAAGAAGCATCTCAAAGATCTTATCAAATCTTAGTGATTAGTAATTTAGGTATCAGATTGAGACACCGTGCCTCGGAGAGCAAGTTAAGCCGTCGGTCCCGGCTGAAATTTGAAGAAAGAAGACCTAGTAACTAAATAATCTTAAAGTTAAGCCGCGCTTATCTAGGTTGATTCGTGGATGGGTGACCGCTCATTACATACCGAGTTTCCTCGGTACCTCGGAAAGCACGTTAAGCCGTTGGTCCCGGCTGTCATTTGTAAATCTTTGGCAGTCGTTACAAGTAGTCAGTGGTCCGAAAGGCTGACAACCAGTCTTACAAAAGGTTATCATCATACCCAGTACTGACTGGGTTCTGGAGGTCAGATAGACAGTCGCTCCATGTAAAATACTGGTATTCAACTGCATCCGGTAAGACTAGGTAAAACCCAACATAGTTGGCAAGAGACTAGGCACAAGATGATAATGATGATGGAGACATTGTTAATGGCGACTGATATGAAGGAAAGTAGTTACAAGTTTTCTCACACTTACCACTAGACGAGGGAGTTCTGGGCGAGGGTGGTGGAGGCGTCTCTGATATGGGCGATAACGGCTCACACGGCCGCCCGGGGCCTTGCAACTGTACTGGAACTAAGCATACAAAAGGTCCCATTAATATGTGAACACTTAGATGTTTCTGAGTGTCTGACCTTACTTAGTAGGTAAAATAAACGTCAGGTATTTTAGGGACTGACCACATTGATTACGTGGAAACGTGGAAAAACGCGCATGTGGGCAGCGCTGGCCCAGTGGTGGCGGCCCAGACTTGCGAACAGTAAGTCATCGTTTCGAACCCAGACAGGCGCATTACTTTGTGTAATTTATTTCATCACCACTGCTCTCAAAACGGTGAAGAAAAACATCGTGAGGAAACCGGTATATCCTAGAACCAAAAATTCTAAGTCATGTGACATCTACCAACCCGCACTGGGCTCGCGTGATGGATTACAGCCCACTCCCTCTCATAGAGAGAAGGCCGTGTGTCCCAGCAGTGGGAACATTATAGGCTGATTATGTTATGATTATGCGGAAAAAGCGGATAGGTAGACGTGTTGTCAAGTCACGTTGACAAAACCGAAACGTAGCGAATGACGTCTTTCTCGCTTTTATTGCATTGACATAGAAGCTTTGTCTAAGTGGCTCAAGCTTTCGTGTCGATAAGTGCGGAAAGTCCCTTATTGGTAGGTAAGTCAAATTATTCGTGACAAAGGGATTGTTCATCAAGATTTTACGTGTAGCGAAATATATCAGTTAGCAGGTAAGTAATCAAAATCATTGTAAATTTTTGTTGATAATGTCATCGATAAAACGTTAATGAATCATTGATATTACATTATTAACAAGGAGTTATTTTTTTAAATATTATTTTGTATCCCATCACAATTTTTTCCTACTTAACCCAAAGGTTGACTGGTAGAGAATGCCTTGTGGCATTAAGTCCGCTTATGACCACCATTGTCCAAGAAGTTTTAATAAATAAATACAAAGTATTATTTATATTATTTTATCTGTTTATAAAACTGAATTATGTCTGAAAACAATGCAATACAGAAATTAGTTTAAAAAAAAACTTACTTGTAGCAAGTCCTGTGACTTCATTCAGTCCAGTGGCGACACCTATCCTCATTTCTGCTAACTTCTCTTCCAACTCTCTCTGCTGCCGCCTTTGCCTTTCCACCTAGAAAAGAAAAAACAAATTAAGACCCTTCATTTAGATGAGTTATGTCTCTTATTTATAGGTCAGATCCATAACCACAGGCACAAAATGATATTCAAAAATCGTCCAAAATCTTATTACTGGTAGCGACGAACGTATTGAATTTTTTTAGCATTGATTGCAAATAAATCCACGTACTAAGCCCACATGGGAGATTACGGGCCTATTCCCTGTCACATAAAGGACACCTGTATCACAGTGGGGTTAATTATAATAGGCTGATTATTGTAGGTAACTCTAGGTAGTACTGTACTGATGACTGCCTTGTCGGTCGAGTGGCCGCAAGCCTGACTGCTGAACTAAGGTCCTGGGTTCGATTCCCGGGTCGGGCAAAGGGTTATTGGGTTTGTTCATCAGAAATTTTCTCAGTAGCAGCCACAGAGTCTGGATTTGTGCCCGGTTGATGGCTAGGCTCGCCCCCTATTAATGAGGCCACCCATATTTCGCCAGTTACGTTTAACGTAACTGGCGAAATATGGGTGTACTATAATTGGGTACACCTCTGCCTAACCCTAAGGGGATTGCAACCCTGATGTTATATTTTTATATCTAAGAAGTACGTAGGCCCACATGTTATTTTCGGTTTGAAGCCCCCAGTTCTTAATCGACACTTTTAAGACGTTTTTCAGTCTCTCTACACTACACCTTAAATGACGGTAACATCACGCAAAATCACGATGACGAATTCTGTCGAACCTGTCTATCTATTTATAAACATTTTGATAGTATGATGGTTATGTCATACAAGTACACTTTCTCATACAAACACACCACATTAGAATGACAACAAATAAACACTAATCTCATCTATTTCCCGTTCATAAAGTGAAAGTTAGTGACAGGCGAGCCCGGGGCGTTTTGTATGATTTGGCAGAAAAACATCTGATAATGTTATACGACATGTTGCATCTTTTATGTTGGCCAAAACAAGTACTACACCTCAAATACATGTTTATAAGGATTGTCATCATTACTTATTTGCATTTAAACATGTACAGTGAGTAATAGCAATTAGCTGACCCACCTTAGCATAAATGGTTGAGATTTTTTAGAAAACGAATCGATAGAATTTTATAATTCTTTTGTATTTTATTTATTTGATCAAAGTTAATAAAATATAAAAGAATTTATTGGTAGACAAAGCAAGCTTAATGTCATGTGGCATTTTTTGGAAGTCGGAATTGAGATATCTTAAATAATGTTCAAGAAGAGTAAATCATAATTTTCGATAGTCAAAATAAATAACAGTGCTAAAGGCGAAAATAATAATCTTTGTATTGAACATCTTTTTATTCTATTGGAGGAAATTATTTTGTGTTTTTCTTCCCTTTTAGTAACCTAGTCACATCTCTACCCTCAGGGACAGTCCTATTACCTCTGACAGGAGAAACCGAACAACGGCCTTATTGTAACAAAAATAAAGATCACTTTAGAGTTTTAACAATGAAGCAGTCAGACGTAAAAAAAAAACAAATAAAAGGACTGTACATTACTATACGTCCTCAAAAAAACCACTGCACTGCAGTCACCCCACGTCACAGCATCAACGTCACATTACATGCGCACACGCCGTGTGTACACCTCAAGAAGCATTCGTCACACTGCGGCACAGTCACGATTGGGCGAATGTGACGAACACCGATAAGTGTGTACAATCGTGTGTCGATTGCAATCACACACGCTTTCATCTTTAAGGTTAGTAAAAGGTTGTTTATGTAAAATGTGATGTTTGTTTTGGGTGTTGTTGGGTATTTTTTGCTAAGATGTGGAATTTAATGAGAAGACTAATAATAACAATAAACAGCTTGAAAGGGTAAACCTGGTAAGTACCTAACTTTAGATCTACCTACTTCAAAGTGCATCGTCGTCATCAATAATATCAAAACTATGTATATTGCACGCTCATCATCATCTGCCTAGCCTTTTCCCAACTATGTTGGGGTCGGCTTTCAGTCTAACCGGATGCAGCTGAATACCAGTATTTTACATGGAGCGACTGCCTACCTGACCTCCACAACCCAGTTAGTACTAGGTAATACGATACCCCTTGGTAAGACTGGTTGTCAGACTTTTTGGGCCACTGACTACCTGTAACGACTGTCAAAGATCTACAGATGACACCCGGGACCAACGGCTTAACGTGCTTTTCGAGGCACGGAGGAAACTGGTATGAAATGGGCGGTCACCCATCCACAGACCAACCTAGGTAAGCACGGCTTAAGCTAAAGATCGACCCGAGCGGCTGTTATTATTTAGCCACGAGCTCCTCTGTATATTGCACGCTATATATGCTAAATATACCAATAGCATTTTCAAACTTATAACATTTTCAAAATATGTACTACAAATTCTCATACCTAGAAGTATAATCAACAGCTCGTCAGTGTGCAGCTGTGGTAAGGGCGATTTTAGTAGTGCAACTTTTACTACTTATATGTTCACTGATACCTACTCCTTAGATTTTTCATCTTCGTACAATAGGTGTTCTTAAGACTTCCTTAGGCTCAGCATAATCAACCTGGCCAGGGAGCGGGCTATAATTTAATACGTGGGACCAGCGCGGGTTGGTTAGACTTCCTTATTCTAATACAATCATTTACCTGATTATAAGAAGGTGGTGGCGGCGGTGGACTGGCAGAAGAGAGGCTACTTCTCGGAGACAGGGATGGTTGGGACGGAGAACTGCTCGCCCCAGGGGTGGCGCTCTCCGCGTTGTAGCTAGTGCCGCGTAGTAACCTGATGAAAAAAAAAAGAGTAAAAGAATGGTCAAACGCGATTAAGAAGGCTCACGAAGGAACGACGAAGAAACGAAGATCCATTTCTATGATGTACACAGCACGGTACTCTGAAGCATATAATTGGTACATCGAGTTTTAAAAAGAGATTGTCGTGCAGGTATAAGTATCAGAGATGACCCTCTATAAAGAAAAACTCTTCATACATTTCGATATGCTATATTAACGGCTACGGACTGTGAGCTTGAAGATACAAATAGTTGTTTAAATGGGACCCTAGCTTAAAGCTGGTCATCGTTATTAAATAATTGATGTAGTAAAATCCATAAACTATCTACCTGATAATTTTGAAAGTATGTATGAGTATGTATGTCAAAACTTGTATAAGTTAACCTTAGGTACTACATAAAACAAGCGAAGATATGCAATGTAATGATTTGGTAATCCTAGGAGAAAGTATCATTGTACTACACAATCCTTTTAAGGTTACGCTTACAAATATTTGGACTGAGAAAGTAGAATCGACCCAAGAAAGTTCAAACCATAGTCAGAGTTCAAATTTATATCATAATCCTACTTCATAAAGGTCCTAAATCGAGAAATTTGTGTAAACCTAACGCATAAATTCGCTAGAGGTATCGCCAAACGTGTTCGTAATAATTTACGTTGACGTTTGAATGGGGAAAAGTATTTTGCACTCACCTTTCAACTCTTCGATGCAAATCGACCATATCAATAGGCTTGTCAGCTGAGAATGACGTCGCGATTTGCGGTCCACCGTAAATATCGGTAAAACTGATGCCGGAACTTAGCGATCCTTTACTACTTGCAGTAGAAAGGGACCCTAAGCTTGAACTGCTTGACACTGAGAGCGTACTCGCTGATAATGTCTTCAGCTGTCCTTCTAAGGTCGTCATTGATGTTAACGCATCTTTCAACTGTTGTAGTAATAGTTGTTTTTCTTCGTGTAACCTCAATCGGTCAGCAATGCACTTGTTCGACATTTCGAAGGCATTTTTCAGGTCTTGCTCTAATCTCTTGCACTCTGTTTGGATTTCCGTCATCTCTTGTTTAGATCTTGTTCTTGGAGTTATACTCCTGAGCTCTCTAAGCAACTGTTCTTTCTCTTGGAAGAGTAGCAGTCTGTCCTTGTCGGATTCTGCCTGACCAGGTTGAACCTTGTCTTCGAGGTCGGCAAGTTGCTGCTGTATTTGTTGTATTCGCTTCCTTGCTTCGTCATATTGAAGGCGAACTCGCGCCATTTCTGCTAGTCTCGTGCCGATGGGAACTAAGTCAGCACAGAGGTCAGTTTGGGAGGCAGTGCTTAGTTTCTCCTGAGGGAGGGATAAGGTTGACAGATCTGGTGACGCGTCCCCAAGTTGCAGTCTCGTCAAGTCGTCTTTGAGTTTGGCTAACGACTGCATAAGGTCTGCCCTTTCTTTCTCCCCGGAGGTGAGAGATTTCTGAATGTTTTTCAATTCAGTCATGATTGCTTGGGCTTCAGTGATGTTGTAGCAGCCCTGTTGGGCACTAATCTTTTGCTCCACTCTGGAATAAAAGAATTAAAATTAATTAACGTCCCGTTTATAACCAACTATCAGCAAAGATCCAAATTCAAACCAAAACATTGTGAATTTTCTTTTTACAAACCTTGGCATGAAGATACAGAAAGACTATGTCCTTTCCGAATCCAGAAGTTGTCTTTCGTCGTGCACTTACCATCATGTCGACTCGTTTCCAAAGTTCTCCTAATCTAACTTATAATTTTGTCCTTACCATAGTTCCCGCCTTGCAAGGACCCCATCAGCTACTTTCACCAGATTCCCCTGACTTCACCGCCTAAAACTTAAGGTGTGCTTCACATGTTCAGACCATCCTGATTCGGTACATATACATGCAATTTTGCCTACCGTGCCGAATCAGACCAATTCAAATATGTTTGCACCTCTAAAGCAGTCCCACACAAGCATACTAACTCTGCAAGCGTATCAACTCCACGACGTGCGCTGGCGACCTCAGCTCGGGCTTGCCTTAGCTCCTTGCGTAGCTGGGCCACCCGGCCGCGCGCTTGCGTCACTTCCGACCTCAGGAGATCTGGGTCGTGCCGCGAAGTGGTTGACGTCGTTGTCATCGACGTCGTTGAAGAACACACTGCGATGGAAGATAGGTAAACGTTAGGAATATCAGTAGCACAATTTGGTCTCTTCGAGCTCGCAGGATCGAATTCAAGATGTGATGGAGGGAAGGCAAGGCAGTGCTTGTCCAATAAATTGGATTGGAAATATTTCTTTTTTCTATATCTTCTCGGAGTATTGAGTGAATTTGTGTGTCAAGAAAAGATAAAAAAATTGTTACTATCAAAGCAGAACAAATAAAACCTAGTCATAATTAAGTCGCCGAACTGGACTATTATAAAATACAAAATTGGATTCAATAAACGGACTCGGAGCATAAACATTAAGAGGCAAGTTTTTGCGATAAAATGTGGACACCATCTATGGAATCTGATATAAATAAAGTCTCACTTAGGTTTTATTGGGAAAAAAAAAATTGAATCGCTTGTATGCATCGAGGCCATAGTATTTGACAGAAATATTAGTATCGCTATGTCCATTAAATGAAAAAAAAAAAATACTTGACCAATTCATTTTATAGCGAGATGTTCCGTACAATATTTTTTCCCCATTAAAAACAAAAGGTACAACCATATTCCTTGACTATTCTCATTTATTGTATAGTAGGAACAGCCAGAACACCATCTCAAATCAAGTCGTTCCGTTTTCATTACATACCGAAGGACCCCTAGTAAAATAAGAGTACCTCAATCGGCAGAACGAGGTACATTATTATTTTCAATTTATCTACATACCGATCTTGGGCATATGCAAACGTATTTAGTACTTTTGTATTGATTACAATTTACTATCTGGATCAGGTGACGACAACGCTAAGCTTTTTAAGTTCTACATATTATTAATGTATACAAGCTTCAGTCGACATGCCTGACGGTTTAGTGGCGTAGGTTCGCGGAAAGTGTTTTCCATAATGTTAAATTGCAATAACTTGGAATTTTAAAAGTCTACCTACAATTATTATGGGTCTAGTTAGATAGAATTGTTAAACATAAAAAATTACCGGTCTTTCAATGTTTGTGACACACAATTTTTTCAACTTTAAATAGATCATTTTATTCTTTAGGAGCGGTTTCGTAAAGTTACGAATTGTAGTTTTAACGCTCAGTTATTGGTCATTAACACCAAGCGTAAATTATAAAATTGCAGTAATGTTATGTGGGTAATAAAATAAATTAGGTACACTTACGACTAGTCCTAGAGGCTGCGAGCGTGGAGAGCGCATTGTTCAAATGCTTGTACTCATCCTGGGCTAAACACAACCTCTGCTTCTTCACATCGTACATCTCCTTCTTCGCCTGAGGACAAAAAGAGACAGAAATAAATATAACATTCTATGATGAAACCAAAGGGATGTTGCAATCAGCTTTATAGAAAATTGCGTGGTCATTGTCAGGTTCATGGTTTGTATAACATCCTTGAATATCACCAATCATTTCTGAAACACGTTGTTGATATTGAATTCAGGCAAAATTGGTAAAGATCTTCCTCTTGATGTTAGTTGCATTGTTATTTTCGACCTTACGGGTAGGTAAGTGCGAGATAAGTTGTCCCGTATTATCATATAATAACTGTGAGACATTGTCGTATGATAATATAAATAATGAGACTGATTATTTTGAACTTGAAATGCATGTGGCCTTTAACAGTTTTTTACATAACTATCTCTGCTTTCGTTTTTTATATGGCGACGTCCTGAGAGCGAATGCATAATTTTAATACGAAGTATTTTTATGCCCTTAGTTATGCCAAGGCTTATGAGATATGAAAAGGTTGTATCTCAAAAGAAATGACTATCTGAATTCCTAACAACGTCCTGGTTTAAATCTAACCCACAAACAGATTATCCTACTGACCGAATACCAACGCCATATTGGCCAATCCATCAATCACTCAATCAATGAGATTTGAAACATAAATTAAGAAAAGTTATGTACGCGGATGTTAAAATGCCGTACAGATTAATATTGCAAATCAATTCATTTGCATCAACGAAACAAAAGGTGGTGGCCTTTGGCTTCAGCCAGCTTGAAATACTGTCGTAAAATGCAAAACAGGATGTTAAAGGTGCGTCCCACTAACAAAAATCAATTTCGTCAGCTGTAATCAAGTGCCTAAACAATTTAATATCATCAATAATTTCTTTAGGAGGAAAATACTGAGCTCATTTGATTTAAAAAAGGGTACATTATTATGTTGATGAGTTGTTGATCAGTGATGTTTTTGTAGGTAACATAAAAATTGATTGAATTACAAGACAAAGCTATACATAAAAACTTAATTATTTTGCTACTGGTGCTCAACTACGTTTTACGTCAGAGTTTATTACTATAAAACGTTTGATCGACTGTGAAAAATTGTTTTAAGTACTTCTTGGCGCGAGTGTAGTGATGTTTACGGTAATCTACCTATTTCTTAAAAGTGTTACCCGCCAGTCATCTTTCGACAGCTCGATCAATATTTAATTTAACAAAATCGTAAAGAATATAGTGTTACCAGCTAAAATAAACTTATTTAAGCTGCCTACGTGCTGGCCAAAACGCTAATCTACTATCTTTTCGCACAGCGCAAAATCTTGCTATTCAACTTAACATTTGCCATAAAATATTTGTTTTGGACGTGTGTAGAATACATGCATCATAAAAAGATTTATGGAACGTAATAATTAACTGAGAATTCTCAAAGATAAGGTTAATATCGCAAGTCCATACGAAATTCATCAAGTCACATACGAATTTCATCAAGTCACATACACATACAAAATTAACGAATCATTAGACCAAAAATTCAAAATACCGAAACTCGCATTTTTTGCTCCCAGCGTTAACTACGGTATTATAAGTTGGGTAATGACTTTTTTAGTTTGGAATCCGTGTAAAAACACCTTCGAATCATCGTACGGTTATATCCTGTTCTGTAAAAAATCACAATTAAATAACTTTGAGCATTGTATTCGAAGCAATGACGTCAAATGCTAGGCGTAGTGTGAGCATATTTTTAGTGGAAAAACAAGTGACATTTACGGTGAAAAGTCGCAGCGATCCATTGGGCCTGTACGCTTGCTGCAGCCGACTCCAGGTGTGCGGCGGGCACTGCGGGAAGGTTCCATTCCTGCTGAGCACCTGCGTGGCCACGTAACCTTGACCTTCGTAGTACGCCACTTCGGACACAGGCACTAAACGCACTTCCGCGGAACGTATCTGACGCACTGACAGTATGTTTTCGTAAATAGCTTCGTCCTCTAGGTTCTGACCTTCGGGGCAGAGCCGGTAACCGAACTCGCGACTGATCTCGTCGAGGTTAGCGTACTCGGGTCGCTTGCGCATCTCGTCTATGTTCTGGTACTGGGGTTCGTCGCGCACGCGCAAGCCGGTGGGGCGGACGGACGAGGGGTCGACGCGGACGCCGTACTCGGGCGGCTGGCGGACCATGCGCGCGAGTTGGCGGCTGCCGAAACATCCGCGGCACCAGGTGTGCGCGCGCCCGCGGACTGTCTGCGTTTCGGGCTCAGGGGGAGGCGGCTGGGACCACATAGTGAGCGCTCGCCGCAACGGACACATCTTAACCCCCAAAAGGGCGCGCGTCGACTGGCGCGGGCGCGCGGAGCTCGGATGGCGCGCAGTGGAATGCGCCCGCGCCGCCGAAAGAATGCAATCTCGGGCGCATTTCGGAGGTCGATCTCTCCGAAGGGCCGGGGTCCGCGGGCGCTCCCGCCTCCCGGGCCGCGGCCATCTGTCGTAATAAGTTCGTCGAATCGAAACGCACGGCCCGCCGAGGTGTCGGCGCGCGGCGACGCACTAACGGACCATCACTGACCTCATCCCCCTCACGCAAAATCATTCACACAATTTAGTTTTTTTCGATTTTGAATTTTAATCAATTTAATTTTAGAATACCTCAATATTTGTCATTGTCCAAAGGCAAAGGTACAATAACTCATTTTAGAGTGCATCTGTTCAAATCAGGAAATATTTCAATTGCTTGAGACTTGATTTGATAACTAGTACAAAATCGCTAAAAACTAAAAAGAGATTACAGCAACTAAGTCTCAGAAATAATAAAACATCCGCCAACACCTTGTTAATCCCCTATTTGTGCACCATAAAACGTCAACACTTAATGTTCTCAGTAATAGTAATAAAGTGGCAACCCTAAACGTAACAGTTGTTTAATTATTCAGAATCAGCTTAGGCTCGTTAACTAGGCAGCGATAAACAATCGTAATCGCAGCAATCGTCGGATGACCGCGGCGACAACAGCGCTGCGGAATGCAAAAAAGCCGAGCAATTCCACATGTGACACTGGTCATGTAGCGGTCACGCGCTCGCTGTACTTAGCGCGCGATTTTCTCAGATTTTCCACGTAATCAATTTACATGGTTTAATGGCGGTATGCGAGGGGGGTGCGCGGCAGGGCGCTGGGCGCATCTGCCGGCTGCAGGTAGAAGCGCACATTTTTGTTCCGGAATTCCTTTACACGCATTTGCAATCCCGTCCCGGCTCCGAGCCTTCGTATTTACCCGAAGTTCGGAAGTAAGAAAAAAAATTAAAAGCAAGTGAATTCACGTAAAGTGTTTTTCGATCGGTCGATGCAGCCTGTTGCTATTCTCACGCTGGTTCGATGGAATAGCTCGCATTTTTCTATCTAACTAACCGCATAATTCTAAAGCCACACATGTTGCGCGCATGTTTGATTTTTCAATAGACACTCAAACACGTTGTTCTGCAATGTGATTTTATGTAAAACACAATGAATATCATACCATGAATTGAATACAATGCAAATATTAAAAAAATGTTCTTCCATAACTTGCATAAGGGTATTCTTGTTATGCTCGTTTGTTTCGACGCTATTAAAATTCAGTGTTGTGCAGTATAAACCGCAGTTAAGTATGACGCTCTGTCAGCAAGTGCTACAAAATAGGCAATTTAATTCATAAAACTAAACGTTAACGAGAAGATGGTCTACAGGCAGGTAATTTGGCACGGTGCCTACATTCCATCGTGCGGTATGTACGACTAATAGCACCATGTGTTTTTTGCTAACAAATACCAGTAAAATTTCAGGTAATGACGAAAATAACACGGATAATGTAACTACGATTAGTAGTTTTGATGCTGAAGACGAAATTCATAAGAATTTCGTGGTTGAACACGAAGATTTAAGATCGTTGCACAGAATTTGTATGAGTCAACAAATTAGATGCAATTATGGTAGAAAGGAGTAATATGAAACTCAATGTAATAATTCTGAAAAGTAGCACTTTAAGAGAATGTTTAGGAGAAAGCTTTAACTCCTTGAATTGTTCGTGAATCCATCAACTTAATTTTTTCGATCAATCATTACATGGGACTGAGCCATAACTTAGTGGCCAAATGCGGTTATGATGTAGGGACATCCCTTTCTATCCCTTCAGGGATTGCAGGCATAATGGTATGTCTGTATCGACCAGTATGTATGAGATAAAACTCCGTAAGAAAGCTTCGTGCGAGGTAATTTTATTTCTCATGCGAAACTCAGAATCTGGATAAAGGCTTTACTGGAATTGTTTTTAATAATTATTTTCTTATTGTTGGAATCTGTAAGTTTGCCGAGGGGGTTTCTAGTGAGAGCATCTGCCTCCCCTGGACCGGTTGCTTTTCGACTCACTCTGCCATGCTTGCATCTCTCTCTTTCTTGTACGAGTTTACTTATAGAGCTGTCCTTATCACACCTGCAGCCTACGGAACTAATTTTACGTCTTTTTCTTCTTGTTGGCTATCTGCTGTAAACGACCGACACATTCGAGTTTTCTCTCTCCCTCAAAAATATAGTATTATTTAAATTATTAATCATTTTTTCATAGCTTTGAATACTAAAAATAAAGAACAACGATAGAAATCTAATTTCCTTATTTTTTATAGCAACATCAATTACTTCTTTATTCGACTTAATTTAAAACATTTAAAAATTACCACACGGAACACTTTTTTCTAAGCCAACGCTTAACAAAATTCATTGTTCACGAAGCACATTATTGTAAAGTTTAAAACAAAGCCGAAGGTCTTGCTAGATAATGTCTGTTCATATCCAAAATTCAAGCTTGGTCCGTGGTTCCAAGTTTTGTTTTTATTACTTTCGGATGGCGGCCAGCGGCCGGGGGCCTGGATGCGATTAAAATTCCTGAGATACCTCACGCCTGCCGTCCCTTGGGCGTTGCGCTGACCATAGACCGGACAAGCCGTGTAACTTTCCTACGCTATTGTTGCTCGGTACTAACAAATTGCTGATTTTCTGATAAAAATGTACCTTTTTATAAAACAAGGTAGGAAACCAGGTGTCTGTAGCCACGCTTCAGTGTAGTTATTTAAGAGTATAAAGTAGACAGTTGTATGGTAAGAATAAGATACATCTGTAATGTTTTTATAAATATTTATAAAATATATGTGAGGTTATAATTGCAGCAGGTTGCACTCGATGAAAACATTATTGTTATAGTTACAAAAGATGTTAAAAAAAAGGAAAAATAAATATTATAAATATGGCGTTGTCTTGTCTCAACATTATAAAGGCGAGAGACGCCACGGGCGCCTCTGAGAGCAATCTCCTGCAAGAAGCAAGCCTACGGGCAGGCACTGGCATTACCATATTACAGAAATTATTACCATTACAACATAATACGACGCTGTGGAGCGACGCGTCTGACACGACTACGAAAACTGATTGTTAAACTAAAATATTCAGAAGATGATTATAAAATTAATAAAGAAAAGATCAAGTCTATTTTAGATATAATTATGTAGTATGCGCACTATGTGCAGTATATGGAAAAATGGCGTCAATTGAATTGACAATAACATGAATAATTAATTATTGATGTAACTAATTACGCAATAATGTTCATTTACGTAATCATTTTCCTTATTGTTTACTTGCCTACTGAAAAATGTTTAAACGTGAAAATAACATTATTAATATTGAATAGGAACTGAAAATAAAATTCTGAACAAATTATAAAAATCGCAAAAAGTGATATTCAAAGCCAAAAAGAAAGATAAATATTCAAAAAATTAAATGTCATATGTGCCCCGCTAAGATATCTTCTATGGAAGAAGAAATCTTAATAGGAGACACAAATATTTCTATTGCATGTTCTTAGAAGACTGTGACTACATAGCACACCGTCTGTGGAACCATGCCAGGATCGAACTCGCGACCAACTGACGCGCAGTCGAGGCTTTTACGACTTAGCCATCTGCGCTATCAACAACTTGATGAAAATTGCCTATACATTTAACATATTATTGTTATTCCATTCAAGCAATGAAAATAAACTATTTGAATAATATATTAGGTACTTTTTAATAAGGTATTCACAAAATACCTACTAAAAACCTACTTCAATATAATAATATTTCAATCAATACAACCTTAAATTGATGGATCGATCAAGTGTCAAGCACTTATTATTACGGTGTTTTAATTATCAATTCCCTGTTAAAGTTAATAAAACGAAATACAAAATGGACACCATTAAATTCACGAGGAAAATAAAGATACAAAGCGAACGTAAGAGCGTGGTACAAAAAAGTCATGTTACTATCAATACAACAAAAAAATCAAGGACACGCATTCACACGAGTTTAATCTCATCCATCATACATACAGACGTACAAAGAGAAGAATGTACCGAATATTCGTATTAATAAACTCGAGTCGAATGCGGTCTAGCGTTATACACGATTATCCTTCCATGGGGAAAAGAAAAAACGATGGTAAAAAAAATAATATGACAGAAGGCGGTGGAGGGGGGAGGTGAGGTGCGCGGGCGCACGAAACACGCGGTTTGACGTATTCGTTTTTTACGCTCATATTCTTATTATTGGGTCCAACCGCTCCCGGTGTTACGGGCGTGGAATGCGCCATAGATTCAACTCTCGCGCAGATGCGGCATCATTTTATTTACAAAGTTTAAATAAAGTTAAGTAATAGAAAAGTATGAAAGAAGAACACATGCTGCGCCGACCCCAAATAAATTAGGATAAGGGCAAGAGAATGATGATGATGGTATAAAGTTAAATGTGTATGTTTTGATTTTCAGTCTGAAGATACGATGATTGGCGAACGAATCTATGGAAATTACCAAACGAGAGTAACACGATATGCGAATGAGACATTTAATTAAAATTGTAAGGATCATAGGAACTTTAAAACATATTTTTATGTGATAGCACCGGAATAATTTCTAGATTCGTATACGGTATCTATATTCAAGTACCATGTTCTTGGTAAGAAGTTGAAAACTGCTATTGAAACAGAGTGCCTATGAATACGAATTAATTAATTGAAAGAACAATTTCCATGGCACCAATCAAAGCGTCTTAGCCCTTAACACTCGTAGTTCAGTGCACCCTATTACAAAATTCATTTCATAGTATACGCCTATTATCAATTCCATAAATATTTTTATAGTTATCAACCTATCAGGTTGGAACGCCATTCCGCCGGCAAAGTGGCTATTACTAGATAATTGCACGCACTAAACTTTATGAAATGACATTCATCATTGCCCTTACAAAGGTTGGGAGACATTTTAACAACAAACGACATTCATGATAATATTTTGAAGTATTTTTTCGATTTATTTGATTAACGAAGACTCCCAGTGGAATAATCCCAGTTCAATAAATCATGATTGGTTGCTCAAGTAAAAAAAATGGTGATGGATATTTCCTCAAAAACAATTTTAAAGAATTGTAAGTTGTTAAGATACTAGGTAGGAAACGGTACAATAGTAACACAAATCACCTAGCACTTATTGAACAAAGAAAATAGTAAAAAGCGAAACACACCAAACAAAAATACACGGCCAGGATGCAGATCTACCTACGACCTTCATAACGTAAACATTTCTGGAATTTGTTGAAAAAACAACAAACGAGCGAACACCCTCGTGAGAAATGGTTGAAAAAAAAACAGAGATCCTTTGTCGTGGATGGGAATCGTGAGTTCCAGGAATTCGCGTGCCATCCATACAATAAATACGTTTGTTCATAGCACAGGCACCGCCGTTGTGTGGAAGAACGCACCAAAGACTGCTGCAGACGTAGATGTTAGTAAAAACCCACTGGAGTTTCAATTAGGTGATGAACATTCCTAGGTTTGTGTTCGTCTCGCTTTGTCGGGTTTCCTTATCATTGTTTAAAAAAGCTGGAATGACGCTTTCTAAGAATCGGGCACTACATTATCTTCAATCTTTTGCGAACGTTCATAATTGTATGTGTACTCGAAAGATTGATCTCCTGGAACACTACGCTGTTTCCACGATCATCAATTTTGCTCAACGAAAATAGAAAATCAACAAATTACAATTTACTTGGAACAGGCAAATTACACTATGGGTAACAAGCTCGTAAATCACGCGTGTGCCTTTAGTAGGCAAGCACGAAGACGAACAAATGCTTTACCCCAGGCAACGCGTTAAGCATCCCTTTATGAGGCCGTCATTACTGCCCACTTGCGATATCGATAACTCTAAGATCGATCCGGGTCAGTCTTGCATAGACTGTGAAATCAATACGTGAAAGGAGGAAATGTTTCGAATGTAGAGAGGATCTAAACGAAACTACACACGCGCATGTTATTGAGACTGAAAAAAAAACTTAATGAGAAATGGTTAATATTAACGCCTCACTGCCAAGCAAAATGGAACTGATATTTTCTAAGACTTCCAAAAACATTATTCTTAAGACAATTTTAAAGCAAGGCAACCGTAATACAAGCGTGCAAGCGTAGGAGGCAAAGACCTAAAAAGGCGCAAATAAAGCCAGAATTAAGGACATTCTTCATGGCATTTGTGTTACGTTTCATTTTATACTTATTCATACTGCTGTATTAAATACTGCCCACATGCGCATAGCTCGCGTAACGCAAACGCGGTTAAAGGCATGAATACACATAATTGCGAGTGCGTGAGTCTCCAATGTAGGGTTACCAGACGAAGGACTTGGCCTGAAAGTAAAGCCAATTTCTGAAATACGTTGATATTTTAAGTCGTGCAAAGGGTGTTTCATCGTTCGGGTACTTCAAAAACAACGAAAAATTTCCAAAATTCTATGTCTTGGATTTACGAAAGTCCTATGACCAAATACCTATATATTCAATATGTCTACATAAATGATATGATTCACGCGTAAAACTCGAAAGAAAGTCCCCAAAATTACAATTTTCGGAAAGAATATCTCTGGTAACCCTACTCCAAGGTCCAGCGCGGAGGTCGTCCTGCGCGCACGCGTCTCCCGCTTCGAAAACAATCTCGGGTTACGAGCAGCCAGCTCGTGTGGGCACGAAGTACGCCGGGACGACACGAACTCGCCCGATTAACATCCAGATTGATACGCCCGTGCAAAAAATGTATGTCCGAAAATGCGAAGGAGAAATTTCGTTCGTAAAAATATTTTCTGAAACGTGTGCTGTATTCATGACGGCCGACACGTAGAGCAAATCTGATCTAACAAGTGTTTGATTGCTGATAATGCATTAGTATTCTGTAAACAACGTTGAAATTGTTTCAATAGTTATGTCTAGCTGGTGGAAACTGAGCCGACGAACAAAATGTTTTTTAAACATTCTTGTATGGACGACGGCCTCATGTTGCCGACCTGAGACTTTAACACAACAAACGGGATCGACAACCAAGTGTAATAATCCCAGATTACTGGAAAAACAGGCATGCAAATTCGTAAAATGCGAAAATGTATCCACGTTGGCTGGGAGCGTTGGTCACGGTGCGCGCACGCAAGTTTACGACGGGTGTAACATTAGCCGGGCGGTGAAACAATGGGCGCACGCGCTGAGGTCGCTCGCCGGGTCGAGGACGGGCCGGGACAGCCTTCCCCGTCCTTCAGCCCTGCCCGCTTTATTGTACGTGTTGCTAAGGACCTATAGCCATAAGCATTTAGGCTCAAGCTGGATTTATGTTTCAAGACTTTGAAGCCGATGGATAAAGCTCAACCAGATTTGAAATCTCTTGAATTCAAAAGTAATTTGATTGATCTTAAAGAAGGCTATCTTGCAAACAATCGCGATAATGGAGTATCAAAACTGAGAGATTCCTTTTCACAAAAACCTTCAAAGTTACTTTATAGACAAATTGTAGTTCAAATGCCAATGGAAATTATAAACTCATAAGAAGCACTGTAATTCAAATTAAAAATGAAATTGTGACTCAAAAGACAGTCACGTAACCGAATAATGTCCATAATTCAATTCGTGTTGAAACATTTTAGAGTGTTAGTTAAAAATGCGACGGCCGGGGACGCATGTCATCTGCTTATGATTGGGAGGACGCATTCCATCGTTGATGCACGACCGACATGTCTTATGGGTGAATACAAATAAGATAGGACGTGGATTTTTATTTTATTTTATGTTGGGTATAATATTGTGTAGTAGTGGAATGAATTGAATGTATAATTTCTAGTACACTGTTAGTTTTATCACGTTGGGTTTGAATGGCTTTAGAAATGTTTTTTTGGGAATTGGAAATATCGTCAAAAATTATAGCGTTTCCATTATTTTCATGAATGACCCCGATTTTTATAAAATACCATCCTAGATCCTCATATCAAAGATATTTCGAATATATTGCCTATTCAGCAACTCATGAACGTTTTGGTTTCAACTTTCAAGGGCTCTTAAATACCAATATTGTATGGGCCAGTCCCAAAATTCCTACTACTAGTTCATTTACATCTCCAGAGGGCCCAGTTACATACCGCGTCAAACTTGTTTTATTTTCATGACAGAGATTTAAAAGGACAATGTGTTTCGACTACTGAGTTACGCCGAGATTAGATAATATTAAATGATCCTTTGTGTAAACTACTAACTCCTAAATTTTATTCTTTATGACCAAACCGTGTAAGTTGCTATCAATAAGTTACGATGTTGACTGTGTAATCTTTTTAGGAATTTTGGGATTATATTTTTTAGAGGTCTGTTTGGAAATATGAGATGAACATTTTGATGAGTACATATTTTCTATTTTATGTTTGTAATCACAAAAAAATATCTTGAATGATAACTACAAACTCATAAAACGAATGCAATATTATAAATGATGTTTAGTATCCACCTATTATTCGAAGCATTCAAGGCGCCAGTCCATCTCTAGTAATCTATATTTAATAAGCAATGTAATAACCCAATTTAAGAGATAGTAACATTATATAATTAATTACCATTTCTCATTTTGTTCAAAAAGGAACATATAAAAAGTCTGACTTTCACTTTGTACAATAGTAGCAGATCATCAAAGGCCTCAGGCTAAACAAATACGTAGCTTTGCATGACTGGAGCATGAAAGACACCACAGAAAGCAATTTCTACGATACTATTCATATTTTCAATGAAGAAAATGTTCGTTTTTATTTATGCTAACCAAATAAATATCAAAATAATCGTATGGAGCAGCGTGACCTTTAACGGCGTACAGCTTTGACAGATGGTGTCATTAACTGCACCGGCCTATGCGCACGGTGTAAAAAAAAAAACATTTTAAAAAGTTAGGAACGCGTCTATAATTATAATGAAGCATGAACGAACGCATCGGGTCAAAAGAGTGTGGTAATGTCACTGGTTTGAAATAAAACGTATGGAATGTTTATCAAGAGAATTCTTTAGTTTACGACTGGGGTTGGACTTGAATGCTGAGTTTGGGGTTGCTTAAGTATTTCTTACATCATTAGGAGTTTTGTCATCCGTGTCACAAATAAAAGACCAGCTCATAGAAACGAGAATATTAAAGTTTACAAAAAGTTACTTAACAGTACAAATGACTACCGATAATATTTAAAACTGCCACGATTATACTAAAATACAAAAAACACTCCCAGAAAATTCCGACCGACTCTTAAATCTTCGACGAGACGAACCAGATGCGCCGAACAGGTATAATATTAGCGCAACATTTCTGTTCATACCCCAACCTACAATTATTGGGAAAAGAACAACCCGTAATTTATCTACAGTAGCCTGCACGTATGTAATAATTATTTTTAAAATATTTAAAAAATACCGGCCAATGTAAATTGGACAGTAAGAACTAAGAACTCTTTTGAAAATTTTTGCATCCTTAGTATTGGCGGTGGAGAATTCATTGTCATTTAAGTTATTTTACTTTGTTCTTACATATCATCTTGTATTACTCAGTCCTTGAATAAGTATAAAACACGCAATATTTCACACGTGTGGTCGTATCGTAAAGTAAAATATATAACAAAACCTTATGTTTGTATTCAAATTTCAAAGCAGGGACCATCCGAAAGTGTCCAAGGGAGAGGTCCCCTTGCACTAATATTGATTTTCCATAGAAACATAGTTATTGATTTAATAATAAACTGTCTAGAAGGCACCGAAGAAAGGGTGATTTATTAGGAAAACGTTTATGAAAAATAAATTACTAACACGAAAACCAGTTGAAAAACCAAAGCCTTAAAAGATGATGTAAATATATCTCCGTAAGCAGTAGTCGCTATAATTATATCTTAAAGATAATTTTAAACCGCAATCCAAGTTACGTCAGCAGTCAATAAACGTAACATATAAACATGTTGGAATTTTCCCATAAAACTCCGAAGTAGATCTCTTCCAAGATAATTTATAATTATACAGTGTGTTACAAGTATTGTCGATAGGAATGCGATATACTCGTGACCCAACGACCCGGGTGCTGTGCTGTCAACATTTTTATAGATTTATACAAGACGTTTTATGACAATCGGATTTTAATACCAAGCTTAACCGCCAGCGCCAATGGAATTTTAAAAACGACGAGTTAACATTCTGGTATAGTGATAAAAAAAAAACGTTTTATTTTATTGTCCTCATTTTTAAACAAGGACTAACCAGAACAGCTTAATTAAATGCCAAAATTCTGGTTAATTTTGACATCGATCGCAAGCAATCAGCTCGTAAAATAAAACATACGATTCCCATAATTCATTTATCTCGAATGCATCGATCACATTTCTCTTGTAAGCCATTACCACAACTTTGGGCCGGAAAATATTCATTCAAGATTATAAGGTGAATTTTAAAACGCTACCGGGTGAAAAATCTTGGCCCACGCGACTGTATCGAAAGGTACTTCTTAAAATTCCAACATTCTCATGATAACGATGGCTTTACTCGTTAATGTTATAGCCGTTACATGTTTTATACGAGGCAACGATAAAACTGTGGATTTTAAACAAAAGCCTTTTATATTTGATTGCACAAGACACTTAAGTTTGCAGGAAAAAATATGAGACGAAAGTTAAAATAAGTTTAACAAGTTATAGTGTTGAAAATTGGCATAATTGGAAAGGAAGAACCTTTAAAAAACAGTTTTAAATGCTTACTAACGTGGATAAAGTTTCGCTCTTTTATTTACTGTAGAACGCAACGCAATTTTGAAACTTATGGCCTGGATATTGTACCTACCAAATAAGAATATATAACAATCCATTAAGGATTTAAAAAGGACAGATAAACAAAAAGGTAGCAATCGTTCTACCGCTTCAGAGAGACAACAAACATGAAATCTTAATTTGACGGAATAAACCTTTGAAGACAAAAATGTTACAATAAAAATAACAAAGACAAATGTTACCGCTGTATGCTCTGTCATCGTATAGTACTTTCAAGCTTTTTATTGTCCAACTGATCCCCATTCTGAACATTCCAAGGGTATGACTGTGTGATGCACGTGTTTTAATGGCTGCAAAGGATTCAAAATGGTATTTGAATATGAAGAGGGATTTGTTCGTTGGTCTTTTGTGAGAATGGCAGCTCATAAAGGTGTTATGGATGACTATGAAGTAACAGGCATTGCTGTGAAGATTGAAGCACAGTCATATATTTAATAAGGCTGGGAGCTCTCGCAACACACTAATCATAGGTAATGTAGGGACTTTATCCCAATTGAATATATTAAAAGAATTATGAACCACACAGCCAACAATAAAAATTAGTCTACCAGGCTCATGATTAAAAAAATTCAGGTTACATATTTTCAAAGCACAGATTATAATCAAATATTCAAATCTGCCTACATTGAAGCGAAGTTACGCTTGCGTGAAGATTAAAATACATGTCATTGAATTCTTATGACAAATACGTAGACCCAGACGATTTATATCGACGGTATTTTAATGGATTTAATCAATTCCCCTAGTGCACTGGCGTTTACGATGAAAAATGGAAGAATCGCTTTGCATATTATCTAGATGTATCGTTTCCAACTGCTACAGAGAACGTCCATTTATTATGGGACGTATTGAAATAATGCTTTTAAACTTTCTTCGTGATATCTGTGAATGATATATTGTACAGTTCCGTAGCTATCAGATGACCTGTGCAATTTGTTAACTAAAATTTTCTCCGGCCATGGACCATGAAATTGGCGTAATAACCCACGCATCCTCGTAAATTTACAGCCCGAAGGCTGCATAGGGCGAGGCGGCGTGTAATACGAGCGGCAGATATATCATAATCAAGCCAGCATCTAGAATCAATATATTATCTGGGCGGTAGCCAGTCGAACGGTAGCCCAACGTTGCATTACATTAACAAACGACCCGTTTCTAACTCAGCGGCCTTTTATTATAATATTATGCGATATTGTACATCCACTGTAATTACATGTTGACCTGTTTTATGGTCAGCTAGTGTCTGGTCATCGTTTTGCCGGTGCTGTCGTTTATTTCTAGATTATTAATTTCAATGTTAGCTTATTTTATCGCTATGGTTATAACAACGAACTGGTTTACATGTCCACATGCTTCTTCAATCTCGAATGCTAAACCGTACCTGAGTTATACGTATAAAGAAACATTGGTCTATGGTAAGGAATAGAGCCTAGGAAAGTTTATGCATGATGCTGCAACAGACATATGTGTACCACCGACCAGCCTGTCAACCTGACAACTTTACGACAGCGCTCTTCTTTACGATTTCCGATGGACAAGACCAAGATCGGCTGTATCCAATTAGCAGGTACATCAATTTCTGTGTCATGGTTATTACTGCCAATTAGGGATGGGCGATACCTACGCCGCGGGACCGCATAGAGATCGACTTTTTAGAGCAAGCCGGGATATAGATCGGCTTCAGACAAGTTCGTTTGCGCTCAAGTTTGCTATCATTATCGATGGATATTAAATAGTAATTGTATTACATGTTGTTGTTTCTCATAAATTTTATTAATACAGCATTATTATCCTTAGTTTTTATTTTTACAATATAATACACAGTACTATCGAAAAGTCTCATTTAATTGCCCATCCCCACCAATTTTTTGAATATTCATTTTAGTATTACGTTCACCGATACAAGCAAATTGCTTATCTAACATCTCGTTAAAATTATCGATTTAAGAGGCACAAGGAGAAAATTATTCAATTTATTACTAATTACTGTAATGTCTGTTTTAAATGAGTGAATTTAGATGGTATGAAATTTTATTGGCCGTTGGTTGCCGGATGCTATGTTATATAATAAAAGTAACAGGATTGTTGTAGCCTACAGACGGTTTATGACAATAAATCGGTTGCGATGTTTTGATTCAAAGTGGTGAATTCTAGTAGAGTAGCTGACAAAACTGAGTTGAAACATGAGGCGTTAGATAGACATACCATTGACAAGGAACTGATTTATGAGATGGCGAGTAATAGAGAAGTATGGAAGAAGAAGACATGCTGCGTCACCAAATAAAATCGTCCAAATAAAGGACAGGAGAATGATTATGACATGCCATTGAAAATCACTTGTTGGTACAAATAGAGCCAAAGACTTTTTGCTAGATCCCAAAATTCAGTCAAAACCACATAAGGTCATGGCGTCATACATTTTACGCGAACCGTACGAGCTTTCCACGCATGTGTTACTTTATTACCTAATACTGATTGCGTAAACATATTTTATGAGGATTGACGTGGTCTAAAAACGGCTTATCGCTACTCGCTACGATAATATTAATGTTGAAGGAAAATTTCTTTGTTCAAGAAATTTCAATTGATGTGGGTTTAGAATGTTTAGGTTTACATTTTTGATTTGTATTGTATGACTGTATGAGTCAGTGGGAGAAATTGTTTGATGATGCACACAGATGTTGGACTTGCGACCTGAGATGGATATGAATGGAACAATAGATGAAGTAGCATTGTGTACGGTAGCCATAATACATAATTATTACACTGTAGATACTGTTTCAAGTGCTTACATTAACAATGGTTACTCTAGCAAAAAAAAAAAAAAAACATCTTTCTTTTTAACTAAAGTCTTGATTTTGAACGTATTTCTCTTCTCTTCGTTTTACTTTATTCATGGATTATACATTACTTTATTTTGTGATGGAATTAAATACTGGAATTAGTTCAACATGGTAGGTACAGCATCTTATACCACGGTAAATGTTAACAATTTTTCACCTCTATCTACGCCAGAAGCCGACAATTTTCAGCCAATAAAGCTAATTACTGTCGCTGCAGAAATAATGCCCTTGAATGAGATTAATGAATAGGATTACGACATGGGTAATAACTAAAAACAATGATGCACCAACATTTACTCATCATCGCATCATGCTCTTGTTTGTATTGTTTGACAAAAGCTTGACGTAGAATTAAAATGAAGAACGTCATTGCAGATCTTTTATATGACAAACACATTTCTAATGCTACAATTAACGTCTTATCATTTGCTATAAATATGGTAGTATCAACACCTGTTGTTTGGCTGATAGAGTCTACACAAACGTTCTTAAACATGAATATTTTCCTAATAATTCATCTAAGGATGAAATTATATGTTTATGGAATGAATAGGGAGAAGTATAACAAAGAAACAAAGAACAGATGGATGGATTGTGTGAGGAACAATGTGAAAGAAAAAGGAATAAATGATACCGTGACGGCTGACAGGGGAAAATGGCAAGAAAAAAAATGTGTTGCGCCGATCCCGATGGGAAAGCCGCCCGGGTAAGAAGAAGATGACGAGAAATTCATCGAAGGAGGCAATTTCTAATAGTGCTAAAGGATCTACATCAAGTAATGTCAAACAAGGCGATTATTACAGCTACGCTACGAGTATGTCCTTCATACAAGGAAGTGGGTGCTTAATCAAATGTATAGGCAAGTAGTAGGCATTTACCGCGTTGTGTGTAGGTACCATCCCACAAGAAAGGTGACATTATCTAGCGACCAATCATTTCATCATATTATAATAATAACCAGTACTTGTGATAGAATAATGGGAAAATCCAAAATGAAACAGAAGAAGAAATTGTAGTAATAAAATTTCAATGTTGACAAAGAATACCCATTTGGCTCCTCATGAATAAAATTAAAACTGGATAAACTAGAACTCGTTGTATTTCCAATCATTGGAATTCCAGTAAACGTCTTACGACAGACGGGGATTTTCTACGGATTTCCCACTATATTAGACCTGTTCAATGTTGATCAAGAAGTGTTCAAAACATTTTAGATTTAAACAGGGAACTTTCTGCAAAAAATCATGCTTGTAGAACTAGCGGCTTAGGTTGTGTTTTGTCTGCCAAAGGATGAATGAATTTACGATATTTATTAAAAAGATATGCAAAAGCCTCACAATTATCTTGATTCTTGTCTTCAACCACCGACATTACGTGTCTTCAAAATACAGCCTCATTTGTTAGCATCTAATAATACCTTGTTTCATAAAAAGGCTACATAATTGCTGGTAGCGATGCTAATTTTCTTTTTAAACCTCTAAAATTGCCTGTGCTAGGAATAGACCTCTGCAATTAGGACCAATGAAGTGACTCCTATAACCGGTTGATCGCATGTTCTAACAGTTACGACATGGGACTCTGATTACCTCAGTAAATTAAGTATCCTATGTGTCATATTAATGTATTATGTTGCCTTGCTGCATGTTTTCTTTACAGGATGGGCGAACTTTATCAAATGTCAAGTTAGGTGAATGTTTGCTGTTCGACGACTCTGAGTTACGAGGCAAGGTTTTCTTATGAGACATGGCAAAGTTACGACCAGGAAAATATGAAAAGAATGCGGAGAATTCCTAATTCAAAAAAATTGAATTTTGGAAATGTCGTCACAGCACAGGACCCCAATACTGCTGCTAAATTGTTAATTGAGCCCATTATTTTTACTTTATCTGCCAATACCTCCATTATCGCACTATCACGAAGACGTAGGCCTATTAAAGCGTGGATCACCCCGGGGTTACTAAAATGTATGCGCCACAGAGATAATCTTAATAAGTTATTCATAAAAAACCCCAATAATGATGTTATCAAGGTCTCTTATAAAAGGTATAAAAACTACTGTATTTCTCGTTTGCGAAAGGCCAAAAATAATTATGAACGGAAGGAATTTGAAAAAGCAGGCAAAAACTCCAAACGGCTATGGAAGGTCATCAAATCTGTTGCATTCACTAATAAACCAAAGGACTCTGTGTCTGCTTTATTAGAATCCAATGTGGATAAACAGGACGCGGTTAATAACATTAACTCGTACTTTGCCAATGTAGGAAGACAGCTTGCGGAAAAGATTAATAAAACTCCCTGTCCCCTTGCTTCAGTAGATTCTGTGACGGATTCTTTTGTTATGCTGGAAACTGATGACGCAGAGGTAAATGCGTTGTTGATGTCACTGAAAAACGACTGTGCAGCTGGTTATGACGGCATCTCCTCAGGGTTCCTAAAGAAGTTTGGTTCGATTATTGTGCCTCCGCTCACCTACGTTTGCAATTTAAGTTTGAAGACTGGCATTTTTCCAGACTTATTTAAAAAAGCCCTCCTTCACCCTATTTTCAAATCAGGGGATCGCAACCGTGTTGAAAATTATAGACCTATTTCAGTGTTACCAGCTTTGTCAAAAATTTTAGAAAAAATTATCAATACTAGACTTGTAGATTATTTGGAATCACGTAAACTCATTTCAGACAACCAATTTGGCTTCCGCAAAAATACATCAACGGCTGATGCAGTACATCACCTGGTTGACCACATAGTTAAAAAGCTTGATAAAAACCAAAAATGTGTTGCTCTGTTCCTGGATCTTGCAAAGGCTTTCGACACGGTTTCGATCCCAATCCTTTTGAAAAAGTTGGAGAATGTGGGGATTAGAGGCACTCAATTGTCCCTATTCCAGAGCTATCTCAGCGATAGAACCCAATGTGTGAAAATAGGGCCGCACACTAGTTCTGAGATGCCAATTGTTTACGGTGTGCCCCAGGGTAGCATCCTTGGACCAAGCCTCTTCATATGCTATATAAATGATTTGTGTAATCTTTTAATTGAAAACGGGACGATATTTTCTTATGCGGATGATACAGCGCTTGTATTTTCCTCGAATAATTGGGCTGAAACGTATCGCCTTGCACAGAGAGGCTTTAATGCTGTTAGTGACTGGCTTAGCAAAAATTTACTAACCCTGAACGTCTCCAAAACCAAGTTGCTTAACTTCTCCATTCGCAGTACCGCAATTCCATCTCATGCACTCCTTCAAATTACTACTACTAATAACACTTATAGTATAGATAAAGTCACTCACGTCAAGTATCTCGGCGTCGTGATAGACAGTCATCTGACATTCAAAAAATATATCGATCACCTCTCTAACCGTGTACGGAAGCTCATTTATATATTTAAGCAATTGCGCGAATCCGCAGGAGCAGACATTATGAAGATGGTCTATCAGGCGCTGTGTCAATCGATTTTAAACTATTGCAACACGACCTGGGGAGGTGCCGCCAAATCTAACCTGATAAAAGTCGAGCGCGCTCAAAGAGCGGTCCTCAAAGTTTGTTGTTTCAAACCCCGCCTATTTCCCACAGATGAACTGTACGAATACTGCCAAGTTCTGACTGTAAGGCAATTATTCATTCTGGCCACAGTCATCAAACAGCACTCTCTGTCACAGTTCACACCGGGACCAGTGCGTCGAAACCGCCTTGTTGCCACATCTTTCCCAACCAAAACATCATTCAGCCGTCGCTTCTTTGTTTTCCTCGGACCATACCTTTATAATAAAATTCATAAAATTCTACTTGTGCACCAACTAAACCAATACGACCTTAAAGTAACTCTACAAGATTGGCTACTTCAGCAGTCATATACTGCAACAGAGAGTCTGTTGCAGGTGTTGGCTTAATCAATCTCCAATTTACAGGCACATCATACACATACACACTTACACACACTCATGATCATGAACACACACGCGCAAGCCCACACTCACTCATACACACACACACATCCTCACCATGAAAGTAATTATTCTAAATTGTTTTTGTTCTTATATTGCTTTTTATTTTTAATTCTCTAATGTTATACTTTTGTTTCTTTTAATTTGCTAACCATCCTTAAATATTGGTACAAAACATTGATTTATTGTAAAATGTTTTCGGAGTGGAAACCTGGTGACCTGTAACACAGGTGTTTCACTACCTACCACAGGCACCAGTGATTCACAACCGTGTATTTGCGTGTTTATGCCAATAAATAAATTATTATTATTATTATTATTATTAATTTCTTCTCAGCAGCGCCATAACAGCAATGTAGATGAACTTGTCTACAACAATGTCCTGAACAAAATTTTAATTAGGTACGTCAAAAAGCAAAAGTTCCATACATGGCTACCCGTCACCTCGTACATTACTGTTTTTTCAATTAAAATATTTCGAGACCCAAAATCGAATGCGGATTGGGATTCCTCGGTTGAAAGCAATACTTCTGATAAATTATCGACTGCGTCGTTTATCACCAGCAACATTGTAGAAGGTAATAAAAAACTGTCGGGGCAAAGATGTGTATCTGTTACTGTTGCGTTCGAAATCTGAGGTAATGCGAAAGTTCTGGTTTTAAAACAAAGGATTTTTTTTGTGATTTACTTGCACGCGACGACTAAATTGTTTATGTTAGTGATTGTGATATAAACTTGGTGAAAGGTAACGAAAGTTCGGCGGAGGCTTTATAATAATTGTTTGGCTTAATGTCATCGCATTTTACGAATATACTACCCATTAATTCACGTTCATCATTTCTTGATTCAAATTTAACTTACTGGTAAATTCAACCCCAATTTTTAATATCATCAGTTTCTTCATATTCAACATTTTCAGATCTTTTGATCCTTACCTTGTATCTCATCTTTGCCTTTAGGACAATCATTTCTTTTATTTCCACCATCAATATTGAAACAGTGCATTCGTATAAGCAATACTCTGCCCACAGTGGAATGCTTTCCACAAATCAAAACATTGTCCATTCCTGCGTTTGCCTGATAAAATAAAGTGCATGCCACACTGCCCCGTGTTCCTCGCACACGGCCCTCCATCGTACCTCTCATACTTTTTGCTTGCAGCGTAACCTGGTGGCTGTATCATAACTATTATTTATGGTCGGTTTGTTTCGTTTTAAATTTAGTGTAATGATGTCTTGGCTGCTGCCGCACACTTCAGTTTAATCGCTGCCTGTCTCGGGTATAGAGTTGTGTGATGGGTTTGTTGGAGAAAAATCTGTAGAAACTAGCCTTTGTTTTGGAACATTGTGTATTTTTGCTAAATCTTGAATATTCGTTGAAATCAGCCACAAAAGGTATTCTACATGAAGAAAGGTTTTAAGTCTATACATTCACCAGTCATAGCCCTGGTCATAGACTGCTATTACAACATTGTAACTCTTCCTTATTTTTATTACTTCTTTTACGATTTTGGTTTTGAACAGTGGCAACACCTAAGGCCAATGTTTAAAAGAAGTAAGTATCGACAACTTCATCAGTGCTTTAGTTTATGCCAGTAGGGATTAATTTCATGGAACCGCGAAAGCCGTATTGATGGTCCAAAAGATACCCAATCAAAGATAGAAAGAAATATTGTGACAAGGCAATTCACTTCTGAACAAACTGCTTCAGTATTACAGTTGTGACGGTTTGTTGTACAACTGAAGTAAAGCATTCAAGTATAATTTAATTGCTAATGCTATCATCGACTACAGACATACACAATTACACATGTCCACTTGTAATAGGAAAGTTATAAATAGAGAATTTATCAAAGTTCATGTAAAGCCACTCTGTCTCATTGGACAAAGATGAGTACCTATGGAATGTCAGTGTTTCCTGTTATTTTATATTTCTGAGGCTACGCACTTAAATGGAATTGTGTTTGCATAATGTTTATCTTTTCATGTTGTTGCTCATCCTTTATATTGGAGACAATACGATCAAGAAGTGTTCTTTTTGGGAATCTATTGTGTAGGAGTACCATCTGGCTAAAATGACGAAGCTTCCCCATTTTCTTAGAAATGTTTGAGCTGAGTAATGAGAAAACTTTAATAATAATGAGATTAAGGGCTGTTAGTTAAAAAAACCTGGTACAGTTTCTCAACAAAATCTGACACATTTGAAGGCCGAAAAAATAGGACACCAACATTGTTTTAGGGCCTTGCTTTCAAGATTAACCACGTATGTTGACATTTGTCAGTTTGTAATGATAATGACCGTAATCGGGCGTTTCCGAGAATGTGGACGGAGGTGCCTCACACAGGAAAGAGCCTTAAACAGAATGCAAAACGGACATCTTTTATGTAATGGTATGTTTTTCGCCAAAACATTGAGGCAGGTTTAAAAACTTTGCAAATTTTGGATTTAAATGGAACCGCTTGTGAAACATACGCATCACGTCGCCGGGTCGGATTTATTTCACTCTTTTTAAAGTAAGCTTCCCTCACAGCAAAACAGGCAAACAGGCAATTTCATAGAAAAACAGGTTTTGGTACGTTGCCATCAACATTAGTCTGTACCGAAACATGCCTTCTAACCCAAACCATATCATTATAGTTCATTAAACAAAGCTACCATAAACCCGTATTTCCAACATCCGAAACTTCGAAACAACCTTGTCTATGGTAAAAAAAAAAAAAAATCTGGAAGCTGTGCCCCTCCCCCTCATCTGTGGTGCCTGGGGCTATGTTTCACGTCGACCTTGGTTCCAGGAACGACCCGGGTCAAAAATAATAACCGTTCGCAGCAACCATCAATTTTCTACCATCACAATCAAAATAATACAAATTATACGTATCCCTTTTTGGAGTTCCGTATAAAAATGGAGTGAGACGTATTAGTTTAAAGAAGAATTCAATTTCATGCAAATTTAAATTTCATAATATATCGCATTAGAATAAAATCACATTGAATGTACATTCTTTTTCAAATATTGCCAACATAAAGAACTTTTAGCATATTTGCCCCCAAAGCTCCACGGGTCCCTCAAAGCATCAACACCTTTATCCAAACTTCGATTTCAAAATTGTGAGCCCCATAACCAGTTGTTACAGCGCATATAAAATGTACAGGGCGTGCTCAATTAAATATGTATTAGCGTATGTTACTGCTCAGCATTTGAATAAATGCAATGCTAAACAGAATTTGCAGTTGCCTGCTGACAATGAAGCCAGGAGAAGTCTTCGTTGAATGGCAAAGTTTGTAAATATAGGGAACAAAGATCCGTGGAGTTGCATTTGAGAATGTAATTGTATTAATTAGACAAATCTTCACACTTTGCTTGGCTCTAAATCTTTATTCAACTAGGCAATTAGAAGGGCTCTGAATAATAAGTTGCTTTGCTATCCACTCGTACTGTTGATTTGGCTGATAAATATTCAATAGAAAAGGAAGATTTTTTATAAAAAGTACTAGATCGTGATTATTGGGACAATAAATTCGAGATTTTAAATATAAATAAAGTTCCACCAATGCACAAAGCTAGAAACGGTTAAGTTTCTGATGACAATCAAACATGAAAGAATGGAATTCGTATCATTTATCTACATATTATTCTACACCAAGATTAAATTAAACAATGTTGTATTAACATACCCAAGGCATTCCATCTAAAAAAGATAACGGACAACAGTTAATGATACTGTTATAGGTTAAAAGAAAAATACATTACAACAACCACAATGACAAAGATAAAAAAATAAATATGGGCTCTATTGTTAGTGTAATACTAAACAAAGGTGACATCATGGTGGTACCGAAAGTGACGCTGGATGATCGAATTACTGAAGTGGAGATATGAAAACAATAGGCCTGTTACGGTTCAAGCCGGAATGCTGTAATAGACAGGAATGCTTTAGCTCCTAATATGGAAACGTGTTTTAGTATTCACTTTGAGAAATCTTGATGAGGCTTTTTATGTGAGGCTTTATCAGAACTGGCTTTTAGAAATGCAGTTTCTTGCAATAAAACTTTTAAGCAGCCGTAAATATGGTTTTTACTATAGGAATTGAAATCTCCTTTGCATTAAGTAGTTGTAAACTACTTAAATCTAATTCTTAAGACAAAGGTGTGATTATTGAAACAAACAGATTACAACGACATTAAAACTAGATACAATGAATAAACATGGTCTTCTTTTAAATTGTTATAAGCACCTGCTTGCAAATAAATTGAAGAATTAAGGTCCTTTGTAATCGGATAGCGTAGTGGCACACGATCAGTGGCGCACGCGTATGATTCGGGGAACACGCTAAATCTGGCTGGAGCCTTCCCGGAAATATTTTTGACCACCTCATATTACGTCGGAATGGATTAGGTAAAACGAGATTATAATTTTTGAGGGAGGAATCCAAATGGTGGTTGATGGCATGTCAAAGAAGAGGCTGGAGCATTTGCCATTTGCTAGAGTATTACAAGGCAGTAGAAAGGCTGAATCAAATGATGATGATGGTGATATTAAAATTATAACAACAAAAGAATCAGAAAGCCGCCTTGTATGTGGGACGATAGATATTGTTCGCAAATCCGGTAGATATTCGTAGTAAGACAAGACCTCAAAGCAGAAATAATTGATTCATAACATGCAAAAATATACATAATTCTACCTGTACCTAATTCACCTAGAACATTAATTCCCAAAAGAGTGATACATTTTTCCTTAGGCACACGCAACCGCATTCCATGTTACAAAATTAGTGGCGTGAGTAGGATTCTAGGAAGCGGCACGAGAAATTTTATGCTTCTAGGAAGGACTGATGTCTTATAGACCAAATCTAATTCTGTAATCGCACGATACGACGGAAATACCTGGAGTGTATGCAGAAATAATGTGAGTGCAGAACTAGGTGGAGAGAAAGGCTCCAGAATTTCGTACTGCGTTGGTTTTGAGGCTAAAATTGGTTTGAAGATTTGGAAATGTATCCATAATTTTGCATTCAATAAATCTATCAGATTTTGAACATGTTATATCACTCTGTATTTCTTACGACATACTTCGCCTTAAGCACTGTTCTCCTTCTCAGTACACGATTAAATAGATTTCATCACTTAGCTCTCATTAAGGCCTTTTACCGAGCACAAAATACAATCGTCGATCAAGCTTATAACAAAGATTAATCCGTTACTTTATTTATCACCTATAACGAGAACAATTATCACAGCCAGTTTCTAGGTTACGTGGGCGACGTCCCAATTAAAATTCTGTACGAAAGCTTATTTGCTAATTAGTAAGCACGATTTTATTCATATTGCTAAACTCCTTGGGTAGTGCTAGTCACATCTTCCTTGCGCAAACGTGTCCATACCAGACTAGGCATGTATACGATTGGGCAAAGTAAATTTTTCAGCTTGGAAAATTTTAGGTTCACTTTATTCTTGAAGTGGTAGAGGTTGTTTTTGCTTGGTGTGTGTGCCGTCTGGTGGTAAAATGTTTTGTTTTAATTGTGTGCACATGCTTGCACGTCCCCATAGTGGCGAGGCTTCTGTACTATTATACCCAAGATAAGTCGGTGAATTTTTATATGCTACTCGCATGTTGTCTGCGATGTTAGAATTGAATTACTTTGTTGTTAATAAAGTTTGATGTTGTATTTGAAATGCATTTTTTATTGTGAAAGGAAAGACACGACAGAAGATGACTTTATAAAACGTAGTTGATGGAAACATTCAGTTAATTGGTTTTAAAGACCAAAGTCACCCAACTCCAGCAAGAATTACAAGACTTTCTTGAAAGGCTTGAATAAAATGACTAAATCTACACGAATGAACCCACAAATACAACAAAACCCATATATAAAAGATATAGTCCACTAGCATTATCGGTTCAAACCTCCAGGACGATTTGCAACTTGACTAGACGTCTGCTATCTCCAGCTAAGTGACTCTGATGGCCTGTTCAGCTATCTACTATGATAAAACTCTCGTAAAACGTACAATATGCACAACTTTACTGCTTATGTCTTTGTTATCTTAAAGGTATGAAATGGGACATCAAGTGTCGATGCCGATTTACGATGTGTCGATCGTTTATGAGGTCATAAAAGAGGCTCTCGGTTATTGGTGTAGCTACATATTTCTTTTACTTTCTTTCAGCGTTTTAAATAAACTTGTAATTTAATGTGGCACTACTTAATTTGTTTCTATTTTTTTTCTTCTATTTTTAGTTTACAGCACCTCCTACAGCATTTTGTCTTTACATTGTATTTTATTTTATGAGTATCTTTAGTTTTCTTCAATACGTTAGTCTTGCTTATAACAACCACTAACAGAGACTCAGTAACCTTGATCTTTTCCAGCAATTCCCAAAAAGAAAACTCGTGTTTTATACCAAAATTAAAGCAGACGCGAAAACCTGCGCACGCGTCTATTCCCGGAACAACTCGCTACGCAGAATTGGAGCGCCTATCGAAAGATTGACTCACGCATCGGAACGCAATATCCGATCAGTTAAATGTGTTTGCACGCAACGTGTATTACAATTTCGTGGTTAACGTGTTACTAAGGTATTTGACCATTGCAGAAGATATTTGGAGGGTCCCAACTACCATTTATCTATGGCCTAAATCAACTTAATCTTCTTTACTGTTTCTTCCTTGAATGTAAAGAAATCTTATGGATTTTTTTATTAATCCATAACATTTCTTGCATTTTTTCAAAAATGCCTTGTCTTGCTTGTTGGAAAGCGATGGATGAGGTGTATGACGGAAAAAGCGTACCTAGATAAAAAACATTTCTACATACGAAACGATTTTGTATATTAATCATTCGTTCTTCAAAACTGTCTAGTAAGTTTATAATAATTTTTGTTCAAAAATTTACAAACTATGCAGCGAATATCTAAATCTAAAAGCAAAGCCTGACCAAGACGGCCATATCATAAATCCTTGACTACTATGTCCTGATGTGTCTCGCTTTTACAGCTTGTTTGAGCAGCTTACTCATGCAGGTTGTTTAACCTAATAGCTTAAAGAGTTGTGAGAAAAGATACCGTTGTGTGTTACAATTTCCTGGGCAGATATTTTCTGTACATAAAAGTAGGAATATAAACTTAAAGGAGATAGGTACGATAGATATTAGTGAATTGAAGACACGATAGATGAAATGTGTAGAAGATGGATATGCCTAAAAGAGGGTGACTTTACAGATGACGACAAAAACAGAAGTATGGAAGAAGACATGTTGCGCCAATCTCAAATGAGTTAGGATAAGGGCACGAGAAAGATGAGGATGATATAGCAATATCAAAGGCAATATCAAAGGTGTGCTTTTGTTGAATTAAGTTAACATGTTATTTTTCATTATTGAGATTTTATTTCAAAGTTACAGATAGAAAAACCCCAGATTAGGAAAGCTTCGTATTATTATTAGTTTTCACTTCATTTCTCAATTGCAATAAAACCTATTTGCCCAACCTCTGAAGCAAATTCTGAGTTAACACCGGTATGCATACATCTTCCGGCCCCAGCCCAACTTACGACACCTCTGTTTACATATTTTTGAACACCAAAACACGTGGGGATTACATAAATGATGCTAGAATGCCATTTTCTTGGTATTATGACTAAGCAAACTTGTTATGCGAGCTTTATAACGAGATAGAATATCTACAAACTATTTTACAACATAGTTTTATTGTTAGAAAACATTGAGTCACGTTATAAGCTCAAATGTCATCGTTTCTAGGTAATATGAGGACTTTGTAGAATTGAAACAGAGAGGGGAAAGGATCTAAACAAATGTGGTTCTAAAAGATAAACTGAGGGTCTAAACGCTTTAGCTTCTAAAGCGTTTCGTCTTCCTATAAGTTTCATCAAAATGTCTTTGAGACAAGACATTTTTGACTGTTGCACAATTGTTTCCGCTGATAAATGTAAAATTGTCTAGGTCCTCATGTGTGGTTCCAAAAGAATAGTAGTATTTTTCTCTAGAAAAATAAACTAAGCCCAAAAAAACTAGCCCAAAAATTCCATCAGTCATCTAATAAACAAACTACCAGATAATTAATAGTTTCTCTAGTAGTTTGATAGTAGACGATCCGTACGACATTTTGACAGACACTAGCAGATATGAAAATAATGACTGAGTACATTATAATCTGTTTCGAACAGATCCACATCAATTTGCGCTTGCGTTTGCGCACAGGTCTAAGGTCTTGGGTTACGGTAATTGATCACTCTAATGTATCTTTTTGTTTACTTGCACCGCAGTTATCAATCAATTGACGTCAATTGGCAGAAGTGAAGGTTATCTCTGATGACTGTTAGTAGTCTATCTATCGTCAGTGACGTCTGTCGCATTCCTGTTAGAAATTACTGTGCTGATTGGTAGGTAGGTATTTGAAATGTATGTAAGTTTATAAAAGATCTATGCTTTGGAACGGATAACTACAGTCTTTACACAGTTATTATGCCTGTGGCTGGACTGTGGCTTCATCTTCTGGTTTTTAATTATTCAAAAGTGCCTGTAACTGATCTACTTGAAATAAATGCTTTGAGTCTGAGCTTAAATAGCTTTGTTTTTTAGTTTTACTGTGTACCATACCCGGATATATTGAGATAAATTACATACATTGAATTTTAAATAAAAACAAAGTATTCGGCACCTTTTAAACGTAAATTCGCAAATTCTGAAATGTCTCGGACATAACAGCCTCAGAATTTTGACAGTTGTGAGCAAACTAATTGGAGCTAAATATCAAGGTTCATTCGTTAAAATTGTTGCAATACTTGATCTAAAGTATTGTTAGTGAGCTTAAATTAAGTTAATTACTTACAACCAAGTCCTTAATAAAATCGAGGTTTAATTGGAAAACAAATTCCTAAACTTGAAGTAGTTAGCCTAAATGGATCATATCATAAGTTATATAACCTTCTGAATCTAGTCAATTTAATTCCAAACGTTTAAGAATACTGATCCAAAATATTAACTGTATAAACTGTCTTTTTTAGACTATCACGATTCTGGTTCTAAATAAAAATCTCAAAAAAACCTAATGCGAAGGTAAAATCACGTATGTTCTCGCTAAACGAATGCAGATTCGTCGTGATAACGGTATTCGGAGTGCGAATGTGGACGTGAGATGTTTGAAGTCCATAACCTAGTATTCGTAGGTAACAGGAAACTATTTCAAATGGCCTCCTATATGCTTTTATCATTTTCTCTGATTTCACGCCAAACCTGAGAAAGTTTAAGCGAAAATTCTTAACCTTAATTGCCAGATACGAATCAAGATAACTTTATGTACAATAATTTGGAAATTAATTCAAGCACATACCAAAGAATTTTAAATGCAGTTGCAATGACACAGAAATTACACCACGATATATAAATTAACCCTGATTTTGGCACGAAAGATATTTCGTTGTTATTATAATCAAAATTAAAATCAGCCAGTAAGGAAGTATATTTTAACCTTTGCTTGTCATTATAATCGCGATAAATATTATATAGGCAAACAATTGTATGTAAAGCCCTTTTATTATTCATTTAAGTAAGGATCATGATCCAACAAAAGACTTTGACCTTCATATACGTCAACTTAAGTACTTTTATATTGCTTTATTTGTGTTTTTCTTTGGTTGATGGATAGGCATTCAATAACACTTCAATCGTTTAGGTTTACAAAGGACTCGCGTTAGGTCTACAGATTATGTAGATCTTAGCACACTAGTTATAAATTAGGTTTCTACTAACCCCATCCTCTTCTTGCCCTTGTCCCATGGTACTTGGAGGCGTAACACGCTTTTTTCTAAGATGTGAATTAACATCAGACGTGGGTAGATTATGTGTTTTTCACGTGCTTCTACATTGCCCAGTGGTTCTAACATACAGGGCAAAGTACTTCGGTACCCCAGGTACTCTTCGCGAGATTGTCAGCAACACCAAGGCGCTGCTGGCCTTTCTCGGGGAGTTAGGTTGGATCGAATAGATTTCCCACCCGCACGCAAAATACGCGCTTTGATGTGGAGTTGCGGACACCAGCCCGTTATACAATACAACTTCTAGAAGACTTTTTATATTTCTAAATTGACTTCCATAAACTTGAGTGACAAACATCTCTTACCCCACGTTCTTCTTTAATTCAAACGATGAGAAATTAAAAATAAACAGCGACCAACTTCACTTCCTGAGTGAACTTTGATCCATCAGTCCCGTCTCATTGCGTGCTCAATTCGAAACAATACCGCAACCACTTATCTCTTATCTCTGTATCAGGGCACGATCGCATTCCATCCTTATCTGTCGGAGAAGCCACTAAACGAGTGTTTAATGTGCCTTTGAGCACATTAATTATAGATAGCCGAGTTTCATTTAATTTCATCACATTTTAGTTAGTAGGTTAACCTTTGATTGTGATTTACGTTACGTATTAGTGTTTCATCATCGTCATCAATTTCTGGTGTAAAAGCTTCTAGATCGATTTACTTTTCGTTTACATATGTATTGATGTTACTCCTACGTATAACAATAATCCCAATGTATGCAATCGTATACGTCTCTCCACCGAGATAAGACTTCAACCTTTGACAATGGCAATATACATTGTATGTATTGTTAACTATAAACTTGCATAATAGACAGTAGAGCGATATTATCACGTTTCCACTCTAGATAACAATTTCAAATGAATACGGTACTTGAATAATTTTATATTCATCAACCTCTCGTTACAGGAAGCACTTCAACTAAAGTACACTTGACTGGTTTATTGAAAAAGACCACGTTTTGGATCAAGTGTCGAAAAGTTAAACGGGATGGAAATCAAGGTGCATTTGGCAACAAAAGTACGTAATGTTACGGTAATAAACGAAAGGGGTCACGGCAATGCCAAATGACATTTAAATCCATGAACTTGATGGTCGTGTACCGCTACAGAGAGTCCAAATGACACGCAAAACGAGGTTAATTCTGTTTTCTATTCCCACCGCTGTCAATATATTGTATTCATGTACAGATGCTCCTCCCCCGCGAGTGGGTAGACCTTTATGGTACTCTACTGTGTCTTTCATACTAAATACTCTTAAAGATTTAGGTCAAAACGATAGCAAGATACTAAGAACTTGCGCGACAAATCCACTGTTATTCTTTTTGTTTAGCAGATATGTAGACTGACTAGTGACTACACATTGATCGTAAGCCCACCAGTAAAAATAGCGCGCCATCTAGTTATCTAGTTTAGTCACAGTAAACATCACAAGTTAATGAAGTTAAAATTAAATCCAATGACATTGCTCCACTGATACAAGTTTAAGCGTTTATCGATGGTTGTCCGATAAGTAAGCCAGCTGCACTCGATAGACGATGGAGTCAAGTTGAAATTATCGACAACATTGCCTTCGTATCAGCACATTAAAATGAAGCTGATCGATTGATGAACTAAGATAAATCATTAATCGATGCGGAGTAAGTGCTTTGAGACATGGACGGCAAATTGTCGCAGGAAATGCGCTTGATGGTAGTGTTAAATTAATTTTTAGTGTCTCAAGTTACGATTGAGGTTGAAATATGTAAAGGCAGACCAAAGGATATTACATTCGTAGGATTTCATGTTGATTACACACGAGTTCTGTGTAGTGAAATGATTTCTTGAACTGGAAACGCATCACATTCCGCAATACTTATTGTAAGTGGTTTACTCAAGTTAATTGCAATCTTTACTAGCTTAGGTACCGTGTTCTCCGTTTAAACATTGTTAATTTCAATTGATCTCGCATAATCTTCAAGATTATATCTATCGTTATTGATAATCCTCTGATGATTTTCACCATTAAAATGAGACTCGGACAAATTACTGATAATACTAACCTCGAGAGCCTCCTGTGCTGTGTGGAGGTACTCTCTCAGCATCGCTTCCTGAATGCTGAGCCATTCTAACCTCGGGTCTTCTAACTGCGTCACCTCTGTAACAATAATTTGGTATTATAGTAGCATCCTTTAAACATTTTTCTTCGTTAACGAACCAAAAGGTGTACGTAAGGACCGTCGCAAGTGGCGTTTTGTAGTTTCTGCTTTCGAAGTGTATTTCTCTACAGAGCGCCGACATTTGATGATAGATCTAAGCTTTCTGTATCACGTCATTGACTACTCACAAACCTCATGTTTAGCTTAACCAATAGTGTTTTTCTCAGTCTTACGCATGATCGTACTTCTAAAGACCAGTGACCCATTGACCTGAAATTACTCAAACATAATGGAATTTTAATAAATCCTTTTTCCCCGTGCTCAATTACTTGAGACATATAAGCAGCAACCGCAAGCCAATATATGAACCAGATTAAAGCCCTCTTACTCATCGTCAAACTATGCGAAACGCTTGCCGATTGCCGACCGATTAATGACGAGACCGAGGTAGTGTTTGATAATGGTGGCATTCAATAAACACTGATAGCGATCGCTTTTACAGCCGATAGTGACATTTGGGACGAAGCTTGGCGTGATTGTAATTCACGGTCGTTTATCTGAAAAATTGATTGTGAGGTACTTATTTTGGAAGTTAATTCTGTGTTTGATGATAACTAAGTGTTTTCGCATTGTTGCCATTTTGGTCCAAAAGTCAGAGATCAAACACACCTATTACTTCCAAACTTAATACTTCTACACATCTGCTGTTGTAAGTGACAAATTATCTTAATAAATATAACTACTGCTACAAGATGTATCAAATAAAATGACGTACACTAAGCAAATGATCCACATTTAGTCATAAAGCACATAGCGACAGGAACCAATCATAGAGGCAGCCATCATCGGGCAGCTGCATTCCGCCATCATTCGCAGCCCGCGTGACATCCAAAGTACGCATGCGACGATCTTTCAATTATTATTCTCAATTCTGAACCCGACAAGGCCGGAACGATTCTACAGACAGATTGTTACTCACTTTATATCAGATTAGAGAAACAATGCCGTCGAAATTGCTATGTAATTTGGCTACTGTTCGCGATGAAGGTAAACTGATAGTGGTTAATCAAATAGGTAACAAATAAGCAACTCATGGTTAATAATTACATCTGGAAGGATTAAAGTTAGTACCTATTTAGAACTGTTGGCGAGACATTCATTGTTACGTGACTAGACAGAAAAGTATCCATAAAGTTTTCAAAATCAAAGACCACGACATGAAATCAACTGTAAGATAACTAGTAACATATGAATAAGTTACTAATGGAATCCGTCCCTTATGTCTGGCGAGAAAAACACAGACGAAACGTGTCCTGAAAACATTAAATTAACACACATTTAAAAATGTGAACAAAGGAGCATAAGTCACGTCGCACATAATTATTCATAGAGCTCCTTTCCAAAACCGATAATAATCAATATCAAAGTTAAATCAAACCCGAAGGACCATAAACAAGCGATGCACGTGACTTTGATTCCTTTGACGGTAGTAACTGACCACACACAGCCAAAAATATTGATATTCTATGACACGAAGTAGAGAAATCTATAAATCTGTGTGACTGAAGACTGGCACCTCTAAAAAAAACATGCAAATTAATACCACCATTGTTGAATAATTAGTAAGCAATAAACGAAATCATAGATACAAAACGGTCTTGTTGAAAATTGAAACATATAAATACCATTTCTTGCAAAGAAAATGGAATATCTTCTACCTACTCAGTTCCAATTAACTAAGAAAGCGAATTCAAAGTATCAAATGAAATTCTCAACAGAGCGCAGTGTAAAATAAAAGCTGGTATGAAGCGTATAAATATTGCGGGCTTATGCAGAAAATAGGTATGGGGGAGATCGCATACCTTGATTAAGAACATGGATGCTGTAAACTAAATATGTTAAGTGGAGAAGGCATTAACAAACTAAAATATATGCATATTATACCCAGGTATGCAAACTACCAGGTTCAAAGACTTAAACACTAGAAACATATTAAAATTAATTACACCGCTCATTTTAAACGAGTTCTACCTTCATTATTACTTGTCCTTTTCTATCGAGAACTGTGATACGATCGTTAATGAGTGTGTCAACGTTTTGTTGATCTTGTAAGATTATTTCATTGCCAATTTGTCTACGAATCGAATGTTAACATTTATTTTATTTATGATATAAGCTTCATGTGATAATCTTGCTCGGTCTCCAGTTATGGATTCAATTATTTCTCATTCGCTGTGCTCTTTCATTTTCAATCAATGCTTTACTTACTGTAAATTAAAATTACTTGATTACTTTGTTTTTATCTGTAAGATTTGAATTCTTCTATAGTCTGTATTCACATTATGCGTTTAGCAGGATTATTTAGTTACACGGTATGCGTGTAGGAAATAAATACGATGCAGAATTTAAATTTTCTCTTGCAAGTTCTAACATTCCGGAGAATTTATATTGACTCGCATGCAGTATCTAACAACACCAGCGCAAAATATATATGGTTCTAGAAATATAAAGTAGGATCCTTAAAGCTTTGTGCAGGAATTGAAACCAGACATGTTTAGAACAAGGCTTGTCCAAAACCCGTAGATCCTAAGGTTGTTGAAACTAAAGGAGACGTATTATTTGAATGAAAGCTATCAAGATCCCATCTGAATACTGAACCGGCCAGCCTGAACTTATTTATACATTAAACGCTATAGCAACATTTAATGCGAAAAATGCATAGCTAGAGTAGCTACGATGTAGATTGGCTTTTATTTTCATTATTACGCTAACGACGAGCCACGTTAGTGATGAATAATGTTATCCTCAAGGCATTCTTCAAGAAATGAGCTTTTAAATGATGGGGGAAACATTTGTAACGTCCTGCATTTTCATATCTAATTTGACCGCATTATTTAGCCGTTTTACTACGCCACTTTGAATGTAATTCGCTATTATAGAGACGTGCTTAACTACCAAGGAGATATAGTTTTGTACGTGTTACTGTTTTATCTGGAATTTCTTTACGATCGACATATATTTTAAGTAAAGTTGTTGTACGGTAAACTTTGGGTATGCTGAAAACGATGTACTAAAAGTAAAGTGATCAAGTCACACTGTAAATTATTTTTGGCTTTAATCAATCAACTGCTTTACATAATTATGATTATGAAATGCAGTTGTTCAACAAATTAATCCACATTATTGATTTACTTTACACTTTACTTTTATTACCTCGTTTTTTAGTGTCGACCAACATATACCCCACAAATACATGACATTAAATCCTTTATCAAGACTACATCTAACGATAGCGTTGAAATTACACCAACAGCAGACAAAACTAATAACTCTCATAAACAAATCAAACATTACAGAAATAGAAGAGAATCTTGAAACGAGTAACACAGTAATACCTATCTAATAAAATACAATCAAATAAATAGTTTTAATTATCAATTAACATGGTAGAGAATTTATGCGATGGCGTCGAGGCTAAGGGTAAGCTATCGACGGATCTACATGCGTAAAACACCATAGAGGTACCATAAACGAGTTGGGAGTCATTTGCATATTGTATTGAATATTGCAAATGGACACTGTAGGGCTACTGTGCAGGAATTTATGAATATACAAAGCGTTTTTGAGTTATTTTTGTACTGGAGTCAGTTGTTGTGGTTATATTTGCGCTTGGACAAGTCAAAATTATAACCATACTTCTTAGTCGAGTAATAACTATGTCCTTTTTTTTTTTTTTTTTTTTTCCGGATGGGAAATCATCAAATGACCCCCCCCACTCTGGGCGGAGCGGAAGGGAGTGTCAGACTTGTACTGACTAAAACCCATCCATGTTCCTTCTTTGCCCTTTGTGTTCCAGGGCCACGGTATCTCTTTCGAACAGTCCCGCAGCCCTGGCAGGCATCGGTCCTTGCGGACCCCTACTTATTTGCTGACATCTCTTTGAGGCGCACGTGGAACACGAACGCGCCGTCGACACGGCCTGTCGTCATAAGACGGCCGGACGGCGAGCTGGCCCATAACTCGCCATCCACAGGCCCGCGCCTACGGTGGCCGGGAGCCACCACGTGACCCCCGACGCCCAGGGCGTCTCCCGCGGCGACTGGGACGTGAGGTTCTTTCCCTCTCACGTCCCGCCACCTCCTTCACTAGCATGACTGCTACGCAGAAGGAGGTGACGGCTTCCCATTCCCTCTCGCTCCGGACCATGGCTTGAACCAAGGCCTGACGCGAGAGATCGCCGCCGCCAATCGCCGCTATAACTATGTCCTTACCTAGTGGTTCTGTGAATTTTATTACGCTTTTCATTCATTTAAAAATAATGTTGTATGTGTCATAGGAAAATTGAAATTAAAATGATGAATACTGTATAATTGCCTTAAATTATCTGGTACGGTGGTATTTCGCTTGAACTGTTATTACACATCGCAATTTTTCATACAACAGTGACCACATTCGTAACCATAGCAACCCTACACAACACGACAGAATAGTAAATGTGACGCATAGCTGCGCCAACGCATGAAGCTAATTTATGAGAATAGCACCTCACTCCACAACACACTAAATAAACATCCAATTTCCTTCTAACACGTTTAAATTAAATTAAAATAACTAAACTGTAATCAGTTAAACTAATGACAAAAGTAACTTAAGTTATTTAAATCGTGGTTAATTTAAAAAGCGCTCAAGCCAGTTTATCTTTTGTGATAGGATCTAATAAAATGGACAGTAATGGAACCTATTTGAATCCTTTTGCATAATTTGTTCTGGATGCTTTTGTATAAATTAGCTTAAGACAAATATTCCAGTTCGTGTAACATTGCCTAGCAAATACTTTTAATGAGCTCCGAGAATTTATTTGCTTTGAATATACATATGTTTTGCAGTCCACGATATAGATGGCAGCACGTATTTAGAAGCTGCTACTGTACAAATGTTTCAGATTAATTTAACAGATGTTTTAGTACCTATATTTCAGTAATGGAAATCAGGGAAAACCCAGTTTGTAAAGCAAATATTTACTTTTGCGGGTTTCAGTGAGATGTTTGTTTTTGTTCAAAGTCAATATTGTTTCTCGAAAGACAAAGTTACGTTGTTTTATTTCAATCTTCAACATGAAAATCAATTACGAAAAAGTTTGCAGTTTTTAAATAAGTATATGGGATCCCTATCAGATAATTTGCCTATAAGTACGTTGAGTTTAATTAGGCACGTCGGCCAATCACTATTCCAAGATCTCTCAAGAAATTCTTCTTTCAAGATCCAGTCGCGGCAATGTGTCTATTAAAAAAACGTTTCTAGACATTATTTACTTCAAAAACAGTAAGGTAGTCACGAAAATTCGGAGAATGTTATCAAAAATATTTTAATCTTATCAGAATAAACATTGATGATAAGTTACATCGCAAACTGTACTTAAATAATAATTTCTGCATTCATAACTATTAATTCATAACAACATTGATTAATATCACATGACGTACTTTCAAGTACTAACGTAGTAAGAAATACATAGTATTGACGTCTGTGGAAAATTGGATGACATAACATTTCAGAGTTTTTCATGCGAATAAAACGGTCTCTCTCCGTCGACTCGTAAATTCTCAACGCTAGCACCATTACCGTAGAAAATTGCATCGAGACAAGCGACTCCTCAGAAATTAACACCGAAAAAACATAAAAACTAACAAGCCACGATCAAAAGCCGATCCGATCAGCAAGAGTTGATGGGTGGTCTCGAAAAAAAAGTAAGAAAATGGCGGAAAAGTTCTACGGTCTTCATAAATAATGCATAGGAATGCGTGAGCGTCGTGCGAAAATGTACGCTGTGCGTTGGCGCACACCGTTATCGGGTGTTCGCGGGTCGTCAGATATCGCGCGTTTTCCATCTTATAGCGCGGTCATTATTGCCTTTTTACCTTTTATAGCGTCGTGTAGATAGGTAACTATATTGTCGTGTTGAAAGTTTTCGACACTCACCATAAAGCTTGTTAGAAGTCATTTATAAACTGGATTTAAGTCGCTTCTTTAGGAATAATTTACTGTTGTAAATGTGGTTATCTTATTTGTTTGACATTGCCGAGCCTAGTTTTAGTATGTTCCCAGCGTTGCTTTAAAAGGCGGAACGAAATATGAGCGGTCTCATAGTGAGTTATATCTGCAGAAATATTACTTTTGCCATGATTCTAGAGAACCTTGGCAACTAGTTTTCAGGCCATGACTTTTGAATTGTTTGTTAATAAGAGCTGCACAGTTATACCGTGTGTAATGTTTACTAATCTAACAGATTTTCTGCTTAGGAACTCTTTATTCATAATATTCATAGTGAACATCATTTCGCATTATAGAAATGTATTAAAAATTCAAAACAACGTTTATTTTATCTGCATATGTGAGATTACACGGTAGCAAAGGCAATATCTATGCAACGACTAATCAATTCAATACGACTCACGAAGATGCATTTGCGTAAATAAACGATACGTAGGCATTCCATTCATAACACGACTTATTTAGTGCTCTGCCATAGAATAATCTAAGGATTCACATAAAAACATATTATATCCACTAGTCACGACTGCACGGACGTGCATCCGAACATACGCGCAACGCCATCTATTTTTCGTGGTGTGACGTTAAAACTCTTGCGCATTTCGATTTCAAATATCGAATTCAAGATGGTGGCCGCTACAGTCGCAACATTCTATAGGCTAGACATGAATCAACCTGTTCAATAATTCATAGGGAATAACTAAAGCACCGTGGTACTTCATAAGCCCCCCGCGTAGTACATTTTTCACCCGACATACTGAATAATCCAAGGGATAATAAATAAGAGTTAGCCTGTTGTAACCGGTACAAACAATTCATTGTGCTAAAATGAATTATTGCATTGTTAATACAGGCCCACTATTTCGCTACTCAGTATGCTAATCTTGATATAGGTAAATTTCTCGGACGAAAATTCGATAGACGTGCAACCAATACAACTGGTTTACCAAGATATTGTCTTGTCAGTAGCTAAAAATACTTTCTTATTAATATGCATTGAACTCTCCCAAATGACGAAACTATATAACACTATGTGTGGTGGTTTTTTGTTGGATAAAATATTGTGTGTGCTTAAATCTAACGTCACATTTTCAAAGACAATTAATCTCAATATTCAGAACACGCTACTTCACAAAATACGAAGAACAGATTAGGGATCCGCTCTGTTGGAAAAACTGCCAAATAAACAACAGGTGTTACTCACGATTGACATGATTGATGTAATAACGTCCGATCTGTGGGTCGTAGGCCTCCTCCCATCCAAGAGGCAGCTCATTGCCAATGCAGTCCGCGAATGTCTGTGGTTTAGTATATCTGGAACAATAAACGTTTTTTGTTGAGTCTAGGAAACGCTTGTGTACTGTGATCCTGGAATTGAGGCTAGTTGGAAATGTGTTCTTGTGAAAATTGGATTCGACATGATGATGAGTGGGTTTTTGTGGAGCAGGAACCTATTTTTGATCGGATATAATATTGGTTGGTTCTGTTGACTTCTACCGTATCTATCAAGTTTTCGAAGCAATAGTAGTTTCCAAAAGCAAACTTAAATAGTTCGTAGCGTATTTTTTAAATTCTCATCTTTAATCTTAACAACAAATACTTATGAGCACAGAATTTAATTTTAAAACACGCATCAGAAGTCGAGCAAATACAAAACGAAAAAAAACTTCCCATAGAAGGTCTTACATCAACCCAGCGTTCTTCCCACGAACAGGGGCGAGCCTATTACTGCGCTTCTATAACTATCATTAAGGCAAAATAATAATAAGCTCCAGTTATTATTTAGAATCTTTCGACTGGATAATTTCACTGGCCATTCGGTAACGTGAACTGGTTGAAATGATTCCGTATTTACTTTGTGTGTAAACATGCAACTGGCCTCCTTTAAACCAACCAATTTTGTTATAGACGTCTCACAAAAATTCGACACCGATATCTTATGTCTTTAAGAGCTACCAGTTCGAAAATAGATTAATCACCAGACCGTTCAAATCGTTTAGCCTTCAATCAATTTAGAAGTTACGGGATCAAGAGGACGCGGTCAATATCATTGGATTTATACCAGTCGAAATAGCACCTCGTTAGTCAATCACATCGTTCAAAATAGAGGCAATTAGGTTACGAATTGATGTATTATATAGGACGAAGAAATCGCTCTGACTATTACAAGCGAGAACATATTTTACATTAAAGATTTTCTGATTCTAAATGCAATGTTACGAGCGCGATGGAATTATAGATAAAACATAGTATCGAACAAAAAACAGGTGCAAGTTTCTAGATTCAAGTTGAGCCTAGGCGTGCAGATAATGCAGGCAGGTTGTGGCATGAGAATAATTAATGATGGGCGATGCGGGTGCCCGGGAGCTGGCGCGCGCAGGGCGTGGTGCGCTGGCGCCGCCGACCTGCTCCACTGCTGCTACAATTTCGATCATGATTCACGTACAACCAGTTCACCAACAAAAAGCGGACACACTCGCATTTCCGATGGTGACGAAATCAACCGAACGCCGCGTCTCATACGCATCCCACTTAACGGTTTCCGTGACTTTTAATATGGCGTTTATACGGTAGTCGGTTATTAAATAAGATTCTTCGGTTAATTGGCCACGTTTATGTCCAGTTCGGTGTACGTGCAACTTTTGAAATCGACGTTTTCGATGTTCGCGTGATTCTGTTTTACCGTTTGCTGGTTGTTTTACAGTAAGCAATCAAGTAAAGGCTGTTTAATGAGTGCGTATAACTTCGTGTAAGGTTATACTCACATGCAATTATAATAAACACCTTACAGCTCAATTTAACAACTATTTAAATACATAGATTCATGAATTCCTTCAAAAGCATAAACCATTAAAAAAATATTTACCTATTAGAAATCAAGCGTTACAAAAACTTTAAATGTAAGCCTTTCTTTTTTGTTAAAACAATTTATTGAGACAAAGTCGAGAGGGGTAAATCTTCAATGGGAATTCGTTACTCCTTCCGCACAGCTACCGAATGCGGCGTCCATTTCAAAACACGATCACTCTTATCGAGGTGAGGGGATAGAGGGCGCGTGCGTGTGCGCATCCAATGCATCGGTGTGGGAGCAAGAAGGAGATACAAGAGTAGTAAAAGTGAGCGAGACAAATAGAGAAACAATGTTGCTGCGTTATGGGAGAACGGCAAAACCAGTCCTGTCAGCGGGACGTCAAGACGAGTCGAGTTCTCGGAAACGGTGACCCGTGTCACGGAATCCCTAGCCGCACACACAGACACACTTTCACACACACTCGAACGCGCCCACGTAAACGAAACATCGACTCCAATCAAATACCACTGCGACAGAATTATTGGTGCTATAATACTAGATAAACATTTAATTGTTTCTGGTTTTGTAGCAGAAAATTCGCCAAGACCTTTACACAGATTGTTGTAATTGGTTAGCAAATAACTCATTTTTACAGCATAAGGTCGCATTCCTTAGATAGCATTGGAAAAGAAACTTATCAATGATAAGTTATTATTTTATGAACGTATTGTTGCGTTCAGTCAGTGGATAGAAATGGAGGTGTTAACGCAATCTTTGTAGATAAGATTTTAACACTGCATTATCTTGAAATGAAATTCCAAAAATGTCGGAAGCACTTGTCTTACACAAAAGCTATTCCTACAATGTAGTTTTAATATTACAAAACACTGGTTTAGTTTTAGATTTTTTAAGACAACGCCATCTGTCGAGCCGTTTTAGAATTTGGCTACCTGTCTTGCGCGCTAACTTCAAACAGAAGTCATAAGAACCAGTTAATTGAGACTTTTAAGGACTAAAAGCTCTCATTCTCTACCAGTGTTTATTTCAACCATTTTGGTTAAGATATTATCATAAACTAAATTCATTGTAAGCACTTTAGTTAATGAAGTCGGTTTTAGACTCACACTGAGTATGCATTAATCGCTTCAGTGAACTTCATAACAATTAGTGCACATATGTACCTTCTGACAAATGTGCAAGTAATTAAAATTATTCTAAATGTCTTGTTTTGATTTTTAATTGGTGTAACAATTAGGGACTATTAAATTACAATCTTATATGAGTTAATAGATACAATATTGTAAGTACCTCCGTAATAAAAAATGAATGCATAAAACATAAACAACTGTACATTATATTATATTATGAATAAGAAAAAAAACATTGTCCTCTTTTTTGCAATCACGTCCGACTCACAATTATATAATTTGTTCTACTTTACCTCCTCTCCGTACAAGTTTTCACATATACTACAGTTCGCAACAGAATTGAGTTCACACACAGCTGAATCGCGTAATCGATGCGAATAAATCCGCGAGCTATGCCGTGCGATATGCCAGTGCATCACAGTCTCATTGGAAAATAGCGCGGGAGAAGGCCAATGTACCGCCGTTCAGCAGCCGCAAATAGAAACACTAAGGTTGCTGCCCGCTTTGGACTATTTAGTTACAAGCCCCTGCAGATTTCAACGCCATTGCAGGTGTTAAACTTCTAAAATAATCCCATATTCTTAAAATCCAAACGCTGTTTCAAAACAATATATCAGCCAAGTCTCGTTAATGTCCTCCCAACACGCCAAAGAATCAAGAGGCTCACCGTAAATCTAAATGATTAGACTATTAGTCATGTGTTATCCAAGTATCATTTCGAAAGTCCAATGACCAAATCCTGGATTACGACAAACTTGGGGCACGTCTGGTGGGAGGCGGTGCCATGCTGTCTCACACATATCGACCGACCGACAGACGAACACGCACACCTACTAATGCTCTATAAATACCGCCAGGGAAATATTTTAATCCGGATGGCCCGTTTAATGCACATTCCTTGGGCTTCGGAACAATCTTGATTTTTTTACTCCTTTACTCCAAGAGGGCATTGCCCCACTTAGATTTTAGTCTGTAAGATAATCTGTCATATGAAACTGTGTCAGTAGACACGGCTAAGGATAATAATGTTAGGTGAATAACCTGTTCCTTACAAAGTTATAACTAAATTCCGACGGCGTGATGTCACATATCCTATGTGCTTATATAAATAAGTCCTCATGTATTGATAAAATACACTCACGGACAGGAAGATTACAAACCTTCCGATGGACAAAAAAGGAATGGTGTTAGGGGTCAACGTGATTTCCTCTCGCATTCCGTTCGGCTGACACATTCGTACAGCGTTATAATCGAATTAAACACAACTTGCAATGGATTCGTCGAAGCATGCCGACCGGATGATCCAATGCGTGAATATAAAATTTGTATCTGAACCGAACCATGCATTAAAGTAACCACACATATAAACATTGTTTGCGTCTTGCGTCACGACCAATCACCAAGTTTATCCACCAAATTGCCTCGGCAATCGTTCGAAAGTGGTAATTATGTATTGATGGTAAACGCAGCAGCTAATGTGACGCTATGACGTCACACGTTATTCGATCATTGACAAACGACATTCCAACGCCTAGTGTGAACTGTGTTGTTGAAACGCACGTCACGTCATTCCCACCAAGGTCTCATGCTCGTCTTGAGAGACTTGAGAATATACACACATTAAAGTGCTCCGATCTGAATAATAAAGATCTCTTGACACTAACTGCCTTCAAAATCTCGAAATCCGTCTTCTTATTTTAATGAATTACGAGCTTCATTAGCAATATCTCAAGTGAAGTTGGTCTTGGTAGTGGTCATTATAAGGTTATTTTCCATTATTTTTTATCAACTATTCGAAATAATTTGAAGTATAGACAAAATAAACTCGCACATCGAACGTAATTTATACAATTCAATGTTGCATGCTGTCTGTAGAAGTGACGGACGGACGGACAGCGGGTTGCATAAACACTGAATATATAGGGTTTCCGTTTGAATCACGCCGCATACCAGCCGCCTTCGTCACGCCGGCAGGCGGCGCGTGCGACACAATATCATGAGTATCACGACTCCGCTCACAAACATTCGATAATACGATACCTAGTCTAAATAATGTCTATACAGAATGACGAATTGTCGGCCGCCCCGCTTATAATATCGCCGAGACTCAGGAATTTCTAATTGATATTGCATTGTGGTCACTCCCATTCTGCTGCTTGTTTGAGTAATAAGTACCTACAGTCTGATGAAGGAGATTAAACGCTATAAATCTCAGCAAAACTCTGACACGACGTTGTAAAAATTGTTGTAGTAAATCAGCTAGTACTCTAATTCGCAAGAACAAAACTTTATGATCGTCGTAATTTATTATTGTATTTTTAACGATGAATGCTAATTAATTAAGCGAATGTTATAAAAACTGCCCATTCATTGGCTTGACTGACCGGTTCTGAGATTTACATACATAAAACAGAAGGGTACGTCTAATATTGAGAAAACACACACATACACCAATTTTAACGATATCTGTGGCATTCAAATCTTCTCATTATGCAAATATGCAATAGTTACAGAATGTAGAAAAGCAATCACAAACTGTTGGTCGTTGCAACTACGAATACCGCCCTCGAAGTATGGCAGAAATGTTGTTAATGGCTTGTAACGATGTTTGCCGGCAACTTCACGACTGCACAAATGATACTTTCCCAGCGGTAGAAAGTCAAACATTAGGTAGGAATGGCACCAAAGCGGCTCCATTCACATATCGTTGTTATTAGAGCGGTGTCAAGACCGGAAAGTATGGATTAAACAGAGGCCAAACAAGCAGATATCAATGTGCGCAAACGCATCGCCAATGAATGGGAGGCGCCGGGCTTCTGCGAATGTTTGTTGAGGAACAAAATTCCTCGCTCCATTGTTTCGTGAATGATCGACCGCGTGGAATGGGGTCGGGGAAATATTTGCCATTTTTACTGCTACACAGTTGCCAATTTCTTTGGTAATACTACAATGCAGCAGGAAAATGTATTCAGCACGCTGTTATTGCATGAAAACGAATAGACGCATCCATTGCTTATGGAAATACAACGGAAACGAACGTTAACAAACGGTAAAATAATTCACAATTTTGCAGAGATATTCATTTTTACAGCAGTTTGGGAAAAAACGCAGAGGTCAGTTTATGCTTGATTATCAAACTCACTCAAATGTTGATGAAGCTGCAAGATTTACAATATCGAATATAAAAAGTAACCAAAGGAATAAACTGTAAACACAATCCATCGGCACTAACAGAACACTATCACCTAATCGCTATTAAATACAGGTGTTTTGCGCATACCACACTGCTTACGATCATTCGCAAATTCACAAACCCAAATAGCTTAGTATTGCTAAGGAACAAGGTACATATTGGAATGAGAAAATTGTTTATTATAGTCTGTTGTCGCATATTTCGCCCACGCCCAAATGGCGGGTCGTCAACAATTTATTCAAAATCAAGAATTTGTGCCAGTTCGCCTCACTGTGCCTCTATTTATGGACACCTAAAAATTAAACCATTCACGGCATTAACATTGGCAATAGGATATACGAAATATACAGATATAAGTCATACAATTTGCAACCAAATAAATTGGAATCAATAAAACGAAAGAACACCTGCTTGAATCTACATAAGTTTTAGATCATATAAAAACCTTGATTTATATCTCTCCAAATTATTGTAGCGAATGGAAGAGAATTTTACAATCGCCGCAGACTTGTATATTCATGTTGTCAGGATTACTATAGGAATTAATACCATCATCAACAAAATATTTCTGATGTTCACCTTATTAAGTACGTCGTTAATTACTTTCCCATAAAAAAAGAACTTTCTTTAATGAATACGCCCGTAAATAACGATATTAATTTTTATTAGACGTTTTTAAGTCGAATAGCGGTAAAGTATCGGTTTCGTTCCATCATCCGACAGATTGAAATCGTACGTATTACCGTGGACATTAAATCGTCCCAAACGTTTATAGAGGAAATATTAAATAGGCAACATTCTTAAGCCAACGAAGTCTGGGTGTCCTCCGATGGCTAATCAAACACTCTTATGCAAATCAAGCAAATAGTTATACAATTTTATGAGCGACGACTATCGTCAATTTATCACTCCCTATATGGGGGGACAAACACGCAGAAATTCCATCCGACCATTCCGAGGCCCGCTATGTCGACACACCATATTTTGCAAGTTTATCATTGCTTATGCTAACTTCATGAAGTTATGGGGCGGGCCCACTATACAAGTTAGACCATTTATAGATTTCCGAATTATAGAACTAAATAAAAGGTGTAACGTTGTAAAGTTACGAAAACTAAAATAGATGTGCACAATAATGAAAAAGTCGTTTCAAGTAGGTAAACAACTGCTTTATGACGGCATATAGATAAGCGAGGAATGCCAATTTTGATTAGAAACGAGAGCAGAACAGCTTTTATCGCATACTCACATAGATAACTTTTAAACATGCGTGATTTTAAACACATTTTCATTACAATAACGATAACTAGCTAAACCGATTTCGATTCGGTCTCGAAACATTTTACACTACATTAGGAGTAGGAACCAGCGATTGCATATTTCCTTATTTAGACATATTATAACAATTTCTTTGGATGACAGGAGTTTATATCCAATAATTGGATATAGAAGTATCACCATTCGTTAAGCGCGTCGAGATTCTAGACTTTTTAAACGGCCATTCGTCTTATTAGTTGTTGGAATCAAAATAAATCTGCAATGTAGCCGGTGTCGGCGGCGGCGGCGTCGACGCGCGTCTGGGTGTATAAAATCGCCAAGGACATATTTATCTGAGAGGAATGCGTAGAATAAACAATGTTGTACGCTATTTCGCGTCCGTTCTCCGCCACGCGCCGCACCCTGCGATACACTGTACACACTCCCACAAATGTTTTGTAAATCTTCTGTGCAAAACATGCATACAATTCTTGCACCTAGTCAAATTGAATAGGTCCAAAAGTGAACAAATAAACCTATTTAAAACGTAGTCGATTAAAGTCAAGAAACGTTGTAAAATGCCCAGCCCCTTCAACGTTACGCATGAGGGAGCTCAGAACTTGTGCAGTGCGTGGGAAGCGCATACTTGGGTTACACAATCTTGTGAAGATACCTTCGTTAAACACGATTGATTTTATACATAAAATCCTGCTTGCTCAGAAAAGGTAGAGATTTGTATCGGCTAACGATATATTGCAGAAGATATTATTATTGTAGAAGCTATTGTAATTGAAGGAATAGTGGAGTAGTACCTTGTAATACTATTGTTTCTTTAGCAAAGTTGAGTGTACAAGGAACAATTACATTATAAAGTTAGCCATCACGCCACCAGCTACTCGACCGCAGACATGCAGATCGCATTGAAACATTCCAACGCGAGCATCCTTATATTTTCCACATACAATTTGCCTGCACCTAGGCGAGTACGCATAGACACCTAACGCAGATTTCACTCGCAACATAGAATTATGCATTAACGATCAACTGAACGCAACACTCTGGTATGCAGCAGAACAATGTACTGGCTTAGTGAAACTGCATTCAACCGATACAATTAAAGTAATAAACACCGGCGAACACAGGTATAAGTTCCCATTCGCTTGTTAATCGACGCTATCATTGTGTTCACCGCTTCCTTGCTTAAAGACACAATGAACAGTTTTTCCTATGTTCACAATGCGTAGCTGTCGAACACTTCTATGTAGTTTAGTTTTTTCCATAACTATTTACGCCGCTCATCTAGTTACGTATCACACTTGCCTTTGAGATCTGCGAAAACCGCAAAATGCTCATTCGCACGCAACGTCTCGTTACAGAAGCATTTGAGAAGTCACTTATTACCGTAAATGTATAGTCTCAGCGCCCAACAACACCATAAAGATCTTTATCTTGTTAAAACAGCCATATATCGAGATTCAAGGGCAAATGTTTCGATATAAACGGCGATCTCTTGTCGTCAAAATGAGACCATTACATCTGCATGTAAAAAAGCAGGTCTACTAAACCGACAACATTCTTATGGTAGGTAAATAATTGCATTCTGCCAAAGGCAGTGACGGAGGGCACATTTTTCATAGTACAGCGTTTAGGTTCCGTATAAGGTTAATAGCGTCGTATGCGCCCGAGACGTGGCCGGGTTATTTTTAGCATTAATAAATTGGCTTAGTGGCTCGGTTTATTGTGTGCGCGTTTCGCACAAGTAGATGTCGACGCTGGAATGACATCCGCGGTACCTCCGCTCAACACACCAAATTCTAGGTCAATTTTGACTGCCGCTGCTTTACTATCCACTTGGTTCTCTCAAAACAATGTTCTAAGTGGGCAATTTTGCGATAGTAGCTGCTCTTTGACCCCAATTAACTCTAAATTTTCCAGTATTTCGTCTTTTGGATCGTGTCGTTTGCTATATTATATCATTTTTTCGCTTGGGTTATCTTTCAAACCTGATAACGTAGGACCACAAACAGAAAAGCCACATCGTCGTATGTTTTGGAGTGCCAAGCTGGTAACTACGTCTCAAATATCATACTGTAAAGTCGACTGTATGGAATGCAGTTTGCCAAAAGGTTCAATAAAAATACCACTTTATGTTTCCTGTGTCAGCGGCGAATTTTATTGTGGTGTCAATGTACCGGGACCAGATTCTTATGTGCCTTCTTAACTTGAATCAATTTTATCCACATTCGCATTTTTATGCAATATTTGTTCAATACTTAAAGCCAGTTATTAAATTGAATATTACTGAGTTTGCCCCTGTGCGACTATAAGTCTGAAATGAAATACAAAATGACATTTGTTTGAATTCGTTCTCTTTCAATCATTAACTTGAGAAGTTTACGTTGAATGGCCATTTGTAACTTTGCGTTGTAAGTTCATTTGCAATTAAAACTGCATTTTATGTTATAGATCTGCAAAACATTTAACGGTATCTCGTTTTTTATAATATATAAATTTATGGTAAATTTTATTAGCCCGTTATACAACACCATTAGACACTGACAGTTAGTCTTTTAGGATGTCTCATTTTCCTAATAGACCCGACATCACTACTGCTAATTGTTACGCCGTTGAGCATCACCAAAGTGATAATTGACTCGTTTTAACAGTAACCATGCATTTTCAAGTGCAGGTGTACAGTTTTTAAGGTTAACTTTTAAAACAATGGTGCAGGTGTCGGTTTAACTATGGTAAATAGATACGGCTAGAGACATGATCGGTATTTAATAGGGATGTGTTGTGCAGCACCTGCAGCTTGCTGAGGTGGTGAAGGGAGTGTGGGGAGACGGCGGGGCGGCGAGGAGGGGGAGTGCGCCGCTTTAGAAAGGCGCGACCATCGCCGCAGGCCCGGGCCGCATTCTACGGCCTGTCATTCACACCGCGCAACTTGCCTATGCACTGCATTCCATCTCCCACCGCGTTCTCCACGCATCGGCACCATACACACACGCGCACCTTACGAAACCACCGACCGCACCACCATCTAGACAACATGCTACATTCATTCTTAGCACATAAACGCTTCATCGAATTATTTCTGCGCCAGTTCAGCCACTAACATTGCTATGAAGTATGAACCAGTTCCGTGGCCTCATTAGCCGCGTACCGACTGCTCCGCTCACCAAATACGAACCCAAACGAAAACAAGACCACACTACACATTCCAAAGGATAACAAATGATAACCATAATTTGTGTTTAGCTCATTTGTTGTCACTAAATAGTGGAATGTCGTGTGAAATCGAGGTTGACGCGCATTCTTACCACTAGAGAGCAGCAACGTCTCGGCGACGGAACAGTTTGTTTTTCACGATTTATTCTATTTTAAAGTTGCATTTAACACTTGTAACTTCAACAGAACCAACTATATCACGTGCACTCCCGATATTTACGACCACAACACTCAAATTCAATCAGAAAACGTTAGAAATCGCATTGGAATGTAAAGTTTTGACATGGGGCTCTTACGGGTTAACACTTCTCTTTGGAAAACTTACCTGTCTCGCGGGTCGATCCACGTCGTTTTTCTACTGTTGTGATCGATGAAATACAATTTTCCGTCAAAGTCCCTCGCGTAATCCCATCCGTCGGGCAAGGGTATCTCACCGTTTCGTCTCCTTGGCATATTTCACTGATTAAATCCATTCAAACGAGTAACGAAGCACACTCGCGAACTAGCTACACGGCCATGTTGAATACCTCATTACGAGGTGTGACGTCACGCGGGATCGGCCAATAGCGGCGAAGGGCCCCCACGATGGAATGCGGCGCGTACGCGAGCGCGAACACACGAAGCGGTTCCGTACGTCACTCGAGCGATAGGAACGATACACGCGACCGCACCACGCGACCCCGCGTCGCCGACTAAACCCCGCCGACTCGCAGCCACGTTATCACCGCACATGATAATATTCACTACCAGCACCTACTGTCTAAATGCATTCCTCGACCATCTAATGTTTACATTACATGGTCTACTAGTGCCGACTGACTGATGCTATGTACGGTGCGGACACTGTGAAACGAACTGGCAATGTAAGCAAAAAGTAGGTAGGTGTACATACCCATTCAATCTATTTACGATTCCGCTGTATAAATATGTATAGACGGGCGTGTATACGTATAGATCGCATTCCACAGCGTATGTACGTATATACGAGCATACATACAAATTACTGATATGTACCTACATAGGTATGTTTATCTGTCGCTATAATAATATTGTTGCCATATTATATACAACTTACTGTGTTGTGTTATGATTATCTAGTAGTTTTATGTGACCTACTAATTTTGATCTAACATAAAAACTTAGAAACAAGGTTACAACTGACATTCTTTCGACGGAAGTAATATTTTAGCATCAAATCGAAAAGACTATTTTATTTTCATAATATAGACATTAGGACAATAAAATTCACTTATATTACATACATTCTCTGAAGAGTTTTAAGGAAAACAATAAGCTTATTTTAAGTCTTCTTTTGTTTTTAGAAAACAAAGCCCTAATGAGTTAATCGTCCAAACAAAAACATCTAGGTATTGTCTGAATAATACAAAAGCATTTTGGTCTTATCAGGGCTTAAAAAAATACTTGGTATTTGTTTATTTTTCACGAATTTATCAATTTCGTTCTTCTTTCTTCATAATAGACTTATTTGTATGTATTTTATTAGTTTAGCCAATCGATTAAAACCTGAAGTTGTGTAAACATAAAACTGATTAATTTTGTGCAGTTAACGTCAGCGTCAATTAGTTTCAACCATAAAAGTTTTCACAAACCCAATTGACGACCTTTTCATCCCAATTATGATTTTGAAAATTTTGTAAGTTCAGAACTTTGTAGGATTAGATATTTAGACACTGTTACAGATATAAGGAAAATAATTGAATATTCAATATCTGCAATTTCTTAGTAAGCCCCTAAAATTATCTATTCACCCAGATTTACCCAAATAGTTCAAGCTAATTCCGAATTCCATAAAGTTATGAACCGTTAGTTTATTAACATTGGCTTTCTTCAATTAATGAAATCATCAGAGTATACATATAGTATTGTCTACATAGAAATAGAATGCTAAAATCATATCCCTTCGTATTGGTTTTTCCATAGTCGGGTAAATACGGGGTGGAAGGTACACCGATGCGAAAACAGCTGTTTCGTACAAAAGTGCAATACCTACACGGTCAAAATGTTTGGAACAGCTGATTGCTTTTTTTATTACCGATGAAAAATTTCTATGTGGGCTCAGAATGATGTATTGGTACGTGGTAACCGTTTTCGCGTCGGTGTCTCTTCCACCCTGTATTTACTCGTAAATCATCATCTGCCTAGCCTTTTCCCAACCATATTGGGGTCGGCTTCCAGTCTAACTGGATGCAGCTGAATACCAGTATTTTACATGGAGCGACTGATCGCCTATCTGACCTCCACAACCCAGTTAGTACTGGGTAATACGATACCCAGTACTAACTGGGTTGCACAACCATTTAGTAAGACTGGTTGTCAGAATTTTTGGCCACTGACTGCCTAACGACTGTCAAAGATCTACAAATGACAGCCGGGACCAACGGCTTAACGTGCTTTCCGAGGCACGGAGGAAACTCGGTATGTAATGGGCGGTCACCCATACACAGACCAACCTAGGCAAGCACGACTTAACCTAAAGATAGACCCGAGCGGCTGTTATTATTTAGCCACGAGCTCCTGTATGTACTCGTAAAACTGGTCCAAATTATGGGAAAACACCACCAGAAACCCTTTATGGTTTATTTTCCCACGCTTCTAACTTTAATTGCGTTTGTTACCTAATTTACCATACTCATAATTACCAAAGTATAACAACAATGTTGTGGTCATTATCAAGTGAACAAGTTTTTAATTATTAGTACAAATATAGTAGCACTCATTATTATTTAATGATCCACCTGATCTTTTCTCTGGTTATGCATTATTATTATCATTATGGTGTGATTTGACCACAAGCAAGACTCTTAATGAGTACTTTACTAATTGGCATTAAATCCGTTAATCAACGGTACATCCCAGAGACATAATTTAAGGGTTCATTAGCTAATGACAGTTTTGAGTATACGTAGGGCGAAGCATCCTAAAATCATCTTATCGATTGCACATCGATAAAGCCTTGGTGTAGCCACATTTCAAAAGTGTTGATATTAAATAGCATTAAAGCTTATACACCGTGACTTTTTAGTCGTCTTACAAAGGTGGTCCACTTAATGTACCCGATATAAAATAGCTCTAGGCGCGATTTTTTTTTACCTACCATAATAGGTACAAAGAAAAATAAATTATACATTAGAATAAAATTATGAAACATCCTGTTAATGATGTTTACGTGTCATACGAGAGAACATACCTACCCAGCGGTCGAGTCGAGTAGATAATCGCTCGCAACAGGGTGTTTTAACTGCGTAATGAGTCATAATACTGATAATTATTTTTATTTTTAAATTTATAAAATCTCATAAATACCAATTTTTTTTTATGAATGTTTAGTAGTCATTGGATACATGAAGCGAGCTGCCGTTGTAAGACGACTAAAAAGTCACGGTGTATAGACACGTTGAGAACTATTATTCATAGAAAAATAAATGATAATCAATGTTTTTACTGTAAGTTTTTACTAAATTGCGAAGCGAAACTGCTATTTTAATTTAAATAAAATAAAGCGATTGCGATTTTTTTTCTATGGCATCTCTGCTGTCAACTGTCAATGTCAAATCGTATAGATGTTTTATTCTCTTTTCGTTAGTTTCCCGAAGTCGGATGCCAGCAACGGCTATTTTACTTTTTAGGGTTCCATACCCGAAGGGTAACCAACGGGACCCTGTTACTAAGCCTCTGCTGTCCGTCCGTCCGTCTGTCTGTCAGCGGGCTGTATCTCATGATTCGTAATAGACAGACAGTTGAAATTTTCACAGAATGTGTATTTCTGTTGCCGCTATAACAAGAAATAATAAAATAAATTAAAAATTAAAAGGGCCTAATAACCCCAAAAGTATATGTTAAAATCAGCCGTTAAATCGTTAAGTAAAGGTTTTGCTGTACCCCGCTTGGGCGGAGCACCGCCGTGTCCTCGTAGCGGCGATTGGCGGCGGCGATCTCTCGCGTCCGGCCCTGGTCCAAGCCATGGTCCGGAGCGAGTGGGAATGGCAAGCCGTCACCTCCTTCTGCGAAGCAGTCATACTAGTGAAGGAGGTGGCGGGACGTGAGAGGGAAAGAACCTCACGTCCCAGCCGCCGCTGGAGACGCCCTGGGCGTCGGTATCACGTGGTGGCTCCCGGCCACCGTAGGCGCGGGCTTGTGGACGGCGAGTTATGGGCTAGCTCACCGTCCGGCCGTCTTATGACGATAGGCCGTGTCGACGGCGCGTTCGTGTTCCACGCGCGCCTCAAAGAGATGTCAGCAACCACGTAGGGGTCCGCATGGGCCGATGCCTGCCATGGCTGCGGGACTGTTCGAAAGAGATACCGTGGCCCTGGAACACAAAGAGCAAAGAAGAAACATGGATGGGTTTTAGTCAGTACAAGTCTGACACTCCCTTCCGCTCCGCCCAGAGTGTGGGGGGGCGTCATCTGATGATTTCCAACCCGAAAAAAAAAAAGGTTTTGCTGTACTTAGCTTTAATTGTCATGAAGGGACACTAGTGATCCGTTAACTGACTCTGAGAGTGAAGTTTTTTTAATTTTTAATAAGGTACCGCCTAAGTAACCATTAGTCGTCTCTGAGTGGGGCTGTTACTAGCAACAAGCAGTCGTGGCTCAGTAGTTAGTAACGGAGGTCGTGGGTTCGAGCCCAGACACGAACTTTATGCAATTCATGTAGTCACTGCTACTCTTAAAGCAGTGAAAAAAAAACACTGAGAATACTGGCACTGGCACGTCTGAGAATATCCGAAGAATCAAAAGACATGTACATGAACATTATCTTCGGAATCCCTTTTTGGTTCCGGTTATCGCTGTGGTGAATGTCTCCACCAACCCGCACTGGGTCTGCTTGGTGGATTATAGCCCACTTTCTCTCAAAGAAGAGGTCTATGTCCCAGTATTATGAGCATTACAAACTGATAATGATAAAATTTACTAGAACAAAGACCGAGCCTCAGAAACACTAGGAAGTTCGATACGAGTTTTTCCCTTAATTTTGCAGGTTCTATAAGAATAAAAAATACATTTCCGCTTACTAATATACGGTGACTCCATTAAGGAATATCGACGATGTTGTCCTTCCGTTCCGTGGGTGTTTCGATTCCTAGCATGCATGAGTCACCTATAAAGCGAATAGGTTTTCATCATTCCCATACTGGTATCCTGCTATGATCTTACTCTCTTAGGCATGAGTGGACGCAAAGAACAGGACAACACTCATCATCAGTCAACATCCTTATAACATCAAGTCTTGTAATTCACGAAGGTTTAGATGAGAGGTGTATCTAATAGAAACCCCACATTTCGCCAGTTACGTTAAGTTCTATGTAATAGGGAGCGGGCCTATTGCCATCTACCGGGCACAAATCCAGATTCGAAACCAGGACCTTATGCTCAGCAGTCGTGCTTTCGACTATTAGACCAACGTGGTCAGCTACTGAGCCCAAGAAATTTAATGAGTCGTACCATCGAAACGATAGAAGATGACGATCTCTTTTGACACCCTTTCTAGCCTTACCATCTTTCACACAATCCATCCATCACTCTTCTATCCAAATTCTTGCTACAAAAATCCTTGTAACATGTCTCTCATGTCTGAATCGCATGGGTAGAAGCATCGTCCAAGCTCTTCACATAGGCATCGTGATTCGTGATAATGGAATATTTGCGTAGCACCCTCTCAAGCCCAATACGATTTTAACAATTCAACAAAATGCACTACGTTATTTAAGTTGTTGAGTAGAGAAATTCCAAACTTAAGGGAGCAGTGGGTTCTTTCAGAATCCTTCGTACTGTGTTAGAAATCTATTGGTTTGCAAGTTAGAATTCACGAATTTTATTTAAATAGTCGTCTAAATCATTGTAATGTATTTTGAAAACTGCTTGCAAGAAAAAAAAACAGAGGAGGAGGATGTTTGCCACAATTACAAAAAAAAAAAAAATATTTAATTTAGGAACAATCACGACTCACGACGATTCGGTTGCGGATATCGGTATCAACCTAAAACATGACGTACACATCTTTAGGTGCCTAACTAGTTTCTAGACCGACAAATAGGGTAAGTATTGATTTGTCTTAATGACGTCCATAAATTACTCACAAGAACCGACAATACCTATTATAACTTATCTTCCTATTTTCCTTTAGTTACTGCAGTTTACGTCAAACGTTAATTACTTACTGTCCGTAAATATTATGAGCCCTTAAAAACTGAGCAGAGGTGGCTCACTGGAAACAGCTAGGATTTACGAGTTGAAAGATAAAATGGTAGGTTTGAACCTAAACATCCACTTTATGTGTGTTAATTATTACACCATTGCTCTCTAAACGGCGAAGGGAGACATGGTGGCGGAGGGAACATATTCTCGAACCAATAGTTCGAAGACATGTTGAGACAAAACATGACGAAGGGACACCACTCGCGACAGGATAATTAATGAAATTAAATAAATATCAGGGAAAAAGTAACTTGTTTTACTTCTATCCTCGATAACAGGCTTGGGGCTTCATAATCCATGTCTTCCATGATCAGTTGATCAAAGAGCAAGGAGATGAGACGGTTGGACGGCCGCTGCGAGAAGCGGCACTGTCAACCGTTTAGGGCCAGTACAGACAGAACAGTTCACGACTCGATCGCGCGCTTTTAAACAATGGTAATACGGCCCTTCAAAGCAGTCAGTAAATTGCGCGAGGATTTTTCCGTTCTGTCTGAATTCGTAACTCGCCTCACGATGTATATGACGTTTAGAAACGAAACTAAACGCAGAAGTGCGCTCAACGTTCTTTTGACGAATTATACCAATACCTACTTACTGCCGCCTCTGAACGGAATGCCCGACTACGACGCGCGATATTTAGATACAAATACCATACAGCAAAAGGCAATGCCCTTTTACTACCCCCTTGGAAAAACAGGGTCTTTTTCACGTAAAAAGCAGAGCTAAAGACAGGAAATTCATCACTGCAAAAGGGCAATGTCCTTTTACTACACCCTCGGGAAACTACGTCGATTCACGTAAACAACGGAGGTGCTTTAATACAGAAAAGAAGGTACTTACCTAGATAAGTTGACTTACTTGCATCGACTTCTTCTCTTGATGCGGCAGCTATTTCCGCCTTCACTTTGTAAATCCAGCGTTCGAGTCTCGTCTCACGCGTATTCTTTGCTAAACATTTCGCCTTCGCCACCGCTAGCAGTAGCTGCTGCGGCTTACGTAGCACCTGAAATTATATTTAAGGAAGACTTTGTATTGTAGGCATCAAAAAACGTTACCTACTTGTTCTAAAATTAAACGGCATATATTTAACGCGGCGACAAACTAATCTGATTTAGGGTTTAAAAAATAATTAAAATGGGTAGCAAAAATAATAGGTTGGCAGCAATTAACCACTAGATTGTAGATCAGGCGTAGTCGACGTAGGCCCGCCGCGCGGGGTTCCTATTTCTGTTTGCAGGTTTAAAAGTAACCTAATCTAGCTCTTGCTTCCTATATTCTCCTAGCCGCAATGACCAGTTAAATAATTACTTACTTGGTACAATAGTCGCCCATTCAGTATATTGGTCGCCAATTAAATTTATATTAGCCCGATTAATTATTTCCCAAATTAAACTATTTGTAATGTAAAAGGACATGGAATGGCCTCTGTACCTATCAGTTGAAATTATTACCTACTTACTTGGATTGTACAAATTTAATGGTCCCAACTTTTAAATGATTCAAGGCAATAATATTATGGACGAAAATGGTACACTCATCCCTATACTATGCGGTAGAATAATATCGCCATAATTGAAGCGAAAAGATGAGTTTTTATGTAAGTAAGTAGGCATCTAGTTTGGTACTCACCCCCTGAAATTACTGAAGCTGGTTGGTCACTGTGTTTTGAAATCCCGACAAATTGCTGATTAACCTTATTCGAACACAATAAATATTAAATTAAACATGCAAATAAAATGATTTCAGATGAACAAATGAAAATCAACGTTAACCAAGTTCACTCAAATCACAGAAGTTAGAAGCATAGAAATAATGTAGGTAGTTTAATAAGTTTAAGCAAAATAACCAGCACCCAAGCTATTAAATTGACTTTTAAAAAGCTAACATGCGAATTAAATACCACAAAATACTAATGCAACATGCTAATTTACGTAAAACTTAAAAGTGAAAAAATTGGTCTAGAGCGTATTTTCGATTTGAATTTCTTCTAATCTTTTTCTTTTTATAAACACGCAATTGTTTTGTGTATTCAGCCTATCCTTAAAATTCACATAGACAAAAACGATTTTCTTAAATAAATAAATAAATAAATAACAGACACTAAAAATCAACAATACAACAATTAATAATAGACATTAAAAATCTCTATAAAATCAAAATTATTGTATTTTTAAATAACATTATTGATTAATTCGTACACTATTTTGTGATATTTTTTGTAACAAAACAAAGAAGTCTTTATTTTTTTAGGATGCTTAAAATAACACATCATTCGTCTTTACTGTTTTGACACACTGAGATAGAGTAAGACAGAGATCCTAAACAATTTTAATGATTCTTTGAATACGGAACGCGATTATGCGCGAACTGTCAATGTCATGTGTTGTTGGCAGTTTTGTCAACACGTAATGAGCTCGTAAGATTTATTTTCCTTGTAATATACTCGTTTTATAAACTCAAACAGCTGGTCTGTATAAAAAAGATATTATAACAATGCCTACAAGTGACAGTGAGGACTTCGAAAGTGCTGATGAGGGTCACGGCAGCCCACACAAGAAAGAAAGGAAGAAACGTTTGTCTTCTTCAAATTACAGCGACAATGCTTTAGAAACTGAACAAAAAGCCTCGATTACTAAAACAAGTTCCAGTAATGTTCAAAAGGTCGTGGAAAATGTGGTAAGTATGCCAAACAAATTGCTTGTGCCATGAAGTATTCTGATGTAATATATTTAACTTTGCCAATCGCAATATCACTGCTGGGCCCTTTGCTTCATCGTCGTAATTGATCCAACAACGCATAACATACACCAATATTGTGTAATAATAACCACATAATTTATAAAACATATTTCAAATGTATCAAACTCGCTTACTGTATTTAATTGATAGCTTATCAAAAATTAAAGCTGTTTTATTATGACAAAATATGTTAGATAAAGTATAACATCAAATTAAAACAATATCTTCCTAATAGAACAATAAATATAAAATGAATAGTAATTTAGTCAACATTGACCATAATATGTGACACATTTGTGTTGCCAATTACTTTATTTAGATCATCTGTGTTAGCATAATTAAAACATGAAATATATTAGTATTCAATGATGATTTAACAAACTATTTTAAGCTGATTATGACATTCCTATATGAATAATTTTTCCTTAAAATCCAATAAAAAGTTTTTAATGAGATACAAAAAATGTGATCTGACTGCCTGTAATCCATCCTATTCTTGTAGGAGTTCAATGATTTCAATGGTAATATATTATTGTCATTTGATCATTGTACCCTTGTCGGTTCATACAACATTAGACAGGTTAGTACAACACAGTAATGACTGTGACATTAAAATATACATAAGTATTAAAAATGTTCCCATCAAAATGGTCTTTTTGTAAAACTGAATATAATCACAAGCATCATCAAGGAACATCACAACCACACCAGGTGAAGATGTTTGTACAAGCTTGATGACTACAGACAGGATTCACTAGCTCAAAATAGAGAGGATCAGAAAGAAGAGTGCCCTGCAGTGAGATGAAACACTCTAAAAAAAAAAACCAATTGGAAAAATGTAGATTTAATTTGAGTACTTACGTAAATAAATACGGGTGAAATGGTATTCTTTTTAATACAATCCTAAGTAAAATATATTATTACAGAAAGAAACAGACGGCTGGGATGACTTTGAAATAGATGATGCTGAGCCTGTTGAACCACAACCAAGTGCTGCCACCAAGAGTAACATTCCAGAGAACACTGAAACGAAACTCGAGGATAAGCCTAGTGTTGCGAAGGAGAGTCAAAAATCTCAGGATACAGGCTGGGATGAGTTTGATGACTGGGGGACAGAAGATGCTTCTGCTGATGTTCCGAAGGTATTTTTAGAGCTGATTACAAAAAATAAAATCCTGTAGTTTACGTTTATGATTCTCTCTCACTAAGAAAACTCATGGCCCACTGCTTTCTTCCTACCCTCTCCATGGACATGAGCACTAACTAAGTATAAATTCCTATATTCACCGCATACAATACCTATTATACATATGTAGTCTTAACCGGATCCATTCTTATCTAGCTTAACTGACCCATTTTCTGATTGTTGAAATAAACATAGTCATTATTACATTCAAACCATTACAAGTATATGGCTGCAATGATCAGTCATCGATTGCAAGTATTTCAGCTTACAATAGTAAATTGTCTGGCCCACAAGTACGAAAAGTAAGCTGTGTAACACTGGAAGTCAGCGATTGTCAACAGATACCATACCCGTACTATTGAAATTTAAAAAAAATGCAGGTTGAACAACCAAAACCGCAACCCGTTCAAGCGAAACCAATAACCACACAACCGGGACCCAACATCCAAGAAGTGACAGATAGATTGGCAGCGGCATCCGCTGGCGGTAGCAGTGGGTGGGGGTGGGGATGGAGTGTGGACTCGCTTCTGAGTTCTGCCACCGCTGGATTTAGCTCTGCTACTGCTGGGATTAGTAATATTACCAGTCAAGTGTCACAGGTAAACTTAATCTGTACTAATATTGTAAAGAGGTAAAATTTGTTTGTAAGCTTGTTATTTGTATGTAGGGGATAATGTCCGGAACTAATGATCCAATTCAAAAAATTCTTTCACTGGCAGAAAGCTAGATTATTCGCTAGTGCTATAGGCTATAAATTATATTTAAATCATGCATATTAACAGAGCTATCACTTTTTTTGAGGACGAAGTCGCGGGCGCAGTGCTAGTAGTTAAATATTTTAACAGCTTACTTGATGGTTGCTACATGATCATGGGCAATATTTATTTATTTAGTACATGAAAGACTTAAAGCTTAAAATAAAATATTAAAAAAAAACATATTAATTAATAAATTATTGACTCAATGCTAACAAAATTTAACCATCATCAAAATGTTTTGAGAGCTTTAAAATACTTCACAATGATATTATTATAATGGTTATGAAAAACACTAAGTACAGAATAGAAAGCACTAGTTTTGTATCAATGACTTAAATTAATCTGATGCAACATTATATTTATTTGGTTATGGCTAAAAGTAAATCACATCTGCATTCTCCAAATTGTATTAGTGTCTATCTAACACAATGCACACAAACACCAGTATTTTACATGGATTTGAATATTTATTTGCAAACATATTGCTTGACCAAAAAATCTCATCAAGCTTTTATAAATACTTCCAGGGCATTTCAACAGTCCTCGAAACCAGTATAGGTGCTCCTGATCCAGAGGAACTAGCTAGGAGAACTTCTAAAGACCAAGAACCCAGAGTCACCAGTCCTGAGAATGTACCAACTGGTGATAAAATAACAGTGGTTAGCAGTGAGGCGGATGGTGCCTATGCAGAAGCCAATGCTGGGGCCAATGCTGGTGATGCCTTCCAGTTCGGCAATCTATTCTCTGGTGTTACCAAGTTTGTTGAATCCACAGGTATGTTTAAATTAATGTATTAATTTTAAACGGATCATCTCTGGGTCACCAATCATAGATTGCCTACCGAAGATTTTCAGATACATCTCATATACTTTTCAGCACTCTTCTTTCTTTTTCGTGAGGTTATTGCCTAATCGGTGTCAGAGTTCTTATGCCGCCCATGAGCCTCTGATTTGGCTTAACATACCGTCGAGAAATATCTCTGAGGCTGTTTTCCTCACGATGTTTTGATTCACCGAAGCAAGTTATAATTATACAATACGCGCATGAATTTGAAAAATCTGAGGTGCGTGTCTTGGATTCGAACTCGAGGCATATGACTTGGCAGTCCGACGGTCACACCTAGGCCATCACTGCTACAAGTGCACCACTGCTAAGTCAACAGCTGATAGGCCGAGCTGATTGAGATCTGCTGTACCCCCAACCCTTTACTATATTTATATATGGCTCTCCGTATAAACCAATTTCAAAAACATTTCAGGTACTAAAGTAATACACGGCGGCCTAGACACTCTAGAAACTATAGGCAAGAAAACCATGGAAGTTCTTCAAACCGACGACCCAGGCTTGGCCAAGAAACGCGCCTTACTAGGCCTAGGGTCTGGTGACAAGCCAGTTCTGTCCCAGGTCCTCAGGGAAGCTAAGGCGAAGGCTGAGGAAGATGATAGAGTGAAGGAGGAGAAGAGGGAAGCAAAGGAGGTGCACTATGAGAATCTGTTTGATGATTTTGAAGGTGAGGTATTTTATATATATAAAATAACTAACTATTCATACACGAAATATTTTCAAGGAATCATTTAACGGCTATAACAAAGCCATTTCAAGGGGTTTTTTTTTTATCTGAGTATATTTTTTTATAAAAAATAATTAATTTAAAAATACTTGACCCACAAAATAAATACTGATTCCTTATTTTTAAGCATCCATTACGCTAGTTTACTACGTCGTATTTACCTACTGTCCTTGTTAGAATATGGGAGTAAAGGTTTTGTGCAAAAAGTCTCAAAAAAATTTAGAATTATAATAATTTTGTAAAAAAAAACACTCAGATAAATTTTTTTTTCGTTGCTATGGCGACTTTACAACTATTAGAAGTTACTCTTAAAATATTTCGCGTATGAAAAGATAGACCTTATATGTAAGGAAAGATATATAGATATAGTATTTAGGAGGAATGCCTCAATAACATAACCTAACGACACAACACAACACAATAAAGATCTCTCAATGTCAAACAATTCTACCTGTTTGTATTACCATGGTTAGATCACTTTAGCCTATATTTCTTATGTGGGAAATAATGTGGGTTTACTTTAGGGTTCACATCTGCCGACCCTACACGTACCCTACGTTGGGGATGACAGACATGATGTTATGATTTATATGTAGAAAATAATTGACCCCAACCACCTGTTATTATATTATCTTTTGCTTAAAATGAACCTATTTCTAGACCAAAAATAGATGATTGAATATGGCCTAAGTCACTAGACTTACTCTCAGTGGCTTAACTAGCCTTTTTGGACCCTAACGCCAAAAGGGGCCTTTGCTTATTATGTAAAAAATATTTAAATCGGGTGTGCAGAAATTTAGGACACTTTTTTCTTGCGTTTCACGTCACTCTTAATCGTTTGTGGTTCGGAGACCCCTTGAATCAGGAGCCATGCGACCGCCTTGGTTGCATTGGCATAGCTACGCCACTCTCATGGATTCCTGTATTCTGTAACCACTTATTACATATTTGACACATTATCTAAACCCTTGAGATTGATCAACTCTAGAGATTTATATGAATTACTAAACCCCTCTCAAAGTTGTGGAAGGTAACTAATCTCACAATATGGTGTATATTTCCAGGCCTAGTACATTTAGAAGCACTTGAGATGTTATCGAGGCAAGTGAGCATGCGCATAGAGGAGCGCATACGCAGCGTGGATGCCGACAAGAGACAAGATATCAAGGAGACACTGCAGCAAGTTGCCGGTAAGATAGCAGTCTCACTAGCAGCTTGGAGTTCAGAATCCTACCCAGTTCATGGCAATAGGCTCACCCCGTCTTACATGGGACTCAAATAGAACAAGCGCAATATCGTTGTACTAAAGGGTGTAACAAAACCCTTAACGAAGCCAAAAGGCACTTGTTCTCCCCGTCATTGCAATCATTTTTTGGTTCTGGACCTTACCTGGGAACCTTCTAATTACGGAGTTATTGGGGGTCAAAGTTCTAACTTTTTCACAAGTTTTTTTTTTTAATACATGTTTTAATGTAAGATTTTTACTTCAAACACCTCCAAGAGCCTCGTACTATTAATTCCATACATCAGCACAATGTTTTGAGTCCGTTACATTTAGTCCTACCGTAAAACGGATATTTCACCCTAAAAAAAAAAGTAGATTCCCAACAATAATTTTTGTGTAAAGTTACTTAGTTTGATGTACACAATGCTTGGTTGACGGCTTCGTGAAGGGTCTGTTTATACCCTGTATATTTGTAGGTACACCTCAGCTTAACCTTAAGGTGGTAGCGTCAGGGTAGCCCGCGAAATTTAAATTTTCTTAGGTTTTTTTGCAATTTGCAGATCAGTTTCACTGGCCACTTATTGTAACTTTTCTTATTTACGAAAAGCGATGTCAACATATACCTTATTCCCATATTATCATGCCGACAGAATTGTGTGAAATGCCCGAAGAAGATGAGGAAGATGAAGAATCTCCAAGCGAAGACCTTTCCAAGTCTGAAGCTTTTCTAGAAAGACTGCAAACCGCTACACAAGACCTAGGTCTTAAGTTACAATTCCAACCGCTTGTCAAGTAAGTTTATCTAGTTAGAATATAATATGTATTTACTTCTGCTTTATCTCTAAAAGATGCAAAGAAAAAAATAAAAAAAGATTAAGATACAAACGTTTGTTATGCCTTGTATGGTTATTGTTTTTTTTTTTTTCTTAGTTTGTATGCATCTGAATTGAATCTGAAGGGTGTGGTACAGCTACAGAGTTTCAAACTGAACAACTATCTCCATGGGACCAACATCGGAATCGAAAACACCTTTCTTAAGCCGCGTTGACACAATCCAAAAAACCAAACCATCCGAGTTGCGCCCGAGTAGGTCCCGAGCCCACTCGGTCCGAGCGTACTCTGATTGTGTCAACGCGGCTTTATATCTGCATAAATTATCATCTCGCAGGTAGCTCTGCCTGTGTGATGTAGGGTTTTAGTTCTTATGTTGTGTGATAGAAGCCGCTACATCTTAATTACCCGATTTTTCTTCAAACTCATACTTTTTTAACTTTACCAACCTCTCTTTACAGACAGTACAAAGAAATCCTCGACTACATAACGACCTTAGACTCAGACACGCCAGTCAAGACGGTGTACAAGCGCGGCGTGTCGACACTGGCGCAGAGTACTGCGCTGTCAGTGGAGCAGTACCACAAGGCGGCGGAGATGTTACTCGTCAAGGCGCGCAGATCTACCGCCGACGAAGCAGACGCTCTCACACAGTAAGTAGCCAGTAACCAACATCTGTAGGTATCAGGGTGGAAGGGACGCTACCAGTGGCGAAGGTTCCATATAACTCGATTCCTACCGGCTTCTCTTTGAAAACGGGCACAGTAAGTGTTCCATAGAAAAATATTAAAATCAAATTACAGATATGTACTCCGGCTTTCCTCTTGAAAAAATTGACCCTTCGCTACTGGATGCTACACTATCGGTTACCATGTATTCAGTACATCATTCTGAACCCCCCCCAGATAGACGTGCTGTTTCCTACAACATTGCAATATCTACACAGTCAAAATTGGATCATTATAATTATGCACTACCAACCCGCACTGGGCCCCTTGTGGTGGATGCCCATTCCCTCTCATAGAGAGGAGGCCTGTGTCCCAGCAGTGGGAACATTATAGGCTGCTGCTAATGCTAATTATGCACTGAAAACGTGGTAACCGTTAGTGCATCGGTGCCCCTTCCACCCTGATAACGTAAGTCGTCATCATGTGTCGAGCCTTTTCCCAACTATGTTGGGGTCGGCTTCCTGTCTAACAGTATGCAGCTGAATATCACTATTTTACATGGAGCGGCTGCCTATCTGACCTCCACAACCCAGTCTACATCATCAACATCAATTCAGCCGAAAGACGGCCACTACTGGACATAAGCCTCCCCCAAGTAACCCAGTTAGTACTGGGTAATACGATACCCCTTGGTAAGACTGGTTGTCAGACTTTCGGGCCACTGTCTACCTGTAACGACTGTCAAAGTTCTACAATTGACAGCCGGGACCAACGGCTTAACACGAATTCCGAGGCACGGAGGAAACTCTGTACGTAATGGGTGGTCACCCATCCACAGACCAACCTAGACAGCGCTTAACTGAAGATTGATCCGAGCGGTTGTTAATGTTTAGCCACGAGCTCCTCACCCTGTTAACGCAAGTAATTTTAGTAAATTCATTTCTTATGGCGGTTTCATCAATTCTTAAACTTACATCTGATTTTCATTTCTCTGTTGCAGAATGACAGTGGTGCTAACAAAACACATCAGCGAGCTGGCAACATTGTTCACAGAGAAGCTGAACGCGATTCCTTCAGACAATCCGGAACAAGTCAACACATATATCACCAATATATTCTTAGAGGTAAGATAGATTTTTTTAAACAAACTATTTAGTTTCCTTATATCGACCGTGTACATGAAAAGAAATAATAAATAATTAAAAGGTAATGGCATTTAAAATAACGTACGACCGTAAGGAATGTCAACAGCTAGATGAGAGGCCTTAGACCGGCTTCAGACTTGCGTATTTAGTGGCGTGTCTTACGTGCTTACACGCGCGTCACCTTTTAGGCTTCACAAAATCATACGCGCTTTTTCCGGCGTGTTCACTCGGGGTGAATGGGTGGCATCTCTTGCAGCTCGCGCTTACACGAGCTTATAAGCGCGTCAACAATCGTACGAGTAGCGCGTGTAGCAAACGGAGCGACAATACGCGCCTACACGCGCTTCCGAAAACGAGCTCATACGCGCCTCTTTTTTTTCTTTTCGTGTGATTAGTGCCTAACCTGGTGTCGAGATTTTATGCCCTTGTGGGCTGTCTGGGCTTTACATGCCGTCAAAAAATATCTCTCAGGTATAGGTATATGCTGTTTTTGTTCTTGTTTACTATGGCCATGATCGAGCCTTTTACTCGTTGTAAAATCGACAATGTTTTAATATTTTTCCAAAACTTTTTTTCAGGCTGGCAACAGTTCCACATACATCCAGAACGCGTTTCAACTGGCGCTACCTATACTACAGATAGGCGCTGTTTAAATAGTTATATTATAAACTTTACACATATTGTGATATTGTATGTTAAAATGTTGTTACTAATCTGTACGGTTCTTTTAATCGTTGAGTCGTTTTGTAACCAATTGTTAGCTGTATAAGAAGGTTATTTGATCCTCACCATACATTTAATAGTCCTCCCGACAGTTTTGTCTTGGCGGCAAATATCAGCGAAGAATAGCTATCGGCGCAGGATATGTTATAGCGCACAAGTGCATGCGCAGGTACAGGTGCAATCTCTGTTCTCTTGCTCTCATATAGGTCAATTGGACGGCAATCTGACACGACATGCCAACCCTACAGTCGGGTAATGAGAGCTCAACAATCTCATGCGCACGTTTTCGTGAACACGCATTAGTGGCGTCATCTATACCACCGCATACGAACTACAACTGACGTTTCGTTCATCGCGATATCAGAGGCCATAACACGAGCGCGCGGTGTAAACTTAACATAAATACGTTTATTTTGAAATTAAAAATTGTGCTTCACAGATAATGTTTTCATAGTTTTAAGAATTTATTCATATCTATGGATGTTACTGATTGTGCTTGTTGCAAACAATTTAACTAAAATGCTATAGGTTTTTGTATGTTCGGTTCAAAATCGACGAATTTACGTTATGTTTACACCCAAACTCGTGCTAAGGCCTCAAGAGTTGTTCCCGAAATGATCACATGTACAAGCCCCCCAGACACAACACCAGTCTGGAAAGTTCTCCCTTTTCATTGAAGAATGAGCAACTTTTCACCCTGACTAGCTCAGACAAAATTATTCTATCAGCGACATAATACTAACTGAAGAGCTTATAAAAGCTAGCTGCTTGTTAAGGTCGGGCAAAGTGTAATTGGGTTTTTCCAACAGGAATTTCTCAAATGTGTTGTGAATGTGTGTTTCTCAAAATGTGGGTGTACACCTCTGCCTAACCCTTCGGGGATTACAGGCGTGATGTTATGTTATGTCAAAAGCTTATGTCGATCTTGTTGGAGGTCGTAGAAATACAGGACTCATCTTATGGTGCTCATTTTCTTCCTTTTTCATCTGTAAGCAGACGCATTTGCTATACGAAGTCTCTGATGTTGATCAAAGGTCATGCTAATTGCACAAATAACTAACAATTGGTTATAGAACCTGCTTTGTTCATATTTTACATTATTGTGATCGTTCAATACTTGGGTCTAAAAAGGAAATCATAAATCAATAATATATCACTAAAAATTAATTTTAAAATATCTCTGAATAAATGTGGGCGCTTAAATCTCGAAGGTCTAATCTGTAAAAGTTTATATAACTGTGAATATGTCTAATATATTATGCATTTAATAGTCAAATGTTTTTATTGAAATATGCTGTTGTTTTTTTTAACCCTATATCTGTGCTGACAGAGCAAAACTTGGCCTTCGCAGTACGAATTAAAACTTGTGTTGACATCTAAATCAGCACAGTTTCTTTCTTGGCATGTTAGGCACCTTCAGTAGCGTCCATCAGTTCCAGTGAACAAACAACAAGAAAAGCAGGATTATTTGCAGCACACTGACGTAGCTACATAACTGTCATTTTTTCGATTCTTCTTTGGAAACTTACGCGCTATCTTCCGTGATTTTCAATTATTCTGAGCTCTCAATATTTCGACGCTGTTGCAAGCGCCATGATCGTGGGATGCTGTGAAAAAACAGTGTTCGACTTCGGAAAGTTCCATATCAAATTAAATTCGTATCAAATTTTTCAAAATAAGTAGTATGCAACCAAAATAACGCCAGTATAATAAACTCAATCTCAAAATCAAACAACAATAAATTGAAAAGAATGCACTCAATAATAATAACAGCACAGTAATGGCGGAACATGGCGATTGGCGCGAATATCGGCCATTGTGCCGACACCTGTTGCGCCTGCGCTTCTAACGGACGGCGGATTAGTGTAGATGTGCCTTTGTTTGTTGGAAAAGAAAAGAAGCTGTTTGTTCGTGAACGGTTGTAGCAAACTGGTTGAATTTAATTACATACATTCAAATCTTTTCATAAGGATTGGCGAATAACAGCTATGGACAAGGGAAAGAAAAGAAGGGAGGCCTTCGCCTTACAGTAAACACAAATGATTTATAATAATGATACATTCAAGTCTACTTCAAAACTGAGTTTTTTAAGTTATCCTAGTTATTTTCACGGAACCGTACATTTCTATTATAAAGGTTGTAAATAGACCCTTAACATAAACGGAAGGCACTCGTTCTCCCCGCCACTGCGATCATTTTTTTTGTTCTAGACCATACCTGGGAACCTAGTTACGGAGATATTGGGGGTCAAAGTTCCAACTTTTTCACGTTTTTTTTTTAAATACATGTTTTTAATGTAAGATTTTTACTTTACACACCTCCACGACCCTCGTACTATTCAATCCATTCATCAGCACAATGCTATGACTGCTTTCCATCGAGTCCTACCGTAAAACGTGATTTTTCACCCCAAAAAAAAAAGGCGATTCCCAGCAATAATTTTTTCGTAAAGTTACTTAGTTTGATGTACAGAATGCTTGGTTGACGGATATGTGAAGGGTCTGTTTACACCCGGTATGCCTATGTCTTTTTATTTGAGAAATAGGTAGGTACAGCAGACATAATGCTATAATTATAATCGTACTATTTCTTCTTTGACAGTAACCCTTCAGTGAGCAAGTCATGTCCACACTTTTCTACCGTTAACAAAAGCTCGCCACGTAACCGGTGGATCGCACTCCGGAGCACATCTGTCCCATCACGGACATCACAAAGGATGCAAGGGTTTATAGTTGTTCTCTTTACGCCGTTTCGCCAAATATTAGGAGCCTGACATGTGCATGATTGATGGTATAGAGAAATGATGGTGTTTGGTCCTTTGTTGGTGTCGCTGCGATTTGTGAACATAAGGAATGGTCTTTCTTGAAGTTTATAGTAATATCTTTCTCCGATGATAGTAAGGCTGCCCAAAGTAAATAAAAAAGTAGGTAGACTGAGGTGTAAGTAAATAGATCATCGCTTATCGCTGATAGAATCACTTTGTCTTAGGGACCGAAAAGGTTACCCGTATAGGCGTTTTAATCAGATTACTTTTTAGGGTTAGGTGACAAACCCTAGAGTAAAGATAAACCCGTATTATAGGATTAATCTTTTTATTAATTTATGTAGGTACCCACTTTTACATTAAAAAAAAATGACGGAATTGCCCGCGCTCGGTGCTTTGTGTGTTTCATTAAGGTTACGCAGAAAATAGCGGAGGCCTATACCCAGCAGTGGGTGATTTCGGACGGATATGATGATGATGATAATGAATCGGCAATATTTTAATGATTAACCCATATATTTTAAGGGTTATCCCGTAAAATGGTTAATCAAACATGGGTTACAGATCTAATTGGTTAACCTTTTAACCAGATTAATCAGTCCCTCTTTATTTTTCCTTTGCTTGTTTTTACAAACATAATCTGGAAGTTCTGTGGTAGAAATTGTACACAATAAATATAGTATTCTGCCATAAAATTATTCTACAATAGGTAATCATAGTGACTACATAACAGGATATTACGGTCGCGTGCCGCGATCCATTTTGTCATTAATAATCAAAATAATACGTAATCACGATGATTGGTTATTTTCTACTTAATTATTTTATTGAAAACAACTTGCCAATGCATTCTCGCATTTACCACTCTAAGCCTAAGGTATACTTTCTCATGTTGTCGGTTTATAAGCTTATAATTTCAAGGTTCAATGATTTTGTACTGATCAGTAGTGACACGTGTTCTAATGTATTTTGGAAATTGATATTATGGAACCCTTTGTTTATTTTCGGTACCTACAAATATTAGTGACAACTGTAATAATTATGCAATGATTGTTGACATCACTGTCCCTCATGACGAGAATCTCGTGAAAGCTAAGAATGATAAAAAAATCAAGTATCTTGATTTAGCACACGAGGTTGTCGACATGTGGGACGTGGACTCTGCAATCATTGTACCGATAGTCGTTACGGTGAATGGACTAATAGCAGAGAGCCTCGACCAACACCTTAGGAGGCTTTCATTGCGCGGCTGGGTCAAGGGCTTGATTCAGAAAGCAGTACTCCTGGACACGGCACGCATAATGAGGCGGTTCCTCTCTCTGGAGCCCTGACCACCGGCAGCCTGGCCCTTGTTCCTGATGCCGATGGGCCGTCTATTTTTAATATTTTTAAATGTTTTGTATACTTTTGTTTTGAAAAATATTTAAGAATGTATTAGATATCAGAAAGAATGAATAAAGGAAATGTTAACAATCAAATGCGGCACAAGTTATTAAATTAATCAATCAAGCAGGTAATTTAAGACCTATCCTATTTTTTTTACCTAGGACCGTAGGGTACTGGCAAAACCAATCTGTATGTGTCTATTAATCTCTCAACCGAGTACGAAGCCAGGTGGGCCGCTGCAGGTACAGCTTAGCCAGATGAGGGTATTCTGATGAAATAAAGCGTGAGCCACAACGTAGACGAGCCTCCTGTCCTGTTCTTGTGCAACTCCACCTGCACCTTGAAGGACTTGCCTGAAGAAGCTAGATACTAAGTAGAAATGCTATCGAGGTGGCAGAGTATTAGTCGATACTAATTTAACTTGAAAAGAATCGTAGACACGACGAAGAAGACTGCTTACTGTAAGAATAAAAATAAAACTCATCAACATTTAACATCACGCCTGGAATATCCGAAAGGTTAGGCAGAGGTGTCCCTAATTACCCATATTTCACCAGTTATATTTAAGTACCATGTAAGGGCCGAGCGTATTGTCACCAACCGGGCACGGGGAATCCAGACTCCATGGCTGCTACTGAGAAATTCCTGATGGAAGAATCCAATAACACGCTAGAATAAAACTTTCACTCCAAAAACTATCCAACACAACACACAGTTAAATAACACAACGACTACAAAAAGAAAACACAACAAAGCAACTTTCAATCAACGATATTAAGTCACACATAAATTAAATACTATTTTTAGTACCGCAAATGTCCCAGTGTGTATTGTTTGAACAATTTCGTGCCATATTTGGCAACATTACCCGGGCAGGAAACTTCTGGTCGTGCATCGTAATTAGGCGGTTCCGCTTCACTTGCGCTTGTCAATGTAGTGATAGAACGCTCGTACAATGTCGGGCAGAAAAAAGTGGCGATAGGACAGATATATCTGCATTTCGGGTATCATCATCATTTCAGCCGAAAGACGTCCACTGCTGGACATAGGCCTCCCCCAAGTGTCGCCACATTGACCGGTTATCATTTCATCTTTATGATTGAATTAATGACGAGCTTGTCGTTTCTTTGCCAGTGTGTTTTGTTATTTAATGGAAACTTATCGTATTACAGGGATAAAAAGTTTCTATGTCCTATACCAGATCATGGATTTTTCTATCTTTGATCGAAATCTGCTTAGATGTTAAGGCGCTATGAGGTACCAGACAGACTGACAGCGATACTTTTTTAAATACTTACATATTTATTTAAAAAAAAAAAATGTATTCATTTTAAAGATCCTATTTGTAACAATAACCCAATCCACATTACCATTGGCAAACTTAAATACAGCAATGTATTCCATCACACAAAAGACCGTTAAGCACTTGAAAAACCCAATTTGCCCAAAAAGTCGGTTAAATTCAAAACTGACAGATATCCCGCAGCCACTCAAATTCAACACCTATAGCGAAAGGTGTTCCTGAACATCTGTGAATAATCCGTTAAATTTTGAAGAACCCGCATACTATAGCCTAGTCCCATAAATCATGGAATCTTTTATATTAATACTTAGGAATTGGGAAGGTACGATATGTTGGCAAAGTACCTCTTATTATTATTTAATGGGTAATTTTTTTTGGCCAGATGTGTAATGGGTAAAGTTGAATGAATCTTTGGACTATCAATGATTGATTTGCCGAAATTGTGTGGGATATGTATGGGAAGCACGTTTTCGGAAGTTACATCACATCATAAACGATTAGATCGGCTGCTACGCCTGTTACTTTCTATTATTACCACTATCGTATTACATAATCTATTAAACTATTATTTTACCTGTACGCAAAATACGTGCTTTGGACGTGGACTTGCCGACACCAGCTATGTACAGGACACCAAGCTACTACAATCTGTCAAATTTCTTTAATAGATTTTTAACTTTATCGTTAAAGTATTAAGTTCAAGGTCGATTGGGAAAATTTGACAGTTTTGAGTAGCTTAATATGTGTCTGGCGTCTGTACAATACAAATAAATTATATTATTATTTTTGAGTAGCACTTCGCCCGGGTCAAATGTGATGGCTCGGCTAATATGCATGATATAAATATAATTTATAGCCTATGGCACCCAAAAACAGTATAGCTTTCTGCCAGTGAATTTTTTTCACATTCAAACAAATTTTACCTCTTTATAATATTAAGTAAGTAGTGTCTAGTTGGTTAAGACATCCGGTGTACTGAATCGGAAGGTCGCAGGTTCAAACCCTGCTCGCACTGGAATTTTTCTTTCCATGTCAAAAACAGTTAAGTAAGTAAGTATAGATTTATAAAACTTAACGCGAATTTACGAGCTATTTTTTCAGTTTATCTTTATGAAAAATATTACCTACCCATTATTATTCTGCAAATCAATCCTGGTTATCCTGAGACAAAACTCTCGGGGCAATAATAAAGCGTGATGTTTTTTCTCTGAGAATATCGAGTCCGGAACAGCTGTTATATTTTTTTATCGAAAACAAAAAATGCAGTGTAGCCCTGGGATCCGGAGGTCATCTGTTATGTATAACAACATAAATGTCAGTGAATTCCGAACAAATATGGAAGAAAACTGGCCTCTTATATCCGCTTTCACTATCGGCTGGTATTGGTGGAAACAGTCATAGTTTTCCTTCAGTGGGGAAAAATCTGTAGTCTGTACCTATACGATACGAAGATTTTTCTCACAAACCTGTCTTGCCTCGACCTAATTCGAACATGGTGTAAGTCATAATTGTCTAGGATGCGGATAAAACCTTTTGATTCCGTAAAGTTCTTGGAAAACATTAAATTAATGTTCTAAAGGAAATTTTATTTAATTTGCTTTATTTTTACCGTTTTGTTAGATATAACACTTTTAGATCCACATCTTCCTGCCCTTGTTGTGTTACTTGGGGTCGACGCAACACGTTTTTTTCTTCCATTCTCCTCTGTCAACCGTCACGCTATCATTTACTCCATTTTCTTTCATATCATTCCTCACACAATCCATCCATCGTTTCCTTGGTCTTCCTCTCCCTCTCCATCCATCAACATTTTTATCCATCACTCTTTTAGTAACATGCGATACTCCACCAAAATTGCAAAAAATCGTTGGTTGGCCAAATTTTGACTTACTTACGCCAAAGAATTAGGTCAACGCTTGGTTGGTTCTAAAGACTACTCGTAGGTACTACTTACTACTAATTAGAAAAGGTAAGCGTAATCATTGATCACGCTTGTCCACAAATCAAACAGACAAATCTAGATTTCCTCACAACAACTATATCACAGTAAATTGACACTCGATCTTAATATAAATATAATAAGCTTATTGACAATTTAACAACTTAATTATCCAGACCGGTTGTAAAGGAAACCGAAGTTGGACATCTGTCGACCATCCTTTTATAGAACAGGATAGTACAGGATACAGGTAACTATATGGAGCAAGTTATAATTGTCGGACCCGAGTTACGACGATTATAATGAGCTAAAAATAACTTATTGTGCGAATAGCTAGACGTGGACCCAGTTTGTACAGGCCATTATTGGGACTTGGGTTCGATTCTCTGATGCACAAATCCGTAGACTAAACTTCTGTATAAGAGTGCATTCGAAAATGAGATCTCAATGCGAAACTAAATCTTGAAATCGTTTCGTTTGCAATTTTAAACTCGACTTCTTATTATTATGTGTATTAAACTTCATTTATTCAACGACGATTAGCCAACGTTAATTTATTACATACGTATTTTTTATTTTATTTCAGTATCTATACACACGTCACTATCAATACTTATTAGACCACATTTCCAGCTTATGTATCCTCAAGGAGAATTCCCCCTCTCTACACGAGATCTGTCGTTACTACGAACATCTTGAAACTTAATATCAAAATCAAATCCTTTTTTTCAAATTAGTTTCTGAGCGTCAAAATGACATTAGACAAATCCTCAAAAGTCAGGACATCGTCGAAATTTTGGTGTATTTGCTAAGGAGTTTGTTATAGTCTTTTGCCTACCCATTTGGAGGCAACAGGCATGTCATTATGTCTGTTAGATCACCGAAAATATAATACCGAAAAAATCTACAGACGCCAGCAAATAAAGCTACCTGAAACTGTCAAAGAGGTTTGAATTTAATGGCCGGCCTAACTTCCGCCATTTTTATATTTTTTCAAAGTTGGGACCATACATAAAACCTATTTTAATCGATAGCTGGTATCAATACAAACCAGTTTTGTATGAGACAAAATGTTCTAAAGTGTCAAGTTTCCGAGAGCTATCAAAGTTAAAGTCCATTTACTGTGGAATCTTCAGAACGTCAATGCAACCATCAATGTTTTAGCGATAAAGTTGAAAATCTATTAAATTAATTTGACAGATTGTAGTAGCTTGATATGCTGGCGTCTGTACAAGTTATATCAACTCAATTTATAACAGCTCAAACGTTGAAACAAAGCCAAAATGATCTAATTGCCACATCCCGGAACCTCGTGATTCCATTTACTCGTACCAATAAAGTTCTCTTTAAATTGCGAAAAGTGAGACAATGGGGTACAAAAAAACCCCATTAAATTCAGCATTAAAGTGCACAGCACAGCGCATGCGTGGGGCGTGAGACAATACGCCACCACTTCCGATTCTGACAATGTTTGCAGGTAAAACTTTATGTACTGTGGGGCGCAGAAGTGTTGGTGAATATGGGTTATCAATACAATTAAATAAAATGGAAGTGCCTGTTTCCAAAAAAGCTTGTTTTACATTTTTGTCTGCCTGTCTGTCTGTTTGTTTCGGTTAATCTCCGGAAGGCTGTACCGATTTTGACGGGACTTTTAATGGTAGATAGCTGATGTTATAAAGAGTAACATAAGCTACTTTTATTTTAGAAAAAGGATCACGGTTCCGTGCAAAAAAAATAAAAACCCTTGAAATAGTTAACAAAATCCGAATAGGGAAGTAATATTTTTATACTAATTTCACGCGGATGAAGGTCGCGGGCAACAGCTCAAAGCATCAAAGAGTCGGTAAATCGACCAGTCCTAAACCCTGAAACCATCGCCGATCCTGTATCTCCAATCTTCCAACGGACAAAACGTTGGGCAGCATGTGTGTAAATCCAAACGTTTGCCTGCGCGACTGTATCGGAAGTCGGAGCGGTGTAAAGTACTCATTGTGTCCGTTTCCGCCATCCACAAGGCCCCCTCTCCGCGAGATGAATGAACTAGAAAAAAAGTGCAAATACCCTCCAATGTTGCAGATAAACGCAATACGAATACGAATTTTTTTTTGTCAGCAGAAATGGTCACATATTTCCGAAAATTGTTATTGAATAGATGTTGTAATTTAAAATGTTATTGTTGTAAGTTTTTTTTTTTTTTTTTTGGATGGGAAATCATCAAATGACCCCCCCCACTCTGGGCGGAGCGGAAGGGAGTGTCAGACTTGTACTGACTAAAACCCATCCATGCTCCTTCTTTGCCCTTTGTGTTCCAGGGCCACGGTGTCTCTTTCGAACAGTCCCGCAGCTCTGGCAGGCATCGGCCCATGCGGACCCCTACTCGGTTGCTGACATCTCTTTGAGGCGCGCGTGGAACACGAACGCGCCGTCGACACGGCCTGTCGTCATAAGACGGCCGGACGGCGAGCTAGCCCATAACTCGCCGTCCACAGGCCCGCGCCTACGGTGGCCGGGAGCCACCACGTGACCCCCGACGCCCAGGGCGTCTCCCGCGGCGGCTGGGACGTGAGGTTCTTTCCCTCTCACGTCCCGCCACCTCCTTCACTAGCATGACTATTGTTGTAAGTTCTTAAGGTTGTTAAGTTACTAAAATGTGGTGGTGAACGGAGGCAGTTTAATTGCTTTAGATTTTCTTTGAAGATTTATGAAAGAAAGGAAAGGTCCTTTTGCGTTTGCTTTTACAAGTTGACAAGCTTTTGCCTGCATTGGAGTTCATTGATCTTTGATCATTGTTACATAAAGACCATGCTAGGTGGCGCGTTCGTTTTCCACGCGCGCCTCAAAGAGATCTCAGCAACCAGGAAGGGGTCCGCAAGGGCCGATGCCCTCCCCTTCCTCAGGCAGGCCTGCCGGGGCTGCGGGACTGTTCGAAAGAGATACCGCGGCCCTGGAACACAAAGGGCAAAGAAGGAACATGGATGGGTTTTAGTCAGTACAAGTCTGACACTCCCTTCCACTCCGCCCAGAGCGGGAGGCGGTAATTTGATGATTTCCCATCCGAAAAAAAAAACCCATGCTTGGTATAGAAAATGGTTAGATACTGTTGCCCAAGAGCAATCCAATTGGTATCAAGTGGGTTGATGCGGGCTTTCCGCTACTTTTTTGTATGATTTTTTTTTATTTTTGTTCATAGAAATCTATAAAAGGCTCCAAAGGTTAATTCTTTCCCTATATGGCAGAAATAATCATTTTTCTTCACTTTTGTAACACAATTTATTTTATCTAGAATCTTTCACAGTCGTTAGAGGCAGTCAGTGGCCTGAAAGTCTGACAACCAGTCTTACCAAGGGTTATCATTACCCAGTACTAACTGGGTTGTGGAGGTCAGATAAGCAGTCGCTCCATGTAAAATATAGCTAGAATCTGACGCTAACTAAAATAAAACCTGTCTGTAACTAAATAATTTTAAAACAAATAATAATGCACCTAATATGAATCGACCCCGCAATTTCTCCACTACAATCAGCCACCGACAATTATGTCTACCCCTCAACACATGCCACTCACACACTCACACACGTGTCACAACTCTAAAATTAATAAACAATAATTTTCTAACAACTAATTTATATCGGAAATCATTACACAGCGAAATTATTAATTGGTAATACTGCAAACTGATGATTTAACTCGACTACCGTGAAATTAGGGGCCAATGGGGCAGCCAATCTGTTCAGTAATGGTTCAGTATGACATTTTATTAATGATAAAGAGTAATGACAATGTATCCGGTTGTTTGTATATTGTTTTCGTGGCTTATGGCACGCGATTGGTTTTGTTGCTACCCACTTATTGAAACGATTTTGAGGTATCTTTGCAAGCAGCTAGGCTAGCACATGGCATTAAGCATAACTATAGTCAGATGAGGATCATCTTCATTATCATCCACAATCTGAATTCACCTACCACTGGGTCTCAACTCTCTTTTCTTATGCTAATCTCCACGGTCCTATGCCAGCCTCATCTAGATGAGGATAGTTAAGCTAAATGATAAATTCTATATCAGATGAGAAATCACCTCACTATACTCGTAGTAGCGCTTAATACAATCTGTAAGAACCCTTGAGTTCACGACTGTTTCCGAAAATACCATTTCGTTTACCGCCGTTGGGAACCCCTAGCAATAATAGCCTAAAATTAAACCCAGATCAAATCTTTGATCAGTATCTAACCATGCAGTATCCAACAACTCCTGCCCATACACCAAGATAATTGGGGCCGTCGCAGCATGGTCTTAATCTTAGAGCAGCATTCCACGTCAGATAAAAAACCGTCTTTTACAATATTTTAGCAAAGAAACAATTAGTAATAATTTGTATCGCCACAATAAAGCTTGTGATTTATCGCTCCGGTTCAGCCTTACAGTAAACTGTCCCCCGCTGGTGTGTTTACAGCCTACATCGGCTATAAAATGCATTGGTATAGCACGGCCAATGTTACTTAGTTTTAGATAAAATATGGCTACAGGCTTAGCTGCCCAGCCTGATTGAAATTAGAAGTCCTGTGGTTGATTCCCCGTAGGGTGGCACTGAGTTCTGATTTTCTGACTTTTCCAACTCGCACAATTGTTAAAAATCGGTTTGTAATAGTTAATTAATCTTAATATGCGATGAGATACAGATAATGCTTCAACTCTCATTCTCTTTCTCCTGATGCTATCATGAAAGCTTTTTTTTTTCATTTTTTTTTTTATAAGAACCTAGGGTGCAGACCATCACCTCAAACAGCTTAGAGGTACGTCGTGCACAGCTTCATCTCTTGCCCTCATTGAAGTAAGACTAAAATAATACAACTGGTCATATAAGCCTCCGGGCCCCGTATGACAGAAACCAATCGGCAAAAGTACAGTCACACATAAAGTTACCACAAACCGTCAAATTTCTCCAAATGATTTTAAACCATAAAATGTTGTTGATTAAATTCAAAATCGAATGAAAAATTTTGACAGTTTCTGGTGGACTTGATGCGCTGGCGACTGTATATAACCAAACATTCGATTTTTTAATTTACACCTCGTTGATCTTAGGTCAAACCACTCCTCATATACTTAAAGGTTTAATATATCGATGCTGTTAAAGACATTCATGTAGGTAAACAAACCGTAGTTGTAGGTACAGAAACAGACTTTATCTTTTTTCCTCAGATCAACATAATCGGGCAATTTGTAACCAAATTACGCTAAGGTCGGCTTGTGACATCATCTCCCGATTTAATCAAGTGTTAAAGAGATGTTTTGGTCCTTAAATATTACTTGATATGGTATGATATTTTTGTAATGAATGCCCAGCCCAAATACATTTGTCAGGCAATGCAACTTTTATTACAATCCTCATTCATTAATGATCTCATCAGTCGCGCTGTTGCCATCGCCGAGGTGCTAGCTGTCTTAGGTAGGCCTTTGGTATGGGATGCAACTTGCGGCGACACCCTTGCACCATCCCAACTCCCTAGTTCGATGGGCTGCGCTTGAGGCGGCTGCTACAGGTGCTGAAAACCTCAAACGGCGCAGAAACAATAACTTAATTCGTAGTTATGTGTTTGAGCCGTTTGGGGATTGAAACTCTCAGGCCATGGGGTCTGAGTGTCCACCTAGTATTTCAGGATATCGCCAAGTGGTTGGTCGAGTCTTCGCGTGACCAGAGGGCTGGACAATTTTCTTAGTGACATCGATACGGATAAATTTTTGTCGCCCTGTTATTCTTTTCCCATTTTGATACTTGCACACTAGACAAGGTGGACTATCTAACTTCCAAACTTCTTCTGGACAATCGGTCTTCAGCAATTAAGTATTGGACGTCCGAGACCTTTTGGGGAATACCTGTCTCATACGCATTGGCAAATTGTAGCTTTCAGAGGCACAAATGGCCCTCGGTATGCAATGGATGATCACACTTCTTCGGAACGACCAAACCAACAAAGATACCCGTGCGGCTCTTATTGTTTAGCTATCAGCCCCTATAAAGAAGATAAAGAGTGGCTTGATAATACCCCGGATGACCACAAAACTATATTTACCAACTACCACAATGATCACGAATATTGATTTCGTCAATATCACCTCTGCCCACAGCGACAAACACAGACGCAACGGTAATAAAAATCCAGTAGACAATTGGTCGACTCATAAAATTCAAACAATTGACTTTAACACCCGCCATTGATGACGTCACCATTGTCTGTAATAATTAGAGGTCGTTTGATTGGTACCCTGTTATTATTACACGGTCTACCTACCAACTTGGTATTAATGGATGGTAATTCTGTTTGACCGTTTAGTTCAATGTTCTATGGTAGTTTATGATATTGATGTCAAGGGCAAGGACAATTTTTCACAGTAATATCACTAAGAAACCATGAATAATTTATTTAGAAACAAACGAAGCAAGTTACAAAAAAGGTTCAAAAAAAGGTGGATTTGTTATGAAATTATGATAAAATTCTAGCATTTTCAGAAAAAAAAAAACACCTCTTCTGATTGTGTATTTCTCGAAATTTAAGACTGAAATAGGAAAACTGTACAGAAATCCTTCGCGGACCCAATATACTACCCTGAGAAAGTCCAAAGATATTACCGAAGTTCCCGTTCACTCTAAACTTTATCTTACCTCTACTTTTAAACCTCGATTTGCAGAAGTGTCAGTGACAAGATAAATAAGAATAAAAAAATACCTACTTGGTAGGTAGGTACTGATAGGTACTCAGTCTGCGTTTTCAGAAGTAGAAACCAGTTCCTGCGCGTAAGACTAGAAGCTGATAATATGCTTTATGAGTTGTTTTATACGAAAAAACACATATTTATAAGAAAACATTAACAGGTAAATTAAAAGAATTTCAAAGATTTAAGTGATGATTTTGGTGATTAACTAGTTTTATATAGACCATGACAAAAACAATTATGATCAGTCATCAATCGATGCTTAACCTTTTGAACGCCATTGTCACGTATACGTGACAAGCAAACGCGTGCCCTGTACGCCAAAACGACACAAATGTGCGATAAAATGGTAGGTGAAATTGTGGCTTGGCGTGGAGGGCACGCGCGTGCGTTTATGCTCTGGCGTTCAAAGGGTTAATGGAGGACTGACTCGCAAGTCGCAACTTTTCAATTGGTCGCTTTCTATAGATGAAAGGCTCTGTGGTTAACGATCAGCATTACATTCATGATCTATGCAAAAACGCTTTTTCTGAAATCAGAAAAGCATCGACGGTAATGCGATGAAAAGTGAGATAATAAATAACAAGTAGGACTTGAACTCGCGCACCCAGGGTTCCGTACAAGCTTCATAATGAAGGCCGGTTTTTTTTGTTATTAAACTACACAATTTATCTTTTGATCACATTGACTTACATGTTTGATTTTTTCACAACTGAAAGAGATCGTGGACCCGAGTATTTGATACCTGTACCTGAGAATAAGGCTCTTGACAGACAGACGGACAACATTGTGATCCTATAAGGGTTCCTTTTGAGGTATGGAACTCAAAAAATACCAAAAGGACGATAAAATTGTTCATAATAAGCTTATGATTTTCCAATAGGTGTGACATATAGGGCCTCGCTCTCTTTGCGAGGGAGAGGGCCATTCATACGCGCATATACATGACATAACATCCTTGCCGGCCTAGACGTGGTTGTTGATAAATATAAATAAATTGATGTCTAACTGATAAGGAGAGAGCAGCGGTGGCCCAGTGGTGGAGACCCCGACTTACGAGCAGTAAGTCGTGGGTTCGAACCCAGCCAGACGCATTACTTTGTGTAAGTTATTTCATCACCACAGCTCTCAAAACGGTGAAGGAAAACATCGTGAGGAAACCGGCATGTCCTAGAACCAAAAAATTCGAAGACATGTGACATCTACCAACCCGCACTGGGCCCGCGTGGTGGATAATAGCCCATTCCCTCTCATAGAGAGGAGGCCTGCGTCCCAGCAGTGGGAACATTAATAGGCTGATTATGCTATGCTTTATGCTAACTGATAAATTCTTGATAACTTGAGCTAAAATATTACTTTCCATTATACATTTATATCTCATTGATGACAGCTATGACAAATGTTACCAATTTATATAAACATGTTATGTCTCCATATAAGTGGATTCGGTCTGTATTTGTACAAAAATGTTCGTTAAAAGGCTTGTTATTGACTGAAGCCTTGTTTAGAAGCTGACTCATAATAAAGTTCGTTAGAATTTAAGGTAGGCGGGAAAACATACAGTCTTCATTTGGCGGGAGAATTGCGAGGTCATATTAAAGTTTGGTTTAATTAGGTACTAACTGGGTGCGAGCTTCTTTATTTAGAAATTGGACTATAAGATGTTGACATTTAGAGATTTATTGACCTTAGATTTGCATGCCTACACATTTGTCTAGTAACATTATGTTTTTTATAATTTTCCCGCCTATTGGTCGTCTGCGCACATTGTCACATCTGCCACACTGAGTTTATCTCCTATATCACTTGTAGATCTTTGGCAGTCGTTACAGTAAGTCAGCGGCCCGAAAGTCTGACAATTCTTACCAAGAGGTATCGTATTACGAAGTACTAACTGGGTTGTGGAGGTCAGATAAGTAACCGACCCCAACTTAATTGGGAAAAGGCTAGGCCCTAGGCAGATGAGATGAAGTCAGCGGCCCGAAAGTCTGACAACCAGTCTTACCAAGGGGTATCGTATTACCCAGTACTAACTGGGTTGTGGAGGTCAGATAAGCAACCGACCCCAACATAATTGGGAAAAGGCTAGGCCCTAGGCAGATGAGATGAGATTTCTGGTATCATCTTTTGGTAACATTTTTTTTCATAATATGTTGAACATATTTAAATTCTTTGATAGATTAGAATACTATAATCTTGTGACCACACAAAGTCCTCAGATATCTAACCTCCATTCGCTGTACCGGCTTATTGAAGGCTTCACTCCAAGCATTAAAGCTACCTTTACAGACACCCATGACTGACGAAAATCTCTACTTGTATTACCGCAAGCGTGTGATTTAGAGTTTTTATGTCCAGTAGTATATTCTGCTGCATACAATGGGTAATAAATGAAATTGCTAGCTTCGGTAAGTTCGGTTTCTTCTGAAGTTGTACCAGTCTTGGTGAAAATTTCAGTGGTAGTTACACTAGTAGCTTCACGGTTGATTTATTAAGGGTTTTATTAATGTAAATGTCATTTTATGTATGGCTGTGTTTTTGGAGAAAGAAAGCAACATAACATCACGCCTGTAATCCCAGAAGGCGTAGGCACAGAGTTGTATCTAATAGTTACAGCCACATTTCGCTTGTTGAGTACCCAGTCGGCGCAGCACATTTATTTATTTATTTAAACTTCATGTACAATAGTGATACATAGGCGGACTTAATGCCACAAGGCATTCTCTACCAGTCAACCTTTGGGTTAAATAAGAAAACATTGTGATAGGGTACAAAATAAATATATAAAAAATAACTATCATATATATATTATATCATACATATCTTCATGCATATCTTCTTCTTCCATACTTCTCTATTCATCTCATGAGACCAGTTATGTACTAACACACAATACTATAATGGGTTATTCTTGTCAGTTATTTTTTGAAGTTGTTGTTACGATTTGGCCTTGTGGCTCCTGAACTACATACCTACTCGAAGTCAAGGCCAAGACACTGTTGTCTTGCTATAATTTAATTTCTTGATTGTCTGTTTTCCTACTTAAATGTTAATGGCTATCCACTTGTGGGGTAGTTTTTTTTGTAAAAAATAAATATCTACCTAGATATTATCTATTTATTTATGCAATACAACGTGGCAACGCCGCCAGTCTCTTGGGGACATTACCAGTTGACAGCGTTGAGGAGTTTTTAACGCCATTTTTAGTGTATTTTAAGTTAGTTACTTTAGGTTATTTTCATTTATAAGTGTTTATATCCTTTAATCATTCTTTCTCTTATCTAGTACATTTTTAAATATTTTTACAAAGAAAAGTAAACAAAACATTTAAAAATATAAAAAATAGATTGCCCATCGGCATCAGGAACAAGGTCCAGGTTGCCGGTGGTCAGGGCTCCAGAGAGAGGAAACGCCTCACTATGCGTGCCGTGTCCAGGAGTACTGCTTTCTGAATGTTTTTCCAATGACCCAGCCGCGCAATGAGAGCCTCCTAAGGTGTTGGTCGAGGCTCTCTGCTATTAGTCCATTATAAGTGTTTATTTTATTGTTATGATTTGGCTTAATAATACACAAACTAAAACAAAAAAAAAATATTAATACTTTATACACAATTAAAAACTGTACAAAGGCAGACTTAATGCCTTGGGCATTTTCTACCAGTCTACCTTAGGGTGATGCAGAGACAATACACAGTAGGTGCAATAACAGAAAAAAAGACTAGAAAATATAACTAAAACATATAAGAATTAATACATAATCATATACAATCATTTAACAAAATATATAAAGCTGAGAGAGATAAACAAAAAAAAACTACAACAACTTAGTTCTAAGACGAATCTGCCAATTTCTTGTGCATACGGAGTGGAAGGGACACCGACGCGAAAACGGTAAGATCGAGAACATACGTACTTACATACATACTTTGAAAGTGAACCGACTGGTCACCGTCCTGACACTCCACCGTTCTATATTAACAATAGAAAGTAGTCTAAAATGTTAGATTAACAGTCCATAATCGAAAAAAATACTGCCTAGCCTTTTCCCAACTATGTTAGGGTCGGCTTCCAGTCTAACCGGATGCAGCTGAGTACCCGACTGCTTATCTGACCTCCACAACCCAGTTAGTACTGGGTAATATACCAAACCAATAAACAATATGTAATCATAGTACATTTTTATTCAGATCAAAGATAAAGATGGCTATATGAATATTTTTGTATTACTCAAAATAAAATTGTTAAAATTCAACAGTATACTCTGTAATTAACCTTGAAATACATAAATAAATAAGAAAATATTTGCAAAAATCTAACATGTGAAATGTGCAATATGCGGAAATAGTAAAAATATTTTTTACGAACTTTGAATTAATAATGACCATCAAATAAAACTAAATAAAGCATTTGGCACCGGTTAAGGAAAACATATATTAATGACATAACATCACACCTGTAATCCCTGAAGTATTAGGCAGAAGTGTACAGTCACGATCACCAATATGGTCCAAGATCCTCCACTGATGAGACTTATGGGGAATGAAACTACAGCGACAGAACACCACTCCCTGCGGCCAAAAGCCGTCTTCCAAGTCGTAACACGACGATACACCCGACGATCCGGTCAACGTGTCTTAACAGAACATCACGCCCGTAATCCTTGAAGGGTTAGGCAGACGTGTACCTAATATTACACCCAGATTTCGCCAGCTTTGTGCTATGTATAAGTATCTTGTAATAGGGGCGAACTTATTCCCATCAACCGGGGACAAATCCAGACTACGTAGTTGCTACTGAGAAATTCCTGTACGAAAAATCCAATAACACTTTGCCTGTCCTGGGAATCGAACCCAGGACCTTGTACTAAGCAGTAGTGATTGCGACCTCTAGACTGATGAGGCCGTATTATTAACATTTACAAGAATTAAAACAGTTGTGTTACCTATAGACTTTTTGAATCGACGCCGACATTATAACGTGCGCCAAAACCCATTAATGTTATTGACATTTGGTCAAACTCCAGTGCAATAAAGTACCCAATTAACGTCCATAGCATTTGACACGAAATGTTAACATTAAAATGCACATAACAAGGATCGATTTTACCTGTGCATTTTAGTACAACCTGCCGGTCGACGAGGCTAAACCATAAATAGCCACCAAGATTTTATTAAAAATCGACCTTGAATTTGAACTAAGACCTGTTGAATACTTAACCCATTACAACAGAGCGTAATTATCAAAAAATACAAATTGTGCTCATGTCCATTTTATCTCACCAAGACAGAGATAAGCACGTCACGCATTTCTATAAATAAATCGCGCGGGAAACTTCGCACCTTCTCCTAAAACGACCATAATTCAATGGCGAATTCTAATATTTGCTTGTATAGGTTATTCTTTTCTTTCCCTTTAAGAGTCCACCTGTATCCATATACAAAAAGCGTCCTTGCTTCCATTGTTAAGGTTTGCGCGCCAAGTGACTGCCAAAATCGGCGCACGCGGCGATGCGCGGGAAAACACCGAGCGTCAGTCGTAGTCGGCAAGAGCGCGCGCACACACGCCGGCCACGCCGCGCTTATAGGTTAGAATTGGCGCGTCCCCGTCCGCCAGGTGCGATCCTCGCCCGCTCTAACTCGCCGGCACGCATATCCTCCCTCTCGTACGCTACCTGCGGACAGCTGTTTTCTCTCCGGAGATTAGTCAGATGTTTCTCGGTAACCAGTCAGTGCTCACCTGACGCGCGATACGGTTATGGCGGCCGGAGGACGTACACCTAAGCAGAGGAGGTTCGACATGTCAGCAGGAATGGCGCTCAGGACGTCCAATACTCCAAGAAGAAGGCGCGGGAGCTGCAAGTGCTTGTTTGGCGCGCCGGACAGGGATGAGACGAGGCGGCTAATGGCGGAGCAGTACGCCAGAGAGAGGAAACGCTTCATCAGACGCTTCAATTTCGACATTGAAACAGAATGTACGTACAAATCCGCGAAATTGGACTCTCCAGTCAAATTTTGCGAGGAGGATAAGGAGAATGCCGAAAGTCCTGTGAGGATGGCTACGGAAGCGCTAGCATGTGTTGGGAATACTACTGACCTGAGGGTCTTGGGGTCTCCATCAAGAAGGAGTGCTGGTAGTTCTACGAGCTCACCCCGCACTCCGCGCACCCCTAGAACACCCCGGGCCGCACGCACCCCGCGTACACCCCGCACCCCCGCGTCCAGAAGACAGCTGCAAATGACAGGTACAGTACACACTATTGTTTTAAAAACTACTGTAAACTAACATTCATTGTACAGAGGCAACAATTGAGGCAATTTTTCACTTCGTTATTTATAATCCCGTGTCAATCTTGCCCAGCTCATTTCGTATTCAGGCATCGTCTTGCATAATGCACCAGCCAGGGGACTGATCACTGCATTTTTATTTTATGGGGCCATGTTTGCACTGAGAATCATAATTGTGAAATATGGGCCAGGTTTGTGGTATCTTAGTAAAATTGTTCAAATAACTTGAATCAATATTGATAGCTGTTGATTATTTTACCGACTTCTGCACTACGCTTGTGGCAACATTAATAAATTCCGCAGTTATTCTGTTGGTCTGTATTACATTTTAATGTAATCTTGGCTTTGTGCCAGAATACTTATTCCAACTACAGTCTAAGTGTATTTTGCATTCGTGAATACCGTGGTTTCTATTAATATTGCCTCAATATTTAAAACTTCTGCTTTATCTGTTTCAGTATCTCTGTTTTTTACCAAGTTATTGTACAGTGAAAGTAATTTTTCACCATAAAATGCAGTGCGTCCACTTTCACAAAGTAACTTGCCCAAACTTGAATGTCACATTTAACGTTGTGTCACTTTGACCTTTAGACTGCATTCTGTACTGGTGTTATTATTCAGTAGCCCTCATTAAGTATGACAAACATGTCCATATACATTCCGTAGAAAATTACTGTACCAGAAATTACTTCTTAAACGAAAATAATCTATCTCCACGTTACATAACTGCATGAAAACAGAATTTGATCTTTAAACCCAATACGGATACTCTATATGAGTCCCAACGGGGTCAATACCCTCTGTTGTTCTATTGATGCTACTGCTACATCTACTCAAACAAACATCTTTAATACTATTAATTAAAACTGTACATCAGCTAATATTAAATCTAAACAAAGAGAAAACAAAAGAAGAAGAATTACATAAAGGAGAAAATGAGAATTATAATAAAATACTTGAAAAATGTAGCGTGCTGGTCGAAACAGATCACCTTACAGAACACGTCACGATCCACGTGACTAACAAATATACCTAAACACTTATGTTTGGTAACACGTGAGGTTTTTATTAACATATTCCAGCATTACTCATCCATCAAACGAATAAAATTTAGTTAGATAGGGATAAATAACATAGAAAAAAAGTAAAACATGAATAAGGAAACTTACCAAGTTAGGAATGTTAAAACAGTAGCGGGTACTGTTATAGACAAAACAGCACTAGCCTATTTTAAATTTTATAGATGCAGTGAAGCTATCTATTGCTACAGGCGATAACCCCAACACAATAATAACTATTGAAAAGGCATAAAATGCAATTAAGGCGCAACTAGACAAAATTGGACCTTAAAAACAAGATCAAGAAGAAACAATTAATGGTAAGGCTACTGGGCCTTACCATTAATGAATAACGACATATACCAAGAATTTCAGAAGTATACTGATGAAGCATGAGGGGATACCAAAAGTAATTAAACATTACGTCAAAATTGGCATCCCATATTAACAGAAAACTAGTTAGATAAAAGTACAAACAAAAAAGGACTTTAGTTCATGATTATGTTATGACTCAGAGTTATAACCGGCTTTTTAACAACGATAGTGGGTGTGTGTTTTACCATTTCTTTGGTCATATAGCAGATTATAATGTGATTAGGTTAATAAAGTTGCCATATAAAGTCAACAATTTTAAATAAACTGGATTACGGTTTAAAATGCCTTCAACTGTCTCCAAAAATAAGGCTTCAACCTTAACGTCCCCTTTTTAAAAATGCAATCGATCCCTATCAATTGCATGAGAGTCGATTTAATGTTACATTTGCTCAGCTTCTGGTATCTTTATTTAGTAATCCAAATTGGTTTTACATTTCCGTTTCCGTTCATATCCATTTATCTCGTTAGCAATAAAATTCTGAAAGATAATAATAGTGTGCAAATGAGGTGATGCTTGTTAGCATCACCTCATTTGCACACTAACTTTGCAAAATGAACACCATTATGAAGGTGGACACCTAATAACATACTACCATACATTTTTAACTCTGGTGCAGAATTATTTAACCCGCCAGCAGTCATGAGGTCTGTTTGTAGTCCAAAATGCTTCGAAGCTAAAAATATACATACGGGTACGTAGATAAGTACATACCTACTTGGACTTTAAATAAAAAGTTCAATAGATAAAAATTACTTGAAAAAATCGTCACGCTTCGCCTCTTCCGGGGTATTCCAAGGGACTATTAGAAGGAATCACGACGCGTCTTCCTGTTCAAAGTTTTAAATTAGAAAATCTAAGAGAGCTTTTGTTTCTGACTTTAGTTTTAACTTTTTAGGCACTGCTATTCTTCTTAAACTGTGTCTGTAAATGATGATGATGACGACACAAATATAACTAATGTTAAGAAGTGTCCCATAAATCATAAGCCCGATTTATACTCAAGTAAGCTTTCGAACTCTCATGGCTAAGAAAAGGACCGGAGACTTAGAAAAACCCCAAGGATTTCGAAATTTATGGTGATTTTTAATATTACAGACACAAGTCACATACCAAAACATCTTCCTGGATCCATAATATCAACAACACATTCACTTACTACAGTAATCACATTATATTGGTAGTATTGGTACCATTTGTGTTCTTTGCAAAGAGTACATAGACAGCGATAGCATGGCGACTGTACTTTATAGCTTTTATAAGAATGCTATAATCCCTTTCAAGACTGTTTATTTTAAACCTACGTCATGTTACTTACATTATCCCACGGCTGGGAAGTCTCTCCTAACGTTCCACGCCTCTTTCACATTAGATCATTCTTTCGCCATTTTTTTTGTAGATCTAAAAGTTACGCAACCACTTTTTACATTCATGGGTCTATGAACTGCTATGCTGATCAAAACATATCTCTCTCCATACAATGATCAGAAATTCGAGTCATGGTATTCGATCAGCCCATGGTGTCCGAGGTCATTGACCCGTTACGTCATCTAAGGCACAACATTTTTTGTTTCACTCGTGGTACCATCAGACAAAATCAGACAATAAAAGTTTTGTTGCACTAATTTGGGCTTTATAGTAAGCCAATAAGAGGGTTATGGGAGCGTTTGGACTGTACTTAAGTTTGTTGTTGATGATTATTTAGTAAGTACTTGAAATATTGAAAATTAGGGATCAATTGAAGCTTATTATGATTTTTAATCCTATCCAGTGTCCTGTTTTCTGGTTTTAATGCTGGTCATTGCAGCAACAGAGCAACAGAGTATTTAATATTATGTAACATCAAATGATAACTTATTGACTTTAACATAGTTAATGTTTTCAATGATAAACGATAAATTATCACGAAACCCACTCTTGCGCAAAAGTTGTGAAATAAGACAAAGACAGGGTATAGAGAACCCATGGAAGTAAATGAAAAACGTGTTTTTCGTTGCAAAAACATAATTACAAGTAACATCAATTACTTTCAAACAAAAAATCTGAAACAAGACAGAGCCTATTCAAAAAAATGTAGGAGGTGTGCCCAACAATTTGAACAGACTTTCTTACAACATCATGTCAATGACCCATGGACTATCCTATGAGTTACCAAAGATAATTGAACTTTTTTGTTCGAAGAAGGATCTTAAGTTTCAAGTGGCAGCTGCTTAAGTAAACACGTGTCTTGTTTCTTTATGGTTCATCGATCATTTTAGAAGTATCTTTCTTAAAAACTTTAGTTAAATGTCCTAAGTTTGTAAGTTTTTTAAATTCAGAGTCATCTGCATTGTTCTAGTCAATGAGTGCTTTATATTCATCTCTAGATACTGTTTCATTTGTTGGACTATATGGAGCTACTGTGGCGACACTTGGGGGAGGCCTATGTCCAGCAGTGGACGTCTTTCGGCTGAAATGATGATGATGATGATGATGATTGAGCTACTAGAGCCTATCTATTACAATCTTTCCATGGCACATTATTGTTTCCTGCTTCCATTTTCAGTTCCTCGACAGCATTATTAATGGCTTTTTTTTACTAAAATTTTACCTAGTTTGTCCAGACAGTCTGACATCTAATAATTTCGTTTATGTAAACTGCAGCAGATGCAAAACCGGCTAGTCACTGCTTGTTTAAAACTTTACGACCTATCTATCTAGCTATTTCAGGCGTCAATAGATGCTTCGTGTAGACTCAAGTCATGCAAATGTCTAGGTTTCTAGACAGCCATGTTTATCACTCGCTTACATCTAAACCATTCGACTTTGAAGTTTTTATTTACCATATCAATGAAGCTGGGCGGTAATAAAATGATCATAAAGTGACTGTCTTTGTCAAACGTATTGTAATAAAACGAATAAGAATCTAAAGCAAAAGTTAGTGTAGTAAGATAAAGACAATGATTATTTCATGATACTGCTTCAGTTGACAAAGACGAATTAGAAGCAAGCCAAGTAAAAGCTAATAAAATTAAGAAGACACGCAAGAATTTCAAAGACTCAAGAGAAATTACTAACTCAGTTTGTAATTTAAAAGTTGTGCTCTGTCCCTTTAAAAAACTCAAACAACAAATAAAAAATAAAAAGCAAAGCTGCACACACAACAAACATCAGATAGATACGAAAATGACTGATCAGCTAACCTAAATACTGAACAGATAAAACGGAATAAGTCAAGTTTTATAGAAAAAAGTAAATATTTACCATTGATAAATTCCATAGTAGGTTAAACCACTAAACAGGGAGGTTCAAAAGTACCACTGGCCGCTCCATCCACGGCAGGAAGACTAAGAAAACTCGAGCAACGACGAAGAAAAGCTGTCATAGTGAACATAAAGCTATAAAAAAGGATTAATTCCACAGAAATGTTCTCCTGGAACAACAAAGACACTGTTAATTCAAGGACCATCGATTACTATGAAATTCTGAACAACACTGCCATAATCTAATTTTTCTCTCACAGCCTATTTTCATCTTGTTTTATAAATTCATATGCCTTATCACACATTTTCCATTTTCCCATACCATCTACTTGTGTAAGCATATCCTCAGTAACTAGTGTACCTTCTGCAACACCTATCAGTACATGTCCTGTACAGGTATGGCGAAAGCAAATAAACATATGACGTCCACTGGGTGTGTCTACTTCTTGACCTCAATCGCTTGTTACTTGCCAATTGCAAGTAGGTAGGGCTTAATGTCACACCATCTTGTTTGACTTTACCTTTCTTGTGTGAGATAAGTGACTTTTTTTCGGAGAATTTTAGGATCACTGATATTGGTATCATGATTAAACCATTTCTTTTAACCAGGTTTATGTCAACAATTACCAAATCAAAAGCTCAAGTTACTTTAACCAACCCTTAACTAAATAAACTTATATTCAATCTAGATGGTTTGCTGCCTTGTTATGTAACGGTATAAGTCAGCGGTTTCCCATGCGTGGAGTTATTTCATACCAATCTACTAAGAATGCAATGAAGCACTATCGCTCTGGAATACCTGTGATCCAAAATTATAGTTAGAGTCAATAAAAGTTGTAATGAGTAAATTTTCTACTAATAATCCACATATGGAGTTGATTTTATTGTCCCTATCGCTTTAAAGTGTTTCAAAGCTATAACGGCTGCCTTTATTACCTTTTACGCTTTCATCAGCGCGTTCCTATGGTTTGAAGTCGTTAAAAACTTCTTCAGACTCTGCACTATCTCATTTCGCCTTGGATAGCTCTTTGACAACGGAATCATTTGGTCAGACGCCTGTTGCAACAAGTTCAAACCTCATCTCTGACTCATGGGTAAAAAAGGTAACTTTCATTAGATCATCGATTTTGTCATCGATAATATTAATGTTTGAGGATTTTCTTAGCTTTAACGATTGAAGTTGAGTTTAACGATAATCGAGGAGATTAATATATTGGATTAAGAACGATTTCTTAGACGTTCCAACATGAAAAATTATAGTTAGTTTAATAACAGTTTCGTAGAAAGGCATTCGATCAAGTAAATAGTTATTTACATATTTCTAAAGACCGGTATTGACTGTCATCATAATCATCAGCTCACAGCACTACAGCAGTCCAATTTTTGACATAGGTCTCTCTAATCGGATCTCATCCTACTGCAACCAGTTACCCTGCGAAGTTCGTTTCTCCACCTAGCCCGAGGACGTTCTATCTTACGTTGCCGATTCGTGATCCTCTTAAGAACACGTCTAATACAACGGTCATCGATTCTACGGCTAATAAAGTCGGTCCATTGCCACTTCAGCTTGCCTCTTGCCTTAGCCATTGTCGTGAGAAACTCGGATCTGGCCAGTTTAAACGATCTGGGAAAGGAACACCCTTATAAACTTCCTCAAACGTCGCTCTTCTCACATTCAGGTTGAAATCAAACTTTGTGTAACCACGACAGTATTTTCCTTATAGAATCGAAAGGAAACGGCTCCGATACTATCAGTTCACAAATTACAAAAACTATTCGAGAAATATTTGATCTGGGAACAATAGAACAATATCAGGAAGTGAATGTCGGTGTTTGATACAAATGATAGACTATGGACAGTTTGGAGGCTTTGAGCAAGGCACCATGTCGAAAATAAAGAACTATACATTCTTTTGTCTGTCCCGAATTTTTAAGGCTTGTGAATTTTCAAAGGCAGCACCTGTTCTTAACGCAGATATTATTGACTTTATTAACATAATTTAGTTCGAAAGGATGGGAATAGGAGGCAACAGCTGACAAGAACTTAAGGACCTGCCATCGTTGCATGATAAAGATTCACTAAAAATGTTTTCGCCTTTGTAACAAACAATCAACTTATTTTGTATTTTTCTTAATGATTCTAATCTCAGAAATCACTTTCCAAGATAATTTTAATTTCTCAACGAATTTTAAATTGACCATGGCTTGCCTTCACTTGTGCATCAACTACTTTCAAATCTAATAAAATACTCCTACGACCGTTGAGCCAATCAGCTTTCTGCATCCATTACTACCTCCAAAACCAGCCAATGGCGTCCATTCCCGCCTTCCCTGACCGTTAAATTTCAAAAAGCTTCTCATGCTCAATAATAAGAATGAAGCATTAAAATTCTGTGGTTTCTTCAACCAGAACAGGCACACCGTGACGGTTTCCCTACGCAACCAACCGTGCCCTATGGGAGCACTTGACTGTACTATTATTCTTTGGGGAACCATTATTAACCGAAGTGTCTGGAATTGGATACACCCGCATTTTATGAACGTTGGATGTCAATGGACTGAACTGTCGATTAAATCATCAATGTATCATCAGTAATACGTGGTTATACATATTTAAGGGTGTGGTACAGACTCAAACTGAACAATTGTCTCTATAAGACAAATATCGCCATCGCGAAAAAATAATCTGCTGTCGAGAAGGTGGGAATTGGGTGCATTTCGGTCGAGAAGGTGGGAATTAATGACGTTGTTCAGTTTGATGGTCCTCTTACCAAGTCCATTGCTGCTGAATGCAACAACGAAAAGGACAGGCAAATATGTCCTTAACATAGAAGCTTACTATGTGTGACAAGGGAATCCAGGGGAATTTGGTCAAGCTAGAAGATCACACTTCTAAGCTTTAAGTGTGGCATTTAGCCTTTCTATCTTACCTCCTTAGTTTCCTTAATTTTAGTGCAGCTAAGTCTGTAGACAAGTCCGTTGTCCGCTGGTCGAGTGCGACTGCTGTGCATGAGGTCCTGGGTTTGATTCCCGGGTCGGGCAAAGTGTCATGGGGTTTTTCCATCAGGAATTTCTCAGTAGCAGTCTCGGAATCTGGTGATGTTGTGTTATGTAGGTCGGTAGGTAGTCTTTTCACCATCTTTGTTAAACCCTTCAAAGATTTAATTGAATAGGTTCTTAATATTTTCTATTTTAAAGTTTCCACTAATGTTAGTGGAACCTTCTAAATTTAAAATAATCTTCTACTCGGTACTTCTGGAAGAACCGAGTAGAAGATTATGTTCATTTTGCAGGCTCTCCTGAAACAAGTGCCAGCTTAGAAAAAAGTAATCTACTGCAGTGTAAAACCAGATTTGTAAAGATCTAAAATTCTCATAGCAATCCATAAAAATCAAATAAAAATCTAGCTGTCTAGATCATCTTGTAAAAACGAAGATAGTTTCGACAAACGAATTGGAATCTTACTTCAAAAGAGTCAAAGTTCCAAATTGACAAGTGCAGGCTAGATACCAAGTATTATAGTTTGAAATCTAGCTGTATAGCTATTACTTATACATTGCACTATTATAATAGACAGACAGGTCACGTGACTGTTTTAAAAGTGCAATGAACCGGTTTATCTAGTATTATGTCATCGTAAGCTTAATGCTGATGTGGAGATGGCAGGTTACGAATAGGTTAGGCACACATTTCAATCCATACTAATATTACAAATGCCAAAGAAACTCTTAACGGCTGGTCGGATCGTATTGAAATTTGGCAAGGAGATAGATTATATCCTGGGAAAAGATATAGGCCATTTTTTTCTCTATATCCAATACAGGTACTAGCTAACTAGGCAGATGATGATGTTTCAAGACTGTTGATTTTTTTTGAAAAAACTTAGGTTACCAAATGATTTTACAACTTGTATGTTACTTTTTTGATTGCCAAAACTTCCTACCCTTAAAGTATCTAAAACTGAACATATTTCTCTACCATATATCATCAAAAATATGCACATAAATCATTTAAATGTCCACCTATTTAAATCCCGTTACCTCATTCAGACTTTATAATCAGACTCGGTGACTCCCGATTTCCTGAGCACAAAACATCTGAACACATCACGTTGACTGACACTTTTGCATGTGATTACACCACACGGGACATAGCGTGATACTACCTACCTTTTACTGTTTAATATTTAAATAAGTTTAGACATACGACTCGAGTTGACACGACAGAACAATTTTGATTAATTATAGCCCTTACTTAAGATTGTAATACGCGGGTTCTTAACTTCTAACACAACCCAGTTAGTACTGGATAATACGATGCCCCTCGGTAAGACTGATGATGATGATGATAATTAGAAGGAAGCTTTTAGAATTGTCAGAATTCAACGCTAAGTTTAGCAATTACAAAGTAAGACTACAGTTAGGGCCTTACTACAGTTAAGTTACCAACTTATAAGGTATCCAAAAGCTCTTTCCCCAGCTAAAAGATTGATTTTAAGATAAAGACAGAATTCAACGAGAATAATTCAAAGCTAATTTGGTTTAAAGACTTCAACAAAAAGGTTTTGAACAAGAAACAAGTTATTGTAACTAAAATGAGCGTATCAGTTTTTAATCTTTTGCATATCGATAATGTAGGCGAAATGGTTATTATTATAGTACCTATAATCGTCTAGAAACTGGCCGAGACGTGAGGTACATTTTCAATACTTAAATTAATAAGGATGATGATATAAATACAACATATAAATACAACATCACTATGTGAAGGGAGTAAAACTTTTTTTGGGCAGTCGTGTAAGTATTGAGTTAAGGATTTTTAGAACTTTGACAGTCGTTAGGTAGTCAGTGGCCCAAAAAGTCTGACAACCAGTCTTACCAAGGGGTATTGTATTACCCAGTACTAACTGGGTTGTGGAGGTCAGATAGGCAGTCGCTCCGTGTAAAATACTGGTATCCAGCTGCATCCTGTTAGACTGGAAGCCGACCGAAACATAGATGGGAAAAGGATAGGTAGATGACGATGGATTTTTTTATTGTTGGTACAATTTTTTAACATGAAATTACACTCATGAAACTTCGTCTTTATGAAAAAAAGTTTGCGTTACACATAATAGAATATCAATGAGATTTCTCACAAACGCACACTTTAGATTTCAGTCAAGATGTACTTTAAATCCTGCTAATATTATAAATGAGAAAGTTTGTGAGGAAGTATGAATGTCTGGATGTTTGTTACTCTTTCACTCAGATAGTTTATAATCTGGATTAACACATAGGATAATTTTTATCCCCGTAGTACGGTCCTGTGGGATAATTACTGAACTCGGCGCAGGCGAAGCCGCAGGCATAAGCTAGGTTGTAATAGTTGTCTCTTGTAAGATTCTCTTCCAGTGTAACATGTTGTGCAAAATGGTACTCGCTTTTTTCACTAGTCGTATTTTCTTGTTCTGATTTTTTTCGGTAAATGTAAGTACGTTCGCCATGCTATATCACATGGGAGTCAGATAACTGGTGAAATGTGTGTGTGAGTACTAAAAGAACACCTTTGCTTAACTGTTCAGGAAAATAGTTAAAATACCAAAGCTTAAAAGCTCTTGCAACTTATCCCCCTCCAAATATGTACATTGAAAAAATATCTAAAGAGCGTATCGTTGTGACCTCTTGTGCATGTAACACGGGCCGGTGAAAGGTATCGGGGTTCGATGCCCGCTCGTGCCCTGATAACTGTCGGTTTCCTTGTTCACGTTTATCCGATAACATACAATGACTCCGCATTCGTTGAGAAAACACACTCTATACATACATACATAAATAATGCATCCATAGTCTTTACATATATGAATTCTGAGTTCGCATTTCTTCCTCATCCTAAATGGCTTGACCGTTTTGATGTTTTTTTTGTACCTGTGGGGGGCACCTGGAAGTTTCTTAGCTACAGTAAGTTAGCCTCGATAGATGGCACTGTTGTCGACACCCAGAAATAATGGAATAGAACAACGGCTATTGGATCAGCTTGTAATATTCTAAATGCGAAAGTAACTTTGTCTGTCTGTCTTACCTTTTCACGCATTAACGGCTGAACGGATTCCGATGATGATGAATTAGGACACAGGCAGACCATAGCCAAAAGGACATAGGATAAACTTTATCCGGGAAGTACGTTTCGAAGGAATAATTTCCCTCCGTAACCCGGGCGGAGCCGCGATCTGAAGCTATAGTACAAGATATATGGATGGCATTTATTCATGGTTTATTTGAATAAATGATTGTAGATTCAATTCGGGATGAATAGTAGAATTATTATTGAATGTTCTTTTATTGGGCTAAGTTTATAAGTGTATGCGTAGGCGCACGTTTCAATGGAGTTTGTTGATTTACACTATACGTTTCGACTTTGTAAAGAATAGGTATAAATATAGGTATATAGGTAGGTGAATAGGTCTTCTGTCTTTTAAACAAGCTTTCATACCAAGTTTAATATACTTAGATGTCTAATAAAATCATTGAAACCTTGCCTGAAAAGTGGACTAGGACCTGTAATATGGATAAAGTAGCAAGCTAGTTCTCCTTAAGAGCGTTTATACATAAAGTGGGCAACGTCGCAAATAGCTGACAAATATTTCACTGTTTTGATTAATTTGGTAATATTACTGTATGGAAATAAGAAATATGGCTACTACTGAACTAAAATATTGATTATGAAATATAATAACACCGTATATTTCGTTTTAGATGTAAAAAAAGTATTTGGACACTTTCCAAATGCCTTTTTAATATTTAAAACGGTTACAACATTTTCAATAATAATGTTAATCTATAAAACATCGTTAGTATTTTATGAGCTGCGAAAAAGCACTACCGCGGGCAGTCGGCCGATTTAAGTGGACTGACAAAATGTCAAAGTGTGATTTGTTAAAAGCTAGTCCATCAAATTAAGTTTGTTAATTGCAATTCATAATTAATATTCTAGTTCACTAGTTAGCCATTTTTCTTATTCCCATACAGTAAACCGGTCAATGTGGCGATACTTGGGGGAGGCCTACGTCCAGCAGTGGACGTCTTTCGGCTGAAATGATGATGATGCAGTAATATTGCCAATGATGCAGTAATATTGCTAATTAAAATAGGTAAAAATTTTACAGTTATTTGCGACGTTGCCAACTTTTTGGATGAACACTCTTAATTCTTTCTTCATCATGGCCCTAGGTATACAAAGTAACATTCAGCTCCTCATACCTCCGTGCTTCAGACATCTCAGCGTAATCCATTTCTCCCCCGAAGAAAGGCACGGATTCTGACATTCCACATTAGTCGTGCTCACGGTCACACCATCTCATCTAGTTAAACTGATTCTCCTCGGTTCCTTTGGATCATGTCTGAGATTATGGTGTGGCCAGTATCTTGCCCGACCATATAGCGTTGCAAGGTAAAAATAACCATGTCTTTTTTAATAAAAACGTCGATTTTTGTATAGAACAGCGTTCAATTTAAACGCTTTTTTTTTAAATTTGGAAGACTCCGTGAAAAAATGTTTCGGGAAAACTCATCTGTGACAGACTGACAGACACTTATACACGTTATTTTTTCTTCTTTCTTGCTTTTTGAAGCACAATGGCCTCGCAGACTCCTCTCTAAAGTTAATTACGAAACCTCATAAAAAGGCGACAGTGCAGCTAACTACTAAGATCCACATTTTGCTAGACAAAGGGAAATTACGTACAGATGACAAATTGCTCTTTGTTTTTCTTCCATTTTATTGCAAACTCATAAAATAATGATTTACCGTAAAAGAGCAGGAATTCGGATGTCCTTTAGGGTGTTACCATACCAATCGATGGATCGCCGATCACCAATCGATCGATGGTACGATGGTACGACGACAATCGATCAATTGGTGTAGTAGAAACTGTCGATCGATGTCGACTTATTCATTCTACCATCGATCGATCGATGTAACACCCTTAGTGACAGTGGCTGGCCGCCAATTTCTCAGATAATTTGATGTTCTGCACACAACATTAATTTTAGGACCATATTTCACCTTGATATGGTCGATGATAGCCTACCGTATAAGGAGAAATATCGTCATTTTTAAAGACGACGACAGCTTGTGGGATAAGCAACGTTCGACTTTTCGCGGAAAGTTGAAAATTTAATAACACGCTCAGTATCTCTTACGACTCGAAATTTCCACCGACCTTATATTAGGGACAGTGGCTCACTCGCTCATTCCTCACGGTAAGAAGGTGATTCGATTCCTATTTCACCGTTTATTGAAAGACACTAAACCATGGAAGGTTTATTAAAAATAAGTTATTATGACTCTCTGAACAATAGAACATCGGTAGTCCTCGTAGATTTTTTTATTTGCAGCACGCAAATAAAAAAAAATAAGCTTTTTTGTTTTTGCCTCAATTTTAGATGGTATGTGGAGATTGCCATTATCTCTGATTGCGTTTCTAAAGGCTTTTAATTGAAGTGGATTTGACCCGTTCTTTTTTATTAATGAAGTTTTATTGGAAGCTCCTTTTGTGGTGGGTATGAAGAATTCTAATAAAAAAATAATAGATTCTGATTAACTTTGAATGAAATTAAACTGTAACTACTTTTATACTAAACATAACTTAAATTGATCTCTAATCTTACTGCTTACTGCTTGCTAATGTGAAAGCTTGTGAGGATGTTAGTCACTCTTTCACGCAAAAACTACTAAACGAATTTGGATAAAATTTAGCAAACAGATAGTTAATAACCTAGATTACCACATATGATACTTGGGATAAGACCAGCTGAATGATGATGATGTTGCGTACGATCCCGAGGGACAATTTCGAGCTCCACGCGGGCGAAGCCTCGGGCATTAAGTAGTGAGAAAATAAATTAGTTCGATTTCATACTCAATTATTTAATGTTGCCCCTTGGCTAAGCTTCGTCAAACTGGATTAAGTTTAATGACATTAATACCAAATGGCGTGTTTCCTGCTTTTATATACTGTTAGTCACATCTCGGACCGACGTATTTTAGTCATGACTATTTTGTGTGACATGTTTTAAATTATGTAGATGAGTGTACACAAAAATAAATACTTGAACAGTATCTCTTACATGTAATTCCTTTTGTTGTGACTCTAGTTTATGATACCGAAAAATCTTGCTTTTGATTATTACAATTATAAAAGAGCCTTTTTTTCGGATGGGAAATCATCAAATGACCCACCCCCCAGTCTGGGCGGAGCGGAGGCCAGTGTCAGACTCGTACTGACTAAAACCCATCCATGTTCCTTCTTTGCCCTTTGTGTTCCAGGGCCACGGTATCTCTTTCGAACAGTCCCGTAGCCCTGGCAGCTTTCGAACAGTCCCGCAGCCCTGGCAGATTAGAAAAGAGCCTTAGATGAGCTTTAAACGGATCAGCAAATTTTCTTGAAACAGCTAAAAACACTCGATTAAGACACTTTTCAAACGAAAAAAAAAACCCATCGAAATCGGTTTATTCGTTCAGGAGCTATGATGCCACAGACAGATATACAGTGTAACACCAATCTTTTTTGGTAGGGGGTTAAAAATTATTTTATCCGGTATTGTCAACATGTAGACACTGCCCAAATGACCATACCAATGTCATATTATATTAGAACAGGTATTTTATTTTGCAAAGAACAGCTTGCAAATAGGTGACCTAAAAGTACGTAAACATATTTAAAATATTTCCAATTAAGTAAAGGGACAAAGTCTTGCACGGTTGCCAAACACTGCCAGTGATTACGACGCCCTGAAAACCCGAAAACAAGTTCAACTTTTAAACACATAACCTCATTTTAAACTCGTTTTTTTGACCAACCTACTGCGTTTCAGGAAAGTTTCAACATTGTTATAAAATTAATCATTTTACGAACACATCGACGTAATATTCTGTATTTTGTTTACCAACATTCGCAACGGAGTATCTTACTCCTAACGGTACCTACGAGTAGGGTGAACAACCGTCGTATGTAGATGTTCGTATGGTAAATTTTGCGAGGCTAAAAAACTTGGCTAAACTAGTTTTAGTTATAGAGAAAAAAAAATAGATTGAAATCTTTTTCGTGGAACTTTTAAAGACTAGAGCACTTTTAAATTTTTGTAGAAGTTTTATTACTTTTTCCTAACTTATAGTAAGCTTAGTTGTAGTCGTCGAAAGCTCAAGTCAAGCCCGCGTTAAGCTCTAACATGGCGGGCCTAACTTAATAAAACTTACGCGAGTAGGTACTTACCTGAAGTTACTACTGCGCATGAGTAGCTAAATGACCTACTTTTGTGCAAGTTGTGCGGAACTGTTCGCAATAACACTGGTACCTAGTTATTGTGTTTTCTTAAGAGAAAAGCTTGGCACGACAAAATGGCAAATTGTTGAAGAAAATTATAAAAGCTTTATAAATTCTACGTTTTATTGTTATTTTTCATGAAGGAGGGTTTTGGTGACAGGAATTGTTTACTATGTTTTGTTGCTTTAGACTTGTATGCACAATTTTAGAATAATGGTTTTAGACAAAAAAAAAAAAGGGTTCTTGTCTGTGTTTACATCTTTTTGGAGCTGACTGTACTCGAATATGATCAAAAAGGAAAGCAATAATCGTCATTAAACATTTGAAAAAGGTTTTTTTGTAACATCTCAGCTTCACCTAAAAATTACTCCCGGAAGAAAAAATGAATCAATGAATAAAAAAATGGAGTTTCTATACCTGGTAAATGTATCAATTACTCTTCCAAGATTTTTGAATAAAACTAAGTATAACACAGCTACTTATTAAAAAGTAGGTACATTCGTCTCTGCTGATCTTATACACCGTGACTTTTTAGTCGTCTTACAAAGGTCGTTCACTCAATGTACCCGACATAAAATAGCTCTAGGCGCGATTTTTTTTTTATCTGCCATAATAGGCAAAAAGAAAAATTATAATAAAAAATTTGAATAAAATTATGAAACATCCTGTTAATGATGTTTACATGTCAAACGGGAGAACATATACCTACCCAGCACTCGAGTCCAGTAGATCATCGCTCGCAACAGGGTGTTTTAACTACGTCGTAATACTGAATAATATTTTTATTTTTAAATTATTAAAATCTGCTAAATACCTATTTTTTTTATGAATGTTTAGTATTCATTGGATACATGAAGTGGACTGCCGTCGTAAGACGACTAAAAAGTCACGGTGTATAGGGCTAATCATAAACACTCGTATAATAATCTCATGCTCGAGGCTCACACAACGAATTGTCCCAAATTAAAAATCAAATAACATTTCAGATCAGTGTTCGGGCACGTTTCGCAGAAACGAAAGCTGCATCCATACTGTCCATAAATATAACACGATCGGGGAGCCTAAAATATTTATAAACAGCGTCTGTGACCGTTTTAAGAATTTTAACGTAATTCATATTATTGTCCTATTATGATTCTGCTAAAGCGGCCATTTTAGGCGCCCTATAGTAGTAAATTCCTGAAGAAATGAAACAGCTGCTGAGTTTAGCATTCGTATCTCTAAGCGAATTTATTGCAACGTCAGGTTTGAGAAACTGACAGAGAAATATTATTGCATTGTAGTTTATTTTTGTATGCATTGATTTTTAATTTATTGAGATATCGAGTTACTGGCTAATGTGATTCATGTGACTGACTCCTGTTCCTAACACTGATGAACATCCCGAGTAAGTCACCCACATAAGTAGTCTATGATTTTAAGCCAACAATAGCCTCATAGTGGAGGAACTCGTGGCTAAATAATAGCAGCCGCTCGGATCGATCTTTAGCTTAAGCCGTGCTTGACTAGGTTGGTCTGTGGATGGGTAACCACCCATTACATACCAAGTTTCCTCCGTGCCTCGGAAAGCACGGTAAGCCGTTGGTCCCGGCTGTCATATGTGGATCTTTGACAGCCGTTACAAGTAGTCAGTGGCCCAAAAAGTCTGACAACCAGTCTTACCAAGGGGTATCGTATTACCTAGTACTAACTGGGTTGTGGAGGTCAGACAGGCAATCACTCCATGTAAAATACTGGTATTTAGCTGCGTCCAAGCAGAAGGACCCTACAAACTAATCAACCTACTTTTAAAACATAAGTTTATTAGAGAATTATGTTTGGCATCAGAAATCCTTCAAAAACTTCTAATATTCGAAGAACAGGAAATTACTAGGCAGAGTTCAGAGTCTACTTAAACGCTTCCTGTTCTATCTCAATTCAAATTAGATAAATATGAAGAAAATAATTAAAGTTCAAGCAGTAGGTAGGATCGCTCACATCACTGGTTAGGTAACATTATGTCCATACCTTTACCAGCCATACTTCAAATTTTAAAACACAGTGGAAACTTCCAGGAAACGATTGGCAACACTTGCATGCGCCTGCGCAAGTTTATGACAACCGTTAAGGCTATCTTATCTGATCCTTACTGACTTACACGAGATTTTAATAGAATTCATCTTGTTTTATGGTTTGTTAATTTAATTTAGGGTTCCTTATGATTTTAGTTAGTCATCCATGAGACTGAAACTTTAAGTAATCATTAATCCATACGGAATTTAAATAGGAAACTCAGTTTGTATAATTTGAAATACCTAAATTAATTACTCAATTAGTAGGATATGATAGATAGTGTTGGATTCATTTAATATGAAGCTAGGTTTGAATTTCATTGTTTTGAGCAAATTATAGTATTTCTCACAGTACATTTAAAGCTAAATGATAAATTAAACTTAATTGTAGATTAGCTTGACTCAAACCATCTTTCATGAACATATTTCTTCTGACGATTACTTTACTCGGTTTTTACACAAAACTAAACTCAAAAATTACTCTCAAAAATGTTATGTATTTTTCTCAACTCTCACTTGCCCGCAAGATGGCGTTATTTACTTTAAGTTAAACGTTTCAAATTAGTACATACAATAGGCTACTTTGGCTAGACACAGACCGGCTAGGTTTACCTAAGCACTGTTAGCCTAGAACTTTAGCCCCTAGACGAGTATTTGCTCAAAAGTGTGTTTACACAATTAGTGACACGTCTGTGATCTTGAGCAGTGACTGTAACTTGACGTTTGAGCGGTAAGGTAAATAGGAGTCAATTTACTTGTCTAGAGTGGTTGCAGTTTTATACATACTAGATTTTTCCCCGCGTCTTCACTCGCGTTAATTTAGAATTTGTACTCTGCTTGTAATAAATTAATTCAATCACGATTCCAAAGACACGTGGCGCCATCTATTATCATAAGAACGTTATTGTTGTTATCCTCGGGAACAGTATTTTTTTTCGGGATGAAAGATACCTCATGTCCGTTTCTGTACACCCAACAACGTTTATGCAAAATTTGGAGCGATTTCAGGATGATCGGTTTAGTGGTTTAGACGTGAAAAGGTAACAAAACAAACTTACCTTCGCATTTATAATATTAGTTACGATTAGGATATTTTGTGCTAGGAGTTGTTTGACTCCAAGACCTTAAATATAATTTATCATCAGTAACTTTACGATCATCCTCTACATAATGACAACTTCATCATACTTAGTTTTGCTAGTCTAATCTGTCCCACAGTTGGTCATCATTCTGTATCTAAAAATCTATCTTCACTAATCTTTCTTCACTTTACTCCTAATACTAGATGATACATATAGAATTCTATAATTTACCTTACACATTTACCTTCTGTTATGTGATGAAAAATATTGACTGTACTGGTTATCGCAGGCGCTCTGTCTAACCCACAAGCACTCGCGTGATAATACAAGAAATAAACAATTACACAAAATCTTGAAGCTATCTGTTACAGCGAACGCAGGAAACAGGAAACTGCACCAATTACCTGCGTGGCTTTTAATTAGTGCAGTATTTTTTTATTACAACATAATTATTACTGAGTTTTTGCTGGTTTTGGGATTACGTTTCCTTCAGAAACTTGGCTTTATTGGTGCAGACAGGATAAATAAATAACACCTGTATAAGTAACTACCGTTGTTTGAATTCGTTGTGATTTGTTAGAAGCAAACCATCGAGAGAATTTAAAGGAAATTTTAAGGAATTGGGACTGGGGAAGACCCAGGAGTAGGACTTATCAGGCTATGTTTAAAATACTGAATGAAAAATGTCAAAGGTATTTGACGTTACTAAGAAATGGAGATTCCTAAAAGTAAAACCATTCAAAAAAAAATCTCCACGAAAGCGAGCATAAATCACCAAAAACCTACATGAAGACACCGACTACGCGGAATTATGATTCAATTTAAAAGTAAACCATGAATTGAGACATACTTTATTCACTTACCTTTAAAGGTTTCTATGAAAAACCATTAAAATGACTTACAAAAACCCACTGCTTGAAATAAAGTAACATCTTTAAAACACTCTCTTTTATGGGACGAATCGTTTTTTCCTGAGATACAACACACATAAGAATGTATAGAAATTCTTCCTTTTATGTAAATCGTGCGACGGCACCATAAAAATAACACATAAACAATAACACTGGTAAACCACGGCGGCCATTGTGAAAAGAATGTATGCATAAAAAATGAAAAGAATGTATGCATAAAAAATGAAAAGAACGGTAAAATAACCTGTTATCAGAGTTGAGGAAAACAGTCGTCTTTAAATAAAATTCTGTTCGAGAAAAATAATTTAAATTCAAAAATGTAACTGTCGTGTAATTTAAGAAAATAATCGACACTTCTAAAAAGCATTAATACAAAAAAAAACGTAGTTTCCCATAATTCAAAACCCACCAAAACATTGTCGTCAACAAAAAAAAAATCAAACACCAAAAAATAATCGAACGGACGATAATTGGTGTAGCCACCCTACACACAAAGTTGGGTTCGCGTAACCCAGGTAGCTGTCCGCCTGGGCTCAATAAATACGTCCATAGTTTTTTTTTTTTACTTTTTTTTTCTACATCTCGGTGTCAGCCACAGCAGAGTGGGACCAAACTGGTTTTTATTTGCGAATCGTGCTGTCTCTTTCTTGCTTCTTAGATCCTTTTTTGTTTTTGAGTGGCCAGTTCACACTTCTTCAATTAAAGAGTGGAACGATTATAATTATATTCAGGAGCAATTTGGAGTTGAGAAGCTTTGTTATCTGATTACTTGGTAGCAGTAGTTTCTAATATTTATTTTTATTGATAATGCTTACTAGGATCCTCAATACGGTATACACTACCGTTTTTTGCACCTAGAAGATGTGTAATAATGAAAAATTGGAACTAGATCCAGCTTTCATTAATCAGTAGTAGGTACCATCTAAACAAGTTGCTTTGCTGTTTAAATAATATGCAACCTGAAGCCTTAGTCTTGATGCTCAAAAAGGAAGAAATATTGTTTGCAACGCCATATCATTCTTAACTCAGGGATCGCTATGGAATTATAGCGACCTGATTTAAGCTTCGTAAAAAAACACAAGTTAGCACAAAAATACATTCCAGCAATCTTCCATCTCTAATTTTACCACTGCGTACAATAGTAAGCTCATTTTACCCAACACACACAATTCTGACACAACAAAACGCGTAACACAAGAATCGTGAATATCGCAAATAAGCGTTCTTTTTGTTCTGAGACAAAGAGTTTTAAATATCGCCTGAAATCGACACTCTTCGGTACCTTGTGATATTGTAACCTGCTGCTGCGCATTTTTTATGAATACCTGCGAATTATCACGCCATTTTTTGGGTTCCTTGGCAAAATGGCACAGATGGAATACTTATAATTTTGCCATGTCTGTCTGACCATCTGTCCGGATGTTACTCAGACATTTTCTCTGAGAGTCACTCACTGTGAAATTCACTGCCGGCTACTCTGTTCCCTGATCATTATAATCTGGATCTATTCAAAGTTCGAGTGAATCGGTTTCTTCTAGGCGAGCGTGCTCCACTCTTGGCTGCATCATCGCTTCACATCAGGCGAGTTGCGACAAAAAGCAAGCCTATTTAGTAAAAGACTCTTTATACTACGAGTATAGGTATCGATGAAAATTGGAAATAAAGTGTATTCTGTTCACCGCTAAACTATGGTGTAGCGAAATATATATTTAGTGGTAGCACTCCACACACAATACATCAAACATAAACTTTACGATGTCTGAAAAAATTATTTCGATTTTAAAAGTTTAAAATCTCTAATCGTAAAAAACAAAAACGGAACTAATTTCTGAGATTTTCTTGATAATTTCTTATACTAATTGATGTTTTTCTTCTTTTACAGATTACTGGACATTAAGAAAACACGCAGATGGTGCATCCAGTGATAAAGAAAACTAATTTAGGTACAATAAGTTTTAAACTAATTTTAAACTTAGTTTAGTCGACTTAAAGTTCAACCCTATGTAAAAAGCATGCGTTTTATAAATTATTTAAATAAATATCAATTTTATTTGTATTTATAAATAAATATCAATTTTATTTGTATTTATAAATAAATGATTTCATTAGGTAGCAATAATTTAAGGTGCGCAGTGTTCTTGAATTAGCTATTTAAAGTTTTTAGCACCCAATGAGTTTTCAAAATTAAATAAGTATGTAATGAATAAAAAAATAATTGTAATGGTTTGGAAGTGTAAAATACTTTTGGATAATTAAGTAGAGGCTAAAATTATTTGGAAAATTATTACTTTTAACAAATTTAAATAATATAATTATTATTTTAAGTGTACCTAAGTTTATTTGTATGGGTTCCCAGGGAAAACTTAAGTGAAATAACAAAGAAATGTAGTATTTTGTATATATTCATTTTCGTAACGCGTTGTATACCTACTATGATTTTGATGCCTGTCATGTAAACTTGTTTATTTAACTTTTTCCAGTAATTTCTGAATTACTGCAATTTCTAAATTACTGTAAATCGCTAAAAGATTAAACATTGTAAACTTATAAATAACATTGACTAATTGTAACTTTTTTTGAGCAAAATATTTCTAATTGAATTGTGTCTTTGATAAATATTTGTAATTTTGTAAAATAATAATGAACTCATTTATTACCGAGAACTTTTCTTCTTGATAATAAATGATGAAAAGCATTTTACAAATCCATTTCACTTGAGTGTCAGATTGTACAAAATATAAATAAGGCTTAAATCATACTGATAAAAGTCAACGTTAGATTAGAAATTTTTCTATAGCTTTGGCTCAACTTTCAGTCACATTAGTTCTTGAAACTTTATAAAAATAAATTATCCTTGTCGTCTCTTGCCATGCTCATGACAGACGATTTCTGAAGAGATGTTTGTGGCTTGAATAGTGTAAGAACCAAATTTAAAATTAAAGATCTGATCGACGTTGGCAAGTATGAATTGACCCTTATTATTAGAAAAAGTTTAAGGTTATAATTATAATGTAAATCAGTCGTCTTGACTGACTCAAGATCTCAGTTAATAATTTCCTGACTGACAATTTTCTAATCAATTTTCATATATTTTGTCATACTTAAGAGTCTATTTCAACACCTCCCGATGCTGTTACCGATAGCCATTTACTTACGTCAAACAGTTGACTGTGATAAGGCAGAGTTGATACATCATCTAGAAAACAAACTGCTGGAGCTGGCTGTAACTTTATCAGAAAGTGCTGAAACACACTCTTTAGTAAATCAATGTAGAAACTAAACAAGTAAACTGTTGTCCTTTTTAAGTACAGTCAAGAACATGTAACTTTAATTCAATAAAGTTTTACTAAAATCAACAAAGTAAAATAAATGTAGCCAAGTCAATATTTCAGTAAAATAATCATTCGACTGCCCTTATTTCAATTAATTTGGGGTGTAGCATGTTTTTTTCCGTACATTTTTGTAAAAATAAATTTAATTATTAAGCTAATTGTATTTTCATGTAGAATCTAGTCTATGATCTCTGCAATAATGTTGTCTATGGCCGCTCAGTGGTCTTCGCTTCCTAATAATCTGTCCTGTAGATTTAGTGTGTAACATAGAACTTAGTTTAGTAAAGTTTTTTATTTAGTGACTAGTGACAAAAGTTAGTATTTTGTGTGTCCAAATAAATAAACTAAATGGAATTTTAGAAAAAGTGTTTTTCTTTAATACATGATATCCTTTCAGAACACCAGCTGTGTGCTACTCAATAAGAAACTGTAGTTTTGTGAGAATCATGTGAAATGAATGAGCAGCGAGTGTAAAAATATTGAAATTCATGGATAGATGAATATTAGGTACACCTCTGCCTAATCCTTCGGGGATTACAGGCGTGATGTTATGAATATAGTCTTACCCTGAAAGCCTTGCCACATGTAAGTTTTTTTTTAATGGCAGATTCCGCAGTTCAACCTAGGAGGTTGTCGTCTGCTCAACGGGACTGTAGGTGCCTTGAGTGTAAGGCCTCCAGCCCGGGGAAAAATCTTCCAACCTAAGCTACTACACGCTAAGGGTGCGAGCCTAGACTTAGGGCGTCACGTCGCGAGGAGGACAGCAAGGGACAGGCCGGATCGGAAGATTGAAAGTAGAACTGGGCTCGGAATATATGTAGATGAGTGGCACTACTGATCGTGAGATCCGGGATTCGATAACCAGATCTGGCAGTATATTCGGTATTACCAACAGCTTAACGTGCTTTTCGAGGCACGGGGGCCGATTACGTATGCATGCGCTCGTGTGGCTCTCACGGAGGCAACCTACGATAATTAGGTATACATTTGTATATTATGGTGCTGTAATGAATACATGCAGGAATCTGTCAAATGTGACGATTTACTGAGAGAACCCGGTGACCCAGTAGCTACGGGCTGGCAGTCTGCCAGCAGATAGCAATGAGCTGGGCATACTAATACGTAAGTAGGTGAATTGTTAAATATGTAATGTACTGGTTGAAGGTATACAGGGTGTAAACAGACCCTTCACATAGCCGTCTACCAAGCATTCTGTACATCAAATTAAGTAACTTTACGCAAAAATTATTGCTGGGAAACGAGTTTTTTTTTTGGGGTGAAAAATCACGTTTTAAGGTAGGACTCGATGGAAAGCACTCAAAGCATTGTGCTGATGGATGGATTGAATAGTACGGGGGTCGTGGAGGTATGTAAACTAAAAATCTTACATTAAAAACATGTATTTAAAATAAAAAATGTGAAAAAGTTGGAACTTTGACCCCAATATCTCCGTAACTAGAAGGTTCCCAGGTATGGTCTTGAATAAAAAATGATCGCAAAGACGGGGAGAACAAGTGCCTTTCGTTTATGTTAAGGGTCTATTTACACCCTTTATAGATTACAGACGCTGCCGCTGAAAGTACTTTATTTAGAATTGATTGTAGTGTAATAAGAAGGTTATTTCTAAAACTTCTGATAACTTTCTATTGGTAGGATCTTGACCCCAGAACTAGGACATCCTAGGGGCCTAAAATGGCCATCTTAGCAGAATCATAATAAGATTATAATATGAATTTCGTATGAAATAAGCAGTACCTTTGTGCTCTTCTATCTTAATGTTATTATCCTTATTTAATAAAAACTCAGATAATTGTATCTTACGATAGTGGAAAACGATCTGGGATAAATCTGAAATACAAATAAATAAAATTTAAGTGTCGGTTTACAATTTAAAAATAACAGCATTTTACTGAATGCATATGAAAGTATAGGCCTATGTCCAGCAGTGGACGTCTTTCGGCTGAAATGATGATGATGATATGAAAGTATAAGAAAAATATAAATAAATAAAAAGGTTCATTGCAGAAACTTGTACAACTTTATACAAGTATATACGGTACCTACATACATATAACAGAAAAACATTTTTTTAATTTTTGTCTGTCTGTTCCGGCTAACCTCCGAAACAGCTAGACCAATTTTACTGGCAGAAAGCTGATGAGTAACTAAGGCTTTTATTTTAGAAAAAGGATTTTATGAATCCGTGCAAAAAAAAAACCCTGTAAATTGAAATAGGGAAGTAATATTTTTATAATAAGATCACGCGGACGATGGCCGCGGGCAACATCTGATCTAAAATATGCTCTGAAATCTTTAATACTTCTTTAATGTGCTGGTGTGCTAGTCAATTCCTGGTATCCTGGAGGTCTTTGCACAGCATAGCATAGCATAGCATAGCATAATCAGCCTATTAATGTTCCCACTGCTGGGACTCAGGCCTCCTCTCTATGAGATGATAAATGATGATCTTTATAATCCACCACGCGGGTTGGTAGATATCACATGTCTTCGAATTTTTGGTTCTAGGACATGCCGGTTTCCTCACGATATTTTCTTTCACCGTTTTGAGAGCAATGGTGATGAAATAACTTACACAAAGTAATGCGCCTTGCTGGGTTCGAACACACGACTTACGGCTCGTAAATCGGGGTCTCCACCACTGGGCCACCGCTGTTTGCTCTGCAGTAAGACAAATACATTAATTACTAGCTTAAGCCCGCTGCTTTGCCCACGTGGAGTTCGATAATTGGCCCACGGGATCGTAGTACCGGGATAAAAAATTCTACGTGTTAGTCCCGGTTATAAACTATCTGTGTGCCAAATTTCAACTAAATTCGGTCAGTAGTTTTTGCGTGAAACAGTAACAAACATCCAGACAAACTTTCGCATTAATAATATTAATAGGGTAGACTCCTAGCATTACACCAACAGCCATACCCAAAACAAAATCAATCTTGATTTCTTGTTCCAATAATTTTTTACTGCGTACAAAAAATACGTATACTCCCAAAGATACAGACAGGCACGTAGACAGTAATAATATGTTTCGATCGATACCAGATACCAATGACGCATAGTCGCAGAAACAGGTAGCTAGCTCAAGTCTAGACTTAACTGTATGGTCTGTAATCACAGTATTGCTTTACTCTCGGTATAAGTACTGAGAATCTAGAAATAAGATTGTATAGTTATACTTCCTGTTGAAAAAGAAACGATGGATGGACTGTGTGAAGGATGATATGGCTAGAAAGGAGGTGACTGCTGAGATGACGAGTGGTAGAGAAGTATGGAAGAAGAAGACATGCTGCGGACCACGACTAAATTGGGATGATGGCAGGAGCATGATGATGATGACTTTCTGTTGTAAATGATGTATTTTTCCATTTTTAGGTCAAACTGAAGAAATTAATTATAAGTTTCACTGGACGCGCGTTCTGATTTCCCTTTATAGTTTTGAAACAACAGGTTTCCTAGATATACATATAGGGTCTAACTATTCATACACGAAATATTTTCAGGGAATTATAACGGCTATAACAAAGCCATGTCAAGGGATTTTTTTTTCATCTGAGTATATTTTTTTATAAAAAATAATTAATTTAAAATTACTTGACTCACAAAATAAATACTGGCTCCTTATTTTTCAGCATCCATTACGGTAGTTTACTACGTCGTATATACCTACTGTCATTGTTAGAATATGGGAGTAAAGGTTTTATGCAAAAAGTCTCAAAAAAAATTGGAATTATAATAATTTTGTAAAAAAAAAACACTCAGAATTTTTTTTTTTTTGGTTGCTATAGCGACTTTACGACTTATAGAAGTTACTCTTAAAATATTTAGTGTATGAAAAGATAGACCTTATATAGGTGTGTATGGATTTTATATTATAAGTATACTAACCACCGACCTTTTTATGTACAGTCGTACAATGTCTTTTGATTAAACTTTTTTTCCGAAAGAAATAAGTACCTAGGTATAGGTATGATTCTGTAGCCAGAAAAATATTGTATAATTATTATTTTTCACAAGATCTTATTGCTGACGTTGCTGCACAAATATTCACCTCACCAACCCTAACTTTCGGCATTAATTCACATTCATTCATTCGTAGCGTGCAAAGTTTCCATTCACACATTTACTTTGTACCAGATTTTACTATCTACAATCTAAGCTTACATCGAGTTAAACCTGAATTTAAGTTATGTTCCTAAGCCCTGTCCCGAAATTCTTGACTCCTTCAACTTCCTCATGGGTTCCAATATTTGGGAGCTCTCCCACGCAACGACAGCGGAATATGCGATGCATTCACAAAAGGGTTCCGCAACTTTATTGCTAATATGGAAACTTATCTTTATTCATATTGTATTATGATTACTTTTCCCGCACACGACGAGAGATTATTCTGGGAAAGTTAACGGTACCAGATGGAATGTAAATACTTAAGAATATTTTGTTTCCAACATTACTACATTATGAATGATACCTACTTAGTTTATTACCCATTTCATAGCGCTTGCTGGGGACTAGATTATTTTTTTTTTTTTTTTAAAGAACCTTGCCCCTCACTAGGAATTTCTCCTGTATCGTGGGTGCGTTTACAAACATTTACGCTCACATACACAAACAGCCAGACCCGGAACAACTACCTGTAGGCCATAAAAATATTTGTTCCGTGCGGGAATCGAACCCGCGACACGAAGCGCAGCAGTCAATCGGTAAGCCACTGCGTGCACCGTGACGGCCAAATTATACTTTTCTAAAAAATCATGAAGCATTGTTTCAAGCGGCTTTGATTATGTCAATTCGTGCTTTATGACCCTACATCAATTCTGCCATTTTCTTGCTCAACCATTTGCGAGCATTACATTTACCACTGAAAGAAATTCTACTTACTACTAATATTATAAAAGCGAAAGGTTGTGAGGACGTCTGGATGTTTGTTACGCTTTCACGCTATTGATCGGATTTGGATGAAATTTGGCACACAGATAATTTATAACCTGGATGTAAAAAGTGTGTTAACATAGGATACTTTTTATCCCCCGTGGGACAATTACCGAACACCAAGCGGGTAAAGCTGCGGGCATAAGCTCTAGTTGACAATAATAAAATATCAATGACTATGATGCTGCATCCAGATAAAAAAAAAAAACTGCTAAGAGCTCGCTTATAGTTATATCAGACCAATATGTCGATCATTCTACATAACAGTACAAATCCTTGAAAAAAAATAACAAACAAAATATAACCACTCCATCATCATTTCACCTCATATCCACATTCCTACCTATCTCCTTTCCACAATACGCGTATTACTCATTGAAGAATCTGTCAAAAATGACTGATGAACACCACGGAACCCTAAAAAGAGTAAATTAAAAAACGTTGCAGTGAGGGGGCGCGTGAGTCAGTCTCACAGATTGACGGGAATGCTCTGCGACTGAGTCATAAGTTGGATACTCTCTGTTGCTAGGTAACTGGCATTTCATAATATTGGTTATGTTGTAATGGGTTTGAACCCTCGATGAACTTGTGTCGTGATTTTTTTTTTTCGTTTAATCGAGTCCAAAATGCGTCCTTTCTGAATCTGGAACAAAGAAATGTTTGAATGAGACACATCACGCTACAAATAAATAAATACGGAACGGGATATGAATACAATAAAACGTAACATCACCAAAAAAAAAAAACAAAAAAAAAATAAATCAGATAACATTGCCTGACCAGGAAATCGAACATAGGGCCTCATGCGACTACTAGACCAACGACACAAATTGAAAAAAAAGGAATTTGAAACGAAAAAAACCTGGAGAATATTTTGTGAAGCAACGTCAGTAACAGTATTTCGTCGGATTTCTCATAAAAGCTAAGGAGAACACTGAAATAATATATTTTTCACATACTTACATAAAATCACGCCTTATTCCCAATAGGATAGGCAGGAACTACAGAACGTCACCTGCTACGATCCTTGCAGTAATAGAGAGGGTGCGCATGAGTCACAGATTCCCACAATACTCCGCGGTTGACTCATAAGAGTGTTTACGACTTACGGCATTTCATACAAACTTTCAAGTCCTTTTTTTTTCGAAATGTTTGAACCGATTTTAATGAAACTTTATACGCATAAGCAGGATACATAGGTCTAAAAAGTTATCAGAAAACATTTTCGAAAAGTCCTTTAAAAAAAAAAGCTTATTGGAAATTTCTGTTTCTATGGTAAATTTAAAATTGGTCTAATTTAGCTGTAATACTATTTTTTAAGCGACTGCCTATCTGACCTCCACAACCCAGTTAGTACTGGGTAATACAGTCCACCTTGATAAGACTGGTTGTCAAGCTTTCGGACCACTGACTACCTGTAACGACTGTCAAAGACCTACAAATGACAGCCGGGACGGCTAAACGTGCTTTCCGAAGCACGGAGGAAACTCGGTAAGTAACGGGTGGTCACCCATCCACGGACCAACCTAGGCAAGCGTAGCTTAACCTGAAGGTCGACCTGAGCGGCTGTTATTCACGAGCTCGTCTACTCCGCTCCTCCTGATACCGTGCTTGTACTTAGTAATTTCTAATGGAAAAACATGTTAACGTTTTGTCCAACCTGAGTATCAATCCAGACCAACGACAGTGCCATAGACATGAAGACTAGAAGTCCCTTGTAAAATCTATCTATTTTCTTTTATGTATACGAAAATAAATATATTATATTATGTATATTATTTGACTTAAAATATGAAGCTAAAGATTACAAAGTAAAATATGAACTAATTCCAATGATGTAATATTGACTAACTTTATTCCTGGTATTCTGCGCAAGCGCAGGTGTGGCGGTGACTTTGTTCGTAGATAGTATTATTGGAAAACATCATACGTATTTATACTTTTTGGATTCTTTATAAAGTCGTAATGATGCGTCAGCTTTTGTGGAACTTGTGCGCGATTTCAGGAATTATTCAATGTCCGACTAAATGAGGGGGCGAGTCATTTATGTTTTTATTTTCGATCGGGATCTTTTGGGGTATTAAACAGCCAACTTATACTGTACGTAATTTTCTTAATAGGTGACTATTAAAAAGCAGGTAATGTACTTACACTACGGCCATTATTTACCATCACTCTAAACTTCCCTATGACTCAGTTCCTTCCAATAGGAGAAGGAAGGACCTGGTTTGCACAAAAGCTCAAACTAGACATGCGTTTGCGAATCGATTTTATGTGTTTTAGGACCTTTTCTTTATAATAGACTCAACAAGATACTAAACTTCTATAGTTCTAGTTATAAAAAATGTAGTTTTGTAATGTGGGATTACTTAGAGATATTAATTACACAGACAGAAAAACTTCTAGAAGTTATGGTTTGATTATGTTATCCCCTCGTATCTATTTGTACATATTTATTTAAGCTAGTTTTAGTGTTTTTTTTGTACTAATTTCATTGTACTTATAGTTGTTAATAGATTAATCTTATTTTATAATTTTACTGTCCTAATTAAATTGTGATAGGTAAAGTAATGGGAAAACACAGGTTAAAATAAACCAAGATCGAGCGGGTCGCTACCAAACATCTGAATTGAACTATCATTACTTGCTACTATTGAATATATTTTAGTTATAGATTACTTATAAGTACTAAATATACCATTGTATGAGAAATAATACTACTGCGCCTAAATGTACACTCTTTGTAATACTTTTAAATAAATTATTAAGAAAATTACTTTGATCGATCTTCTTACTAACGTACGACTAAGAACGTTGCGAAAGAAATTAACTGTAAGGATATATTAGTAGTACTTAGCTGTGAATATAAAGTTTCAAACATTATTTGTAAAAACAAATACCATTTCCTTGACATGGAAACACCATATTTACCATTCACAGCGCCGAGCGCCTTCCAGAAATGTTACAGCAACCAAGGCAAACGTCTTTGACTGCTAAGAAAGCTGAAGGCGTCTTACCTCCTTAAAGCTTGTGATTATTTTTATAGTAAGCCAAAAAACCCGGTAAACCCTAGCAGATTTCATTCTTACTATTATTATTTTTTCATAACAATCTTTAAAATAGAAACTTAATGAGAAAACAGCACTTAAGACGTTATTCTTAAAAGGCAGTGTAGTTTGAATTTAAAGTTGCGCCTCACAATAGTGACTTAGCAATGAAGACGTATGTTTTAAAGTTCTCTGGGAATTGTAAGGCGTCCTTTAGCACCTACAATTTTCTACATTTTAGGGCTTAAGACTCGGCAACACAAGATACTTCTTTGGTTCTTAGGTCCAATAAAATACTAACTTTTCAATCTAGGGTAATGCCGATTAACTAGTTAATATGACTCATCATTATAAACAACTATTGCGATATTAACAACATTTTGACGATTTATTCAAACACAAATGATTACCTTGAATAGATTCATTATTATCTGCCTATCCTTTTCCCAACTATGTTGGGGTCAGCTTTCAGTCTAACTGGATGCAGCTAAATACCAGTATTTTACATGGAGCGACTGCCTATCTGACCTCTACAAGCCAGTTAGTACTGTGTATAATACGATACCCCTTGATATGACTGGACTGGACAACAGATCGTTTACCCTATTTAAGGGATGGTCCTGTCTGAAGTAAAAATTGTTTACATAAATAAAGAGTACAATGACTCCTTAAGAGGTTAAGGGTTAACAAAAACCAAGTTTGTATGTTTAACAAAACTAATTGCGTTCTTCACTAAATCGTAGCGCACGCCAAACCAAATCAAGTTTCAATTAGTTGTCACCCTTAGAAACTCAAAGGATTGATTGGACAGGGCATCTAAAAATAGGTCGATCAGGATTTCTTTATGCAAGCAACAATGTTTCTTTATTAACTATAATGACTATCAACAAAAGGTATTGTGTTCACAAGGCATAGAATCACGGGCACCACGTCAGACAAGGCAACAGGTTTGTCATTAAAGTCTTTTTAGAAACCTTTCTTTATTTTTGACGCGTAAATAAAAAGGTGACAACAAAGCATGTGGCTTTGTAAAAGATCTGTATTTGGGCTAGCTCGTCGCAAAATTGCAGCGTAGCTACAGGTTTCTATCGAGTGACGCAGTTGCTTCGAAGCTGTGGTTGTGCACTTTTAGGTTACCATAGAACATAATTTTAAATAGGTTGGTCCGTGGTTGGATGACCGCCCAATACATACCGACTTTCTTCCGGGTATCGGAAAACACGTTAAGCTGTTAGTCCCGCCTGTCATTTGTAGATATTTGACAGTCGTTACAAGTAGTCAGTGAACTGAAAGCCTGTCAAACAGTGAGAGTATCGTGTTAGGTAATCGTGTTACCCAGTACTAACTGGGTTGTGGAGGTCATATAGGCAGTCGCTCTATGTAAAATGCTGACATTCTGCTGCATTCGGTTAGACTGGAAGCCGACCCCAAAATAGTTGGGAAAACGCTACGCAGATGATGTGAGAACATAATTAACTAAGTATGTTATTCAGTTGTTATTCTAACGACTACGACAGCCTCGTCAGAACAGTCAACTGCACAAATACCTCAAAGAAATCCTAATCTTAATTCTAGTCTGCAGCTATCTTGCAGTCTTCCTACTGACCTTGATGGAAGCCAACATAAATAACAATCACGTTACAGTGTAACTTCACTTCTATATCTTTTCGTACCTACTCTTACATAACATCACGCCTGTAAATCCCGAAGGGTTAGGCAGAGCTGTTAGGCTATTCGTACAACCCATGTAATAGGTGGCGAGCCTATTGCCATCGACCAGGAACAAATCCAGACTCCGTGGCTGCTACTGAGAAATTTCTAAGAAAGGACCTCATGCTCAGCAATCGGGCTTGGTAGACCAACTAGGCAGTTTTTCTCTTAATACTATTATGAAATAGTTTGTGAGAATGGATGGATGCTTGTTACGCTTTCACGCAAGAACTACTGAATGGAATTTGGGCTACAGATGGTTTTACCTCCCAAGATACTTTTTATCCCGCTCGGTAGTACGATTCCGCAGAACAATTACCTACCTACCGAACTCGACGCGGACGAAGCCGCGGGCATAAGCTTGTATTACATAAGGTAACTACTCCCATTACTGGAAGGTGACCCCAAGATATTATGGTAATCAAGACACAATGATGTTTCACACAAAGTTGTCGTCATTAGTCGGTATTGTCATCAACAACTTCATTTTAACACATTGTCTTCTTTCTTTTTGTAATATATGGCTCGTGTTATAAATACCCCTCGTGCTATTTGCTTTTATTTGCAAACAAACGTCTTCAATAGGCAAATTAACACCCGTTTTTATTAACATTTCAGTGCAAAATGGCGGAGTGCTTTCTTTAAAAGCGAGTATAAAAGGAGTTGTAATTTCTGACAGATAGTAGGACCATGAGTGATTTGAAAATGTCAGGAATTGTCTTTGGGCTACCTACTTCAATAGTGATAGTTACCTGAGGATCTAAAGACTTTTGTAATTTTCTAGAGTGAATTTCAACGGGATTGAGATATTTTCGGTAGCTTATGCCAATCCAATCCTTACTTTTTCATTGTCGATATCTACACAAATAAACAAAATTAAAGTGTCTGTTTGCAATGTCAAAATAACAGCTTTTTACTGAATGCATTTGAAAGTATAACGGTACTTATAATAAAAGAGCATTTTTTTTTCTGCGTGTCTGTCTGTTTGTTCCGGCTAATCTCCAAAACGGGTGGACCGATTTTGACAAGACTTTTACTGGCAGATAGCTGATGTTATAAGGAGTAACTTATTTTAGAAAATGAATTAGACTCCCATGCAAAAAATTAAAACCCATACATTGTTATTTGTATCCGACTCAAATATCCCATAGTCATATTTTTTAATCATTTCACGCGGTCGAAAGTCGCGGGCAACAGCTGGAAAAGCATAAAGCTAGAGGAGCATAAGTAAATTGTTATAAAAGTAACGAAGTATTTATGTTTGTGAAAGCTCATTTAATTTTTATGTTCCCATCATTAATGATAGAGTGGAGATTCCCTCCTATAACGTTTTACGATCATTATTAACTTTAAACAGTAGTTAAATTGGCTTCATTAAATGAGCATCATAAAATACAAAACTTATATCTTAACAATCTCATAAAACATAAATCCTTAATACAATACAATTTCTTATACATTAAATGAAAGGGGAAATCTGGCAATATTAAGTATATTAGGGAATAAAAACACAAAGTCTGCCACATTCTCGTATTAAAAAGAAAGACTAGTTAGTTAAAAATACGTCTAATTTTGATTTTTGACAAGTTTTTGACTTCCATTAATACGTTTAAAAAAAGAAAATTAAGATAAAGAAGAAAAAAAGATTAAAAAATAGGTAATTGGTTTCCAATGTTAAAAGCCGTCAAACAATGAGCAAGTAATTCTAATGTAAGTAAGGTACTGAAAATTAAATAAATGGACCCATCATTTATACAATGTACAAAACATAACGCCCACCAATACCTAATTGGCAATTGTAGGTAAATACAATGTAATGAAAATCTAGATCAATTTTCCGAAACCTAGACATAATTTTTAGACTTTTCATAAATAATTCTGCTTGTTCCATTCACCCAGCTACCGCCATATTTTAATTCTTAGAAAAAAACATTAACCCTAAATTAAAATCGAGACAATCCCGCGAAATAAAAACATCTGGCGTTCCTAATACAATATGAAAATTTTGAATTAGGAATGCGTGGATGAGTGATGGCGCATGCGCGGGGCACGGGCCCTGATTGGCTATTGTCTGTGCAGCTTGACTGCATCTGCATTTCGCTCTATTGAAGTTTCAAAACGTATTTGTTGGTGTAATCAAGATTTATGTTCTATTTATTTTGATATGTTTTTAATGGATTCGCTGTTTGTTTTTGTGTGTGGAGGGTATTTATCTTCACACCATATTGTTTACAAGCTGAAAACGGGCTGATTTTTTCAACGAAATGTGACGATGCAAAGTTTTATGATTTTTTTTTATTCGGGGATGACCTTATCACAAACATGAAGGACCTAGTTGTAGTATGACGACAGGCCTTGTCGACAGCGCGTTCGTGTTCCACGTGCGCCTCAAAGAGATGTCAGCAAATAAGTATGGGGTCCGCATGGGCCGATGCCTGCCAGGGCTGCGGGACTGTTCGAAAGAGATACCGTGGCCCTGGAACACAAAGGGCAAAGAAGGAACATGGATGGGTTTTAGTCAGTACAAGTCTGACACTCCCTTCCGCTCCGCCCAGAGTGGGGAGGGGGGGGGGGGGGGCAATAGATGATTTCCCATCAGAAAAAAAAATTACCTAGTTTAGATCCTCTCTCTTATTAATTTCGTTGCGATTGCTTGAAGAAATTCTACCAAAATAAATTTAAAAAAAAACAACTTAAATTCAAAGATAGTTTTGTCTATCATAAATTATATTATGAATTATGATTTAGAATAAAACACCTCAGATTTCTTTTACTTTTCACCAAAAATACTATCCGAGGTCGAATTATTGACACTTGTATAACCGAGAATCACATCTTTTCACAAAAAATCGTCAATTTAGTTTACTTAAATTTTGAACTTTTTTTTGACGCCGCGGCCGCTTCAAACCAAATTTAAAAATGACATATGCTCAGTACCCCTATTCAGCAACAGATGTCGCCACTTGTCGGATCCACGACCTTTGTTTCGACTTGTCACCACGGGAGGGCACTCCAATACGCATTTAGAAACGGGAGTAAGCAGAAATATAGAGTGAAACCCCTGGCGAGATTAGCACTGACATATTTTGTATTATCACGCTTTAGTTTTCAAGGAGGTGTGCTATATAATTGGTATTGTGTTTTGGAGAGGCAGATTTTGTATGACAATGATCACGCATTTTTCCAGATATTTAACTCTCGATTTCTTTGCAGATTATTTTGGGGACTGTATTGTATAGTACACAATAAAACCATTGCAGCTTTAGGAGGGTAGGTTTAAGAGGAGTTGTCTCATTAGTAGCTGTAACCACCTTGAAAAGTAAGTAGGCCGATCTTTAGGTTAAGCCGTGCTTGCCTAGGGTGGTCTGTAGATGGGTGACCACATTACAGACCGAGTTTCCTCCGTGCCTCGGAAAGCACGTTAAGTCGTTGGTCCTGGCTGTCATTTGTATATCTATGACAGTCGTAACAGGTAGTCAGTGGTCCAAAAAGTTTGACAACCAGTCTTACCAAGGGGTATTGTATTACCCAGTACTAACTGGGTTGTTGATTGGCAGTCGCTCCATGTAAAATACTGGTATTCAGCTGCATCCGGTTAGACTGGAAGCCGACCCGAAAGGCTTGGCAGAAGATGACCCACCATTATCATCTTCCTACCCTTTTTTTTTTTTTCGGATGGGAAATCATCAAATGACGGGGGTCATTTGATGATTTCCCATCCCAATAACCCCCCCCCCCCCCCACTCTGGGCGCTCCGCCCAGAGTGGGGGGGGAAGGGAGTGTCAGACTTGTACTGACTAAAACCCATCCATGTTCCTTCTTTGCCCTTTGTGTTCCAGGGCCACGGTGTCTCTTTCGAACAGTCCCGCAGCTCTGGCAGGCATCGGCCCATGCGGACCCCTACTCGGTTGCTGACATCTCTTTGAGGCGCGCGTGGAACACGAACGCGCCGTCGACACGGCCTGTCGTCATAAGACGGCTGGACGGCGAGCTAGCCCATAACTTGCCGTCCACAGGCCCACGCCTACGGTGGCCGGGAGCTACCACGTGACCCCCGACGCCCAGGGCGTTTCCCGCGGCGGCTGGGACGTGAGGTTCTTTCCCTCTCACGTCCCGCCACCTCCTTCACTAGCATGACTATCTTCCTACCCTTGTCCCATGTTACTTGAGGTTGGCGCAACACGTTTTCTTCTTCATTCTCCTCTGTCAATCGTCACGCTATCATTTACTTCTTTTTCCACCATACCATTCCTCACACAATCCATCTATCTTTTTTTTGGTATTCCTCTCCATCCATCAACATTTATATTTATCACTCTTTTAGTCACATGTGTTGCATCCCTCTCTGTCCGTGGGTGAAGGATAGATGCAACACATGACCTACAGTCTCCATACGAAGACAGTTGTAGGTACACCTACCAACTTACATTTATAAAGTCATGGGCCCAATGCACTTATGGGCCTTAATTGTCTGATATTAAAATTTTGTCCACATCATCATCCATGGTGATACTCAACCCTACTTCTATTGCAAATATCCCGGTTGACGTTGAAACAGCTGATAGGTATTACTTAAAGTGGGTTACTAACCGGAAGTACTTACTACTTAGTAAAGACAAGAAAGCCAATATCCTCCCCTTGTTGAAATACAATCGTTGCATAAATTTAACGCATCAAGACTGAGGGGGTAAGCAGGACGGGTGGTTGTGGGTTGCGGTGTGGCAGTTTTATGAAACTAAAACAGCGTTGGGGGTGAATATGGTATTCCTTTTCGTCAATTATGGAAGTAAAAAGTAATGGCTGGGTGATAGTTTAACCTTTGGAACCTGACTTATAGTTAATTCTATCATCATCTGCCTAGCCTTTTCCCAACTATATTGGGGTCGGCTTCCAGTCTAACCGGATGCAGCTGAATACCAGTATTTTACATGGAGCGACTGCCTATCTGACCTCCACAACCCAGTCAGTACTGGGTAATACGATACCCCTTGGTAAGACTGGTTGTCAGACTTTTTGGGCCACTGACTGCCTAACGACTGTCAAAGATCTACAAATGACAGCCGGGACCAACGGCTTAACGTGCTTTCCGAGGCACGGAGGAAACTCGATATGTAATGGGCGGTCACCCATCCACAGACCAACCTAGGCAAGCACGGCTTAACCTAAAGATCGGCCCGAGTGGCTGCTATTATTTAGCCACGAGCTCCTCCTCCATAGTTAATTCTATAAAGGGTGTAAATAGACCCTTAACATAACCGAAAGGCACTTGTTCTCCCCGTCTTTGCGATATTTTTTTTGTTCTAGACCATACCTGGGAACCTTCTAGTTACGGAGATATTGGGGGTCAAAGTTCCAACTTTTTCATAAGTTTTTTTTTTTAAATACGTGTTTTTATTGTAAGATTTTTACTTTACACACCTCCACGACCCCCGTACTATTCAATCTATCCATCAGCACAATGCCTTGAGTGCTTTCCATCGAGTCCTACCTTAAAACGTGATTTTACACCCCAAAAAAAAAGTCGATTCCCAGCAAAAATTTTTGCGTAAAGTTACTTAGTTTGATGTACAGAATGCTTGGTTGACGGCTATGTGAAGGGTCTGTTTACACCCTGTAGGTAGGCAAAGTAACAATGTAATACATAACACAACATCACACCGGTTATCACCGAAGGGTTAAGCAGAGTTGTACCAAGTACTAGTACGTACTACAGTACACCCACATTTTGACAATTATGTTTTACTTCTCCACGTAATAGGGGCGAACTTATTGCCATCAACCGGGCCCAAATATAACCAACTATCGAGAAAAACCCCTATGTCACTCCATTTCCGCGTAAAGACGATAAAAAATTGAATTAAAAAAATACGGGCCTGAAGAGGTAGCAAATGACTTTCGGCGCGTTCAATTTGGTAAACGATGCACCAAACACCCTGTATAAAAGTAGATACCGTAGTATTACTTTTCATATTGAACTTAAATCATAAACAACCCCGTATTCAGAAAAAGTCCTTTAAAAAAACCTGTCCACACACAAAAAACCCTTCAAAAAAGCCTTAAATAATAATCACCATGATTATGATTATAACTAACCCTGTAATTGCCGCTATCTGTATTTAAGACAATCCGGTCGATGGGCGTTCGATCCGACCCTCGCACTTTGTTTCACACCTGGTGGAAGCTTTACTGGTAAGAATACACCTGGTAGTGAAAAGCAAAAAGAAGAGAAATTATTTATTATGACAAACAGAAATACGAATCATGGACCTTAAGCAATTACAAAGATATGGCCAGGGATAGGTTTACTTTTATAAATAAAGTACGAATCACTTACGTTTATACAACATTAATTTTAGTATATGCGAAACCTGAAACACGTGTGCAGTATTTTTATGTAAAGAATCTATGTACAACATTTCAAAACTGTATCATGAAAAATCACAAAGTTATAAGCTTATTCTGTTACCTGGTTGTCCGCACAAAAACGTGTTTACCACGCAGCGCGCCCGCGACGTCTTGAGCTCATTGATAAACATAATTTGACAGTAGGTACCTAAATTATTGCGATAGGTACTTAGTGTCGCTCGGTGTCCAACTTGTAACTTTTTTTAAATATATTCGGGACAAAATATTACGGTTTAAAAATTATTGGAAACGATTCAGTTACTTATTCTGAACAAAATATATTCAGGTTTTGCATATACTAAAAATAGTCTTGTATATGCTAAGTTGTATTTTTCACTCTTTATTTGAAATTGTATGACAATTGCGCATATTTTTTTCCAATTCTAAGTATCCACAATTTTGTGCACTGGGGATTCGTACTTTGTTAGTTTTATCCATACTATAAGAGTTATGTGTAACTGTTTAGTGGCATTTATTGTTAAAATAAAGTAAGTACCTTAACAAACAACGTTTTGTATAATTTCTACGATAGGCTAGCCGATTGCTAGCTGAAACACTCTTTAAAAAAAAATCTTTTATTATTCGGAGATATCATAACTAAATACTGTAGTGAATGATCGTACAAAAAATCTTATTCCTTAACCAAACATTCAATAAATCACCAACCACAACAATCTTCTCACACAAAAAAGACGCTCTAAAAAGTCCTCAATAATTATTTCCAAGGTCTATAACGAACCCTGTAATTGTCTGTATCAGTAGGTGAATCTAAGACAATGGTCTACCGGACCCTACACTGCACCTGGCGTGACCCTTACTCCATCGCATACATCTGGTCATAGCGCTTTGAAGGGTTAGATAGGGTATTCACAAAAGGGTTGATGGCTGTGTATGGTAAAATCGATTTTTGAACATCTCTTGGTTTGATGGATTTATCGGTTTGCAAAAGGGATGTCATGAGAATTCTACGGCTTGATTCTGTGTTATTTCTTGGTTTCTAAAAATAAATTAGCAACTCAGTGAAGTGATATACTTAACATCATGAAATACCTAAGTAAAAGCAAACAGTTTTACACAGCACAGTTTTTTGTTTTTTTTTTTAACTTTGGCAGAAAAGATTTACAAAAAAAAATACTGCCAGGTTTTCTAACAAGTCTATTTTTGTTTGGTATATTTTTTTTCTACGCATAGGTACCGACTTAAGTAAACATACTGCTTAATTCATAATTCCTTGTCCATAGATTCTTAACGCTACTCAGAGGTCGCGTCTTCATTACAACCGCGCCCTCAAGGCAGCGGAGGGTTAAAAATTAACTTTTATCCAATTTATACTCCACACCTGGAGTGTGGCTTACCCTGCAAGATGTAAGGCACAGTGTTGCATCGTTAATAGTTATTTATAGTCGTAAAAACGTCCTTTTACAAAGGGGTTTTCTTATAAAACGGTTTAGTTTGATAAAGTTAAATAAACCGGTAAAACGGTAATTTGTGGGGTTGCTAAGGATTTTTTACTGCTGAAATTGGCCAAATATAGCAACAGTTAGATTACTCAATACTCAATTAGCTCCGCTTCATCATCATCATCATCATCATCATTTCAGCCCCGAATCACCCATTGTTGGGTACAGGCCTTCCCTTTTTTCTGCCACTCTTCATCCTAGCTCGGCTTAGGGAGTGCAATTCTGAACTCAGGAGATCTCGGAACCTCAATGCCAACACGCATGATCTCGAGTTGAGCATCTCGACTCGAGATTCATTCACTACCTCCTGTGCCGCTCAGGTAAGTGGTAGTGGACCGACTCCGTTGACAGATGAATCTTTCCGTCAGCTGCTTTTGACACATGGACGAAGTTGAAGGTGAAGATTACAAATCGGTAGAAAGTAGTCTTCCAGAAATGGTACATTTCAACCAACTTATCTGTGCAAGCGGGAAAACACAGAACTAAAATAATTGTACTAAGTTTGACATATCGATGGAAATTTTCTTGACAAGCAACGCCTCCTTGATCTGCACACTTAAAGTGTTCATACTAAACTATAATTCGACAAACTACCAGTACTAGTTTTTATAATTCAATTGTCATGTCAAGAAGCGGTTGCCCAGTGGTGGCGGCCGCGACTTACGTAAGTCGTGGGTTCGAACCCAGGCAGGCGCATTACTTGTGTGTAATTTATTTCATCACCACTGCTCTCAAAACGGTGAAGGAAAACATCGTTAGGAAACCGGCATGTCCTAGAACCAAAAATTCGAAGACATGTGACATCTACCAACCCGCGTGGTGGATTATAGCCCATTTCCTCTCATAGAGAGGAGGTACTTTTATTATGCTAATTGTCATGTAATTTTTGTTTAAATCTTACAGACATAATATCATGTAGGTACAGCTTTTTTTTTTTTTTTTTTTTTTTTTTCCGGATGGGAAATCATCAAATGACCCCCCCCACTCTGGGCGGAGCGGAGGGGAGTGTCAGACTTTTACTGACTAAAACCCATCCATGTTCCTTCTCTGCCCTTTGTGTTCCAGGGCCACGGTATCTCTTTCGAACAGTCCCGCAGCCCTGGCAGGCGTCGGCCCATGCGGACCCCTACTTGATTGCTGACATCTCTTTGAGGCGCGCGTGGAACACGAACGCGCCGTCGACACAGCCTGTCGTCATAAGACGGCCGGACGGCGAGCTAGCCCATAACTCGCCGTCCACAGGCCAGCGCCTACGGTGGTCGGAAGCCACCACGTGACCCCCGACGCCCAGGGCGTCTCCCGCGGCGGCTGGGACGTGAGGTTCTTTCCCTCTCACGTCCTGCCACCTCCTTCACTAGCATGACTGCTTCGCAGAAGGAGGTGACGGCTTCCCATTCTCTCTCGCTCCGGACCATGGCTTGAACCAAGGCCGGACGCGAGAGATTGCCGCCGCCAATCGCCGCTATGAGGACACGGCGGTGCTCCACCCAAGCGGGGCAGACCTCCACGGTGTGTTCCACCGTGTCCTCCGGACGATCCTCGCAGTGGAAACACCCGGGCGTTTCCTCCCGCCCGATTCGGTGCAGGAACCTCCCGAAACAACCGTGTCCGGTGAGGACCTGCGTCAGACGGTAGGTGAGGGCGCCGTGGCGCCTCTCTAGCCACTCCTCAAAGAGGGGACTTATCGCCACTATGGTGGCGTGCCCTGCACGGTGTTGCGACAGTCGCTCTCTCCATGTCGCCATGAGATCACGCCGGAGGTCTGTCCGCTGAGCGGTAATTTGTCGCGGCAGCGGAGTTTCCCCCCTATATAGTGCTTCCGCGCGCCATTCATGCAGGCGCGCGAGGACTATCGCCTCCAGATCCCATGGCGGCAATCCGGCAAGGAGGCTAGCCGCCTCGCCAGAGATCGTGCGGTACCCCCGGATTAGCCTTATGGCTATCACCTTTTGGGGCGCGTTCAGGTAGTGGGCGGCTTGCCGCCTCAAAGAACGCGCCCACACCGGGGCCCCGTAAAGGGCCATGGACCGCACGACCCCCGCGTAAAGCTTCCGGCAGGAGGCGTTTGGACCCCTCAGGTTGGGCAAGAGCCGCTTGAAAGCAGCCCCCGTCCGTTCCAGTTTGGGAGCCAAACGTCGGAAGTGCTCCACGAAGTTCCACCGACTGTCGAGGACGAGTCCTAGGTATTTCAACGTCGACCCGACGCCGATGGGAACCCCTCCTGCCATCAGTAATGATCCCGACGGTGGCGCATTTCGAGGCCCATGAAAACACATGGCCTCGGACTTGTGCAATGCCACCTCGAGTCCCAATTGCCGGATCCTCTCCACAACTATCGCAACCCCGCGTGTCATGTTTTCGGCCGCCGCCTCGTGCGACCTCCCTTGCGCCAGTACCAGCGTGTCGTCAGCGTAGCAAACTACACTGACGCCGGTAGGGAGGTCGGCGCGCAGCACCCAGTCGTAACCGATGTTCCACAAGGCCGGCCCCAGAACCGAACCCTGTGGAACACCGCACGACATCTCTCGCCGGTTCCATTCTCCGCTCCGACTGGGGTAGATGACGGCTCTATCCGTCAGGTAGTCCCCGACCACGCGACGAAGGTAGGTCGGCACCCCGTGATACCGGAGTGCCTCCGCAATGCAGGTCCAGGGCATGGAGTTGAAGGCGTTGGCGATGTCAAGAGACACCGCCAAGACAACCCCGCCCCGGGACACCGCGTCCCCCGTCGTGAGGGCTCTCACGCGCATGATGGCGTCCACCGTCGAGCGCCCCTTGCGGAAACCAAACTGGTGTTCCGCAAGATCCGGCCCCATCCCTGCAAGGTGCCCGGCGAGGCGGTTGGCAATGACTCTTTCAAAGAGCTTGCCCACCTCGTCGAGCAACACGATGGGCCGGTATGCGGACGGAGAGTCCGCAGGGCGCCCTGGCTTCCGGATTAGGACCAGCTTCCCCGTCTTCCAACGAAGCGGGAACTGGCCTCTCTCCAAGCATGCGCTTAGGAGCCCTTCCAGTCGGGGCCCGAGAGCCTCAAAGGCCAGGACCCAGGCTTTGCCAGGCAAGCCATCGGGTCCCGGGGCGGTATTTCTGGCTTTCAGCCTGCGTACCGCCACTCTCAGGTCTACCCCAGTCACCTCCGGAACGTCATAGTCGTCATCGGTGTGGTCCGCTTCCGGCACCGCACGCGATGACAGAGCCATAGGCGGGGGAGGATGCTCCCCTCGCGAAGGGAACAGAACGCTCACCACGTCCTCCACGAGCTCAGGCCGGAGACTCTGCGTTAGCGGGGGGGCCCGGGTGCGGAGTTTGTCCCGCACCATCTTGTAAGGGCGCCCCCACGGATCTCCGTTCAGAGACTCCAGCATCTCCTCGCGGGCCAAATTCTTGGCCCGCCGGACAGCCTCTTGGAGGGCGGTCTTCGCCGCTCTGTACCCCTCGTACAGCTCCGCCTCAATGGCTGCCGCATCCGGAGGGCGGATGCGGAGCCTGCGATGCCTGGCGTACAGGTGCCGCGCGGCAACGCACGCCTTGCGCAGAGACGTCAGCTCTTGCGACCACCAGTACACCTGACGCCGGGCTCTTCCTGGCCGAACTCGGGGCATTGCCACGTCGCAAATCTCGGACATGGCCTCCTGGAACCAACCCGCCTCGTTGTTGATGTCGGCAGGCCTGACCGGTGATGACACCCAGGCCTGCACGATTGAGGCTTCCAGGAGGAGCTCCCGGTCCAGCTGCTTCAGCGCCCATCGCGGACCACTCGGGGCCTGTAGGACCGGTGCGCTTGAGGTCTGAGTGGAGACGTCGAACCGGATGTACCGGTGGTCGGAATAGGTCTCCACCCCCTCCATGACGCGCCAGTCGACGACACGCGGTGACAGAGCGGGGCTAGCGAACGAGATGTCCACCACCGACTCGCCCCGCATCCGCACGCACGTGGGGACAGAACCCCGATTTAGGACGACTAGACCTGTCTCCAGAGCCCAGTCCTCCACCATCCTACCCCGCACGTCCGTGTAACGAGAACCCCAAGCCAAGTTCTTGGCATTGAAGTCCCCGAGCACAAGCACGGGGAGGGAATGGCTTCCGATGACGACACTCAACTCCGTGAGGGAGTTGTGGAACTCGGCGAGAGTTCGGCTCGGGGAGAAGTAGACTCCCACTACAACTATCTCCCCGAACCGTGCTGCCACGCACCCCTGACCCTTCCTGACACTCTCAAGGGTCGGGGTACCGGCGGCGGCCGACGCAATTATGGTCACTGAGCCGCTAAGGTCCTCCACCCAGTCATCCCTGGGCGGGACAAAGTACGGCTCAGCGACCACGGCAATGTTAATCGACCACTGCGCCATGCTCTGGAGCAACAGGTCCTGAGCGCAGGCGCAGTGGTTGATATTCGCCTGGAGAAGGCGTAATGGGGCCGTTACTGGCACTCCATTTCAGCCCCCTCCCGAGCCCCCTGCGAGGGCACAGCTGCGGAAGTTGCAGCAGTAGCGGCAGCGGCGGCGACAGTGGCGGCGGCTGCGGTGGTGGCGACGGTGGGGGTTTTGACGGTGGTGGCGGAGGGCCTTCCCTTGCCCCTGGCCTTGGCGGGAGTACCGCAGGCCTTGCTCCCTGCCCGGTGATCGGCCGGCCTGCCAGCTGCCGCACATGCGGCGCAGTGCGGTGCGGCAGAGCAGGCCGCGGCCAAGTGACCGGGCTGGCCGCAGCGGAAGCACAGGCCACTGCGGTCCACCTCGGAGGTGCACCGGACCGACACGTGGTGCCCCACATGACAGCGGAAGCACCTCAGAGGCCTGGGCTCCAGCAGCTTCACCTGCGCTGACACCCAGCCCACCAAGAGCCTTCGGCCCTCCACAATGGCTTTCGCCGCCGTCACAGGGCAGCTTACCGTTACGGTTCGCATGCCCGACAGATCCGGACGTAAGGTGCCTGCTTTGACCTGCTCGGCAGGACACCCACCGGTCCTGGTGACGGCGGCCACCACCTCCTCCTCGGTCACCGAGTCGTCCAGACCCAGGATGCGCAGGTCTGCGCATTTGACGGGCCTGGACACTCGGGCCTCGTCCGCATTTAAGGACGCTCTGAGCTTTTCGGCCAGAGCGTCAGCGGACGAGCCACGGGTTTCGCCGGGGATCTCTAGCACTCGAGCCCCTGTTGCGGTCACTCTAAGCCGGAGGCCCCCGGCGATCCCGAGCTCTCTGAGATCCACCGTCGCCTTCGCTTTAGCTAGCACGTCGCGGTAGGTGACGCCCCTCTTTTCCGCATCCGGCTGTAGCGTTATCACCACAGCTGCGGTTTTCGGGGCGCTGAGCCCAGCCGCGACGCTTCGCTCCTTTTGTCGGCGCTTCCGCTCTCGCTTCCTGGCCTTTTTTGCCGCCCTTCGCTCCCTCGCTCTTTCTCCGGCCACCTGCCACCCGGACTCGGCCACAGAAGGCTTAGTGGGCGGGGGAGGCGGCGGTGGCGGTGGCGGCTGTCTTGCGGCTGGCGCCGGTACATACGCCGCCTTGCCCTTCTTTTGGGCCACCGCCTTGCTCTGCCTCAGGGCCGCCGCCCTCCCGACCGGAGCCGGTTTCGCCAGAGCCGGCTTTTCGGGGGCCGACGTAACCCTGCCGGAGAGCTGGCTGGACGGCCCCGGTGCGGAGGCCACAGCAGCCGCATATGTGGCCGACTTGTTTGCCGCCAGGGGGGGGCGCAGGACAATGCCCTCCAGAACGGAGAACCGCGCCTGGAAGGCAGCCAGCTCCTGCCGAACCAGGTTGAGAACCTGGTTCTCCACCGACACGGGCTGACTTGGTCGCTGCTGGCCCCCATTTTGGGGCGCCTCGCGAGAGCCGGACTCGCGCAGATCGGCCAGGTCTGCTCGGAGCTTCTTGTTCTCCTCTTGGAGAAGCTCCGTAGCAGCCGTCAGGCGAGCGACCTCCGCCCGCAGTTTGGCAACTTCGTCTGGTGGAGGCCCCGCATATCTGGCCTTCGCTGCCGCTATGATGGAGGCGGCCGCTGCAGGTATGGCCCTTTGTCTAGTAGAGGGCTTCTGCTTGTAGGACACAGCCCTCAGCGCCACCTCCACCTTCTTCGCAAACTCGGCCTTGCGCTCCGCATCTGAGCCGCCGTCTGCGACCGCCTCGTCACCAGAGGAGCCCGAACGATCCACCCCGTGACCGGCCACCCCCGGGTGGCGCCCTTCCTCGGCAAGCCGCGCCGACCTCTCGGTGACAGAGAGGCCTCTCCCCTTGCCGCGGATCCCGCCACGCTTGCTGGTGGGGATCTTGCGAGCCGAAGCCAGCTCCCCCTCTGACGACGACTCTCGGTCGCCTACCGGCCTGGATCGCTTGCGTAGGAACTCCCTGTTCCCCGCAGCAGCCCCGGGCCTCCCGCGCCGGGAGCTCTCTGAGCCTCCCGCGCTCACATCGTTGGATGCGGCGCCGGACTCCGACCCCGCATCCCTCTCCTTCCTTCCTTCGCCGTTATCGGCCGTATTTTGGGTTAATTGTTCTTTCATACAGTTCCCACGAGTATGGGGGAAATAAAAAGTCCATCTGGGCAGTGCCCCCTGTACCCAGATAAGCCATAGCCAGGCCCGGCAGTGGTTCGCACTAACGACTGATTTTCCATAGGAACCCGTCAGCCATACATCTCCTCGCGGTGCGCCGCCGCTTGAGATTCGGGGTAACTTTTTATAGAGGTTTTCTACCTCGTGGTCCGGGCGGTTAAGCCAAGACCCTCGGTCCCAATCGAAGCCGCGAGACGTGTTCCACGACACTTCGACGGAGGGATTACGATATCGACGGGGACAGTGAAGGACTGTGTCTGCTCGGAGGCAGGGTAAGTGCACACCGAGCCCGCCCTTGCTCCTCCGCTGTGCCCTCTGCTTGTCAGAGGGTCACGCGGAACAACGCCCCCTAGGCCCACAATGGGCCCCTCCCATGTCAGAATATTAGCCATGGACAGTAACATTCCCCGAAGAATAAGAATCTCTTCCCATTCCTCGGGGAAGGACACTGCCCACGCCCAGGGTGCACCGGCCCAGCAGCTGCTATTCCCTCCAGACGTATCGAGAGGGACCGGCAGCCATCAGGCACACGAGGAGGAATTCTGACAACACACCCCATGTAGGTACAGCTTGTAGTTCAAGGTTCAAAAAAAAAAAAAAAAAAAAAAAAAAAAAAAAAAAAAAAAAAAAAAAAAAAAAAAAAAAAAAAAATCTAATTCCGACCGACAACCACTAAAATACCATGCTCTCAATAAAACAGACATTACGAAGAGACTGTTATCAGCAAGACAATCGTATTACACCCCAATTTGTAACCCCCGACCCTCACCACCAGACCTTGTCATTATAATTGCGCTTATCTCAATTAGATAATTATTTTAGAGCCGTTAATTGCCAGTACTTGGTCTTCTTTAGATCTAAAAATAGAGCTAACTAAATTAGATTATTAGGGGTTGTTTTTGAAAGGTTATTTTTAATTCTAAACTGGCTAAATTAGTCGGTGCTAAAAATAAAACGAAGTGGTTCTCCTGGGGGTGAAGTAGAACTAACTACTGTTGAGAAAATATTACCCGCAGAGAGAACTGATATAGTTAATTCAACGAAAATGGGATAAATACCCTCCTGTTTTTCTTCTTTATCGTGTGATTAGTGCCTAACCTGCTCGTCATAGAAACATTTTAATTTAGAGTAATAACGTAGCAGTGTTACTAACAGGTTAAAACCTAAATAAAATATACTATAATTTAAACAACGAAATTTGATTATGACACTGGACGCGTTCAGACTATATAAACCGATGCTCAATTTTTTTTCGAGAGGTGCTAACCCTCATGGATGAACTCTGCTCTGAGGAGAACGGGGAGCTGTCAGGCTCGTACTGACTAAAACCACCCAGGTGTTTCCTCGCACACTAGCGTCGGGGGGCAGCGGGATCTAATTCGAATGGTTGAATACTTAACTGAACTGCAAGTTCAGCACAACAGGAATATGTTCAAATCAAAGCACGGGCTAAAAAAACGTTTATAGCCACACACTCTCGGCCCAAGATTCCATTAGTAATTTCACTGCATCATGCCTAAAAACATGACCACAAACTGCCCTCTGCCCTCTTATCATCGATCAGGAACCATCTGCATTAGAAATGTAAATGATCTACTGTTACCATCTGCCACGCCACCTGGTGGTGATCCACTGAATTAATTATTGAGCGCACGCGTCGCGAGCGCATCCTATGTTTAAATTAACCATTTATTGGTGACATTAGTCGGAGGTGGTTTTATTAAAATGATGGAGTGCTCTGTTGTGTCAAGTTCGATTAGTTGGTTGATTACATTAAGGGTTTTTAACAATAGGGTTTAAAACACACTGATGCGCCTATGGACTTGATCTTGAGATAGATATTCTAGAATCTTCTCTAAATAAGTCACAAGTCTAAAATAAAATTGCAACGCGGTTTATCTGAAAAGCTGTGAATTTTAGACAGTATCATTCACCTTTTGGTTGCTGGTGGCTAAATAATAACAGCCGCTCGCTTCATGTTAAGCCGCGCTTGCCTAGGTTGGTCTGTGAATGGGTGACCACCCATTACCTTATTTAGAATTACCAAGAGTATCGTATTACCCAGTACTAACTGGGTTGTGGAGGTCAGACAGACAGTCGTATCCATCCATCCATGTAAAATACTAGTATTCAGCTGCATCCGGTTAGACTGGTAGCCGACCCCAACCTGGTTGGAAAAAGGCTACTAGGCAGGTGATGATGATATTCACCTCATGGTTGTTTTAGTTTCTCAACTCATTAGATTCAAAATAATTCCATTTTAAGAATTTTAATGGTTACATGCTTTAAGAGTCTACTTCATTATGAGTCTGAACGAAAACATCTCACCTACCCACCACTCAATGCTTGCTTCTTCTATTGTAAAGCATATTTCAGGGCACACACTGGGCGCGCGTGGATTATGCTCCACTACCACTCAAAGAAGAAAGAGGCCTGTGACCCTGTAGAGGGAAAGTCCATTCTTCAGACACCTTCTGAAAATAAAACCGGCCAAGTGCGAGTCGGACTCGCGCATGAAGGGTTCCGTACCATCGTAGTAGAGGATTCCCAGAAATACACACATTGTGAAAATTTCAACTGTCTACCTATTACGGATCATGCGATACAGCCCGCTGACAGACAGACGGACGGACGGACGCACGGACGGACGGACAGCGCAGGCTTATTAATAGGGTCCCGTTGGTTACCCTTCGGGTACGGAACCCTGAAAAAAAGTGACGTCTAACGGATTAATCGTTTTTCTTAGTAGAGATCGACATCTGCGCTAATGTTAAGCGCAGATGTCGATCCGTTCCGTTTTTGTCCCGTTTCACTTGACAACTCGTGACCACAGCTCCTCGGTGGTTCCTCCATTTTTTTCAAAATCCCGTCATCCTTGAAAGGGCTCAGAAAGTGAGAGTAGTTTTGAAAGTGTAAGTGTTCATAATTTTTGTACTTAGAATGATATCGGGAAGTTAAAAGTAAATTGGGATCGAATGACAAGCAGGAATCATTTTCGTCTGTTCATGGTTGATGGTTGACCTAGTTTTGATGTGATGAGCTACTTTGTGTAGGAAAAAAGATGATTAATTTTATTTTAACAGCCAATAAATTAAGTTTGGTACCTCAATCTTCATTTCATTGCGTTAATTGGTGGTCTTTTTTTTTTAGTTAGCCCGAATTGTAATTGTATTGTCCTGGGCAAAGGCCTCCTCCGTTCCTTCCACTTCTCACGATGGTGTGCTTCTTTTCGCCAATTCGCGGGGAAGCCATCCAAAACGTCCCGCTATCTTCTTCTCGGTCTGCCGCAACCCTGTCTAGCTGTCTCAGGGCTCCAATGTGTGCCCGGCATCCGCCAAACATGGCCTGGTTATGGTTATTGGTGGTCTTAATCTGTTTAATAGACAAACACCGAACTCACGCGGTCGCGGTGTTGGTGTCTGAAGCTGCATCTGCAATTGTCCGCTAGTTTGACTAATCTCATCGTCGAGAATTGACACCGAGACAAACATTAAAAAATAACAGACTGCGAGTTTCTTTTAGATTGTTTGGTCACTTGGCGGAGGCTCCAAGTGAATTTAAAACTTGTCCATCAGCAACTCAATATGTTATAGTTGAAATATTATACTTCATAGTCCCCAACTGGTCGTTGATCTCACACAAAATATCGCGGAGATGAGTCCGCTTAACAAATAACTATAGTTTTCGAGATAGAAAGGATGAGATAGGTAGGACAGTCGGTGTGATCATTAGAAAGGCGTTTCGGTATATTTCAAGAATGCTTTAATAAATATAATTAACTTACTTGGATGAGAAGGAAACATGCGATTCTAAGTGACTGGAAATTTTTAATAAAAACTAAAACGGACTTCGTTTTAGTTTTTTTTTTTTTGTAAGAACTAAATATGTAGTTAGATGGATGAAAATGTTATTATACTGGTGTAAGGGGTACTTTCACTATGAATTTATTGTTAGAATTTCGCGGCGATTTTTTGATTGATTTATAGGGTTCCGTACCTCAAAAGGTAAAGATCCCTTTTCTCAGGAACTACAGTCTAAAGTCTCTTTCAGCTGTGAAAAAATCAAACGCAAGTTAAAGCGATCAAAAGATTTGATCGTTTATGTTGCATATTTTCACATATTTTACGATTACACAAGGGAATCAAAACCTATAGGAACTTTGACCCTTTGACCTAAATCATGAAATTTGGTAAAAATCAATGTCTACAGCACATGTGGTGCGCAAGTCCAACTCGCACTTGGTCGTTTTTTTAATAACTGACGAAAACTAGCGATTTGACTGGTTTTATCCTAAAATTACGAACTTAACTTAAGCTTCTGCTACCCCGATACCTCCCCTAAAAGCTCTTAATGACAGTCGTATAAATAACAGACTTCTTAATTAGCATGACATTGCACCATACGTGATGGTCACTCGATGTGACGGTATAGTCTTGAGCCAGAAGGCGACGACCCTAAATGGTTCGTTTGTATCTGACCCTCGTTTTAAGGAGTGTGTAATTATTATTATAGTAATTTAGAGGTCTGTAGTAATTGTTTCAACGTTATGGAGTTTTGAATTAGTTAGGAATATCTGGTCTCGAAAAGACTGGATTAACAAAATGAGCTTCTACGGCACAAATCAGGTCTGGAAGACACCCACGATTCAGGAAATGAATGACGTGATTTTTAATCCTTGTAAGAGCCCTGATGTAAGAACACGGTTCAAAAAACGGTTTAAATAACACGGGGACTCCTCAATGATTATTGATTCTGCCGATTCTGAGTGATGATTGATGCTTGTGTTAAAATGACGCAGGCTTGAAATAATATTAAGTTATCAGAATTAATATTCACCACGAATTCATACCGATCAAAACATTCAAAGATCCATCAACAAAATAAATTGAAATTGTAGAATTAGCATTTGCTATGCACTATGCAAGTAAAGGCGACGAGTAAATTACTGCGCGCGCGCATCTGCATACAATGGCGGCTATTTATTAGATCGGCCGTGCGATATTGTAGCTGGTACGTTCGCGTTTGTTTACTACTTTATTTAAATTTATTAAATAAATTTAACATATCAGGGTTTTAGATTTAAGGCTAGACATTGGACATTACTGAGGAACTGAGGACTAATGCTACAGGAAAATATTGAACCTTAAAACAACAAACCTAATGGTTGGAAGTCGCAGTGAGCAGTCTCAGTGGTGAACGCTTCTTTCTCCTCGGTCAGCAGAAAAGGTGAGACAGAACTTGGATTACGAACTACCTAGCTGGTCAGGAGGAAGGTGATGGTATTCGTGATAAAGGGTAATCCTAGTATGAGTGTCAAAGCACTCCTTTGACAGACTAGACTGACCCCAAACCCCTAACCTAAGACCCCCTACCCCCCGCACTCATACCTTTGCCTCCTAAATGCAGATTATATTTGTTTAAGGAGATTTATTATACCAATTTTACTAGTAATCAAGATTTTTAAATTTTTAACCTTCTTGAAATCTGCAACGTCCCGTGGTAAGATGTCACTTCGTTCTCGTAAAGTGGGTGTGAGGCTGTGACGCAAAGGGCACGCCACCATAGTGGCGATAAGTCCCCTCTTTGAGGAGTGGCTAGAGAGGCGCCACGGCTCACCTACCGCCTGACGCAGGTCCTCACCGGACACGGCTGTTTCGGGAGGTTCCTGCACCGAATCGGGCGGAAGGAAACGCCCGGGTATTTCCACTGCGAGGATCGTCCGGAGGACACGGTGGAGCACACCGTGGAGGTCTGCCCCGCTTGGGCGGAGCACCGCCGTGTCCTCGTAGCGGCGATTGGCGGCGGCGATCTCTCGCGTCCGGCCTTGGTTCAAGCCATGGTCCGGAGCGAGAGGGAATGGGAAGCCGTCACCTCCTTCTGCGAAGCAGTCTAGTGAAGGAGGTGGCGGGACGTGAGAGGGAAAGAACCTCACGTCCCAGTCGCCGCGGGAGACGCCCTGGGCGTCGGGGGTCACGTGGTGGCTCCCGGCCACCGTAGGCGCGGGCCTGTGGATGGCAAGTTATGGGCCAGCTCGCCGTCCGGCCGTCTTATGACGACAGGCCGTGTCGACGGCGCGTTCGTGTTCCACGTGCGCCTCAAAGAGATGTCAGCAAATAAGTAGGGGTCCGCAAGGACCGATGCCTGCCAGGGCTGCGGGACTGTTCGAAAGAGATACCGTGGCCCTGGAACACAAAGGGCAAAGAAGGAACATGGATGGGTTTTAGTCAGTACAAGTCTGACACTCCCTTCCGCTCCGCCCAGAGTGGGGGGGGTCATTTGATGATTTCCCATCCGGAAAAAAAAAAAAAAAAAAAAGGCTGTGACGCAAAGGGCACGCCACCATAGTGGCGATAAGTCCCCTCTTTGAGGAGTGGCTAGAGAGGCGCCACGGCTCACCTACCGCCTGACGCAGGTCCTCACCGGACACGGCTGTTTCGGGAGGTTCCTGCACCGAATCGGGCGGGAGGAAACGCCCGGGTATTTCCACTGCGAGGATTGTCCGGAGGACACGGTGGAGCACACCGTGGAGGTCTGCCCCGCTTGGGCGGAGCACCGCCGTGTCCTCGTAGCGGCGATTGGCGGCGGCGATCTCTCGCGTCCGGCCTTGGTTCAAGCCATGGTCCGGAGCGAGAGGGAATGGGAAGCCGTCACCTCCTTCTGCGAAGCAGTCTAGTGAAGGAGGTGGCGGGACGTGAGAGGGAAAGAACCTCACGTCCCAGTCGCCGCGGGAGACGCCCTGGGCGTTGGGGGTCACGTGGTGGCTCCCAGCCACCGTAGGCGCGGGCCTGTGGACGGCGAGTTATGGGCCAGCTCGCCGTCCGGCCGTCTTATGACGACAGGCCGTGTCGACGGCGCGTTCGTGTTCCACGTGCGCCTCAAAAAAAAAAAAAAGGCTGTGACGCAAGCTATGCTCCTCCCCATTCCTGCAAAAGAAGTGACCTCTGCGCTGTTACCGGCGCTGTGGAAGTGGCAAATTTGGACCCAACAAAACATAAAATACAGACACAAAAGAAAGGGACAGGTGGTCTTCTTCTTCTTGTCAGCATCAAGACATGAAGACACAAAGTGTGTGTGTGCGCGAAGGAACACCAACTGGTTAACAAAATCTGGATGATTTTAGGAAAATCTCCTCCGAATGTACAGCTGCAATATACACCCACGATAAATGTCAGACGCAATATTAGGAGTCTGAGAGAACAATATACTCTCATCAAACATCTTTGTTAGTAACGGTTTTTGGCAGAAGTTGCAGACATCTACTGGAATTTTGTATTCATCTAGAAAAACAATGTTAAAAGCTCCGTGTCCTATCAATACGATCGTGTCATATAATCGCGTGTGTTTCCGCATAAATTAAGATGTCATTATATTATGACACCTCTGCGGGGCGCCAGGGCTATGCGCAAGAGTGGCACGCGCCGCGCATTTGGTTAAGGGGCTGGTTGCATGCTAAACTTATATAAATATAAATAACAAGAATGGGTTTTACTCAGCTGTGGTACAACACATAGGACATTAATTCAATTCATGATTATGAGTCCATCGATTATACTGTTGAGTCATGACTGATTAAGATTTAAACTAATCCTTTATTTACATAGTTTCATGCAAAATGTAGAGCAGCGGTGGCCCAGCCAGGCGCATTACTTTGTGTAAGTTATATCATCACCACTGCTCTCAAACCGGTGAAGGAAAACATCGTGACGAAACCGGCACGTCCTAGAACCAAAAATTCGAAGACATGTGACATCTACCAACCCGCACTGGGCCCGCGTGGTGGATTATAGCCCATTCCCTCTCATAGAGAGGAGGCCTGCGTCCCAGCGGTGGGAACATTAATAGGCTGATTATGCTTATGCTTATGCAAAATGTCGTGCAGTCAATCTTCGATATTATGTCAAAAAAGCGTGGTCCAGACATCCGTTCGTCAAACTTCGGTGTGGCTCGATGGCGAGGTCATCGTAGCATACTATATGCCTACATTTCAATATTCAGAGTTTGTAATGTACGTTTTCATGAACAAAGACCTAAATGAAATCCTTATGTTATTGCACTGTTAGAATTTAAATTCACGACACTGAACTGAGCTTTGAAAATCCGACAGTGCTATTTAGGATTCGTTTCTCTGTCGCCCAGGGTTAGTGAAAACTGTCAAAAAAACACAAACTTACACACATTACGCAAGACACCAACAACTTCGGCAAACACGTCCAACGCACCTCCACTTAACAAGTAGACAGAACGCGTGCGCATATGCAACGAGATCGTATCGACATGAGGGCGCATCTGTCGCTAACGCTACCCTCCAATTGTTTTGTGTTGATGACATTATCTTTATAGAAATAACGGGAGCTTGTAATGTGGTAGGAATTTGAATTATACGAATAGTTAGTGCATTCTGTAAGTTGGCATAGCGAATGTTTTAGTAGAAATCCAGAGCGATGTTCCACAATTTTATTTAGTTCAGGTGCGGTCAAACCAAGGGGAGAGATGACCGGACAGCGGACACAGGACTTGGACAACAGAGAATGAACTGAAATATCTGTCAAAGTCCGGTCCGGTCTACAGCTAGACCGCAGTCCGGTCCGCTCAGTTAGCTATTTATTACGCTGTCAACTTTTAGAATGCACAACATGTTCACTCCATTTAATCTCCATCCAAAATTTCATCAAACCAGCCCACAACATTAACCTCCAACAAAGGGCCAACCAACAGTAAAAGAAAGCCACAAAACACTAAAATGGAACAAATTCACTACATTTACAACTTCGTCACGGACTTTACTTGAATTGTTGCATTCGTTTTACTTTAGCTGTTATTATTTCTTCATATTAGTGGCAACACCAGGCAATGGTACTGGCAACATTTAGTGGATGCAGTACATTAGAGTGATTTGTAATATTACTGTAAGTCACGATTTGGTAAACGACTTTGTTAGTGATGTGTATTGCATTAGATGTATGTACAGTTAAAGTTGAAAATGTGAAGCTGTTTTACAGAGAGTTATGCAGCTACATTCAAATACATATATCTGTATAGATACTTCCTAAAACGGTAATCAGAAGAATTACTCGTGTTTGGTAAAATTCAAGTACTTCTTTCTTACTAATATTATTTTAAACCTGTAGTCGATTTGCAAACAAGTTTTTGGTGTGTTAGCTTATTGGTCAAGAGTATGTCTACATACTATCGTTGAAACAATCCTAGTTAGCAGCCTCGACTTTTATAACACACTAATTAAGTCGGTAAATTCATTTTTGTTCTTATTTTGATCTACTAAGCACAACCTGATATCTACTGAGTTGCAATTTGCAACTTCGCGGGCTACTCTTGCGTTTTCGCCGTGATAAAAGTATTTCCTGTACACGATACGCCGTACGACACATTATTATCTATTGTTTGGCTCAGCTTAAAAATCTAATTTCACATCACTACCGTTTTCTGTCACATCCAAACGAACGCAATTAATAACAATTACACAAACGCACCGTAACATCCACATAACGTAACAAAGCTTTTTTAACAAAGTCGGTTAAAGTACAACGCGTCTCTCGATTACGATTAATTGTCAGGTTAAAAAGTAATCAGTCACTTTTTCTCTTTTTAATTTATTTTAATAATTGTTTGAGTAGAACAAAAATCGTTCTTTCGAGATCGTAATCTGCCCGTATTTATGCTGAATTATGAAAAATTAAAAGAATTCAACTTGACACATCATCATGATTATAAGCCAGCCTCCAATACTATACAGGGTGTAACAGAAAGGGTATAGTCATATGAAAGGATATGCTGCAGACCATCAAACTGAACAACTTCCTCCAATTCCTTCCTCCATGGGTCCAATATCGAAAATGCGAAAAAATTATCAGCTGTACCATACGTTTGGGTCGAATAGGTATTGAAATTTTGTATGGGACAGCTGATAATTTTTACATCATCATCTTCATCATTTCAGCCGAAAGACGTCCACTGCTGGACATAGGCCTCCCCCAAGTGTCGCCACATTGACCGATCCCGTGCGTCTAATATTTTTTTTGCATTTACGAAATTGGACCCATGAAGGAAGTTGTTCAGTTTGATGGTCTGCAGCCTTTCAAATGACTATACCCTTTCCGTTACACCCTGTACAGTTCAAGTCGATCAGAGAATTTCATATCCAGCTGCTACCAACCGCCCCGCAAAGATCATTGCTTAACTTAACCAGAGGGAGATCTTTCCTACGTTTGTGTATTCGCGATCTCCACTCAAGAATACGTTCTACTTCAACGGTCATCGGTCCCACGACTATCACGGCCCAAAGCCATAATTCTCAGACTCTTAAAAAAATAATTTTATACCAAATCAGAATGTCCCTAATGAACAGCTGATCACCCCTCTAATTTGGTGTTAAATACAGCAAGTGCTACAACAATGCCCCCATACTTGATGATAATGTGCCCGTATAGATGGCGCCACAGTATAGAAGAGATTTTTATTCTTTTACTTTTAATTGTGATAAAAAGCGGGCGCATACGGGGTGGTAGGGTTGTATCTTTTTGTTATACACATGATTGACATAATTTATCAATATTTTAGTGAAGATTTTTATCTGGGGAAGTCGCACGTTTATCTAACGTCGATTATATTTTTTGTTAGTTATCTTGGTTTTATGGAAGTAATAGATGAGGGAAATAATAATACTTGCATTATTTTTGACAGGATTGTTTTTTTTTGCTGCGATTCGTCCAAATCTCAGCAATTACTTTAAGGCAGAGTAAGATTACTAACGTTTAAAACATTGTTCAAAACACTGGTTGGTGGAGAAACGGTTAAGAAAAATACTTCTGTGTATTCCGGCGCGAATTACACAGAAACGGCGTAAGGTGAAGGCGCGGTTCAGGCGTGGAATTTATAAGGAAACGAAAGAACGGCGTGCCTGCACCGCGCCGGTTGAGTGTAATTCACGACACGTCGCCTACGTACATTTTGTATGAAAACGTTTTGTAGCGGCATCATACCTGCGCTGCGCCTGCGCCGCGCCTTCACCTTACGCCGTTTCTGTATAATTCGCGGCTAACTCAAATTTATAGGTTACCCTATCTGCAGTGCTAATAAAAATACCTCGAAATTTAAACTTGAACCCTAAGGCATGACAAATTGATGATTTTAAAGTTGCAATAGCTACAATCCTAGCAATTTCCGTGAGATGCATCTTATGACTGCATCTGAAATCCAACCAAAAAACATGATACGATGACTAAGCCACACCACGGACAAAAACAGCAAAAATAAATTACCTATGTAAGCGACCGCTCCAATAAATGGATCAACTAAATTGATCCAATTGAACTAAATGGGTTACCAGGCCACTGTGCGAAGGGCTGTCTGCCAAATAAATGGATTTAGTGGGGACATCTTGGACCTATGACAATGTAATGTTACACATATATAAGTAGGTAATGTATTAATGTGATGAAGCTCTTTAAAGCTCAGGAGTAGTTCGTGGCTAAATAACAGCCGCTCGGGACGATCTTTTAATTTAAGCTGTGCTTACCTAGGTTGACCCCGGATGGGTGACCACCCATTACATACCGAGTTTCCTCCGTGCCTCGGAAAGCACGTTAAACTGTTGGGCCCGGCTGTCATTAATTGTACATCTTTGACAGACGTTACAGGTAGTCAGTGGTCCGAAAGTCTGACAACCAGTCTAACCAAGGGTTATCGTATTACCCAGTACTAACTGGGTTGTGGAGGTCAGACAGGCAGTCACTCCATGTAAAATACTGGTATTTAGCTGTTAGACAAAGTGACAAGGAGGAAAGGCTAGGCATATGATGATGTTGAAGCCTTAGCGAAATACCTCCGTCACCAATCGAGATTTGTATTTTTTTAACTGAAAAAGCAATGTAAAATTTATCATAGTTCATTTAGATTTTTCTTTTGTAACATTAGATTCATGGACACACCTTTTTTCTGTAAAAGTCTTGTTGTCAAGGTACAAACTTGCTTGGTAAGTAACTACTGTGGAATATCTTAGATCTACTTTATCATGTTGTTACAAAAGAAAGTAAATTCGTACATCTCATATTTTCTGAAAAATACAGAAGCGAAGAAAATGTCGCAAACTTTACAAAAGATTCAACTACTCGACAATAGATGGCGTTACAGAGCAGAATAGTAACGTAAATAAATGGTTTGTTTACCTTTTTTTCAGGCAAATTCTATAAGCGATGATGACCACTTATATAATAAATATTATCATGTCCTTGCTGTAGGTCAGTAACTGATAATATTTGGATGTCTGTAAGTTATTTTTACACTGTATTTTGTAGATTGCTGTAGTTTTACCCAATCGCAGTGTAGATTATATGGAAGTTTATGTTTTAATTGTTTATGTTGATCAAGATCAACTACCGTTGAACTTAGTAAGGTTAAGTTTAGTTGCCTTGCCAAACTTTGTCATGTCGAAATTAGTAAATTTGCGCTTGGAATACTTATCCCAAAAATCTAGAATTAGTCGTACCAAGTAAGACTGTCTCGTAGAACTAGTGTCGCAAGCGCGATTTCTGAAGGTCTTGGGTTCGAGTCCCAGGTCGGTCAAATTATTATTGGGATATTGCATCAGGAATTTCTCAGTAGCAGCTATGGAGTCTGGATTTGTGCCCGATTGATGGCGATAGGGCCACCGCCGCCGTCCTGATGGAACTTCACATAACTAGCGATACGTAGGTAGGGGTACTATTAGGTCTCCTCTCCTTACAGGCGTGATGTTATGTTCTGGTCATAGTTAACAACAACGTTGAAGATCTACGACCATAACAAAAGAAATGACCAGAAAAACCGAAAATACCTTTTTTTTTCTAACCAGTCCCGTTTCCACCGGCACTGACATAAATCATAGAGAATTTCATAACTTTTTTGAAGGATCAAGTAAACAAGCAGTTCTTATTTTTTAAATAGTCCTGCAAAATGCTACCTGCACGAATAACAGGTCTGTTTTGCAGTCCACTTTTTCAGATGATCTACGACCATAAACAAAACAAATGACCAGAAAAACCACAAATCCTTTTTTTTTCAGCCAGTCCCGTTTCCATCGGCACTAACATAAATCATAGAGAATACCATAACGTTTACTTATGTTTTTTTTTTGTGTCTATGTAAAAAACTATGGTCACATGCCAAAGGCTCGTGGTTCAAACATCTGGGATATGTTCTATGCGGTTTAACATGGTGCTGTTTTTTTGTTTCGGGGCATTTTCATGAATCGATGTGGGGTAAGCTTGAACTAAGACCGTTACCTAGCGGCTAATGTTTTGTGTTAGACAGGAGGAGGCACTTTTAAAAATGTTTGATAAACTTATTAGTAGGATTATAAACACTATGAGAGCAGTGGTGGCCTCGACTTACGAGCAGTAAGCCGTTGGTTCGAACCCAGGCAGGCGCATTACTTTGTGTAATATATTTCATCACACTGCTCTCAAAACGGTGAAGGAAAACATCGTGAGGAAACCGGCATGTCCTAGGATCAAAAAATCGAAGACCTGTGACATTTACCGACCCGCACTGGGCCCGCGAGGTGGATTACAGCCTATTCCCTCTCATAGAGAGTCCCAGCAGTGGGAACATCATAGGCTGATTATGCTACAGACACTATGTAGTTATAACAAAACATCACGCCTGCTTTCCTAAATGGGTTTGGCAGAGGTGTAGCCTTTTGCCATAAAACGGGCTCAAATTTAGACTTCGGGCTGCTTATGAGAAAATTGTAAGGGAGAAACTTATTATTATTATAAATCGAACTCAGGATCTTGTGCTCAGTGCATTAGTGCCTGAGACCACTCAAGAAGGGTGCTAGATGAGTTGTATTTGAGATATATTATTAAAAAGAGCTTTTCTTATGGATCCGAACCTCAAAAGGAAAAGGGAACCCTTATAGGATCACTTTGTTGTCTGTCTGTCTGTCTGTCTGTCAAGACCCTTTTTCTCAAGAACGCATAGAGGTATCAAATACTCGGGTCTACGGGCTCTTTCAGTTGTGAAAAAATAACAAACTTGAAAGTGAACGCGATCAAAAGATATGACCGTTTACGGCGTATATTTTTGAACATTTACAAGGGAATTAAAACCTACAGTGTACTTCCCGTTAACCTAGAATCATGAAAGTTGGCAAGAAGCAATGTCTTACAGCACATGTAAAGGCAAAAATCTGAAAAACGTAAATATGTAGTTTATAACAAAATACCTACAAGTATGTGCGGAACCCTCGGCGCGCGAGTCCAACACGCACTTGGCCGGTTTTTTCAAATGACATGTTTCTTTCTATCTGCAATCGATTACGCTGTGCAGTCACAGTGTGCGTTGTCAATCAGTCACGGTCCAGAACGGTTTTGCATGCGTAAACAAATGGATTCCTGGATGATGGCTGCACATAAGGGGTCGTCCATTAATCACGTGAGGTTCGAAAAGGAGGGGGGAGGGAGTTCGGAAAAATCACGAAATTGTAGTGAGATATCACGTGTTTTCATTATTTCTTTGAATGCGCGATTTCTAAACCGTGCGTCACCTTGACATTTTTATCACGGTGCTTAATTTTTCAGAATTAAATTAGATTATACCTGTTAACCTGTATTTTAAAATAATATTCTGAATTTTTTTTAAATACCTTGTACCAAGAAAATACACTTGATTTTGAGTAATCTTATACCTCACCACGTATCACCATGGAGAGAGGGAGGGATTGAAAAGTTGGTAAAAACATCACGTGATGAATGGACGACCCCTAATTATGTCGCGAATACTCCATGTTTTGGTGTTGATTGGTTTTCACTTAAATTTTTTTTGGTAGAATAACTTACAAGCTAGAAAGATTCTAAATGGACTGCCAAAACTTATAGTCCTTCACTTAAAATCTACTTAGTTATTTATTAAATATGAGCCATGCCATTTCTTGCGGATAGGATAGGATGGGAATCAATGCAAGCGTTCTTTCCCGACTTATTTAATCTCTGGGTATGAATTTTCTAAAATTCTTCTATATTCGTACTTATGGTACATAGACAATCCCGCCACACTATTTCCAAACCACTTCTACTCCTGAAAGCCAGAATCAGATGAAGTCCCAGAGAAACAATTTAACTGTCTTGGATCCCGCAATGAAATTAATCAGAAAAGAGTAGCGGAGGAGTAGGAAAAACGTAATTTTCACTTGGCGACTGTATTTCGTAAGTAAATTCAAACTATATCAATGTCAAATAGATAACAAACGGAACCAAAGACGACACGACACGGTAGGTGCAGTGGCTGAGCGATTGACTGCTGCGGGTTCGATCCCCGCACGGAACAAATTTTTGTATGACCTATAGGTAGTTGTTCCGGGTCTAACTGTTTGTGTATGTGAGTTTAATGAAATGTTTGTAAACGCACCCACGATAAAGGAGAAATTCCAAGTGTGGGGGTAACGTTTATTTTTTCAGCTCAGGAATTCTACTTTCCCCATCAGTCAAAGCTCAAATCTTTACAGCATCCGCATTTATCCCACGAACCATATTAGTTTAATAGACTTAACCCTGTGCCATCCGTCTTCATCAATCAGAACCTACAATCCTTCATCATAAGTCACGGCCGACTATTGTGCCCTCTACCCTAACACTTCATTAAGGTAACCCCTAATAGTGAGTGGCGGGAGAAAATAGGAATCGAATAAAGATTATCGATATTTAATAGGGTAAAGGGATATCAAACTTTTAACCGACTATGAGTGGCTGAGGAGGTTGTTCAGCCATTTCTTCTTCCTAGCTTAAACACTAGAAGTGATAAAATGGCGGGCGTTTTAGTAGAATAAAGAATGATTTCCACCGAACGGCTCGCATCACATCGGATCGAAAACCGATGCGGTGACAGCCGATCGAGTCCGGCAGAATGTCGACGCTTACGATCGGCTTCGTACCGTCGCTTGCGAACGTTTCTGCGTCTAGTCAAATAGTACGTTGGCAAACCTTGAGCACCGTACGTTAAGATGCGGAGAAAAACATGTCCATTAGCTTTCGCTTCAGAGACATGAGAAAATAAAAAAAAAGTCGCAGTTATCTAAAAGATAAATTAACCAGAACTTATCTTGAACTAGCGAAACAGGCCCTTAACACAGTATCGATACTTCTAACTCAAATATCGATATTCCTCGTTCAAAACTACAAGTTCACGTGCACAAATCCATTCGTTACGGTTTTAGATTATGTCGGTCCTAATAGACGTGGATGCGTGTCGCCGATGTGTCTGCCGGGATCTGAGGATGTTAATGATAATATTGGGATTGTACGGTCTCCGTGGGAGTAATGGTGTTACCATGACTGTGTTTTGGTATGGGTAATTTAAAGGATTTTTTGGGTAATTAAGAAACGCTCAAATTTGTAGATATTAAAACATTAGGTACCTTTATATTAGGCATAGGTACGAGTTGGATATATAAAATAGCATAAGGAACCTCAACCTACTTTAAATATAATTACATTGCAATAAAATTAAAAAAAAAGATAAACTTTTAAGATTATGATTAAATATGCATGTCAATACATGTCAATATTGTAGGTATGTATGTTCCTATCTCAAAAACAGGAGGCCTGAGTCCTAGCAGCATGAGCGTAGGTTGATTGTGATGTGTAAAGTGGTCCATTTTTTTTTATTAACCAGTCTCTAAAACTTAGATTGATACTCACTGATTTTTGGCGCTCAGCGATTTATTATTCATTTAACATCTAAATGACAATTTAAACATAAACCCACCTCGTCGTAATGGTAACGGACAAACACCGGAGACGACAACACTGTTTCCCCTATAAACGAACGCAAGCGTGAAGATACGTTTTTATGTAGTAACGACCGACACTTTATACTTCCGCCAGGAATCGATCCGGATACTACGTAAATGGTGCGAAGAAGGATGCTCTTGTAAGGATTCATAAGTCACCTGTCATGTTTATTTAAATTTTATACATCATTGTTCTATGTTTACGAAATTATCTTTGTTTTTTTTTTATTATTTTCAATAGCCTGGTATGTCCCACTGCTGGGCAAATACCTCCCCATATTCTTCCAGGTACCACCTCGAACCAGCGTTCGAGATCATCTCTCCACCTCTTTCTAGGCCGACCTAAATTCAATCATTTTAACCAGTGATCCGTTATTTTTGACAGGAGATAAGCGTGCCATTTATAATTCTAGTAATTAAGCATCAACACTACCTCGTTCGTCTTGTAGTCGCAAGCGCAACTGCTGAGCATAAGGTTCTGGCTCCAATTCCCGGGTCAGGCAAATCGTTTTTGGATTTTTTCATCAGGAATTTCTCAGTAGCAGCCACGGAGTCTGGATTTGTGCCCGGTTGATAGTAATAGGCTCGCCTCCTATTACATGGGACTTAAACATAACTGGCGGCAAAATGTGGGTATATATTAGGTATAGCTCTGCCTAAGCCTCCGGGGTTTACAGGAGTGATGTTAAGCAATTAAACTCCTACCAATGTAAGAGCAAAAAAATGCTATTAAAAAGAAGAAGAAGAAAGAAGAAGAAGTAGAAGCGACAAAAATCCATATTTTATCCAACTGTCTCAGAAGGAGAGTATCCTATTTTTATTAAGTGTTATAACTCAAAATGACGTCACGATTTTTTTTTAACTTTAGGGGCTTTCAAGTTTTTACCCAGTAAAGTTGGCTTAGTCGAATAATGTCCAATTCTTAAAATGCCTAACATTCTACAAATGCCTAATTCTTAAAATGGCCAATTCGCAAAAGGACTAGTTCTTAAAATGTCCAATTCGAACGGTCGGGTAGGTACGGTCTATTTCTGAAAGTACTTAAAGAAATACATAAATAAATACACATTATACAATTATACATACAGGGTTACTGGTAACTCGTCGTATTCCTTGCAGGACATTATGAAAATCGTTTTGATTATTTAGAAAATAAAATTAAACAATCTCGTTTTCAAACCCCATTTTCTATTTCGACCGTTATTTCAAAAACTCATCTTTTTAATTCAATTAAAAGAAGTCCCCAATAGGGGTCCGTTATCAATTTATCCAGAGTTTATCAATTGTTCTACAAACAATTGCATACATATGGGGTGCACAATACACATAACCAATGTAAAAGGCATAAAATTTTATTTTTATTGCATATCCCACTTTTCAAAATGGCCGCGGCTCGTTGAAACAATTGTGGAATTGGTTTTTGATAGGGAACAGCGAATTTTAATAAAGGGTGGCCTGTTTGTTGTGCTTTATGGTATCTGTATCCGGGGTAAGCAGTGGTCCAGTTCCAAAATTGATGACACTGTTGGATTTTGTGTAGGTATTCAGTTTTATCTGATTTATGTATTGACTGGAATTGTCCTGAGGAGGTGTATTAACACTTCTTCTATTTCTAAAATTTCCCTTTTTCCCTCGACAATCGTCTCGTAATCTTTCTGCTTCGTTGGTCTAGTGGCTGTAATCGCGACTGCTGAGCATGAGGTCCTTGGTTCGATTCCTGGGTCGGGTAAATTGTTATTTGGTTTTTTCAAAAATGTTTTCAATAGCAGCCACGGAATCTGGATTTGTGCCCGGTTGATGGCATTAGGCTTACCCCCTATAACATGGGACTTAATCATAACTGGCGAAATGTGGGTGTACTATACTACTATTAGGTACACCTCTGAATAACTCTTCGGGGACTACAGGTTCGATGTTATGGATGTCTATTTATAAAATCACGTTATCATGATTCCACCAATCGCACACAAAACCTTCATGGTTTTTTTTCATCATATTAAGCTACTAGCCTGAGGTGCGAATTATACAGAAACGGCGTAAGGCGCGGCGCAGCCGCAGCGCAGGCGTGAAACAGATAACTAAAAGAAAGAACGGCGTGCCTGCGCCGCGCCGCGCGCCGCTTTGAGTGTAATTCACGACACGTTAGCGTCGCCGTCGTTCTATGAAAACTTATTGAAGCAACATCACGCCTGCGCAGCGCCTGCACCGCGCCTTCACCTTACGCCGTTTCTTTATAATTCGCGCCTAACCCTATTCACTAGACCGAAACAGTCGGATTTCCTACTCATTCAAATGCATGAGATTCCATTTCGACGCTAATATGTGTGAATGAATAGTTTTTAACTTTTTACTTTCATTTCCGACCTAGGAAGTTTGTAGTTAAGTGTTAAAATACTTATAAGTTATGCCCCTCTTTATTTGTAGGTGATTAATGTTGTCAAACCATTCTCACTTTCTTTTGAATAAAAGTTCTACATTAACAGAGGATTTATATACATAATAAAATATTACGTCTGTAATTCCCGAAGGGTTAGGCAGAGGTGTACCAAGTTGGTACACCCACATTTCGCCAGTTATGTTTAAGTCCCATGGAATAGGGGGCGAGCCTACTGCCATCAACCGGGCACAAATTCAGACACCGTGGCTGCTGCTGAGAAATTTCTGATGGAAAAACCAATAGCACTTTGCCAGACCCGGGAATCGAACCCAGAATCTCATGCTCAGCAATCTTGCTTGCGACTACTAGACCAACGAAGCAGTCTAACAGAGGATTTATTAAGTGATTATATTTTTTGAAGGATCGGTAGATCCTGTGAGCTTAGTGTCATACTTGGAACGTATCGGAACTGGGTTGTTGGTGTAGTTATCACATGGGCTACTGCTGAGCATGGGGTCATAGGTTCGACTCCCAGGTCGAGCACTGTTATTGAGTTTTTCCATAAGAAATTTCAAAGCAGCGTGGAGCACGGTTTTTTTGATGACACTAGGCTATAATAATACATTACAAGATGGTAAGACCCGGGATTTACCATAACTGGTAATTTAGGTACCTACACTTCTACCTAGCCTAACGAGGATAACAGGCGTGATGTACTCTTACTGTATGTATTGTTGGTTTTATTGACCACCTAGAAAATCACACCTAACATTTTCCAACTTATTGCAAATACCTGTTCACAGTCTACAACTCAATGATTGACTATAGCGTGAAGCTCACTCCTATTCCCACGGACCCTTTGCCCAGGACTTAAAGACAACCGTCCACTGCCACTGTCTGCTACTAGAGATGTGTGCGGAGAGGTCTGCCATGTTAACGGAGCCGATGATAATGACACGCGACCAACAAAATATTTTTACAAGGCGAGAGATGTGAGTTGAAACGCCGCGCCGCACACATCACCTTATTGGTGATGTTTTTCAAAAAGGTCAGGTGCGCAGTGCATGTATGGCCCTAATGGGTATAAAAATACCCTTAACGAAGCCGAAGGGCATTTCTTCTCCTCGTCATTGCGATATTTTTTTTGTTCCGGACCATACCTGGGAACCTTCTAGTTACAGAGATGTTGGAGGTCAAAGTTGCAACATTTTCAAAACTTTTAATAATATTTTTAATTTATAACTTTACTTAAAATACCTCCCTGCACTACTCAATGCATCGTTTTGAGTGCGTTACATTGAGTTCTATCGCTAAACGTGATTTTTCACCCCAAAAAAAAAATCGTTTCCCACCAATAATTTTTGTGTAGATTTACTTAGTTTGATGTCCAGAATGCTTGGTTGACGGCTTCGTGAAGGGTTCGTTTACACCTTGTATAAGTTTGAGCACTATAAGCCACCTACACAAATGTCCTTTCTTTGATATTGTTCGGCGTGTGACTGCACTGGCTGGACAGGTCCACTGAAATCTGCGTGGTTCTTTCTTCAAATGAACATCTCAGACACATCTGCGTCCTCATGTGAGCTGACCAAGATTATATCTGGATGTGAAAAGAGATTAGAGTTTGTATCGGTAGTTTCTTCTCAGAGTAGTCAGGTACGAAACACCGGCCGCACCTAGAAAATAAAAGCTCTTTTTGCAAAATAAACATCATTATAATAACAACCACTATGTGGCCTGCAATCAAAAATCTGTGCGTAGCGTGGCTTAGACTATCACATAAAGCTCAAAAGTAGCTAATGTTTGCAGAAGTTCGGACGGCTATCCAGCAATAATCCGGAAAAAGGTTGCTTCTTTGAGAGAAAGAAAGACAGTAGCAATAGCATCCTCAAGATGATTGCTTCCCGCACAGACTGTTCGATCCAACATAAATGGATGTGTTTACATGATACCGGACAATACTGACATATTATTTAATTTAATTGAATGTCTTATGTATGTAAAATTTCTAATTTAATTTAATTAATCGATTGACATAATACTATCCAACCATTTATGTGCTATTGATTTAATTATTTTATTTTGTTAAGTTTTTTAATTTTTTTTTTATATGTAGGTAAGCTGACTGTTTTATTTTATTTTTAATTTACTATTGTGCTAAATGGATTTTATCTGAAATAAACGTATTATTATTATTACAAAAAGAAGCGTAGCTTAGCCTTCAGCTGCTGTGGAGCATCACCTTAACAATCCTCTTTTTACAACGCTTTCCTTGGTAAAGTAACTTTCCCATAGTATCTAGATTCTAGACATACGTTTAGTTTTTATGTCTCTTATATGATTGTTGTTATGAGCTTTCGTTTTTGCTGGATGTATTGTTTTAGTTGTTAACGAGATACATGTCTGCAGTTTGTTATGTGATGGCTATAAATCTTTGATAACAATCGTCATGACATGTACTTGAGCCTTTGAAAATTTATAACTTTCATACTTTAACATAACATCACACCTGTAATCCCAGACGGGTTAGGCAGAGGTGTACCTTACAAAACACACATTTCGCCAGTCCTGTTTAAGTCCCATGTAATAGGGAGCGAGCCTGTTGCCATCATCCGGGCACAAATTCAGACTGCGTGGCTGTTGCTGAGGAATTCCTGATGGAAAAACCCAATAACACTTTGCTCGACCTGGGTATCGATCCCTGGACATCATGCTCAGCAGTCGCGCTTGCGACCTCTAGACCTACGAGGCAGTTTATACTATAAATTCTTCAATAAACTGTGGATTCATTTACGTAGAAGTTCAAAATATCATCACATGATGGGGCTGGCCATTGATGATGGTACCTAAAAAATTTAAGAAATTCTTCAATAAACTGTGGATTCATTTACGTAGAAGTTCATAATCTCATCACATGATGGGGCTGGCCATTGATGATGGTACCTAAAAAATTTAAGAAATTCTTCAATAAACTGTGGATTCATTTACGTAGAAGTTCATAATCTCATCACATGATGGGGCTGGCCATTGATGATGGTACCTAAAAAATTTAAGAAATTCTTCAATAAACTGTGGATTCATTTACGTAGAAGTTCAAAATCTCATCACATGATGGGGCTGGCCATTGATGATGGTACCTAAAAAATTTAAGAAATTCTTCAATAAACTGTGGATTCATTTACGTAGAAGTTCATAATCTCATCACATGATGGGGCTGGCCATTGATGATGGTACCTAAAAAATTTAAGAAATTCTTCAATAAACTGTGGATTCATTTACGTAGAAGTTCAAAATCTCATCACATGATGGGGCTGGCCATTGATGATGGTACCTAAAAAATTTAAGAAATTCTTCAATAAACTGTGGATTCATTTACGTAGAAGTTCAAAATCTCATCACATGATGGGGCTGGCCATTGATGATGGTACCTAAAAAATTTAAGAAATTCTTCAATAAACTGTGGATTCATTTACGTAGAAGTTCATAATCTCATCACATGATGGGGCTGGCCATTGATGATGGTACCTAAAAAATTTAAGAAATTCTTCAATAAACTGTGGATTCATTTACGTAGAAGTTCAAAATCTCATCACATGATGGGGCTGGCCATTGATGATGGTACCTAAAAAATTTAAGAAATTCTTCAATAAACTGTGGATTCATTTACGTAGAAGTTCAAAATCTCATCACATGATGGGGCTGGCCATTGATGATGGTACCTAAAAAATTTAAGAAATTCTTCAATAAACTGTGGATTCATTTACGTAGAAGTTCATAATCTCATCACATGATGGGGCTGGCCATTGATGATGGTACCTAAAAAATTTAAGAAATTCTTCAATAAACTGTGGATTCATTTACGTAGAAGTTCATAATCTCATCACATGATGGGGCTGGCCATTGATGATGGTACCTAAAAAATTTAAGAAATTCTTCAATAAACTGTGGATTCATTTACGTAGAAGTTCAAAATCTCATCACATGATGGGGCTGGCCATTGATGATGGTACCTAAAAAATTTAAGAAATTCTTCAATAAACTGTGGATTCATTTACGTAGAAGTTCATAATCTCATCACATGATGGGGCTGGCCATTGATGATGGTACCTAAAAAATTTAAGAAATTCTTCAATAAACTGTGGATTCATTTACGTAGAAGTTCAAAATCTCATCACATGATGGGGCTGGCCATTGATGATGGTACCTAAAAAATTTAAGAAATTCTTCAATAAACTGTGGATTCATTTACGTAGAAGTTCAAAATGTCATCACATGATGGGGCTGGCCATTAATATGGTACCTAAAAAAATATGGCGAAATGTGGGTGTGCTTACTATGAATAAGGAACACCTCTGCCTAACCCTTCTGCCATCAAGCACGAATCGAGCCTGATAACAAGTAGTTATAGTTATAGCTAGTAGGCCTTCAAACACTGCATGCTTAAAGACACAGGTATGCTTATTGCTCATATACCTACAAAATATGTTTTGGACGGGAAACGAATCTAAAACCCTGATCCAAGCAGTCGATCGAGCTGCCACTGTGCCTGTCGTACGAAGTGTCTTGCGGAACCTTCAGCATTTCAGATGTCCATGGGCAGCGATTAGCACTTACCAAAAAATCAAAAGCATGTGACATCTACCAACCCGCACTGGGTCCGTGTGGTGGATTACAGACCACTCCCTCTCATAGAGAGGAGGCTTGTAACCCAGCAGTGGGAACATTAAAGGCTGATTATGCCCTACGTCTTTCTCTTACCAACCACATGTACATTATACCAGTCACCTTCTCTGCCGACCATTTTTTTTGGAATCAGCGTGAAGAAAAAAAGGAAATTTACGCTACCGTGTTAACAGGATGCTAGGGTGCATACATAATGCGTACCACGCGAGACATCACGCATGACGTGCGCAGGAAGATGTCCCGATTTTGTATGCACTTTTATGGGTGTACGAAATGTTTCACAAAATATTACGCAGTGGATGATACCATCTTTATGGTTGTTTTCCTTTGTATGGTTAGCAGATTTTTTATGTTAATTAGGGCGGGAATTGAGTTACGCATGAATTTTATGGTAATCAGTGTGAATGCCCTTCGATTGGCCTAGAAAGGTAGTTGAATGGACGCGTGTAAGGAAATCATTTAACTCACTAAGTAATGCTATGGCTTTGTATTTTTTTACAGGGTGTAACAGAAAGGGTATAGACATATGAAAGGATATGCTGCAGACCATCAAACTGAACAACCTCCTCCATAGGTCCAATAACGTAAATGCAAAAAAATTATCAGCTGTCCCATACAAAATTTCAATACCAACTCGACCCAAATGTATGGGACAGCTGAAAGGAAGTATGTGGAAGGCATACCGACGTACAAACGGCTACCACGGACTCGGTTCATCATTCTAAACCTCACATGTAAAATTTACATTGGTCATCATCATCTGCCTAGCCTTTTTCCAACTATGTTGGGGTCGGCTTCCAGTCTAACCGGATACCGCTGAATACCAGTATTTTACATGGAGCGACTGCCTATCTGACCTCCACAACCCAGTTAGTACTGGGTAATACGATACCCCTTGGCAAGACTGGTTGTCAGACTTTTTGGGCCACTGACTACCTGTAACGCCTGTCAAAGATCTACAGATGACAGCCAGGACCAACGGCTTAACGTGCTTTCCGAGGCACGGAGGAAACTCGGTATGTAATGGACGGCCACCCATCCACAGACCAACCTAGGTAAGCACGGCTTAACCTAAAGATCGACCCGAGCGGCTGTTATTATTTAGCCACGAGCTCCTCGAAATTTACATCGGTAATTTAAAAGAATCAGCTCTTCTTTACATTACGACTGCGTAGGTATTGCAGTTTTATAGGAAACAGCTGGTTACCCCAGATAAAAAAAAACGGGGAGAATAAGTTATTGTACACTAATTACGTAAGAAAGTAGACGCCAGCACATCAAGTTACCCGAAACTGTCAAATTTTCCCAATCAACCTTGAACCTAATGCTTTAGCGATAAAGTTAAAAACCTATTAAAGAAATTTGACAGATTGTAGTAGCTTGATGTGCTGGCGTCTGTACAATCGACGAAACATAAAGGGTGTAAATAGACCCTTAACATAGCCGAAAGGCACTTGTTCTCCCCGTCTTTGCGATATTTTTTTTGTTCTAGACCATACCTGGGAACCTAGTTACGGAGATATTGGGGGTCAAAGTTCCAACTTTTTCACAAGTTTTTTTTTAAATACATGTTTTTAATGTTTTTTACTTTACACACCTCCACGACCCCCGTACTATTCAATCCATCCATCAGCACAATGCTTTAAGTGCTTTCTATCGAGTCCTACCGTAAAACGTGATTTTTCACCCCAAAAAAAAAAAGCGATTCCCAGCAATAATTTTTGCGTAAAGTTACTTAGTTTGATGTACAGAATGCTTGGTTGACTTGGTGAAGGGTCTGTTTACATCCTGTAAAATTCAAGGAGCCGGCTAGAACTACTTTTTAACCCATATAGTGCGTATACCAAACCATCCTTTCGATAGGTTCAATACCTGCACAGAATACAAATGTATATTTCTTACCTACATACCTGACTCCGTTGTTGACCGTACCTAGTACCGTTAGCAACAGGTGTAACAAAATCAGTTCCTTGTCAGTGATACGCCTTGGGTCGCGGTTGCAACGGACTTGTCTTGGAATATACAACTATGGACATACCTACATTTTATAATATTATTTTCATACAATCCTGCTCGTAAATGCCAAATTATTTGTCAAGCATAAAGGTGTCTTCGTCTTGGAAGACGACCAAGTGTAGAATCCTGAGAGCACTGAGAGATTTAAGGACATTAAATCCCTCAGTGCTCTCAGGATTCTAGACTTCGTCGCTTGGCTCAGGAGCTAACTGAGAGCTCTATGAATTGTTGTAGATTTAGACGAGAAGACTAACGACGCCTGGCCTAGGATTTCTAACTTAGTCTTAGTCTTTCTGACATTATTGTACCAATGGGATTCATCGCTCGATCAAGGGCATTAAATCATCATAGGGATCATTAAACAAATACAATGGATACTTATACCACAGATAATATAATACTGCTTATACTATGCGATGATATGCAAAAACAGAATGAATCGAAATTTAAATATAAAACATCGTGTGCATTATTTTATCCAGTTCTATCCTATCTATTTTAATTTGTATTGTCATCAAAATACATTTTTAATGTGCATGCTATGTATGTAGTACTTGTAGGCCCATTAATATCGCGTAGGTGTTCCGACCCACATAATAAATTCCACTGATTATAGGCCAAGACGCGAATAAATTCTCGACAAATTAATTGAAATCGTACCGTTACGTCGTAAACCTTTAAATGGTAATTAACATTAAACAGTTAATCATTGTAAAATTAAATTGAATTGTAAAATAACAGCCATTAATGGACCCTAATCTTGAGGTTTGAAAGTTGTTGTCTCCTGTAAGTTTAGTAGGTACCTTTTTTTTTTTTTTTTTTTTTTTTTTTTGGATGGGAAATCATCAAATGACCCCCCCCACTCTGGGCGGAGCGGAAGGGAGTGTCAGACTTGTACTGACTAAAACCCATCCATGTTCCTTCTTTGCCCTTTGTGTTCCAGGGCCACGGTGTCTCTTTCGAACAGTCCCGCAGCTCTGGCAGGCATCGGCCCATGCGGACCCCTACTCGGTTGCTGACATCTCTTTGAGGCGCGCGTGGAACACGAACGCGCCGTCGACACGGCCTGTCGTCATAAGACGGCCGGACGGCGAGCTAGCCCATAACTCGCCGTCCACAGGCCCGCGCCTACGGTGGCCGGGAGCCACCACGTGACCCCCGACGCCCAGGGCGTCTCCCGCGGCGGCTGGAACGTGAGGTTCTTTCCCTCTCACGTCCCGCCACCTCCTTCACTAGCATGACTGCTTCACAGAAGGTGGTGACGGCTTCCCATTCCCTCTCGCTCCGGACCATGGCTTGAACCAGGGCCGGACGCGAGAGATCGCCGCCGCCAATCGCCGCTACAAGGACACGGCGGTGCTCCGCCCAAGCGGGGCAGACCTCTACGGTGTGCTCCACCGTGTCCTCCGGACGATCCTCGCAGTGGAAACACCCGGGCGTTTCCTCCCGCCCGATTCGGTGCAAGAACCTCCCGAAACAACCGTGTCCGGTGAGGATCTGCGTGAGGCGGTAGGTGAGGGCGCCGTGGCGCCTCTCTAGCCACTCCTCAAAGAGGGGACTTATCGCCACTATGGTAGCGTGCCCTGCACAGGGTTGCAACAGTCGCTCTCTCCATGTCGCCATGATATCACGCCGGAGGTCTGTCCGCTGAGCGGCAATTTGCCGCTTAGTAGGTACCTTTACATGGAGCTTTCGACGTGTAGCCTAAATCGTAAATAATAACTCCAACTTATTTTTTCAATACAATCAGACATTTAACAATTATTTAAAAACCGAAAACCGCTCTCCTGTTATGTCATTCAACTCCAAACAGAACCTAGGAAATAGAGAAATTATAGACTCCTCAGATACATATTTAGGGTGTGATACTCCCGATTGAAGTTTGTCCATCTTATGAAGTGCTCCTGTGTCCAAAGTGTCCACTGTCCATACACCTGAGGGCCTTGCATTAGCAAACGCTTTCAGAGCATTTTGGATGTCTATAACGAGTTTTAAAAGACTTACTTACTTTTTCAATTGCTTCGGCTTCGACTTTAACTTTTTCGGTTGCCATCCTTTTTGACTGTCCCATCATGTTATCGCTGATAAAATGTTTTTCTAGGTCCTCTGCACTACTGCTCATAAAATAACCAGATTTCATAATCGCACTCTGACTCTGATTTAAATAATATTGGCAGTAAATAATAAAACTAGCAATCAAATATTTTATTCATATCTACATTCTTACCCAAAGGAATCGGGCTCATTAGCAACCATGCCATTCTAAAATACCAAACAATTTGTCAAATAAATTCGTATTCACAATAATTCTAATCCAGAATTTTCGAATCCTTGTGAGTATTAGCAGTAGCAACCAATGCGGGCGATACAATTTGATCGTAATTTAAGTGCGACGGTCTTACCGATACCATGTTATCGGTATTTTACGGATAGCTGGCAATTTTGTCTGTTTTAATCAGTAACACTGCACTGATTAAAATAGACAAAATTGCCAGCTATCCGTTAAGGTAATACTGTGAACAGGTACTGTGATAAAACGAAAACAGTGCTAGACTGTACGAAGCTGACTGTGTTAATAGTCTGTAAATCAGCACCCAAATTGTGTACTTTCAACCAAAATAAAAAGGGTTTTGAAGGAAATTAGTACCTAATAGGTACTAATTAAAACTTCGTTCGTTTAAAAATGTCTGCTCGACAGCGTAAATAACTCAATGAATCATATTAATGTTGTCAAAATATTGCACTGTCTAATCTAAACGAAGGACGTCATTTCGATTGAAAGTGTGTTAATCAATCATATTACCCCGCAGGTTTTAACAGAATCGAGCATTTGAAATAAAAACTGTTCAATAATGATTCGATTAGAAAATACTACAGTTCGATTCTATACTTATCAATTCTGCAAACGCGTCCTTAAAGGTTACAAATAAAACAAAACAAATGGAAATATACCAGAAATTGATTTAATTACATAAAACAATCGTCGATTACAATAATCTTTACATATAAATTGTAACAGGCCAATGTCTAAATATATCTATGTCTAAATGTATCAATGTCTATATTGAAAAAAAATTATATCCCCATATAATTTTTTTTCAATATATTCAATTTATTAGAGCAACAGAAGCTAAAACAACAGTTTTTAGAATTTTTGTTTGTCTGTCTGTATATTTGTACGAGCATCATGCCAAAACTACTGCATGGGTTTGAATGCAGTTTTCACCGCTCTACTGCTAGATGCTTAACTTAAAAAATAGGCTACAATAGATATAGTTTTGAACCCGATAGATGGCGCTGTGCTAAGCAGACGGGTCGCTAGTTTAATAATAAATACGTAGAAATTATAAATAATGCTTATCACAATGTCTATGTACAACATTTCGAAAAGTAATATTTAATAGGTTATTCTAAAATAAGTACATAATTTTCTAGAAGTTTCTAGATATTTCTAGTAGTCACTATGTGAAGCTAGTCATTCCTACGTGGACTTTGGAATATAGCTGTTTGATAAGTTTACATTTAAGGGTGGGTACAGATGAGTGCAACATGCAACGTAACGTTTCGTGTAATTTGTAACTGCAAAAGAGATTTGAAAGACTTATAGAGCGGACATTAGGAATATCTAAACAAAAATTTTGATTACGGACATTTTTGATTTTGACACACGAATGCTAACTGACAAGCGGGCGTATGACACTAGACAGACCGATTTGTTACTATAGTATGACCACTTTAAGTGTTCAGTCCAAGATGGTGTTGCTTGTCAAGAAAATTTGCATCGATATGTCAAACTTGGTACATTTATTTTAGTTCTGTGTTTTCCCGCCTGCACAGATAAGTTGGCTGAAGTTTAAGTAGCAACAACTATTGGATTACGATTTTCTTCGTCTTGTCCCGTCTATCGCTTGTAAATATTTGAATGTCTTTGTGTTTTTACCCACGTTCATCAGAAAATGGATTGAAATGTCTGTTGGTTGTTGCTTTGATTTTTTTTTTCATTTTTACCTAGGTAGAAAAATTAATCAACTTTACTAAAGTTGATTAATTTTTCTAATATTTTATTCATGATAATAAGTTTTTATAATTACTTACAAGAAAAATTACATGTTGCACAATCAAGTACCCACCATAAAACAATTAGAATTAAATAATAATGTCAGCTTACTATTTAAATGTTTTCTTTCTCTTTCAAATATTTCATTAAATGTAAATTTTCTCTTTCGTTTTCGTACCGATAACGGGCATTAAGCTTTCACTTGGTATCGGTATCAATTCTCCAGTGAAAACAGACCCTAAAATATTTTTTTGTCATTGTTTAGTATTTTTAGAGGTATTTAGATATTTTAACTCGGTCTTCAAAGAAAATAGAAAATCTAACTAAATAGAACTGTGACTACAGTTAAAATATTACAGAAATTACTATTTCGGTAAATCTTAGTCATTTGTATGAAATAATAGTATTTTTTATGTGGATTTGATTTTTTTTTTCATTACATGATGTAATTTTTAGTATAGTGGAAATTTAAACTTGATTTGTTTAAAAAGATAAAAATATTGTCAAATTAAGATTATCATGAGCCATACATATCTGTAATTTTAGGTATTTTCATGATTTTTTAAATTTGTTTGTGATGTTTTGTCTTTCCTCTATATACTAAAAATAAACACAAAAGTCACAATAATGTTAGTATGAATGAGATGATTTAATTGATTTAATTCACAGATTAAAAATATAATACTTTGTATCGATACGAATTTTCAAAGAAGAAGGTGTTCAAAATCGTGTTAAAAACTGAACAAAACGCGCGACTAATCGCTTTGATTAGGACGCATGGTTAATGTCGTAAGCAATACCCCATTTCGGAATCGATACAAAATATATTACATCTATCTTTTAATATACATATGTCCATTAGTTTCCGAGATCAAGGTTGAAATTACAGAGAGTATTAATTTCAGAATTTTAGTTAAAAATTTTACTACGCTTTTTACTCTATTAGTACACTACAGTTAGTTTACGCTACGGCTGAGCGAATATATTTCAAAAAGATATCATACAAAATAGAGATCTAGATATCAAAAGTCGAGATTTTTATCTATCACATTAAATATTGTTTTACAGGCACGTCTTCTGCCCAAATTCAGTCAAAAGAAAGTATTTGTCGAAATACATTCGCACAACAACTAAATAAGTATCACTTTTTGGATAAAAGTAGGTACGCTTATATATCATTTTAAAATCATCGGTGATCACATTCGTCCATTACAAAAAAAAAACTTTTTAAACACTAAAAAGAAAAGATGAGTGGCTTCAACAATATCGGGCGTTGTCCTAATAAGAAGCGATTACGCGACGCGTTTTTAGGTGCGAACTTGTGATCTAACATGCAGTATGTGTAGCAAAAACGCTCGGTTTTTAAATTAAAAATACTCATTTCGCACATAAAACTTACTTAGTTTTAAGACTTTTGCATGTCTATTAACGATGATCCTTATTGTGCTTGACACAAAAAAAAAACAGCTGTGTAGGATTGCTATATTTTCGTTTAAAAAAATCATTTGAATTTACGTTACGTCACGCGGTCACGGGTTTTAACAGTTGCCCTTTATTCAAAATCGCGCGATGATTGCGTTCTATTAGGACAACGGATAACGCTGTCTACTACACTTTAATGTGAAGAAAGTCTTAAAAAATACGTTAAAATTTTATCTCCAAGAATTATAAACGTGGACATGATCGTTACATTTTGTGATGTTAGTAGCAGAAATTAGAAAATTGCAATATTTACAAATAAAATTAACAAAATAAATATAAATAAATCTTAAATAGTATTTAACAAATAGGGTGAGCCGATATAATACAAAATTAAAGTATTAAACATAGGTACTCAAAAATATAATCTAAAACTTACTGGATAGCCTAATTGTGGCACGTTATAAGCGTATTCTGGTACAAAATAGCGAAATTTTGGGTTTCAATGTAAGATTTACGGTAATTAGAAGATGGAGAAAACCGACGTTTTTTAGGTAAAAACTGTAATGCAATCGAATGCATTTGGGAAGACGGGTATCGAGTGGCAAATTACAGCATGCAAGATGATTTCATGCAATCAGCCTGTGCGAGTTGGACTCGCGTATGTAGGGTACCGTACCATCGTAGTAGAGAAGCCCTCTTTCATTTTAATTTATTGTTATAGCGAAAACAGAAATACATATTCTGTGAAAATTTCAACCGTCTACCTATTACGGATCATGACATACAGCCCGCTGACAGACAGACGGACAGACAGCGGAGGCTTAGTAATAGGGTCCCGTTGGTTACCCTTCGGGTACGGAACCCTGGAAATGTTTCAGGCATATTGATTGCTTTCGATGGTCAAGTATTATAACGTCTGTTCCCACTAGCTACAATCTTTCGGCTGTTAAAAAATAAAAAAGTATACACAAGACAAAACCCAAAATAATCACGTTTCATAAATTTGTACCTTTTAATCTAGTTGCACATCGCCGTGGCAAAATACTCTGTTCAGCTCGATTAGAACAGTACTTCAAATCAGACTAGTTTTTGTAAAAAGCAATCAAAACTTCTAGTGACACATTTCACTATCGAAAGGAGCGCCAAAAAATAATTCCAAATTAGAAATGGACATTTTATTTCCAGTTTGAGATCAGTAAATCTGTTTATTTAAGGAATCTGGGACTGTACTATCACCTCTTATAACAGTATTATTGCAATCTTACTTAATTGTGGGAAAGAGATGCAGCTATACAGAACGTCTAGCTTCATCTCTTTCGCACACTGAAGTAATATTCAAACAATACTGCTATGAAAGGTAGTGTAGTGCCCCAACTATGGGAAAATGACAAGACAACGACAATGACAGCAAAATGTTTTTCAATTTCAAAATATTAGTTCCGGTAAAAACGGGACTTCACCGTTTTTAGAACAGTGGTTAGTCTCAGTTTTACTGATCTCAGAATTTTAGGTGCAGATGACGTAAATGTCGGATTGAAAACCCACTTTGAGTCAAAACGCGTTTTCCTGTTTTAAACCCTTTCTGAACGACCGCCTTAGCTACTTCGTCTTCTACGTGTCGCTGGCTCGACAATTTAGTTAGCCCACAACTTCGCCACTTCCACCGCATCGTCGGTAGCAGCGCAAAGGTCACTTCGACTGCATGTTTTTGGACTAAGAGGGTAGGATAGGAGGTGGAGCATAGTTTGCGACACAGCTCCACAACCACACCCCGCTGCTGTTTCATTGAGGTAGTCCACTTAACGAGGTTGGAGTTACATCTTCCCACTTGAGTCTACTTAGTTACTGACAGTAACTGCTAGGAATTTACACCCCAAATTACCTGCTGCCATAACCTTTGAAAAACAATAGGTCGTCTAATGCTTACTTTAAAAAATTTGTAGCGGTTAGTAAAACGGGATTTACAAGGGAAAACGTGTTTTAATTAAGCGGGTTTTCACTGCAATATTTATACAAGAATGCTATGAGTGATGGATGATGATGGTCTTTACTTAATCTTTATTTTGTAGGTGAAGGAACAAGGTTTGCAGTTCCTCCTTCTCAAAGGCAGGATCTTTCAATCAAATGGGTATTTTGTCGGGTAGGCTGCTACACAAAGATTTCTAAGCGTCGTATACAAGGTCAATTTAAGTTAACTAGCAACACTCCAAAGTGATGGTTAAAAGGCTTGCAGTTCTTTAGGGGACATCGACCGCAGGCAGTTTAAAAAAAAAAAAAATGTTTTATCATTGATGGATGGAGAGGGAGAGGAACACCAAAGTAAATATGAATGGATTGTGTGAGTAATGATATGAACGAAAAATTAGTAAATGGTAGCATGACAGCTAACAGGGGAGAATAGAAGAAAAAAACGCGTTGTGCCGACCCCAAGTTACCTCGCACTAGGGTACGAACATGATGATGATGCGATATCGATACGCATCACAACTGTGGAGAATCGCTAGCCAATTTAATACCATCCACACAGATCTTGCAGTAAACTTTGATTGTGACATCACCACCTTAGAGCAGTAATAATATTGTCACTTTAATGTGGGAAAGAGATGGAGGTATACAGGACGTCTAGCTCCATCCCTTTCGCACACTGAAGTAATATTTAAGCAATACTGCTAAAAGAGGCGATGGTAGACTTCCAGGTGTTGTCGTCACCTGCAATTTATAGCCCACTGATTGGTTCTATAGTTTAAATTCAGTGGAATAGATGGCACTACGCAGGCATTTCGTCTACGGATAATAATATTGAAAAACTATCGATACAACGTTACTTAGTTTTTTTAAGTCTGCCTCACTTTTTTAGGCCACTGCAACTCCTGAAAGTCAGAATTGGGGTCTCAAAGGTATTTTGGTGACCACTTTATAAATTGGTTTACAAGAGTTGCAACCAATGTTGGGGACAGTGCAGTGGCAGGCTTATCAATCAATCAGAAAATAACCCATGTTTAAAGAATGATGGCCAAAATAGGCGTAAGTCCAATAAAATTTTAATATATTTCAAATTTAGCTTATAATAAGTACTCAATTCATACTATTGCAACAACCACCACAGTCGCCGGAGACCAGAGATATGGCCTATTAAAAATGTTGCATTTTGCCAAAGATTTGACTACAACTGTCTGATCTTTTCTCCCGCGACTTGAGAACTTGTTGTCATAGTATTAATTGAAGTACGACTATTTGAGATACATTTTCATTATTTTGGTCTTACGCCTATTTTTTTGATTTCATGGAATTTTGTTGAAATAAACAGTTTTCAAATGATGCTAATTCATTATCCGTACGGGGAGAATAGGAGCTATTCCATTGTTAACCTTTTCTTGACGTGATTTCTACAAGTTCCTTTATCATCCCTGTCGATCTTCCTCCTTCTTGTAGGTGGAACACGCTCGACATCTCTTAAAGCCATCGGTGTCATTTCATTTTCTTTCACGACTACATTTTCTTTGTCCTTCACGCCCTTCACGCCCACCCAGACATCTTCACTTTTCTTCGTCCATGTCCAATCTCCTTCGAGTGGAACATCATTTTTCATGTCGAAGTTATATTTTGCTGTCATTACTTGTCTGTCCGTCTCTATTAGTTCTTTCATTTTGTTGGCAAAGTTGTCTGTCTTAGCCTGATCATCTTTGTCTCCTCCGAAGTCGAGGCGCCTCACCACTTTGTGATTTGGGGGGACTCGGTACATTCTTCTTTGGTTCATTGAGGTAGTCTGAGGAAGAAGAAAAAAAATGGTTAGTCAAAAGTTAACTGGACAGGAGTTTTTTGGGAAACAGACCATGTCGTGTAATGGTGGTGAAACTGGACTAACTCTAGGCGACGTCCACAAGTAATGACCACTAAACACACATTTCATCATCTGCCTAGCCTTTTCTCAACTATGTTGGGGTCGGCTTCCAGCCTAACGGGATGCAGCTGAACATGGAACGACTGCCTATCTAACCTCCACAACATGGTTAGTACTGGGTAATACGATACCACTTCATAAGACTGGTTGTCAGACTTTCGGGCTTTTGTAACGACTGTCAAAGATCTACAAATGACAGTCGGGACCAATGGCTTAACATGCTTTCCGAGGCACGGATGAAATTCGGTATGTAATGGGTGGTCAGACTGGTCACCCATGATTAGTATACATATACCTACATAATTATACAATTGCGGTGTGCGTGTAATCGTAATTCTTCTCCTAAACGGATTGAACGATTCTGATGGTGTTTTTTTTTGTGTACTTATGGGGTACTTTACTTGGTTCTTAGCTATGGTTAAACCTTACTGGGTATAACCATAGCTGGCACTGTTGTTAACAACAGTGCAATTTTCTGTCCCAATTGAGGGTCTTAAGACCCTCAATTGGGACAGAACAACGTCGATCGACTCATCTACTGCTTATATAACGGCACTTTTGGATGGCTGCTGGAATTTAAGACCAACGTCAACTTTAAAATAGGTAAATGTACTACAAGAAATGTCGGAATCGTTCGTTTGCTTTGCAGTAAAGTATTTTGAAATCGACCGCAGTCGCATTGCACGGTGCATTCTAATTTGTTTAGCATACAGTCTCGAAATTGTCTGGTGCTAACAGCAAATACTTTAAATAGTTCACCGGGATTTTGTAAGATTCGTCTTTACTTTGAACGAACGGTATAATTATCTAGAATTTAAATACATTAAGTCTCTAAAATTAAATTCATAATTAAAAGAGCATTTTGCATGTGGTGTTTGCCTGTAATTGGTTGTGCAGTTAGATTTAAGACACAATTACTTTTATGCTCCTATCTGTATATCTGTAACAACTGTTGGTGAACCTTAATTAAATAAATAAATAAATAAACGGTTTACCGTCCATGTCTTTATATTTGAAGATATATTGATGTAGAAATAAACACAGATTTTAGAATCGTAGTTAATGTCTGTAATGTCGTTATGAGTAGTCCTATTTAAGAGGGGCTCGTGGCTAAATAACAGCTACAAGGGTCGACTTCACAAGGTTTATCAACGTTCGACAATAAAAGTCCGTGGATAGAGACTTGGAGACCATCCCTAACATTCCAAGACCGCTCCGTGGCTCGCAAAGCACCTTAAGCTGTTGGTCCCGGCTGACATTTTTTTTTTTAACCGTTGCCCTACAGCAGGAATTTCTCCAGTATCGTGGGTGTGTTTACAAACATTTAAACTCACATACACAAACAGCCAAACTCGGAACAACTCCCTGTAGGCCATACAAATATTTCTTCAGTGCGGGGACCGAACCCGCGACACGAAACGCAGCAGTCAATCGCTCAGCCACTGCGCCAACCATGCCGTCAAAAATTTAACTTTCGAAGATCTTTGACAGTCGTTACTAGTAGTCAGAACCTCGAAAGCCTGACAACCAGTTTTTCCAAAGAGTATGATATCTAGTACTTATCTGTATAGGACAGGTGGGCAGTCGCTTTATGTAAAATTCGGCTGAATAAAGCGCGTGACAGATACGCATCATTTGACTGCCGGGAATCAGGTCGCATGACAGGTTTTATGTAGTCATATTTAAACTTTAACGTATGCAATCATTTACGAAATAAGGTTAATGAGTACGATCTTCAATCACTACACAAATTACGTCATAGTGAGATCACCAATCCACTTGTGTGTTGTGAAAACATGAATGCAATCGGTATGCATGTAAGATGGTCCATTATTTAATACTAGCTGTGCCCGTGGCTTCGCTCAAGTGGCCGTGTATTCTTATGTTACTATAAGGGATTATTACGATATAGGAAAGCGAAGGCGTAGTACATTTCTAACATCCTCTACAACATAATAAACTGCAAAACGATTACTTTAAACTAAAACTTGTTAGGACACCTTTCGTTTAATATTACTATGAACTCGAACACTTACACGACACGCTAGTATCGATGGCAATATGAAGAAGCATATGAACGAAAGAAAATTATTGTAATTCATGGTCTATCCTGGGTCCCGACAGTTAATATCGTTAGAATTAAAAAAAAAAACTTTTTTATATTTCTATTAATATTCTTCTTTTTTCATTGTTCACAACTCTAGTTTTTAATTTACCAAATTGTCTCATTGCGTATCTCCACAGATACAAATGTGAAATCAACTACGTTTTCCACAGAAAGTAGTTGATTTCACATTTGTATAATTTCTGTATCACACCTTTTTTTGTAATTCTTAATGTGTAATTGTTTGTTTTTCCGAAAAAATAAAATAAATAAAAAACTTTGAACTGTGGGAGCTTGACCAGTTATTTAATATGTGTGGGAGACGCCTCAGAAGTTTTAATTTATTAACTTTGACTTATGAAGTAGAGATTATTTTTAGTTTTCTTTTATCTACTTATAAATAAAAATCAACTGTCACATGTATGGCGTTCTGACGGAGCATTACTTCAGGACGGCTCCACAGATTGGCTGTATTTTTTTCTTGTGTTTTTAATTTTTAGGACAAGATTGTTTTTTTTATGCTATCACACCTCTGATGTTCATCAGTAAATTGCACTCGTGAGAAGCCAGGAACGGTCGTTAGTAAAAAAAAAATTAAATAGTAACTGATGGCATATGATAACTATTGTTGATGGCCCCTACACATAACATAACTAGCGAAAAGTTAGTGCTGTTAGGTATACGTCTGCCTAACCCTTCGAGGATTACAGGCGTGATGTTATGTAAATAAATACCCCGAGGAATCTCCTAATAAAAGGACAAGAAACCAGTTACATTACTCATTCTACGAAAGCAGAGAGTGGCAAACAAGTAAACAAACAGACAAGCAGACAAACAAGACATTGCATAAGGTGCTAAACGTCAGGCGGTCCGTAGAAGTGTGTGGTTGTGCTTCCTACAGCAATTCGCGAGTACAGTTAACGGTGCCACCTAATTAGCAAGTGCGCGCGAGTTTGTGTGCGGCAAGGCTGGCGCAAGGGCTGGCCTGAATACGTGGGTATTGGTACCTATAGCTACATAGAAACATTAAAAGCGACGCACTGGACCAACTCAGGATAGATGAAATGGCGACAGGTCACTGGAACAACTTGTGACCCACGGATGCCCCTCAAGTTAAAGGGGAAATTGTACAAGTCTTGACATTCAGTATGGATCGGAATGCTAAGCCGTGAAGAAGACGGATGAAAAAATGTTGCATGTAGCCTATTGCCATCAACCGGGCACAAATCGAGACACCGTGGCTGCTACTGAGAAATTCCTGATAGAAAAATCTAATAACACTGCCCGGAAATCGAACCCAGGACCTCATGCTCAGCAGTTGCGCTTACGACCACTCAACCTTTGAGGCAGTCAAAAGTAAAAATCAATAATATCCCAATTCAAATATATTCATATTGTGTGTGTTGCCTCTGTATCACAGAGTCACAGACAATCCAATATCCGCCTTCATGGAGGAAGATGAGACAGCAGCTGTACTGCCCGAAGGTCGCCACATACGGAGCAAAGTACTTTGGCAATCCGGTGTTGCTAATCTTTCTTAGGGAGCTGTGGTGGATTGAATGATCAATTTTCCCATCCACACGCAAAATAGACGCCATGCGTGGAGTTGCAGACACCAGCCTGATATACAATATTTTTTTTGTTTACATTATTGAACGTTTTTCTTGAGAGGTGCTCGTGGCTAAATAATAACAGCCGCTCGGGTCGATCTTTAGGTTAAGCCGTGCTTGCCTAGGTTGGTCTGTGGATGGCCGCCCATTACATACCGAGTTTCCTCCGTGCCTCGGAAAGCACGTTAAGCCGTTGGTCCCGGCTGTCATTTGTAGATCTTTGAAAGTCGTTAGGCAGTCAGTGGCCCAAAAAGTCTGACAACCAGTCTTGCCAAGGGGTATCGTTTTACCCAGTACTAACTGGGTTGTGGAGGTCAGATAGGCAGTCGCTCCATGTAAAATACTGTTATTCAGCTACATCCGGTAAGATTGGAAGCCGACCCCAATATAGTTGGGAAAAGGCTAGGCAGATGATATTGAACGTTTTTCTTTACCGTAATACGCTTTCTCTCAGGAGCAGCCCTAACTAACAGTAGCCAGTTGTTTTGACTGCGCAAGCGACTCGCTAAGACGTCGTGTTAACGAACGCTTAATTAGTGAATAGAAATACCTATAATATCTTACTAGAACCGCGCCGAGTAAAGGCAGCATTTTTTTTTTTGTTTAAAAAGGCATTGTCTTTATAAGGAGGTTTCTCCCTATTGGTTATCTTGACGGTGCGGCGTGTCTCAGTACAGGGGCATTCTTCAAATTCAAATCACTTTATTTGTAGATCATAGGTGAAAAAAATACATATATGCAGATGTTAGTGCTCTTAAAATTATCGCTATGTCTTGCCGTCAGCGGCGTACAAATATTCTAATTTTAATTCTAAAATATTCTAATTACAATTACGAATTATTACTATGTCAATTTCTAATTACTAATTATTACCATGTCAATTTCTAATTATATTAATATGTCAATTTTCAATTACTAATAATTACATACTATGTCAATTTTCAAATATAATATCATGTCAATGTCAATTAATTACAAATAAATGGATTAAAATAAAAATAAAATAATGAAATGTCAACAAATTAAAATACATCTTCTAAAAACTCATTAACTGTATAGTATGTTTTTGCGACTAATAAATTTAGAAGAGCCTTTTTGAAATGCTGTATGCTGCCAACATCTTTTATTGTAATGGGTAGCTTATTCTACAATTTGGGACCCATTCCCAAAAAGCTTTTCGAATAGAGCTTAGTTCTGTGTGGAATAGCACATATATCATTGCGTCGCTTTGATCTGAGCGTTTGGAACAAATGCAAGTTCAATCTAACGAATACTGCTGTCTCGTATATGTACATACATGGCAAAGTCAATAGTTTATATTTATTAAATAATGGTTTACAACTGTCAGTCGTTTTCAGCTTAAACATACTACGTATACACTTCTTCTGGGCTTTGAAAGCAAGTTCTTTATCTGTGGAGTTTCCCCAATACATTATTCCAAAGCGCAACAATGATGGAATATAAGCTTTGTATGCTATTAAAACTACAGCCTCGTTACATATTTTTGCAAGGTTATGAAGTGCATAGGAATACTGGTTTAGTTTTTTACATACGGTTTCTATATGACATTTCCAGTTTAGGTGACTATCCAAGTGAAGTCCCAGAAAACGGGCACTATCAGTTTCGAGTATTTTTTGATCGTTGTATTTTATAGTTAAGTTTAGTTTTTTTGTCCTTTGTTGGAACATCATAATTTGTGTTTTTTCTAAGTTTATTTTAAGTTTATTGTTATTTAACCAATGTATAATGTTATGGATAGACTTATTTATTTCATTCTCATATTATTGAAGGTCACTACATGGTACAATAAGCGTACTATCATCGGCAAACAGGACGGTTTGGTAGTAGGTACATTTCGGCAGATCATTAATAAATATGAGAAAGAGCAAGGGCCCAAGGACACTGCCTTGGGGTACACCGCGGGTAGTATACCTAATGGACGACTTGTGAGCGACTTCTATCTTAGAGTTAGGACAAATTCTATTTAAAACCGTGATTTGTTTTCTTCCATACAGATAGCTTTTGATTAGGCTCAATATATTTCCTCGAACACCATAACGTTCTATTTTACCCAGCAGTATTGTGTGATCCACGTGATCGAATGCCTTGGACATATCCATGAGTACTGCGGCAATGGGATTTTTTTTGTCAACGTTACTAATAATTTTCGTAACCAAGTCATTGATTGCATTGTCAATATTTCTATTTTTCCGGAAACCATACTGTTCCTTTGCAAGTATATGATTTTTTCAAAGAATGAGTTAAGAGAAGTATAAATTACTTTTTCAAAAATTTTTGATAATACTGGTATTAATGCTATTGGACGGTAATTTGAAAGGTTTGTTTTATCACCTTTCTTATGAAGTGGTTTAATTATGGTCGTTTTTAGTATGCTTGGAAAGAGACCACACTCTATGCATAGGTTAATTATAAAGCTTAGCACGGGTGCAATTACATGCGCCACTAGTTTTAGAATCTTTGTTGAGATTTCATCAAATCCCGTGCTATTGGTATTTTTTAGCGAATTTATTGTATTGAAAATCTCCATAGCATCCGTCGGCGCCATAAAAATCAGAAATTCTCTTGTATAAAGAATCAGATATTTGTCCTTTGTAATTGTTTTCAAGTATTTACTAACAATAGTTTCTAAGTGTTTGTACACTAACCTTTGGATCTAGTTGTACCAAAACAAATAAATTTTGAATTTGAAAAAACATTGAATTTATGTGGAGAGTTCCACATAAATTCAATGTTAAAAGTTTTGATCTTAATACTTAATAATCATGCCAAAACAAAAGATGGATGGATTGCGTGAGGAATGATATGAAAGAGAAAGGAGTAAATGATGCCTACACGTCTGACAGGGGAGAATGGAAGAAGAAAACGTGTTGAGCCGACACCAAGTAGAATGGGACGAGGGCAGGAAGATATAATCAGCCTATAATTTGCTCTCTGTGCATAAAAGTGGGCTGTACTCCACCACGTGGCACTAGTTGGTGGTACTTTACATACCCACCTAATTAAAAACGAAATGATCGAAGTTGAAAATGTAAAACTACACAAATCCAAATTAAAAGGAACATCTCAATTGGAAATATGTTAAAAAGTTAATTGCTAATGTATTTTATAATCTGCATAAGTTCTTTGAAAGTATTTATATGCAACTAATTCCTTAAAATACCATTGCATATCCGACTTGGGTAAACTGTTGAAACTAAAAATGTAGTGTTTACTAATAAGAACCAGTTATGCAATAAATTTATTTTTATCTTTAATTAAGACATATCCGATTAAAACCGATTTGTTTTTAGTTCCATTTTCTTATTTTTCCACTTTCACGAGAATACATTTTAAAGATGGCCCAATGCCCATAGGTTGTCCTGTAAACCACTCCTTGTTACCTCACTTTAAAAAAATTATAATCATATCACACATCATCATCATTCTCCCGTCCTTATCTCAATTTACTTCGAGTCGAAGCTTCTTCCATACATCTCTATAATATTCTCTTCATCCATCACATCATACATTTTTCCACAGTTCTTTGAATCCACTTCCACATTCACACAATTATTGATTCACAACGACAATGGCCCACGGTCGCCGGTCAATGTTTACAAAACAAAATATCTCGCTTAACACATCGGTTAGTTTACAGAACCGCCGCCGATGACGGACAATACCCGGGAATGTAAACATTGGCCAAAAGCCGACGGTAACAACCGGAGCCGCGAACGGATATTATGTTCTCAGCGAATAGATTTTGAACAGCTTCTTTGGTGGTGTTTGTTGAAAGGTTGTGAATTAAAGTGGGCAGTTACTCTGAGAGCACTGCCCACTTGGAGGAGGTGGGTATGGATGAGTTGGTAAATGCAAAATGGGAGTATGTAATGTAGGTATCACGAACTTTGCAAAAACAGTAAGAGAGTAAACAAATTAAATTTTTAAAAGCGAGGTGTAAATACTGTGCTGCACTAAAACTTCTACGAAACCGATTCAGGCTGTAACAGAAAAAATAACTCATGAACAATTTTCGCTAGTATAAATCAGGACATTAAATAAGGCTCAATTTTGTCAGAAATTCTTAAAGTCAGGTTGATACTTTCAGAAAATATGCTCAATCTACTGCTTGCCACGAGATGGCGTTAGAATACACTGCAAAGATATACACTGATTTCACATTTATTTTACTGACAACTTAACAAGAATAAATATCACTGAATGAGATTCTCTCAGACAAGGAAAACATGGCCAAAAGCCTCCCTTTACTCAGCGGTGGTGGAGGTCAGATAGGCAGTCGCTCCATGTAAAATACTGGTATTTAGCTGCATCCGATTTGACCGGAAGCCGTCCCCAACATAGTTGGGAAAAGGCAGGCAAATGAAATGATTACCAACAGACAACGCCCTTTTGACAACGTCATCGTCAAGCGCCGAAAGATCCATACTACACTATAACATGCACCAATGAATCCGGAATGTCATTCTCAGATGACTAACCCACATACCGGAGGTCATCACAGGATCCCCCCTGTGTTAGAGACCCCGGAATGGCCATTTTCCGGCGGATCCTGGGGGAATGCGACAGAGGAAACACCGAAATCCTGGGGTCAATGCAAGTAGTGCAGGATAAGCGGTTAAAAAAAGGAAGCAATCATCAAATCAAATCTGTACGCTATGCTTGGTCTATCTATATGATTATTGATAGACCAAGCATAGAAGATGAAACATGCAATTTGATTTGTCACTAGTGGCCCTGGAACACAAAGAGCAAAGAAGGAACACGGATGGGTTTAGTCAGTACAAGTCTGACACTCCCTTCCGCTCCGCCCAGAGTGGGGGGGGTCATTTGATGATTTCCCATCCGAAAAAAGAAAAGAAAAAAAGACTACGCATAGCTGAAACTACAGAAAATATAAAGATGCAGTTATATAATGATGGAGATAATAAATAAATACATCAATGAATTTCACAAAACAACAAAACACAACATGTTGGATATGTGTGTGTGCGATTCATGTTTGAACATAACTAACTGCAGAGCATGAGGTCCCGGGTTCAATTCCCGGATCGGGCAAATTTTGATTGAGTGTTTTCATCAAGAATTTCTCAAAAGTAGCCACGGAGTCTGGATTTGTGCCCGGTTGATGGCAATAGGCTCGCCCCCTTTTACATGGGACTTAAACATAACTGGCAAAATGTGGGTTTACTAATAGGTACACCTCTACCCAACCCTTCGGGGATTACAGGTGTGACGTTATGTTACGTTATCAATGAAATAAAACTACCTACAGAATAATTAAAACTAAATATTGATTCGCGTGACCAGAGGGCTGGCTCTTTCTTTCAAAGAATTAGCATTGGCATTCAACGTGGCAATTCTGCCAGTCTTCTGGGCACGTTTCCGGATGACAGCAATGCGGAGAGGTACTTAAACGCCTAAGCGTCCTGTTGTTTATTTATTTAGTTAGTCAGTTTCATCATCATCATCATTTCAGCCGAAAGACGTCCACTGCTGGACATATGCCTCCCCCAAGTATCGCCACATTGACCGGTCCCGTGCGACTCGCATCCAGCGGATCCCTGCAACCTTTACCAGGTCATCGGTCCACCTAGTGGGAGGCCTTCCACCGCAACGTCTTCCAGTTCGCGGTCGCCACTCCAGAACTTTCTGGCCCCATCGGCCATACGTTCTGCGAGCAATGTGCCCTGCCCACTGCCACTTAAGTTAGTTAGTTTATTTTAGATAAATTAGTCCTTAGTTGTGTATGAAACTTTAATTAATACTTAGCCGAAATTTGTCCCCACTATAAATACAACTCAGCCTAACTCTTCGGGGAAAACAGGTCCAGAAAGATGATGTTAGTATTATGTTACGTATTTTTTGTAGGATCACACAGGAATAGCAACAAAAGCTCTATGTGTAGGGCAGAAAGAGGTGCATTAAGGTGGAGCACCAGGTAGCCCTCGAAATTCAAATTTTCTTACGTTTTTTGTAATTTGCAGGTCAGTGTCAGGTTGTATGTTGATGATAATATATAAGTCGCGCAAGTAACACATATGGAGGTACAGAATTAGAATCATTAAAATCATCAATACGGGTTGTATCTAAGTTCATTTAACCCCATTGAACGACTTTTTCATGGAAAAGTTACAGAATTTAATTTGCAGGCCAGTGTCAGGTTGGATATTGAATAAAATATGATTCGCGACCGTTAAAAATATGGCTTAACTGAGTTATAATCATGACAATCATCAATACAACCCGTTCACTTAACCCCATTGAATAACTTTTTCATGAAATGGTATATTCTTAACTTTATACTCTAATTAGTAAAGTTTGAAATTGGTTAGCAAACTAAGTTGCTGCCAACAGATAATTTTTATATCCTTCGATAAATAAATCCAGACTAACGTAACACACGACAGTTTTTGTTGCAATTTCCATCCATTAAGCTATCAGTCCGACATCATCATCATCATCATCTGCCAAGCCTTTTCCCAACAATGTTGGGGTTGGCTTCTAGTCTAACCGGATGGACCTCAATTCCAGTATTTTGCATGGAGTGACTGCCTATCTGACCTCCACAACCCAGTTAGTACTGGGTAATACCCCTTGATAAGACTGGTTGTCAGACTTTCGGGCCACTGACTACCTGTAACGACTGTCAAAGAGCTACTAGTGACGGCCGGGACCAACGGCTTAACGTGCTTTCCGAGGCACGGAGGAAACTCGGTTTTTTAATGGGTGGTCACCCATCCACAGACCAAACTAGGCAAGCGCGGCTTAAACTGAAGACTGATCCGAGCGGCTGTTATTGTTAAGCCACGAGCTCCTCAGCTATCCATTAAGCTATCAGTGCGACATGGACAGTTAAATCACCAAGTGCCAATGACCCCAATCAACGCCACACAAGCCGGCAATCATCAAAGACAAGAACACCCAATAAAACTGCATCGTTTTTCCCAAAATAAACTAACCAATTCGTCTAGTATCATAGCTAGTTAGCAACAATACAGTTTGGCCTACTTTTCAGTCTATTTTTAGCTACAGTATTGAATGACAGATGCGCGTGAGACACAATTGAATGCGTACGCGCATCTCAAGAGATCGAGCGGTCAGGACTGATTTATTGCATTTGCATGTTGTTAGGAGGTGAATTGTGTTGTGATGTTTGTAACTAAGTTTTGATTGAGCTTTTTATTAAGGTTTAACTGCTTTTTTTGCTGGTATTTTGTGTGAACAACAATCCCGGTATTTTACTCATAGATGAGGGCTATAATGTTTTTCCATTTCATTGACAAAAAAAACTGGTACCATGTTAATTATCAAGCTTTCATGAATGCCAATTTAAAAATTTATTTTGAATAACTACCACAAAAAAAATCTTCACAAAATTAAATGGTATTTTTGGTGGTTCTTGGCTCTACCTTAGATAAATCCTAAGTCTTCATAATACAAAGAGATTTAAAAGACAAAGAGCGGACATTGTGAATATTTTCATATAAAAATTTTGATCCCGAACATTTTTCGATTTTGACACACGAATGCTAGCTGACAAGCGGGCTTATGACACTACAGACAGACAGACTTGTTACTAAGTAGTAACAAGTATTGGATTGCGATTTTCTTCGTCTTGTCCCGTCTATCACTTGTAAATATTTGAATGTCTTAGTCAAAATATAAAATACAAGATTTGGTAAAGGCTTTGATTTTTTTTGGGTTACCAAACCTAATGACGGGTAAAAGGTTTAGTAAAACTGATCGGACTTGATTCCCGGACTCGCTGTGGACACCGGACTTAGTAGATCAGACATTATCTATAATTAGCTTTAGCAGTTTTTCAACGTTTCTCAGACACACATTTAATTTATCTACACAAGTTCGTTCTCAATCACGCTAATCAGAACGCACCTTTAGCCCGCAAAGTAGGTTAAAGATCTTACCTACATTACAGTGTATACTTTACACAATGCGCTTCTCACTAACCCGTCAGTCACAATCAGCGTCTGTCTGTCTGTACTACGCTATTGTAACGAGTGTCCAGACTAATACTATACATGCAGAAGTAACTCGTGTCTCTCTGCTACTTTTTCCTCTGAAATTTGCCATAAACGTAGGCCATGTCCTCGGTTTGGACATAGGATACTTTTCGTCTTATGTGGGATAATTTCCGACCTCCACACTGGTGAAGCCGCGGTCAAAAGATAGTAAATGAGTATTCCAATTTTTGTCTACCTCGATAGTCTAGTAGTCGCAAGTTATCGGGAGTCAGCGCAGCATGTCTTCTTCTTCTATACTTCTCTATTACTCGTCATTTCATCAGTCACCTCCTTTCTAGCCATATCATCCTTCACACAGTCCATCCATCGTTTCTTTGGTCTTCCTCTATTCTTACAACCATCTACATTCATACTCAACGACATTTAGGGAAATGTCGTGAGAAAAATGATGAGTGAGGAATGAGGGTTATTCCTCCGCATCACATTCCCATACCACGACAACCATTACCACACAACTTTTCAGTCACCGGCGCCACTTTCAGACTTCCTCTTATGTACTCATTCCTTATTTTATCCATTCGCGTTACACCACACGCGACTGCTGAGCATGTCCAACTTATATATATTAAAATTCAATATAGATCTTATTAGTGAAGAAATGAAAGGTGATTATTTCAATTTCAACATGTTTTATTGCGTGTGAAGGCTGCAATACGCAAGTGAAATAACTTCACTTTTATTACTTAATTTTATTATATTCGATTGCATCTTAAATGCAGCATTTGCTTGCAAAATCTTATCAAGTCACTGCAGCTGAAAATTGGTCCATTTTGAAAAATATAACCCTTTTTTGCAGTCGGGTAAAAAGGGCGTAGCTGTAATCGAGCAAATCTTCATGCCCATACGCCTTAATTTGAAGTTGTTTTTTTTTAAAAAAAGGTAACTTTTGCTTAGTAGGTAAATACTCGTATTTATTGAGTGTGGAAACAGAATAATTTCCTTCTTACTTAATTCTATTGATCAATTACGTATCACTTTAGTGTTTAAAAAAAGTAACTAACTGGATTTACAGATTTTTCTTTCTTTCGTTTCGTTATTTGAATGATTGGTTGTATGGACTTTCGAAACGTTTTTCACACACACATTATGAATGCCCAATAACAAATAACCCTGTATAATCGTGTAAGTACAGAAAACGAATGTAAAAGGTAATTTCACAAGAAAATATTCGTTTATTTCGAGCAGAATCGCAAATCAAACTAGACAAAATTAATCATTGGAAATACTAAAACCGCATTGACCTAAACTTTATCTTAACAACTTTCCTCTATAGACATTGTTATCAAATAAAAAAAGCATAAACAACAAAAGCGAAAAGCGTAAGTGCAATGAATCACCGAGCTGTACAAATACACGCAATGTAATATTGTCTAACAATAGGACTGTACGGACAGACAGGGTGACGGCATTTGTAGACAGACGATATCTGGGACGCTGACCTTTCTGTTTAAAAAGAACTAGGTATAGGTACCTATTTTTTATACAAGGTGTAAACAGACCCTTCACGAAGCCGTCAACCAAGCTTCTGTAGAACAAACTAAGTACCTACATAATTCTACGCAAAAAAAAATTGCTGGGAAACGACATTTTTTTTGGGGAAAATCACGTTTTACAGTCGTACTAAATATAACGCTCTCAAAACATTGTGCTGATAGATGCATTGAATAGTACAGGGGTCGTGGAAGTATTCAGAGTAAAGTTATAACATTTAAACCTTGTATTTTATTTAAACTTCTGATAAAATTGGAACTTGGACCCCCAATATCTCCGTAACTAGAAGGTTCCCAGGTATGGCATAGAACATAAAAAATATCGCAATGACGGGGAGAACAAGTGCCTTTCAGCTTCGTTAAGGGTACTGCTACACCCATTATTTGTTGATATTGCAATCCATAATAATTCCTAATATTAAATGCGAAAGTAGCTTTTTCTACTGCTTTGTCCTTGATGACACGCAGACAAACTCGCGGAATTTGAGTGCAACGGCCCTATAATGAAACAATCTTACAGAATGCTACTAATTACTTACAACAACACATAACATCACGCCTGCAATCCCCGAAGGGTTAGGCAGAGGTGTACCTAATAGTACACCCACATTTTGCAAATTATCTTTAAGTCCCATGTAATAGGGGGCGAGCCTATTACCATCAACCGGGCACAAATCCAGACTCCGTGGCTAATTCTGAGAAATTATTGATGGAAACACTCAATAAAATTTTTCCCGATCCGGAAATTAAACCCGGGACCTCATGCTCTGCAGCGATCGTCATAAACAGTGTATGTTACTATGTTATCCTTATCAATAATGATAGTAAACTTTATAAATTTCAAGTGACCGTTAGATTTACCAAAGGGTTTTTATCTTTTAATACCCCCTTGATGTTTGTCAAAATATTAAAAGAACCGTTTGATTTATTATGGTTTATGACAGGGGTTTTAACTTTTATCTCTTAATAGCTCTATTTGCTTAAATACTAAAAAATCGCGCAACGGTTTCTGATAATTTAAATCTATGGCAACACGATGACCATTTTATTTTATTTTATTTTGTTTATTTTTCGCGCTAGGGGTAAAAATGTTTAGTTTTAATGTAGGAACACAGCAAATGTGCTACCACACGCACATAGGGTTGCCAAACGTGTTCTAATATAGAGTATTTTTTATTGTTACCTATTTTATTGTTACTACTCTATTTCGATTTCGCGTACTTTATAATTTGACGAAGCCTTAGGAGAACGCTATAATATTCTATTAATTTTATGAATCTGGCTTGAATTGGCTTGAATTGAATGAATTTTTGCTACCTTAGCATACATTGAGAGTATTTTCCATCGTGATTGAAAAATGTCTGCCAGAGAGAAAAAGAGCTTCATTTAAAATTATCAAAACGGAGCTCTTCACCTCATCAATTTAAAGAATTAAGTAATTTTATTTTTCTTTTTCATTAAAACACGTTTAAGCTTCACAAAAACAATTATCAAATAAAAATGAACATTTCAGACAAAAGTGAATCGTTGGTGGCCTGTTCTAATGATTAAAAATCATCGTATCACAGACACTAGCATGTATGTGCAAAACGTCTAGAGACATAGACGTATACTTAAAAGAAAATGACAAAAGGTTGTTATAATCCACGAAAGTACAGAAAATAGGTACTTTTTCAGAAACTATTATGCCAGAATTCATTTATTTCCCCTTACTGAAATCAAAATAACTTTAGGCCTTCTAAAAAATTTGCCAACCCTACACGATCCCGTCTAATATTCCATATCAGAATCAAAAACAAACATAGGTAACTATTTTATAGCCGTATCAGTGTTTATATTATCATCGTATAATCCAAAAAAATAATTGTGTCAGTTTTTACACCTTTACACGGCAGTTTTAGTGACATGTCAAGTGAAGATTATGAAATAATACCACTTTTATAGATATAACCGTGATGTTCCCACATTGTGGTTAAGCGATTATTATATCTACCATATGTGATTATTGATTTAGTAGTTGATGTTGTGTTTTTTTTTTAGAAAATTTGTAAAGCGGTTATTTTTTTAGATTGGGAATAAAATACATAATACGTAGGGTGACTGGTAATTAGTGACCGATGCATCATGTAACACGGAGACACAATGTAACAACGTGCTTAGTGACTCAAGAACTGTCTCGAGAGACACGTGATTGTACTCATAATAAGAAAAAAAAAACTTTTGGATAGTTGTTTGATATCATGAGTATAATCTCGTATTTAAGTATCGGTCACTAATTACCATTCACCCTATATATTCAAATGAGCTGAAAGAATCCTCAATACGAGTAATATAACATAACGCCGGTAATCCCCGAAGGGTTAGGCAGACGTGTACTTAATAATACACCCACATTTCGCCAGTTACGTTCAAGTCCAATGTAATAGGGGGCGAGCCTATTGCCACCAACCGGGCCCAAATCTAGTAGAATCCCTGGCTGCTACTGAGAAATTCCTGATGGAAAACCCTATAACAATTTGCCCGACCCGGGAATCGAACCGAGGACCTCATGTTCAGCAATCGCGCTTTTGACGACTAAACCAACAAGGCAGACATGCATATACCCATAAAATACAACACTCAATTAACCACCATCATCTATACTCTATACTAATATCATAAAGAGGTAAAAATTTCTTTGTAAGTTAGTATATAGGGGGTAATCTCCGGAACTAATGATCCAATTCAAAAAAATCTTTTACTGGCAGAAAGCTACATTATTCGTGACTGTTATAGGCTATAAATTATATTCATATCATGCATATAAGCCGAAATGTCACGATTTTTGCGGACGAAGTCGCGGGCGAAATGCTAGTTCACTAATGAAATCAACTGATTAATTTTACATACAGCCTTTCCTTTTCATTCCCTATCTACTAACCCTATGCACCCCAAACGGAAACCAGCTCGCCATCCATCTCCAGAATAAAGTGCGTCCCATCCATATTCATGAAGGGCCACAAAGGTCTCCCTATCGAAGATCTTCACGCGTTCTACTTCCCTGCGTCTGCGCACCCGAAAGGATTTAATGACCACTTACTGATTTTTATGTGTGTTACTACAAATAGTTTATTTTTTTTAACCCATTGTTTGGAGGCAGGTGAGAAATTGATCGTGTCGAACTGATAGTGTAATTTTTATGGTTGTACTAATAGGTACACCTCTGCCTAACCCATTGGGGATTACAAGCGTGGTTTCGTAATTGTTTCATCAGTCACTTTGAAAGGAAGGAGTGAAGAGAAATAGAGAAAATAATATTAAATGGGTAATGTAAGTCCAAAGAGAAATGAAATAAATGGAGGGAGGACTTCGCCCAGGAGTGGGACAGTGCAGACTAGAAGAAAAAAATAGTAAGTCAATCTCGCTCAGACCAGGAAAGCATGACTCAAAAGACAGGAGGCCTAATAGAAAGAAAGCAATAAAAAATATTGATCAGAGGACAAAAAAAAAACAAACATACAACGCATCACAACACGAATAGTGATGATGCAGTTCATGAAGAGTCAGTTCACTAACGACAACAAGTAAAAGTTAGAAATAAAAGTAAAATAAGAAGATACGTTCTGAAAGATCTACGGAGTTATCAAAGAGTCAGTCCCTAAAGATAAAATAAAAATCCCGAATAAACTAATGATCTCAGAGACGATGATCCATTGAAAACAGCCTACAACGAAGATCTAAACAAAACAGACGAAAATCTAATCCCCTGCTCCACATACAGACAGACAATCAGATAATCTAATTTCTTGCAAATTAGTAGAAAGGAAGAGTGCTCAAGACCCTTCACCCACAACTTCTAACCTACATCTGAAGATACTCGTAGATGTAATCTTCACACGATCGTCTAGACATCATAATTATACCGTGTATATCAATAAATCATAGATGATCGTGTGTGGTGAGGTTATTCGAAGGTTTTCTTTGAAAGGACCAGACGTTATTATGCATAGTTACGTCACGGTGTAAGGAGTTCGAAGGGAGAGTGGGCAGGGCTGACGTGATCAAGTATTTGATTTAGAATTTACTAGCAGGCCCGACAGACGTAGTTCTGTCAAAACTAACACTAGCTCCACCTACAGGGTCCAATTACAGCTAAGAACTATCCAGGTAAGGTTAACCTTTTAAGCTAAAAAAAAAACATCAATATTAGTCAAGCCGTTTGGGACGAGAAAAATTGAGAACAGACGGCGGAATTTTATATTTTAAGATGTGGTGGCATTTGACTTCAAGGACGGGTACTAGCATGTAGTAGTTTTTGAATTTGGATGGTGGCATAAAAATTAGAGGTACCTACAGACTACAGATGATGCTAATTCTTCGGTTATGTCTACATTATTTTATTTTTGAATTAGATGGTAATTGTTTAAACAGGACAAAGCTTTGTCTTGTCACACATTGAAATTTATCTTCAAGTTCAGATAAATATTCTTTCTTCCTCAATTTTGAAGCTAGAAGTTTAGCTCTCTGTACGCACAACATTTTCCTTTTAACTTTATTTAGTGCTAAATCATATATCTAAAATGTACTAGTATCTCCATCATTCTATATTACAGCAGCTACAACTTTCTTTCCTTACAAACACACATCTTCTCTATCTTTCTCAACATTGGCATCTAAAAACCCATTTTTCTTATCCCTGCCAATCCTAATCAAGCAGACTGTGTGAGGACATAAAAATGTAACGTATTATACGTTCTGTTTAACGTACTTTTACTATTGAAACCCGCGGTCGAAAGTTATAGCGCAGTTAAAATGCCGTCAGTAACATCACAGTATTCACCTCATTCTTTCTATCTAGAGATTGATGGACTTAGTGGAGAAATCTTAATCGGGAAAGTGAAATTGAAAGAATGATTTTTATTAATGAGAGGATTGACGTAACTGAGTTCGTAGAATGTTTAGAATCGGATGAAAAAGAATTAATGCGAGAATATGATGAGCAGGATAGACGAAACCCGAAAACCCAGAAAATATATCTCAACTTGTTATCAGTGCCATTCTTACCTAAGTTAAGATAGTTTATTAAGAAAACTTGTCCAATGATAAAGACAAGAACAAGCCTGCAAATGGGGTTTTAAAAATCGAGAGGAACGCTTAATGTTTCAGCTGATAACATAGATTTTGTAAAGGAACCTTAACCTACTTTTTTCCATTTTAATGATAGATGACAAAGCAAATAAGTCTTGGTCAACCTAATAATAACAACAGTCCTACGGATTAGAGCACTGTCAAGATGACGAGTAAAAGAAGAAGACATGCTGCGCCGACCACAAATAAATTGGTATAAGGACAGAAGAATGATGAATGATGATGAGTCGTCTAGACCGAATATCGGAGACTAGCCAATCAAAGACGCGACAGATGTTATAGCGCACAAATCTACATAGAAACCATACGAATCTATAACAAAATACAACGTAAACATAAAACTTGACCATCAAACAAAACCCACAAATATAAACCCACCCAACTTAACAACAGCATTCGCAATTCACAGAACCAATGCTCCTGAAACCCATAGTTAACTAACTGTCACACGACAAGGGATCGCGCGGAAGCGTTCTAAATTTAAAACGGTGGGGTGCGCAAGAGTCGACTAACATAATTGTACCGCGCACGCGCCGCACGGATGCAAAATGGCGGCTCAACGAACCGCTTCCGTTTAGGAATGCTGACAAGTGCATCCGAAATTGATACTTGACAAGAAATGACTGGTTTTTTTCTATATCATGTTGCACTACGGTGTTCATGACTACCATGGGAAGTCCTAAGGTGTTATTTTTATGTATCTAAGAATGTATGAGCATCTAACCCATGTAATAGGATGCGAGCCTATTGCCATCAACCGGGCACAAATCCAGACTCCGTGACTGCTACTGGGAAATTCCTGATGGAAACGCTAAATAACGCTTAGTCTGGTCTTGGAATCAAACCCAGGACCTCATGCTCTGCAGTAGCGACCATTTGATCAAAGGTGCAGTCTTGTTGGTTTTCTATTAGGTGGACCTGTTCCTTACCCTTCGGTGATTACAGGCGTGATGTTATGTATGTTTGAGTAAACTCGACACTCAAATTCATAAGCACATCCAGCAAACCAACTTAGCTAAAACCTGTCTGAAAGCTTTCGTAACACTATTTCCTTTAAGTTTTTAACAATCAACTTTGATTTATTATCACGCCTACATAAAATACATACAATAAAATCATTGGAACGGAAAAGAGAAATCGCCCTGATACAAATTACAGATAGTCTAACACAATTGTTTTCCTAATTATAGCGTTGTTTGAAGCCACAGCAACGGAATAAATAATGTAAGTGTGACCAGAATATCTTGAACCTTCAAAGTAAGAAGGGCTTGCTTAGAAAGAAAAATATTTAACCTAGATGTGGTCTAGCGTGTCCTCTTATTGTGAAAAAGATAGATCTAGACGTCCTGAATTATTTATTTATATTCATTTATAATGCTATAAGAGGTGAAGGTACGGCCCCAGATGGTACGTGGTCATCATCAACTGCTTAAGTAACTTGCAATACCAGATGCCTCCCATATGTGTTGTGATCCCAAAGAAAAAGCTGTGAATTCTCAAATTATACCTCTGCCATTTCAACCTGATTAAGCAACTAGCTATTCTCCCACGGCACCGCGCTCCGCCGCGTACTGTCCTAGGCGTGTTTTCTATACAAATTCAGATACTCTCCTACAATGTTAAAATCTGCGGCCCCGCGCTACGCGACGGAGCGCGGTGAAATGCCGATTTGTGGCAGAATTAATTCGAATGATGAAATAATAAAACTCAATCAATACACGCATGTGACTGAAAAAGTTATTAATATTGTTAAAGATGAAAAGAGGGTAAGAAGAAGTTATGATAGCGTAAGAGATGATACGAAAGAAAATGGAGTTGAACGTGACAGCTAATAGAAGAATAGAACAGAAAAACATTAAACGCCAACAAAGTAACATGCAGACGAAGGCTTAGACAGAGTGACATTTTATCAACAATATCGATGAAGCTATAGATAAGCTTCTGTCAATTATATTTAAAATCTAGACCCTAAGATCATACAGAAGAAGAATGAATATATTGACAAATTCGACCCAGCATCAGAATTTATTAACAAATTTCGAGTGTCAAGAAAAAGTGGGCACACCCAACGAAATATTTATAGGGCCTGGCCCAAAATTTATCGGTTGAGTAAGATCTTGCTTCACGATTGAGATAAAGATAAGAATTATTTATCAATCTGTAGATACTTCAACTTGTAGGTCGATGACCTATCAGTGGAATGTCTTGAAACATTTTATCGTGGATAACTGAGCCAATGTGGATCATATCATTGAGAGTAAACATGGCAAATCAAAGTGTGGCAATCTGATACGGCGTAGTTTTGCGAAAAAATCGCAGTATTTGGAAATATTTTCTGACAAGTGGCTGAGTGCTTAGAATCCCAAAATATAATTCAAGCATATACGAAAGTCACTGACAGTCGACCACTTTTCATACTTATGCCCTGGGGCTGCAGTCTCGACATACATAGCGACAAAAATCGGTCGTTAAGTCATAACGATGTCAAATTTCTTTAATAGATTTTCAACCTTAAAGTTTTGAAATAAAGTTGAAAATCTATTAAAGAAATTTGACATCGTTATGACTTAACGACCGATTTTTGTCGCTATCTATGTCGAGACTGCAGCCCCTGAGTGATAAAATTGAAAAGTGGTTGACCGTCAATGAGCGTGGTAGTTCCAACCAAGCTATGTTTTGAAGTAACACTAGTAACCAAATAAATCAGCGGGGTTATTATCGTTGAACATAGTTATGTGGTAGTGCCAATGAAGACACAAGGATCTCGGCAAAATACCAAATGTAAGTAGTATTCTGTTTGATATCAAGAAATGATTAATAAATATAACATAACAACACGCCTGTAATCCCCGAAGGGTTAGGCAGAGGTGTAGCTAATAGGACACCCTCATTTCGCCAGTTATGCTTTAGTCCAATGTAATAAGGGGTGAGCCTATCGCCATCAACCGGGCACAAATCCAGACTCCGTGGCTGCTACTGAGAAATTCCTGAAGGCAAAACCCAATAATACTTTGCCAGGCCTAGGAATCGAACCCAGAAATGAAATGATTAATAAAATTGACATTAATTCGAAAAGAATTCATGTTGAAGCTGAATTTTAGAGTAAAATCAATCACACTAATTAATATCAGAATGCAGTATTACTTGGAAGAGTAACATAACATAACGCCTGTAATTCGCGAATGGTCGCCAGTTATGTTCAACAAGACCCATATTATAAGAAGCGAGCCTATAGCCATTTACCACCAACTGTGCACAAATACGGACTCCAAGTGAGAAAGCTAAATTAGTTACACTTAAAAATATCAGAATGCATTTCTGTAGTACTTGAAGAAAAGTTCAAATATAAATTGCAATACGGTGACCATCGCAGAGTTATAAAACTGCTGTAAAACTCGTTGCTGACTTAGTTTCTTTTACAAAAAAAATCAAAGAAACAAACGTTTAAAATTAGTATAAACAGGCAAACAAAGATCAAAAGCAGAGCTCGGCGGGGGAATATTGTAAATAGCCTGTTTTCAGCGGCATCGGCGCGTGCGCACACCCGGTGCATACTCGTAAAATGCACTTTACTTACAGATTTTACTTGTTTTTACTGCGATGCGTCAGTTAGAAATAGTCTGGACTGAAATACACGACTGAGATTGTGGGATGCTGTTGGTTTCTAAGTTGAACTATTTATTAATTTAGTAATTAAAGTAAACGCGTAAATTTGAGGATTTTTTTAAGGTTCAGACTTACACAAAACAATATTATACATGACGCCTGTTATCCTAAAAGGGTTAGGTAGATACCTATAACACTTCCACATATCGTCACTTGTGTGTTTTAAGTCATGTATATGCATGCAATAGGGGGTGAGCCGATTGGCATCAGCCGGGCACAAATCTAGACTCTGGACTACTGCATGCAAAGATTTTCAAATATTATATTCAAGACGAATAAAATCGTAATCCAATAATTGTTACTACTTAGTAACAAGTCGCTCTGCCTAGTGTCATACGCCCGCTTGTTAGGTAGCATTCGTCTATAAAATCGAAAGTATTCGGGATGAAAATTTTTGTATGACAATATTCCTAATATCCACAATAGTCTTTTAAATTTCTTTGGCTGCATGAGACCATAACTAGCGAAATGTATTTAGATTATAGGTGAACCTGTCTAACACTTCGGGGATTACAGGCTTGAAGTTATGTTATATTATGTGTTTTTAGCCCATGGATTCTTTTATACATAAGGCTGCTCTACTGTGGTACAGCAGCTTTATCTTCAGCCTTATTATCTTGCACAACTGAAACAAAGTTATTCAGGTCTTTCTAGGACGGATCGATTACGACAATTAAACCGTACTACAGTAATAGTTCGAGTGCAGTTCAAACCGTCATTAATAATCATCTAAATTTTGCATAAGGCGGTACTGCTAGTTGTGAAGACAGGCTTAATTGTGAAGACAAGATGTGGACTTAATTGAGGTGAAGATTTGTTGACACAGTGATTTGGCAGAGAAACATCTCTACATAGTATAAAATAAAGTCGCTTCCCGCTGTCTGTCTGTCCCTATTTATGCTTAGATCTTTAAAACTACGCAACGCATTTTAATGCGGTTTTTTTAATAGATAGAGTGATTCAAGAGGAAGGTTTATATGTACATTGCACCCGTGCGAAGACGGGGCGGGTCGCTAGTGATGTATAATTTAAAGAACTTGGAAGTAATTTAGGCTTTCTTATATCAACCATTAGAAAGCACGAAAGAAATCCTAATATTAATAATGCGAAAGTTTGTTTGCTTGTTTGTTACTTTTTCACGGCTAAACCACTGAACCGATCATCCTGAAAATTTGCATTTACATTTACAGAAACGGACACCTTTCATCCCGAAAAAAGTACTGTTCCCGAGGAAAACAACAATGACGTTCATATAATAATAGATGGCGCCACGTGTCTTTCGAATCATGATTGAATTAAATTATTACAACCAATTGATTGTCAAACTCTAAATTAACGCGAGCAAAGCCGCGGTCAAAAGCTAGTAATCTATAAATCGAAATCTAGAACTTAAAGATTTTTTTTTAAAAGCATTAAATATTTTAAATAATCTTTATCGTTTCAGGCCAGAGACGTCGACTGAACCAATGGTCACAAACAGACCCCATGAATTCCTACAACCCTCTCAGGTAAAAAGCAAACTCAAAAAATATACTACATAAAGTTTAACTTAGGTTAATCATGAAATACAGGGTAAGAGACATCGGTAGGAAAACATTTACTATGAACATGATTTGAAACCTCCCAGCGAAGGAATTTTACGTCATTTACTTATCATCTGTTTAGCCTTTTTCCAACTATGTTGGGGTCGGCTTACAGTGGATGCAGCTGAATACCAGTATTTTACATGGAGCGACTGCTTATCTGACCTCTACAACCCACTTAGTACTGGGTAATACGATATCCCTTGGTAAGACCTATCGACTGTCAAAGATCTGCAAATGACACCCGGGACCAACGGCTAAACGTACTTTCCGAGGCACGGAGGAAACTCGGTATGTAATGGGTGGTCACCCATCCACAGACCAACCTAGGCAAGCACGGCTTAACGTAAAGATCGATCCGAGCGGCTGTTATTATTTAGCCACGAGCTCCTCAACGTCATTACGGTTTTACGTCATTTACCAAAAAAAAAAGCTGTACATCGATTCGTCTTATCGTGTACCAGACAGTTGCAGTTAAATAAAACATTTCACCACAAACCATCTTAACTGGTCTTAATCTATATTGATTAACACCCAGCTCAATACATCAGCGAATTAATCGGAAACTCTGAAAAACGGCTCCAACAGAAAGCTCCTAATAACGGCTTTAACTGATAAATTGATGTTCAATTCACTGCCATTACTGTATCGAGGAGCCGTGAATTAGTGAGCGAAGCCCGCATATCTGACCGTCTGTACCAATATCCCTCTAGAACAAATTGTCTCTAATATGTTATTAATTTACATACGAATGCTACTGGCGGTTCGTCATGCCACTTGGAAGAATCGTGGAAAAGTATTTTTGCCCGCATCTTTTTCGGTGTAATTTTTTTGGTAATTTTAAACGGTCTCAAAATTATGGTTCTAACGACTAAAGCACGTTACACGGACCATAATTAAAAATTGTGAGAGCTTTTACAGCGTAAGGATCTCTATTAAATTTTCAAGAGAAAAGTAAATTGTGACAAATTAATAACTTAATGCATAAACTACAACAAGATACGCACCACGAAGGCAGTTGCATGTGGCGGAGATGAGAATACTAAGGAGGATGTGTGGTGTTACGCGAATGGATAAAATAAGAAATTAATATATAAGAGAAAGTCTGAAAGTGGCGCCGGTGACTGAAAAGTTGTGTGGTAATCGGTTGTCGTGGTAGGGCATGTGATGCGGAGGAATGAGGAAAATGTTGTGAGGAAAGTTTTGAGTATGAATGTAGATGGGTATATGAGTAGTGGAAGACAAAGAAACGATGGATGGACTGTGTAAAGAATGATATGGCAAGAAAGGAGGTGTCTGGCGAGATGACGAGTAATAGAGAAGTATGGAAGAAGAAGACATGCTGCGCCGACCCCAAATGAATTGGGATAAGGGCATGAGAATGATGAAGGTATGCACGACAACGGCGACGCTTAGTTTGTGGCTCACTGATTACGATACAACTGTAGTACTTTTGATTAATAAACTTATTTCTACTATTAATAACTAGGGCACAGTGTCAATATTTGAGTAATAAAACTCGATACCTAAGGTCTAATAACGAAACGACAATAATGGTCAACATGACTGAGAATGTCATCAACGAAATTTATCAAATTACTAAGTATTTAGATACAAAGACTTCAACTTCAACCTTTTGCACTTTGGTGGAATTCAATCAAAACCACAGCATAATCAGCCAATAATGTTCCCACTGCTGGGACACAGGCCTCCTCTCTATGAGAGGAACTGGGCTGTAATCCACCACGCGGGCCCAGTACGGGTTGGTACCCTATGCATTCGAATTTTTGGTTCTAGGACATGCCGGTTTCCCCATGATGTTATCCTTCACCGTTTTGAAAACCAATCAAAACTGGTGTTCACTAGAATCACTTGTATACTTTTGTGGTTTAGATTAAAACCACTCAAATAACAGTAAGCAGTGTGCAGCTCGAAGGGACTGCCTAGTCGCCAGAAGGGCTAGTTCAGGACTACCTTACGACGTAACCGTGAAGCTGCTTGCTACGTTTATTTGTATATAAATATATCACAAAAACCATAAGTTAGACACAAAATATTCAAAATTATTTATCTAACCAAAACCCTTTCTGAATCTCAAAACAGTCTATAAAACAGTTCTATTATCCGTGGTCAGGACTAATAATAGACAAGAACAGTTCCCACCGCAGCTGAGGGGTGGCAGCCTGGCAGGATACGTAACAACAAGCCAGGGATGCTCGTGAGAAAACACATAAAAAGCATAATTATTATGATGAACTATTATTACTTCCACATCATCAATTGAACTGTAAATCATTTTAATGTGTATGATGTACTGTTCATCTGTTTAGATAAATCAATTGTTATGGAGTAAGACGTTAACTACATAATAACATAACATCGCGCTTGTTTTCCCTGTAGAGTTAGGCAGGGATGACCTCTAGTATATCCACATTTCACCAGTTATGTTTAAGTCCAGCGTAATAGGGAGTGAGCGCATTGCCATCAGCCGGGCACAAATTCAGACTCCGGGCTGCAATTGTGAAGTTCCTGATGAAAACTCCAAAAACACGTTGTCCGACACGGGATTCCAACCCGGGACCTCATGTTCAGCAGTAAATAAGGTAGCAGTAATTAAGTGAAATTATATTACATTGTTTTGTTATTAACAGGTGAACCTGTTACCCTGAATGCGAAACACACTTACAATGGGGTGTATTCCCGCTGTTTTCATTGCCCGTATCCCCATTAATGGGGAATTGAATAAATAATTTAAAATATTGCCCGTTCTCCTCATTGCTCTGTCCCTGTACCACACAGGATCTCCTAAGGATGGATGAAATGGTGCCATGAAACGACTACTTCTAAAAACTATTTTTTAATAATTTTATACGCAAACCCTGCGTAGGGAACTACAGCTGTTTTGACATGGAAAGAAAAATTCTAGTGCGAGCAGGGTTTGAACCTGCGACCTTCCGATATTTTTTTTTTTTTTCTTTCCATGTCAAAACAGCTACTCCTCTTTCTAGTTTTTAGTATTCCAAGCTAACTGAAATGGTGCAGGCTAATGGTGACAACGAGAAATCCCCATCAATGGGGATATAGCAATGCGGACAACGGGAATTTACATAAAATTGCAATGATTTTCATTATGGCTGTTCAGCAACTTTCATTGCGTTTTTTTACGATTTCAAGCAGACGAACATACAAAGAAATGCATTAGAAATGTCCTTCAAAATGCTTCAGATTGCAATCGAAAGTGTGTTACGCAATTGCGATGCTGAGTACCGATTTAAAACCGTCAGTTCCACCTGTAAGGAAGGTAAGCAATGCATGGAATATATCCTGTTTATCAAACCCCAGAATCAACTATGGGATCGAGTCACAGTTCTCGTAAACATAACATCAACAGGAAACATATAATTCTATGTTCAGACGAATGCAATGTTTATTTATATCCTAATAGATAGGAAATAAACATGATATAATATGATGAGTGCACGCGTTGTTTAACTGTCACACAGTAGGTATTTGTATAACATAACATCACGCCTGTAACCCCCGAAGTCTCAGGCAGAGGTGTACCTAATAGTACAACCACATTTCGCCAGTTATGTTTAAGTTCCATCTAATAGGGGGCGAGCCTGTTGCTATCCACCGGGCACGACTCCAGATTCCATGGCTGATACTGAGAAATTCCTGATAGAAAAACCCAATAATACTTTTGCGCAACCCGGGAATGGAACCTAGGACCTTATGCTCAGCAGTCGCGCTTGCGACCACTAAACCAACGAGGCAGTCAATAAAATAAATAAATAAATTAATATTGTGTTTATTCGTTTTAATACTTGTCATGCTTCCATCAACAGTGTAGCTCACCCTAACAGAATCGTTTCGACTGAGGGATAGAAGATGGTGGCTGGGGAAGCGGGGCTAAAATTTTCATTTCAGCTGTCATCCCGTGTCATTATTTTTAAGTGTTTAACTTAACGGCTAGGTTTTTCCAGATGCTTAAATATTTCTCGAAATAAATCTTAAAAAAAAAATGAGGATAAATATCCAGAATATATCTCTCCAATTTCTAAAAAACTGATTACTCTCTCCTACATGAGCAAACAAACCCACTACACTTACATCTAAGGTCTACAAACCCTATGCGTTCAATTTAAATTCACTCAGACAAAAAGTGCAGAATGTAGCAACGCATCATACCTGGAACATGGAGCATCGACCGTCCACTGAGTACCACTGAGGACCACTGAGTGCCATCTAGTACCATTGGCTAAGTTATTACATGGCTAATGGCGAAATAAGAGGCTTAGGTACACTGGACCTAGTGGCTACTGTTTGTGATTATGATTTATGTGTGAATAATTTTCAATCGTAAATAATGTTTGCAGATTGGTGATTGATATTTGTCTAATTACATTATTTGAGCTTATGCACATGAGAAGCGTTTTTAAAATCCCTGATTTTTTCTGTGTGGATAGAAAATCAAACTTTGTCCATACTAATAATTATGTGAAAGTAATTCTGTCTGTCTGTAACCTTTACACGCTTTAACTGAAGAACGTATTTCGATGAATCTTGGCACAAAGGTAGATTGCCTGAGTTAGGTTAGGTTAGGTTACATAACCTGCTTCGTTGGTTTAGTGGTCGCAATCGCGACTGCTGAGCATGAGGTCCTGGGATTGATTCCCGGGTCAGGCAAATTGTTATTGGGTTTATCTATCAGGAATTTGTCAGTAGCAGCCACGGAGTCTGAATTTGTGCCCGGTTGATGGCAATAGGCTCGCCCCCTATTACATGAGACTTAAACATAACTGACAAAATGTGGGTGTACTATTAGGTACACGACTGCCTAACCCTTCGAGGATTATAGGCGTGTTATGATACTTTCTATCACGGTAGCACGTTCCCAAGGGAATATTGGTAAAACCTATTAATACTATATTCAAATATGTGCTCTTGTATTGAGTACTTAATCATTATCTGCCTAGCCTTTTCCCAACTATGTTGAGATCGGCTTCCATACCAATACCAGTACTTTACGTGGAGCGGCTGCCTAACTGACCTCCACAACCCAGTTAGTGCTGGATAATACGATACCCCTTGGTAAGACTGGTTGTCAGACTTTCGGGGCCACTGACTACCTGTAACGACAGTCAAAGATGTACAAATGACAGCCGGAACCAACGGCTTAACGTGCTTTCCGAGGCACGGAGGAAACTCGGTATGTAATGGGCGGTCACCCATCCACGGACCAACCTAGGAAAGCGTGGCTTAACCTTAAGATCGACCCGAGTGGCAGTTATTATTTAGCCACGAGCTCCTCTTGAGTACTTAATAACTACTATCACGAACATGACGTAAGCACTTGATTAAGATAATATTGTCATTCATCAAATTTATTTCAAAACACAAATCTATTGACAAATCAACATTATTCACTTAAATCAAAATCAGCACACAATTCAATGCCCGTTCATTCCTCATGATTGAAAAGCCACCGAGCATTCAAGTCTCACATACGTTGATCAAATTGTTACGCTCTAGTGGGTTCAGTCCTTCACAGAGCAGTGAATAGCTTTTTATAAAGACTAGGTTGTTGTCGCATCCAGTTGATACTTTATATGAGGAATAGGGATGTGCCCTAAGCGAGTTTTTATACAATGATTTTTTTTGCAAGATTTTCTCTGAAATTATAGTCTATCTATACAAATAAATAAGATCGAAGTGTCTGTTTGTAATTTCAAAATCACAAGAGCGTTTTACTGAATGCATAGGAAAATATTTAGGTGCAGTACTAATAAAAAAAAAACTTTATTTTTTCTTTTTTTTCTTTCTGTCTTTTACAGGAATACTAGCAACCTGCCCCTGCTCCGCACCGCGCAACCCATCGGGTCCCGAACTATCCTATCTTTCAAGCTGGAATCAAATCGGTTATGTGGTTTTGGAGATTAGCGTTTACGAACAAAATGACACGTGCTTTTTAAAAATTAAGATAAATTACAGCCAATCTATACTAAAGTTACAAAGAGGTAAAATTTGTAAGTTTGGATTTACGAGGTCATCTCCGAAACTACTCATCCGATATCAAAAAATCTTTTAATGATGGGAAGCTACACAGTGTCATAGGATGTTTCATCGACAAGACCCAAGCCGCAGGCAAAAACTAGTGACATGTAAATCCCACACTATTATAGAAACATAATCTCATCACATAACTTCAGTAACCATACGAGAATGTCACCGCGGAAGTGCGGTCTGGCCGCCGGTTGCGACTTGCGACCACATAGTCGTTGATCGTATGGTCTATGGTTCGCGACAACTGCCGATACGCTGCGCCGGCGCATCAGGGGCATTGGCATTGGCGTGTGAACCGCTTGGCTATTGGCTAATTGCTTGTCTATGATATATATTGAATTATGTAAGCGTGTGAGATTTTATCGTGGTATGGACATGAATGGAGATGTTATAAGAGTAGAGGAAGACCAAAGAAACGATAAATGGACTGTGTGTCTAGCCCCCTTTTTTTTTTTTCTTTTTTGGATGGGAAATCATCAAATGACCCCCCCCACTCTGGGCGGACCGGAAGGTCAGACTTGTACTGACTAAAACCCATCCATGCTCCTTCTTTGCCCTTTGTGTTCCAGGGCCACGGTATCTCTTTCGAACAGTCCCGCAGCTCTGGCAGGCATCGGCCCATGCGGACCCCTACTCGGTTGCTGACATCTCTTTGAGGCGCGCGTGGAACACGAACGCGCCGTCGACACGGCCTGTCGTCATAAGACGGCCGGACGGCGAGCTAGCCCATAAAATGAAAAACTAAGGAAAATGTAGCCATTTAGCCATAAAATGGACACAATGCGAGTGTGGAACCCCAACACAGGATACGCTACACCTTCTCACGTCCTGCCCGTCGTGCACAACTGATTGAACCTTCCAGGACTTGAGGCGAACGACAGAGCTGTCCAGGTTGCTACGTGCTGGTTGGACAAAATCTGAGTCATCGATTAAAGAGGACGAAGAAGCCTTAAAATGAATGCGATAATGCTACTGCCTCATTGGTCCAGTGGTTGCAAGCGTGACTGCTGAAAAGGTCCTGGGTTCGATTCCCGGGTAGGTTGTTTATTAGGATTTTCCATCTGTAATTTCTCAGTAGCAGCCACGGTGTCTGGATCTGTGCTCGGTTGATGCCAATAGGCTCGCCTCCTACTACATGGGTCTTTAACGTAACTGCGCGAAACGTGGGTGTGGTATTAGGTACACATCTACCTAACCCTTCGGGGATTACAGGCGTGATGTTATGTGTGTATGTATGACAATGCTACTTGACAATATAAGTAGTACTGGGATATCACTTTTCCAAGGACAATCTGTTCTACAAGGATTAATAAAATATTTAGTGCCTATATAAATTTTCGATAGCAAGAAGTTATTTTTATATATTTATTTTGTACCCTATCACAATGTTTTCTTATTTAACCCAAAGGTTGACTGGTAGAGAATGCCTTGTAGCATTAAGTCCGCCTATGTATCACTATTGTACATGAAGTTTAAATAAATAAATAATAAATAAATATTAATAGTCAACACATGGCTACAGAACCCCTATCAACCGACCCCATCATCTTTCCATTACCACAATCTAAGCTGTCAACGGTTAAAAACCCATAAAAATAGGTCTGTTATTAAACTATATCCCATGGTGGGACATTAACACAGATCTGTGACCATAACCTACGTCACTAGGGTCAAATAACATACGTCACTTGGGTCAATGTCACAGCCATGGGTGTCGGTTACATATCACGGCGTTATGGGGTTAGGGCGAGTCTATACTGTTGGGTTTTTGTATGGTTATCTTCTTAAGTCATCAAAATTTAAGTCATTAGTAAATGAATCTTTTTGGCGCGTAGACCAAACAGTAACTAACGCCGCCATATTGTTTTTGCAATATATTAAAAAAAAAAATATGGTTGTATGAAATTACGCAGTTCAGCGTTATTCTGAGATTTAGCAAGTTCGAAAATGAAATAAAAGTGGCATTGATCCAGATCAAGAGAAGAGAAGGCACCAGTAGCGAAGGCTCAATTTTTATAATAAGTAAGTCGGATTACATATCTCTAATGTGATTATATTATTTGTCTGTAGAACACTGACTGTGCTATTTTTCAAAGAGAATCCGGTAGGAATCGAGTTATTTGGAACCTTCGCCAGTGGAAGGCACTCCTATATATAAATATCCGTTATTATTATTTATCGAAGAATCTGGAAGATTATGAAAGACGGACTTGATAACGCATATGTTCAAAAATGAATAGTAAGCTGTAATTAATCAAAGAGAGAGTAGCTAAGACCAGAGAGAAGTATGGTCAAAAAGTAAAACAACATGAAGGCAATACAACTTGGTAAGCTGAACTAATTTGAAAGGTACATTTTGAGCATAGATCTGATGGTTTTAATACTTCAATCAATTTCCCGATTCATATGCGTTTTTGCTACCAATTCAGCCTTTATCCCTACTAGAAACAGAACAGGAATAAAATCATCATAATCTGCCTAGCCTTTTCCCAACTATGTTTACATGGAGCGACTGCCTATCTGACCTCCACAACCCAGTAGTACCGGGTAATACGATACCCCTTGGTAAGACTGGTAGAACAGGAATAAAATAAACACTAATAATATCGAGAGCTCAGAATAATGGAAAATCCGTAAGTGACAGTATAAGTTTAGAAATAAAATAATTATAAAACTTAAAATATTATAAACATCTAGAACCGCACCATCGCCAATGTACACTCCGCCTTACTATAATCGTAGAACCACCGACGCGCGTCCACTTCGAGTCTAATGGAATCTCCGCCACGCACTACATTTGTCGAGCTTTTATAATAAGCCACTTTAGCAGCTCTTCGACTTAGGAAGCAGTTTACCATAATAGTTGTCATTGTACAGATTAGGTTCAGAACGTTTTATTTACATAATTTAGTCGTTACAGGTAGTCAGTGGCCTAAAAAGTCTGACAACCAGTCTTACCAAGGGGTATCGTATTGCCTAGTACTAACTGGGTTGTGGAGGTCAGATAGGCAGTCACTCCATGTAAAATACGTTATTTGAAAATAAAAAGATCTATGCTTATACATCTCGATATATACGTATAGATCTATATTTATGTGGGGAAACTTTGTTATTGCATCCGAAGCTGAATTGACACCCGAGCTGCAGGCGAGGGTGTTATGGAGTCGAAAACTGCAGTAACAAATCAAACGATGTTTTTCAATACACTTTCGAAGAAATAAAATATTAGAACGAAAAGTATTTTTATCAGGAATTATTAGGAAACTATGATTTTTTTTTCGTTTTTTTCCGCGCTATGAAATACATTGCATGTTGAACCTAATCGTAGTGCGATAAGAACCAGTTTTCGAGAAGGTGTATTGAAACATCTTTCTCGTTACAACAGTTACTACAACTCACTACATAGTAATAAATACTACTAAGTTGTCTTTTACAACGTGGAGCCGCATCAGGACCAATCCGTGTCAATTCCTAGTTTATTATTAAGTGGCTCCTTGGCAATAAAGAGCAACTATGCTGTACGCAATATTAGTATTTCATTACGTTCATATATTCCACTTGTGTGGTCCACTGTGTGTGGTCTTTTAGTTACTAGAATTTATATGAATAAGTACCCGGTAAACATAGGTCTCCTAGGACCATCTATAATCCTTCTCAAGATATACAGAGTGGAAGGGACACCGACGCGAAAACGGTTACCAGGTATCAGTAGCGAAGGGTCAATTTTTTAAGAGGTAAGCCGGAGTACATGTCTTTAATTTGATTTTAATATTTGTCTATGGAATATTGATTGTGCCCGTTTTCATAGGGAAGCCGGTCGGAATCGAGTTGTATGGAACCTTCGACACTGCCAGGTATTCAGTACATCATTCTGAGCCCATATAGAAATTTTTCATAGATTACTAAAAAAAAATCAGTTGTTTCATACATTTTTTCTGATTTTTTTTTTAATACTTTTGTAGGAATCAACTGATTCTTTTTTAAATAACTGATGGAAAATTTCTACGTTGGAGAGCTCAGAATGATGTACTGAATACGTTGTAACCGTTTTCGTGTCGGTGTCCCTTCCAGCCTGTATAAGTATTTCGGTTTAAAACATCGTCCTGAGTAAATTACTTATCACACACTTAGGTACACGTAACTTAACATTACGCCTGTAATCCCCGAAGGGTTAGGCAGAGGTGTATCTAAAAGTACACCCACATTTCGCAATTTAAGTTTAAGTACAATTTAATAGGGGCAAGCCTATTGCCATCAATCGGGCACAAATACAGATTCCGTGGCTGCTACTGAGTAGTACATCCACATTTAGGAATTTAAGTTTAAGTACAGTTTAATAGGGGGCAAGCCTGTTGCCATCAACCGGGCACAAACAGACTCCGTGGCTGCTACTGAGAAACTCCCGATTGAAATACTTTATAATGGTTCCCAACCCGGGAATCGAACCCAACACCTCATGCTCAGCAGTAGCCCTTGCGAGCACTATGCTGGACCAGGAAAGCAGTATACTGTGACAACTTAAATTCAATCTTTTGCCAAAGAAGAAAGTAGCCCTCAAAATTCTATTCATCCATACTTCACTGACATTTTCGGTGGTTAACTAATCAAATGGTACGTAACATGAGCTGACAGGACGCTCCCTTCCGCAGTCGGATGTGAACGTCACGGCTGATCGAACTGAACATTCTGAACTAGAGCCACTCCTGTGGCAGACTGGCAGACAATACGCGTTTTTCTGTTGTCATGCTCATCCAATGTAGGTCTAGAAATTCAATTGCAATGAACTGTTTATATGGCATTCTTCGCGAGTTCAAAAAATCATGTCCTAAGGGCTGTTTTCATTTCATCATAGAAATTGAACTTGCATGCAAGAGCTGTCGATTTCATCATTGCGTACATTTCAACTAACTTATCTGAGCAGGCGGGAAAACACAGAAATAAAATAAATGTACTAAGCTTGACATATGACATGGGTTAGGATACTTTTCATCCCAATCGTACGGATCCCTTAAACTGATTTTCGACATCGACGCGCCCCGGCGACAAACTGGTAAAGAGAAAAAAAAAATAAAAAATCAAATCTTTTATTTGACACATCCAATTATCAAATTACTGTCCTCAAAATACCTCAAGAGCTGAGTATTCAAAAATCACGCGACCTGTCTTCACATTTTATACTCTTGACAGTAAAATTAGAATTCCCCCTAACAGCCATGCATTATAGCAAGCGAATGTTCACGGCTGGCTTGAGTAAAACAATGCGACAGGATGTGACAGGAGACAATACTGGTTTGTCATCAGACATTGTCTGCCTGTCTAACGGATTAATTACAAATATGCATTGTTATACCTTTTTATTAGGTTTTTTTACAAGATTTTGTAAAGGTCTTTGGTGGTTTGAAGGAAATAGACACCGACGGACGATCGAACTAAAATAATATTGAAAGAAAATGTTGGCACCCAAGTTTTTATTAAACATGTTTGAACCACAAACAATCAAGATTTAATAAACGTGATTGGAATGAAAATAAGTTTATCATCATCTGCGTAGCCTTTTCCCAACTATGTTGGGAGTCGGCTTCCAGTCTAACCGAAGCAGCTGAATACCAGTATTTTACATGGAGCGACTGCCTATCTGATAATACTGGGTAAGACCCAGGCCGCATGGTAAGACTGGTTGTCAGACTTTCAGGCGACTGAATACTTGTTACGATTGTCAAAGATCTACAAATGACAGCCGGGACCAACGGCTTAACGTGCTTTCCGAAGCACGGAGGAAACTCGGTATGTAATGCATGATCACTCATCCACGGACCGACCTAGGCAAGCGCAGCTTAACCTTGAAGATCGACCCGTGCATCTGTTAATATTTAGCCACGAGCTCTGAGGAAGAAGAACGAAACAAAGTTATTTTAATGAAGTGTAACAGGCATATATACGTTTTTGACAGCCAGAATCAATAATGAAATAGTGTATCGAAGGGCCAAAAAAAAAACGCACAAAAGGCCATCTGTAAATAACAAAAAAAATCTCTTTTTCTCTGAAAATGTACAGTGTTTTTGCACCATTTCTTTACGAGCACACCACTAAGATGATTTCGCTTTTATTTAAAGAAAAAACCGACCAGTATTCAAGTCAATTAAGTAAGTCCAAGCACTAATTACCGACATTTCTCATCTAACATGACGCGACTTAATAACATCCGTACCCACTTAGATACTATAAGTATTAACTTGTTTTAACTAGTACTTAAGTGAGATAATAGGGTCTTCAGATGGTCGTGAGGCTATTTATAGGTAGGTAATAATTAGATGATTATTATGATGTCATGTAAGTTTTTATACCTAGTAACACATAGAGATGACAATTATGATAGTAAAAGACAGGCTTTATGTTAGTGTGAGTTTTTGTTGGGGTTTAGTTCAGGAGAAAGTGAAGAAATTATGTTTGTATAGGACACAAACCGGCCAAGTGCGAGTTGGACTCGCGCACCGAGGGTTCCGTATATATATAACTTGTAGGTATTTTGTTATTCAACTACATATTTACGGTTTTCTGATTTTTCCTCTATATGTGCTGTAATACATTGCTTCTTGCCAAATTTCATGATTGTAGGTCAACGGGAAGTATCCTATAGGTTTTGATTCCCTTGTAAAACCGCAAAATATTCGATATAAACGGTCATTTGTTTTGATCGATTTGCTGTTGACTTACAAGTTTGATTTTTTCACTTTTCCAAAAGGTAGCAGAACTGAGTACATATTTGACATTAATTTCAGCTTGATACCTCCACGCGTTCCTGAGAAAAAGGGTATTGGCAGACGGACAACCAGACGGACAACAAAGAGATTCTATCTACAATGGTTCTGTTTTTACCTATTGGGGATGCGAAACCCTAAAAATGGGAAGTGTACTTTACGGCATCCATCATCTTCATCTGCCTAGCCTTTTCCCAATTATGTTGGATTCGGATTCCAGTCTAACTGGATGCAGCTGCATACCAGTATTTTACACGGAGTGACTGCCCGTCAGACCTCCACAACCTCCCGGTAAGACTGGTTGACTAGACATAAAACTAGAATTTCACGATTTTGGCTACTCACAAGTCACAACGAATGTCCATGATCTACGAATCATCAATAACCTATACACAGGATGCAATTAAATTCATGGGCATCCACTCTGTGAACACACACATTATGAACAACTCTTACTATGGGACCAAACCTGAAATTGCGAAAAAAAAAAATCCGCCGTTCCATTCATTTTGACGAGTTAAGCATAAGAATAAGCATAATCAGCCTATTAATGTTCCCACTGCTGGGACGCAGGCCTCCTCTCTATGAGAGAAACGAGTTATGCGAACATAAATGTAGGGAACAGCTGATTTTTTTCGCGACTTCAGGTTTGGTCCCATAGTAAAAGTTGTTCATAATGATGAGTACATTGACATCTTAAAAGCATGCCAATAAATTCAATTTCACCCTGTATATGAAAAGTTTAAGACTCATTTCCGCAATTAACCTAAAAACGCCATCACCCTATAACATCATCCATTAACAGGAAATCAAGTCACCGTGACCCGATACGTCCTCAATGGGTGTCAGTGTATCGATAGCGAATTCGATTCCTGTGCGACGCTCGAATAGCCACAGACAATGGAGTATGGCTACAATGACAGTCTACACAATGGATCATGGATGATGGGGCAATGGCTGTCGATGGTCGTCATTGGAAGGTATTGGGAGTTAATGGCGTGATTCCATGCATTGTCTTGTCTTACGGGGTTTGATTTTGATGGTAAATGATTTTATGGTATTTTATGGTTTTGGATTTAGTAGGTGTTTGGACGTTGAAAGACTGAAATGACGAAAGTGAAATCAATGTACAGTAACTGAAGGATCTGAATGAATAGATGGAGCAAGGCTTACAGCAGTTTTTTTTAAATTATACAATACTTTGTGCTATTTATTTCTTCACCACACTCAATTTGTTGAAAGAAAACATCGTGAGGAAACCTACCACTAACCAGCCAGTCCTACTATCAAACATTCAACAACATTAGCTCATCTACAAGGCCATTCAATCATTCCTGTTATACCTTCAGGGGCCGCAAAAAAAAATACAAAACTGAATTAGTAAAACTTTCAAGATAATAAATAAAAATTGAACAATGAAAGACAAATTTCCAGGATGATAAACTACTATTTATGCGATGTATTTAAGCCCCAAAATATGGACCAAGACATTCTGACAAGGGGACCAAAAAAACATAACATACAACAAAAATATCTTTTAAAATCCTCCAGAGAAATCCAATATCCTCAACTCCAACCAAATGATGCCAATTTCTAACGATACGTTGATACTTCGACGCAAAAAGGCGGGGAATCCTTTCATTTTTACTGGGAGTACATGAGAGCTAGATTGCGATCCACCACATTACGTTACACAACGTGCGAGTGGATGCGCTAGCGCAAGTGCAATCTACGGACTAGGGCTGTACCAACAAGCGTTGAAGAAGATTAAATCGAAAGTCATTTCAATGACAGAGAAAATAATAATTTATTAGTTCACGAGTACACAATTATTATTATTATAGCTGGCACGTATTGTCCCACTGCTGGGGAAAGGCCTCCCTCCATTCCTTCCAACGGTCACGATCCTGTGCTACTTCTTTCCAATACACTTTAATAGTAAAATGTACTAAAATAGAAAAAAAAGAATTAAACGACATTTAAATAGGGCTTTCATACCAATTACGCTGAAAATCAGCATTTTTGAACTTAAAAATGAAAGACAGAGCCCCAAAATACCCATCATTTACCACTTCCCAGTGCTTTAGCTGGGTAAAAGAAGTGGCGCAACCAACTCCTCGGGATAACCTTTAGAGGGCTCAGTTAAGCGGTTATTGATTTTGATTAACATTTAGACGTGCCAAAAGGTGACATGTTCGAAAATTAATATAAGTGCCTCTTTATTGAAATAAGAAATCACTAAAAGCATGTATCATGTAACCAAACAATCGTAATTAGATTGGTGTCAAGCTATTTTTTTTTCTGAATCTAGAACAAATGAACAATGGTAAATTTCAGCCTGAAAATGATTAACGTAATTTTCAAGTTTCAACTACATATTTACTTTACTTAGTCACTCACTTGAAAGCTTAACAAACTGGCATTGTCTATTTGTGTTACTAGAATTTCAAGCAAGCATTAAACCTTGAATGGCCTAGTACCTTATATAAGGTAACCGCACATACAACATTTTTTTTGTAACGCAAATTACCAACCCTATCGCTAACGGAAATTACCTCACAAGTCACAATCTACCAGATATAATGCATCTCACACGCATTCCTGTAGCAGGCAACAGGCAGCGACAAAGAAATCGTTTCTAGTAACGCATAACACGCAATATTGCCCATGCGCACGCGTCTTATAGCCAATTTGAGGTGACGATTACATTCGGTCATGATCGGGCATCATCGCAGATCATCGGATAATAAAGGGCACGTGAGCCGAAGAATGCAACTGACATAATAAAGAGAAGGTAGTTTTATATTGTTATGACGTCTGGTTAAATACATAACATAACTTCACGCCAGTATTTCTCTGAAGAGTTAGGCAAAGGTGTAGCTTATTACACCCACATTTCGTCATATTTTTTGTAAGTCCCAGGTAATAAATAAGTGGCAAGCATATTGCCATCAACCGGAGAGAATCCAAACTCCGGGGATCTACTGAATAATTAGCCCAATAAAATAAGACTTTGCCCGACCTGAGAATGGAATCCAGGACTACCAACGAGTCTGTTTAAATAAAAATAAATTATTAATGCGAAAGTTTGTGAGGATGTATGGATGTTTGTTACTCTTTCACGCAAAAACTACTGAACGGATTTGGATCAAATTTAGCACACAGATAGTTTATAACCTGGATTAACACATAGGATACTTTTTATCCCGGTAATTTGATCCCGTGGGACAACTATCGAACTCCCCGCAGGTGAAGCCGTGGGCATAAGCTAGTGTGACGTTAAAAATTATGTGGGTTGACATGACTTTTGTGACTTTACAGAGGATGGGATCGCTGATAAAAGTTTTGTTCTGATTAATTGTGGTGCCAATATTATCAATGCAAAAAGGAGTATTTAATTTGTTACCATGCAGTCAGATAACGGTCCTGCTGCATTCAGGCATGAAAGGGTGCTCTTAAAATCACTTGCAAATGATTCTTTAATTTGTTTATTTGGTAAAAGTTGACCATTTTTCATGAAGAGGCGGAATTGGTGAAGGACTGATATTTAGATGAAATGAATACAAAATCATAACAACACGCCTATAATATCCGAAGGGTTAAGCAGAGATGTAGGTATCAGTAGCGAAGGGTCAATTTTTGTAAGAAGTAAGCCGATGTACATAATTGTGTATAATGAGATTGTATTATTTGTCTATAGAATACTGATTGTCCCATTTTTCAAACGGAATCCGGTAGAAATCGAGTTATATGGAACCTTCGTCACTGGTAGGTATCTAATAGTACACCCACATTTCGCCAGTTATGTTTAAGTCCTATGTAGGAGGCGAGGATGGGGCAGAGGGAAAATTTTCACGCAGAATTTTAGCCCTGAGCTAGCCCTACAGCATAAATATTATTGGCTGATTACGCAAGCATCTAGTGTAAGATTACACCAGCCTTTTCATCTAAGAATGAATTTCCAACACAAAGGATCTTCAAAGTTACAGCTTGTTTAACATACTCCAAGAGTGGTAAGGTGACGAAACTGATGGCATGCTTAATGATGATGACGCAGTTTCCGACCACACACACATTAGGCTTTACACTCGTTTTATCTTTCTTGTCATTACCGTGCTAGGCAGTGTGACGGGTGACATATCTTAGGCTGTGTTTACACGTGTGATTCTGAGAGAGGAGTAAGCTTTACTTAATTAAAGAAAGCTTACGTAGGTATGACAGTATAAGTTTAGTTGTAAACCGTGAAAGCTTAAAACAGTGTTTGAACCTGTTGAAAGCTGGGTGAAAAAAGTTGAAAGGGATATAATATCGTAAATGCGAAAAAGTTATCAGCTGTCCCATACTAAATTTAAATACTTACTCGACCCAAATGTATGGGACATCTGATAATTTTTTCACATTTACGATATTGTACCCATGGAGGAAGTTGTTCAGTTTGATGATCTGCATATGACTATACCATTTATGTTACACCCTGTATACAGGGTTATTTGTAAAACAACAACAACCTCGCAGGAGTAGATTACTAACATCATAAACAACAACATTTGTTCTACGACTTTTACGAAAACAGACAAAAAAAAAACGACTTTTCATACAAAACTCGATCAGCTGTTCGGACATATGTATGGAGAGTTGAATTTTTATTGTCTGTTTTCGGAAAATTCGTAGAACAAATGTTGTTGTTTATGATGTTAGTAATTTACTCCTGCGAGGTTGTTGGTGTTTTACAAATAACCCTGTATATTGCACTATTAAAATAAAATCGAGCAATCAGTCCAGTGCCATTTACAAACCTTCACAAATGGACGCCCTAACCATTTTCAACGTCAAAGTTTCTGTCATGCTTGCATGACTACAGCTTTACAAGTAAGTAATCAGTGTTGTCTGATAAACGAGTAGTTAGTCGCAATAAATGTGTACGACTGCAGAGTTCAAGGTTTTCACTTGTCGTAGAAATGTGCATTGTTCATGATGGAATGTGATAATTTCTTTAGGAAGCACATTTCTATGTGGAGTGGGAATGATTTGTGTTGGGATCGAAGCGAGGAATGTGCGGGGGTGAGATTGTGGAGCTGGAATGACGGATTCTTTTTTATACTGATGTCAATGTCTCTTGAAGAGCTCGTGGCTAAATAATAACAGCCGCTCGGATCGATCTTTAGGTTAAGCCGTGCTTGCCTAGGTTGGTCTGTGGATGGGTGACCACCTATTACATACCGAGTTTCCTCCGTGCCACGGAAAGCACGTTAAGCCGTTGGTCCCGGGTGTCATTTGTAGATCTTTGACAGTCGTTAGGTAGTCAGTGGCCCAAAAAGTCTGACAACCAGTCTTACCAAGGGGTATCGTATTACCCAGTACTAACTGGGTTGTGGAGGTCAGATAGGCAGTCGCTCCATGTAAAATACTGGTATTCAGCTGCATCCGGTTAGACTGGAAGCCGACCCCAATATAGTTGGGAAAAGGCTAGGCAGATGATGATGTCAATGTCTCTTATGATTGGTTTCGTGGTAGTGTTATTTTAAAGACGGTATCTTGCGTCACTGCCTACAACACACATAGGTACACGTAACTTAACATCACGCTTGTAATCTCTGAAGAGTTAGGCGGAGGTGTATCTAAAAGTACACCCACATTTCGCAATTTAAGTTTAAGTACAATTTAATAGAGGGCAAGCCTGTTTGCATCAACCGGGCACAAATACAGAATCCGTGGCTACTACTGAAAAATTCTTGATGGAAAAACCCAATAACACTTTGCCCGACCTGGGAATCGAACCCAGGACCTCATGCTCAGCAGTCGCGTTTGCGACTAGTGGGTATTTCTCAGTAGCAGCCACGGAGTTGGGATTTGCTCCCGGTTGATGGCATTAACCTCGCCCCCCATTACATGGGACTTAAACATAACTGGCGAAATGTGGGTGTACTATTAGGTGCATCTCTGCCTCACCCTTCGGGGATTACAGGCGTGATGTTATGTATGTATCTTGGGTCAGATACTGTCTTTAGTTTTTACTGTTTTTAGTCGTAGCCCATTGAAGATTCAGTTAGTGGTTATAGTTTCAAATCTGCAATGTAAATGCGAAAGTATCTCTGTCCGTCTATCTGTTATCACACCGAAATAGCTGAACGGATTATGTTGAAATTTGTCACCCAGGCACACCATGCCCTGGGTTAGGATTTGAGATGGAATAATTTGATATCTTTTTATGGAATAATTTGATATCTCCACGAGGTCAAAGCCGTAGGCAAAACATAGTATGCATCGAAACGAATGGGGCTATTGTCTTTCAGCTTACTGCTACCGGCTGATGGTGATGATGATGTGTAACTGTGACAAGATAATAGGACCAGGACCAGGACCAGGACGGCCCTGCCTGCGGGCGGCCTGGGTATCAGGACGGTGACCAGTCAGTTCACTTTCAAAGTGAAAGCTCGGAAACATATACACAAGAAGTTGGCAGATTCGTCTCGTCTAAGTTGTTGTAGTTTTTCTTGTTTATCTCTCTTAACTTTATAAAGTTTAATATATGTATGTATATAAGTATTTGTTATTATATGTTTTAGTTATAAATATTTTCTAGTCTTTATTTTTTCCATTATTGCACCTACTGTATATTGTCTCTGCATCACCCTAAGGTAGACTGGTAGAAAATACCTATGGCATTAAGTCGACCTTTGTACAGTTTTTACTTGTGCATAAAGCTTTAATAAATAAATAAATAAATAATATATGTAGAACTTAGTGAGGATGGATGGATGTTTGTTACTCTTTCACGCAAAAACTACTGAATGGATATGGATGAAATTTAGCACACAGGTAAGTAAGACGGGCGTTAGTCATTATCCGACAAAATTCGAGACACATGGCTTGCAAAGAACTGTAAACCATCACAGTAAGCTAGAACCATCATCATCATCATCATCAATGACAACGGGAAAGCTAGCCTTATACGATTCTCCAGGGAACTTTTATTATGCCCTCTTAACCGCGGCTGGTAGGCATAAACAACAGGTTTCCACTACGGGAGCTATGATTAGGTACTTAGCTAATATCCTGTGCCTTTGATAGATTATGGGATACTATAATGAACTATTACACACCACTAAAGAGTACTTTTCATTCTGTAAGTTTATTTTTATAAAGAACGGACATTGTATCTCTTCTGAATACTGCTGATCTTCTATTCTTCTTTTAAATAAAAAAAAAATTAAAAAAAACATTTATTTCAGGTTCATAACCCATATTAAAAAAACATCTTACATTATACACACAAATACATATACAACAACACACATACAAATACGTTACACTAATAAAAATAAATCAAAATTCAAGTATATAGCAGCAGCCTATAATGTTCCCACTGCTGGGCCACAGGCCTCCTCTCTATGAGAGGGAATGGGCTATAATCCACCACGCGGGCCCAGTGCGGGTTGGTAGATGTCACATGTCTTCGAATTTTAGGTTCTAGGACATGACGGTTTCCTCACGATGTTTTCCTTCACCGTTTTGAGAGCAGTGGTGATGAAACAAATAACACAAAGTAATGCGCCTGCCTGGGTTCGAACCCACGGTTAAAGAATCTATCCTGCCGGAGACTAAGCTGGAAAGACACAGCTGGGACCAAAGGCTTAACGTGCTTTCCGAAGCACGGAGGAAACTCGATATGGTGATGTGGTGGATGGTCACCCATTGACGGACCAACCTGCCAGCGTGGCTTAACCTTGATCATGCGGGCAGTCATTATTTAGCCACGAGATCCTCATCATGTATCGTATAGTACTTATGTCTCCCTCTAAGAACCTAGGCAGAAATCCAGGAATTCCTTTCTAATCATTTTGTGTCCTCCTGATGTATTATTTTGAATTGACTCATCATGCAATGTAGAACAATGCGACACGATACGATCCATTAATTCCGATATTGGGTCTAACTATTCATACACGAAATATTTTCAGGGAATCATCTAACGGCTATAACAAAGCCATTTCAAGGGATTTTTTTTTATCTGAGTATATTTTTTTTTTAAATAAATAATTTAAAATTACTTGACCCACAAAATAAATACTGGCTCTTTATTTTTAAGCATCCATTACAGTAGTTTAACTACGTCGTATTTACCTACTGTCATTGTTAGAATATGGGAGTAAAGGTTTTATCCAAGTCTCAAAAAAATTAAGAATTATAATAATTTTGTAAAAAAAAAAAACACTCAGATATTTTTTTTTTTTCGTTGCTATGGCAACTTTACGACTTATAGAAGTTACTCTTAAAATATTTCGTGTATGAAAAGATAGACCTTATATATTCCGGTTCTTTTGAATCGATCCAAAATATCGGAGTCTCGCGCCCTGTTGTGTTGATACGATACTTTGAAGTATCGGATCCTGCGTCACTAGTTCACATAGTAACAGTGCATAGTGTCCCTGTGTATGTGTGTCTGTATGTCAATAAAAGTTTATGGCTGTTTTATGCGCCTGCGCATTCGATGCGCAGCGGCGTGCGCGATGGATGCCAGTGCTGCTATGTTTGTGTCGCCTTGACCTATTTCTGAGCTCCGTTGACAAACCATTCAGGTGTAACCTAACAGGGTTTTTTTAGTAGGTACTAGTGGGAACTAAAGTTTAAGAATTTCTGAAATAATTGGTAAGAGTTCGTCACTACGATCTACTATCAATCTGTACTATCTATCTCTGCCTTTTAATGAGAACTGGGGTAAATAACAAGAAAGGTTTACTTATTATCCATTCGTTCAGTAGTATAAACATCAAACTACCGTCCGTAGTTTTTACAAGAGAGCTTTCGCCTGTAATGTAACGAATACTAGATTCGATTTAATACAGAAACAATTGATTGTTACAAATTGTATCGTTATAGTTCGCAACGTGATACAGTTTGTTACAACGACATGTAATGTAATGCTCAAAATTGAATCGTGGATTGTTACATTACAATCGAATGCTCCCAGTGAACGCTGCGCGTTTTAAATAGCCCTTTTTTTAAGACTTGCACAAAAAGTAGGACAGGAGATAGTAGTTCGTTTATCGTATTGTTTGTTATATGACTCCACGCTCACACTTTGTTACACACGTTTACATGGTATTATAAATGACAAGAATTTAAAAAACGTCGGTAAAGTATTCGATGATTAGAGAAAAAGAAATTAGAAAAAAAAATACCTGGCCATTTTCAAGCATAAATACAAAAAACGTAGAATTTAGAATAAACAGTTAGATAATTTTAAATCTTAAATAAATACGAATTTGATACCGTTTCTGTTTACCAAATCGATAACGACCCAAAAGTGCTACCGACTAGTTATCAACATTACGCACTAGTAATCGCTACCTACAAAGTAAAATCTACTACAATCCAAGCTGTGAGCTACGGAGGGGTAGAAAGACAAAACACTCTCCCTTCTGCTCACCACCCTCGCCCTTCACTTTAATAATAAAAATAGACGGCAGGAAACCAAAATGCCCTGTCGAAATTTCCACCTATTTTCGTATCCAATCACGCTTTTACTCATAATAATTTTAAGGTAGACGAACATATCCAGCAATGGATGGAATTCGGTAGATGTAATAGAGGGACATTAGTGAGGGGACCAGGATTATCGACCTAACAGATGTGCAGGGACCAAGGGGCGAAAGAAAGACAATATCGATCTTTCAACGGTGCGCGTGCGCTTATTGATTTTAGCGTGAGTTTGGTGTGGGGTTACCGGCGAGGGAGGAATGTTTAAATACTTTGATTCGATGTGATGTTTGGGAATATGAATTAAATATATTGAATTTAGGTCGGATTCGAGGTATGGCCATTGTGTAAAATGTATTTAAGAACTTTAATACCAAATTGGTATGCTTACTTGCTTGATTCGAGAAAGCGCGGTAGTAAGAGTACTTGAAACGACCCTGGGGAAGCATTTCCCAGCTGTGAGACAGCAATTGGTATTGAAAATAAGTTGTTTGGTTAATTTTTCCAACCAAACACACACGGAGAAACACTGTCTCCCAAGTCACAGGTGAAAACTTAGTGTCGGAGCCAGGACACAATGTCTGTATGTTAGTTTAAGTCAGTGACTATGTTGCCATTATATTGAAATAAAGAATTTATTATTTACTAGCGGTTGCCTGTGACTTTCGTTCGTTATTGTTCTGACTTTGTTGCCAATTTTAAGGGTTACTCCTTATAACATCAGCAGTAAAAGTCCCGTCAAAATCGGTCCAGCCGTTTAGGAGATTAGCTGTTTGAATCGGATTTTGTTAAGAATTTATAGGGTTTTAATTTTCTTGCACGGAACCCTAATTATTTTGCTAAAATAAAATAGCCTATGTTAGATCTTATAATATCAGCTATCTGCCAGTAAAGTCCCGTCAAAATCGGTCCAGCTGTTTCGGAGATTGGCCGGAACAAATAACAAACAGAGACAAAAATTAAAAAAAAATGTGATTTTGGTATAAGTGGCGTATATATTTTCATATGCATTCAGCAAAAAGCTGATATTTTGATATTACAAACAGACACTTCAATATATTTATTTGTATATGATTTCACTGCTAATGTTTCCGATGTTGTTGAGTTCTAATCGAAGACTTAAATATTTCATAAATCATCGACTCGATGAAGAAGAACACGTAAATTTGAGAGCAACATATGTATGTCCTCCCATTGACTGTATACCATAACGTCTTAAAGATGTATCTATTACCATAATTCCCATATAAAACCACATCAAAGCAGCTATGAGCAAACAAAGGGACTTTTTCTTTGATATCCTCTCTTCAAGTACAATGTTTAACTTTCAATTTTGACACAACTTCCTGTCCTTTAAGAAAAAACAACATGTTTATCTCATAATGATAGAACGTGACAAACATATGAAGTTCTATGTTTATTTATGTTTAGTTCTTTGAATAGTTATATTTGTTTATAAGGACGACGCAGCTTTGATAGGCCTATTTGAGTTTAGATTCGTTGGGACGACTGCATGTTATAATTACTTATAATGAATGTAAAAAGACCCTAAACACAGCCGAAAGGCACTTGTTCTCCCCGTCATTGCGATATTTTTTAATTGTGGACTATGCCGAGATCCTTCTAGTTACAGAGATATTGGAGGTCAAAGTTCCTAACTGTACTTTAAAGTGTTTTAACTTTACTTCAAATACCTCTGCGATCCCTGTACTATTCAATGCATCCATCAGCACATGTTTTGAGTGTGTAACATTGAGTCCCACCGTAAACTATAATTTTTCAACCCCAAAAAAAACCTCGTTCCCCAGCAATAATTTTTGCGTACAGTTACTTAGTTTGATCTACAGAATGCTTGGTTGACGGCTTCGTGAAGGGTCCGTTTACACCTTGTATATTAAGAGGAATTATAAATCATCTGACTGGACAGGTACACTGTGTCCTCAAATGATCACCCATTCGCTTATCTGCATACTCCTCTGACTAAGATAATATCTGGACGTGTTTATTGGATTTATTCTCGACCAGAAGGTAGATTATAACGTCCAAAAAGGACAAGTATGCAGCCTTGATTTAACCCTACTTTTTGTCTCTTTCCCGTGATCGAAAAAAAAACGGTAAAACCGCAGACAGACGTTATAAAAATTCAATAAAAACGGAGCAAAAGCGGTATCTGGAGCGGAACGCCTCAATAATAGGGAACCTTCCCTCTCACTCACTTACACTTTTACTTCATTTCATGTACAAACACGGCGTTATTTTCACTTGATATCATCTGTCTGATTGTGCCTTTCTCTCTGAGATTATTGTTGTTCTGCAACCTTCTATTATGGAGATGATTATGATTTTGTAACCTAAATTATGACCCTTTGTTACTTTTGCACAATTTGGTTTTTGAGTTTTATGTAGTTACTCCGTTTTACATCGGTACTGTATTTCACCGTAATGATATGATATGGCAAGAAAGCAGGTGACTGATGAGATGACGAGTAATAAGAAGTATGGAAGCAGTAGACATGCTGCGCCTACCCCAAATAAATTGAGACACCAACGGGGGTCTTCTAGCCATATCGTCTTGCGTATAGTCAGTCCATCGTTTTTTGGTCTTCTCATTATTATTATAGGGCTAGCTATATTATCTATATCTTGTCCAAATATATCCCTCACTGCTGGGAAAATGCCTGCCTCCATTCCTACCAACGGTCACGATTCTGCACTAGTACTTTCCAATTCTCAACCAAGCCATCCAGGTCTTCCTATGCCATTGCTAATTTTCAAGAAAATATAAATTCTCTAAGACCTCGGCGCAAGACCTCGGAATTAAGTACTAGATTACTCCTTCAATAACACAGTAACTAAGTACAGAGTAATGAATACGATAGAAACAGATTGTTCACATAGAAATGAATGGGATATCAGTTTCCTAACTAACCAAGGTTATTCGATCTATCTAGGTCTCAATGTACCGATCTGTAGGCAGCCTTCATTTGTGTAGCAAATCAGCCTGCTTAGATATTAATGTAACTACTTAGTGCGTAAATATTTACATACCTACTTACGTACTTATTCAAATACCAAGCAAGAGCAAATGTAAGGCGTGTTAGGAAACTGGTATATTTATAAGAAGGTTTAGACCATGGTATAATAATATACTTGCCTGGTATTCTCTTCCCACGATGGCCCAAGACTACGTCACGATAAGTGTTACCATTGATTGTCCTTTTCAGTAAATTTAGGGACTCTCATTTAGTGAATGAAAATAAAATAAATTACTAACTAGCTTAACTATTTAGTATCTCGTGTGATTCATCTATTTAGTTATAAATTAATTTAAATATGGAAGTATTAGTTCATAATTGCTTTGTTAAGTTAAAAAATACATTTTGCTCAGGTAATTAAATCACACACCGTGGCAACACATACACAGCATCGCAACTGATGACGTATTCTTGGGCTAATCACGTGACCCAGCTGTCACGGGAACAGAATATCAGGCGAAGTATATTATTATACCATGGTTTAGACTAGAGTTTGTACATCTTTGACAGTCGTTACGGGAGTCAGAAGCCAAATTCTGACAATAGATCAGTAACAATTGCACGTCTTACCAAAGAGTATTGATCGTATTACTAACCTAGTTACGGGGTTCTAGAGATCAGATACAGGTAGTCGCTCCATACAATAATATCAGACTAGAAGCGAACCCTAGCATAATTGGGAGAAAGCTACGCTGTTTATGGATGATGATTATCGAATGGCAATGTTAACCAAGAACTTCTAAGAGATATCGTTTATATGGCATATGTTTTAAAAGAAAAATAAATGAATTATGAAAAATGGCAAGACTAGATAAGAAGTGAATACTACGACGACAGAGAACTGAGGAAGAAGAAAACAAATAAGGCTGTCTCAAAACCAATAAGTTAAAGAGTAGATAGACGATAATAGCTACGAGAAAAGTAACCACAAATGCTACCAGTATTCGGAGCAGTGCCTTTTTCTGGCTTTAGAAGACTAATTGAAAGCGTGACCATAGACAGAGGAGAATGTAAAAAAAAAGCCCCAAGTAACATGGTACAAGGGCATTGATGATGCCATCAATACTGGAATGACGAAATTTGCCAACACTTGAGCCGCTATTCATTTACGATTGTTTCACTGCTAATGATTTGTCAGTAGTTTATCAGCCTCTTGAGTCTCCGCCCTTTTCTACGAACGTTCAAGAGCGACAGTGCTGACTGATATGTGTTTCGAAACTTTACCGTGTTGACAGCTCCAGACCACTCATATATTGACAGATTGTAGAGTTAGCTTGGAAATTGCGTCAGACTTGGTCTACTTCAGGATTTGTTTACTCTTTTCTTACAACATAATTATACTTGTGTTCTCAGAAGGGTATGTGTGTAACTCCAACACTTCGACAATAATCTACAAGTCCCATGTAATAGGGCGAGCCTATGTGGCACTCACAAGGCCACAAGTCCAGGCACCATCATCTCTTTATCACTATCCAGGAAATGGTACATAGATGGACCGACGGATGAAGGGAAAGTGAAGAGCGAACGAAATATTAGATTTAATGGATTGTGCGAGGAATAATATGAAAGAATATAGAGTAAATGATAGCGTTAGCGTGATTATTGACAGGGGAGAATGGAAAAGAAAACGTGTTACGCCGACAAGAAATAACAAGGGACAAGAGTGCATGCATTATGTATACATTCATAATTATACACCCAATTAAATTTATAATTTCTAATAATTTATATAATATTATTGAATTGCTGCTTACCCCTCTTCCTCTCTCCTAATGTTGCTGTGCCCGACAGGGTCCATATTGATCTTTTACCTTGTTACACCATCTATGTAATACTTATGGAATGCAATAATAATTTGAGTATTGAGTATTGAGAGTGTGAAAATAACTATGTTTACGAGATAGCTAGAACCCCAACAAAAAGAGTAAAATAAGTCAAGGAAAAATGGAATTTTAAAGCTTACTTGAGAAAAACTGAAATGCACACCATAGAATTCGCGGGCAAAGTTCCAGTCGAAGTTAAAATATTCTTCAACCATTGCCTAACTTCATAAGCATAATAGATAGTGGCAGACAAACATACAACCTGTAGATTGATAGTCGAAATTATGCATTCTTTGTGGGCGGTTAATGGAATGCTGTCTACTGCGTTAGCATCTCATTCGGTTAAACATAACCACCTCGGGAATATGAAAATGTTGGACAATCTTGTAGATATTGATTGACTTAAAATATAAGTTGTTGTTGATTATGTTAGAATATAGGATCTTTTGGGTGCTAATGACAAAATGGCTGCTTTGACTGAGTGGTGGCCAAGGTAAGGCCAAAGAAATCAGGTCCATCCAAAAGCTCGTTGGGTTGACGATATCGTAGAATCGTGGGAAACACCTGGATAAGGGACGCACAGAAACTGGAAGTGTGTCAGAAGATAGGGGAGGCCTATACACAGCAGTGGGTGATTCCAGGCTGATATGATGATGATGATGATGATGAATGACGGTGTCATCAACGATTTGGAAAACTAAACAAGGTGACCATTGCTATTTTATTTATTTAATTAAGGTTCACCAACAGTTGTTACAGATTATACAGGAATATATAAGTAATTATGTCTTAAATCTAACTGCACAACCAATTACAGGCAAACACCACATGCAACATGCTCGTTTAATTATAAATTTAATTTTATAGTCTTAATATACTTAAATTTTAGATAATTATAATTATTAACCTTTCTTCAGACATTTTTTCTGTGAATCTGCCACCAGTTCCTAGGAAGAATTAATGAAGAACCAAGACAAGGGCATCAAATTGAACAAAATCCAGTCGAGGTAAAAAGATTTGATTTGCCAGTCAGCAAATTTGGTAGCAGGACTGACCAGGAAGCGCTCTTATTAAGTGATGATGATGGTGCCATCACAGCTGACAGCGACTGCATTCGATGGCTTTCTAGGGTGGTTGTCGAGCTTTAGTGTGCTGGTCTTTCATGTGCTCTCAAGTGGTTAGCATAATCAGCCTATTAATGTTCCTACTGCTGGGACGCAGGCCTCCTCTCTGTGAGAGGGAATGGGCTATAATCCACCACGCGGGCCCAGTGCAGGTTGGTAGATGTCACATGTCTTCGAATTTTTGGTTCTAGGACATGCCGGTTTCCTCATGATGTTATCCTTCACCGTTAAGTGGTCAGCATATCCATCTTTTTAAGTACCTACTAAAGTTACCTCAGCCTAGGGTTTTAAGACACCACAAATAAATATGAAATGTTTTGTTAAGTATTTTGTGTGTACATAAATATACAATAATTAATAAATAAATAAGTGTTTATCACATCTTCAGGATTGTTTCGACAGATACTGCACTTAGCAACTAAGCTACGCATTTCGCAAGCATTTTCTATCGCCTAACTTATGTAAATGCCACCAAACTGCCTGCATATTGTCTCGGATACCTATACACATGCTAATTCTGTAATATATGGAAGCAAGCCGTCGTAATATTGTGAAAGCGAGGTGTTTTGTTGCAGAAATGTAAGTAGCTTTCTGGAATACTTGTCAACGGGGTTTCCTCTGGTGTCCGTGTCCTATTGTCATACTGTGCCTATGGAAATATTATCTTCAACTAACTGGTTTCAGCCATTTTTTAAGATTTCTGATTTTGGCTAACTGTTAGGAATAGACCAAAATTTTGCATACGCCAAGGAGACAGAGAAAACTTTTTTTTTTAGAAGTTGGTTATTTTTTTTTTGCAATAAATTTTTTATTATACCCTTTTAAGTTTTGGTATCTCACACAAATCTTTGTCAAGTAGGTCAATTTTTCATTGTAACTAGAAGTTATTAGCTCATCATTCACATAAACAAAGAAGAAAAAAACATACAGGATAACTCATAAGTACTTACCAAAGCAAAGTTAATAAAATTTATATGGGACCACCGCCAGAGGGTCTTCTACCAAATGAAAAATAACCCTTTAAATCGGACGTCACGGAGAAATCAGTATGACATACATGGAAGAATAAAAAGAAGCTGGTGGAAGACATAATGTCCTCCTTTTATAGATGTCGGTTAAAAATACAGCTGATACTACTGCTGATTTGACTGGCGCATTGCCACTTCAGCTAATTAATTCTGTGAGCTATGCCGACACTTTAGGGACGCTTATAACGCACTATCAGCAGTCATTCTTATCTCTAAGCTTTCACACGTTCCACTAGCTCATAATAAATCAAAAGCTCAAAAGCTCTTTCATAGCGTCACCTACCCACGACACATACCGAAAACTTATTGTACTTGAGTCCGGAAGAGGATGTATTCTTGTCACTAATGTAAACAAACCTTAAATGGTACTTTACTATCGGAGCCCGCAGAGCACGGAACCGCCGCTTCACTCTAGACACGGCAGTATTGAGGCAGTCATCATTCATACTCAACCATCATCGTTTTGCAAGCCAACAGTTTTTAGAAAGGGTGTATCAAGACTCTTAACGATCACTCTCTCCCCGTCATTGCGATCATTTTTTTGTTCTGGGAACCTTCTAGTTACAGAGATATTGGGAGTCAAAGTTCCAACCTCTTCACAAGTTTTTTTTTAAATACTTGTTTTTAATGTAAGATTGTTACTTTAAACACCTCCACGACCCCCGTACTATTCAAGCCATCCACCAGCACAATGTTTTGAGTGCGTTACATTGAGTCCTACCGTAAAACGTAATTTTGCACCCCAAAAAAAAGTAATTTCCCAGCAATATTTTTTGTGTAAAGTTACTTAGTTTGATGTACATAATGCTTGGTTGACGGCTTCGTGAAGGGTCCTGTTGCACCCTGTCATTTTAAGTCAGCTAGTTGTCAATTTGATCGAAAGTGTTGAGAATGAGACTACGTAGTTCGTCTAGTGGTCGCAAGCTCTACATGAGCCTATGGGTTTATTTCCCAGGTCTGGTAAAGTTTAATTGAATGGGTGTGAATGGTTTCTGGATGTGAGCCCGGTGTGTAACCATAGGCTCGCTCCTTATCCATACTATACTAATATGATTACTGCGAAAGTAACTCTGTTTGTTTGTCTGCTACCTTTTCACGACTTAACTGCTGATCGTTATGTGATTTGGCAAGGAGATAGATCATTATATCCTGGGGAAGGTAATTTTTTGTTTCTCCAACATACACCTCCAAATTCCCACGCGAACGAAGTCGCAGGCAACAGCTAGTTACTTATATGGGACTTAAAATACATAACTGGCTGTAGTGGGAGTACTACAGCATATCTGTTTTTGGGGATTACAGACGTGATGTTATGTTGTCTATGCCCCACTCTAGCAGCATTTTCCTTACTCTATGGGAGCCCGTGTCGGTAATCGGGCGTTCCCCTCACTTTAAGGTGCGTAGATAAGAGATGCGCACGCGACTCATCTTGGACGGCATCGTTATCGGTCTGTTTATATTATGTAAGTGCTAACAGACCCGTATGGGGTCATAAGACATGGGGGAAGGTGCACTATCGTTCATTTGTATTGTCTTGCTAGGGGACTTATCATCATAAAACGAGCTTATTTAGATAACCTTAGAAAGTTTTCTTGTTGCTATAAGAGATTGGCTCTAAAGTCTTTTCAAATCGTTGTTTCCAATTTATGTTATTTCCACGTAAACAAGTGAAAATGAAGTATACTTACAGGGTGGAAGGGGACACCATCGCATAAACGGTTACCACGTATTAAGTACATCATTCTAAACGCCCCGTAATAATTTTTTTATCGGTAATTAAAAAGAAATCAGCTGTTGCTGTTGTTGCTGTTATTGTTTGTTGCTGTTTGTTGTTGTTTTTGTTGTTGGTATTGCACTTTTGTAGGAAACAGCAGTGTTTTTGAGTACTGAATACTTGGTAACCGTTTGTGCGGCGGTGTCTCTTCTACCCTGTATAGTCAAGAACTGCCGATTTTTTATCAACCCGTAAAACCGTGCAAAGCAAGGCGGATCGCTAGTATTCCATAATTTAAGTTACATATAGATTATCGTACAGTCGTTAGGTAGTCAGTGGCCCAAAAAGTCTGACAACCAGTCTTACCAAGGGATATCGTATTACCCAGTACTTACTGGGTTGTGGAGGTCAGATAGGCAGTCGCTCCATGTAAAATACTGGTATTCAGCTGCATCCGGTTAGACTGGAAGCCGACCCCAACATAGTTGGGAAAAGGCTAGGCAGATGATGATAGATTATCGTACCATGACACTGTTTTAAGCTCTCACGGTTTACAACTAAACTTATACTGTCACTTACGGGATATCTTCCGTGATTGTTCATTATTTTGAGCTCTCGATATTATCGTACCATGTATTAAATCGATGGCATCCCATACTTTTATAGCCCAAAAGGCGATAAACTCGACCGCCATGAGAACTTGTTCGATCTAACGGTTGTTCCATACATTCCTTTTGGTTTTCTTTCTTTTTTTTCGTATCATAGTGAAAGCGGCGTGTGCGCATGATTTGAATGACGTCAAGCCCTTTAAAATTTTATTATATCCAGTTGGATTCATGATCACGTGTAGCTAAGTATAAAGTTGTGGTTATTAAATCCTATTTAATAGGGGGAGCCCATTGCCATCAACAGGGCAAAAATTCAGTTTACGGCTGCTACCAAACATTTATTTGTGGAAAAACCCAATTACACATTGGCTGACCCGGCAATCGAGTTCGAGACCTCATGCTCAACAGCATTCCCGACCACTGGACCAATCAGGCAGTCATATTATGTCTCACGAAAACCTTTAAATTAAAAGCGTTTTTCAAACGAACTAGTAACGTTATCACTCACGTAAAACAATGGTGAAAAATCCGCTTCTAAAATAGGCCATTGTATACCTAAACTTGGAATTTGTAATATCTAGGGCATGTGAATCAATGTTAAACTAAATTATGCAGGCACGTGATAAATGGCTGAATAAGAATGCTACCTTTGCCTTATAGAAATACTTACTTGACAAGGCGCGTGAGAAAATGAGCGTTAGTTGTGATGATGATGCCGTCTAGCCGATTTCAGCCACAGCGACTGCATTCGATGGCTTTCTAGGGTGGTTGTCGAAAGCTATGGTGTGCTGCTCTTTCATGTGCTCTCAAGAGGCTAGCGTATCCAATTTTGGTCGAAGAACTTCGAGCACAAAGCGGATATGACAGAACACATTATATCAATCACAAAAAAATCATTTGAAAAAAGAAAAGAATTGACAAAACGATTTTTTAAATAGGAAAATACATGCTCAATGACCGATTCATACCCGTAAGTCATACCTACGTATATTTACAAAACGCCCATAGTAAAATAAATTTTGTGTAGAGCACAAACATACCTAAAGTACGTTAATAAAAGTAGGTATAATACGATAAGAATAATGTATTAAGGAATATATTTGTCACTATGCGGTTACAATCTAAATTGATTCCCTCAAGAAATCGACTTCGAGTTCATAACACTTACATTAATTTGTAGCGGATGTGTTAGGTTAGGTTAACATAATATGACTTCACGTCCCCATGTAATGTTCCCTGGTAATGCCAAAAGAGTATGCCACCGTCACGTGAGCTAAGACAAGGGCACAGCTAGTTGGTGAATGTTTAAGAAAGAGCTTCCCCGTTAAGTGAAGGCAATGGAGGTACAGCGGTAACGACCCGACTCCCGTGCCCAACCCCCAAGGGCTGGCAATACCCTGGCTGGTTTACCTTGACCAGAGGCTAAGAGTAGCCATACAAGGGGGCAACGCCGCCAGTCTCTTGGGTATATTACCAGCTGACAGCGTTGAGGAGGAGTTTTTTATAGTTTAATAGTGTTTATATAGCAGCAGCCTATAATGTTCCCACTGCTGGGACACAGGCCTCCTCTCTATGCGAGGGAATGGGCTATAATCCACCACGCGGGCCCAGTGCGGGTTGGTAGATGTCACATGTCTTCGAATTTTACGTTCTAGGACATGCTGGTTTCCTCACGATGTTTTCCTTCACCGTTTTGAGAGCAGTGGTGATGAAATAAATTACACAAAGTAATGCGCCTGCCTGGCATTACCCAGTACCCACGACTTACTGCTGGTACCACTGGACCACCGCTGCTCTCATCAATAGTGTTTAATTGAAATAAATGCAGCAAATAAACAGCATGAAAATTAATAAACATAAACAGAACTTATCATGCGTATACAATAGGTACGATTAAAAAATCTATCCTGCTGGAGACTAAGCTGGAAAGACGAGGAACCCCCAAGGCTACATTAATACTGACTGGTATTCAAGTATTTTCGGTACTACACTTAGAGTATTTACGGTATTTTAGTATGGCGCGAATTACATAGTAGGACAGTATGTTACTGTTTAAAACTATGTGCCGCAGAAAATAAACATGAATATATGGGAAAAGAGATAAGTAAATATTATGACATTACCGGCCAACAAGGTTATAGCTACGAATTTCATAACAATATACACTTATTTTTGTGGTTTAAATAGTAGAAAAAAATAATGAAACTTACCGGAATAAACGTATCCAAGTGTTGAATCACTAGAACAATAAAAATCACTTATTAAACACTTGTAAACAATCACAAAACGAAAACACACAGCTGGCAACAGCGAACGCTGAACAACATGACATTTTCGAACAAATTCGAAAGAGATAGATTTAAAATCCAAAATACACCAAAGTCACCCTTAAAAAGCGTTATCTCGCTCTAGCCAAACAAATCGGCTTGTGTTAGAAAGAGAGTAGAATAATTTTGACATCTGACAGGGTGAAATTTCATTTTGACGGGTAATATTTTGACGCATGCGCCCAAACAACGCATGCGCGGTCGATATTGTTCCATGTTTGCACGACACCACTCTATTGTAGCGAGATTTTAATTATTGTGATTGAAAAGTATTGAATTTTGATTATAACGTAGATAATATCGTCTGGTGAAAATATTTAGGGAAAATATTTAAAAAATGGAGAGAATGCAGTTCGCCATTTTCTTTTATCTACACAATGTGTGCAACCGTGAGTTTTTCTTAACATTTATTTACATAATTTAATATAATAGTGGAGCTCGTGGCTAAATAATAACAGCCGATCGGATCAATCTTCAAGTCAAGCCGCGCTTGCCTAGGTTGGTCCGTGGATGGGTGACACCCCATTACATACCGAGTTTCTTCCGTGCAGACGTTGGTCCCGACTGTCAATTTTAGATCTTTGACAGTCGTTATAAGTAGTCAGTGGCCCGAAAGTCTTACAACCAATCTTACCAACATACCCCATTACCCAGTACTAACTGGATTGTGGAGGTCAGATAGGCAGCCGCTCCATGAAAAATACAGGTATAATACTTATTCAGTTGTAACCGATTAAACTGAAAGACGACCCCAACATTGTTGGGAAAAGGCAAATAATGATTAATATAACAGTGATTTCGTGAATATCTCATAGTCAAAGTATTATTAATTATTTGTTATATATTAGTTCCTGTTTATTATAGGCACTGGTTTATAAAACACCATCTTAGGAAAAAGAAAAGCTTCTGAATTACAGATCACTCAGTAAGAGATTGATAATATGATGACCCTCTCTGAAATACTACTGTTGTAGTTTAACGTAACATAACATCTCGCCTGTAACCTGTAATCTCAGTAGGGTTAGGCAGAGGTGTACCTAATAGTACACCCACCTTCGTCAGTTACGTTTAAGTGCCGTGTAATACGGGGCGAGTCTACTGCCATCAACCGGGCACAAATCCGGACTCCGTGGCTGCTGCGGACAAATTCCTGATGCAAAGTCCCAATAACACTTTGCCCGACCCGGGAATCAAACCCAGGACCTCATGCTCAGCAGTTGCGCTTGCGACCATTATACCAATGAGGCAGTCAAAACAATGTGAAAAATAAAATGGTTTGTAAATCAACAATTTACTTTATTCCTGATGTCGAAATTCTTTTATTTTCAGGATTGCATCGCACTCAAAACAAACTATTCAAACGGATCAAGACACGATGGGGAGAGAGCCCTCCTAATACATCTCCCAAGTGAAGAAAAATTTAGAACTCTTCCCGTATCAACTTATAGCTCAAATCAGTATTATTTATCAAATCTTTAGACTAAATGTTCTATCCTAAGATCTAGACAAAACGTGTTTTACAAGAATATTTTCGGAAATCGAAATTAATCCCGCCATCTTTTTTTTAAATACAATTTTACCAGTATTCACGAATTATATTTACCTTACTTCACTAAAAATGTATTGAACCCGATCGGAGAACTTTTCTGACTTAATTTTACGAAGAAACACTACCCTTCTTAAGGGCATCGCTTGTGTCGATTAAAGGAATCGAACGAAAAGAAAGTTGGCAAAAAAACAATCCTTCTTCTTGAAGTCAAGAAATAAAATCAAGCATGAAGGTACTATGCCATGCAAATTATTATAAAACTCACCAGCAGCAACAAATAATGGACACAGATCAGATAGTATAAATAACAAAGTCGCCCAAATTTTAATCTTTACGAAAGTTCATTCAAAAAACCCAATCATGGAAGAAGTATTAGAAAAATTGATGCTTACAAAGTATGAAGGAAATCCAGAATTGACAAAGCACACAAAGGATATATCAATTAAAATTCCAAATTATACCTCAAAATGAATGCTGGGCAAAAGTCTCCACACGATGGTTGTCGGAAGACGGATGGCGCCGCCGAAGCCGGCCCAGAAGTAGGTGGCGAGACGATCTGGACGCGCACAGCGAGGACTGGTTCGAGGAGGCACGAGAAAAGAGCTCATGGAAGGAATTGGGGGAGGCCTTTGCCCAGCAATGGGACAGTACAGGCTAATAAATCAAAACCTGAAGTATCAAGTAATCCTAATAACTTTGCTGAGTCCCTGATGAGAATTCCGCAATATCCAAATTACAGGCTCAGACTGGATAACCTGTTGTTCTACCAGAAAAAGGTCCATTATGTTTCTGGTGGAACTCCTTAGTCCATAGGTGGGCTGGCTACATCCTTACATGCTGCCAGGAGCGTTTGGACCAGATGTCAAAAAATACTTATTTATTTACAATAGGCCCACAATTTATAGTTATCAAAGGCGGAGTTAATGACATTTTATCAGCATTTTGTTTGAGAACTCTTCATATGTTTCTATTTACTAACACTGATAACATAATAACGCAATTGAGTAACAACGATGTGTGTGTTGTTGTATTTTGTCTTTTATGCAAAACTAGTTTCTGCCCACGACGTAGCCCGCATGGAGCTCGGATATAATAATCTATCTAGACCTAACCTAGGTCATGTTTCACCTGTGTGCCAAATTTTATCGGAAGCCATTAATTAACTCTTGAAGCGTGAAAAGATAACAGGTACATACTTTCGGAATTATGATATTAAGTATGGAAACTGTACCTTCTAGAAGCTACCGTGAAAATGTAACTATACAGGGTGGAAGCGACAACGACGCAAAAACGGTTACCACGTATTCAGAACATCATTCTGAACACGTTATTAACAAAAACAGCTGTTTCCTATAAAACTGCAATACTTTTTTTTTTTTTTCATCAAATGTCCCCGTCCCCGTCCCCCCCTCTGGGCGGAGCGGAAGGGAGTGTCAGACTTGGTCGGCTTCTTCTTAAGTCCAAGCAGCTGCACTGCTGATTCTGCTTTTTTTTTTTTTTTTTTCGGATGGGAAATCATCAAATGACCCCCCCCCCCCCCACTCTGGGCGGAGCGGAAGGGAGTGTCAGACTTGTACTGACTAAAACCCATCCATGTTCCTTCTTTGCCCTTTGTGTTCCAGGGCCACGGTATCTCTTTCGAACAGTCCCGCAGCTGCCATACAAGCTTGCAGTTCAATTTATTTGTGTGTGTAGTTCTCTCCCAGGTGACGAGGTGTCTCATATACATGTAAAACTGCAATACTTATGCAGTCAAAATATAGGATAATGCTGATTTTTTTTAATTACCGATGAAAAATTTCTATACCGTATAGAAATTTAGACTGATGTACTGAATACGTGGTAACCGTTTTAGCGTCGTTGTGCTTTCCACCCTGTATAAATTAACGCTGTAGGTCTGTGGGCCTTTGACACTAACATAAGCAATTGATGTACTTACAGACAAGCTAAATATATTGTTTTAGTTCAACAAGATCATTGTTCTCTGAATGCACGGGGGTCATTATAATTGATTGAATGTATTTTTAGACAACTAGGTTTCTATTTCTGAACGATTGTAGTTAATACCAATTTGTTGTACCTTTAACAAAAATAAAATGTACTGAAAATATCTTTGTTTTATTTTTACACAGAGTTGCAATCAGGTTGGAACTCAGGAACACAGCAATGCTGCAATGCAGTATGACAAATATTTTTGACTTTAATCAACTTCTGTTTTTGTACGTTTATTATTCGACAAGCTGTGCCCAATGGAATTGACGAAAATTGTGAACTTATGAATGAGGAATGAGGAAAATATCGTGTGGAAAGTTTTGAGTATGAGAGTAGAGAAAGACCAAAGAACTGTGTGAAGGATGATATGGCAAGAAAGGACGTGTCTGATGAGATGACGAGTAATAGAGAAGTATGGAAGAAGAAGACATGCTGCGCCGACCACAAATAAATTGGGATAAGGGTAGGAGAATAATGTTGATGATGACGTTGGATGAACTTACACATAATCCTTAATCCCCACAAAAATCCTTCCTGAGCGAAGAAACATTTCATGCTTCAAGCTGTAGCAGCTCAAGCTGTCGATTATCTGTCAGTTAATTTAAACACACAAAGAGACAGACAGGAAATCACAATAAACATCCTTTAAACAGGAAAATAATACCCAATTACCTACTCAACAATATAATTATAGACCGATCACATTAATTACTATGTATTATAACGCTAAACAGTAGCCGTGACGTCACCCAGTTAGTCTAAATCACGCCAGTATGCGCACGAGTCGACCATGCACTTGCATCGACCTTGTTGTGCCGGCGCAGATAAGGCACGTTCGGCCTTCGCTGTATGAGCTATTCGCAGATTTCCTTGGCGTGTGCAATATTTGTGTTCGGTTTAAAAATTTCTGATGTAGAACTGAGGGAAACTGCAGATAGAACGACTACCAGCAGACCCCAAGAGGAACACAGAACGGAGAATAAATTAGGTTCTTGAGTATAGCCAAAAAAACTAGTACCTATAAACTGGCCTCCCATTCTAACAATTCTCAGTACTACTGTAGGGCAGGGCACTCAAGGACCGAGTTATTTCACCAACATGTAGTATACTGGACGATATAACTATGAAGAAAATTCCACACACATACCCCAGAGCTATCAAAGAGATATGCCGCCGTCAAAGGATTATCTAGGGAACACCCGGATGATATATGTAGATAGAGGCTGCATGTGCATTGACCAGGAGAATGTCACAAAGTAGGAATTACTGAGGTATTAAGATTCTTTATGACTTAAAATGCTATCGTCAAGAAAACTTAACAACAGAATGTGTGGCCTAATTGAAAGGAGACATCCTATCAAAACTCAAAAGCATTTATTTCAATTACACCATAACAGGCACTTTTGAATGTCAGAAAAACAAAGAAGTCGAACCTACAGTCCCAGACACAAGGCATAATAACTTGTGAAAGTACTGTAGTTGCCCATTCCAAAGCGTAGATCTCTATGGAGAAGAATAGGCAAGAAACTCCATGGACACTCTTTTCAATCAAAATATTTTTTCACGATCTTGGTTACATCATTCATGTCGAGATAATACATATATGTGAGAACGATGTAGAAATACATGCACATTGAGAGGGTCCAGAGTAAAAGATTAAATCAACAATTCAAAAACAAAGTAGTTAAAATAAACCGTGGCAGCTAAGAGATGACCAGTCCCAACTGACATTCTAATTTAACCCACTGCCCTAAACCAAGAAAGCTTTATGCATGCCCAACACGCACCACACAAAACAAAATGATCCAATTACCCAAAAGAAGCTGCAGGCAACTTAATGACACCATCCTTTCCCTATCTACGACCACAGACAAACCACAGACGGACAAAAACTTACCTTTTTTTACCTTACCTGACGAAAATGAAAGTGTTACTGCGAGAGGTGCTCTAAAAACTTCCCAACGGAATTTAAATCCACTTAAAAGTTACTTAGCACGATTAGAGTCGTGTTTGACAACAGTTTTATCAGTAATGCACTGTATTATTGGAGTTGAGCTACAAATTGGTTTTGGAGTAGCAGCAAATGGGGCACGGCATTAAGATTATTATTAACACTAGAAACGGGATATTTACCATGTTCACTTCAGCACCGAAATATCGGGAACTCAAATCAATCAGTGATAATGATAGTTTGAAATTTTATATCATGGCATTAAGATTTGGTGACAAAAAGTTGAGTAGACTGGCGATTAACTGGGAGGATTGAATTATCAACAGGTCTTATGCCTCATCCCATGTGACCATTGACAAATATGACAAAGTTCTATACAGATTTTCATTTTCTTGTGCCAAATTTTAAGCTTCTAGACGCAGTGGTGGCTGTGCGATATCTGTCAGTGTTAGTGAATAAAGTCTTTAGTAGATGACTTATCTTATAGTAAACCTGCTTCTAGACTGTTATTTTTTAATTAAACATCAATTTTTTCTTTCAAGTGTCATGCATGATCGTGAATCCGCTATGATTTTCTTCTAAAACGTGATTATACGCTTTCGAATCATGTGCGTTTACTTAAATGAGGTTGGATAGAACAGTGATAGATTATTTCGTTGCTTATTATGACATCATCAAGAAGACAGAGAGTCAGAGACAATGACAAATAGGATAGTTCAAGTATTAACAAGTTGGAACATGTCATTAAGTAACCTAACATTAGTCATTTGAAAGTAGATAAATGTACGATGACCTAATAAAGGATTCGTGGTCATCGTGACGTTCCACTTATCGTGTTTGTTTATCCGCTGAACGTGGGGACCACAGAACCAGTCGAGGTGGTGTCGCCTTGGAGGTCTAGGTCCAGCAGTGGACGACTGACTTGAAATAATAGTCCTTCTGACTGTTTTTATGGCGGCTAATCTGAGCTGAGACATACCATCGACGTCGCGGGAAATATTATAGTTTACAAGGGTGTGCGTCTGACAACCGGTGTTACCAAGGGGTACTGGGTTGTAGAGGTGAGATAGGCAGTCGCTCCATGTAAAATACTGGTATTCAGCTGCATTCGGTTTGACTGGAAGACGACCTCAACATAGTTGGGAAAAGGCTAGGCTGATTGGGACAAGGATGTGGGTAAGCTAAAGTGCACTCACATAATCCTATAGTTAAGGACGGTAATACGACAGCTCATATGCACATATATGATTTCGATGAAGCAGAAAAACAGAAGGGAGGACTTTGTCAAGCACTTCAAAAAGAAAACTAATAATATTTCAAAGTGTGGCTTTTACCTTGGCCAGAGGGTAAGTGTTGCCATACAACGTGGCAACGCCGCCAGTCTCTTGGGTGCATTACCAGCCGACAGCGTTGAGGAGGAGTTTTTTTATGCCAATTTAGTTATTTTAGTTTATTTAATCGTTTGTCCACGTTCTTGTGCCTGTCTCATACAGTATATTCCCGCGATGGCAACGATGTCGTCTGCCTCTCTTGGCACAAGCAAAGAGAGATCTCTAGACCTGCACCGACCTGCCTGGGTATAACCAGCAGTTGGTAAAATCGGGCTGTGGTTGATGATGATGAATCTTTTTTAATTGTTATAATGTACCTACCTATTTTATTAAATGAATATCACCACATAGTATAAAACAAAGTCGCTTCCCGCTGTTTGTGTCCCTATGTATGCTTAGATGTTTAAAACTACGCAACAGATTTTGATGCGGTTTTTTTCAATAGATAGAATGATTCAAGAGGAGGGTTTATATGTATATATTGCACCCGTGCGAAGCCAGGGCGGGTCTTCTTGAAAATAAAACTAAAAATCAGATTATTAAGTCCGAAAACTGTATGTCATGAAGAGACACGTGCACTTTTAAAATACCTACAAAAATGTAATGCAAGTAGTTCTTTCACTTATGACTCTGATGATGTGTTGATAAGATTAGTAATGCATCGACTGCTTATCAGTCTGTTTTCTTTGGCATTCAAGTGTTCATGAAATTCAAGGCCATTTCAGCTATATTATCATAATTTTTAAATGCAATTGTTATGCACTTTAAATTGTGACCTAATTTTATTTTACGAAATCTAGAGTAAAGCCGAGTTATTTTCCTTGTTACAATATTTATTTAATTAACACAGATTTAGTATTAAGAATATTTTTGCATTAAATTGCATGTGCATTATTGCTTTCTAATCAATCAACGAATGTCTTGTAGCTTATTTAAACAAATAACAGCCTTAAAATAAAAATACATCTTTCAGTACCACAAATTTTGTTTCACTATAAACATTGTTGTAACAAAAAAAAATGATGTCCATTACACACATGTTACACTTGGGTCGAGCAGGAAATATATATATTAAAATTTTGTATGGAAGAGCTGAATTTTTTTTCACGATTACGATGGTACCATGGAGACAGTTGTTCAGTTTGCTGGTCTAAACCACACCCTTACAATATGACCACATCTTTACGATACAATGACATGTTATACAGGATGGAAGAGACATCTCCGCACAAACGGTTACCACGTATTCAGTACTAATATTGTGTTAATTAAAAAAAAAACACATGTTCTAAGCATTCTGAAAATGTTCAGAATGATGTACTGAATATGTGGTAACCGTTTGTGCGTCAGTGTCCTTCTCCACTCAGTATATTCTAGCTAATCCCCTAAACTAAAATCATCATCTGCCTAGCCTTTTCCCAACTATGTTGGGGTCGGCTTCCAGTCTAACCGGATACAGCTGAATACCAGTATTTTACATGGAGCGACTGCCTATCTGACCTCCACAACCCAGTTAGTACTGGGTAATACGATACCTCTTAGTAAGACTGGTTGTCAGACTTTTTGGGCCAGTAACTTCCTAACGACTGTACAAATGACACCCGGGACCAACGGCTTAACGTGCTTTCCGAGGCACGGAGGAAACTCGGTATGTAATGGGTGGTCACCCATCCACAGGCCAACCTAGACAAGCACCGCTTAACCTAAAGATCGACCCGAGCGGCTGTTATTATGTAGCCACGAGCTCCTAAACTAAAATAATCCCCTAAACTAAAATATACTCCCTAAATCTCATCAAAAGTACCAATTCCCCAACAATTCGACCCATCACAACATCACCCCACAAAGGATACGAACAATAAAAATCTCCACAACAAACTATCCTACTAATAAAAAGTTTAGACAAGTAGCGTTTAAACAGGTCCATTGAACTCGCATCAAGTGCCATCATCAGCTCGCATCTGTCTCAGGGAAACTTGTTTGTTTTGTGCGCGTACGCATCTCGCTCTAGGAGGACGTTGAACTGGCGTTTGGATTTCCGGGAATGATCTTCTTCATTTGGGATTTTTAATTGTTTTTAGGGAGAAAGGATGTGTGTGTTCTGTGGGTTGAGGGAAGGATGGAGAGGAAGAGGGTTCGTGCAAGTTTTTATAGAGTGTACTAGGAATTTGAAGTGTGGTTAGTCTCAAATGCCTTAGCATAGCATAGCATAGCAGCAGCCTATAATGTTCCCACTACTGGGACACAGGCCTCCTCTCTATGAGCGGGAAAGGGCTATAATCCACCACGCGGGCCCAGTGTGGGTTGGTAGATATCACATGTCTTCGAATTTTAGGTTCCAGGACATGCCTGTTTAAAAAAATGCCTTAGCAAAGACCAAGGTAATAATTTAGGACGGCCTCGTTTAGCATGAGGTCCTGGGTTCGATTCCTGGGACGAGCTTAATGTTATTGGATTTTTCCATTAGGCATTTTCTCAGTAAACAGGTACTGAGTCTGGATTTGTGTTCGGTTGATGGCGATAGGTTCACCTCCTAGTACATGGGCGAAATGGGGGTGTACTATTAGGTATACCTCTTGCTAACCCTTCGGATTACAGGCGTGATGTTATGTGTTATGTAGAATGAATTTGATTTTCTTTTACTACCATTTTTTTAGATTGACCGCTACGTCCACTTAGAAGTCAAGTTTTCTGTTTGTCATTTTTCAGGTCAGTAGAATCAAACATATTGCACCAATGAGCTGAAAAAGCCTAAGCCGTGGAAGCTGTTCTATTTTATTAGGTAAATTATATACTCTGGGAAATTCATAAAAGCTCAAACAAAAGTAATGATTAGTGACTGTTTAAAAATATTTTTGACGTCAAAAACGTCATTTAACACTAAGGTGGTAGCGCCAGGGTAGCCCGCAAAATTCAAATTTTCTTAGGTTTTTTTGTAATTTGCAGGTCAGTGGTGGGCTATATGAGAAACAAAATATCATTCGCGACCGTAACACGTATGTAGTTACAGAATTATAATCATTAAAATCATCAATACAACACTTAAGTTCATTTAATGACTATTTCATGAAAAAGTCATTCAATGGGATTATATGAACTTAGAGGCTTGTATTGATGAGTTTAATGACTATAACTCTGGAAAGCCATATTTGTTACGGTCGCGAATCATATCGTAATCAACATACAACCTCACTCTGACCTGTAAATTGGAAAAAACGTAAGAAAAATTAAATTTCGCCGGCTTCCCTGGCGCTACCACCTTAACCAGCCTTCGAGTTTTCTTTAGCCTTAGGCCTTAAGCCTTAGCCTAACACGGAAACTATACGGCACTGCAGCTACACTAAATGCTATATTAGCTAAGTATACCAGCTGGTCCGCAAGTCAATTCTAGGAACCATAGGTCCCGTTGGCAATGAAGCGGTACTGACTTGTCGGGTTACCGTTCGAAGCCAGCTCGATGTATAGTAGTAGACATAGATAACATCACGCCTGTAATTCCGGAAGGGTTAGGCAGAGGTGTATGCTAAAGAAACTACATCCACAAATCGCCAGTTATGTTTAAGTCCCATGTTATTAGGGGGCGAGCATATTGCCTTCAACTGGGCACAAAGAGCAAGCACTTCTACTGAGCCTGAAGTCTTGAGTTCGATTCCCAGGATGGGCATTGTTATTTGTTTTTTCCATCAGTAATTTCTTATAATTTCCAGAAGGAGATGGCGTGACGGGCTGGACTCTTGTCAAAAGAATTGGGTCCAAATAGCCAAAGACAGGGATAAATGGAAAGAGAGGAGGGAGGCCATTGCCCTGAAGTGGGACACATCAGGGTCATAATAAATAATAATAAATACTTAGCGGTAGTCCAGGGTCTGAATACTAATCCAGGCCAGTCTATGACAAAAGAGATTTAGACTCTTTAACATGAGACTTACACACTGGTGACTGGTTGACCCACACACCTCTGTCTACCACTTCGGGGATTACAAGCATAATGTAACCAGTAAAGGTTTTAGGTACAAAGCATTCAAAATGATGTAATCATCACCCCCTTTCCTCAAAGAGGAGGGGGCCCTCCCCCTACCGGAGGTAAAACACACAATAATTATGATAACACTCGGATATCCAAGATATAGACCGCGATAAAAATCTGAATCAATAAAGATAATGTCAGTTACATGCAACATGCATTTTAGATTAATGCAATTTCTGAAAAACAATGCAATAAATGTGAATAAACAATTCTAATCTAATCAGTACTTGACCTACCACAATGTCAAATGAGTTTTTAATACAAAACATGTGAATGTGATGTTTGAATTGCATATAAATACTCTTGCAATATTTGAAAGGTGGATAAAATTGCTTTGTAGGACCTGATGCAACCATCACTCTTAATAATTTAGTCTGTGAATTGAACGACTATTAGTCTAAAGAAATTTTTTTAATAACAAATAACTTGAAAAAAAATTATGATGTGAGACTCCAAAAACTATGGAAGTAAAGGTGTTCAAGTACGTATAAAAACTCTGTGATTAATATCTGAATGTTCAAAGTTCAAAGGAGTACAGGCGAGGCTGTGGTATACTTAGGTCAAGATGGCAAGAAGAATTAGCCGGCTCAATGAGGCATTGGACCACAACAGCACACAGCTGTGTAGGCCTTAGCCCAGCTGTGGGCCAGTGTGGATGTGATATAATGAAGCCTAGAATCATGGAAAAACAGTCGTGATGAGAAAATGTTTTTTTTTTTTATGCAAGAATCTTGATGAGTATCTATTGGAGTTTGAGTGTGACTTGTTAGTACTTTGGTAGGAAGCGAGTTGTGTGAGGTGAGAAAGTGTCATAACATCCAGATTGTGTATACAGGGTGACAGCGTTACTCGACGTATCATCTGCCTAGCCTTTTCCCAACTATGTTGGGGTCGACATCCAGTCTAACCAGATGCCACTGAATACCAGTACTTTACATGGAGCGACTGCCTATCTAACCTCCACAACCCAGTTAGTACTGGGTAATACGATACCCCTTTTTAAGACTGGTTGTCAGACTTTTTTTGGGCCACTGACTACCTATAACGACTGTCAAAGATCTACAAATGACACCCGGGACCAACGGCTTAACGTGGTTTTAGAGGTACGGAGGAAACTCGGTATGTAATGGGTGGTCACCCATCCACAGACCAACCTAGGCAAGCGCGGCTTAACCTAAAGATCGATCCGAGCGGCTGTTATTACTTAGCCACGAGCTCCTCTTTCTTTCTTTCTTTTTTCAACTCGTTTCCAAAAACAATTAATTATGAAAAAACTACTCCAATTTAGCTAAACATTTAATTTATAATTTTCTGAAAGCTGAAAATAGAGTGGTTTCTATAAAATCGAAGAACCGACACAGTTCGGTACCTATCTAGTTTTCCCCTAGTTAACTAGACATAATTTGTTCCTAACGACCTTTATTATAAACCCTTTTAGGTAAAATAGGTCGAGTTTCCCTGTCACCATCTAGTACATAGAAAAGCTAGAATGGCAGACATAGACGTCACTTCGAGAATGAAACGTAGCATAAAGTAGAGAAGAAAATATTTATTTGACAAGTCAAAATGTTTTGAAGGCGTTATTTTAACAGAAAATGGCGTAGGGGAGAATGGAAGAAAAAAAAACAAATTTTTAGTTAAGGAGACGCTTTGTCTGCGACGAATTTTATACTAAAAAGCAATACTCATACAGTCCTTTATTCAGTGTCATAAATCCTAAAGCGAGCAAAGATTTTTCCGCGTGGAAACGGACCCTTATAGTTCAACAGCTGAATATTTTATTCATCCACAATAACAACAGTTTTACAATAATTTAGACTTTAAAACCTGAGCTGATAACTCTAAGGATATCATAAGCTTCATAAAGGAACACTAAGCTAATTATCTAAAACTGATAACATTCGGTACCTTGGTATTTATTACTGATTGATAACACCGGTGGCCTAGAAAAAACAATTATTCTATTGCAATATGCAAAAATAACCAAATTCAAGTGATGTTATCTTATAGTCATTCAGAGAATAAATTATAGGTATTATACCAATAATAAACCAGAGGAGCTCGTGGCTAAATAATAACAGGCGCTCGGGTAGATGGGTGACCGCCCAATACATACCGAATTTTCTCCGTGCCTCGGAAAGCAAGTTAAGCCATTGGTCCCGTCTGTCATTTATAGATATTTGACAGTCGTCACAGTGGCCCGAAAGTCTAACAACTAGTCTTACCAAGGGGTTCCTTAATACCCAGTACGAACTGGGTTGTGGAGGTCAGATAGGCATGCACTCCATGTAAAATACTGGTATTCAGCTGCATCCGGTTAGACTGGAAGCCGACCCCAACATAGTTGGGAAAAGGCTACTAAGGCTAGGCAGATGATGACCAATAATAAACCTTCGAAAGTCTATTTTTTATAAAACGGTGTACCTAACATTCTGATGGATGAGTTCCCACTTTTTCACCGCTCGGACATTGTGGGAAGTCCCGTATAGTGACGCTATATCTGCTGGGTCAGAAACAAAGGAACTTTGTGATAACTGATAAGATGCTTGATATCTGACAGATTGGAGTCGTGATCAATGCAATGATCCTATACTGTGTGCGTCATTTACAGGACAGAGGCGGAGTGGTTAACATACGGAGTTAAATATGTCAGCAAGCTACCAAAAGGATCAGTTTTTACTTAAACCCTTGGCTAAATTACTTTCTCAGAGGCCTAGGTTTTCTAAAGACACGACAATTGTATTCATTAAACGCTTTTCGTCCATCTTGAACACCCCCAGTGCCAAAGCCATTGAAAAACTTTTGTAGAGGGAGCCAGATATAAATCCAACTCATTTCAATTACGCAGTAGATTAATGGTCAAAAATACTTAGATTAATTAATTATGCAGGCGACGAGTCCATCAGCACGTATTATCTTGATAAGAACATGTGTCATAAATTTTTGTCGACTTCATATTTCTTATTACGTAGGTACCTACTAATCTTTTATGTTCTGAATAATTGAATCCAACTTTTATTATATTTCAGATTAAATAAGTCTTATAATGGCTAAATGATGAAAACGTAAATTTAATTACAAACTACAAATAGATCCAAAATAATAATAAAAATATGTACAAGTATCCAATGGCGGGATGAGCTGGACTCTTTCGCAAAGGATTGGCCAACAATCGCACTAGACCGCGAAATGTGGAAGTAGGGAAAGTAGGCCTTTGCCCTGCAGTGGGACATAGTCTTATAATAATAAATATCCAAAAGGGAAAAGAATTACAGAAGGCTGGCAGCATTGCTACCTTGGCGGGCATTGCTGATTCTTTGGCGAAAAAAAGGCCAGCCCTGTGGTCACGTGTAGAGTCCACCAACCGCTCGGAGATACCCTGAAATACTAGGTGGGCGCTCACACCCCATGGCCTCAGTGTTTTAAAGGCTAAATCAGATAAATATCTGCTTTCGGCCTATAAAAACCCTATAAAGGGACGAGCCCTTGGACCTCATCACGCACATATTTTCTGCCTAACTTATTCTCAACTATGTATATTGGGATCGTCTTTCAGTCTGACCGGATGCAGCTGAATACCAGTATTCTACATGGAGCATCTGCCTATACGACCTCCACAACCCAGTTACTGCGAACGATACCATAGACTATCCATTTAGGCTTTTAAAGGTTTACAAATGACAGTCGGGACCAAAGACATTCAAGACGACAAGACAGAGAAAATCGTAATCTAATACTTGATAAGTTTTTACTACTTAGTAACAAATCAGTATGTCTATGTCATACGCCCGCTTGTGTGTCAAAATCAAAATGTTCGGGATCAAAATATTTGTATGAATATACTCCCAATGCCAGTTCTATAAGTCTTAAATCTCTTTGTTCGGGATCAACTTTAACACGGCTCAAAATTACGAGTAATAAGTCCTGTGAACACAAAAATATTTATTGTGCAATAACGCATCGAAAGTAAGAATCGAAATTCCCTTTGTTCATTTTTCTTTACAAACATTTTCACTTTTTATACGACGTTGTTCTCGTCATGATACGAATTGCATATAGAAAAAACAAAGCTATACATATATATCGCGTGACATAATTATTGCATTGTTCTAGCAAGTTCGATTTCATGACAATTTATTGACACTTAAATGCATTCAAAATGGCGGACTCGGCACAAAAATTCTCTGATGAGAAAATTTTTCCTAGAATATGAGTTTGATGATTTCAAATATGAGTTTGGTGACATAATTTTCAGTAGTTTTCAGTTTTTATTTTAAAAGCCTTTAAAGATAAGTTTAAGTTTTGATATTTAAACCAGCGAGATTAGAACTTAAGGAAAACCGGACGTCACCAAATTGCCGCGAAATATTTCAGGTATCCTGAAAAATTTCAGTATTTTTCAATAAAAGCCCTTTGAAGATGTCTTAATTAGTTCGATATTTGAAACAATCATCAATTATCACATAATGGAATTCGAAAAGAAAACCGAAATCAAGTCAATTTCGCGCCAGAAACACGCCTGTTTCGCGCCAAAAATTTATCAACACTAAAAATGCATTAAAAATGCATATTTCACTTACCGGATCAATAAATCCTCTCCTGCGCACTTCCACAAGGATCTCCTCGAACCGGAATCAAAACTTAACTTGATTGGAATTAATATTGTTTAATTTCGTATTGGATTACGTGCGACCTACGAAAAGGGTAGAAAATCAGTGCGCCAGCCATCAAGTGCGCGCTGCGTTCGCGCCAATACTGAGTCAGATGCTCCTGCGTCGTCGAGCAGCTGATTACAAACGCACACTGTCACAATCATAATGCACCTTATCTGCATTATTCTACAGCCCAATTTAGCTTGAATGATGAAGCTTGATGTTTAGGTTGTTGGAATTTTCACTTCGTTTTCGATGCATTAAAATTGAAATTTCAAATATCATCGGTCTTTGGACACGCTTGCACCGATGTAATGGAATTATTTAATGCATTACGTATTACGGTAACTAGCCTATTAGATGGTCGGGTTATCACTTTTGTTTTATTATTCCTTTCCATAGTAAAGGCTGGAATTGGATGCATTCTTGAACTGTAGACGCTGTAGTATTGATTTCTAATTGGAATCAGATATAATGATCCCAATCAATGTGGTCTATCTGTTACTTCTTGACGTCTTACGGCTGGGCAGGTTTGGATGAAATTTGGCCCACGTATGACCAGAGTAGGACCTAGGATTATTTTTCTCTCAGTTGTAGTTTAAGTAGGATAATCCCCGGGTTTCAGGCGGTCGATTCCACAGGCAGAAGATAGTCTTTCTATAAAGGGTGTAAATAGACCCTTAACGAAGCAAAAAGGCATTTGTTCTCCCCGTCATTGATTGTCGATATTTTTTTTGTTCTGGATCATAGCTGGGAACCTTCTAGTTACGAGGATATTTTTTTTTATTTTAAATACTAGTTTTTAAGGTATAACTTTACTTTAAATACCACCATGACCCGTTTGCTATTCAATACATCCATCAGCACAATTTTTTGAATATAACTATTAGATAACGTGATTTTACGTAGGGTTACTTAGTTTGATGTACACAATGCTTGGTTAACGGTTTCGTGAAGGACTCCGATTACACCTTGTATATTGCAAGAAGTGAAGATGGGTTCATTTCGTAGCACGATGCCTACTTTCGGATTATGACTACTTTTTTGTATTACCAAGTAATCGGTAGCTCAATTCCAACATTTTGAAACCACCATATATAGCTCGAATAGTGCCTACAACCTCAGTGACAAATATATTCCTTAACACATTATTATAATCGCAAAATGCCTACTTTTATTAACGTCAGTACTTTTGGTATGTTTGTGGTCTGCAATAATGTACAGTCAACAAGTTTAGGGATATAAAGTTATAAGGGTTATAAACAAATTAAAAATATTATCAATCGGTTATTTAACAAGTATTTTCCCATTTCAAAATAATTTTGACAACCTCTGCGTTATTTATTTTCTTTTTTCAAATGTTTTTTTTTTATGATTGGTCATATTTTATGGTTTCTTTGTGAAGTGCTTTCAAAAAAGGAAACTAGTTTGGTTTTTAAAATAGTTTTGATAAGTCTCGAATGTCATACTCCTCTGATTTGTACGGTAATGTATTGTTAAGTATTTTGTGTGTACATAAATAAATAATATCATCATCATATCAGCTTGGAATTACCTGGCAGTGGGCTTGGCCCCCAGCTGTGGCTAATTTACAGGGATCCAGCAAAATATCAGCGTTAGGTGCATGCCTGACACATGCTGAGCTGGACTCCCATTTGGTGCAACCTTGAGACGCATACCGCACCTTGTATTTGTATACTCGTTATTTTATTTGAAGTATGTCATGGTGTTACTATGTTTCTTTCGTAAATATGTTTCTCTTTTAGTAATTTGTATCTCTTTTCGTGTATGTCATTTAAATGTGCTTGTGTGTGCTTTGCTCTGTCTTGTGTGCACTAAATGAATGGTTTATCTATCTACATATCTATAGGCCTCCCCATATTTTCCGGTTCTGTGCGTCCCTCATCCAGGAGTTTTCCACATTATTGACGATTTCGTCAACCAATGAACTTTTGAACGGCCCTGGTTTCTTTGGCCACGAACACTCGACCAAAGCTTTACGATAGGGATTACCAAAACCACTTATTATGTGAATCATATTGAGATCCATCCATTGTTTAATAAAATAACATCACGCCTGTATTTCCCGGAAGGGATAGACAAAAGTGTACCATAGTAAAACCACATTTCGAGAGGACAAACAGCTGAGGATGTCGGTCACATAAAAAACGATGATTAACCCAGAGCGCAAGTATACAATCCCGCCAAGATTCGATTCCGGGATAAAAAATACGCTTGTCATCATCAGATCCTTTCGGTTTCATTTCGAATCTGATGCAGTGACCAATACAATGGCAATTTTATTTACTTTATTTGTAGGTTACACTTTTAGAAGTAACTGGTCTATATTTTGAAGAATTAATGCCAGTTGATGGATGGAGAGGGAGAGGAAAACCAAGGAAACGATGGATGTATTTTTTTTTTTCGGATCTTTTCTTTATCGTGTGGTTAGTTCCTAACCTGGTGTCAGAGTTTTTATGCCGCCCATGGGCCTCTGACTTGGCTTAACATGCCGTCAAGAAATATCTCTCATGCATGCTGGTTTCCTCACGATGTTTTCCCTCACCGAAGCAAGTGATGATTATACAATACGCATATGAATCCGAAAAATCAGAGGTGCGTGCCTTGGGTTCGAACACGAGACCTATGGCTTGGCAGTCCGACTGTCACACCACTAGGCTGTCACAGCTTTTTTTTTTGGATACTTTTTTCGGATGGGAAATCATCAAATGACCTCCCCCCACTCTGGGCGAAGCGGAAGGGAGTGTCAGACTTGTACTGACTAAAACCCATCCATGTTCCTTCTTTGCCCTTTGTGTCCCAGGGCCACGGTATCTCTTTCGAACAGTCCCGCAGCCCTGGCAGGCATCGGCCCATGCGGACCCCTTGGTTGCTGACATCTCTTTGAGGCGCGCGTGGAACACGAACGCGCCGTCGACACGGCCTATCGTCACAAGACGGCCGGATGGCGAGCTAGCCCATAACTCGCCGTCCACAGGCCCGCGCCTCCGGTGGCCGGGAGCCACCACGTGACCCCCGACGCCCGTCTCCCGCGGCGGCTGGGACGTGAGGTTCTTTCCCTCTCACGTCCCGCCACCTCCTTCACTAGCATGACTGCTTACGATGGATGGATGGTGTGAGGAATGATATGAAAGAAAAAGGAGTAAATGATAGCGTGACGGTTGACAGGGAAGAATGGAAGAAAAAAACGTGTTGCGCCGACCCCAAGTAAAATGGGACAAGGGCAAGAAGATGATGAATGCCAGTTTTCACTAACACAGAAATAAAAACGAGCTGTTGGACTTTCAAAGCTCGATTCAACGCCAAAACCTGTCAATGTAATGGTGTCGTTTAGTGAAAAAATAAATAAATACTCAGTATGAATGTGTTTATTTATCTAAAATTGAAATTACATGTTTATCCGAGGAGTTTTTTGCCCGTTCTTCTCCGTAGAGATCTACGTTAGGGAATGGGCAACTACAGTATTTTCACAGTTTTTGTGCCTTGTGAGTCTTGTGACTGGGACTGTTGCTATATTACATTGTTGTCTTTGTTTCGACAATTCAAAAGTGCCTGTAACTGGCCTACTTGAAATAAATGCTTTGATTTTGATTTTGATTTTAATTTTACCTAACTGACATCATTTAAATTGTTTTTTTTTTACCTTTTTTAATAATCATTTATTAAGTAGAGTAAACCATAATTGAAACTGAACAACTTGAAAACGTATAAAATTGTAACTAAGGAGTTTTTCTCGCCGAACTGTAAACCAGTTCACATTTCGTGTGTCCAGAGGGCTGGCTCTATCTTTGGCCAAAGAATTAGCATTGCCATTTAACATGGCAATGCTGCCAGTCTTCTGGGACCACTTAGACGCCTAAGCGTCAGAACCGGGTAGAAACGGGTTTTTTAGACGGAAGAATCGACAAAATGACAGATTGTGTCGACATAATGACAGATTTCTTTGCACTATCTGTCATTTTGTCGATTCTTCCGTCAAAGAAATCCTTGTCTACGGTGGTTATGCTATAATGGCTGCAGTCCCTTCCTTTCTAGCCATGTCATCCTTTAAACAGTCCATATATCGTTTCTTTCACAAAACTTTTCTCACGACATTTTCCTCATTCCGTATCACATGGTGTATGGAGTTCAATTTCATACACCATAACGCTGCCTACTTTTAAAGATGATTGGGACAGAACGATGTTTTAAATACGTTTAGCGTATAATACAAGCGTGCCTTAAAAAGCTTAACAAAACTTTAAAATGTTTTCTTTTGGGCCTTCGGGGTGACAAGAATCTTGATGTTTCCTACACTTACAAGCCAACATTCATAGATCACTAGAACTAAATACAAACCCTTCACGTGTGAGTGGTAGTAATCCAATGACCTCTTGGATCGGGTGTCAAGTTCCAGTAACAACGGGTGTCTATGCTATAGTACTGGCCTGTGACTGCATCTGCATGAAGGAGGGTCTGTTGCAGCATGTGAACTTAGAACTAGATGAGCCTCTGGACAAAAGAGTGTTGTGTTTAGGGAACGGCGGGTTTAATCATTTCCCGTTTGGTTACTGGCTTCATGATTGTTTTGTGCGAATAGTTGAGACTTATAATCTCAATCATTTAAAGGCTTTAACATACGCCGATGACCTTGAGCAGCACACTGGCTGATACTGACGCGTTCTCGTTACAGGCGTTTGCTTGCGCATGTATTTCTAATCTATTCTAATTTCTATTAATCTATTCTAGTTTGTATGTAGAGGGTAATGTCCGGTCGAATCCTAAAACATTTTTCACTAATAGAAAGATAAATTATATTTTTATTTATTTATTATTTCTGGCCAACCAACAATTGTTTATACGGTTACATTTTAAAATAAAGATTCTTATATCAAAGGTTAGTATGACAATTTCTTATAGGTTAGCACCGTATGCCCCATTAAATAATAAATGTTACATTAAAGACTAAAGTAAAATTTAAATCAAAGTTTTAAAACAGAATTAAAATCAAAATTAAATTTAAATACAAAATCAAAATTAAATACAAAAATTAAAAACAAAATCAAAGTTAAATACAAAAATTAAAAACAAACTCTAAATTGAAAACAATATCAAAAATAAAATAAAATCAAAAGCACAATCAAAATAATACAATACAAAATCAAAAACAAGTAAAAAGTCTTTTTCCAGGTGAACTTAACGTGGTAACATATTCATATCATGCATATTAGCCGAGCTATCACAATTTCTGCGGACGAAGTCGCGGGAGAAGTGCTAGTAACTGTATAATTTAATAAACAGGTATAATGTTCCCAGGATATTGTCATATTTTAAAATTCCTTTCTTTGAGTGTAAGAATCGATTGGAACGCCTTTCTTGTTATCGCGATGTTGTGGACGACCCCGCGACCTTCGTCCGCGTGAAATTTATAACCTTCCTCGATAAATGGGCTATCCAACACTAAACGAATTTTTCAAATCGAACCAGTAGTTCCTGAGATTAGAGCGTTCAACTAAACAAACAAACTCTTCATCATCATCATCATCATTTCAGCCAAAAGACGTCCACTGCTGGACATAGGCCTCCCCCAAGTGTCCCACAAACACATGCCTATGTCCAACAAACTCTTCAGCTTTATAATATTAGTATAGATTAATAGACATTTGAAAAGTTTATTTTATTCACAATGTAGCAAAGAAAATTAAATTCTGCTCAGGCCAAAATAATCCACATAAATTCTTCTCTTGAGTGATACTTACATGTAATATGCGCAGGAGTGGATCCAGGCAGGACTACGCGTTCCCTGATCATTGTTGTTGCGCGCGCGCCGTGACGTCCGAGGAACTTTATGGCCTCCCTTTATATTAAAAAATGTTTTAAATGGTAATGTTCTGTGTTTTTGTTTTGTTGCTAAGCTGATTTATTTTATGATTAGTCTCTTTTTGAGAGTTTATTTTAAGTTTCTGAAAATATTTTGCATCAGTCATACCCACCTTTTGCCAGTCACGTTTAAGTCCCATGTAGGGCGAGCCTATTACCATCAACTGGACGCAAAGCCAGACTCCGTGGCTGCTACTAATAAGTTCCTGATGGAAAAACCCAATAACACTTTGCCTAACCTGATAATAGAACAAAGGACCTCATACTCAGCAGTATCGGTTGCGACCACTAAACCATCGAGGCATCTATAAATTTTTTATTCTGTATCTTCAACTCAAGTAAGGTTAGTGCCTAACCTGAGGGATTACTATGACGTCTTCAAGCAGGGGGTAATTCCAGTGTGGGAAAGAGACAGAGCTATACAGGTCGTCTAGCGCCATCTCTTTCCCACACTGGAATTACTCCTGTTTTAACACGTCATGGTAGGCCACCTGGTGTCAGAATGTTTTATGCCGCCCATGGGGCTCTGAATTGCTTGCTGGTTTCCTCACGATGTTTTCCTTCAACGAAGCAAGTGATAATTATACAATACGCACATGAATCCGAAAAATCAGAGGTGCGTGTCTTGGGTTCGAACCTGAGACCTATGACTTGGCTGTCCGACGGACACACCACTAGGCTATCACTGTTTAAAAAAAAAATGTATATAGAAAGTAAATATCTTCGTGGAGCTTTTCTAAACACTTAGTAATAATACATAGTAGTCAGTGAGGTGAGTACTTTTCACTGCGTAACACGAATGCTATCAGACGATCTTGATAACGCTTAATGAGTTTGCTACTGTTCTGTCGGGCACTCGAGCTTTTGCGAATATTATTTAGTGTAGTTTTGTGTGCTTCAGTGAAAGCTGTAGATAGCAGAACCTAAGAATAAAATACAAAGTTTAATGAAACTTTGTATTTTATTCTTGAACAAAAAATAAAACCGAATTCAAAAACACAAAAAAGTGAAAAATAACTTTAGCTTCAGAAGTCGGTGACTTTTCTTTGTTTGATTTATTTTTTTTGTCACCGAGTTCTGTAGCTAAAGTTATTTTTCACTTGTTTGTATTTTTGAAGTCAGTTTTTATTGTTTGCAAAAAAGTTTTTTTTTTCATAAATATTTGCTATTCATTTATTTTACACTGTTAACAATACATTTCATGGTAATAGGCTTATCCCCAATAAAATGAAATTTAACATACCTAACTGTCGAAATGTGGTTGTACTGTACACATCTGCGTAACCCTTTCGAGCGTACAGGCGTGATGTTATATTGTGTGATTGCGGAAACATTCATGTTTATGCGATAGTAGCAATCGCGGTTGATTTGCTGTCATTTTTTGAAGAGTTCCTTTGTCTGTCTCCGAAACTCCTCATCAGATCTACCGGGTGTAAACAGACCCTTCACATATCCATCATGTACAGTAGACCTCAAAAGTGCAGTACCATGCTAAAGATTACATTGCTATGAACTGTGCGAGCGCGATACAGCAGTGTGTGTGCGTGTGCGTGTATGAGTGATGTCTCAACATTCTACACATAACACACACTAATGAACTGTCGTCACACTACGCGAAATAGCATTATATTTCTGTTGCATTTAGAATACACATCATAGTGATGACCTGTTCTTACCATTGCATTGTTAAAATTCGCGTAGTATTAACATGGGTTGGTAGCTGTTTGGGCTGAGCATGGGTTCACGATCAATGAAGTCCAAGTTCGAATCCATGTTATTACAATGTGTGGCTGTTTTTTGTTTCTTTGAAACCTTAATTATATTTTAAACAGAAAGTCGTTAGGTATTTATGTTTATTTATAATATAGTCATGCTTATTATTTATTTTTTATAAGAAGTTAAATATTAGACAGTTATTGTATTATTATTTAACCTCATTAATTGATTTTTATTTTATGTTTTCGGTGTTGGAAGGTGGAAATAAAAAAATCATGCTGAATGATAACAAAAATGTTTATTATTTATTTATTTATTTATTTAAACTTCATGTACAATAGTGATACATAGGCGGACTTAATGCCACAAGGCATTCTCTACCAGTCAACCTTTGGGTTAAATAAGAAAACATTGTGATAGGGTACAAAATAAATATATAAAAATAACTTCTTGCTATCGAAAATTTATATAGGCACTTATAATGATACTAATACTTATATACAAATAAAATAAACTAATACATATTTTAACAAATACCAAAATTAAAAACGAGAAACCTAATAATAATTACCATGACTCGACTTCTAATAGAGAGAGAGCTATTTATTCTGACTTAAATAGTGGTTACGCACTTTTCTTTTAAAACAGAATTTGCTTTCAGCTTTTTTAATGCCAAAAGGTAGCGCGTTCCAGAGCTTTATAGTAGAGATAGCGTAAGAATTATTATTCGTTTTATTTATTTATAAAATTAACAAACTTTTATGAGAATGTGACGTCACATTCCTATCTAGGCAAAAAAAAGTTCTCTTATCACCGTTCATAAGATTTTTTGTTGTATACCCACTTAGTCAATTCATAATAAGAATAACATAACACGGAAAGGATATTCTAATAACACAAATATAATTGTTGATACCCGCTTATTATAGGTATCAGTATTCAGCAGAGTTAATTGAATACTAATATATGAGTTAGACTTTATGAACGGGTTTTTGTAATGTAACGTCACATTGAATGTATTGAGGTTATAGCTTAAGTGTTCATTTTCTTGACGAAAAGAATATTGAAACTAAACCCCAATTTAAGATCATTAAATTTAAAATTTATTTCTTATTATTTATTTTTTTATTTACGGTTATGTTAATATTACTAAATATTTAGTTACCCGGTCTACTTATTAAATTAAGTATTATTATTTTTTCGCCATAAATTAAGTCTTCCTTTTGGCACGACTTGAAAGTCTTCTCGTCAGAAAATACAGTCACCTCCCAGTTAAACTGTAAATAATCTCGAGCAAAACGTAGTCTTCCCTCCCTGTGTTTTTGTGTCAAAAATTGTTTTTAGCTGGCTTCCGATGATGTAAACCTTCAGCATGGACTGCATGGCGAACAGTCTGTAATGTAGTATCCAATTGCTCTGCAAACATTATAGTTGGAATGAAACCATTTATTTCATATTCTTCCACCATATAACGTCACTGAGTCGGGTTAATAAGCGGCGGCCTTTCACTTCTTAGACGACTCTTCAGACTACCTTCTTCCTCAAACCTCTTTACCCAACGGCTAACAGAATTTCTAAAAAAAAAAAACAAAATATGATTACACACTTGCAACTAGCAATTTATTTAATAATAAGAAAATCACACACCACAACTATCATCATAATAATTATAATTTTTAAAAATAACTTACACATTTTAAGCCAGTTTCAGTTGAAATTTGAGAAATATTAAGCCCATTTTTACGCAAAGTGACAATATTTGCCCTGTCATCAATACTAATATTAGCTTGCATCTTGAATAAAGACAATCAAACAATGCGCTAATCGTAATAATAACACAAACGCTCGTAACAAAGTTCACCAACTAACAACGTCATAACTAACTACTTTGTTCAATCCAGAAGTTTATTTTGTTTCACATTCACCCTCATCTTTTTTGTTAATAATAAGTTCCAACTAATATTTAGAAAAAACATATCTCATCGGGTCTAACGTATCATTTATAATTAAAATACAAAAAGTGTAATGTCACTTGGGTTCGAACGCAGACTATACTGTGCGAGACATTTTATCTATAGCGTTAACCGCTAAGCCAGATAGACACATAATTGTTTGTTTGAAATTAAATATCACTAACTTAATACTCCGTCGCGACATGACAGGCTTGTCACTAAGGCAAATGATCATTATATCGCACTCTTTCTGACTTGATAATTATGAAAGAGAGCGATATACGAGATTGTGTATGTGTGCAAAATGTTTGTTATGGAAAAAGGTCAAAAGTGCGACTTGTTTTGATGCGATCGTTGTGAAACTGCTACTGCACTTATGGTCTCTACTGTACATCAAACTAAGTAACTTTACGCAAAAATTATTGCTGGGAGTCGACCTTTTTTTTGGGTGAAAAATCACGTTTTACGGTAGGACTCGATGGAAAGCACTCATAGCATTGTGCTGATGAATGGATTGAATAGTACGAGGGTCGTGGAAGTGTGTAAAGTAAAAATCTTACATTAAAAACATGTATTTAAAAAAAAACTTGTGAAAAAGTTGGAACTTTGACCCTCAATATCTCCGTAACTAGCAGGTTCCCAGGTATGGTCTAAAACAAAAAAAATATCGCAGTGACGAGGAGAACAAGTGCCTTTCGTTTATGTTAAGGTTCTATTTACACCCTTTATATGTAATTTAAATGGGACCATTTAGGAATAAACCCCTTTCGAACAAAAGAAGAATTTAGCAAATCCATGTATATATGACGGAGTTATGCCCGAACATAAAAAAAAAAAATATAAACATCCGAATTGATAACCACCTCCTTTTTGAAATCGGTTAAAAAAATATACAAACTTGTAAAACAACAATGGTACTGCAGTGATTCACAAATTCTTGCAAAGCACTTCATGAGAGAAACGCAAGAGATAAGAGAACATTGACCCCTCAGGTCGTTCACTGGTCTCCGCTATCGCCTCTTTGCTTGTTCAACGGTCGAGTTCAATACAATTTATTGACATAATGCAAGCAATAATACAAGTTTTTTTTTTTGTTTGCTCACAATAAGGAAGAAACTTGTTCGAAAGTAATATGCAATTTTTTAGGGTTACGTACGTCAGTCGGCAAAAACGGAACCTTATAGGATCACTTTATTGTCCGTCTGTGTGCTCGTCTGTCAAGACCCTTTTTCTCAGGAACGCGTGGAGGTATCAAGCTGAAATTGACATTAAATACTTAGGTCTGCTACCCTTTGGAACAGGGAATCGAACTTGTAAGACAACGCGATCAAAATATCCGTTTACGTCGCATATTTTGCGATTTCACAAGGGAATCAAAACCAATAAGGTACTTCCCGTTGACCTAGAATCATGAATTTTGACAAGAAGCAATGTCTTACAGCACATGTAAAAGAAAAAAGCTGAAAACCATAAATAAAGGGTGTAAATACACCCTTAACATAACCGAAAGGCACTTGTTCCCCCCGTCTTTGCGATATTTTTTTTGTTCTAGACCATACCTGGGAACCTTCTAGTTACGGAGATATTGGGGGTCAAAGTTCCATCATTTTCAAAAGTTTTTTTTTTAAATACATGTTTTTAATGTAAGATTTTTACTGTACACACCTCCACGAGCCCTGTACTATTCAATCCATCCATCAGCACAATGCTTTGAGTGCTTTCCATCGAGTCCTACCGTAAAACATGATTTTTCACCTCAAAAAAAAAAGGCGATTCGCAGCAATAATTTTTGCGTAAAGTTACTTAGTTTGATGTACAGAATGCTTGGTTGACGGATATGTGAAGGGTCTGTTAACACCTGTATGTAACTCGCACTTGGCTGTTTTTTTTTACATTTCTGTAACATCCTTGATGAAAGATAAGATCTGCGTTTCATCCATACATTTGGGTCGAGACGGTATTAATGTTTTCATGGAACGTCACTTGTCACATGGGTGGTCACCAATCCACGGACCATACCAGGCAAGCGCGGCTTAACCTGAAGATCGATCCGAGCGGCTGTTATTATTTAGCCACGAGCCCCTCAATTCCTTAATTGTTATTAATCTTCCTTCATTAAATATAAGGGCGTTACAAAAAACGCTAATCACTCCAGTCAATTAAGGCAAACGAAATTACTTGAACGCTTAAATCATTTTTATTGGATCCACCCCAACGCCTAATGTCGGTCTAATGAGACCACCATGACGGGACGTCAAAACTTTATGATTATGGGAATATTAAACTTATGCATAGGTATGAGCTCGTGGCTAAATAATAACAGGCGCTCGGGTCGATCTTTAGGTTAAGCCGTGCTTCCCTAGGTTGGTCTGTGGATGGGTGACCGCCCATTAACTCTTCATAATTGAGGATTCTTCTCAAATATCAGATCATCATTATTCTCTTATTTATGCATTTCAATTTAATTGAGATCGGTGCAGAATTTCTTTTATATTATATGTATACAGGGTGAAAAAAAAACAGCTGTTCCATACATTTTGAAACAGCTGTTTTTTTGCTAAACGACGAAAAATTACTATGTGGGAGTTCAGAACGATGTACTGAATACGTGGTAACCGTTTTAGCGTCGGAGTCCCTTCCAGCTTATCAGCCATAATAGCAGTGTTCGTCCTTCCGTTCGAGCTATATTTTCTAATTTGTCTACCGTAATATTATTTATCCATTCATTCTTTGTCTATTTTTGTCGACTCAAACGAATAGATCAAAACTTAGCAAAATGGAAATTACGGAATATCCATAATATTCTATCATAATCGGAAGGAAAAAAAATAATAATAATGAAAATTAAAAAAGAAAATTGAATTATAAATATATAATATAATTAAATATGTTTGAAAGGTTAAAAACAAAATAATTATAATTTGAAAACATTACGCGCTTTCTTTTATCGATAAATACTAACCAACGGACTACAAATTTAATTTTATATAAAACAACTAGCTTTTGCTCGCGACCTCGCTCCCGTTATGTACGGAATGTACCCACAGGAACGTTTTAAAAGTAGCCTAAAACACTAAGAGATAATGTACCTTCCCGAAAATGAATGTTAGTGAAAGAATTTTCGGAATCGAAACAGTAGTTCCGACGATTACAAACAATTTTCACCTCTTTATAATATTAGTATACAGACCCTTCACGAAGCCGTTAACCAAGCATAAAATTCATCAAACTAAGTATCTTTACGCAAAAAATATTGCTGGGAAACATTTTTTTTTTTTGTGATGAAAAATCACGTTTTACGCTAGGACTCGATGTAACGCATTCAAAACATTGTGCTGATGGGTGGATTGAATAATACGGGGGTCGTGGAGTAAAGTTATAACATTAAAAAATTGTATTTAAAAAAAAAACTTGTGAAAAAGCTGGAACTTCGACCCCCAATATTTCCGTAACTAGAAGGTTCCCAGGTATGGTCCCGATTTCCAGAACATAAAAGTGATCGCAATGACAGGGAGAACAAATGCCTTTCTACTTCGTTAAGGGTTTATTTACACCTTTTATAACAGATTATTACGCGAACCAAACAATGGGATTTACATTGTTGCATGTGCAAGGTCGGATAGATAACACTATTATGACACGTGTTAAATATATTGTTTACATACATATAATTTATTATGCACGCATTGCTCACTTCCTACAAATAAGTAGTTGACAACGTAGCCATTTGTATGATCTGCTTACTTTATTCATTCAACATGACTACTGAATTTTGTCGATTCCAAACACTGAGATATTCTCAGTGCGAAAATGGTATAAGCATAACATCACGCCTGAAATTCCGAAGAGTTAGGCAGAGATGTACCTAATAGAGATAGATTCTCAAATTTCTCCAGTTATGTTTAAGTCACATGTATTAGGGGCGAACTTATTGCCATCAACCGGGCACAAATCCAAACTGCGAGGCTTCTACTGAGAAATTCCTAATGGAAATACCCAATAATAATTTGCCCGACTGCTGAGCATGAGCGTCCTGGGTTCGGAGTACGAACCCGCGCTGTATCAATTCCATAATTTTCTTATAGATACTAGCATCAGAAAAGTAATATCCATGAAATTCCCGAATCCAATAACATACCTACTAACAAAGCCATCAGCCAACAAATCAAAGACTTATCATTACCATAAAACAGGAAACGTGCCTATACCTACTCGTCGTTCGTCATAGATACAGATTACAGCTCCCAAAACGAAGTATTTAAGCAAATAAGGTTAAATACTTAGGCCCAACTATACAAATAAATAAAATTTAAGTGTCTGTTTGTAAAATATCCAAATAATATCTTTTACTGAAAGCATATGAAAATATCTACGGCAATTACAACAAAAACACATATTTTAAGTTTTTGTCTGTCTAGTCTGTTTGTTCCGGCTAATCTCTGAAATGGCTGGACCGATTTCGACGGGACTTTTACTGGCAGACAGCTGATTTTATAAGGGCTAACATAGGCTACTTTTGTTTTAGAAAAATAATTATTAAAACACTTGAAATTGGTACCAAAATCCGATTCAAAAAGGGAAGTAATATTTTTTTAATAATAATTTCAGGCGAACGAAAGTCGCAGGCAACAGCTATTAGTTAGTATAAAGGAAAATATTTGAATTTGGCCTTAGACAAAATCACCATAACTTTCTTTCATCCAAAAAAAGAAAAAATCAACCAACAGCCAACGAACGAAACCTCTTTGGTCTCGCTCCGCTTACAGAGATCATCAACAATCCCTACATAGATACATTAGACCTCACATCATCCTTTTTTACTCTAATTTCAAAGGGACTCTAAGGGCTGTACTCCAAACTCTTTTAAAAATAATAAAAAGAGGATCTTAGGGGCATTGCCCTGAGGGCCGGCCCTCTTTTTGAAACATCTGACCCAGCTACAAACGTGTTTTGAATCATAGGAGAGTGTTCGTGAGAGAATTTTGAGATGTAATATATTATCAAAATGTTTTTGATGGTGTGGCGTGGTGTATGAGGGGATTTAAAGTTGTTTAGTTGCAGGATAACGTGGGAATGATGGGTAATGGGCAGGAAATATTGGTTTAATGCTGTTTAGCGCTTGAATGACGTTTTCAGGACAGCGCTGTTGGTAAACAATTATGTCTAAGGAAAATGTATTGAAAAAACAAGATGGCGGCGTGAAATCACACTTCAAAAACATTAAGGGTGTAAAAAGACCCTTAACGAAGCCGAAACGCATCTCAAGGACGGGGAGAATAAATGTCCCCCGTCAATGATCCCCGTCATTGCGATCATTTCTTTGTTCAAGACTATGGCCTGGGGCCTAGACTTGGGAACCTTCTAGTTAAGGAGATATTGGAGGTCAAAATTCTGACTCTATTACATGTGACTTAAAAATAGCTAGCAAAATGTGTGTATACGGTATACGGTACAGTCACGAGCTCCAATATGTAAACACTTTGCATCTTTTAAAAGTATTTTTCACCTTCTTTTTTTATTAAAATATCATGATGTTACGGACATGTAGTATTCTGGAAGTCTAATTTTTTTATGAAAACGATCTATCTCCAAGTTACAATCGTTATTTCTTGCGAAAATTGCTTTTAAATTTAGGAAAGTGTTTACATATTGGTGCTCGTGACTGAACACCTCTGCCTAACCCTTCGTGTATTACAGTTGTAATGTTATATTAAGTTAGTACTTGAACAAAGCTGTAGAACGTAATTAACACGTCTTCTTCTATTGTTTCGTAACACAATTATAATGTACCGACCTTAATAGAAGTGTACATGACCTTGTGAATTTGTACAAAGCATATGTCAACCCTTTAGGAACCTCTGCATGTTTTAAATACACGACAACATCACATGGTAAACAATTGTTAATTACTAGTTTATGCCCGCGGCTTTGCCCACGTGGAGTTCGATAATTGTCCCACGGAATCATACTACCGGGATAAAAAGTATCCTATGTTTCAATCCAGGTTATAAACTATCTGTGGCTTAAATTTCATTCAAATCCGGTCAGTAGTTTTTGCGTGAAAGAGTAACAAACATACATCCATCCTCACAAACTTTCGCATTTATAATATTAGTAGGAAGTAGGATTATCACTAGCTTCGGTGAAGGAAAACATCTTGGGAAAACCAAACCAGCATGCCTGACAGACATTTCTCAACGGCATGTAAAGTCAACTCGGCCGGCTTCCTTTTGAAAAAGGCACAGTCAACATTCTATAGACAAGAAATATAATCACATTAATGATTATGTACTCCGGCTTACCTCTTACAAAAATTGACCCTTCGCTACTGGTGCCTACCCCATCCAGAATATACCCACAAAAGCAACAATATCGTTTTCTCCTTGTATTGTTCATTCCATAGCTATCCCTAACAACTGAGACAAAACACGTATGTTTTCAAATACTTCCATTCTTCAGCAAACACAAAAATTATTTTCAATAGCAATGTTTAAATCTGTGTGAGACAACAGAACGCTTAATGGTTTAATGTAATATTCATGCCCGCATCCGTGTAGCGTCCTTGACCGTCTAACAAGGCCTAAATACTGTCTGGTGGCCCCTTAACATACTTGAGAGGGAACATATTAAGAAGAAAAGGATGTTGTCTAAGGACTTATTAACATACTAGCTGTGTACTCTGGTTCACTTGGGTGGGATGAATATTCATCATTGTCTAGTGGCATGTTCAACATGCAGTAAATATTCTTTAAGCTGTGGCTTTTTATTAAGTCTGTTTTGTCTAACTCATACTCCTTGACAAGGGCTTCGGTAACCATAGTTTTCGGACATCGGGAAGTTGCGCTTCTTCTTTGAGAATTCTGAATTTCCTACACTTGATTAGTTGCGTGGTATCTTCTCGTCCAACTTACCGCAGTGTCTCAAGACGAAAGTCTATGACCAGTGTGTGTTGCCAGTGATTACATACGGGACCGAAACGTTGTCGCTCACAATGGGCCTCATCAGAAGGCTTAAACTCACCCAAAGGGCAATGGAGAGGGCTATGCTCGGAGTTTCCTTGCGTAATCAAATCAGAAATGAGGGAATCCGTAAGAGAACCATGGTTACCAGCGTAGCCCGAAGAATAGCCAACTTAAGTGGCAGTGGGCAGGGCACATTGCTCGCAGAACGGATGGCCGATGGGGCCGGAAAGTTCTGGAGTGGCGACCGCGAACTGGAAGATGTTGCGTTGGAAGGCCTCCCACTAGGTGGACCGATGACCTGGTAAAGGTTGCAGGGATCCGCTGGATGCGAGACGCACGGTACCGGTCAATGTGGCGACACTTGGGGGAGGCCTATGTCCAGCAGTGGACGTCTTTCGGCTGAAATGATGAAGATGATGATGATGATGATTTGGGATTACAGAATAAAACTTGGAATTCAGGATTCCAATGCTGATCTATACTAAATAACACATTGTTTTCTTCCTAGTTCCATACATATGCCTTACTCCGCGACTGCTACTGAGGAATTCCGAATAGAAGAACCCAAAACGCTTTGCCCGACCAGCCCCCGTAGCATGACCACCGTAGACAAGGATTTCTTTGACGAAAGAATGACAGATAGTGCAAACAAATCTGTCGTTGTGTCGACACAATCTGTCATTTTGTCGATTCTACCGTCAAAGAAATCCTTGTTTACGGTGGTCATGCTACGGGGGCTGGATACGAACCCAGAACCTCTTGCTCAGCAGTCGCTGCTGTAGTTTTCACTGATTTCTGTAAAGGATTCCATTTTTATAGTCTTTTGAGTGTTGGCTCCTAAAGATCATGTCTAAAACGGTCTGCTTTAATAAAAAGATTCACAAAAGCATCATTACATTATGTAGAACAGGAAACCATCAGTAATTAAAATACTTGTGATCTTTAAACCCAACACATTGCGCAACGGCAATTACTTACTTTCCAGCAATGTTAGTGCATCGCCATTACAGTTAAAGAGACTGAGAAGTGAAGATATATTATTCTATACAAAAAATAAAATTAACGAGGAGCTCGTGGCTAAATCATAACAGCCGGTCGGATCGATCTTTAGGTTAAGCCGTGCTTGCCTAGGTTGGTCTGTGGATGGGTGACCACCCATTACATATCGAGTTTCCTCCGTGCCTCGGAAAGCACGTTAAGCCGTTGGTCCCGGCTGTCATTTGTAGATCTTTGACAGTCGTTACAGGTATTCAGTGGCTTAAACAGTCTGACAACCAGTCTTACCAAGGGGTATCGTATTACCTAGTACTAACTGGATTGTGGAGGTCAGATAGGCAGTCGCTCCATGTAAAATACTGGTATTCAGCTGCATCCGGTTAGACTGGAAGCCGACCCCAACATAGTTGGGAAAAGGCTAGGCAGATGATGACAAATAAATAAAATTGAAGTGTCTGTTTGTAATTTCAAAATAACAACTTTTTACTGAATGCATATGAAAGTAAATACTTACGGTACTTATAACAAAAAAAAACCTTTTTTTTTCAATTGTTATTTGTCTGTCTTTTTGTTCCGGTTTATCTCCGAAACGGCTAGACGGATTTTGACGTGACTTTACTGGCAGATACCTGATATCATACGGAGTAACTTATTATATTATAGCTAGCCCATACTGTCCCACTGCTGGGCAAAGGCTTCCCTCCATTCTTTCCAAAGGTCACGCTTCTATGCTACTTGTACTACTACTTCTTCTTACGGAGTAACTTCGGCTACTTTTATTTTAGAAAAAGCTTTAGAATTAAAACACCTGAAATTGTTAACAAAATCCGATTCAAGTAGGGAAATAATATTTTTATAATAATTTCACGCTGACAAAGGTCACGGTCAGCAGCTAGTATCTCATAAGGAAGCTTAAAATTAAGCCTTCATTTCATTCTACAACAAAAAGTAAGTACCTAAGGCGCCGGAGAACAGAAATAGAGCCACTCGACATATATATGTCACCTTTTTTAGTATATTGACAAAGATTTTACCTAACATTCAAACTAATAGGGGATCCCGTTAGTAAAACCTTAATAGCCCTTAGTCGATTGTCCACTTCTCCATCCTAGCTCGAGATTAATTACTGTGTGCTTAGCTTCAGCATTTTCAACATGATCGACTTTAAAAACAAATGACTGTTGTATTTTGACAAAATACAGGAAATTGCAACATCTCCAATTGCCCGTAACTCTGGTCTCCAGCGATTTCGGTACTTGTCGCAATAGTATGAAATGGAGATCTCAGCATGAGCTATGATTCGAGCTATATTTCAATTCTGGTGGTCTTTTTGCCCAAGACCCTTTAATAATGATTTCGGACCCGTATCCTCGCATTTGAAACGCCCCTTCACCTTCCTGTCCATCACTAGACTCATTGATAAACTGAATAATAAGACCAATAGGCAAGTTTTGTGAACAAAAAATCTAAACCTGACCATCACAACTTACGCACAGCTGCGTTAAACAAAACAAACGCAATTTAAGACTTCATTAAATCTCCCTCGTTAGTTAAGGGTCCATATTGTTTATGTCGGGATCACTGACCTGCAATACCACGTGTGGACACACGTGTTAACTTCTTTGTCCGAATCTTTGTCCGATCTACTCCTTTCTTGAGTTTCTAAGCTTTAAATTTTGTGAGGAGGGCTTCTAAATCTGTGGACTAGAGAATGGAGTGGAGTCGCTTTAAAACCTTTTTTTTGTGACTTCATTATCTTTATTTTAGCTGAACTGTACACAGTTTAACATAAGCAAGCACCCTTACGACTTTCAGAAATTTGGATCCAAAACTAATCGTGGCATTTTTTTTTTCCTATGTCATATGTAAAGTCACAACTTCACGAGCACCAATATGTATACACTTTCCTAAAAAAATAAATTTTCGCGAGAAATAACGATTGTAACTTGGAGATCGGATCTTTTTCATAAAAATATGAGTTCCAGAATACTATGAACGTAACACATGAAATTTTAATCAGAACAGTAGGAGAAAAACACTTTTAAAAGTTGGTAAGTGTTTACATACTTTTTTTTTGTTTTTTTTTTTATGGGAAATCATCAAATGACCCCCCCCCCACTCTGGGCGGAGCGGAAGGGAGTGTCAGACTTGTACTGACTAAAACCCATCCATGTTCCTTCTTTGCCCTTTGTGTTCCAGGGCCACGGTATCTCTTTCGAACAGTCCCGCAGCCCTGGCAGGCATCGGCCCATGCGGACCCCTACGTGGTTGCTGACATCTCTTTGAGGCGCGCGTGGAACACGAACGCGCCGTCGACACGGCCTGTCGTCATAAGACGGCCGGACGGCGAGCTAGCCCATAACTCGCCGACCACAGGCCCGCGCCTACGGTGGCCGGGAGCCACCACGTGACCCCCGACGCCCAGGGCGTCTCCCGCGGCGGCTGGGACGTGAGGTTCTTTCCCTCTCACGTCCCGCCACCTCCTTCACTAGCATAACTGCTTCGCAGAAGGTGGTGACGGCTTCCCATTCCCTCTCGCTCCGGACCATGGCTTGAACCAGGGCCTGACGCGAGAGATCGCCGCCGCCAATCGCCGCTACAAGGACACGGCGGTGCTCCGCCCAAGCGGGGCAGACCTCTACGGTGTGCTCCACCGTGTCCTCCGGACGATCCTCGCAGTGGAAACACCCGGGCGTTTCCTCCCGCCCGATTCGGTGCAGGAACCTCCCGAAACAACCGTGTCCGGTGAGGACCTGCGTCAGGCGGTAGGTGAGGGCGCCGTGGCGCCTCTCTAGCCACTCCTCAAAGAGGGGACTTATCGCCACTATGGTGGCGTGCCCTGCACGGGGTTGCGACAGTCGCTCTCTCCATGTTGCCATGAGATCACGCCGGAGGTCTGTCCGCTGAGCGGCAATTTGTCGCGGCAGCGGAGTTTCCCCCCGACATAGTGCTTCCGCGCGCCATTCATGCAGGCGCGCGAGGACTATCGCCTCCAGATCCCATGGCGGCAATCCGGCAAGGAGGCTAGCCGCCTCGCCGGAGATCGTGCGGTACCCCCGGATTAGCCTTATGGCTATCACCTTTTGGGGCGCGTTCAGGTAGTGGGCGGCTTGCCGCCTCAAAGAACGCGCCCACACCGGGGCCCCGTAAAGGGCCATGGACCGCACGACCCCTGCGTAGAGCCTCCGGCAGGAGGCGTTTGGACCCCTCAGGTTGGGCAAGAGCCTCTTGAAGGCAGCCCCTGTCCGTTCCAGTTTGGGAGCCAAACGTCGGAAGTGCTCCACGAAGTTCCACCGGCTGTCGAGGACGAGTCCTTAGTACTTCAACGTTGACCCGACGCCGATGGAAACCCCTCCCGCCGTCAGTAGGGATCCCGACGGTGGCGCATTCCGAGGCCCATGAAAACACATGGCCTCAGACTTGTGCAATGCCACCTCGAGACCCAATTGCCGGATCCTCTCCACGACTATCGCAACCCCGCGTGTCATGTTTTCGGCCGCCGCCTCGTGCGACCTCCCTTGTGCCAGTACCAGCGTGTCGTCAGCGTAGCAAACTACGCTGACGCCGGTAGGGAGGTCGGCGCGCAGCACCCAGTCGTAACCGATGTTCCACAGGGCCGGCCCCAGAACCGATCCCTGTGGAACACCGCACGACATCTCTCGCCGGTTCCATTCTCCGCTCCGACCGGGGTAAATGACGGCCCTATCCGTCAAGTAGTCCCCGACCACACGACGAAGGTAGGTTGGCACCCGGTGATACCGGAGTGCCTCCCCAATGCAGCTCCAGGGCATGGAGTTGAAGGCATTGGCGATGTCAAGAGACACCGCCAAGACGACCCCACCCCGGGACACCGCGTCCCCCGTCGTGAGGGCTCTCACGCGCATGATGGCGTCCACCGTGGAGCGCCCCTTGCGGAAACCAAACTGGTGTTCCGCAAGATCCGGCCCCATCCCCTCAAGGTGCCCGGCGAGGCGGTTGGCAATGACTCTTTCAAAGAGCTTGCCCACCTCGTCGAGCAACATGATGGGCCGGTATGCGGACGGAGAGTGTGCAGGGCGCCCTGGTTTCCGGATGAGGACCAGCTTCCCCGTCTTCCAACGAAGCGGAAACTGGCCTCTCTCCAAGCATGCGCTTAGGAGCCCTTCCAGTCGGGGCCCGAGAGCCTCAGAGGCCAGGACCCAGGCTTTGCCAGGCAAGCCATCGGGTCCCGGGGCGGTGTTTCTAGTTTTCAGCCTGCGTACCGCCACTCTCAGGTCTACCCCAGTCACCTCCGGAACGTCGTCATCGTCATCGGTGTAGTCCGCTTCCGGCACCGCACGCGGCGGCGGGGCCATAGGCGGGGGAGGATGCTCCCCTCGCGAAGGGAACAGAGCGCTCACCACGTCCTCCACGAGCTCATGCCGGAGACTCTGCGTCAGCGGGGGGGCCCGGGTACGGAGTTTGTTCCGCACCATCTTGTAAGGCCGCCCCCACGGATCTCCGTTCAGAGACTCCAGCATCTCCTCGCGGGCCAGATTCTTGGCCCGCCGGACAGCCTCTTGGAGGGCGGTCTTCGCCGCTTTGTACCCCTCGTACAGCTCCGCCTCAATGGCTGCCGCATCCGGAGAGCGGATGTGGAGCCTGCGATGCCTGGCGTACAGGTGCCGCGCGGCAACACACGCCTCGCGCAGAGACGTCAGCTCTCGCGACCACCAGTACACCTGACGCCGGGCGCTTCCTGGCCGAACTCGGGGCATTGCCACGTCGCAAATCTCGGACATGGCCTCCTGGAACCAACCCGCCTCGTTGTTAATGTCGGCAGGCCTGACCGGTGATGACACCCAGGCCTGCACGATCGAGGCTTCCAGGAGGAGCTCCCGGTCCAGCTGCTTCAGCGCCCATCGCGGACCACTCGGGGCCTGTAGGACCGGCGCGCTTGAGGTCTGGGTGGAGATGTCGAACCGGATGTACCGGTGGTCGGAATAGGTCTCCACCCCCTCCATGACGCGCCAGTCAACGACACGCGGTGACAGAGCGGGACTGGCGAACGAGATGTCCACCACCGACTCGCCCCGCATCCGCACGCACGTGGGGACAGAACCCCGATTTAGGACGACCAGGCCTGTCTCCAGAGCCCAGTCCTCCACCATCCTACCCCGCACGTCCGTGTAACGAGAACCCCAAGCCAAGTTCTTGGCATTGAAGTCCCCAAGCACAAGCACGGGGAGGGAATGGCTTCCGATGACGACACTCAACTCCGTGAGGGAGTTGTGGAACTCGGCGAGAGTTCGGCTCGGGGAGAAGTAGACTCCCACTACAACGATCTCCCCGAACCGTGCTGCTACGCACCCTTGACCCTTCCTGACACTCTCAAGGGTCGGGGTACCGGCGGCGGCCGACGCAATTATGGTCACTGAGCCGCTAAGGTCCTCCACCCAGTCATCCCTGGGCGGGACAAAGTACGGCTCAGCGACCACGGCGATGTTAATCGACCACTGCGCCATGCTCTGGAGCAACAGATCCTGAGCGCAGGCGCAGTGGTTGATATTCGCCTGGAGAAGGCATAATGGGGCCGTTATTGGCACTCCATTTCAGCCCCCTCCCGAGCCCCCTGCGAGGGCCCAGCTGCGGAAGTTGCAGCAGTAGCGGCAGCGGCGGCGACAGTGGCGGCGGCTGCGGTGGTGGCGACGGTGGGGGTTTTGACGGTGGTGGCGGAGGGCCTTCCCTTGCCCCTGGCCTTGGCGGGAGTACCGCAGGCCTTGCTCCCTGCCCGGTGATCGGCCGGCTTGCCAGCTGCCGCACATGCGGTGCAGTGCGGCGCGGCGGAGCAAGCCGCGGCCATGTGACCGGGCTGGCCGCAGTGGAAGCATAGGCTACTGCGGTCCACCTCCGAGGTGCACCGGACCGACACGTGGTGTCCCACATGGCAGCGGAAGCACCTCAGAGGTCTGGGTTCCAGCAGCTTCACCAGCGCCGAGACCCAGCCCACCAAGAGCCTTCGGCCCTCCACAATGGCTTTCGCCGCCGTCACAGGGCAGCTTATCGTTACGGTTCGCATGCCCGACAGATCCGGACGTAAGGTGCCTGCCTTGACCTGCTCGGCAGGGCACCCACCGGTCCTGGCGACGGCGGCCACCACCTACCTCCTCGGTAACCGAGTCGTCCAGACCCAGGATGCGCAGGTCTGCGCATTTGACGGGCCTGGACACTCGGGCCTCGTCCGCATTTAGGGACACTCTAAGCTTTTCAGCCAGAGCGTCAGCGGACGAGCCACGGGTTTCGCCGGGGATCTCCAGCACTCGAGCCCCTGTTGCGGTGACTCTAAGCCGGAGGCCCCCGGCGATCCCGAGCTCCCCGAGATCCACCATCGTCTTCGCCTTAGCGAGCACGTCGCGATAGGTCACGCCCCCCTTTTCCGCCTCCGGCTGTAGTGTTATCACTACAGCTGCGGTCTTCGGGGCGCTGAGCCTAGCAGCGCCGCTCCGCTTCTTTTTTTGACGCTTCCGCTCCCGTTTTCTGTCCTTTTTGGCCGCCCTTCGCTCCCTCGCTCTCTCTCCGGCCACCTGCCACCCGGTCTCGGTCACGGATGGCTTAGAGGACGGAGGCGGCGGCGGTGGCGGCTGCCTCGCGGCTGGCGCTGGCACATTCGCCGCCTTGTCCTTCTTGTGGGCCGCCGCCTTGCCCTGCCTCGGGGCCGCCGCCCCCCCAACCGGGGCCGATTTCGCCGGAGCCGGCTTTCCGGGGGCCGACGTAACCCTGCCGGAGGGCTGGCTGGACGGCCCCGGTGCGGAAGCCGCAGCAGCCGCATATGTGGCCGCCCTCGGGCCCGAGGGCGCTTTGTTTGCCGCCAAGGGGGGGCGCAGAACAATGCCCTCCAGGACGGAGAACCGCGCCTGAAAGGCAGCCAGCTCCTGCCGAACCAGGTTCAGGACTTGGTTCTCCGCCGGCACGGCCTGGCTTGGTCGCTGCTGGCCATTATGGGGTGCCTCGCGAGAGCCGGACTCACGCAGGCTGGCCAAGTCTGCTCGGAGCTTCCTGTTCTCCTCTTGGAGAAGCTCCATGGCGGCCGTCAGTCGAGCGACCTCCACTCGCAGTTTGGCCATGCCGTCTGGCGGGGGCCCCTCATATCTAGCCTCCGCTGCCGCCATGATAGAGGCGACCACTGAGGGTATAGCCCTTTGCCTGGTGGAGGGCTTTTGCTTGTAGGAGACAACCCTCAGCGCCGCCTCCACCTCCCTCGCAAGCCCGGCCCTACGCTCCGCTTCGGAGCCGCCGTCTGCGCCCGCCTCGTTACCAGAGAAGCCCGAACGGGCCACCCCGTGACCGGCAGCCACCCCCGGGTGGCGCGCCTCCGCGGCAAGCCGCGCCGACCTCTCGGTGGCAGAGAGGCCTCTCCCCCTGCCGCGGACCCCGCCTCGCCCGCTAGTGGGGATCTTGCGAGCCAAAGCCAGCTCCCCCTCTGATGACGACTCTCGGTCGCCCACCGGCCTGGACCGCTTGCGTAGGAACTCCCTGTTCCCCGCAGCAGCCCCGGGCCTCTCGCGCCGGGAGCCCTCTGAGCCCCCCGCGCTCACATCGCTGGATGCGGCGCCGGACTCCGACCCCACATCCCTCTCCTCCCTTCCTTCGTCGTTATCGGCCGTTTTTTTTGTTGGGTAATCATCCATTCTGTTCCCACGAGTATGGGGGAAATAAAAAGTCCATCTGAGCAGTGCCCCCTGTACCCAGATAAGCCATAGCCAGGCCCGGCAGTGGTTCGCACTAGCGACTGATTTTCCATAGGAACCCGTCAGCCATACATCTCCTCGCGGTGCGCCGCCGCTTGAGATTCGGGGTAACTTTTTATAGAGGTTTTCTACCTCGCGGTCCGGGCGGTTAAGCCAAGACCCTCGGTCCCAATCGAAGCCGCGAGACGTGTTCCACGACACTTCGACGGTGGGATTACGATATCGACGGGGACAGGGTAAGTGCACACCGAGTCCGCCCTTGCTCCTCCGCTGTGCCCTCTGCTTTTCAGAGGGTCACACGGAGCAACGCCCCCTAGGTCCAAGATGGACACCTCCCATGTCAGAATATTAGCCATGGACAGTAACATTCCCCGAGGAATAAGAATCTCTTCCCATTCCTCGGGGAAGGATACTGCCCACGCCCAGGGTGCACCGGCCCAGCAGCTGCTATTCCCTCCAGACGTATCGAGAGGGACCGGCAGCCATCAAGCACACGAGGAGGAATTCTGACAAAGCACCCCAGTGTTTACATACTTTACGTCCCCTAGTCCCCTTCGTCCCGTCACGTCTGAAAAATAATATTACTACAACTATGTCATTATACAATCTTATATTAATGAATTGCTATTACATCATCGTCAGTAATCCATTGAACTCAGACAGATAAGATAGGGATAATATAAATATCCTTTACTGAGCCTACTTGCCTTGCCTACTTGCTTGGTGATAATAATTATTATTTATACAATACCGTTTTCTTATTCAAACATGGAAGTTAAATATACCTGGCTGAATGTGGCTGTAATAAAGCTAGCCTCTGCCTGACCCTTCGAATATAGGACAGGCGTGATGTTATGTTTGTGGAATAAAAAAATCCTTAAATCAGAATTCAAGAAAAGGCCTATTTGCATAGTATAATCACATGGAAAAAGTCTTCTGTGGGTCAACGATACATTTCAAAGAATAAATCAGTGCTGTTCAGTTTTTAAATAAATGTTATCAAATTATATTTGAAGGAACACCACCTGTTACAATCCTCGCATACTACTTTTGCCTCATCCACGTTTTGTACCTAATTCTGCCTACCACGGGAAAACGGCAAATTTACTCATAATAAAAGAAAACAAAAAAAATACTGTTTACTCAAAAAAAGCGTCTCCACTCCATCCTAATTCTCTCGTGACCCTCCGTGAATGAACAGTGCACTTGTTTACGTACAATACAATGCGACCCCGCCATTCGTTCCGTACGACAGAAACGTTCATTCGGTCTCATTGATCATGTGTCTGTACATTGTACGCGTTTGAGCTTCGGACGACCGGATTAGACAAAGGGTAAGCTATTGTGGAGTTTGAAAAGAAGTGTAGCAACACTTTTCTTTGTCGGTTCTGAGATTTATTTTGTTATGTAAAGGGGAACGGGAAGTCTCTGGCAGGTTTTGTGTCCTCTGAGGTTGGAGAATAGTTAGAAAGAGTTAGGTACTCAACGAGATCATAACACCTACGCCTACACCAACACCATCTTCCTGCCCTTGTCCCATTCTACTTGGGGCAACACGTTTTCTTCTTCCATTCTCCCCTGTCAGACGTCACGGCATCATTTACTCCTTTCTTTTTCATTTCATTCCTCACACAATCCATCCATCTTTTCTTTAGCCTTCCTATCCCTCTCCATCCACCAACATTCATATCCAATAATCTTTTAGTCACATGCGTTTCAGCCCTCCTCATAACATGTCGATTCGATACCAAGACAAACGAATTCCTTTTAATTTTTCTGTAACAGGCATGAGTATATTAGAGAACGTTTGAAAGTGGTCTTTCAAAATTCCTCTAATATACTCATTCTTTCATTCTATGGGCCTCAGTTGCCTGACAATAAAATGATTGATTGATTGATTCCTCACTTTATCCATTCTTCTCACTCCACACATCCATCTCAACATTCTCACCCTGAAGATCACCTGCCAGCTATGTTGGGGTAGGCACCCCAACATAGCTGGCAGATGATGAAGATGAAATAGATCCTGTAACAATTATCATCATCTGCCTAGCCTTTTCCCAACTATGTTGGGGTCGGCATCCAGTCTAACCGGATACAGCTGAATACCAGTATTTTACATGGAGGGACTGCCTATCTGACCTCCACAACCCAGTTAGTACTGGGTAATACGATACCTCTTGGTAAGACTGGTTGTCAGACTTTTTGGGCCACTGACTGCCTAACGACTCTCAAACATCTAGAAATGACAGCCGGGACCAATGGCTTAACGTGCTTTCCGAGGCACGGACGAAACTCGGTATGTAATGGGCGGTCACCCATCCACAGACCAACCTAGGCAAGCACGGCTTAACCTACAGATCGACCCGAGCGGCTGTTATTATTTAGCCACGAGCTCCTCCTGTAACAATTATATAACCAAAAATCTCTGATAAGTCTACCATTTTATAGAAAACGGAAATCACAGTTAAGTAAAATATGATTTTATACTAAAATAACTAAATAAAGCCCAATTTGACTGTCACAAGCCCATCAGTACGCCGCATTTATATGAATGTGATACGATAATTTCGTATAATGATGACAGTCTGATGACGAATCATCAACTTATCGTATTATATCATAATGCATATTATTATGATTGTCTTTGTTAAGTTTCCGTTGCGCATGATATTCATTTAAAAAGCAAGAAACAATTTTGTTTTTTTTTTTAAGGGTGGTAATATTTAGGGCCGAGGATGACCAGGGAAACGAACGAGGAATATGAAGGAAAAAGGAGTAAATGATAGCGTGTCGATTGATATACGAGAATGGAAGAAAAATACATGTAGCCCAGACCCCAAGTAACATGGGACAACAACAGGAAGATGATGACAATTAAAAATTTCGGGTCTTCTTGATATGTGAAGTTGATATAAGAATTCAGAAAAATGGCTGATGCCACATGGGAGACAACCAAAAAAAAAGAAAGGGCATTAGGACTATTGAGTTTTTTCTTCAGTAATTTCGCAAATTTCAGAAGGCAACGCGGTAGACCTAGCAGATGGCGAGACGAGCTGGAAGAAATCAACGCCCAGTGGCTCACATTGGCCCGGGATCGAAGAATTTGGAAGTCTTGGGGAGTGGCCTTTGACCAGCAGTGGAATGATATAGGCTAAAAGTAACAATAATTTCGCAAAACCAGCCCTTAGTCCTCACATGAAAGGCGACATGTTATTTCTATAAATATTAGTACTACCGCGCTCACTGACGGTCGACCACATTTTACTCTTTTGCCTTGAGTAATAAGGCTGAAAAGTGGTCGACAGTCAGCTTAAGTCATCATCATGACCTATCATTTTCCTATCTATGTTGGGATCGGCTTCCAGTCTAACCGAATACAGTACAGTGAACCAGTATTTTACATGGAGCAACTGCATATCTATAAAAAATACATCTAAGTACCTACATACATTTAATCTTCTGAATTTCTTTCTATCTTTGGTGGTTTCTGTCCGTCAATCTGTCGCGATTAATTTTATTCTTCGAGATATGTTGATAGATTGATATCAGCTGCTTTCTTTTCACTTGGAGGTTGCATCGCTTATCTTATCAAATTGTATAAAATATTTTCTCTTTCTTTAGATTATCGTGTCTTATGTTGTCAGTCAATAAGATGTACGGTACCTAACTACTAGAAAAATATTATAGTTATACAATTCTATACACAACAGTGTATAGAAAGTACACTTTTCCAGTCCAGCACCGTTAGCAAATAGGAACTAGTGCCTAGTGGTGGTGGAGCCTAGTGGTGTGACCGTCAGACTGCCAAGTCATCATCATAGGTCATGAGTTCACGTCAGAAACGTCTCACACACCTCTAATTTTTCGGATTCATGTGCGTATTGTTTAATTATCTTTTGCTTCGGTGAAAAAAAATATTGTGAGAAAACCAAACGAGTATGCCTGAGAGATATATCTCGACGGCATGTAAAGCCAAGTCAGAGACCCATGGGCGGCATAAAAACTCTGACACCAGGTTATGCACTAATCACACGAAAAAGAATAGAAGTAAATAGGAACCTGGGATCCACATAACATCACGCTTAGCAATTGCCATGTTCCTTTTTTGCGCTTTGTGTTCCGGGGCTGCGGTATCTCTTTCGAAAAGTCCTAAAGAGGTATTTGTTTGTAAGTTTATATGTATGGGATAATCCTCGGAACTACTGTTCGGATTCCGAAAATTACTTCCCTATCGGGAAGCTACATTATCCCCGAGTGTCATAGGCTACATTTGAAACGTTTCCGTGGGTGAATTTCGAAATTTGAAGCCGATAGCAAAAGCTAGTATTACATTCACTAAGTAAGTAGGGCATCCGATTACATTAGACCTTGAGTAGTATCCAGGAAGCTTGACATCATTCAGTGCTCCAATTCTCTATGTCAACCTAGTAGCTATGTGTACATTATCTAGTCCTAGCTGAATACTCACTCCGCGTTAAATGAAGTGAATTCTCAAAAGTAGGTAAATCATTGAACCATTAGAAGAAAATCAAAGAATTGGCACATCCTTGGCTACCCCTGGCCTACCCAACATAACGTCTTTCTTCGAGACGTCACTAGAAGAGCAGCAAAAACTATCTACCAAGAGAGTAGTAAAATAGATAATACCAACCACTAAAATTAATTACGGTTTAAAGAAGAGAAGACCGACACATCGTTCACCTATCAAGCAAGGATCTCAACATAGTTGAGTAATAAATATTAAAAGCTCCACATATTAAAAATAAATCAAACTCCAACCAGCACATTAAACGCATCCTTTCACACAGTAACTCGATTTCTTCAAAATGACGCTAAAACACAAAACCGCCAGGTTTCAACAGTCTACTTTAAAACTTCATCATACATCGTTACTTTTATTAGAAGTCGTTTTAATACGACGAAAGGAAGCGTTCGTTGAACAGCAATGGCATGGCAGTAACATTATGGCAATGAGATACGTTTATGCCAAAATATAAGTAAAAACAGAAGGTCCATTGAAAGCCTGTTTGAATCAAAAGGTACAGACGCCAGCACACCAAGCTACCCGAAACTGTCAAATATTCCCAATCAACCTTGAACCTAATACTGTAGCGATAAAGTTGATTCGGTTAAATACTTCCGAATCATATTCAAATTCTCCATCATCGACTCAACTGGGAGCTTCTTTCCCTTAAAGCCATTTTTCTCTTCCTCTCTCTTCTCTGCTCCTCTATTATCATCATCTTCCTTCCCTGGTCCCATTTTATTTGAGGTCAGCGCAACACGTTTTTTTATTCCACTCTCCCATTTTTTTTTCTTCTCTGCTCCTTCATTGCAAACTATTATTCGCGATCTTAAGCATCCCGCGTTCAACACTTTTCTGTTTCTTTGATCTGAACTTCGGTCCAGTAAACTGCAAGTCATTATCATTCAGGCCGAATGACGTCTTGTAGTTTAGGTACGTAATGGATGATCACATTTCTTCAAATCGACCACAGCAAAGGTTGCTTATCCTCGAAGATTGACCTGTTGTGATTATTCAACCACGATCATCGATCAAAACTTACCTTATTCTCAATAACTCCTCATACACTTCTCTTACACTTCTGACACTAACCCAGCGGCTGTCACATGCAGGGTGTGTGGTGAGGGGTCCTGTAATAGGCCCCATCCTCCCGCAATCACTGCGCAGGCGACTGTGACGAGTGAACTGATTTGTTGGGCCCGCCACACACTGCCGGAGAACCGGTGACCCTGATGGTGGCAATGACATTATTATAAATTATGATGATCAACTTGGTCGAAATACATTGTTCTGTTTAGGGATAGGTGTTGATGCCATTAAATATGAATATTATGAATAGATAATGAAAGGTTTAAGGTGCTAGATTATAGTGCTTGTGATGAGGAGCTCGTGGCTAAATAATAACAGCCGCTCGGATCAATCTTTAGGTTAAGCCGTGCTTGCCTAGGTTGGTCTGTGGATGGGTGACCACCCATTACATACCGAGTTTCCTCCGTGCCTCGGAAAGCAGTCCCGGCTGTCATTTGTAGATCTTTGACAGTCGTTACAGATAGTCAGTGGCCCAAAAAGTCTGACAACCAGTCTTACCAAGAGGTATCGTATTACCTAGTACTAACTGGGTTGTGGAGGTCAGATAAGCAGTCGCTCCATGTAAAATACATGTATTCAGCTGCATCCGGTTAGACTGGAAGCCGACCCCAACATAGTTGGGAAAAAGCTAAGCAGATGATGATTATAGTGCTTGTGATGATAACGACTTAACATATTCATAATTTTGTCGAGATCGAAAACACTATCAGAGGAATAATACATAATGCGTGTAAAAATACTTTTAACGAAGCCAAAAGGCACTTGTTGTCTCCGTTATTTTGATGATTTTTTTGTTCTAGACCATACCTAAAACAAAAAATCCGCCGGATCCGCTGGATGCGAGTCGCACGGAACCGGTCAATGTGGCGACACTTGGGGGAGGCCTATGTCCAGCAGTAGACGTCTTTTGGCTGAAATGATGATGATGATGATGATGATGACCATACCTAGGAAACTTCTGGATATGGAGATATTGGGGGTTCAAGTTTTTTTTTAAATACAAGATTTTAATGTTATAAGTTTACTTGAAATACCTCCATGAGCCCCGTATTATTCAATGCATCCATCAGCACAATTTTCACCTTTTTTCACCCCAAAAACAATAATTTTTGCGTTGAATTACTTAGTTTGATGTACATAATACTAGGTTGACGGTTTCGTAAAGGGTCCGTTTACGCATTGTATCCTTCCAGTAACCTTGAATAGTGCTACCCAATCCAAGGATATTCAAACCAGCTAAGGTGTCAGGTAAAGCATCCAATGCCTTTTAGAATAATATATGGATATCATAAATAGGTGGCGGAAAATGCGGACATGACTGGCAACCTGGAATCACTGGCTCCTATAGTTATTACCTTTCATTTTGTAATTTATCTTCAGGCTCACTTCATTTTATAAGCTTTAAAGCTTATAAAATGAATCAGCGTTTATTTATTCATTAGCCATGTACATATTATTATTTAATTAACTTGTTAATTATGTTTATGACTGGAAGTAGCTTTTTATACTCGTTAGTTTTATACTGATAACAGGGAACAGTCCAATCAACTCAAAATACATACATTTGGGGTTAAAACACTATGGCCATGGGGTCCGAGTATCTACGAACCTAGTAGTTCGGGAAATCGCCAAGAGGTTAGTCGGCTCATCACGTGACAAGAGGGCAGACTATTTTTTGGTCAAAGAATCGACATTGCCATCCAACGTGGCACACAATGCCGATTCTTGAAAGTGATAGCCATGTGGACGATTTTTTTTTAATTCGTTTCCCCTTTTGTTACTTGTAGGTACATATTTTTATTTTAGATCTATTTGTAGTCTGAAAATAATGTACATACTGAATTCAAATACATTTATTACACGTACATAATATACATTGCAACTCACAAAACTTCACCCCGTGCGCAACTGCACTGCGTATGCTCCTCGGCACATCCAAGATTGGCACCTGTCAACCTCGCCACGCTCGCCGGCCACGATCCACATTATTGCCTCGCTGTATATAACTATGTAATCACACAAATCATTAGTCTGCCTATGTACTTGGTGCAGAGACCTTTGCAAATTAGCTTAGATTCTATGGTGGAAGTTGCAGTAGCATAACATTGCGTAACCAGCCCGTTGCCACTGCCGCGGCCGGGGCAAGGCTGTTTATATTACGACGGTTGTGATTTTTCCTGTTGGCCCCACCAGTGGGGCCATGGCAGTGGGGTCAACGGGAATACACCGAACTGTATGGATCGTAATGTCTATTAATTCCCACTGACATCATTTAGGTTTGTTTCATTCCTTCATTTTTCTGATCTCAAGGTAGTGGGGCAGGGTAGTGGGGCCAACGAAACGACGGTTTTGATTTTTCCCATTGGCCCCACCAGTGTGGCTATGGCAGTGGGGTCAGCGGGAATACGCCATATTTATGGATTTCACACGACTCGTTTTTTATTGTTCTAAATTTTTTTAATATATCAATGGTTCTAGGACATGCCAGTTCTTCCACGATGTTTTCTTCACTGTTCTAAGAGCAGTGGTGATGAAATAAATGAAACTACGTGAAGTGCTTGCTGGGGTCGAATCCACGACCCATTCGTAAGTTTGGGCCAAAACCACAAGGCCACCACTGCTCCTACATTATTGTTTATCACTTTGAAATTCTAACAGTTAAAATAGCTTTGTAAGCGCGACTGGATGCGACTGGATTATCCTGGGCTCGATTTCCGGGTCGGGCAAAATGTTATTGTGTATTTCCATCAGGAATTTCTCAGTAGCAGCCACGGAGTCTGGATTTGCGATAGGCTCGCCCCCTATTATCATCATCATCTGCCTAGCCTTTTTCCAACTATATTGGGGTCGGCTTCCAGTCTAACCGGATACAGCTGAATACCAGTATTTTACATGGAGCGACTCCACAACCCAGTTAGTACTGGGTAATACGATACCCCTTGATAAGACTGGTTGTCAGAATTTTTGGCCCACTGACTGCCTAACGACTGTCAAAGATCTACAAATGACAGCCGGGACCAACGGCTTAACGTGCTTTCCGAAGCACGGAGGAAACTCGGTATGTAATGGGCGGTCACCCATCCACAGACCAACCTAGTCAAGCACGGCTTAACCTAAAGATCGACCCGAGCGGCTGTTATTATTTAGCCAGCTACTATATGGGACTTAAAACATAACTGGTGAAATATGGGTGTACTTGTTAGATACTACTCTGCCTAATCCTTAGGGGATTACAAGCTGTGTTATGTTATTATTATTGCAACTTAGTACCTACTACCTTCACATAATTTACCATAAAATACCACACGCAACAATTCCTTATCGGAACGAAATGTCTCATTTATACGTAAGGAAATGACCATATAGTTTCGAAACCACGAAATCTATACTAATGCGGCCACATTATACTAGGGTTGTTACACTTGTGCGGGACTAAAGCATTTTTTAGTATTCAGAGTGATTCTGAACCCTTTCCGGTCAAATCGATGTAGCGTGAACACATCTCTAATCCTTGAGTACTGTCAGTGACAACAGTGAACAGGGATTTTATTTTATGTTTTGTATATTTTAGAGATTTTATTTTAACTGCAACACACAGTTGTTGTATATAGTTGTTGTTTATATTTCACGAAATTAACTAAGTTCTTTGTACTACATTCACAAACGCCAAAAAAAAAAACAAACAGGCTCTTTTTGGTTTTTTTTATTATAGAAAAACTAAATTACCTACTCATACAGATCTCATTAATAAAAAAAAGAAAAACGATTTTTAACTTTGCAAAAAACTACACAATGTGAGCAACTACAGAGCTTTGCCCAATGAATTGGTCAAGTATTCGGCGTCACAATATCTACGTTGTCCCATTTTTCGGCACATTTTGTGCGTAGCATTTACTTAGCGACCTAAGAAATTGGCCAAGGCCGTACGGATAATACTTCATTTTATTATTCTTGTGCCCAAAACTGCTTAAAACTGTCCCTGACCAAATAAACCGTTTGATATAAATAATTATGTACAACCGAAATGCGTAACATAATAGTAGCCATACATAGTAGCAATAAAAATTAATTAAAGTCATTAACAGAGATAGAACACTATCATCATAACCGGAAACAAAGATTGAATTGAAACTCATATCCTTAGTAATTGGGTCGTTTGAGTTCACATTATAATGTACATAGATTCACAGTAAACCAACTAGGCCTCTTTTATGTAAAATCTTAAGTTCACAAAAAATCTACAATTTTACAACAAAAAAAACACAAGTGTTGCTAGAATTCGTGTGAACGGCTTCATATGTGTGTAAGACGATTCTGGGTCATTTGTCCGTAGTTGACATACTGTATACAAATACTAATATGTATTTGAGTTCAACAACATTGTGTTGATAACAAACAATCATGTTTATTTTTGTTCCTAGTGATATAACTTTCGTAAGATTTCGAAATTACGTGATAAAGGCAAATGCTGATATGACATGAACGTTTGGTATGCGTCAAATTACTCTTTTATTGTCTGTGCTTTACATAATGAGTTGTTGCTCAATTTATGATCGTAAATTAGAGCAAATGATATAAGTCTGTGTAAGAAGATTTTGTAATCATCGTGCGTTTGAGAAACATAATTATACTTACGTCTATTACTAGGTATATCAGGTGTAATCTAAACACTACTTAATGCATTTGCACACACAAAAAATAAACATTTTTATTTTCAACCAAAACACTTTTGTCCGCGCCTACCCTGCGACCAAGTCACGAGGTAATTACACGGTGATTTGGCGTGGCCGCACGTCACTAACACTCCTCCCAAAGGATCCGACAGGACGAATCGATTGTCCAGAGATCTCGCTACCCCCTCTACTACTTCTACCACTAAACAATAACCAATCACAATTTTTTTTTGTCTGTGGTCGTACGAAGTAATCAACGTAGGGTAAGTGGACCACTTTTTGCCTTGACTGCCCTTCCAAATCCTGGATTTTTGCCGGTTCACTGAACATGGTGGTTGTAGGTTAAATGAAAACAAAATTTTGAATTTTATGAGGTTATTTTTGTATTTACAAAATTTGATGACTGCTGGTGCTCAAACATTTACAAGAAAAGAAAAAGTTAACCTTGTAAATAACCTTCCACCTTATAACTCATCCATGGCTCTTATATCTAAAATATCCAGCTGTATGTACTTATGCATGTATATTATGCATAAACACATAAGGTAATGAGATGATCGTCAGTTCATCAGCCATTCATTAATAAACAAATCACGTTCCGTTAGAAGAATTTCATGATTGACCAGTAATAATAATATCTATACGACGGCGACGTGAAACAATTGAATCGAAGGTTAAAAAGACATGCAAAGCATACATTTAGAATTATTTTTAAAAGACATTTTAAAATACTTATCATTGAACTATGCTAAGCATTTACCTACTTGATAACAAAGAAAAATAAAGTCTGTTAAAACTTCGAACTTCGGAAGGGGACAAAAAGTTTTTTTCACACTGACAACACAGCGCCGAAAACATCATTTAATTCGAAATTCAAATGGTGCTCGGTGTCGAGGTGTGAATCCACGATAATTGATTAAAAAACAAATGAGTTCTTCAGAATAGCTCTTCTGTCTGACAAATTAGTTTTACAGAATAGGCTGAAGGACGCCTTTTAGATAAATTTCGGCGTTCTCCAAGATGATTCAGTGAATACAGTGCTAAAAGGATATTTGGGCTCGAATAACGTCTACGAGGGGCTGTTGGGTACATTATTTTATGAAATGAAAGAAAGAAAGAAAATACATTTATTTGGCACATGCCACAAGTGCACACAATTTAAACAAAAACAATACAAGTAAAAAAAAACTTAAAAGAAGAAATGGAACACTGTGCCTGACGGCCGCGCCAAATAGGCCCAGTTCATTATAAAACAAATGTTACTTATAAAACAAAAGATGGCGGAGTTGGTTTAAATTATGGCCGCGCCGAAACTGTCTATAGGTAAATGCGAATTAAAATAAGAAAAGAATGAATTGCAAAGTTGTTCAAATCCACAAAACCAAAATTAACAAAAAGCCTCATGCAGAAAAAAAGTTTAAAAATCCACAAATCGGAAATGCGTAAAATCTGTGGTTTTAAGACGCCAGGTGGCGTTGTATTTTTTGTGGTGTTACCCCAAATGTGGTTCATGTGGTTGACATCAATCAACCGTGAGGTTCATGGACTTTGAGTAATCATGTGACACCCCAAGCATATGAGGTTACCGACAGAAAGAAAGGATGTTTGAATTTGTGCAATATGGCTTCGATTTGAGCTAGTCTGGCAAGGGAAGTTAAATATTTCAAGAATAATGCATTTGAATCTCGGTGTAGATGGAACCAATAGCTAATCTTTACCAATAGGTATGTACCACTTTTTTGTTATCTTTAAATGCCTACAATAATTCAAAATTGTCAACATTACTCTGATAGCTCAAAAGTCGTTTTAATATTTATTTAAAATGCCTCGTTGGTCTAGTGGTCGCAAGCACGACTGCTGAGCATGAGGTCCTGGGTTCGATTCCCGGGTCGGGCAAAGTGTCATTGGGTTTTTCCATCAGAAATTTCTCAGTAGCGGCCACGGAGTCTGGATTTACGCCCGGTTGATGGCAATAGGCTCGCCCCCTATTATATGGGACTTAAACATAACTTTCGAAAAGTGGGTGTACACTTCTGCCTAACCCTTAGGGGATTACAGGCGTGATGTCATGTTATGTTAAAATGACATTATTGGTTCTACATTGAAGACCTACATTAAGTTAAAAATCAACATGAAAACAAAGATCATTGACAAAACACAACCAATTTTGAGCATTATCATTCAATTTTAAACACTTCCTTCACACAATTAAAATAAGTACCAATTAACAATTTCGAAACACTTGGACCTTACACACAGATTACCGTATCGATTGAGAGTATCGATACGCATTCTCGATTACAAAACATCGATTAAAAATCTCTTATGCTCTTCAAGGCGTTTCATAAAATTAACACCTGATTTGATATCGATGTCTTTCATTTGGTACATCTGGACGATCGGTGTTTTTGTATATTTCAAAAGAGAATGTTTTAATATTTGATTAATTCATGCAAGTTCACCAGATATAGGAAAATGTATAGTAATATTATAAAAAGGTATTTGTTTGTGAGTTTGTATGTATGGGTAATCTTAGAAACTACTGATCCGATTCTGAAAATTCTTTCACTAACGGGAAGCTGCATTATCCCCGAGCTATAGGCTACATTTATAACGTTCCCGTGGGTTAATTACCGAAGCCGCGAGCAAAAGCTAGTAATTCGTAAATCAAAGAAAGAAAAACAATATAACTGTGACGAATGAAATGAATTTATTCAAATAAAGAACTGTCAAAATAATTTCACTTAAAAGTAAGATTTTCTGTTTACTTCAAGAGACCATTTTTATAGCTCGCAAGCGAGCGCGCGAAATCTCTAAAAAAGAAAACAATCCAGAGATAGGGTTGCTACATCAATATATCAAGAAAACCTATTGATGCGATTTAATGTTAGGCACTTATATGATGTGTGATCGTAAATGACAAACTTTCAGGCTCGCTATTCTCGCTGTACCTAGTATTTTTTTCTAGCGCTAGACTCGAGCGCCGATTTATGTAGGTTAACATAACTATGACAAGTCCTATTTATATCCAATACCTATTGTATGATTTAATTGCTTGATCACCGTAGCATGAAGATGACCTTGCGACTAAAAAGGGAAACTGAATTACCTACCTACCTAAAAATATTTATTTTTACTATTCAAATAACTTTTGCTGTTAGTAATTACCCCTCGCTCCATGCGTTCAAAGTCTAATGTTCTGTATTGCTAGTATTTTTGTATTTTCTTACCACTGAAACAAAACAATAATTTATAACGTTAAAAATGGAAAATTTATAGAAAATTATCCCTGTCTTAGAAGTGTTAAAAAAAAACTACATTCCTTTTTCAAGATTAAAATATTTGTTCAATATTTTGCGTGAACGATGGCGGTGTTCGAAATTTAAAAAACGTCTTGTCACTGTCTTCGAATAGCGTTTTCAAGGCCAAAGTGGCCAGATCGTACGAAAATACCTATTGATAAATATGAATTCTTAAATAATGTAAAATATGTTACAAATGAAAACAGACATTATAAACAAACGTAAAACAACGGATATACTCTTACTTTTTCAAGGCAGCTTCGTCCATTGAGTGTCCCGGCCATATGGCAATCGTCACTTTTTTCAATGAGGGTGTGAAAGAGGAATCCTGACAGAAAGGAGCTTCCCTACCTTATGGTTTCTTATCTATTTCTTACAAGGATCACCAAGTGTTACAGCCACGTGCAAGAAATGTACATTTTAATGATTATAACAGTGTTTTTTGGTGCTTAAAAGAAACGAGTGCAGGTTTACAATGGATTGTCTAATAATAACCCAGTGATGTTAATACTGACTATGCAGCAACTTTGACATTCCACTAAAGAAAAAACGTAGATGGTAAAATTGAGACACTGACCAAAATCGGACTTAACGGCGTCATCTCGTTTTGTCAAAAATGTTTTCACAAATCTTCACCACTGATGTTACCCAACAGTCAACTGTCAATGTCATTTCTAAAGTCAAATGTTCAATGTCGCACAGTATTCATGCTAATAAAAATTGTAGACACTGCCACTGGCAGAATAGTCGACATCGGCTCAGTAGACAAAAAAGAAAAAAATAAGTTGTAAGGCAAGGCCTCTCCAAATTTAAAAAACAAACTGGCTATGATTGCACATTCAAAATCCTCGCGATGTTTTCCATTGCAAAAACCTTCTGGAATATTATCCATTTTGTTCTCGTAGCGGTGGCTTAAATTTTGTCCGACCACCGTTGTGGCCTAGACAGCTCTGTCATTTCCATTTCTTCAGTATATTAAGATCTTATTAAATAAACCTCTCAACGTCAATATAATGCCATTGACGATGAGATAGAAGTGAGCTAGTCTGCGTGTGCGCAACCGTACTGCGACCTCAAAGCAATCGAACAAATCAGAGCACAACGCAGTAATGCCTTCCTATTACTTTATCTTCAGTTACCCGCAGTTGGATAACAATGTACCAACATAATCAATCTGGCTGCCGCGTTGGTCTAGTAGGCGCAAACGCTACTACTGTGCACGAGGATTCGATTCCCAGGTCGGACAATGTGTTATTGGGTTTTTCTTTCAGGAATTTGTCAGCAAGAGCCTGGATTTTGGACCCGGCTGTTTGCAATTATCGCCTCGCCTCGATTACATGAAACTTATGGCTGAGCCTGACCTGCCTGAACTTGGGCCTGAGTTTCAGCAAGAAGAGAGCGGCCTGAGCTACTTTTTTTTGGTGTACATTAACTTATTTTCTGAAAGAAATTCCCGAAGTCGAAAACTAAGGACAAAAATGATAAGTCCGGATAGCCTGCAGTGGAATTGAATCTGAATAAACTTTTTGTATTTTTTGTTAACAGTGATCATCTACAAATGCTGAGTCTAGATTCTAGATTTTTTTTTTTCCAAAATGGAACAATAATACATAATATATATACATAATAATACATAATAATGATATAATCTTCAAGCGTTTGCCGAATCCTACCTTCTGGTTTTCAATTACTAGGTATAAGTAAAAAAAACTTGGCACACCTCCGTCACCTACTATATACGGATGATTTACAATGTCTTGCAATTCAGTTAATAGGTATTTACTTATTTAGGTAGGTATATTTCACGCATTTTGACAATTAGATGCGCTTGTGCCATTATAAAACGAATTACAAACAATAAAGCGTCTTTAAATTGGAAGTTATTTCTCCTTGAAATTGATAAAAATTTGTTTGTAAAAACATTGCGACATTCCAATAACTACCAAACCATAATCATCCCTTTAACTTTCCCACAGCTGGGATACAACAAGCCTATGTCTGAGGGACTTGGTCATAATCTACCAAACAGGGCCAGTGCGGGTTCCAACAACAACAACACTTCTAACAAATTTTTACTTATTTTCAATATTTCATCAACATTTTCCCAAAATCTACTCTCAAAATCCATTATTACAAAATATTTTATCCAGTAAAAGCGCAAAAAATGCAACTAACAATAATTATTATTACGTCCTCCTACAAACAAAAACATGCAACACCAGTAGGCATTTCTCTACAACTAACCAAAGAAACTAAATACTTACCCACTTCCTAAAAATGGCCGCCAATTTGAACTGCGCAAGCGCAGATGGCGATATTAGTCTGAAGGTCATAAGGTTATGTAAATGTAAGCATTCGCGCCTTTTATTTACCCTCGTATGCATGCTGTAATGGCGGCACGATTCATAGAAAATCCTCATATATTCGCATTTTTTCCGATAGGTGTCGCTGATGAAATCAAAAGAACAGTACTCGTATAAAATGTCGGTCATAACAAAAAAAGTACAAATCCTTTAACCTATCTATCTAGCCTTTTTCCATTTAAGTCCTAGTCGATCTGCATTATAAAAGAATGCACTGAAGCAGCACCTGAATACCAGTATTTTACATGGCGCGGCCACACTGCGAAATCTTCAACGTCATGTCAAGTATAAACAAAACATATTGTCTAACAAATGGTTCAAATGAATTTTATTCTTCTTACTCGAAAACGCAACCTATATTTTATTTTTTTTAAACTCCTTACAGCAGTAAATCCTGAAAAGATTATACAAAATGATAATACATACCTGTCAACCCCAAACAATGATATTAAAAAAACTAACACCTATGTAAAACCTCTTAAAATATAAACCTCAGTTATTTTCCAATAAGATTACAAGTAAGTAACTTGACAATTAAATTAGACAAGCCCATTATAACGGTCCCAAAAGATTTTAAACGCTCCCTTGTATTCTATTTTTAAATGCACCTGCAGGGAAAGTAGACATTTTGTGTTTATTAGAAAAACATTAACAGAACATCTGTTTCGAACGGAAACAGTTTTTGTGTTCACCGCAAACGAACGCCACTGATTTCCGTTATAAATAGGTCAATAAGCCACTAACGTTTCTCGGGAGAATAAGTTTTTGTAAAATAAAAAACTAGGTAACATAGAAATCTACCTTTCGAAACTTGAATTTCCTTAATATTCTTCATCGAAATCTTCTTATCGTTTTATTCATTTATTTTCTTAGGGATAAACAATAATAACATTTATCAATACAATTATTTTATTCATTTTTATTACCTACTGAAATCTTAGCAAATAAAATAATTTTAACACCGATACGAGTTCGCTAATCACATAATATTTCAAATATGACTTTCGCAAAATAATATAAACTTAATAATATAATAAACAACTGAAAAACACGGTAAATATCTTAAAAAGGCACGGTAAACCTTTGGTACAAAACTATCCTTTCAAAACAAAGTCGCATTTATTTAAACAAAGCTCCGAATCGAAGAAAAGCCGTCGCTCTTTTAATTGTTCGCGTGAAACAGACGGAAGCTAAACGCGGCAAACACAATTTTCCGTAACAAAACTCACGCGCACCGGAAAGTGCTTCATTTATTTCCCGCCATCCGGCGTCTCGACCAACCGAAATTTGGCGCCTAAAATCCTCCAAGCCAATGAGACAAATGGCCGCCATTTTCAACCAATCGGCGTCGAGCCCGCGCTCTCGCCATCGCGTCATTGTCATATCTCGAAAATTAGTACGGCGGCAGTGCAGTGAATGAATCCCGTCCGCAAATCGAAGAATTTTCCGTGAAACAATAAATAAATACTCATAGGTAAGTACTTTATCATAATTTTGGTTCACACAATGTGAATTTTTCAAAATTATTCGTTATGTCACTCAGATTTTACCGATACGTCAAAATTATTTCACAATTTATTGCCATTATTTAGTTGTGAAAGCGAATATTACTAATCATTAACATTCCGATTCATTGTTATTACATAATACTATTAATCTTTATTTTATTTTATTGTTTTTTATTACTAACATATTAGTAACCTTGTTTTAGTTTGTGTGTCTAGATAAATCGTACCAACAGTCCAACACAAAAATCTAGTCAGTCGTGTTTCGGCAAAATGGCGGCGATGCTCTGTGCTATTAATACATTTTCTGTCCTTTTTATGATGAGGCGCACTAATGCGCGTGCGACAGAGACGGCTATACTTTTGATAAGCAGTATGAATTTATGCTGCACACGTAGGTAACTAGACACGTCTTCGTTCTTCGTAAACAAGTCGGTCTGCAGTGTTGCCACAATAATATTTTTGTACCCATAATTCAGGGAATTTTGTACAAAATTAGTATTATGATTCATTGATCATAATATTTCGTGGCTAAATAATAACAGCCGCTCGGGTCGATCTTTAGGTTAAGCCGTGCTTGCCTAGGTTGGTCTGTGGATGGGTGACCGCCCATTGCATACCGAGTTTCCTCCGTGCCTCGGAAAGCACGTTAAACCGTTGGTCCCGGCTGTCATTTGTAGATCTTTGACAGTCGTTAGGCAGTCAGTGGCCCAAAAAGTCTGACAACCAGTCTTACCAAGGGGTATCGTATTACCCAGTACAGACTGGGTTGTGAAGGTCTGATAGGCAGTCGCTCCATGTAAAATACTGGTATTCAGCTGCATCCGGTTAGACTGGAAGCCGACCCCAATTTAGTTGGGAAAAGGCTAGGCAGATGATGATCATAATATTTCAAGGAGGTAAATTAAAAGTTGAAAACGTCCCTTATAATTAAATAAATATTATTAATGTAAAAAATGTTTTTATTTCTTTTACCTACACAATACACAAACAAATATGTAGTCTTAAAATATTAAGACGGAAAGATTATAATACATAACATAAAAATATTAAATCAAACTTAGATAAGTATTTTTTTTAATATTATTAAAGTAATAAATGTTATTATTTCTATTTCCTACATTACACGTATTAAAAAAATATATATTTGTACGTAATACTGGAAAGTTAAAAAAAAAATATCATAAAACAACTATTCAAACTGCAAGAAAATTCATATGGCCCATAATTTTAATAAAATGAAATGTTTATAAAACTAAATACAAAAATATAACCTACTTAACAAGTCAAATTGTTAAGACTCTAAATAAATGATCAGTTATTTAATGTTGAAAAACCACCATAAAATATCATTAATTTAAAACAAGGAATTTGTCGCGGGGTACAATTTATTTTTCAATATGGGTAAATGAAGTAGGGAGACGCGCACCACAATCACATCACTTGACCGAACGCGGTGCTAGCGCCACGCGGCGGTGAAAAGATAAACTAAAATGAGTCGCGCTGTGGTTTCTCATGTTCGCCGTCGCGTTGCGCCACGCCGTCGCCTTCGCCTCCTGCCGCCGCGCGCGCCTCCAGTCGGCGTACGTACTTTTACCGTGCGGACGTATTACGTCACGTTTCTCGTCGCGTCACTCACGACTTGTTTACACACAGTAAACTAACAATACGAATTCTTATTGGTGCGTGATGAACCAAACACTTATACGCTTGTTAAATCAATACAATTGTATCGCGTGCTATTACTGAATACTGACCTTGTTTGCGCTAGGTGGATACGGCGCGGATGCTATCTGTGAAGTGCGCTGTGTTTCGCTGTTCGGACTCTGTTGAAGAGATGTCGACGTTGAGTGTGAGGGCGCCGGGTCTGCAGGCCACCACGGTGTTGGACACGAGGTCCATGCGCGTGCGAGGCGTCACCACGCTAGAAGGCGTCAGAAGAAACTTATTCGGTTGCACAGACCGAGAGGAAAACAGAAGATTTGTTGAGAGAGAGTTGGCTCGCCAATTGGAATTGGACAGCCAGAGATGGGGTTTCGACTTTGCCAATGAGAAACCGCTGCCTACATCGCAAAGATTCGCTTGGCAACTTGTTCCCGCGTCTACGATTCCCGCGGCTTTGAGAAGGTCACCGATCACGATCACAACTCCTGCGACGAGCACACCAACGCAGGAGGCTAAAGTCCAAGTTTCCAGTCCTGAGAACAGCAAGACACAGAAAAGAATAACAGGTAAGTTTTATTCAATAATTAGATGTAACAAGTATCTTTCGTGTTGTTGACATTTGACAGACAAGGTTATAAAGTTGCGTTCTATTTTACGTTGCGTAAACGAGCATAAACATAATATTTACGCTAAAAATGTCAACATTGAGTGCTATTAATCGATGAAACGCGAGTTGTACGAGCCTACTCATTGAAGACTAGTCACGAGTGATTGCATTCATAGATCTACTCGTATTGCAAAATGCATAGTAGACGCTGAATTAACTTCCTAAATAAAGTACCTATTTTACTCAAAATTGAAGCTCCATTTTTCGCTATCAAAACGTCTCAAGCAATTGTGCAATTAATCGTTTGTAAGTAAAGTAATTACACAGTAAACACGCTATTATCAGTACAATTGCAATGGATGCGGTTTGCGGAGAGAATTCGAGTGCCTAAAGTTGTTTATCTCATGACGCAAAGATAACGAACCTAGGTCACTTTGATTTGACACTGTTATTTTATTTTTAGGCAATGCTCGCTTGTTTCCATGTGCAGTTCAAAATGTTTGTTATGTTGCGGACATTTATTTTCTTTGCGGCGTTTTCACAAATGTCTAGATAGTAGATTTACATTTTGTTTTATTTTATACCTACATACTAGGTATAGATTTAGTATTAGGTACCTACATTACAAAATACATTTTTTTTAAATATATTATAATCTGTCTAACTTTTTTAGGTACGAATTAAATAAAATACTTTCATTAAAGTAGGTAACTGTATGTTCTTGGCGATAATTAAAATTAATTATGTTTGTAAAACTCAAGACTTCTATGCAAACTTCATTAGCAAAGTGCAGTTTTAACCTTGTCCGTATTTACGTAATGTAAAACTCGTGTAAATACAAACAATTAGACGCATCGTCAAGACACAAAGAACTTCAAAGCTAAAGAATCAATAGACTATTATACATGGTTTATCGTAATATAACTAAAGACATGACATAACATTATCATTTAGCAAGTGCTTTTCTAAGTACCTACTCAAATACAGCATTATGTACTAATGTTATATAAATAACGTGTAGGACGACATTGTTATGCAAGACGTAATTAATATTCAAACAAATTCATTGTCATTCATGTTTCCAATAAGACCAATAGAAACATTAAATTGTCCATCGTTTAAAAAAAAAAAGAACTATTTTGTTCATGGAACTCCAGAAGTTGTAAAAAGATAACACTTTATTAGCAAAAACACGTAACATATTAAACAACATTGCTATTACAAAAAGAAAGAAAAAACGCCTTCACAAATTCTATCAGCAAAAGTACACTTGTAAAGTTGTAGTTGCCATGTCCTTATTTACTACTAAAGTTTTAATAATGTCTAGTTTATATTGTACCATAATAAGAACTGCTGAATAATAATGCCACTCCGTATGGCATCGAGTTCGTTTTGTAACTGAATATGGATCACAATTTGCAATAGGACACTAATTGAGCGCTCATAACACCTGGAACAAAATACACTGTATCGTTTTACTCTTATTAAAAACGTCCACTTTAATACCACCTACTTAGCGCTTTGCTACAGCATTATTATTTTATTGATAAGCCTCTAATGATGCCAGAATCGACCTTTGACTCGAGATATTATAAATTGATGTTTTAGATCCTTCAATTGCGAGTTATTTGGTGATGTCAGTTACTACGCCGAAATTTTACGACTTCCAAGCGGGAGATGAAAAAAACGTGTAACCCACTAACGTTACAATAAAACTAAAATTATCATTTACGCCTTTGCCTAAATCTTAATACGATATCTCAGAAACCCTTTTGTACTGGCACCCTTATAATTGGACGTCAAAAGAGTTCTAAAGAGACACGTGCAAAAACTTATCCGTCGAAGGTGCGAAAAGCTTCATAAAGGGTCCGGCTAAGCTGTCATTAAATAATTTGCAGCCTCATAATTAAAAATTAAGACGCCTTAGTGGATTTCTAATGGACTTTTTTACTAATTGAAGGGGTCGTTTGATAAAAAATCTGTTTGAGTACTTATTAAATAGTTTTTCTTCTCTTGTTATACGAGACCACGGTTTGGTTTCGTGTGATGAAAAGGAGAAAAAAACAAAGCCAAAGTAACGGCAGTCTAAATTATCAGGCAAGCACGAATACTGACCTAGATTCGTTTGTTTTGATACAGTGCTCAGTGTTAATACGTAGTATGGCGAGCCTCCCACACTTGTCCCATTTTAGATTACACATGTGTGGAAACAAATTGTAAACAATAGTTTGATGCCACGATCGAAAATACAGTTTTATCTTGTCTATTTTATCTAAGAAAAAAGAAATGCATATCATCAAGGCTATTTATTTACCGATAAACAATTTGAAACCACAAATCCTGTAAAAGCTAAAGGTATTTTGATGAAATTGTCCATCCCCGTAATCTCATTATTTTGTGACCATTGTACAAAACATTGTTATTATGAGTCAAGCAAATCGGTTTTGATGTCATGTCAATATTTACATTAACTCATTACATTACACTAGCGTTACGTCATTTGGGGGACAATAACAGCTTTTAACCTTCAGCGAAAGTCCTCAAAATAGGTCATCTGAATACCTACCTAATTTAGTTTGTTGACATCACAACATTGTCACCGAAAATTCTTGTAAGTTTTCTAAATAAAGAAGTTTATTATTTTTAGTTCAGTGAATGTCTCAACGATGTTTTGATGTGATACCTCTCATAGGTACTTACATAATTTATATATCTAATTATCAATTAGGTCACACAAATACATAATGTATGATGTTACATAGATAATGTTAAGTACTTTTAAACAGCGCTGCCACTTTTATTATCATAATAACACAAACAACACACTTAAAATCATACCACCAATTTATGCTAGATAGGTACTACAAAGTCTAAAATGTTACGGTGAAAGTAGGAATTCGTTCAATTACAATCTTGCCTATTTTCTTTCACCATCTGTGAAGGGAAAGTCTCCAGAACTGACGTTCAAGATTTTCTCGTTCATACCGAGCAAGCGTAGCGACGACATGCAATACACATAATCTACAGCTTACGTTTGTAAGTATAGTAAACGGTATCCTTGTCGCACCCACACGTGGTGACGCGCTCGCGCGGCGCGTCACCTCACTATCCATCCACGCATGCGCACACACGCTCACTCACTCACTGATTGCAAAATGGCGGTCTTTATATTCGATCGAAATGAGCATCTTATTTTGTGATGACTTAATTTAAATACTCAGCTTGTTATATTCTCAAGTCTCAATTTTATTTTTACTGTCTTATTAATACTATGTCCAACTTAAAGCTTTTTTTTTCATATTCGGCGGGAATTACAAAATAAGACGTCGCGGTGGCTGATACAAAAATAAATCCTTTCGCTTAGTTCAATCGTAAGGCAAAGTTTGTTGTATTTTTGGCCCATCATATTGCAAAACTCTTTATTTATGCGTAGGTATATCGTGCCTGTTACCCATTCATTGTTTGATTCGAGTCTTGTGCTGTTTTTTCTTAGACAACAATACAAACTTCAACCTCAACACAAAAGAACCTGAATAGGCAATCGCTTGTATTTTTTGTTCGTCTTGTAGCCGTACAGCTTAACAATGTACCTGTTAACTCGGTAATCGGTAGCTCACTCAAACGGTGTAACATAAAAACTATTATTGTTATCCCTTAGCATAAAAGCGGCAAAACTTTTTTTTTTCTGCCTATAAATTGAAAAATTGCGTCACTTAGACATTTTTTTTCACGACTATCTCTATTCTGCGTTAAAAATTAAATATTAATCATATTTTTTCTATTACCCTAGGATGTTTAAAATCTCGCGTCCCGGTTTCCCGCATCGTATATTTGACAACTTGCTCAAACATTCGTGACCCGATTTGTAGTACACTATTAGATTTCACCAGATGTGCATGTAAGAGCTTTCTAAGAGTTCTCTAACGTTCAAACGTTATGATTTTTTATTGTCTGAAACTGACCAACCGTACATACCTTAGTAGGGGTCCTAGGGGACCGGGTCACCCAATTTCTTACTTCCCTTTCATAATTACAACTTGGTTGTGTCGTTGAACTCTGATATGTTTTGGTTTATGGGAAAGAAGTGGACGTAGCTGCGGGGATCCCATAATAATTGTATGGTTCACCATGCAACGTTAGAAATAGTTGCAACTGTATAGGGTTTCGTCAAATGTTGCATCCGGTCAAGACGTTCTTTTCATAGAAGTATTATTTATTTCCGTTATTTCTTAACCCTTTACAATTGTGCAGTTTTAAAACACCAAAATAATTTGTATTATTTAAATTTGTAAAATTATTTTTTGTTTTACTGCAACATGCGTATTATAATTTTTTCTGGGTATTAGGTACTATTTACTCTAATTAAACTGTACTCATGCTTGAGCAGACAATGCATTCATAATGAAATCAGAATCACACACAAATGAAAAAAAAACTATAATCTACACTTCATTTCTCCTTACCAAACAACCTTTGATAAACTGCACTGAAAATTCAATTAATGAGTTTTAACAAATCCCAGTATCACCCCTGCAAACGGCACAGAATAAATCTGCATTGTGTTGTGATTGTCATAATGGCGTTGCAATAACGTCGGCGCGTGCGCTGCGCACCGCCCTTTGTGTCGCACCCTCGCGGACACTGACTCCGTAACGGTTATATTGATTTTTTAACTGACACTTTCCCTTGGTGTTTGATGTTATTAGTATTAATACGGACTAATAATAATTTGATGAAGAAACATGGCGATATTAGTGTTTGGATCGTCTATTCTGCTGCTCATAGTAACGATAAGTTTAATTACAAACGTTTTTCGGTCAGAGTAACTATTAACTGCTTATAATTGGTTAAACGAATAAACGCGCTTTTAAACTATCAAATTACCTACACTATCTAAATTGACCTACATCGCAACCCAAAAAAAAACGAATTTTCAAAACTAAAAGCGATTGCGAAAACTATACCATGCGGGTGATAAAAAAAGTTGTCAACACACGTGTTCGAATTACAAAATTTCAACAGATAGGGGGAATAACGGTCGCGGATAGTTCACGGCATCTGGGCGCAACCCCCGCGTTCGCACCCTCTGCGCAAACGCATATCCCTAGGCAAATGACCGGCGGCATCATCTGGTGAAACAGATCGTTACAGGATAACGTTACAGCATGCAATTTTGTTTTTGTAAATTGAGTAGCTCTGTAACCAATTAACATATGTTAGGGAGATCGTTATTACATTTATTGGGAGCAGTCGTTTAATTGAGGACATGCCGTATTCGATCACGCGATAAAATACAGTTCTCATGTGTAGCATGATAACAGCAGATTAAATTTTAAATACCACACAGTATTTCATAAATCCTATTTAAGAAAATTGAACAACGAAGGCTGACCACTTCATGTAATAACGTGGCAACACAGTTAATCAGCTCTGGCCTGCAATTAAATAACTTGTACACTTGACCATACGAGTGGGTCGCGCCCATTTCTTGCACTTGCTAATGCAGAAATGTAATTGGTCAAGTCAGCGACACGAGACTAATGCGCAGGAGTACGTTATAGTTCTCACGTTGCCAGTGCCCACCGACCCTAAGGAAACGCCATGTAAGATATGGTTCAATGCGCGTAACGACTATTCTGCACTGGAGATAAAAAAACGACTTTTCACAAGTTTTTTTTCTGTTGGTGTCAGCCATCCAGAAACACGACCACTGATTTTTTTGCTGTGACCACACCGGGTTAACTGGGTATGCAATCTTGCAATATTAAATTATAATAAGCACCTATCTCCATCAATTAAAACTACTCAGCTTTATTTGTTTGGCCTCATTCAGGCAACGTGTCTGGCCCTCTATTTCATAATAAGCTCCTGTACTCGACGCATATGGCTAATTAAGCAAATAAAGAATTTGGATCAAGGACAGAAAACACTAGGATTGCGACATCTAGTTGTGTGGTTTTTCTATTTACTGTTACAATCCTAATTAGTTTTGTAGCTATTTTTGGTGGTATGAATTGTTATTTATGTCAGCTTAATTTGGCTTGGCTCCGTTATAATGGCAGGTTTTACGCCTACTGGCTATTACTATACATTGTCCAAAGTGAGCATAGAGTTTTCGTACTAAAAGTTAGTACCGTTGCTTCTTAACAAAAATGGAAATCAATCATTGCCTCAGCGTTCTGCGTTTCTCTTATTAGAAATACTGAACTGAGGGGTTACTCTGACGTCTTAAAGCAAAAGAAATTCCAGTGTGGGAAAGAGACAGAGCTATACAGGCCGTCTAGCGTCATCTCTTTCCCACACTGGAATTACTCCTTATTTAAGACATCATAGTTAAGACAATTTAGTTGTACTTACGTCTATTTATTGTCTAGAAATGAATACCGCTACACAAAAGTCTTCAAACGTCTAGTCGAGTGACTAAAAGGTCTTCAAGCGAAAAAAAGTACAGTTAAACGAAATAACTTCTCGGCATACTTTCTAATTGCAGTGAGCCACGATAGCATCACAATTCGCCAGCTAACCGCCATTATTTTTTTGTTACAGTCGAAAACGTAAAATTTTCACACATGGCAACACTTGTGATGTCGACTCATCTCATTATGATAAGATTTATTGCATGTGCAAAAAATACGCGCGTGTTGGGATTTTTTTAAAGACACCGCTTATTTTAATCTATAAAATATTTGCTTAATATTTTATGTATTAGTAAAATAATAACTTATATGGACTGTAATGACATCATTAAGTACAAACTTAATGTTATAAATAATATAATATTTAAAACCCCGCTTTGTTACCAGTAATCAAACTGACACATAGGAAGGAAATTCATGATTTATTACATATTATTAGGTATTCCTGCATTAAAATCCAGCGATGTCCTTTGCAAACCGCATATAATTGATTGATTATTTTCCGTAAATCATAGGTTTCATTTAAACTGGTATGTCCCCTATATATTTCCTATTTACCTCATGGTTTATTAATAGAGTTTTGCAAACAGATTTATCCGCATAATTACATTACTTTCTAGTCACTTTACAAAAATCCTTAAAAAAAAGTTTCATTGCAACAAAACGATGTCATTCCTTTGACGAAAAATCACCTTCTCATATTGCGTTGGTCATTACCAATTACCCCTTAGCAATTACGTGAATTAAAAAATGGCCGCCTTATAAAAACAGCTGATAAATCTGCCCTGTTCCGCCCGACGGACTTTGAGGATTACTCCCTGGGAATCTCGCTTGACCGTAAAATGTAAGAATCATTCCTGGTGCCTAAAAGCGAAAGTGGCATTCGACTTTTCCTTTCTACAGAAAATAATAAGGATGACGTGAAATATTTTTTTGGATAACTGCTGTTTGTCTATGTTTTCACTGGCAGCCTGCGCATGAGCTGTGATGACAATGAAGATTCTATTAAATATAATGTAAAAAGGAGTTCGTCTATCTCTGTGCAAAAATTTCTTCAAAATCCCGTAAGCTGTTTACGCATGATTGAACAATCAATCCAAACTATCACAATCATAATAAATCTTGCTACTACAAGTCGGTGGATTGATGAAAGCGAGACACTTTGTTGTGTATGCGAATGCATGCCACAGAATACATAAAACCTAGGTTTAGTTGAACGTGTGAAACCACTGTGTTTAAGTTAGTATTCTTAGTATTATCTTGCAACAACTTGAAAGTATGCAATGGGTTATGCAATGTGACTGCGATTTCCTATTGTGGTGCAATGATTTACTTTTTTGATAGGCTTTTGTGTAGCTGAAATTGCTTTTCAACTGTTATTTTTGTTGAAGAAGCATGAACATGTTTTTCAATAGTAATGACAAGCTTCTAATGACTGTTACTAAGATTACCATCATTCTCCTGTCCTTATCCCATTTATTTGGGGTCGGCGCAGCATGTCTTCTTCTTCCATAGGTACTTCTATATTACTCGTCATTTCCGCAGTCACCTCCTTTCTAGCCATGTCATCCTACACACAGTCCGTCGATTCTATTACTGAGATATAATCTATTAAACTGAAGTGTAGACAGACCAGATACAAAGCCCTTGAAGCTCTAAACGGTCAGTCAACCTTGGTTCCCATGAGCCTTTTAGTCACTATCGGGAAGGGCCCCAATGCAGGGTAGATATAATTGATACTATCGATAAATCACCCTTGTTAAACGTTTTCCCATACGGTTGTGGGAAAACAAATCGATGGGCTACCGTTACGCCTTGCTGGCAATTAGGATTGACCATAAGTCCGTGAATTATGAAAAATATATATCACTAGCTTATGCTCGCGGCTTCGCCCGAGTGGAGTTCGTCCCACGGGATCGTACTACCGGGATTAAAAGTATTCTATGTGTTAATCCAGGTTATAAATTATCTGTGTGCCAAATTTCATCCAAATCTGGTCTGTAGTTTTTGCGTAAAAGAGTAGCAATCATCCATACATGACAACCATACATCTCGCAAACTTTCGCGTTTATAATATTACTATTAGAATTATGTTCTCATTGTTATTTCTTATAGTAAAACGATGACTAACATGAGAACAATCGTCCAATTTTCAATTAAACATCGCATTGTGAATTTATATAAAGACATTAAAATACAACATGTATAATTGTGTGAATCGCATTTAATACTTTCGCGTGACAGCCTTTTAGGACAGATTTCTTTTTTTTTTCGTTTGTCAAGGTGAATTATTTTATTAATAACGTCAATATTTCTTTCGTATTATTATATCAAGTATTATTTGTTTGTCACTATATTCTTTAATTAATTAATTTCAAGCAATGTATGTGAACGAACTACCCTTCACAGACGCACAGGAATACGTATCCGTTAAAACAAATGAATGAGGGGGATTTTTTTGATCACACGAGTTTCTATTTTGCGCCGGATCAATAAATAATTACTGCTTTTTAACCCCGTGTGAATATGACCTTAGCGTGTACTGCGAGCTATTTTTTCTTTGAGTCCCTTAGAATAATGATAATAATTTATAATCAACCTAGTTTTATCATGTAAAAACCAATATCTGTCCGCATTTTATGAGTAGGTATTAATTATATTATACATCGTTTATTTGATCACAATTCCATGAAAAAGAAGAGTAAAAAATTGCAATTTTACTATTGAACAAAGTTTCTCAATTGATTTAATTATTTTCAATTTGGTGCAGCGTCCCATTATTGTTTTAAATGGAACGCGTCAATTTCAATTTAGGAATGTTCGATTTTTTTTTCGTCTGACAGCTGTCTCGGGAGAATAATGTAACGCGATTAAAAATACTCTTGACTTTTTTTCATTTAAAAAGTCGCGAATACATTCGTACTTTTTGAATGTGAACTCTTTTATGTTTTATTTTGTTGAAAGTCTTCTTTTGTTTTGGACACTCTAAAACTAAAAGGTCGTTGTGCAGTCCGAATTTAAATAAAACAGTAATGTTCCGCAGTGTGCGCCCACGCAGATAACAGCTGCAGGGTTCCCAATGCATATTTTGTTACCTCCTAAGCCCATATGTTACGGTTCAATAGTAAAGTAATTAAGAAAAAGTTACATACACATAAAATTAAGATTGTAAAACGGTTTGTCGTTAGCATAGCGTAGCCACAACTGAACGTCCTACTATTGACTGTACAAATACTCGTAGTCGGGTAAGTAACATGTTGAGTAAACTTAAGGACACTTGTGGCAACATGCAACTTACGGAAGTATAGTAAACGACCAGCCGTGGGAAAGCAACTATCCAAGGACGAAAACATGAGTGAAACACATTAAGGGATGTCATAATGACATCGCCTGAACTATTCTCCCATAAACAAGTGTCACTTTCTTTTGTTTTTGGTTCGTTTTTTTTTTAAGTATTCATTATGAATGGTGTTGTAGTAACAGATGACTGATGAGGACAGATCGTGGTTGAAATTATGGGGAGTAAGACTCATAAAAAAATGTTTTTTATGAGATGGGGGAGTAGTATTTGAGAGTTACTTAATGTTAAAAATAAAAATGGAAGATGTTCATACTTCTCAGAACAGCTAGCTCACTACGCTACAGTTTAATCAAACTAAAATCTGTAACGATTTTTATCTCTTTCCACACACGAGCACCACATTCATACAAATTCCTGTACTGAATTATGAAATTAGTATGTTATCAAGGTATCAAATCAGGAAACATTATACGGCACAAGTGGGCAGATAAGCGATGTGGCCTTGGACCAATTCGATAACATTCATACTCACGGCTAGACGAGCCGGCATCATAACTTTGTTTATGTGGGAAAATGAATGGGAACTTTACCTTGAAATCATGGAATGTGAGCGTAGATTACTGTATAGGGCCCTATTTTATTAGAACAATGACTTTAAAACCCATATTCAGTTAGTTTCTTGGCATAGACCATGTTTCACTAGACTCAACAGGTTGCAAACTGTTTTGTAAAGAAACTCTATGGTCACAAAAAAATACAACAGCAACTGGCACACATAATTTAAAAAGAATAAGTTCAAAAATAGAATCGTCACCTCATCTTGTTCAGAATTTAGATCACAATCAAAACAAATTCAAAATCAGAACATGGGTCTTTGATGTCGTCCAGGTGGTACAAATCATTATGCAAATCAAATATGGCCGATTGTCGAAGGACACAAGGGAATAATCACGCCTTGATGACAATGACCCAAGGGAAATAAATCAACGGACATCAACACATTTATTTTCACTGATTTCTAAAGGGCACTCGAAACGTGGTTGGATTAGACAGATCCATTCGTCTTACATTTTAATGTTTTTAAAGGGGAAGTATTGTTGTGAGGCGAGATCCCTTTAATAATGAAGATTTGAAGTATTGGGGATAACATTGACACGTAATAAATTCCAACTGAAGTTCTCCGATGTTTTAATTAAAAATCTAAGTTCAGTGCTCAATATTCTGGCTACAGCTATGGGAAAAAGGCGTGAAGTTATGTATTACACGTTCAATATTCTAGCTTCTGCGATTGCATAGTATACAAACAACGATTACTCATCGAGGTTATCGACCTCATCATACGAGAACGATGACAATTTCTCCAACATATTTGTCTATCACAAACTCAAGCAAATGAGATGCACTGGCATCCCTAAGCCGGGTCCACACGACTAATTCCGAACAAACCAAACAAACTGCTCTTCAATATCGACAAGCTCTTGAATTTTCAAAATGTTTGCTCTTTCCTATTTGTATAAGAACTTAAGGAGACGTGTCTGTGAATAGGAAACGATTTCACAAAGCGTAGGAGGGTGTTTTTTCAATAAGTCCCAAAGTTCGGGTCAACAACGAACTTAGGGTCAACCCCTCTGTTGACACCAAAGGTAAAGGAACACGTGTGAACTTTCAACTCCATACACAATTCGATTCCATTAATTCTTTTCACAGATCAAGACTTTATTCTTCTCAACAATTCAAGTGTCACAAATGTCCTTTAAAGAGGACATCCATCAGATTCCCCTGGTGTGATGGATGGCCCATGAAAAGAATCTATGTTAATTTTAAATTGAAATGTTAATTCGTCATAATTATTTCTTCAAGAGTACATCTGAATAAATAGTAATGGTTTTCGAGTGTTCACACCTTTTATTTGATAAGTTTTGGAGATCGAGGCCGTTGGCAGTACCGTTTTTTCTTAAAAAAAAAGAGGTAGCATTTAAAAAAATGTGTGTGTTGACAAAACAAAAATGCTTACTGCGCAGTTAAGACTGGGTCACACAAACAACACCAACAAAACATTTTAATTAATAATAAAGCGGAAAAACTGATAAAAACACGGAAAATACGAAACTAACGATAATAATTTCCGTCCTACGTATAAACGAAAAAAATACTCGAACGTACTTAAAACGTTAAGTAAACACGACCTTGGTATGACTTACAATAGGTCGCATAACTCTTTTAGCTGTCTGTCCGTCCGTGACTCAATTTTTAAATAATACCCTGACACTTGATTGATAACGACCATTTCTTAAGACGTAACTCCAAATCCAAAAGAATCCTTTCAAAAAAAGCTTCATCCCAGAAGCCACTACAATGATAACATTGTATTGTTGAAACGAAAAATTTCATATTTCACGCCATTGAATACTTTATTACTGATATAGAATTACAATTTGAATTTTAGATTTGTTTGTATTTTCATGGCGAACGTGAATTGAATGGAATAATGCAGCTAATTGTGTGTGAACCATACCTACTTTGTAATAAAAATGTATATTTATGATAATTAGGCGATATCATTGGACTGCATAAGGAAAGTTTGATTGACATACAATGTTGTCGTTGACCGTTGAAATCTTGATGACAGCTTGAAATTAAACTTAGAAATTCTATTGTTATAGGTATTCGATATTAAATTACGCCTTGTAACTTGGATAAAATCACGATTTTATGAGTAATACTGATTTTTAAATTAACCTCAAACAATAGGAAAGATAAATCAAATCTAAATTAGAAATAAAATACTACGAATTTTGCAATAATCACAATCACATTGGCTGATTACAACAACAGCTAGAATTAATTAATTTAAATTTCTAATATCGACTTAGCATAATCGCAAGTAAGATTAAGCCTCGTTTAGATTCGTCACGACATACATTGTTTCACCTACTGTCACGATTACTGGTGCCAAGTTATCAGAAAGTGTCAAAGTTGTTATTCAGAGATATAACTAAAATACTAACAAATATTTATAGGTACGTAAGTAACGAAAAATGTCATAGTTTGCTATACTGTATGAATATTTCTTTGAAACAAAAAAAAACGTCCTCTTGAAATAGCGTAGACTTTTCCCACGCCACGTAAGGGTAAAAAGAAACGATTAAGTAACCTACCTCAAAATAACTAATAAAATCGTTTGTTTACTCACAAATCCACCCAAAAAAGAGTTCTTTAACCCTATTGTAAAAACACCGTAAAACAGGCTAAAATCACCAAGTGCGACAAAAAAGGCAAACTAAGTACATAGGTACCTACAAACTAGACTACGCGAGCCGAGCCAAGGTGCCGTTAGAGAGGCCATAAAGGGTTCTCGCTTCGACCTTACATCATTAATAACGGTGCTACCATTGACCATGACAAACGAAGCAGTGATTGTAGCACGAGTGCGACAATCTATAGATTTCTAAACACTTCTTATTGATTTCCTTTTAAGACTTGTTGTTGCATTTGGAGAGTTGGTAGTTGAAACTTTTCAGAAATCTTAAAGTAAATTGGTTTTTCATGTTTGTTTCATTCTGCTAAGATCTTACCCAGGAACAAGGGTGTCGTTCATTTATAACGTTGCCGATAAAACCATCGATTATCAGACAATCACAAATAATCGTGTCGTATAAGCTGCTTAAATCATTAAATATAAGCTTTGGCAAACTCGTTTCCATAATCTTATATCCAAGTCCCACGTCAAAAAAAAAAAACAAATACATTACAAAACGTACCAAAGGTAAATAAATTATGTCCCATCAGACGCGATAGGTGTAATTAATTTGCATACAATGTCATTTAACTAACGAAAAAAAGACAAATAAAAATTCACCAAAATAGAGCTAGCTAGTGGTACCTATCGCGGTCTAAATTGGGGGCATTGACATCAATTGTAATTAAACATACATTTTCATGCAAACAATAAAGGCTGGAGATTCGCGAAACACCAACTTTCCGCATCCCCGTGTCTGAGGCGGCGCGGCGCCGGCGCATTGAGGTCGTTGATCCGACGCCACGGTGTTATTGAACGTACCATAACAACACGCACACACATACACATCCTTGTACGTACGGATACATTTCGGTGTGTTGAATAGTTATTAAGTGACTACTGAACTTGCTAAGACAAAGCCTCTGTTTTACTGGGTGATTCCGAATTAAAATCTAAAAAAAAAAACAATCAAGCTTCCCGCAATTTTATTTTTAAATGGCAATTATGCATCATCATTTAAAACACCGTAAATAAAAAAGTGTATATGAAAGCACGCGTAAAATTAAAACACAACTTTCTCTGATAACTACAAAGCTTCAGATAAAAATAACTGGCGAGATTCCAACTCCACTGAGCAACCACGGCATTCATAATTCGTACATTCATTTCCGTTTAATGAATAAACAACAGAGAGAAAGTTAACAAACAAAGCTCATTGATAGGGACAATAGATATCAACAACTATACGTCCGAAATAAATTCCGTGTGTAAATATTTTGTTACGAAACTGTACATGACGACAGTTCTACGGATTGCGTACAAACGCAGTGTGTGTCCACTGCCTAAACTTCACGACCGCGGTAGCTCAAATTAACGGTACTATGACAGCGGTAACTCCTTTCGCGAAGCCTCATTCTAAATTCAAATAGTGGTCTGTACGCACACTGTCAACAAACAAAAGTGTTTTGATCAGCAATTTGTTACGATTTTATTTTGACGCTCGTTCAATTGTCTTGTTGTGTCGTTTTAAATAAATTACAGCACTTGTAATGCACAAAAAAAACAGATGGACATTATTCTTTTGAATGTATTTTTTACGGCTGAATTTCGTGTACAAACGATTTATTTACGTACTAAATTGTCTTTTATTCATAGCTTGATGCCAGTCATTACTTACGAATTCAAATAAAACGCATAAAAAACATTGCTCAAAATGATATCTCATAGACAAAAATGTAGAAGTTTGTTATGAAAATATGCGCTCTACAGCGCAGCTCTACAAGACCGTAAACTCCGAAAACAATTTGGAACGCTAGTTACACCCTAAAACTGTAGGCGTGAGTTGAATGAACTATGTTTTTCACAGTATACGCGTATTACAACAGTTCCCAATAATTATCATTTAATTTTGCTGCTATGTAATTACTCTAGTATCTAATAATGTGTGGTATTTTTAATTTATTCTGCTGTGAAAATACCACTCGTACGCACGTGTGTTTGTTCCGATAACGATATCGAAAAGTGCTACTTTTCAATATTGTTGCAATAAAGTGTGTAATAATGTTGTTGATATTAATATAATAACGATCGTTTTTATGAACATGTCTCACGTTTTTTGTGGCTGAAAAAACTTATGGAAATTCATGCAAGTAATTAAATTATTCAGTGTTTCATGTTTTGGTTCATGATTTTGAATTATTTTGTATGTAAAATTATTAATATTAAGCTTTATTACCGTTTCTAAAAAAAATATCAATTTTCTTTAGAATAAATGAAAATTTATTTTTAGGTCTTAAAAAATAGAAACTTGTTAATAATTCCTGAACTGATCCACCATCCTAAACTTTATGGAAATGTGTACAATAGATGAGTTTACAAACAAACCGAGTTCGTCGCACTCAAGCGTAGTAAGTGTGAAGGAGATAGAAATAATACCAAAGCTTTTGAGGACGCGGCCAGAAAAGGTTATTCAACCTCTTCAAAATCGCCGTGAAAAAATACGGCACTGCAATTTTCTTAGATAATTTCGCGCAAAATTGCTGTATACCAAAATATACCCAGTGGTCATTGCGTCGAGATAGTGGGGACAAAATTAATGTTCTCGTTTTTTTTCTTTTACTTAAATAACACACGTCTATTTAAAAAGATAACGGAATGATGAGGTGTTAAAAGAATTTATTGGTGTTGTAACCCGTGAAAAATATTTTGTATTTTTTAGTACACCAAGATTTTTTCAGGCTTTATTTTGGCTCGAGTCAATGAGTAACTATTGAACCCATTACTCGGTCGTTGCCAACGTAATAATTATCCAAAAAGACTAAAAAATTACGCGAGGACATTAGGTATTTACGATTTACAATCAGTCTGCTAAAATCTTTTGTTTATACGCTAAACTATCGTGAATAAGTAATTGTTTACGCCGTAGAGGTTAATGATAGTATGACTAACAGTATACCGTACAGTTGCTTAATAAATTCAGTGCCTAGGAATCAACTAGTAATTTATTATCACTAGTGCGTCTACTAACCACGTTCATTTATAGCTATATTAAGTTTTCTGTTTTTAATTAAATAACTGTCGACGCGTTAAGTGAGCAAAATAGTAATATAAAACGAGGAATTTATTGAAGAATTTATTATTACATGGATTTCCCATTAAAATGTACAGGTACTGCACATTTATAAGTTATTTTAGTATTATTGTTACCATGCGCTTGCCGACGCTAGAGAGTAGAGGGAGGGAGAGTTTATAAAATACGGAAGAATTAGAAGAGGAATATTGACAGATGGCACAACTCTTTGTTGCCATGTCCAATTATGTGACTATGCGGAATTCGAGCTAATTACCGCACAGTGGCACAATTCAAGACAAAAAGTTAAAAGATTTCTAAAAATTTCCACTAATAAAATAATTAACGAATTTCATTTCGTGCACTGAAATAATTAGACAAATGTTATTATTACTACCGATTTCGTGTTGCCTTCCTGAAAATAATTGCGTAATGTCTAATAAACGTGTAGTTTATATCTAGCGTGTTACTAATCTCGGCGATAGGAAAATTACATAATTTTACGTCAATTAGATTTTCATCGCTACGATACATAGTTTTTACTATGTTTTAATATCATGCCATTTCGTAATGCACATGCAACATTATTACACTACAAAATGAAGTCTGATTTCGAAGAATTCTTAGTCTTTAATCCAGATTTTATCCAGCTATATTTAATCCAGCAAAAGAAAAACGCAAAAATATCCTTAAACCTCATTAAAAACTAGTCATTAAACACTCGACGTTTGATAGATGAGGACACGCAATAAAAACCAAAGACAAGATTATGTTTTTCTTCATCTTAAGCCCCGTCCTGACATTGTCTTAACAGCCTTTTTGCCGTAATAAACAACCCGTGCCGAAACTGTAAAAACGTCAATGTAAATTATTACGGCGTCCTCACTAGTCGGCTAGCGATGCATCATAGAATCTCTTTTGTTTTGCCCTACAAATTGATCTCGAGAGTACTTTGGTTGTATGACTAACCAAGTGCAATGTAATAAAGTTGTAGTGACCGAGTACTGCATCACCTAGAACGTTTCTTTTTCTGTTTATCTAAAACGATTAAAACGGTTTGTTTTTATTCTTTACTCAGTGGAATTCGCAATTCATTTGATTTTCGATTAAAGGCCTCAGGAATTTATTCACCGTCTCGAATCTGCATTCTGCAAACACCACCGCGCCCGCTCATAAATCCTTGTCGGAAACAAAACTAATTATTTAGTCAGCAACAAATTCTATTTTGCCTATAAAACAGTAGAAATTAATGGTCTAACTCTGAGAAACATTACGCGATTTAACTATTCTATCCCCACCACGCGGCCCACACAACTGGATTAGAAATCAAGCTAGTCTTGATTGCGTCCAGTTCGTCCCACAACCACTGAACTATTATTTTAATAAGCGGTCATTCTGTCCTAAGGATAATTGCTCAAAAGCCAACGTTTCAAATAAAAGCATAGATAATAATTGCCTTTACGATCGTTACAATTTATGATATGGTCACAATTTATAAGTTTTTAATAAATGGAACGTTATGTTTTCAGGTAAGCGTCTCGAATTTATGGTAATGATACTATTCCAGATTGGTATGTATATTAGTTTGTTATTATGAGAGATGCTATTAAAATAGTTACGGCGGGAGACATTGCGGGAGGGCCGAAAATCTGAGCTTGTCCTAATAAAGGACAAAATGAGAGGTCGAGGGAAACAAACCTCAAATTAGATAATTTGGAACTAATAGGACAAAAAATGCCACGCCGCATTTGTTGGAAAATCGTATGGCAAAGCCGCGTAGACCACAATATTCTAATTCTATTCCCAACCCCTCTATAATTTCATCAAATCGGTCTAAAACCACTACAATCTCCATTGAACGTAAATTCCAATGTAATTTGATCAATTTGAATAAATGACGGGCAATAAAATAATCATGGCTATCACCATAATTTCAATTCAGGACGTAGAAATCTTGTAATTTATATGGAAAGTTAATGTCGACCCAAACATTCTATTTTATCCAGAGGCATAAAAGTTTTCTTTCGTACGATTTTGACTGACACAGTGGGCTGTATTGAAGGTGATTGGGAAGAAAACAATCTAAAATTCTTCTGAGAATTTTTCCTGCCATCGACGGCGGCGTATCCCAATAGACGTCAAAAATGGATCATTTAGAGCATTTTTGTTATTTGTTGATCAATATCTATCTTTAACTGAACAGCTACTAAGTATTTCTCAGTTTGCACAACCAATTTAACGTGTAACCTATGTTTAATATCCACATTATGACTACCACGTCTTTCTACGGGTCTACTTAGTGGGTTTTTGTTTCTTTCGGCTGTCTAAACACAGGAGTGTGTGAAAGGAAAAGTCGTGAGGGCTTGTTTGTAAAGCATAATTTTTGGGTCAAGTGTGTTCTTGATGTGTTACGATTCGATTAGTCTTGAAACTCTTGAAGCTCTTAAATGGCAACACCCACCCCAAAGACCACAAGTGCCAATCTTTAAACCGATAAATTGTCACTTAAAGGATTTTTTTTCTCACATCCCCGTTCTATTTCTGTTCAAAGTAGCCTGATAAATAAGTTCAAGGGGTATCTCATTCGAGACAAGTGGGTTACCATTACTATGAAGGGCATTTATGATTATTTTTTGTTCCACTAACCTCATTTAAAAATCCCATGACATGATAAGAATTTCTCCTTATGGTAACTGCCATTATGTAATCTTTTAGACATTATGCCCAGGAGCACGAAAAAATGTTCTAATGACTTTCCCTTGAGGCATTGTTTTCTGTTCTTTGAAACAAAAGAACAAGAAGAACCGAGTTGAAAAAATGTTTGATCCAGAATCTGACCTTCCCCAAAACTGTGTCTCCCATAAAACAGCTTTTTATAAAAACTTGCGCAAGATTCAATTATGAGCAAGTGAAAGCAAATGGACCATTTTCTGTGCGGTGAATGTTTGTATTAAGAAGCAGACATTGTTCTTTTACTTTGTTTTTATATCTGCAGTAATGTATTTTAAATTGAATGATTCAGGAATAATATCGAATAGCGGAGTCATTACTTGCAGACGGAGTTTATGGTCCGGAGTCTTGCAATATCATTGTCTATTACGTGGCATGTCGTTTGAAGTCATTGTACACAATCAAATAGACATTTCATTATTTAATTTGCCATGATTATAAATCTATTACTACATGAAACGGGGCGCGCACGAATGCACCGATGTTTCAGTTTCCATTGCTCTCTCTGTTGAGCGGAGAGCATCCATCGATGATGCAATTAAGTAATGGAGCTAATTCTATTGTCTTTTCCATTTCGTTAGTACGTCCACAGTCAATTAACGATCAAAAGTCAACTGCGCTTACTTTGTCTTAGTTCTACGAAGCGCAATTGCGATTGTTTTTATCGAGGTGTCTTATTAGATGGGGAGCGATCACGCCAACGCAACGTGTTCTAAGAAACCTTACAAAAGACTTATTAACCAAAGTGTCAGTTTCTTTCCACTCCAGAGAAGGAAAGAGATGGACCATATCCCCGTCCCGCTTGCTTACTATTCGAGGGCGCTCGTAAAACGATTTTGGATTCGACAAAAAATTGTTTTGGTTTTTTCATCACGGGTTTAGTGGGTACAAAAAACTACGCTCGTCTTGTTGGAGATTTTGTACTATGTCATAAATAAACTACGACACGGCTTGTAGTTTTTGTTTGGGAGGGATTCAAATTTTGTTTGGGACGAGCCAACGGTCAGCGTGCCACGCTTTACCGCGTCCAGGATATCAATATCGGTGCGCACGCGACGCCGGAAAAATTGCGTAGAATTTTTTTTCTTATCTGAAATACAGTACCAGTAACTGGGTCACACTTAATCTAATGTTTCGCAAGCGGCTTTAGAAGTAAAACATTGTTAAACAATAAAAATGCCAGTAAATCTGGCCCAATACAGCAGCAGTATTAAAAATGTATCTTTTAATTGGCCAGAAATTGTGCTGCGTCTATCTGGGGGAAGCTGTATGGTGTGGCCACTAGATGCAATCTCGTCGGAGATGTGAGGTCAATGACCGGGGTGAGCGAGCGGGATAGCACCACATGCGCGAGTGCAACAGATAGGATGCGCGTACGCACAGAAAAGGAATGAAAATTATTGTATTACTGTTTGTTATCCTTTTTTTGTGTGTATGCGTGTGGGTGTGTGCGTCTAATCCTGAATCTTGATGCGTTTTGTTATTGTTTGGTTTAGTATACGCTACATAGTTTGAAGTGATGCATATGGAATATCAAAAGACGTTTATTTTTTTTGACGTGCTGTATACATAACAAGTATAGTATACATACCTGTGCGTCTATAGGTCGTCATTCAACCAAACTTCTAAACAATTTTTATGTCTTCGTTTTTGCCTCGCGTCTTTACAAACGACACACAATGCATTCAGGCGTTCCTAAAAAGGATTAGGCATCACTCGAGGATTAACCTCGCTCTTTTATTCTGATTCCCAACGTCGCGACACGTTCGTCATTGTGAGTCTTAAAAAATGGATCAACCTTTTATTTGTCAAACAACATAAAGGAAAATTATTGAGTTCAAAAAATGCAACGCTATTTTATTCGCACAAAAATAACAAGAGGCTGAATGAATTAATTCATTGATATCATAAATTAAAAAGTTGCAACTGTCATTGTTATCCTTCACCTGTCACTCGCTGACGTCACTTTTCCCGCCAAGCGCGATCGGCGCGGAATTCCCATGCAATAGTCGAGAGCAAAGCTGACTTACTCTCGCTCGACTCGATAATTTTTAATGATTATGCATCAACGGTACCTGCGCACTGCAGTCCACGAGCTCACGCAACGGACAATGTGCATTCAGCCATTCTGATTTAAATATAAAAAACAGCTCACAATCGCATAAAATGCACTGTTTATTGCTTAAAATACACAAATAATGCTTTTCTCATCCATTGAGGGTCAAACGTTGCTTTGTCGCTAAGTTGTCCCTTTTGAATAGGAGTAGGTTACCGCTGAACAAAGGTGGTGACATGTCTAAGACGAGAGAATGGAGAGACCCTAGTCCGGCAAAGGTTATGCAAATGAGATTTAATTGAGTTTATAATAGGCAGAATGATGGATTGCTTTGGGCTAGATTAGGGTCGAGAATAAGGCGCGAAAATTACAATGACTAAGCTTTTCTGTAACATGTTTTTTTGGTATACAGAAAGGTTAATCTGAAAATAATTGGGGCCTAGCCTTTGGAAATGATTATAGAGTTGTTTCTATCCACAATTTGGATACCCTACTGGCTTTATCTGACGCAAATGATACACAAAACTACGATGCGAACTTGATTGTTTTATTAAACAGAACAGATACTAATAAAATCCCTATCAAAGCAGATACGTCAAATTATTCAGCCGCGCTAATATGTTGGCAAACAGAGAACAATGATAGACTATCCCGCATATCAGAAAGCAAATGAACCGAAACAACGTTTTTCTAAATATTCCTTGGCTTGCGGTAGGTCAAAATCAAAATTAAGACTGTATACAGGAATAGTGTAAACAACACGCGTCTTTTACGATACACCGACAAAGATGTGTTTTATAAAGTTGTACACACGGCGGCACATGAAGCTGTACATTTCCAGTATAACTTGGCCTCGCTTTGTATACATTTTCTATACGATGAGAGATCCGCAAAACTGGTTTTTTGTAGCTTGATTGGCCGTCGTGCGTACCTACTACGTCTTTTGTCTAAGTTCGTCACGGCCATGTGGAAAACGACCTTTGGTAGACACATGCGCCCTTGGTTCTTATTAGAATTTGAACGTACTGTATCTTATGTAAATGCGTTGTTTTTCGTACCAAAGTATATTAGCATTGAAAATAAAAACTGAAATATAGAATGAATAATGCATGTTATCGGTTATATTGCTGGTCAAGGATCAAATGTCCGAAATAATTAATCCGCGATTAGTGACGCGTACATTGAAATGATATCAAAAAGGTAAACAAAGAACTTTACACAATTTTGTTAGGGATCATTTTGATTATTGGAATCCATGACCATAGTGAAATTCACAGGGTCAGAAACCCAAAATCATCATCTGCCTAGCTTTTTTCCTAACTATTTTGGGGTCAGGGTATTTTACATGAAGCGGCTGCCTATTCGATCACCACAACCCGAGTATCACGTAGCCCCTTGGTTGGGAGACTGGTTGTCAGACCTCCAAACAAAAAGAAAACATTAAAACCTCACACATACAACTCATCGCATTCTCATAATAAACCGAGTAATCAATTACTACAAACAAACATTTGTAGATAATTTGTGAAATCAACACTCACGCAGCCATACAGTCTGGTCCTTACGCATTATTTACTACGCTATCAACTGATATACTATCAACTTGCGCAAGAGTCGAGCACGTAATTGGGGCAAGGGGTCAAAGACCAGCCCTTTGTGAAGACCCCTCGCACAATAGCGAACAATGGACAAAGACCATGTCTTATATTGTAATACGACTTGAAAGTATACAAAAGAAACCGTGGTCCTAATCTTTGGGTAAAGAATTAGCAACCGCTTTGTTCGAATGCCGATTTAAATTATAAAGTTTCGTTCAAAATTTCCTTTTTATATTTTTAATGGGCCGAAAAAAAAACACGTTCAGAAAGTCTGAAGGCACTATCTGAAATCTCTTAGCAAATAATTACGAAACCTAGTTTAAAACTCAATAAAAAAATAAACTATGGTTTTAGAAAATGCAACAATTTATTCGTTTTTTAAGTAAATAAGGATAAACATTTTGACAACATCAATATTGATACAGATGCACTAATCTAATAAGCTTTAGTTCACTTTTGTTAACTGAAAATGTAAATATGCATCGGTTATCTGTAACGGAACGTTTGGAGTTGCACAAAGTAGTGTTGTTGTGCTTGTGTAAACTTAGTTTAAGGAGCAGGGCTGAATGTTCGCTTATCAACTGATTAATATGCATTTTTTTGTGAAACTGGGCCAGCACTTATGAATGGCGTAGATAAAGAAAAACGTACATTTACATTTTAAGAAGCAATTTCTAATGTATTTTGAAAGAATGAAAGAAAACTTACTTGAAGGTAAAAAGAAAATTGCTTTAAAAGTAATAGAAACAATTGAAAATTTCAAGATATTTTAGAACTATCTAAGTAAAACTCCTTTTCTAGTACACAAGAGTGTCATAGTATCAATTTCTATTCATAATTTCAACAAAAAACCGTGAGAATCATCACGAAACAAAAACATAATTCTCAATGGCAGCCCTGATTTACACGGATCATGTCTGTGCGTACGCGCATGCGAACATATGCTAATAATGTTTTGTTTGTCTCTTTGTCTAGTAGAGAGCCATGCGCTTCCCTACAAGAAAATTATGGTAGTGACAGTTTCAGTGAGCAATTCTTGAAAGTTTCTCATGTTAGAATAGAAAACAAATAGTCAGTCTGGCAGTTTTGCGAAGTAATTTAGAAGTATAGCATGTTTTTGTGCTTCGCACATGTTGATATTCACAGATTATTTCATTCGTCATTCATTTTTAGTTTATTAAAAGCTCTAATGAGTTGAAGATGGACAAAAACGTGAGAATAAAATCCCAGTTAAATTTTCAAACAATTGACAAAATCTGAAACGGCCCGACTCCCCCAAAAAGTTAACGAACGGTTTACGAAAGCAACCGGCAATTTGAATAAACAAAACACTGTCATCGAGAGCCAAATCGTTTCCCATACACATTTTGTATTCATTTGCCTATTCTAATTAAACGTTCCTCCCCCCAATTCGGGGTTGAGAGATTTTTCGGTGATTTTGTTTCGTGTGAACCACTACAAGTTACGCTCCGGTGACTCTCGATTTTGTCTTTGTTTGATTACGGTTGTATTGTTTTATTTTGCTGGAGCGTATCAAAATGGAACTGCCATATTGTTCCAATATACAACGTGAAACATAGAGTATAAGTTTCTTAATAGCCACCGATTAAAAAACACTCGAGAAAATTACGAATTTATATGCAACGAATAACTGAACTTCAAAAAAAATAATTACAAGCTCGAAAATAAGCTAATTATGGTCTTGCATTATTATGTTACAAATTGTGTAATATCCCATAAATTATTCAACTACTATGTAACCACTTTAAATGTTCATAAAGCTATCCAAAAGCGATAACGTGATTAATAAGGTTCTACACGCAGTAGCGATAAGCCCAGCCTTGGATTCCACGCTTTGTAATACTTATTGCATTGTTTTGTTATTGTTACTAAGTGAACTAGCTATTTTACACGATAAACTAGAAATTACTGATTGTATTTTTGCACAAATTGTATTTTATGTTCCACGAAAGCAATTTTCCTTTTCGCGATCTTAAACTTTTGTTAAAGGTTGACGACAGTTATTCTAATCTCTCGTTTAAAGTCACCCTCCGGTTGACTGGTTGGTTAAATTGACCCTTTTGTCTCAACTAAAGGGTCGAAAAATCGTTACAAAACGTACATAATATCTTATGCAAATTTTCAAAAACAATATAGAGTTTAGAAACCCTTTAATTATCTTAAATTGTTGACATCTATCGAGGCGTTAATGATTATTCTCTTCTTTATTCCGTTTACATTGTTTTGATTGTTACAAGTGCACCTCGTTGTTTATATGAATGCACGTTAATGTATGCAAATCTAAACGAAACACCCGTTACGTTGAAACTGCATGTGGTTACTTGTGGGAACGCTATTTGGTTGCCAAAACGAATGAACGGGAATATTAAACATTGAAGCTTAAATAATTGAGATAATAAAACAAAGGAAATGTACGGTTTTATCGGTCAGAATAGAAATAGCTAGGTATTACATATCTATTAGATAAAGGCTTTAGAAATCAATAGTCACGGTATTTACATATTTATCGCAATAAACAAACATTATCATCATCTTGACGAAAAGAAAATTGAAAACAAAACATTGACACAATGGAGTAGTTTTTTTTCGGTTAGTCCCGCTATGGTATGGTCCCGGTATGGCACCCTCTTAAAATACCTATCAAAAAGTCCCGCTATGGTACCCATCTTTTAGATCTACGTTAGACAATAGAAGGTACAACTGAAAAGAAAAGTGTATCTATAAATAAATACTTTTAGGAGTGTATCAATAAAACGTCTGTTTGCGATATTAAATCAGTCTTTTATTAATTCAAAATATTTATAAAAAAATATCAAACAGTAAAACGAAATATTAATTGCAATGTAATTTTTAAAATAATCAACAATATTAATTACCAATAATCAACAATAAAAAAAATATAAAAAATCCACATCTCAGAAAAGTATTACTGTAAATATTATAAACTACAAATAAAAACAACATCCAGACATAAATATTAGTTACAAATAATCAACATTGAGAAAAGGCAGTAATTGTAAATTTATATAAACTACAAAAATAATCAACAACCAACTAGACAAATATATTAATTACAAATAATCAACATGGAGAAAAAGGCGCAAATTGTAAACATAAACTACAAAAAATAATCAACATCGAGAAAAAGTATTAAACATTTTAATAGGCTAAAAACAAAATTAAAATAAACTATTTTTTTAAATGTTCTGATCGAAATGTTGACTTTGATATGTTAATCAGAAAATCACCAATGGAGATAGCTTTATTTTCGTAACTTTTTGTTAGCTTTTGAATCTGGCGGTCGATTTCTATACTTGTTCTTTTTCTTGAATTTATAGGTGATCTTTTTAGTCGAAAGCTATAACAAAAATCATCAGTTATTTAAGTTAAGCTATATTTTTTTCAGTAACCGTCTGTAATAGAAGGCGACAACCAATAATATCTACCAAAATAAATAAAATCAAATCCATTTTAAAATTCTTCTATGTACTCGTATTATGTAAAAAAATATATATCTGCTTTTAAAAATATTATATCTGCTTAAAAATATTGTCTAAAAAATACAACTTACTTGGCTTGTTTTATATCAAAGTGACATGTGTCGTTGCCAATTGTTTGCAGAAACAATAATAAACTGGGATTTTTTCCAATAATTTTGTTGAATCTGCCATTCCATGATTCCGCCAAGTTAGTTGTTCTATGGCGTTCATTATGGCAACACCAAATGAGGTCTGGATATTCAAGCCACTGAGTGACAAAATAGTCATTGAATTTGGTCATAGCTTCATCGTCGAAACTGAAAAAAATACTTATTAAACGTTCGTACTTGTAAAGCAATGAAATTAACAGGTCCTTACTGATATTGTTGTTCTTTACTTTTTTGCCATATAATTAGAGTTAAGTACTCAAACATCATTTTGGAAAGTAACCAAGATATTATACCTATTTTCCATTATATGCAGCCAGCCGTCTTCAATATCTTGTTTTGGCAAAAACGCCAAGCCTATGCATTGCTTAACGTGGTTCGAGGACTCTTCGTGTTCCATGAGATTTAAAGATTTCGCTTTTTTGATAACGTTCTTTTGAAAATGTACGTTACATCCATTTATTTTGATATCAGGAAAAATCTTCGCTGCTGCATTTATTACTCCTATTTCATAATCGAAGGTAAATTTCGATGGACGCCATTCAGGCAAAGTTTGTTTAATCAATTCGAAAACTTTTTCATAAGTTTTCCCTTCTTTGTTTTTTAACAGAATATAAAATAATGGTGCTACATTCGTGGATAACTCAGTGCTTCCCATGTCTCCATGAATGACATAAACTTGTTCGAATGGGTTTGGGCAGCCGTCGAAAGTGCCATCACCAAAGTAATGCGTTACACATTTTATATATTCCTTTACTTCTGTCGAGGAAAATATAATTATTCGATTACAGTCTTCATTACAATAATCAGCCAATACATACTTATTAAATTCTTCTGGTATTATAATTTCTTCCACATTCTTAAATTGTGTTTTTGGTACGTTCAACGACTTATTTCGGTGTCTGTATAATACTGTTTTTAATTTTTTATAGTCAGGAACATTTCCTGTAAGGTGTAACCCTTTGTCTTTTAAGTTACCCATGTGTTTTTCGAAAATTTTCTGTACTGATCCGTAATTTGAATTTACTTCTTTTTTGCACTCACTTATAGCCATTTGAACTTCATTGTCTTCAAAATGTGGCACGCACTGATCACTGTGTTTATAATCTTTAATTATTGTATTATTGGTATTCTCAATAGTTATATATCCACTACATTTAATACTATTTCTCCTATTTACACAATGCCAAGTACTTGAATTTTTATTTTCTCTGCGTTTAATATATTTATGTCCGGCACGTAATAAAGTTTTTCCACCGCGTCGACTGTCAATAATTATTAAATTTACACCACGTGAACTACTTGACCCAGACATTGCAATAGATAAACTAACAAGCTATCCTAATTACTCATATCGCAAAAGTACAGCTGCAAATAGCAAACTAAACCCGGAATAATACTGTCTCTCTCTATTTTCATAAAAACAAAAGGGAAGAGCTAGATACGAATTCGAGGAAGGGCTCGTCTCTATTGTTTTACGAAAAAACCGGTTGGTCAGGTAACTACCTGAAGTGAAACGACAATTACCGAGCGTGATTTGTTTAAAAAATAGTATTAATAAATATTATCTTGCTTAACTATAATAGTTAAGAAAAGATATTTTTTATTTATACTATTTTTTTCTTAACGCATTGTATAACTTTTCTTTACAACAGTACCAAAAACTGAAGGGTACCATAGCGGGACTTTTTGATAGGTATTTTAAGAGGGTGCCATACCGGGACCATACCATAGCGGGACTAACCCTTTTTTTTTATCAACCTGTATAACACTGCTAGGCTAAGGCCTCGCCCAATACCTTGTGTATTTAAAAAAAAAGTACTTATAGCAAAAAAAAAAAAAACGACTCAAAGAAAAGCCCTCCATCATCCCTTGAACCACAGATAATAAAAAATCACCGCACCACAGTCTATGTATAATTTATTAAAAATCCAGTTTTATTGGTGCAGTGCGATACGAATCCACAAAAATTTGCATAGATGTTTCGATAAACTGGTCAGTTCAGTTCACATGCACTGCCCATTCCCACGGAGAATATGCATTATATTTTTAATATCAGCACGTCAATTATAATCGAGTACTTGCATTTAATAAGAGAAAACAATATTTTAAAACCGGCCTTATTATAAAAGGTTAAATATGGCAATCTTTTTGTCTGTATGTTTGTCGTCATTTGTGTCAATATTTTGTGCGCTGGTTTCACACGTCCGAAATTTAAACTCGGGTTAACTGAACTGAATTTTTTTTTCAAACAAATTCTGTATTATTTTTATTAGAGGTCCTTGTTAGACATGACCTAGGTACTAAAGATACTGATATTATTGAATGTTATATATTTTATGGCTGGTTTTACCATGTCCGGATTTTAAACTCCGGTTAACTGAACTGGAAAAATATTTTAAACAAATTCTGTTTTATTTTTATTAGACGTCCTTGTTAGACATGCCCTAGGTCCTAAAGCTACTGCTGCTTATTATTGAATGTAAAATAGGCAACAAAACATAATATTTTGGTATCAAACAACATTGTGATGCATATTGTGTCAACCGTCTGCACCGTTATGGATTACTGTGCAACCCACGTTCTTATTGCTTATTGGCCTACTGCTAACCGTTCATGACTATGTAGCCACGTTTTGCTCAATTTGTACACAACAAAAACCAAACCATTGTATGTTTTAACATCTATTTTATTACTCGGTATCACAAATACTTTGTCGCCGTTTTATGTATTTTTAAGGCATCAAATTGCATACAGTAAAAGCTATAAAATTCAACCGTCGTTGTCCAGTTAGCGTTTCCTTTCCCAAGGCCACCACTGACCCATATTCAAAGTTTTCTTAGAACATAATTATTACGTTTGATCCGTCAATGCTTGACCAATCGTTTTTACGACATGACCCAGCCGGTCATTATTAAACACCTTTATAGCCAGTGTCAAGCCACCCCTCAATGTTTTACTTTCACACGTATTTAAAACTTGGAATTTGTCGATTTTGAACGACCGGTCAGCTCGTAAAAGCTCGTTAAGAAAAAAATATATTTACGCACCCAAGTTTCGTATAATAATGTCGTAAAAATAATATTTAATGTAAAAAATATATATTTTGGGGCAGTGCTTTTATTTTCTTCCATTTTTAATTTTTATCGACGACTTAAAAATAATTTATGAGCCCCATTCTCCACTTACGCGCTCATATAATAGTATCGTTAAAAGCGTAACAAATCGCTTGCATTAATGACTCACGGTAATTAGAACTTCGTGACGTGACGTTTAAAAAACTCGTGTTTGATTAGATTACTCAGTTTTTTGGAATCACTTTAGTGTAATAGATCGGCTCGGCTTGGGTGGTCCGCCGCGCCCCGACACACGATTGTATCAACTCACATTATTATTTTTTTGTTACGTCCCTCCTGCGACGTGACCAAATACTAATAGAAACATTAAACCTCAACCTTCGCACCCACCTTCACATCACAATCGATAACTAACGATAGTTAATCAACTATATGTACGTTAAAAGCAATGTCAAGCGGCCTTTCCACGGAAAGGTACGACTTTCCATTCTAGTTAGAAACTTGCAGTTCAAGGAAACTAGTAATTCGAGTGCGTAACGCGAGACCGCAACCCAATAGGTCGAGTGAGAGCCACAGCACAGCTAATCCAGGCCAGATGTGGCGTCCGCCGCTCGCCAGCTTGCCCCGGACTTCTAAGCCACTACACCGATTATGATTGCCCAAATAGTCTCTCATCTGCCAAATGACGCACGGAATGACCAAACAGCCGAACATGCACTTTCGAAAACTCTTTGTTCCCAGTTCCCAGATCCCAAAAACATTTTCGGAAACCAAAAATATTCATTCCTACTACACCACTGAACTCACGAAAACGAGCACAACCTTTGTTTTATTAATTAGCCGACAAATTACCTTTTGTTTATTGTGTCTGGCCGAACGACCGTAACGTGGTACACGATAAACTTTCTGAATCACGACGAAAATGTTAATTACATTAATTTACTTAACAATACAGCTATTACAGTAAGCAGAAACATCTAAATAGTGCGTTTAAAAAACGGGATTACACCGGCCGGTCCCCAAATATGCACGATTTAACATGAAACGCGAATTCGTTATACATGTATGCTTATCTTGAGAAAATACGCTGTTAACCTGTTGTGTGCATCTTATTATAGCACCGCCTATTGTGCATTATACTCCACATATTCATGGGTAAACACACACCAGTCTTTGTGTCCATTGTTGTAGTAATACTTAGCAGCATCACCCCTCGTAATCTCATCCTTTCTTTTGCATTGTCCCTCACAATGTGAGATACCGAGGTTGGTCCAGAGGTCACACATCTCTGTAGACCTTAGGTCATAGCTGACAATGCGAGGTATCCTGTTTACCTTTGTGCGACCGATGTTTAGGCTGCTGGTGGAATCGTGTACTTGTCTCGGATTGTTGTCCACAATAGGACTCATCTCGGGACAATGAGAACGGACAATGGCATCATTGTTCTTTTACGATACTTAGCTACCGTTTTAGGCCGTTACGTGTCTTTATTGGAGGTATTATCGATCTCATTGTGTTGCCGATTTATAGAGCGGCTCCTGTTATGTGAACATTTGAATATTAACGTTCATGGGAACCATTTTGGAGATAATAACTGTCAGATACTGGAATTCCGAATCATCGGCCAAACAACTAATATTACAGGTTAAAAGCTGACGCATTTCTCAATTGCAATTCAGGAAGCCAAACTACATTTCAGAATAATAAATACCATACTTAAACCCAGAGCTTTTGTCTTACGCTGCGTGTTTCGGGAGCTGCGACTGCGACCCAGTATGATTTACGTTTATGTTCGCATAAAATCTGAGAATGCGGTTTGTGCATCCATTCCAGTGGCTGTAGCAAAAATAGTCTCGAGAACGTCGAAACTTTTATTTGTGTTACTTTAAAGATATTGCAACATTTACATTGTTGAAACATATCTGTTTTGTTTACGATCTCTGAGACATACAATCTTCACATCTGGAAAATTAAACGCTTTTTGCTCTGGCCCATTAAAATTACACTTAAGGTGCTTTAAGGCCAAGTCGCGTCATTTTGACAAAACTGTAAATGCATTTCAAGCTCTCAAAACGGTGCCATGCAAAGATAATCCTGAGATAATCAAGAAGCGTATCCCAGTAGCAATGTTCTGTAAATGAGCGGTATCTGTCGATAGCTCGAGTGCTCGATAACGGCGGCTTTGATCGTCGACGCGCGCCCGCGCATCCTTTGAACTTGCCGCCCCCGCGGGGCGCGCTTTATTAAACATTCATTAGGACCCATCGTTTAGCTCATACCTGCACAGTAGTCGGGATAAAGTTACATCTTTGGAATCGACAAATAAATAAAATATTTTTTAAAGTTCCCAGTGACGCTCGCTGTAAAGATTTTTTGATTACGCTCCCTTTATGTAGTTTTGAGGGACGATACGTATTGCATCTTAAGAATGTTGAATAGAACCTGCAGCCTTTTAAAAAGGGTGGGTCGGTCATTGACTTGAAGATTATTTCCCAATCTTTTGTGCTACTATATCTACGCGTTATTAAAATATCGGTTGCACAGTGCACTAAAGATAAGGGTTTTATTTGAAAGTGATGCAACGTTTACATGTTTACAATTATTTCGATTGCACTGTTTTTTATCTGTCACGCGAATAAAGCAAAACGGTGTCTACAGACAGAAGGTTCTTGATTATTTCCCAGATTTACTCCACACCTCAATGTAATCTCAAGTACATCCTCCTAACTATCTAAGTTCCCAGATGCTCTCAAAGTAGCATAAGTACATCCCTTCCCATCCCATCAATCATAAAACTCACTATAATCCTATAGATTTCTCAATAATCAATACAATCGATAGAAAAAAAGAATCTCGACATAATGACACATAGGGAGGCAATATCTTCAGTAACTCGCGGCTCCCTGCAATTTACTCGTCCGTGGGCTTACCTAACGACACCTGGGCACTGGGCTCAGGCTGGGCACGTCTGGGCATAAGTCAACGCACCCGGGTTATCCACCCGCTCCCGATAGAATATGTTGCAAAAAACGTAATGGCCGCCGAGAGAAACGTCAATGAATTGGTTTTTATTTTGTTCTGTTTTTAAATCTCGGGATTACCAGTGTAATAAAATTGTTTAGAAAGTGCCAGTGCGATGTTTATAAACATATTAGCGATCGTGTGTGTATTTTTTAATTTAAAATGTGTTTTAGAAAGAGTTTCTTATATATATAATAATGTTATTTGATTTATGTGAAACCCATGGGCAACTTTTTATGTCTTTGTTCGCCGGTACAAGCAACACACGTAGAACGTTGACAGGCCGTAATTTGAAGTGGTTGTTAATTATAGAATGCATCATAAATAATTATGGCTTACCTACCGGAATGCCTCATCGGTAGCAACTGGCAACTAGCTGGTACTTAAAAAACTATGTTGCTTTGTTCCGCATTTATGTTTTGAATCAGAATACGGTTTTTATGCAGAGTATACGTAAAGCATTAATATTTTGGTCAAAAATCTTAAACAAAGCCTGAAATTACAGGCCATTGCCACTTTTGCACAATGCATCAAACTGGGGTTCGTATGAATAAATTCAAAATGGCGGTGCGATGACCTTCGCCCGTGCACCGTAATGCCACAAGTGTTTGCAATTTTTGTCATGATTTATCTCATCATTTTACGGTTCGAGAGCACTGCGGATTCTCGTCTAGAATAATTGTATATCCAGTGTGGTCGTTAGGATTTTTAATGATCATATTTTTTGTTGCAACACTTGATAGGTAATAAATGCGCTTGACCCTAATGACAGATGCAATTCTCACGGCAAATCTATCAACTAACACCTAAATATATGCTGTCCTACGTCGACTTAAAGGTTTAATAAATAAACAATCATAATCCGACACAACCCCTAAATAAATAATCAGATAATTTTGTCAATTTCACTGGGAACTGGGAACGCGGCACACTATCAAACATGTTTGACAAACAACCCGTCAAAACTACGTCAACATTCGTGTTTGAGGGCGGTCCGTCATTCCGTATTCATACACGATTGTTTGACAAATAAATAAACGGACGTACAAAGAATTTTTTATTGTCTGTTAATTTTAATCAAGGATTCTTTGTTGTTTTTTGTATAAAAAGCCAGAAAAGGTGTGAAAGTTTGGTCTTGAATTTATGATGTGGGTTATCACTTTACTTGAGTCATTAGAATCGGAGGGAAATGGAAAATCTCAGTTGATTCAACCTCCACTATTGCATCAGTATCTTTTCTGAATTTTATGTATACTCACTGCAAAGACATTAAAAAAATATACTAACAATAGACAGAACAACGCGAACAAAATTGTAATTTGCTTGCAAGAACCATTTTCTATGCATACATTTCTTACTTAAAACCTCTTTCGAAGGAAAGAACAATCTCAGTCGGTTCAACCCACTCTTTAACACAATCTTTTCTGCAATTTACTATATAAATAATACATGACGTATAAAACCCTATGTTTATGGTAGAACTGACGCAACACCTACAATTTTCCCTGCGAATAGATCTGCCTCTGCTATTATATCTGGGTACTGGGGAGCGGTTGGACACGCAACGCAACAATGGCATTTCGCTAGTTCTCTTTACTTTCACAAGCACGCGTAGCGCGCTCACTGGCGTTTTCTAATCTTAGTCGGACATAGCCTAGGTTAATCGTATTTTAGACTGGTTTTGGAGCTCGAAATACTGTCACATGCTGCAGAATAGTTTTATTAAGTAGTGACAAATTTTTCGCCTGTTAATTTTAAACTGGGAACTGGGAAGTCCCCAGTTTGCCGCTGATTTAAACAAGTTCGATTTTGTTAGCAAACAAAACCAACATTCCAAAGAGATAGAAGAGTCATTCACTTGACATCAGATTACTATCAATCTAACGTTATCGTTGCCACCATCAATCATTTGCTAGCTCATACATACATCATACATACGTTAACACCGCTATTTTCTATGTAAACGCGTTTCCATGTTGTCATTTCATTGTTTAGTTTCACACGACTACCAATTAAGGAAAACAGCATTATAACATTACGGCAATTTTAATTTTGTTTGAAGCTATAAAGGTGAAGATATATCTTCACTAGAGGGAGTGCTAAAAACACTTCTGTTAACATAATATTTAAGCTTGCAATGCCCACATATTTTCAAAACAATATGCAAGAAACTAAATTGTTTAGTAAACAGTTTCAAAAGAGACATCTGTATGTGCCGTGTTCTTAATTGGTAGATTACTTACAATTGCTCTGGATGACTTTGGTCGACAATCTGCAAGCCAATGTCCCAATTACTGGAAAAAAACACGATTGTTTTGCAAATTGTTCATTTTCTCATGCATCTACAAAAAAGTCTGCCTAATTCAGTTTGCAATCTGACCATGTATTTACGACATCCTGTTTTGTAGATTGAATCTCAATAATTGCAATCTAAAGACAGAACCCAGTCTGGTCTACCTTAGAATTACCAGACAATTTTAGCTGCAATCATTTTAGGTGTAATAAAATGTTCTTGGAATGATACCATTTTATGAGTCAGTTTTAGTTTCAATACGTTTTTTGTGCTGCGTTATAAAAAGGCAGATATCTTGGAATTTATTTGCACCGAAAAACAAATAATAACACTTTCGGTGTCATTTTTGGGATACCTCGTTATCCACAGACGTTCAAGAGGGTTGCCAAAAAGTAAAAAACTTACAGGATACCTTGCACTTGTAAAGATTGTGCAAAAAGAGTCCATCTAAATTCTCACCAACAAATATAACAGTAACCTTAACCCGTCAAAAGACTTAAGACTTACGGCTTTTCAGTCATCATTTAAAAAGTAGGCTATCCAATTAACCTGTATACAATTATGACTAATAGCTCTGAGTAACCGACAAAGTGGCTTCCTGTTTAGACATGGCGACATCGCATTGCAAATATACGTGCGTGACATTTTTGATGACCATTTTGAATTGCCTAATATCCCGTTTTGCAATTAGCAGGCTTATATCTTACGCCTTAATTTCAATGTAAAATATCACTAGTTATTCCAGTTGCTAAATGACCAACTAGCATTAAATAAAATTAAATACATCTCCCGCTAAAGACTTGAATAATTAAACCATTAATATAAACAGACTTAAACACTATTGGATATCATGAATGTTATATTAATTTGCTCATTATAATGTAGTTAGGTCTTAGTATTTAATTCAGTAGGCACTTCATTAGTAGGATTAAATAGCGAGGCTTTTAATAATTGAATACGTCGGTTAATCCTTAGCTGTGCTGCATTATTTTATGTTTTCTTATTTCCATAAAAATCTGATACTTAAATCTTATCAGGTAACAAGGAAAACGCTTAAGTGAACAGTGAACCAAAGTTAGAAACTTCCTAATTCACGCTATACTGTAATATTTCGATATTTGACGTTCCCGTTTAAAAAAATGTCTTGTTCAATAAACTGCAGCCAATTTCTCAACTCCACTTAAGCCGATAAGGAGAACTCAAAAAAGCTAACAAAACAATATTAAAGTATATATCAGATAATATAGAACAAGTGTTAAGAGGAGGATACAATGCTACCAGGTAGTGTCACTTATTTGTTTAGGAGTCGGCTCAAAACCAGTAGCAACCAAACGTATACAAATACACAGATATATGCTGTGAGGGTTACTTTTTGTTGCCTTTTTTATGCTACGTCCAGTTGTAATAGAACTTTGCCTAGGGCTGTGCGATGCTCATATCGATATTTTGATTTCCAGTCTTCGATATGGATGCGAACAAAAAAATGATTTGTTTTAGTTTCAAAGATATCTTGTTTGTTTTTGTAACTCGTAAATCTTTTTTTTTAGCCATAATTTGAATGTTAAATAAAGGTTTTGTTACATGTCTGTATCTATATCTTTACAAAATTCGAATTTGAAAAGAAAAATACCATTTGCAAGTCAAGAATATTACTTTTATTTTGCTTCTCTCATTTGTATAATTACAAAAACTCGTCGTGTGCGCAACGAGGCACGCCATTTTGACATCGAATCGCCTTTCACTTGGCCTAGATATTTCGGAACTGGTTCGTAATCACAATGCAAACTTGCCGGCTCCCGACAAACGACTCGCCATTGCTGTAACAATGTATTTCCTGTGCACTGTGCAGCTGTGAAAAATCTAACTAAAGGATTCCAGTTTTTGAGTTCAACAGCCCTACATTAGTTTTTGTTTGAAAATTCTATGAACTTGTGTTGGTGTTCATCTAACTCTAAACAGGTTTTAATAATGATTAATACAACATAAAAGGAAAACGTATAAATTAAACCCTTGAGAATAAAAACTCCACCTTTTACTAACCACATCAATTCATCACCACATACATGTAAAAATATTTAGATAACTACCAACATTATAACAAGAAAACTAATCACCAACCCTAAGGTGTAAATGAATAAAATAAGATGGCGGGAGCGTGCTAGCGCGCAACCTGTTCTGAGCGGGACGCGCCGCCCACGCCTGACAAATCGGCGCGCGCGCAGCACACGGTTACCACACGAACGTGTCCGATCAAGTCCGGACTTGTTGTCCGAGTCCCCAATACTATGCAAGAGGAAAACCGTTTTCTGGGAAATACATGCGACAGTTATTTCTCATCCACAAATATGTTCAGAATTGTCCCGACTTCCAATACAGTAAGAGGACAATTGATTGCGGAATTTCGCTTCATCGGCCGGGCGATTCCCAAAATTCGACTTGCCTTACACAGAAACTGTATAATGCGTGGACTCTGGTATCGCTTCCAACGAGGAAAGAAACTCCATCTTTTTCCTTGAATTATTTCATTTTCACGGAACGCCCACCTGCAACAAAAACTGCAATCAACTTTTTGTTGAATTACTCAAAAGCTATTTCAGCATGTTTTATGTGTCGTAGTCAGTCGAGATGCGTAGGCACCGTCTATCGTTGCGTCTGGATCTCTGGATCACGTAATACCACGCTCACTATAATGTTTACTTCAATCTTTTACAAAAAGACGAAGAGAAAAACTTTGAACAAGACAAGCCACGTCCCTGTAATTACGAGTTCGCGGACAAAAGGAGGTTCGAGTCCCTTTCTCCGACTGTAATGACTGAAACGTTTTCTCGATACAAGAATCGTGACCAGGACCCAAGACCCTTTGCGTCATTCCCACGAGGAACATTTGGACAGCATTTGTAAAGGGAGTCCTTTGTGGCACGCTCGACAACAATAAACATAATGACGCAATTTACATTTTTGCCAGATGTAATTTTTGGAGATTTTGGTAATGGCGGTGAGGAGAATAATATGTAAAGTACAAAGAGTGAATGCATTTTTATTATAATTGTATGCATCACAAAGCCACGCTCCTCAATTACTTATTCCCGTTGCGCTACGTGTTTCCTGCACTCTTGCGCAGGCGGCAGGATCAAAGGGCGGTGACAACCCCCGACGTCACTCCGGTAAAAAGCTAATTTGACGCATCTCAGTAGGGATCTCATTTTTTCTCACTTTCCCATTACATGTCCTTTTGTTTTTTATTCCCATGCGATCAGAGATTCTAGTGGTGTTGGCAGACGGATGCAAGCCCAGCCGCGGCCTTCGATGCACGTGGATTGCATTACAGCGCTGTTGCTAGCGAGCAAACTTGGCACACTAACAAGAAGCAATACGTATAACTCCTTAGCAACGACACAGTATCGATTACAGTAACCTATTCAAGATTTAAAACATTCAAATCGCGAACATTTAACGGATTTGAAGATATGCAAATTACTAGTTCTACTAACACGCTTGAATACTTAATGCCAGTGATTGCTAGTTGCTTAGAACGGCGTCAAATTATTCTTGTTAACTGGTTTCGTGTATTATGATTCGTATTTGCGCGGTAAACACGTAAATAATAGCCGCATCAAAAGAGGTAGAGTTCGTGCGCCCGCTTCGATATTTAGGTCGCCGAAAATAACCTCAGCACTCGGACGCCAGTTCATAATACAGCTCAAATGCTGTTTAACCGCGTTGTATTTGATCATTAAACCAATCGTCATCAAATATGTTTCTTTTCGTTCAAAGCAATCATAGAATCACGCGCAACGCATTATCAATCACAATGGCCGACTTATCTATCAAGGTTAGACATAACTTCATGGACTACGTTGACTAAACGCATTATTTTAATGAATTATCAAAATTAACTTAGAGTACCACAGTTAGCTAGTATAGTATACGATAAAAGATTGATAGTGGCCACGATAACCGTGTGTGAGTTGTTTGTACCGAGCTGTGCCTGCGCACGCGTCCCAAGGCCATTTTGTTTACGCATACACCCGCATATTTACGCGTGCCCAATAACACACGACTAACACACATAGTCCCCCCTAGTAAACACACTAATACTACACAAATCACTTCGTGAATTAGCCAGGTTATATCAAGATGAAAATGGCGCGAAACGCTCCATTGAACGTTTGGCGGGAAACCGTTGCGTAACCACGTGAAAGTATTTTCTTGCGCTTCCATCGTATGTTGCGCGTTTTCTTGTTCATACCTATTTATGTTTCGCTATTTTTAACGTATTGTAATGTGTTGTCTCCTAAAATGAATGTAGGAAGTGTTATTATTAGAATTTATTTACGACCGCGTGTTATCACGTCTCTTATACCGTAATAAATGTGAGCAGTCTTTTTACGTAACAAACTACTTCTAACGTATCTGATAAGCAGTTATATAAACATGATTTTATAGGTTATATTTTTATGAGGAACATTATAACCTATAAATCCACGTGTTGACGAATTTGGCGGGAACCTCCGGGCGAGCACCAGTCGACCTTGGCTCCGTGACGTCACTGACATAGTTCCCGCCTGCACACCGAACCTCGTTTTTTACCATGATTCAGACAATTTTATTATTACCAACGAGACTTTTACGTCGAATGTTTTAATAGCGTCTTCACTTGTTGCCAAGCTAGCCTCACCTTGACATTTCACCTTGATTTTTATTAAAATGCTGCATAAGAATCGACTTTACATAAAATTATCGAACGCGTTACATTACAAACCTAATTTCTTTGCTTTCTTACGATGAAAAATATTTACGCAGTCCACTTTTCAATATCGTTTAAAGTCAGCGATAATGGCAATGTTTTTGTCTGTCTACATTTTGCTTCGAACTTTGCACCGATAACCTATAACATTTTTACTAATTAGCAATTTTTTTAAGGTCCATTCTTCCAAAAGATAATTTTGAACTTATTTAAATTTCAAGAGATAATGTAGATGGTGCTAAGGTCATTCTCGACGAAAATAATCTTTTACAACCAAATACAGCTTTTATAAATAAGTCTAGACCAGCACGACATAGAAAAGATTTAAAAAGAAAGCATCTGAAAACAGCTATGAAACAGGACAAGAAAATACACACGCTAAAGCTAAGCAAATAAGACCATTACTGTGATCAAAAAACATGTCAAGACTTGCAACAAATTGTACCTATTTGGTTAAACTAAAGAACTTGACCACCAGGAGGATAAAACACGACTCATTGGAGCAAGTTTCATTCGACCTTGGAAACAACGGCCGCGACGCCATTTTTTGTCCGTTCCGATAATTTAGATGATCATTGCGTACGATTATTCCCGACTACTGTTTGCTCCCGTTTGCTCTTGGAATTCAATGATTATTATAAGTTATTTCTTTACCATCAAGTTTAGTAATATTATCTGTTTGATTCTAGGAATATGTCCGCAGGATTTTGTTGTTGAATCATTATAATTACCTACGTAGTACCCATTGTTTTTTTTCTCTTGTGTTGTGTTTCCACGACAAGAGTCTTTAAACGTTAACGATGCCAAACTATTTTCATGTTCGCTTCCCGAACTAGCATTTTGTTATTAAAATGCAACGGATACTTACCTTATCTTTTAATAATATCTTCAGATTCAACAACAGTATTTGCATCATAGCACAATCTTGTTTATCATCTTTACGCTCCGAATCCCTAACATTTTGTTCACGAGTAAAATTTTATATTCAACGAGAGTTATAGGTATGATTATAAAAAAGTCTACGGGCTCCACGGCAACCTTCGCACCAGTAACTCACCAACCAACTATTATAACGCAGATTAAACAGTAGTAAAAAGATCGTTAAATTTTATAGTTATTAAGGCCATATTTTTTCAAAATTAGAAATGTTCACAAAGAACGTCGCCGCCCAAGGATTTGTTTAGAAAAAAGGATTCTGTCGCTTTAAGTACTCTAAAACTACTTTTTTACAATCCGATCCTTATGGATGAAGTCGTAAAATATGGTGAGGTCCCGTAGGACGCAGGCGCTGCATCCGGGGCTAGAGGCTCGGGGCTCCGGGCGTCTTAACGAACCTTTCAGTTTGAGAGTCGTAAAATTTTTCCCAATTCACAATGGTGCCGGCCACGCCCTCTGTAATAATGTTTTACGACTGATTTTATGCATCGTAGCGGCTGCGTACGTTACCCTTCTCAGAGAAATGTTAACAAGAGTCGTAAACCGCTTTCACCTTGCGTTTTATCACGACGTCGTCGTCACCGTAAGTCAATAACCGATGTATGAACACAACAGAAACGAAATTAATTTGAATTGATTTTTATTGCTGAATTCGAGACCGTCTGGGGAGTTTTTTTTTCTCGGCATCGAAATGCCATTGTTATAAGCTGCCGTTTGAGCAAAAATTCATTCTTTCACGCCACATAAAATGCCGTATCAAACAAAGCCTAATTTCCATTTCTCTATCTTTCCAGATTTCCTGAAGCCGCGCAAGCGGTTATCGACGAGCGGCAAGAAGTCCCCCGCGCACGCGCACAAGCACGAGTGCGGGCACGGCGCGCACATCCGCCCGCCGAAAGTGGCGCGACTTGCGCCCGCGCATCTCAAACGCACCAGCTAGGCCACGCCCACACGTGACAACACAGAATTGAACACACAGCTTCGGCAGCTAGAAACAGATTCGACGGGACAGGATCCCCAGGATCTGAGATCCGAGAATAACCAATATGGGGCTCTTAACCTCAAGATCCCCTAAGTGTTTATCTGGTATCAAGGACTTGACTGACCTCCACGCTTACCGAACCGTCTTCTAAACTGTTCAATTTTGCCACACTCGTTGTCATATTGTGCATATTTTTGTTTTATTAATTTATTGTAATACCGTTTCCAAATTACTAATAATGTTAAGTAATGCGTAAGTTAGCTTAAGGAATATCTTTAGTTCAACAATTAATATATCATACAATATGTCACTGAACATCACATCCAAGTTTTGCTCAATGCTTCCGCAATATACAGACCTTTGAAAGCTACCGTTGACATCACATATGTGTGACTTCATGTAGACCCTAGCGTCTCTGGGGCACTTACTCAGTACCCACAGTCCTCGATAAAAAAGGAAAGCATTTAATCCACGGAGCATCTTTCGGGTTCAGTATCCAGGAAATAAAGAATGAGTACCCATGTTACTCCTTCTTTTTCATCTTATAAGGGTTCGTTTGCATCACATATGTGTCAATATTTTACCTCATTTAGACCCTCGAGTTTTCCTTCAGGACACTTGCTTAGTACAGCTCTTAAAATACCGAAAAGCATTGAATCCACGAGAGCCTCTTTCAAATTGAATATCCAGGAATTAGAAGGCGGAGTATGTATGTCACTTCTTCTTTCTACCCAAACTGTAGCAAAATCAAGGAAAGTCCTTTTTAATTACAAACTATAGTAAAATTGCTATTGTAATAGTCTTCAAGAAAGTGAAATCTTACACAGATATGACGATGTAACGGTGCCTCCTAACACCGCACTGCTACAACACATTCACAAAACTTGAACAATCGTGACAATTTGAAATAAGTTATGATTATATTATATGAATTATGATCTCTTTGTATTAAGTTATTTTTAGATATAGTTTCGGTTTAATTATAAGAATATTTACACTTTACTTCGAAATGGTAAGGTTACGCAGTCACAACACAATGCCTCGCGAATGCTGGGACGCTGTAATGGAAATCAAATTTTCATCACAAGCGTCGGAGCATTTTTGACGCATTCTTCTCCCCAAGATCACTTTCTAATCTTCCATCGCTCTTCGCGCGGAATTTGCGAAAGTCATCACATACAAATAGACGTTTTAGTATAAAACAACACAAATACTCAATAATAAAAGACATTGTTACCTCCAAAGTAACAATTTTTGCAATTTTAAAGTTTAAGTAGTTCAATACATTTCACTTTGAGTATTTGTGTTCCAGTAATAACTACTCGTATTGCAAGTTTAGGATATTTGTTTTGTTGTTGTATTTTAATGGTTTATAATATAATTATATTGAAGATTGTTTTTTTTTATCGAAATATTGGTATTTTAAATTTTGTTCACAATAAAGTTAAAAGCAGTCAATTGGATTTATCTTATCGGGGCCCTTAGTGAAAGTACAAATTTTCTCATCAGGTTTAGGTCGAGGGCTCACGGTCGCAGCAAAAAGACATACCATTGTATCATTATCACCACTCATCTTATGTTTAATTTTCTAACATTTATGATAAGTTTCGGATATACCATACATCGTGTATGTTTATTTTTTTCTATACAACGACAGTTGTAGAACATTTGTAAAGCTAACCAAAGCCGGTGTACATTTATCGACGATTCACACAAATGAAATTAAGTAAATGAACTTTTTATGTCTTGACGGAGAAATAATGAATAATTTTTATATTGTTGTAAAGGTGACTACAGATGTAGTTTATTGCCTGTTTCAAATTGACGTTCGTAATTTATGAATTTTTGTGTTTGCTTGTGGCCTCTAGAACCGATGAGTCTTTGAAGATATTTTAATAACAAAAATAGCATATTCCAGTCCCCAATAGTTTTGATTTTTTTAACTTACTAACAGCATTTACTGCAATGTTTATATTATAGATTAACAATAATTTCATCCCGCTCTTTCCTGAGTTCCCCAGAAAAAAAACTTGCATTAGCCCAATATCTTCAATAGCTGTTTCTTCAAAGACTCCTCAGTTTGTGAGACCCCATCAGATATGGTATAACTATGTTGTTCGATTCGGACGAGATCGTAGGCCATGCTGGGCCGCGCCTGTCTGCAATATATAGAAGTTAAGTCTCCTCTTAATGTTTCTGCGACTATTCTAACGGCAGAAAAGTCCAAAGAAAATGGGCGATTCTGGCTTTTATTTTTCAGTTTTACTTTCGATAAAATGTGTTTCCAATTCATAAGCATGACGCTTTTGCATAAATTAGCAATTACAAGATATTTATTGCCATTGTCAGCTTTTGTTTACACAGCAATTCTATTAATATTCAATTAATGCAATACAAACAATATAATAACACTGCTTCTTAAACACAATAATTACGTAGAACGCGCTAATAACTTGACAAACAAAAACATTCGGAGGACACTTGCATAATAATTTTAATATTTTTTTTCTCTTTAACACCTGTGATGTATTAAATATGATCTCGAAATATAATTTTACTACCTTCATATTTAATTATTTTAATAGAGTTAGTTCCGGTGTCTGTGGTGGAAAGAAACTGCCTCATATCCCTCGGGTGATTGAATTGAGAGATAATTTAATACATCAGCTGAATAACGGTTAGATTGACATAATATTATGTATGGGACGAAGGAAAAGGAGATGGTGCATGTAAAAATGTGCTACGTTCTTGCTGCACTGTAAATAAAGTGCACTTTAGTATGTATTTATTAACAGCGGAACGTATTCGTAGGTTTAAAAGGAAATTATAGGGATACTACAAATATTTAACGTAATATATTACTACGATTAATTATTTTATTGGAAAGTTGAGAGGCAAATTATTAATTATGTGCCAAATATTCCACTGTGTAAGTGTTTGGTTTGTGAGCTTACATGTTACGTTGTGGTCGATAATTACGTTTATGTTTACAAGCAATATGCCATATGTGACAAGTTGATGAAACTTTGAGTAGTCCCAATCGAACTTTTTGTTCCCTTGGTACTATTCAAAGTTAACAAACTTAACCAGTGTGAGCCATCCAGTGAGTGTGAATATAACAAAGCAATATTCCACAACCCGCGAATTGTTAATGCGAAATTCAAAGTTAACAAACTTAACCAGTGTGAACATACCAGTGAGTGTGAATATAACAAAGAAATATTCCACAACCCGCAAATTGTTTATGCGAATATAAATGTATTTATCGTTCTCAGTGACACATTGTTGATCACACCACAATGCAAGCATTTCTTAAAACAAAATGTAAATATCAAACAGAAAACAATTGATGATTTTTATACTACTTATGTGAAATTGTGAACTCTTAGACATGTGTATTGTAAATTTAGTTGAAAAAAAAGCTTCTTTCGCTCGATATTTGTGTTTTTTATTCATAACACCCATTCCTGGTACAAGATGACAAGAAATAAAAAGATTTAAGTATCTAAAAGCATAACCTAAGCGGGTATCAGTGGCGAAGGTTCCATACAACTCGATTCCTACCGGCGATTTATACCGGCTTCCCTTTGAAAAATGGCACAGTCAGTATTCTATTGACAAATAATATAATCACATTAAAGATATGTGGTACTCCGGCTTACCTCTTACAAAAATTAACCCTTCGCTACTGGCGGGTATAGTACGTTGCTGTGCTACTACATATCGTAAGTATGAACTCTACAAAGGCCTATGTAGAAATGGCCAATAAAAATAAATGCAGATACAAACAATATACAGAATCACTTGGATGACGAGGGATAATGAACTTATCCTAATTGAAAGGAGCCAGCGCGGTGGTATCTTTGTTTTAAAAGCTGAAACTGTGCTTACCGTTCAGTTCAGAAGGCATTGTTCATTATAGCATTACTGAGGCAACTGTAGGTAAATCTGTAGTTTCCGACGTCAACCAACTAGCTCTTTTAGCATCCTAACAAACTCATTGAATTCATATTGAAAAATTATAATATTTGTTAGTTAGAATAGCAACAAGTTAAAGGGAACTGAATTGATTTTACCAGATTTGTTGTTTTTTGACCAAATTGCAACAAGTGAACTCAACAATGGCTGCCTAAAGTTCCAAGAGGTACCTATGGTAGTCTTCCAATTACAGTATTATCGTGGTTAGCATACTTGCTCTGTGAGCAATTTTATCTAGCAGAACCCGCAGTGGACGATCAATATGGCTGCTGAACCTACTGTGTCGTCAGTTCGATTCCCGCGCAGCTTGGCACCTTTGCTTACGATTTGCTCATTGATTTATTAATTTAAAAGGTAGTCACTAATACTGGAAATGTGTATCTAGTGGTGCAACATAATTTTAATAAAGAACATAACACATAACATCACGCCTGTCCTTTTATCCCGGATAGGGTTAAGTAGAGGTGTACCTAATAGTGCACCCACATTTCGCCAGTTATGTTTAAGTCACATGTAATATGGTGCGAGCCTATTGCTATCCACCGGCCACAAATTCAGACATCCGTGGCTACTACTGAGAAATTTCTGATGGAAAAACCCGATAACACATCGCCCGACCCGGGAATCGAATCCAGGACTCCAGCAGTCGTGCTTGCGACCACTACACCAACGAGGCAGTCAATAAAGAAATATATACTAATTATTCTTTAAATCACACCACCCGATAAAAAAAAACAAATATTTTGATGTTTTCATAATAACATAAAATTACTGTGAACCGATAAGTTGAGGTGGTTCGTGATTGTATTCAATAGGTAGGTAGATAAATCGTAGAGATAAAGGAATGTTCACACTGAAGAGTAAACAGAGATAATAATAGTCTGTAAAATAAAACAACTCAATTGATGCTCGTATGAAAATGTTTATTGATATCACAATCAAGTCTACAACACTACCCAATTAATTACCCATCATATTCGTGTACACGGCGAGTATGGATGATTTACACAAAGATACACTTTACCAATTAGTACATTCAAACGTCGTTACAATGGCCGACGTAGCTACCATAAAATGTTATAAATCTATTATACAATTTTGTAATACCCAATGAAACAGTGATTAAACCTGGATAAAATGCAAAAAGGTCTTTTTGGCGTGCTATAAAATCTTTAACGACTATGTTCTAATGTACCACGACAGTTGATACTAAAGTGTTCACAATATTTTGTTAGTGACGAGAAAAGAAAATCTACCGATAGAAAATTACTTGCTAGTCAGTACAACAACACTATTTTGATTTGTGACAAAAATTACGGGAGATTCGCACTTAAGTGGAATTACAATTTACAAGCGATAATCAAATGTGGTAAAGTTTAAGTTTCACATCAATTTAGGTACATTGAATTTAGAAAGTGCTTTCAAAATGACAGTAATGCAAAAAAATTATTGTCTCAATATACGAATTTTTGGAGTTATGCAGCGTTTCCATAAACACGAAATACAATGGTTGGTTAATTTTGAACAATACCTGCACGGTGCGTGCGCGAGCGCCGCGCGCCGGGCACCGTGCGACGCGGTCCTGAGACTTTTAGTACGATAACTATCCATTAATATATACAATTACAATAATAGAGTATTACACTTAGGCACATCAATTGTTATAAAATACAACTTTTTGTTAATTCGAAAATGTGATCCTGTCGTCGATATTTAGCTAAACTACCACAAACTAGTACACGAAATGTGATTATAAAATTACATCGGATTTAGATTATCACAAGAAAAAAATGTACGTACAAGGATTTTAGAATAATTAAAAATTGAAATAATTGAGAATACGAGTTAACTACGACAACATTCATTTAATTTTTGAAATATTAATTTTAAACAATAAAATGCAACATCTTTCTCTCGTTGAATGCTAACTATACAAGGAAAGAGTTTAAAGCCGTCGCGACGGCCGGGGGCTTAGTGATAAATTTGTACTTTATTTGTCCCCCCGCCACGGGATAAATCAGTAGCATTATTTATTATATTATATAAGGTACCTATATTTGTGTTTTAGGATATATTAAAGTTACGTTTCTAATTTGGTCGTAATCCTACGTTACTGAAACTCTATTCTAGCATAAAATAGGTGTTAGGTCGTAACAATAACACGCTCTAACGCGTAACATCGACACACTCAAATTTGTATTTGCTGGACATTCATTAAACATTTAATCGTAATGAAATGTAGTATAAGAAGACAGTAAATCTCAATAAATTTGGACATCGAAACAATAACGTTAAATCTAGAAAATGGCGCTCATCTAAGTTATCAACTTGTGTATGCTCGACGACAACGGATTCCGACGTGGGAGTGTCTGACCGTCGCGAATCTAATACAATACAATAATATATAGTAAGTGAATCCTAGCTCCTATTCAATATTATAAAGACTCGTAGCGACATGGTGACTTGAATAAAAGATTCGTACATTACCTAATGATAACAGGCTAGTCCAAAGAAATGATGCGGTATTTGCGTAATTGTTAATCAGTCATCAATTAACATGATGCATCGTGCGTGAGAACTTGAGGGTCTCGACGACTGCAGAACAACATGAACGTTTATTAGCTACATTAGAATTGCGTTACATTCAGGTACATTTAGCCGAGGTAATTCCTATAATTATTTGTTGTTCGTAAAACACTTAAAATCTTCTTTGGTCAGCCTTCGTTGTCATCGAGTCAATCACAGATAAAATGCAGACAATCCTAATCCTACGCAGATACTACACCCATAGCTTGTATAAATCTTTGATAAAGTTTTTCTAAGTTAAAAAGCTGTCTCTACCGCTATACATCCCTGATATTCTTTTGTGGGCAGCGGCCTGCGCGTCGCATGTTATCCTGTAATGAAAACGGACGCACGCGCCGCGCAGCCCACAGCCACTTAATACTACTACAGCCCTAAACACTCTATAAGCTCTAGAGATAAATATAAAATATTTTAGACATCTATAATATAGTCGGTTTGGTGTCGAAATATGCGATTATAGTTAACGAAATACATCGAAGAGCAGTCCAGCTGCCATAATGTACTCGCGAAGGTACTGTTATCATTGGACGGCAAAACATTTTGGTGAACGGTGCACTACCTGACCAACTAGCTACTGTTTCTGAAGCTGATCATAATAATATCTTGTACAATTGACCTAACACGATATACACGACACATCTAAGCATAAGATAAAGTTAATCTCCGAACGTTACGGGTCTTCTGAAGGAGTTATGTTACTAAGCGATATGACACTGGACTGCAATATAACTTTAATCACTACAGACAAAATCACATTCATTTTTAATAGACAAGTGTAAAAATAATGTTTATAAACATTGGCCTATTAGTTAGTCATTAGAATTCATTGTACTCCATCTAGTTGAAAAGCTTATTGTTATTATCACACATATAGTTTACCTAGTAGGTACATATAGAATGAATATACAAAAGTTAATTCTATAGAGTAGAGCCTAACCAGCAGCATTAACTATGTCTAGTAACAACAAACTTGTGACATCAGACTTGTAAAATTAGAGTTTATAATCTTAAGTTATGCCAAATACAAATAGCGACTTTGATCCCTTTCCACCATTATGAGGATTGCCGCGGCGCCGGCGCAGGCGCCGCGCGCGGCCGATCGTCGCCAAACTTGCTAGTATAAACAGGGTGTAATTTTTCAACCTCACCTGGAGGGAAAGTACTCTAAATACTGGAGGTAGCAAGTTTTACTCAAAGGAAACATTACTTTATTTTTTTAAAGAAACAAATCAAAATTAGATATTCTAAAATTCGTTTGCCACACTTGGGAATCGAACCAACTAAAATTCGAAAAATTAACATCCTGTGCTTTTATGACAATCGATAGGGCAAACATATGTATCAAATCTCTCCAACAAACATGATGTGAGTGATTTATCATAAACCATTGAATTTATAAGTTTAGATTTCATGGTTTTACTTTCATTTAATTTATCATGTTTGTTAGAGATTTGATTCATATTGCTTTTGTGGCATCAATAGATAGGGTCAATACCCTATCTATTGATACCACAAAAGTATAGGGTGTTATTTTTTCGGACTTTAGCCGGTTGGAATCCCGAGTGTCACAAGCGAATTCTCGAAAACCTTCGAATGCAATTTGTTTCTTTTTAAAAATTAAAGAATGTTTCCTTTGAGTAAAATTTGCTACCTCCAGTATTTAGAGTACTTTCCCTCCAGGTAACGTTGAAAAATTCCACCCTGTATGATAATATATATAGTATATCAATATCTTAAATAACGCGGTGCTCAACATCGAAACATTAAAATCGTAATAACAGTATGACTCCATCGAAGTTACTTACGTTTGTAGCACTGTGCTCTACTACCATCGGATTACAAGATGCGGACTAAGCACGAATAACGATTTATTATAATCTAAATGGTTAACAGTCAGTCGATTTGGAAAATCTATTATTTATACATTTAGATTTATGTGTAAAAATTTATAACGAATAATTTGAAAAATTATTTTTATGTAGTTTTATGAACAAGAAAGTTTGTAATAATACACTCTAGAATCGTGTTAATTCTTTAAAATTTTAAGTTTGTTAATTTGAACGCAAAATATTCATTCAAAATTTTATACTGGCCTCTTTTGGGCCTTATAAGGAATATATATTAAAATGTAATATTAATAAGGAATACATTATTCAAAGACGACGTTGAATCTTTTTATAATAATTAAAAATTATTTAGATAAGTGCTAGCTGTAGAAAATGGGTGATAACATCACTTCATATAAAAAGAGTATTCTATGATTTTAATATTTGTTATGTAAAGTACTCGTTACTTTAAAAAACCTGCGACAAAATGCTACTAGTGTATCGACAGGCAACACTCACTCCTCCAATATAATAAATATTCAAATGGATTTCTAATGCACATCAAATATACGTAATTATTTATAAGATATGGTATGGAAAAGACTTCGTACTGTGAAATATATCCACTATCTGTTGACGCGAATTGTGCTAAAACATGTCACACGCTACATTCTAAAGGCCTATATAATCGTACACACGTAGATACTATGGTCACTAATAAGGGGCCAAACAAAAAATGTCTACTAAATGGCAAATAATAAGAATGATTATTGTCTGACACTGGGTTATTGTCGAGACAGCAGCTCAGGCGTCTTTCGCCACGCTATTGACTATAGAGCGCGCCACCGTCACCTCACGTCCACACCACTCTACTACTACGCCAACGACAATTATGTATAGCAATGCCTGCTGCCACTAATATAATATGATTAAAATTATGTTATTAACTTTACAAAGCGATAAGGCATGAGACAACGGCGGCGCACGAGTATACTAGTTGCGATGCACGAAGACAGGCCCACTAATACGCGAAAAAACAAAAATAAAGGGAAAAAAAGGTACGGGAAAAAAATAAAAATAAAATAAAAAGGGATATTTGGATGTTTATTTACAATTTTTCATCTAATAATAAACTATTTGATTATTATTGAAGAGAAACTTAAGCAACATCAGTGCTATATCCCCTGATCACCCACATATCGAATTTTAAAACATGTTAATAGTATCAACTTGTTTACACAAGCCCCTATAAGCTAAATTAAAACATAAAAATACCCATTATTGTAGAGTTAGTTCTCAGCTGGTACCGACAGGTACGTAGTTAAAAGTTACATGAATTAAACCAAACGTAAGCCTATCATAACAGTTTCACCGATACAGTTCATTGAACGTAACATAATAATCACAGTGGAATATAATATGTCCGAACTTATAACGAAACAACATAAGATATCGATAGCGGTAGCCAGTGCAGTATTACCATCTTACAAGGAGTATTTTGTACATTTAATTGTTACCATATAGAACAATAAATTATTGTCGACACTCGAATTAGCTAATCGTGACTTTTTTTTCGTATAATTCCTCTATAAATATAATCGGTATCGTGTTTTGGTGAAACCATAAACAACTAAACTAAATATAAATATACACGGGGCATTTCATACAGCTGCTTCGCAAAATGCAATTTTATACACACAAAAGAATTTTCTTATTGCAACAACCCAACATTTACAGTTTTTCGAACTAATATTATAATGAGTAATAATCACAGAATCACGTCGACAAACAGTCAGTTATCTTGTGTATTAGTTGCATCGACTCATCGGTTCAGTCCACCGCTCGGCCGAGTAGTGATTAGGAATCGATTCAGCGAGTGTGGAGCGAACCGCGACTCGATACACATAAATTGTATGCGCTACAATGGGTCGAATGCGCCGCGACAACATGCCCCATATACACACTAAAACATAATAAGGCAATTTCAACGATACCGCAAGCAGACGTATGATGAACTAGGACTTAAATTATTATAGAAAATGTGTTAACATTCCATTATGTTAATACTCTTAAAAATAAACCCCAAAACTCCATTAAAAGCTTAGAAATAATAAAATCACTAAAACAAAAGATTGAGACGAACTAACGCCGTGCTACATCGGTACGTCGGGGTAATAGTTATAATATGTGCACGTTTCGACAGAGATCATTGACTAAAGCCTCGCGTGAGGGGCAATCTCGCTTTCTACTGCGCGGGCGCTGAGAGTGGGCGGGCCTTTGGACGATATCATACAGAACACGACCGTTTATACGCCATATCGAGTTTAGGAAAGAGACTGCCACATTGTGTGACAGAGACGACTTTCTAAAAACCCGAACTTTTTCGAAACCTCGATGCGTCAATTTACGGCCGGGTTTATTATTTCATAATTTATAATCATAATATGTACCAAGATGCAATTAGAAATCAAAAAATATGATTAAATTATAATAAAAATCAATTGTTATTTCAACCCAAGAATAAATTGCTTAATTGATACAATTAGAACTGATTTCAAAATAATAAATTGATCACTATAGAATATAAGAAAGATCACACAAACGTGTTATATGTAATGTTCGTAGACAAAGGCCCGGTCAGTCACATGTCCGCGTTACGTCAGGCGTCGTAACGACTTAGTTTTCAGGTACAGAATGTCCCATACAAAGGACATGAAAAAGACACAATTTCCTCGTCTATTGTGAAAACATTCTGTAAGCCATTATTTTAATTTACATTTTTTTTTAATGAATGAACGGATGTGACAAGTATTTAGTATAGAAAGATTTCAGTTTTGAAAAGGTTATTTGATACAAAAAAGAGATTCTGACAATTTAGAAAATTGTGAATCTTAAATTGAGTATTCATTACGACGCCCGAAATCAACTAAGCAGTTGAGGATAAAACAAAATAAAGTAACATACATATAGTTATAACTACAACCGTTAGAAATACGAAACTAAAAATAATAATTATTGTCGGGCAGCAAAACTAATGTACTAAGTAGTTTATGATAGAAACTAATAATATTACATAGTAGTCTTGTCATATAAAACATTTTTAATATGAATTTAAAATAAAGCAGTGGTTTATAGAATCTTGTGATTAAATGGTGGATATTTATAAATTAAACACTTAATACTAAATGATAATAAACCAAATATTTTCAATCAAAAAAACTTACTTAGTATACGCTACGGGAAGCATACGAGACAGCGATATTCATAATGATTTCTAGAATTTTTAAAGAGGTTAAGGTCCTGAATTGGACAATTTCGTTATAATTAATAGGATATAGACACATAAGCACATCCGTCGATATTTACCGTTGCATGACACACCAAAAGCTCTATAAAAACACGCTACACGAAAGTTATATTAATAAGATCATATAATTTTAGGCATTTCTAAAGAGAGTTCGTCGTTTGTCCAAAGAAGCGTAACATTAAACTTCTAATAAAGATCGCTGTAATTAATTTACTGCTATAATATATTAAAAGTGATGCATCTTATATAATACGATTTCAGGAATATATTTTGCAACCGATGCATATTCTGCCGTATTCCGTAGCGTATGCTAAGTAGAAAAACCGCGCGCCATACGCCGCCCGCGAAACAGAACCGGCGGCATCTATCGATCTATTCTTTATATGACTACGAAAGTTGTACGATATGACTTATTTATTTAATACTTATGTACAACGCGGAGGGCGTACATAACGCGGCGTGGGAGTGGAGCGACGAGGGGGATATACTCGGGCCTGTCTCATTGGACTATACATGTTACAATTATGTTCAAAACACTGCAAAAATGAAATACCCAGTCGCTTATCGACGCGTATTAAGTCAGCAAATAATATAAGCTCTAGTGTCACTAAACACTTATCAAATTAAACTAAAAATCAATTGCAGTCGTAAAAATAATTGCATAACATTTTTTTTTTCATCTTCTATAAAGGATATTATTATATTTTTTTTAATCAATTTCGTTCTATCTAAAGTGATTATACATGCATTATTACAATCTTAGTTAATCATTAGTGTGTACTAAATGTTTATAAAATATCTTAGATAGTTTTTTTTTTATTTCGTTTAATATACTCGAATCTACATCTATACAAGTAGTCCATCACCGCGCCCTACACATTTAATTATCTCTACGTAATATAAAACCCTTTAATTTTGAATATACGATAGTAAACACAGCAATTAATGTTTGTGGTGTTATAGTTGTGTTACTTGATATGGAACGTAACAAACATATCAACGAATCTCGATATATCTAAAGCGTACTCACTACGATGTACAAGTAAAATCAAACGTTTATAATTGACAAAAAGTGTGCCGTAAAACTAAAAGTCGTCGGCGCATGCGTCGCGCGTCAGGAACGCGACGGAAGCCTCCGCACAAACGCGTACTCGTTACATATTATATTCGCTATATCAATAAATTCCCCATTAAAATGATTTGGTACAAACACTAAACTATGATAAAATATTAGTAAATGCAACCTACTCGCTTTATCAGCAAAATATAACGCGAAATTTACAATCCATATAATACATGTGAATAAATTGTGTCTACATAGGTACAGACATCAAACGATACAAAGTAATGCGACACTAACCTATTATACATACATTTATAAGCGCTTACATAACGCTACCATGTAATAAATTACACATATCTAAACAAATAATGATTAAACACTTTATACTCGATTAAGTATAACTCGAATAGAGCGACTACAGTTGTAGGTCGCTGAAAAATATAAAACCCATCTTTATAATTATAATAATAAGAAATAAAAATCACAATTTGTACAAGAAAGTAATCGTTTCAACTTCGTATAGCGTTGAACGTGAGTTTGTTAAAGGAACGCGTTTAGTTCACACTAGTCATGGATTTATTTAAAAATTGCAGTGTGATAGTCGAGTTGTGTTCCTTCGACACTCGTGCGGGCTTACGGGCGGGGAGGCCTGGCCAACCGCGCAGGCCCGCTCGTCCGTAGGCACGCGGAGTGCGCATACACAGCTATCACTTGACTAATACAACTTGACACACCAAGGTGGCGCTGCTCGCTCAGAAGAACGTCATCCTCTTGCCATTTTAATAGTAGTTCCAAATTTCACCGCGTCTCAAGTTACGTCGGTCAAGTAATAGGTTAGCTTAATGTCTTTTATAGGCGGCTAGCAGTACCGCGGTCACACAGTCGCCGGGCCGCTGGCCGTTGCATGCAGCGACAGGTCGCCAGCTGACCGCGCCTCAGTCGGTGTACCACAGGTGCTGCTGATGGTGCGGCGGCACGAGGTAGGTGGGCGAGTAGCGCTGCAGGTAGCCCGGCAGGCACGCGCCGCTGGCCGCGCCTCAGTCGGTGTACCACAGGTGCTGCTGATGGTGCGGCGGCACGAGGTAGGTGGGCGAGTAGCGCTGCAGGTAGCCCGGCAGGCGCGCGCCGCTGGCCGCGCCTCAGTCGGTGTACCACAGGTGCTGCTGATGGTGCGGCGGCACGAGGTAGGTGGGCGAGTAGGGCTGCAGGTAGCCCGGCAGGCGCGCGCCGCTGGCCGCGCCTCAGTCGGTGTACCACAGGTGCTGCTGATGGTGCGGCGGCACGAGGTAGGTGGGCGAGTAGCGCTGCAGGTAGCCCGGCAGGCGCGCGCCGCTGGCCGCGCCTCAGTCGGTGTACCACAGGTGCTGCTGATGGTGCGGCGGCACGAGGTAGGTGGGCGAGTAGCGCTGCAGGTAGCCCGGCAGGCGCGCGCCGCTGGCCGCGCCTCAGTCGGTGTACCACAGGTGCTGCTGATGGTGCGGCGGCACGAGGTAGGTGGGCGAGTAGCGCTGCAGGTAGCCCGGCAGGCGCGCGCCGCTGGCCGCGCCTCAGTCGGTGTACCACAGGTGCTGCTGATGGTGCGGCGGCACGAGGTAGGTGGGCGAGTAGGGCTGCAGGTAGCCCGGAAGGCGCGCGCCGCTGGCGTGGTGTGCCGGCGGAGGGCCCGCCACGCCCGTCACGCCGTGAGCGCCGCCGCTGCAATAGTACACAGGACTATGTAACTCGAAATATAGCGTTTTTTTACAGACATATACAAACATATCTGCCTGTGGACGTGGACAGGCAAGCGAATACTACCATTATATTCTGGATCAAAATTAAAATCACAGTATTAGTTCTTCGTATGGATGGTACCGGGTTAAATACAGCTCTCCGATGACCTTAAGGCGAGGTTACCCCGAGCGCCGTATGCATCAATCGCTTACCCCAGCCCCCGCACGGAGAGACGATACGTAACAAATTACGCGGCGCGAAAACGCGCGCGCTTAGCGCACTGGTCATGAGTTCACGAACTCGGATAGGTACTAAGTTGCGTTACAGGGTAGAGCGATGCAGTAAAACAACTTGAATTGATATGTATAAGTTCACTTTGTTTTATTTTTCTAGAAAGTATTGGTTATAGATAGATTAGGAACCTACGTATTCTATGAACGTCGTGAACCTAATTACTAACAATTAAAATAAGTAGATATAATTAAAAATAAGAAGGTATACTTATTTATTTTTGTGAATAAGGTGAATTTAAAATCTGACTGACACTAAGATCATGAATACGGGTATGATTCAAAATTACACGCCACGCGACATTCAGTTTTAAAAAAGATTATGCTTTACTTTTTTTTCGGTTTTGTTGTCATGGGTTTCGTTTTCGTGGTTTTTGGAGTAGCTGATAACTAAAATTAGGTCAAAATTAAAATCCAAGATGGCGGCGACGTAAAATTTTCGATTTTTTCTTCATGAGTGTCATTTTCGTGGTTTTTGGGGTCGCTGATAACTAAAATTAGGTCAAAATGAAAATCGAAGATGGCGGCGACGTAAAATTTTCGATTTTCCTTCATGAGTGTCATTTTAGTGGTTTTTGTGGTCGCTAATAACGAAACTGAGGTCAAAATGAAAATCCAAGCTGGCGCCGACGAAAATTTTCGGTATTTTCGTCATGGGTGTCATTTTCATGGTTTTCGTGGTCGCTGATAACGAAAATAAGGTCAACATTAAAATTCAAGATGGTGCCAATGAAAATTTTAGCTTTGTCGTCATGGGTGTCATTTTCGTGCTTTTCGGGGTCGCTGATAACGAAAATGAGTACAAAATGAAAATCCATAATGCTGCCGACTAAAATTTTCTGTTTTTTCGTCATGGGTGTCATTTTCATGGTTTTCGGGGTCGCTAATAACAAAAATAAGGTCAAAATTAAAATTCAAGATAGCGCCAATTAAAATTTTCAGCTTTGTCGTCATGGGTGTCATTTTCATGGTTTTCGGGGTCGCTGATAACGAAAATTAGGTTAAAATGAAAATTCGACAGCACCAAAAATTTTTTTTTGTTTTTACGTCATGGGTATCATTTTCATGGTTTTCGGGGTCACTGATAACGAAAATAAGTTCAAAATAAACATAGAAAAAAAAAAAATTTTTTTTTGTCAGCGACCCCAAAAACCATGAAAATGACACCCATGACGAAAAAACCGAAAATTTTCGTCGGTGACATCTTGGATTTTCATTTTATCCTCATTTTCGTTATCAGCGATCCCGAAAACCATGAAAATGACACCCATGACGACAAAGCTGAAAATTTTAATTGGCGTCATCTTGAATCTTAATTTTGACCTAATTTTCGTTATCAGCGACCCCGAAAACCATGAAAATGACACCCATGACGAAAAACCGAAAATTTTCATTGGTGCCATCTTGAATTTGAATTTTGACCTCATTTTTAGTTATCAGCGACCCCGAAAACCATGAAAATGACACCCATGACGAAAATACCGAAAATTTTCGTCGGCGCCATCTTGGATTTTCATTTTGACATCATTTTTGTTATCAGCGACCCCGAAAACCATGAAAATAACACCCATGACGAAAAAACCAAAAATTTTAGTCGGCGCCATCTTGGATTTTCATTTTGACCTCATTTTCGTTATTAACGACCCCGAAAACCACGAAAATGACACCCATGACGACAAAGCTGAAAATTTTAATTGGCGTCATCTTGAATCTTAATTTTGACCTAATTTTCGTTATCAGCGACCCCGAAAACCATGAAAATGACACCCATGACGAAAAAACCGAAAATTTTCATTGGTGCCATCTTGAATTTGAATTTTGACCTCATTTTTAGTTATCAGCGACCCCGAAAACCATGAAAATGACACCCATGACGACAAAGCTGAAAATTTTAATTGGCGTCATCTTGAATCTTAATTTTGACCTCATTTTCGTTATCAGCGACCCTAAAAACAACGAAACCGACACCCATGACGAAAAAACCGAAAATTTTCGTCGGCGCCATCTTGGATTTTCATTTTGACCTAAGTTTCGATATCAGCGACCCCGAAAACCATGAAAATGACACCCATGACGAAAAAACCAAAAATTTTTGTCGGCGCCATCTTGGATTTTCATTTTGACCTAGTTTTCGATATCAGCGACCCCGAAAACCATGAAAATGACACCCATGACGAAAAAACCAAAAAATTTTGTCGGCGCCATCTTGGATTTTCATTTTAATAATAATAATAATAACCTGACACGGCTCGTATTGTTAGGAGGTTCCTCTCTCTGGAGCCCTGACCGCCGGTAGCTTGGACCCTGTTCCCGATACCGGTGGGCTACAATTTTTTATATTTTTAAATGTTTTTTTATATTGTTTTTAGTTTATGAAATATTTAAAAATGTAGAAGATTTGTATAAAAATAAATAAAGGAAATAATAATAATAACGTGAGTAATGACATGGTTACTAATGTAAGTACCCAGTGCAATGAGGAAATGAGGTGTGCTTTGGAGGGTGCGATTCGAGAATATCGGTTCATGCAACCCGATCTTAGACCACGCGTACCTCGTTTGCCCATGCATAACAAAAATAGGGTGCTGGTGGCAGTTCTGGATTCGCAGTTGTCAAACTATTTTGATAACTGCGAAGACCTCACCGATGCTCACTCAGTCCTGTATTGTGCGGCTGTAGCGGCATGTCGTGTAGCTCATGTCAAATTTTCTGATGACAGAGCTACACGACCTAAACCAGCCGTACCGTCATGGCAGTACAGGATTGAACGACGTATTGGTGAGGCCAGAGCACTCATCGGCAAACTGATCTGCTTCAGGGAGGGCAATACTCGCCCTAGAGTGATGCGTTTTTTGAGGCGGGCGTTCTCGGGGACTGATATCAGTGCTCGAGACTACATGTCCCGTGTCACAGAGCGCATCGACTTCCTGAAGCAGAAAGTTTATGCATGGGCAAACCGTATTCGTAGGTATAAGCGGCGGGTGGACCGATACACTCAGAATCGCACATTCCAAAGAGATGAAAGGTGGGTTTATAGGGCTTGGGAGCGACCGGACCAAGGTGTGGCTGACACGCGTCTGCCGGATGATGATGCCATGTGTTCATTCTGGCGCAGCATCTGGTCGGTGCCTGTTAGCCATACCGAGGGTGAATGGACTCGGGAGGTCGAGCGAGCATGCGATCTAGTACCAGAAATGGGGGCAATCACTATCAGCCCCCAAGACGTAGCTCGTGCAGTCCGTCCGTTGCCTAACTGGAAATCTCCAGGGCCGGATGGGCTGCACAACTTCTGGATTAAATGGTTTACAAGGTCGCACGCTCGCCTGGCGATCCTGTTCCAGTCAGCCTTAGAGTCAGGGTCGCTGCCAGAGTTCCTGACAACAGGGATAACCCACCTGCTCCATAAATCGGGTAGTACTGCGGAGCCCAAAAATTATAGACCGATTACCTGTCTTCCGACAGTCTATAAAGTTCTTACATCCATTTTGAGAGCTAAAATTAACAAACACATTGATGACAATTCTGTAATGTCCGCTTCTCAAAATGGATGTAGGAACGGGTCCCGCGGTACTAAGGAGCTACTCCTCATTGATATGGCCATTAGTCAACAGGTTCGCCGTTCCCGAAAGGATCTGTCGACATGTTGGATAGACTATAAGAAGGCCTATGACTCGGTGCCACATACATGGCTCATGAGGGTGCTAGAGCTGTATAAAATTGATGCAACTCTGCGCACCTTCCTGATGTCATGTATGGGGCAATGGAGGACGGTCCTTCGCTATCCAGGATGTCGGCAAATCCAGAGGAATAGCGAGCCGATAAGGATAGAGCGAGGTATATTTCAGGGCGATAGTTTGAGTCCGCTTTGGTTCTGCTTAGCCTTGAATCCTCTTAGCACGCTGCTGGAGGATTCAGGTCTAGGCTATCGGTTGAGGAGAGGTGGTCAAGTTATATCTCACCTCCTTTACATGGATGACCTGAAACTCTTTGCCCCCAACGATTTGCAACTGATGGAGCTACTGAAAGTAACTGAAACTTTCAGTAGCGCCATCAGGATGAAATTTGGTGTGGACAAATGTGCGGTCATGCATGTAAAGCGAGGGGAGATTGTGGAATCTGTGGGAACCCAGCTCTCGGATTCCATAAATCTTAGATCCCTCTCAGCAACTGAAACCTATAAGTATTTGGGTATGTCGGAAGCGCTGGGCATCAATGTTGCTGACATGAAGCAATCGTTGAAGGAGCGCTTCTTTGGCCGTCTGAAAAAAGTATTTAATAGTCTTTTATCAGGCGGCAATAAGGTGCGTGCCTTCAACGGTTGGGTCATGCCGGTTTTGATGTATTCTTTCGGCATACTCAAATGGACTCAGACAGAACTAGACGCCCTGGATAGGAGGGTCCGTACATTGTTGACGGCATATCGAATGCATCACCCGCGTTCTTCTGTTATGAGACTGTATATCCCGCGGAGGTGTGGGGGTCGAGGCTTTTTAAACGCTAAGACTCTCCACAATCGCGAGATATGCAGTCTCAGGGAATATTTCCTTGAAACCGACGTGGGGATGCATCGAGATGTGGTCGCGGTGGACAAGGGGCTCACCCCGCTCTCCTTGGCTAAAGAGAACTGGCGCAAACCTGTAGTGCTTGACACTAACGACCGCATGGAGGTATGGCAGAGTAAGGAGCTTCACGGACGCTTTTTCCGGGCCCTGCATGGGCCCGATGTAGACCTATCAGCGTCCGTAGCCTGGCTACGTTCCGGGGACCTCTTCGGAGAAACCGAAGGTTTTGTCTGTGCAATTATGGATGAAGTTATGATGACGAATAACTACCGGAGATTTATTGTGAAGGACGGTACGGTTGACATATGTCGGGTGTTCTCGTCTGGCTAACGGAGAGTACTTGCATAGACACAACCTTGTAGCCAGGATAATCCATCAGCAACTTGCTCTAAAATACAACCTTGTGGAATCGGAAGTACCGTACTATAAGTATGTGCCCGACCCAGTTCTCGAAAATGGCAGTATCACATTGTACTGGGATCGATCCATCATCACTGACAGGACTATTGTAGCCAATAAACCTGATATAGTGGTGGTGGATCGGTCAGAGCGGCGCGCAATGATTGTAGACATAACGGTCCCGCATGATGAGAACCTCGTGAAAGCCGAGAAAGATAAGCAAATCAAGTATCTTGACTTGGCTCGCGAGGTTGTCGACATGTGGGATGTGGACTCAGCGATCATTGTGCCGATAGTTGTATCAGCCCATGGCTTAATTGCCAAGACCCTCGACCAATACCTGAGGAGGCTCTCGTTAGGCAGCTGGATCAAGGGTTTGATTCAGAAAGCGGTGCTCCTGGACACGGCTCGTATTGTTAGGAGGTTCCTCTCTCTGGAGCCCTGACCGCCGGTAGCTTGGACCCTGTTCCCGATACCGGTGGGCTACAATTTTTTATATTTTTAAATGTTTTTTTATATTGTTTTTAGTTTATGAAATATTTAAAAATGTAGAAGATTTGTATAAAAATAAATAAAGGAAATAATAATAATAATAAAACGTTTATTTCGGAAACTTGCTCCATATTTTGTTAGTGATACAACTTACGTAACTATGTTAGTACTTACTTTTAATTAAAAACAAACAAACAAAATAAAATAAAATAAACAAAATAAAACCTACAATCCAATACAATTTAATTCATGTATTTTCCTGCAGTATCAGACCCGTAGCTGTGCATACGGGTCCAATACTCCAGGAAAACGCCGTCCAGCCTATCCCCGATCACCTTCAGTATGCCGTTGGCGCTCCCACGAATCCTGCGTAACAAAGATGCCGTTCTTTTCCTCATGATTGCTGAAAAACTATCTGTAGTAGATTCAGCAAACATGGCTGACGCGCTACAGAATCGCGGTAACCCCAACAGCACCCGGAAGGCGTTGTTGTACTGGACCCGAAGAGCGCTGTAGGCCCTCTGCGTATGCTTGACCCACAGGCTGCATGTGTAAAAAGACTGACAATAAGCCTTGAAAAGGGTGATCTTGACCGGTCTCGTACATCCTGCAAACCTACGGGCCAACATATTGCATCGGACCGACAACGCTCTCCGTTCCCGTTCTATGTCCTGGTCATCATTAAGATTCTCGACTAGTTTGTGTCCAAGGTATTTAAAACAAGGCACTCTGTTTAGAGCAACACCATATAAGTACACTGGCGGCACTGCCCTGTGACCCTTTGCAGCAACCCCAAACACCATGAACACACTCTTCTTCACGTTGTACAGGAGGCCGTGAGTCAAGGCGTATCTCTCACAAACCTCAAGCAATCGTCTGAGTGCCTCAATCGAGGGACTCAGCAGCACCATGTCGTCCGCGTAAGATACGCTATTTATGATTTTACCATCTACCGAACATCCAACCCCTGTGCTGCTGAGTTCCCCGACCAACTGATCGACATACAAGCTGAACAGCGCTGGGGAGGTCAGACCACCCTGCCTTACACCACATTCCAGACCATACGTCTCAGACAAAGCACCCGACCATCTGACCTGGTTAATCTGGTGATTATACCAATACCTGAGAAGCTCAACTATCTCCTCAGGTTGTTCCCGGTCACGCAACTTAGTCCATAGGACGTTATAATTAACCAGGTCAAATGCCTTTGAAATGTCTAAAAATACAGCATACACAGGTGTGTTCCTGCAGTTGTAGTAACTGACCGTGTGCTTGAGCGCCAAAATAGCTGTTTCTGTAGACAGCCCAGCTCTAAAACCGAACTGTGCGTCATGTAAATTGAGCTGTCCAGACATCCTACGCCCGAGCACACTGTCAAGCACCTTTGCAGTTACAGTAGCCAATGAGATTGGTCGATAGTTCTCCTTGTCCGAGACGTCGCCTGTCTTATTTTTCACTATAGGTACAACAATCGTCCTCATCAACTCAGCAGGCAGGTATGAGTGCCTAATACAAAAGTTATATAACATAGATAAGACCCTAGGAAGATGCGGACCGGCATGTTGGAAATGTTCTATACTAAGGTTATCATGACCAGGAGACTTACCCCTAGTCATGGTTTTTATCACCTTCCCTATCTCCTTTGACGAGATGTAAATCGGGCTAGACGACCCAAGTCTCTCCCCACCGCACCCCTCCTGCCCATTGACTTGCAACCGTGGTGTCACAGAGAAATGCACTCTAAACATGTCCGCTATCCCCACTGGTTCAGACACGCCATTAACGCTCAAAGGTGCAGCAGGTCTGGTGTTTAACTTCTGAGTTGACTTCCAAAATTTATTGAACTGCTTTTTCTTATGTTCATTTTGACCTCATTTTCGTTATTAACAACCCCGAAAACCATGAAAATGACACCCATGACGACAAAGCTGAAAATTTTAATTGGCGCCATCTTGAATTTTAATTTTGACCTCAATTTCATTATCAGCGACCCCGAAAACCATGAAAATGACACCCATGACGAAAAAACCGAAAAAAAAGTAAAGCACAAAATGCAGAGGAAGTAAAATAAAAAAAATTAAAATGATTTTATCTTAAATATGTAAATAAGTCAACTAAATAAAAAAAACTAGTAGGTACACACGGCGGCACATGAAGCTGTCATTTCCAGTATAAATTGCCCTCGCTTTGTATAGATTTCCTATACAATGAGAGATCCGCATAAACTGGTTTTGTACAGCTTGATCGGCCGTCGTGCGTACAAAATACGATATCGACCACGACCATTACTGATTCTGTCTCGTTCTCCCTTACATACTTTCTTTTTCTGCCTATGTCGAACTCGATAATCTTCGGCTTACCGGGCTCAATACAAAACTTTTTTTAGAACTCCTTACAAAAATAAATTAGTGGAATAAATGTTTTGATTTTAGTAGGCCAGTTACAGGCAGTTTTTGAATTGTCGAAAAAAAGATAATAAAATGAAGCTACAGTCCCATTCAAAAGGCATAATAACTGTGAAAGTACTGTAGTTGCCCATTCCAAAGTTACCGAAATTTATAAATAATATTGCAAAATCATAAATAGCGACTTTTGCAACGACACAATAAAGTTCAATTCAGGCCGCGCAGCGCTAATTACCTACAGTTATATTCTCCTAGAAGCTGCCTCTCTTTCTATTGCGTAACTCTTATCTTCTACCTTCTGACTACGTTCCCTATTAGGTACCTTCTGTACTTTTGTGAACAAATGACATTTCAAATAAACCTAGGCTCGGTGTTTACTAAGTATTATTTTTTACAAACTATTTTTGGCTCAGCTCGTAACAGAACTTAGCGGCTTCGAAAAATTGGCACACGTCCGACCTCCAACGCGTTCCGCTCGGGACTGAAGCACGCGATGCGAGTAAGAAATGATGAAAACAGCAAATTTTGGAAATGGTTGTTTAGGTTTTTTTAAATATTTAAAATTATGATTGCCGTGTACTGTCACATTTTTTACGACCTTTATAATGGTATAAGTTTTATTGTTAAAAACCTAATATAACTCAAATGATATAATATTAAAAACCATCATTTAGACTTGTCTTTGCGATTTAATTGGATGCAACAAAGTGCAAGTAATCGTGTATCGCTTTGCCGGAATATCTAGATCGAAGTGTGAAATATGTAATATGTTTTTTTCAGAATTTTATTCCGTGCCATATAGGAATAAAACACAATACAAAACGACGTTTATCTGGATAACCTCGCCTTAATCTTGCCTGACCATAGCTCTACCGTTCACCTCATTAAAGTTCTGGAAGGTGTAGGTATGCACACAGGTAGGACCGAAGATACGACAGTATATCTTGTGCTGAGACTGCACTTTCAAACTAAGTTTGGATTGAAATCAGTTGATGAATGAGAATGATATCCGATCAACCTTAGCTGTCAGTTCATATGACTCGAACTCAATCTGTAAGATGACACCACATCTTCTGGTTTTGCAGTTGGCAATGGCAGAGATCTCCGACCATCATGTTGACAACTTAATCGCTATAAAACAACGTAAAGAAGATAATCAACTCACGTATGATAATGATAGGTGGGCACATAGAGCGGAGGCGGCAGGTAGCCAGGTGACACTCCGCCCCCCGGAGACAATACACCACCGCTACCGGTCCTGTAACAAATACACGTTACCTTTAGAGTCGTACAACGTTAATATTATAGATAAACATCGCTTACAGTCTACTGTTGAATTGAGCTGCCTATTTAACGTAGACGTAGGCTACACGGATAGTGTTTTTTTTCCTTTATAACGTAACATATAATATAACATCACACCTGTAATCCCCGAAGGGGACCCACATTTCGCCAGTTAGGTTGTCACATGTAATAGGGGGCGAGCCTATTGCCATCAACCGGGCACAAATCTAGATTCTGTGGCTGCTACTGATAAATTCCTAACGGAAGAACCCAATAACACTTTGCCCAAGAGCTCATGCTCAGCAGTCGCGCCTAGACCAACGAGGCAGTCTGTCATTTCTGTTTCGTAATACGTTGACTTTTTCAAGCGTTTCTGCGTTCTGTTTGTAAATAGGGGGGTTACTATAATGTCTTAAAGCAGGAGTAATTCCAGTGTGGGACAGAGACAGAGCTATACAGGTCGTGTAGCACCATCTCTTTCCCACACTGGTAATACTCCTGCTTTAAGACGTCATGGTAGGCCACCAGGCCTTGACGACAAGAAAATGATAGAAGATGATAAATGTACTGTATTTCTTTCGCAGTTTAGGTTGATTAATGTAACATATACATGCTTCAATAGAGAATAAGATGCTGTCGCCACGGCCTACCTATACTCGTCTTTATCAATACAAAATGTTGAATGTCATTGAAAGTTCGATGATTGTAGTTTCATGTCAGCAATTACCCTTAGGGCCATGGAAGTAAACCCGTGTTATTAAATACTTTTGATCCGGCAGTAAACTATTTAAAAACATTTTTTTTTTTTTTCTCCAACATGCTATAGAAAAATAGATGAAATAATCCTAAAAAACATGAACTTTACTCAGTACAGGCATTAAGAAATTTAAACTTGCAAATCGCGAGCATACTAAATATTAATAACAAAAAACTGACTCAAGATGTTTTCGGCAGTATAATCTTACAATGTATGGCTCCTGTAATCCGCGATGGTCCTTTCCGCGTTCATTGGTCTATTGGCAATCAACTGTTCCATCATTATAGTTTGTATCCCGTCGAGGGACGCATTGTGTGCAACTTCGGGTGGTCTGTATAGAACGTGGAAGGATATAATTGTTGTTGCAGTTTCAACCTTAGAAAGATACGGCTACGATATATAAGTGCTGTAACTACGATACGGATTTGATGGCTAGGAAAATTCTGTTATTTGTCAGAAATACTAAGAAGTTAGGGGGCCGGGTGCGTGTCCTGTTGTTCGTTCATTACAGGAACTGATAGACGCTACTGAAGGCGCCAAACTATTGGCTCAGTTCTGGGCCGACACAATTAAGATTGCCATCGACACGCTAACAAGAACAACAAAATTGAAAAGGTGGCCCCCCTTTTAAATTTTGTCCGATACGAGGATACTATTACGATACTATTAATTGCAATTTTGTTCATAGATTTAAAGATAATTAAAATTTAGCTTTTAATGTAATGAATAGAATTAAGCTAAAATATTACCAATTTAAAAACAATAGTTTATATTCGCGTATTTCAAGAATAATAAGTAAAAAAGTATTCCTACTGAATGAACACGCTTGGTGTATAAAAATAAATTGACCACTGTATATTACAGTTAAAATATATGTATCTAGGGAGTTTGATCTGCCACTTTTCCTGAGCTAATCATTAGGAAGTGGAGGAAGATGGGTTTGGGGGACTATCTGTTGTAACCTAGTCCAAAAGGTGCTAATTGTCAAGCTAATTAGTATGTAGTAGGATGTATACTGACTTGTAGTGCGGGTGCGGGTGGTGGTGCCAGGCGTGCGGCGCGGCGTGCTTGTGCGCGGCGGGCGGGCCGCTCACGCTCACACTCACGCCGCTCACGCCCGCCACGCCGCCCACGCCTCCAGCGTTTGTTAGGTATTCGCGACAACCGCCGCTCTGTAAACATTTGTGAATGGTTAGTATTTTCATTATTTGTACCAGATTGGGCTAGAATTATATTCAGTTCAATTATTTTGTGTCTCTTCTAACAGGTCTGTTGACAAGATTTCGAAATTACAATTATTCGCTATGCTCATTTGGTGTTGAAAAATATCAAGCGAAACTGCCCAAGTATTTTATTTAACAAATTAGTAAGTTTCTTGCGTAATAAATTTATTTATTTAAAAAAAAAAACGTGTGGATGGTGGTGTCATGGTTCTCTTCCGCCCTGGGGTAGGCGAATCGATATGTACAGACTAGTATTGACAAAAATTTTCGATCGCTGACTGTTCATACTGGCGATGAGACAGATGCTAATGGACCCATTTTTCGGTACGGAATAATATAAATACTCACGCTATCTCTCTTATTATGTTGCGCCGGCACGTATTGATTGCATTGATAGTCGTTCGTCTGACGTACCGTCGACCCACTCTGCAATAGAACATTATACTAAGTTTATAAAAGCCATTGTGTTAGACGAGGTAGATTGTAGTATTTACTAAATGCTTTAATGGTCAGTCTTATTCATGAAACAGAATGTACACTCTTGATTAATTTGGACATCTTCTATATATATGTACTATATACTATTATAAATGCGAAAGTTTGGATGGATGTTTGTTACTCATTCACGCCAGAACGGCTGAACAGATCTCGATAATATTTGGCATAGAGATAGATTACCTATAGTCTGGAATAGCACATAGGCTACTTTTTTCTTTTTTTTTCTCACATACACATCAAAACTTTGACGCGAAAGAAATCGCGGGTAACAGCTAGTACTTTTTATATAATAAGTTTTAAAACTGTGATTACTGAAAGTTGACAACGTCGTAACTAGGTGTAAAAATATTTCCACAATTCATTTTAAATATTTTACTGCAATACAGAGCGATATTTCGTATTGTTATTTGGTAATAATTACGTCAGCTATTGCAACATTGTCAACTTACAGAATGCACAGCTCTAAAAATAGTAGTGAAATGTGTGGTGGTGGCTATAACACTTGTATCAAATATGTATTCGTCGGTAGGTTTGACAGAGATGTACAGCATGGTGCGGCATGATGTTGATGAAGATAAGTTTCCAAATCTCAACACTTACGAGAAAGCTCTCTTATAAATCTGTTTTATTAGTAACACAATACTAACAGGCGGCAGGTGCGCGTGCGCATGCTCGTGTTCCCGCTTGGCCTGCGCCTCCTGCTGCGCCAGCGCCAGCAGGCGCTTCTTCTGGCTCTGCGGCGTCGCCACGGCCGCGCTCGCGCCCGGGTTGCGCGCTTGGTTGCTGGGTTGCTGCGGGACGGCTTGCTGCGGGGCTGGCTGCTGCTGCTGTTGTTGTTGTTGTTGTTGCTGTTGCTGCTGAAAATCGAAGAAGATAGAATTAAATAATAGGTTCAAGTTCTTGACTGAAGAGGCTTAAGGAGATTTTCGCGTCGATAAAGACAAGTGTCCCACAGAAAATGGTATTTTGGGCAAACTTGGATGTTGTGTGTTACCTGGTGGTGGTGGTGACAATTCTGGTGCGGCTCGTGCTTGACGTGTTTGTCGTCCTTGGGCGAGCGCGCGCTACATATCACGCCTCCACTGGTCACGCCGGTAGATCCGCCTGCGCTTTGAGCTGGCACGCACTCGCCACTGCCGCCTAGAAAACAGAATTATTACGATCATTATTAATACAGAAAGAAAATGAAAGGCTGAAAGAAAGTATTTTAATTTTCAAAAAATCGAACATTTTTTAATGTATTTTTTTGTAATTTTGAAATTGTCATGTCGTCTTCAATGACGTCGCGCCGTGCCAAATAAACACCACACAATCGTCCGTATCACATTTATTACTTTTATGGCATCAAAAATTGCAAGTTCTTTTGTATGTAAATGTCAACAACAATGATAAATGGCGTTAGGGTTACAAATTTTTAAAAAACATTTACTCTAAAGTTAAAGTCAAACATCCCAAGCATATTATTTTAAATAGTCTAATTAAAAAAGCGCTATATCGTACCTTGGTTGTTATGCGGCTGAGTGGCGTGCGTGGGCAGCGCGGCGGGCGCGTGCGCGCGGCGCGGCTGCTCGGCGTCGTCGTCCGAGTCCGAGATGGTGATGACGGACACGGCGGGCGACGGCGTGTCGCGGATGGTGATGGTGTGCGCGCCCGGCGCCTCCCACGCCGCGCCGCCCGGCGCCGCCCGCGCCGCGCCGCCAGGAATGCTGTGTGAGCCGAAATCGATGACGCTGTTGGTTAATAGGTCGGGGGGTGTTAGTGTGCCGGGGGAACCTCATTAACCCTTGACTTTTAGATACGCAGCTTTGTAAATCCGTCTGTATCTGTCCCAGAAAATAAACACAAAATAGGAACAAAAGGTGCAATTAGTGTGCAGTGTTAGAAAGCAAAACTTATACATATTTGCTAATAGGAAGGAAGTTATTAAAAATGTGGAAATTCTGACTTAAGGCTTGATAAATTTTGACTGACGATAGAATAAGACAGCTGGACGCCTTTTGTTTAAAACATTACATCAAACAATTTATTTTTTAGGTAGATGTTATCTGAGAATTTGAAAATAATCTTATAGTAGTACTCTTGGTATTTTATTTAGAAACCAAATAACTAAGTATACTTACGTGTGATCATGATGATGATGCCTGTGCCTCGAAGGCGGAGTGCCTTCCTTGACCCGCTTCTTCACCGGCGACAGCTGAGTCGGCTCCTTCTTACCGCCGCTGCTTGCCATACTATTTATTAAATAAATAAGTTACTTTTATGGACTATTTGAACAGTTATACGGTAGGTATACAAGCTGTTGATTTAGACATCTGTATCCATTATGAAACTAGTGCTTTTCTTTATGAGGAAACGTACCATTCGTAAGAGTACTCGGATAAACAACATTATTTTTAGTATATGCGAAACCTGAATATAGTTTGTTCAGAATAAGTAACTCAATCGATTAGAATATTTTTTTACCCATGTTATATTTTGTCCCAAAAATATTTAAAAAAGGCTACAAGTTGGATACCGAGCGACACTAAGTACCTATCGCAATTATTTAGGTACCTACTGCCAAAATATTATTATCAATGTGCTCAAGACGACGCTGGAGGCGCGCGCGCGGGTACGTTTTTGTGCGGACCGCCAGGTTACAGAACAAGCTTATAACTTTGTGATATTTTATGATACAGTTTTGAAATTTTGTACATAGATTCTTTACATAAAAATACTAGACGTGTTTCAGGTTTCGCATATCCTAAAACTAATTTTGTGTAATCAATAAGAAACAACCAGCATACTGACTCCAAAATCAACAGCCTGTACAGGGCTAAACTAAAGTAAATAATAAGTTCTGACTGCTAGGCGATTGTTTATTAGTGCCTAATTAACAAAACTAAAATAAGAACAAATCGTCCTGAATATACTGGGCTTTATCAAATTAATCTTATTGATCTTATTATCATCATATTTTCTAGCTGTAAAGTATTACAGCTAGAAAATATGATGATAATAAGATCAATAAAGTTCGCAGTAGCGAAGGACATCAGAGTAGGAGTGGGTCGTCGGTAACATAGTGAGACACATGTATACTACAAATTATAGGCAAAAGCCCGCCTATGGCATTAAGTCCGCCGCTGTACTTTGTGCTTGTTAAGTGTTAAATTAATAAATAAATAGGCACCTGTATTGATGCGTTTGGTGGTGCGGTTGGTAGTGCGGCACCGTCGTCTGCTGCTTGGTCGATCTGTCGACAACACCGGTTTTTAGTACTACAGGCGATATTTCTAAATCAAATAAAACTAAAAGATATCACTGTCTTCTGTGACTCCCAAAAAGGGAAGGTTTCGAATCCAATGGTGATATTTATTGTATTGTTTTCAGGGCTAAACTTATATTGGGCGTTTTTAATTATTATTCACTCATACTCATTTTTTAAATAATTTTTCGATTTTAGGAGTTTAAAATATTTCATAATTATTTGAAGACAATCACCTATCCACATAAATTATTCAATTATTATTTTATTGGATTTTATTTGAAATAATAAATTGATCACATTCATCATCATAATAGATTCGCAATATGAAGAGCCCGATAACATACATTTTCATTTATCTATTCCTAACCGCCTTATAAATGGTTGGTAAACTGACCTCTTATGCGGGTGATGGTGTTGCGGATGGTGCGGATGGAAGGCATCCCACACGTCAGGCTCAGGCATGGGCGCCGGCTCCACGATGAGCGGCGCGCGCCACTCGCCCACGCCCGCCACTTCGGCCACGCCCGCCACGCCTGCCACGCCGGCCACGCCCGCCACGCCGTGCTGGTGGTGCGCGGCGGCGGCAGCAGCAGCGGCGGCCGCCAGCTGTTGCACCTGGTGGATGTCATACTTTATGTAATGTTATTAGAGTCGATTTTGTGGGACGATGGTAGTTATAAGTAGTTGTTGGCAGTATAGACTGGGTGGAAATAAAAATGTTTTGTCTAAGAAAAGTACTTTAAGCAATCGCATTTTTTTTTAAAATTTCTAGTCCAAAATAAGATTTGAGCACACGAAAAATGAAAAAATATTATGTAGTGTATTAAAAATCTGTATTTTTGTCCCGATTTCGGATTTATACCTCTCTAGAAACATACGGCCGAATTCACAAAAGCGGATCTTTGAAAGTCTTCGTTTTTGTTACACTTACTAAATGTGAATTAGCGACGATAAGACTTTTGAAAACGATTTAGTTAAAATCAAGTGTTGTTTGTCTCAAGAAAGAGTGTAAACTTAAAAAAAAAATATAAAGGTTCGTTTCCCTTCCACCCAGTAGAACAACATAAAAATAAAGATTATCATCAAGATATTTACCTGATAGGCGGGCTGGCAGAGTATCGACGACACGAACTGGTGCGGGAACGGTTCCGCCGCGCGAGTCGCGTACTGCCGCGCACCGCCCACAGCCACGCGCCCGCCTTGGTACAGTTGGTACTGTGAAAAAAGAAAAACAAACGTTAACGTTTTTAAAAAAACAATGCAATAACGTCCGTCAAGGGATATTGAGCACGCTGTTACAAAAGTTAAAAATCAAACAACTCGTTAAATGAGGATTATACAGTGGATAATTCCAGATTTTTTTATTAAATTCTAGAACAGAAATTGTTAAGACGCTACTTTTCCGATATCTCTCCGATAGACAGCTGGAGCAGTTATCCGCGATCATTCCCCCTCGGACCGCGGTAACGAACAGTCGTGTGCCACCTCGTTTTTGCACCATTTTAATCAGCAAATAAAATAAAAGTTATAAATTATATACACAGTAAAGTACTAGGAGCTCACGTCAATAAGGAGCTGTGGAGTGGTAAAACGTACATCGTGCGCCGTGCGCAATAAGGACAGAAACAAGGTGAGAAATATTGATATCTCATCTCACTCACTTCATGTGCTTACGCCAACCGGTCGCCTGATTCCACATTCACTACCGAAACTGCGGACCTAAGAATATTATGAACATGTCTATTCATAGGTCTCCTCCTGGGAATAATGTTCAACTAGTGCAGTCAGAAAATGACTTATGCAATCTTAATCCAGATAGTCCCGTTACTTATACGGGGAGGGCACAGAAGCGTATCCGCATTGACGGTCAAGAACAATCAGGTTATGAAGTTCTTAAAGACGAACTTTCCGCCATGCTCACCACTATGTTATCCAATTGGAAGAAGGACCAGGATATAATTCTCAACAAACTGCTCAATGATCTGGCTGAGCTCAAATCTCAAAACTCAAGCATTAAATCAACTAACGACGCATTAGAAAAATCACTACAGTTCATGTCATCGCAATATGAAGAAATAAAGCAAAAACTGGTCGACATGGAACGCGAACGAAAAGAAAACTTTAATTACATAACCACCTTAGAAAACACCATCAATGAGTTGCAAAAAAGAGCCAAGTTCACAGTTATCGAGTTCAAAAACTTAACTTCGCCACTGGAACAGATAAAGTCCGAGTCACAACAAGACCTATGCGAACTTGTTAAAAAAACTTGTAACGCGGTTAAAACCCAAATACAGACATCTGACATAAAAGATATTTACAGGATTAAAACCAAAACTGGCGTATCTACCATTGTAACCGAGCTATCCTCAGTTCTAACCAAAAATAGAATCCTAAGTGGAGTGAAGGAATTCAACAAGCTGAATCCTGTTAATAAGCTCTCTTCCTCAACTATTGGCCACCCGGGACCCATAATTCCCATTTATGTAGCTGAAAGCCTCACGAGCAAGGACAGAAAACTGTATGCAATGACTCGCGAAAAAGCTAAATTCCTGGAATATAAATACTGTTGGATTAACAACGGCCGTATATTTATTAAGAAAGCGGAAGGCGACACTCGTATTCAAATTAAAAATGAAGCGGAGTTGGCAACCCTTAAGAAACTTACGTGACTAGGTACTTTAATCATGTTTTATATAAGTCTTTTTGCTAAAAGTATTAATAGTTGTATCATCAAACTCACTTTTTGTACTCTTTGTGTCACCTGCCTAATAATGCTTGTCACAAATGTTATGATGTATTTTTTAAGTATACCCACTTACCATAATTATAAATCACATCCGTATCTTAAGAACAAAACATATCCATCTACCTCACACTCACAATTATTATACTATTATAACACACAAGTTTTATTAAGAACTTTCGCATACCCACAAAACAAACACATTACATTTAGCACATCTTCTCACACCATCACCTGGGAGTCTAGCCTACTAACAAAACTGTCTTTACATATCTATTTAAATGATCAACATTTATTGTATTATGTCCTTTTGGTCGGGATAATTATGTTAGAACGTAGAGGAGCCCATCCCGAATCAAAGAATTGCTCCGTTATATTATACCAATACAATAACATCGCAGTTACTATCAAAACACTGATTACATTGTTCCACTTGTCTATCAGATCGCAAGTCTGCCAACTTAGACTATTGTTAATTATAATTCACAGCCCTTAATGATGTGTTATCTGACTTAGATAATATTTCTTTTTGTGACTCGGTTTTGTGTGACCCTGACGAATGTTCCCTACTACTACCTGTAAATAATAACATAACTGTTCTATGTCAAAACATCCGCAGTATAAAAGCTAATTTCTCCGGGTTATTAACACTAATAGAACGGATCAACACAGATTGCGACATATTAGTTCTCTCTGAATGCTGGCTTTCCTGCAACCCTATTATACCAACCCTAAATGGTTACAATTCCTTTTCTACTCTGAACAACCATAACCAAAATGATGGAGTAATTGTGTTTATTAAATCAGCTTTAACTAATATAAAAATAAAGGAACCCGTGATACTTGATTCAAGTTGCTTAGTAATCACCATTGGTTTTGACTTGGCCATAGTAGCAGTTTATAGACCTTATGCATTTAAAGACCCATCCAACTTTATACAATCCTTAGACAGAGTCCTCGGCGAACTTAAATCCTATAAAAATATTTACCTGGTGGGGGATATTAATGTAGATATTGGTCAAGAAAATAAATCAACATATACTCTGGACTATCTCGATCTTTTAATGCACCATGGATTATATCCTGGGCATACCCTCCCTACACACGGGTCTACATGTTTGGATCACGTTAACATTAAGACCTCTTTGCCTACGAAGGTATTGGTGTTGGAGACTACTATTACAGATCACTATGCAGTTCTCGTATCTATTTCTATGAGGAAATCCTCTACAGCTCAGCGCTCTTTCATTACCAGGATTGATGAAGATAACTTAACAATAGACATGGAAAAATTGAATTTTGGAAATGTCGTCACAGCACAGGACCCCAATACTGCTGCTAAATTGTTAATTGAGCCCATTATTTTTACTTTATCTGCCAATACCTCCATTATCGCACTATCACGAAGACGTAGGCCTATTAAAGCGTGGATCACCCCGGGGTTACTAAAATGTATGCGCCACAGAGATAATCTTAATAAGTTATTCATAAAAAACCCCAATAATGATGTTATCAGGGTCTCTTATAAAAGGTATAAAAACTACTGTATTTCTCGTTTGCGAAAGGCCAAAAATAATTATGAACGGAAGGAATTTGAAAAGGCAGGCAAAAACTCCAAACGGTTATGGAAGGTCATCAAATCTGTTGCATTCACTAATAAACCAAAGGACACTGCGTCTGCTTTATTAGAATCCAATGTGGATAAACAGGACGCGGTTAATAACATTAACTCGTACTTTGCCAATGTAGGAAGACAGCTTGCGGAAAAGATTAATAAAACTCCCTGTCCCCTTGCTTCAGTAGATTCTGTGACGGATTCTTTTGTTATGCTGGAAACTGATGACGCAGAGGTAAATGCGTTGTTGATGTCACTGAAAAACGACTGTGCAGCTGGTTATGACGGCATCTCCTCAGGGTTCCTAAAGAAGTTTGGTTCGATTATTGTGCCTCCGCTCACCTACGTTTGCAATTTAAGTTTGAAGACTGGCATTTTTCCAGACTTATTTAAAAAAGCCCTCCTTCACCCTATTTTCAAATCAGGGGATCGTAACCGTGTTGAAAATTATAGACCTATTTCAGTTTTACCAGCTTTGTCAAAAATTTTAGAAAAAATTATCAATACTAGACTTGTAGATTATTTAGAATCACGTAAACTCATTTCAGACAACCAATTTGGCTTCCGCAAAAAAACATCAACGGCTGATGCAGTACATCACCTGGTTGACCACATAGTTAAAAAGCTTGATAAAAAACAAAAATGTGTTGCTCTGTTCCTGGATCTTGCAAAGGCATTCGACACGGTTTCGATCCCAATCCTTTTGAAAAAGTTGGAGAATGTGGGGATTAGAGGCACTCAATTGTCCCTATTCCAGAGCTATCTCAGCGATAGAACCCAATGTGTGAAAATAGGGCCGCACACTAGTTCTGAGATGCCAATTGTTTATGGTGTGCCCCAGGGTAGCATCCTTGGACCAAGCCTCTTCATATGCTATATAAATGATTTGTGTAATCTTTTAATTGAAAATGGGACGATATTTTCTTATGCGGATGATACAGCGCTTGTATTTTCCTCGAATAATTGGGCTGAAACGTATCGCCTTGCACAGAGAGGCTTTAATGCTGTTAGTGACTGGCTTAGCAAAAATTTACTAACCCTGAACGTCTCCAAAACCAAGTTGCTTAACTTCTCCATTCGCAGTACCGCAATTCCATCTCATGCACTCCTTCAAATTACTACTACTAATAACACTTATAGTATAGATAAAGTCACTCACGTCAAGTATCTCGGCGTCGTGATAGACAGTCATCTGACATTCAAAAAATATATCGATCACCTCTCTAACCGTGTACGGAAGCTCATTTATATATTTAAGCAATTGCGCGAATCCGCAGGAGCAGACATTATGAAGATGGTCTATCAGGCGCTGTGTCAATCGATTTTAAACTATTGCAACACGACCTGGGGAGGTGCCGCCAAATCTAACCTGATAAAAGTCGAGCGCGCTCAAAGAGCGGTCCTCAAAGTTTGTTGTTTCAAACCCCGCCTATTTCCCACAGATGAACTGTACGATTACTGCCAAGTTCTGACTGTAAGGCAATTATTCATTCTGGCCACAGTCATCAAACAGCACTCTCTGTCTCAGTTCACACCGGGACCAGTGCGTCGAAACCGCCTTGTTGCCACATCTTTTCCAACCAAAACATCATTCAGCCGTCGCTTCTTTGTTTTCCTCGGACCATACCTTTATAATAAAATTCATAAAATTCTATCTGTGCACCAACTAAACCAATACGACCTTAAAGTAACTCTACAAGATTGGCTACTTCAGCAGTCATATACTGCAACAGAGAGTCTGTTGCAGGTTTTGGCTTAATCAATCTAAAATTTACAGGCACATCATACACATACACACTTACACACACTCATGAACATCAACACACACGCGCAAGCCCACACACACTCATACACACACACACACATCCTCATGAAAGTAATTATTCTAAATTGTTTTTGTTCTTATATTGCTTTTTATTTTTATTTCTCTAATGTTATACTTTTGTTTCTTTTATTTTGCTAACCATCCTTAAATATTTGGTACAAAACATTGATTTATTGTAAAATGTTTTCGAAGTGGAAACCTGGTGACCTGTAACACAGGTGTTCCACTACCTACCACAGGCACCAGTGATTCACAACCGTGTATTTGCGTGTTTATGCCAATAAATAAATTATTATTATATTATTATTATTATTATTATCAACGTATTAGGTGTAATGTGCTGTCAAAGACTAATGAGACATTATCAATTGATAAGTAAGATAGGTGAGCAAAGTTCGTGTACATACCAGGTTATCATAAGGCGCGGCCCGCAGTCTCTGCTGGTTGATGGTGAGCGCGAGGTGGTGCGCGGGCGCGGCGCCCGGCACCACGCCGCCCACGCCGTACTCGGCCGCGCCGCCCGCCACGCCGCCCACGCCTCCCACGCCACCCACTCCGCCGACGCCGCTGCCTGAGCGACGGCAAACCTGGGAATAGGTAATATGAATAAGTAATCAAATCATAACTCATTTGTTCAACTAGGCTGGTAATCAGCACTTTTTGCTGTACTTTTTCACAGCATTTGATCCTCATTAGTGACACCATCGCCATCGCCATCGCCTCATTAGTGTCATTGTAATGACACTTGAGTTTTTTTTTCCGAAATCAACGGGTTTGATTCCTGGCTAAGAATATTGATTTTTCAAAAATCAAATACTGCAGTTTTCATTTCATTAAAATCGGACTCGAGACTCCTTTGAGCATTTTTCGCTATTCCTCAAAGTTTCGATTTTGGCTATTCACGCCTACTTGAAAAATTCACCTGTATTTATTGGATAAAGGATTGTGAAATATACGATTGATTTATAGACATTGTACTTTTTAGCACGTCTAGCACTAGAACTCCCTCTATTTTTTTATTTTTTCGACTCAGTAGTACTAAAATATGATTCTGTGTGCACTGTAATATCTGGAGGACGTACTAAAGGTTGTAATATTTACCTCCATCATCTGAACGGAGGCCTTGACGTTGTTACAATGCGCGTAGTCGACCAGGTGGGCCAGCGTTACGAACGCGTGGTTCAAAGCTTCGCCTGGTGTTATTCGTCTTTCCTGTAACAAATATAAAGTCATTTAGTAAATGATAGTACATAAACAAATGCGATTCGATGTCTGGGTAGAAAGTACTGTGAAAGTTGTACAAGTTTCTGCAATAAACCTTTTATTTATTTAAAGTATTCACCAGATGAAACAGAATTCGTATGGAGTTATCTGCTAGATACATTAACCTGAACAGTATAAAACCGCAAATAACGGTTATGGCCGACTGAAAGTTTCTTTTCACAATGAAATGCATTTTAATAAAAGCGATATAGGCCGTGGTATTGATTGGATACGAAGAATTAAACTTCGCGGAGTGGATATATGATGAAAGTAACTAATAGCTTGGATTTTCCTTCGAAGCCACTATTGAGAGGGATTCAAGATCAGCAGTGTACAGCAATGCAATAGACATGGTTGCCACCATGTGATGTGTTGTGATGATGTATAGATTCTTTAAATAGTGATATCGTTTTTGTATGAAGAATTACTAACCTGGTCCATAGTGAGCATCCTCTTGAGTAGATCGATGAACTCCCTTCTGTCTGCTTTCTCGGCCAACAGTTGGCCGCCTTCAAGATCCGTTGGTACATTCACCTGTGCAACAACAAATATATATTTAAAATAATTGTAATATACAGAACCCACACTGAATAAGCCATCTATTTTCAGCTTGGAGTAAAAAAATCTCCATTAATATTGCACAATTGGTTTAAGGCGCTCCCTCACCGGAGCATTCGCCTGTGATGCCATACCCCTTGTTGTCAGAATTTAGGGCGACTGACTACCTGTAACGACTGTCAAAGATCTGTAAATGACAGCCGGGACCAACGGTTTAACGAGCTTTCCGATGCACGAAGGAAACTCGGTATGTAATGGCTGGTCACTCATCTACGGACCAACCTAAGCAAGCTGTGTTGTTATTTAGCCACAAGCTCCTTGTTGTATAGAAAAATTGATTGTTATAAATTGTATTGTAACACTGTAATGCTCGGTTCGCCTCACTCACAGATGTAATGCTCAAACCTGAACTGGCATCATAAACGAATGGTCCCGGTGAGGGAGCGCCTTCACCAGGACTTTAGTTACCCATAACCAGCCTATAAGGTTCCCCCGCGGTTAAACCTCCAGAATTTAAAATATGGGAGAAGTCGGCTTTCAGTATACGGGAGAAACTTACAGTATCCAACTGTAAATATGTCATATCGAGCTTTAGAAAAAGTTTATTTTTGTAGAGCATCGACTATGTCTGTTTTTTTTTATCTGGACCTGGCCAAAGCCACTGATAATAAAGGTTTGGTTAAACCAGTACAGAAAAATTGCTGCAAATACTTCATTTTAATATTTGTCAGTTTGCCAATTTGACCGAACCTGTAAAGAGTCTACCCACATCGTATCATACTATGACCATGCTAGGAACGTGTCAGGCTGAAAAAAATGTGTGTATGATAATTATGCTCACTAGAACGTGATACGCTCTAGTGTGCATAGTAGTCCGTGACATGTTACTTTCCATGCTTGAAATGTTCATGGTATGGTACGTTGTAGTGGGCAGACTCCTTAAAGCGATTGATGTAGCCAAGTTTAGGTTGATGAAGCTTTTAACTAAAATCATCGTCGGTAAGACGAAAACGAATTTTCTTTCCAAAGCTCGATCTGTCAAGTTTACACCTGTGTACTGTACAAAATGCTTCAATCACAAAGTTCATACAACAGGTTACCTGTCCAATGTCGTCGAGGCAGTTAAAGATATACTTCCTCGCCTCCTTGCTCTTGATGCCAGTCTCTAGCTCGTGCTCCTCAGGAGTCTTGAGACGCCAGAACGGGTACGTGCTGTCCACATCGCGGTAGAAGAACTTCGCTGTTTTACTTGCGCTGTTGAAAGGAAATTAAAGGATTAAAATCATGTAGCAGGAAGCTAAGTTATGTTGAGTAGCGATACCGTAATAAAAACGGCGGCAGAATGCCATCCGCTCAAATAGAAAGCGTTTTTTGACACCATCAAGTCGCACACAACATTAAAAAAATTATAACTTTCAAAATGGAGTCTGAAACTAATATCAGACTTTCAATTATCTTGGCTAATCATTCTTCAAAAATGAAAGGAAGTTCTTCCATTTTTATGAGTATAGAGGAATTTATTGCAGTAGAAATAAAGTTAAATTACGAATGTTTCTGCATAACTCCTTTTGATTCGGCAACCGAAGTGTTCGCCACCTTAATCTCTATTATTTCATGCCTACTAGTTTCTAGCCAGTACTAACCTGTTGAGCATGTGTTCAGTAGGAAGGCCCTGCGTCTGCGAGATGTACCGGATCTGGTCGTACTCGGACGAGCCGGGGTACAACGGCCAGCCCAGGAACAGCTCGGCGACCACGCAGCCCAGCGACCACATGTCGATGGCCTCGCAGAACGCCAGGCCCAGGATTATTTCTGGTGCTCTGTGGATAAAGAGGTCATATGATTATACAATTAAAATTTATAACATCACGCCTACATTCTCCGAAAGTGAAAACAGGATCATATTTTATTTTATTTTATTTTTTACCCAATGTAATGAATCGGGCCCATTGCTACACAGGAGCACAAACCCAGACGCTGCTACTAAGAAATTAAATTATAGAAGGTCGACCTCCAAAAAGAAATCAGGATTCCAGAGTCCTGGTTGCGACCACTCGACAACGAGACACTCAAAACAAGTTTGTTGCCAAAATATGAGTGCACCACAAAATCTGACATACTCTTTGGTAAATTTAAGTTTCTCTAGACTGAAGATGAAGCAGGCATCTTGTAGTGTAGTTTTTTTTGTACTGTATTATTTGACTACCCCATTGGTTTGGTGATCGCAAGCATGACTGCTGAGCGTGGGGGAGCTGAGGGGGGGGGGGGGTTCTACTCCCCGTGTCCACCAGCATTACGCTATTATTACCTGTAGTATCTGCTCTGCAGGTACGTGTTGCAGACGGCTTTGCTGACGTGTGACGCGCTGCCGAAGTCGATAACCTTGACGCGGTACGGCTGCCGCGCCGGTTCCACTAGCATTATGTTCTCCGGCTTCAGATCCGCGTGGATCAGACCCAGTTGCTGGAAAAAACATGAAACGTTGAGTTAAAAGGTCATAATATACTTCTTTGCTATTTGGTTCTCTGCCGAACAACCAGCCAAACCCAGCAACGAGGTTCTGGAGGTCAAATAGGCATTCGCTCTATGCAAAATACGGATCAGGTCCATTTATTGAGACTGGAAGCCCATCTCAATAGACACTGCAGGGCAAATCTCTTCCCATTTTCCAAATATCTGAACTATCCATATCCATTCAGCCTAGGTCTACAAGACGGAAACCTTAAAAATACCTATGAGAATGAGTGCATACTGTAACTTAGGCCAAACCTCATCATCTGCCTAGCCTTATTACCAATTATTTTGGGGTCGGCTTCATGGCTAATAGGATGCAGCTGATAACCAGCATTTTAACATGGAGCGACTTAACATTTGATTTCCAGAACCCAGGTACTAAACACCAGTAGGTAAGGGTCTATTTTTTAAGAGGTAAGCCAGAGTAGATATCTTTAATTTGATTTTATTATTTGTCTATACTGATTGTGCCTGTTTTCAAAGGGTACCCGTCAGGAATCGAGTTGTATGGAACCTTCGCCTCCACTTGATAAGACTGCTAGGCCAAAAATACAGGGTAGAAGGGAGAAAATTTAAACTGGTTATTAAAAAAAAAAAAAAACAGCTGTTTCCTACAAAACTGCAATACCATCACGGTCAAAATGTATGGAACAGCTGTTTTAACCGTTTTAGCGCCGGTGTTCCGTCCAAGTTGTATTATCTTCCAACAAAATCTACTCACTTTAAGTTTCAGCAGAGCCGTAAGAACCTGCTGCAGTATAGGTCTAATATACTTCAACGGGAGCGGCGAGAACTTGTTCTGCTTGAGGAAGTCGTACAGGTTCTGCTCCAACATCTCGAACACCAGACAGGTGTGCGAGCGGTGCTGGAAGCATTCGTACGCTCGCACGAAGTTGAACTCGTCCGCCGACTCCTGGGAGAGGCGGGAGAGGATTGACACCTGGAATGGAAAAATGGTTGTTGAGTTTAAATAGTATTGTACTATGTAGTGGTGTTACAAAAAACCTAATTTATTTCTTCTGGGAGGTGAGAAACTAACACAGACCTGGGAAGCATGGTACAGAAGGTAGTAGGCCTGTGCAGTGAGTACGGGGTAGCCAATGTTCATGATGATGACTGAAAACAAAAAGCCTCGAACATTCCACTGATGGATATAAGCCACTCTTAATTGCGCCACAACTCTCAGTTACGTAAATCGTCAGTCCCAGTATAGTTTTATTATGCAGTATCAGGTAGCATCGCCACGTTCATAAAATACATTGCCAGCACCGCATGGGAACAGAAGCATCCAGTTATACATTATTCGTCGTATTTGTTACGGAACTAGTTATTACATATTAATGTATTCCGAAAATCTTCCTCAAGAAATTAACCCTGACGTAGTTCAGAACAGGAATTGCAGAAGCACTATAGTTGAACACTATTTATAAACCACTAGCGACCCGCCCCGGCTTAACAGGGGTGCATCCTTTTTTTTTTTATTAAGATTTGCATACAAAACTACCATCCAAATTTCCGAATTTTCCGATAGATTTAAAAATGTATTCTTAAAAATCAACACAAAAAAATCAACACGTAGCATTTGAAATAATATAGATTAAATGTTCACATGAATACTAGTTATATGTCCATGAATATTCTACAAACCTAAACTATAAGCACTTATTCTAGTATTTGTTGAAAATGTCGAACCGAGCCAAGTCTTCAATTTCTCACCTGTCATAACAAGAAAATGGAGGTCGCCAAACACTGACATGTTACGGCTAGCGGCTACTACATCAAGCATTTTAAACAGCGGTAATTGAAACTTCGTGAAACACGCTTATTCTTTAGATTTTCCACAAAAAAATCTTTGTAGTTGGTATTTCATCGTTACCAGCAATTGTTACCAAGCTGTTATCGCTCAGTGCAATAAATAAAACAGGGTGGTTTTTTTTAACATAACAAGGCTTTGCCCGTAATTCAAAATGTAGTCTTAGTTTTCTTCAAATAACTAGACCACTTCGTTTTACTTCTAAAAGTTTCAAATTTCGTCAAATCTCACCCTGTACAGAGAAGGTGGAAACCACTCCGATGGGCAAACACAAACAACCGCTGGAGCTCGGCCAAACTCACTATAATGGATCGAGACTTTCTAGCTTTCTATCAAACATAAAATAATAATGTCATAGGCAGCGGTAGCCATCTTTTATTTTTTTGACAAGAATTTAAATTACGGAGTTCTTACAATAGGTGTTTTCACCTCACGGGTCTGGAAAATACCTTTTGCAAGTAATAAGAATTATATGAAAGCTTTGATTTCAGAAACTAGAAGATTTAAAATGCTTTTTCAACTAAAGTAATATTGTTTATTTGTGTTCTGTTTATGCTATTATAGTTGGAAACAAACAAAGTATTCTATATAAAAGTCTGACCTACTTAAAGGGTTTTCAAACAAAATAATATTTCTATAGAACTTGGCAACTATTCAAAAACTGCATTTTGTACTATAACGTCAAAAATGTGAAAATGTTGTGTTAAGCAAACGTTAGTAGTAACTTCTAAATAACAAGAACCGCCCTTACAGCCTACGTAATAAAGACGCTTTTAAACTGTTACCATTATTCTTTTCAAGTCTTTGGTACTTTTTGGATCAGATGGCCTCAGTAGATTGTCATGTTAATAGCAGCGCCAGTGGAGTTTATTAGATTCTCAAAAGTGCTGTTGTATGGACAATTGTTACCATTGCCGTCCAGTTGACTCCATCATACCAGTATCCAACTACCAGCACGCGTAGCATGACCACCGCAGAAACGGGTTTTGTCGACGGAAGAATCGACAAAATGACAGATCAACAAAAGAAATCTGTCATTTCGTTCCTGCGGTGGTCATGCTACGCGTGTAGATACTGAGGGCCTAAAATGGCCGCTTTAGCAGAATCACAGAACGATAATAATACGTTACAATTCCTAAAATAGACACAAAGAGACCATTCTGCGTCTGTGACCATTTTAAGAATATTAACGTGAACCCAAGGCACGCACCTCTGATTTTTCGGATTCATGTGCGTATTGTATAATCATCACTTGCTTCGGTGAGGGAAAACATCGTGAGGAAACCAGCATGCCTGAGAGATATTTCTTGACGGCATGTTAAGCCAAGTCAGAGGCCCATGGGCGGCATAAAAACTCTGACACCAGGTTAGGATCTAACCACACGATAAAGAAGAACGTGATTCATATTATTATACTATTATGTTTCTGCTAAAGCGGCCATTTAAGACCCCCAGGTGGCCTACCATGACATCTTAAAGCAGGAGTAATTCCAGTGGGAAAGAGATAGCGCTAGACGACCTGTGTAGCTCTGTCCCGTTCCCACACTGTAATTACTCCAGCTGTAAGACGTCATAGTAACCCCCCTGGTTTAAAAGTAGAATTGAAAGAAAGTGAACAAGGCAAAAGGAGTACGTATATTAGTAGTTTCTGCCTACTCCCATGGTCGTGACTTTATTTACGTTTGTATATTTACTATTCATTGTTGTAATAATGGACAATTGGACATTTAGTGTAAAATGACTTACGAAGTTACGACTATGTTTATTAAAGACTAGCTGGCGGTAGAAATTGGAAACGATTCAAGATATATTTTTAACCTTCCCTAACTATGTAGCGTGGTTGCAAACATTTTATTTATCTTTGGTTGGTAAAGCTGAACAGTCACGGTCACACACAACGGAAACATATCCATTGTCTGATTAATGCAAGAAGTTTTTATGACTTCTAATATACTGTCAATATAATACGAGAACTATTGAGTGTGGTTAAGAAATAATACTATGAAAATTTGTTCATTCGGGTGCTTGCTCTTTGGGATTTTATTGAGTGCATGCTGAATGGAGCTTGCCTTTCGGAATCTATCATCGCTGAATCATTTTCGAGGCTGCTCGGTACAATCTATACTAATAATATAAAGCTAAAGAGTTTGTTTGTTTGGTTGAAGGCGCTAATTTCAGGAACTACTGAATCGAATTAAAAAATCTTTTAGTGTTTAATAGTCCATTTATCGAGGAAGGCTATAGGCTATAAAACACCACGCTACGACCAATAGGAGCCCAGCAAAAATAAAACAAGTCAGAAGCGGCGTGTAAAACCGCGGGGCACTGCTAGTTTGAGATAAACCGGGAATGTATAGAACCCCTTACAAATCACACTCCGGATACTGAAAGCCTAATCAAATCTCGGACAGGCAAACCAGCTGCCAAAATGTGAGCTGATGTGATTGGTAGACCAAAATAACTGCATCCAATCATAGTTGAACTGATACTGTTACAGCATTCGTTATTTGAGTGTGAGAAGAAGATAGCTGTTCAAAAATGGCACCATCCCTTTTCCGCAGTTAAATAGATCTTTAAAACTTTATAATAAGCTCTTCAGACTGGGCTGGTCTCGTCTGCCGTATGTCCATTAAGCTGTTAGCCAATAACTGCTATGTAACGCTCTGAGAAAGCAAGAAGCGACGCGGTAGACCTTGTAGAAGATGACGAGACGAGCTGGACATAACTAACGACCAGTCGTCCACATCATCCCTGGATCAAAAGTCATGAGGCATGGATGATGCAGGCTAATCAGTAAAATGGCTGCAGAAACTAAAGTTAAATGCTTTACCTCGATCTGTCCTTGGCGAGCATAGCTGGGGTGGTTCTTCAGGATCTTGATGGCGACTATCTCGTTGGTGCCCTTCTTCCAGCACTTCACCACCTGCCCGAACGTACCTCGCCCGAGGAACTCCAACACCTCGTACCTGTTATACAAAAAAAACATTATTTAATACTTTAAGCATACCAGGGTACAGCGGCAGACAGACTTGATATTTCGTACAACTGTGAAAGAATGACAGTTGTGGTTTGACTTATGGACCATTTGAGTTGTCCATTTGTTTGACAATTAATTGCCCTGCATTTAATAAGGTATCGCATGGTATTAGTGAAAACTAATATTAGTTTGACTACGTCACAGTTTTATGCCATAGATACTGGCTGATATGGCTGGTTGGCAAACTAGATTATTTCTGCCGGTAAATCCCAGCGTGATAAGGAAATGGAGCTTCATAATTTATAGGTCAAAAATTCCCCACATTTCAGTACAGTCAAACCCAATTACCGGTCGGAATCATTGCCGATGAGACGTAAATAAAAAAGGTATCTTTAAAACAAAATGTAAAAGCGTGTAGTAGGGAATATGAATAATGTATTTGGAAGACTAGAAAGAATGCAAGGACTCTTGATAAATGAAACGAGCGCAAGGATTTCTACTCCGAACTGTGCGCGTTAATGCAATGATTGCTGACGCGTAAAAAAAAACATTTAATAAAATGAACATTTCGTAAAACTGCCTCGGTCTTGCGGTCGCAACCACTACTGCTGTTAATGAACCCTGGGGTTCTATTCCCACATTGGATTATTGGGTTTCTCCAACAGGAAGTTCCTAGTAGCAGCCACAAGTCTATGTTACTGGTAGGGTGTTGGAAGACCTGGCCAGAGTAGCAGGCAAGAGTTGAGAGACGATGTGAGAGGGCTGGGTAAAGTGGCGTACAACGTAGAAGATGTACTACCGCGCTCACCGACGGTCGACATCTTTTCAACCATAGTACTCAGGACATAAAGTTGAAAAGTGGTTGACCATCAGTGAACTCAGTGGTAAATTCAGCATTGGGTGGATACGGGATGAAGAAAGAGAGAGATGATAACCTAACCATAACCATATAGTTAAAGTGAAAGGGACTACAAGGTATACCTACCATAGACCGTTTACTATTATTTAGCAAAGAATCCATTGTAAAACTCATGTTGAAATAAAATAAGGTTAGAGTCAATGCTTTGCAATAACATTCATATAGCGGATGGTAGCCATATTGTAACGTATTCATAATATTCCATTGCGAGGAAGGTTGCAGTACTTCTGGTTAATCAAGATCAATCTGTATAATCTACAGTCCCGCCTTGTACGTCTTGCGATCTTATCGGAGAACGGGGTACCTACGGCCAATTACACGACGATCTCACGATGGCATTCATGTACTTAGCTTGGGTCCAAAATATTAAATGCTGCATTATGTAGTGATAGATCTTCACTGTGAGAGTTGAGAATAATACCAGGATGTAAATGTGAATCGTAGAGAAGGCCGCTTTCAGACGATAGATAGCTAATATTAACCTTAAAATTTCTAACTAAGGTGTTAGTTGGTATAATCTGAGATTTTGAATATCTTGCTTGTTATCAAGTCTTTCCGTTCAATACTAAAAATGTGCCTTGTATTTTACCAGCCTCGATAGAATAGTTAACGGGTGAATATCTCCATAAATTATCTACTTCCTTGGGACGACAAAATGGCAATGTGCTTTCCGGAGACACCCATATTTCTCTGGACAAAGTTCAAAAGGGGATCCAATTTTCACTTTCTGACCGAAAACCTCATAGATAGCTCTTTCCAGGAGAAAACAATGGGTGATGCTGGTGATGTAAAACCCTTCGTTATCCGACTGTCATGAAATCATGACTACTATCTTCTCTAATAACAGAAAGTAGTTATAACTCACCTATTGGACGAGGAGTAGAGCACCTCATGCTGCACCAGCTGGTAGTCGCCATCGCCACCGCAGCCGGAGCCTGTAGTCGCAGTCGTGTCGTGTAGCGTCGTGTCGGAGGCACAGCCGCAGCCGCATGCACAGATATTGGATAACGACATATTAGCATCATGTGTCTATTTGAATAAATACACTTTGATGCCACACTGTGAAGATATTTGTCGAAACTGTTCGATTCGTTATTTGGAAGTCTCTTAAAACTATGAAAAAAATTATCGGAGCGGTTTCGGTAAATGGCTCCACAGTGGCGTAACTTAATGATAAATGATGCTTATAATAGGTTTGTTTGGACTTCTAAAAGGTTATAGTATAAAATATGTTTGTCTATATCTCACGTTTTGTTCGAGCTGTAGGTCTTCTAGAATTATCATATTTTTTGTTGCCTTGTTGATCTGGGGAAGAAAGAAAGACAGGGTTTTGTCAATTGAATGTCATTTCCCCCAGTTGTGCACGTCAACTGAGAAAAATGAGGTTATATATGAAGTTATTTTTTAAAGCGAGAAGCCTGTGACTCGACACTACTTACTATGAACGAGTCACTTCAAAAGCATTGCAAAATTGTGAAATTCTCTATTCAAATTCAAAGCAACAGCTTTAATAGCCATCTTTGAAAGGCTTTATAATTATGATTTATTCAAAATGGCCTTCGGTGACGAAGTGGCGATAGAAATAGACTCATTAAAATGTATAGGGTTCTGACACTTGCAGACAGCTGTGGTTTAATGTAAGTAAGCAGACTTGTTATTAGAAAAACATAATGACTGTGATTACAAAGTCTACTGTCTAATATATTGCGGATCTATTAACACTTCGAAACACATTAATTTCAGTGACCATAAAGTTCTGCTATTGTAAGGTTTTAGTATACCGTCTGTTTTACAGTGTTAATTAAAATTAAAAACCTTTTAGAAGTCCAAAGAATTGTGGAGGATTCTAAAAGACATGACATGGAATCTACTAAAAATAAGAAAGAGAGACACGAAAAAAAATATGTATAGTGAAAAAAAAAATAGTACACATTAGAATGCGCTCAAGCAATCGTTAATACGGTGTTAACAAAAGTGTTATCTATGTTAAGATAAGTTAGATAATATGGGATATTCTCTGCTTGAGCCTACTCAATGTGTACGCACGAAGGCCAATCAAGCTATACAAAAACAGTTTATTGGGATCTCTCATTGTATAGGAAATCTAAATAAAGCCAGGCCAAGTTATACTGGAAATGTACAGCTTCATGTGCCGCCGTGTGTACAAAGGAACTGTTTGCGGTGTCAACCTAAACACTTAGACGGAGTGCAGTTGTCAATGGGTAGTGCATGAAAGTTCAAACAAACTACAGATTGGTTCCCACGGGACCCTTGGTGTACCACTTGTTTAGTTAGTTGAATTTGTAAACTATACATAAATAGTTATGTACCTAATCTTAACATTCAGGGTGGAAGAGACACCAACGCTAAAATGGTTACCATGTAATTATTCAGTACATCATTTAGAAAGTAGAAAAAAAAACAGCTGTTTCCTACAAAACGGCAATACCCGTCAAAAAGTATGGAACAGCTGATTTTTTTTTTTAAATTACCGATGAAAAATTTCTAGCCTTTCTATCTTGTATAAAAATAAGGAGTGAGTGAGCGTGTTCGTAATTCTCCTAAAATTTGACTGATTTTGTTTTTTTTTACTTGGTGCCACCTACACGGTTTTTAACTATAATTTGAACCGGTAGGTGGCGCTGTTGTCTATATACAATTTTTATTCTCTTTTGCTCTTTTGGGACAGGACAACGTATGTTGGGTCCGCTAGTATTATTCAAATTTATAGCTGTTGTCATCTTTGGATAAGTTTGTTTTTTTGTACAAACCAGTGGACCAATGTTGTCAAATTAAATAAATATATTATGTTATGTTTGTGTTTGTAGGACAACATAAACCAGACGATGTGGAATACTACAAAACTTATAATGTCAAGGCTGGGCAAAAGTGCAAATAATAAAATCTTGAAAGTTGGTAATCTGATTGGGACATTTAAAATGTCAAGTGCATTCATATTGGGTGATAACATCCAGTTTCAAGTAAACATTTTTAACAATAATTATATTATTGCCTGATGCAGGAGGCAGTACTCCTCGATACGGCTCGCATTGTGAGGAGGTTCCTTTCTCTGGAGCCCTAACCACCGGTAGCTTGGACCCTGCTCTCGACACCGGCGGACCACTATTTTTTATATTTTTAAATGTTTTTTTGATAAAGTAATATTTAAAAATGTGTAAATAAATGAATAAATGAAGTTATATTATTACATTTTTAGGTGTTTTTATTAAAAACATCTCTGAATCATTATTTGTTTAATATTTTGGTTCTGTCTGCATCATTCAAAAAACCAGAGCTAACACCGCCTGGCAAAACTAATCAATTTTGAATCAATTCAAGTAAATATCTGTATGTCGTTTTAATTTAGGTGGAATTTAATATCTGTCTTCGCGTATCGCTTGATAATTAGTATCCTAAAATAAAAATCAGTGGTCTGTGTAATGGTTATTAAAACACCCGAATAAGTTTTAAATGAATCCCAATGAATTGTGTTCATGCCCTTAGTAAAAGATTCGCCCATTAGATTTACCCCTAATGTATTTAAAAACGCTTGATTTTTTTTCGATTCAGTGAATTGACTAAAATCCGAATTCAACAGATTATTGAGAGAGTTTTGCAAAATTATGATAATTTCGATTTTACAAGTTAACGTAAAACTGTTTTATATGTATAATTGTTACTTAGTCTACTGTAATGCTTTTGTGGCTGTTTGCGATATCTCGTACCGGTTACTTTCTAAAATAGCCCAATTTCCCAAACCGTCCAAAATTCTTAATATGTTAGTGTGGCTGCGTATAAAAGATATTATATAACAAAAAATACGTTACGTTTGGGGCTACTGTATTGGTTTTCTCGTACAACTTCGACCAGTCAATCTAGAGAATAGTCCTTATAAATTGTCCAAAATTCTTTGTACCTAAGTTAGTGTACCTGTGTGAGTGAGTGCATGTAAAGGCACTCCCACACCGGGAGCATTCATCTGTAATGTGACAGTTCAGATTCACTTGTTTCTGTACAAAATCGAATCTTGAATTGTTACATTACAGGCGAATGCTCGCGGTAAAGGAGCACCATAAAAGGGGTATAACAACAAAGACATTACGTTTGTGGTTACCTTGCGGCTGGGGCGGGTGGTTGGCCCCGCCCGCCGCCAGCTGCTTGCTGTGAGCCGTCGTCGTTGCGGCCTGTGGAGCCGTCTTGTGCCGCGCGCCGCCCGCGCCCGCGCCTCCCCCGCTGCCGACTTGTTCAACGACGCGACGTTGTTCGATGCTATCTGCGACACTGTCGGTGGAAAAGAAATGGTTAGAAATTGGTATTTTCAAAGTCAAGGAAGAAGTTACATTCATTGCCCGTCGAAGGAGGAGCAACCAAAGAAAGAACGTTGCATTGAATGGTTTGCATCCACTGTGCAGCCTCTTAAGGCTAGGTCTATGACAAACATACAGGGTTTAAACAGACCCTTCACATATTCGTCAACCAAGCATTCTGTACATCAAGCTAAGTAACTTTACGCAAAAATTATTGCTGGGAATCGACTTTTTTTTTGGGGGTGAAAAATCACGTTTTACGGTAGGACTCTATGGAAAGCACTCAAAGCATTGTGCTGATGGATGGATTGAATAGTATCGGGGTCGTGGAGGTGTTTAAAGTTAAAATCTTACATTAAAACATGTATTTAAAAAAAAAAACTTGTGAATTAGTTGGAACTTTGACCCCCAATATCTCCGTAACTAGAAGGTTCCCAGGTATGGTCTAGAACTAAAAAATGATCGCAGTGACGGGGAGAACAAGTGCCTTTCGGATATGTTAAGGGTCTATTTACACCCTTCATATTAAAATAGCTTTTGCCTGCGGCTTCGCTCGCTTAAATTTAGAATTTAACAATAAATTTGAGTTGTATTCTGCTTGTAATAACATAATTCAATCATGATTCGAAAGACACGTGGCGCCATCTATTATCATAAGAACGTTATTGTGATTTTCCTCAGGAACAGTACTTTTTTTTCGAGACCAATGGTACCGTTTCTGTACACCTGACAACGTATATGCAAAATTTCAGGATGATCGGTACAGTGGTTTGGGCGTGAAAAGTTAACGAACAAACAAACAAACAACCTTTGCATTTATAATATTAGTATGGAAGTATGGATAGTTGTGATGATGATCTTACAAAGATTTCTGTTGATGACAAGCATTGCTCTAAATAGTGAGTTGGTAACCACCCAATACTCAGTCGTTGATGAACTAGGCAGTACTAGAACGTTGGTCATCAGGCCATCTCGGTAATAAAAGTTAGGTTCGAGAGCTAAGCCCTTGGTTACAATTGCAGTTCGATTTTAGAAATCACACACTTCAGTCGGCAATACAGAACTAGAAAAAAAAACTTGAAGACTTTCTTTCAATCATTCCACGAACCCCAGCAGTCACAGCAAGTGAATCATCCGGTACATTTAACGTTCCTCTGGAGATAATATGAACACATGGAAATGCTCAAGGTCTTTATGAAGGTAGATCTTGAACTCATATTCACAATGAGTAACCAGACAACGCGCAACGACCCATTATACCAAACGTAGTTTGGAAGTCACTAATACCCAATTTCCAGATGGAAACTTTCGCCACAAATGGAACCCAAACATTCCTGAACATTTTTTTATGTAAATGCACCTACATTTCACTTTACTCGGGGCTCACAGCTTTTTGCTAAGCCCAAAAAAAATTAATCCACAAAAAATGCAGAAGTTCCGTTAGAAAAAATCCCTTCGACGTACGCGCATGTCTGCCATCGGGCCAATTCTGATAAGTCGGAAATTATGTTTATGGAAATTTCGACTCTTATTTGTAAACAGTAGAGTGTAAAATAACTTAAAGGATTATAATAACATTGGAAATATCGTTCAAAGTAAGGGACGAGTTTTATTATTATTTACGAACACCGATGCAAGTCAAGTGAAACACTTTTTGCGAGAGAGAAAGTACAGTTTACAGATAAAGAGAATTTGTATTAAATTTCGAGAACCTTTTAGCTTTTGTAAAACAATATTCTGCTTTAAAATATTATCTGTAGCTCCACTACAAGGAAAAAGACAAAAGATTTCCGAATCTTTTGTCTTCATTTCTTGTAGTGGAGCCGAAATAGTGAGAACTGTTGAAAACAATTAACACCTAACGGGATTAATATTACAAAGTACAGATTCTGTTTAAAGAATTGAACATTTTTCATAAGCTACCTGCGTGTGCAATATTTGTTTTTGCATACAGAAAATATCGTAATTAACAAGTTATTTAGTATTCAGTTATGTTAAGTGAAACGGGGACGTAATTAACATACTCGATATTGTAATTAACGTATAAAAACTGCGATTTAACGATAAAATGATAAAATCGATGCACTACACTGCAAGGGATAGGTATCTCTTGTTATAAATCACTATAATTAGGATAAGCTAAGCATATAAGAAATGTCACAATCAGATTATAAAACTTACTTCTCTGCATGACCAAAATTCTCGTAACCATCGTCGTCACACTCAAATTTCACTCTACGTATCGACAGATCCATTATAACTAAAATATCTACACTTTCACTATATTACACTGTACAAAACTTCACTAATATCATAACCAGTCCAGTAAAAACGCTAGTTTTAAAATTCGTTTTAAATTTGTGCGTCGCGGAAGTATGCGTGCGCGCATCGTAGGGGTTGGGGGCCCGAATGATGCGAAGGGACGTTTGGACGACGCCGACGAGGGTAGCTGAGGGTAGCGGGGGGTCCAGGTAGCGAGGGGACTCGACACCCAAATTCTCTGTATTGTGTGCCTCATTCAATAATAAGGGTTCCAGTAACCTGTGCCGGCGCAGCGTACGCGCGCGGTGGGAACGCAAAGATTGTATGAAAATGTTTGCTTGTTTTTAAATTAGATGTTTATACTATGAATTGTTTAGTTGTTTTCTAACAGCGACATAGTGCCGTAGTTCCAGTCTATTGAAAGTAAACTAGCGTTGTGTTAGCCAAAACAGTTTTCTATGAACTTTCAAGAATGACTGCAAAATAGCGAGCAAAATTACCTTCTTCTTAGCGTGTCGATGGCAAATTTTTATTAGATATGTTTGGCCCAAAATTCAGCTACGCAAACTCTGCTCGCTGATGCAGTCATAAGATCGTCAAATGCGCTGGTGTTAGGGCATGCAGCGCAAGATGTAAGATGGGCCATTGTCTGTGGAGACACGCCGCATACACATTTGAGATCTGAGCCGTCCATGAACCCCCATCTGAAGTGATTATCTTTGCTAAGGCCGACTTGCGTTCGGAGTCTATTCAGATATTACCAAGTCGGCCACGGCAAAGCATGCCCAGATAGAAGGTTTTCAGACGGCTCGATGAAGCCGTCAGGGGGGCTTAAGCAGCTCTCGCCAGAGATGCCTCGCTGTGGAGGCATTACTATTAGCAGGACTAGCTGGCCTAACGCACCCAAAAAAGCTTTTACGGCTTTTCAGCCTCTGGGGTACTGGAACGTAATTGTGCATTGGGTGGCGTGAATCGGCTTGTAGCTTTGTCCTCTCGGTGCGGCTGGCTATGGTCCTACGGACTTTTGCAGGCGCAATCCCAGTTAGTGGATACAATAGAAAAGAATTTCGTCAATATTACCTTGACGTAATTCTACTGGCAACTGCATCTGCAGTTTCTCTCAAAATATTAAAGCAAGCAATTACTTGCTAGTTTGATTTCGCGTTCGGTTTGTGACAAATGATTCGCTAGAGTACCCATTTGGCTATTCCTAGCCTAAGTTAAAAGCCGTATTTAAAAAAAAAAAAGACTGCTCATAGGCACAAAATTACCGAGTGTAGAAAGTTCCCCGGCATTCGCATTGTAAAACTAGCCACACCAAGTCTGAATAATAAAGTTTTTTGAATTGGAAATCCTTCCCATTCTTTTTTGCGATTACAATAATTTCCCAAGCTTTGATCCTTTGGTCATTCGGAGAATAGTATTATAATGTGTGGTCGTTATTTGTATTTCAAACGAAATTGTAATTAGTGCCCTTTAGCTGTGTATGTAAGTACATCATTAACATAATGACCATTCGTATTTAAGCATCATTTATTGTTGGACACTAACCGTTATTTACCCAAATTAAAAATGGCGTCGGGCCTAAATGATCTTTCAGTAATAATAATAAGGCACTGATTGTTGTGCTGTTTTCCTTAGATTCATATAAAACTACTAAAGAGCTCAGATAATTTAGCTATCAGGAAATTAAAGCTCCTATGTACCTATATTGATGTGGCGACGCGACTACAGGGTTTGGTCAAATTTATAAGCGGAGCGCGAAATGACTCCTACGCGACAGAAAATAAGGCTTGTATAAAACACTGAGGTGGCGCAGCCGTCGTACCGCAGCAAAATGTAACAGAAGGGTTAGGTTCAAAGAACAGGCGGAGCGGGAGGTTGTTCCAGGGGTAACTAACTGCTGATACCAACTACTTTAAAAAATAAGGCTTGTAGTGGACACTGATGTAGCTCCGCCGCAGCGCCTCTGCAGTTGACAGAAAGGTTTGTCTGGAGCGAAAGTACAGCTAGAGCGGGAGGCGGTTTAGCGGTAACTAACTTACTGCTGATACTACTATATAAAATAAAATTCCGTATACTAACGTGGCGTCGCGACAGCAGGGTCTGGCGCAAAGCACAGGCGGAGCGGGAGGAGGCGCGGGCGGCGGGGACCGCTCCGCATCGCACGCGCGACTCGGCACGGCGGGCGCGGTGCAGCAGCCCGGCCCGACGCCTGACCACCACTTGTTCTGCAAGTACAACAAGCTACTTTATACAAACGCTTTTGACTAAATACAGGCTACTGTGGACGACGCAGAAAGGTAAAGGTAATTTCGTTCGTGTCTTTCTTGAGCTAAGAACACCCCTCTACTTTATTCACTGTTCATAGCTATTTGCTGTAGCAATACAATCCCTCATAACTTGATAAAGCTCTCTAGTACGCTACAAAATCTCGAACTAAATAGCCTAATTTACAGTGACGGGATGGATGGATGATGGGCATTGGGCACTATTTAAACAGGTTAATTCTTTTTTTTTTAAACTGTCATGGTCACTTACATTATCATTAAGAACGGGATATTTACCATGTTTACTGATTGTTTTGAGTTCCCGATATTTTGGCGCTGTTGCAAGCACCATGGTTATGCGTTATCATGGTGGATCACGCAAGGATAGAGAATTATATGAATTTAATAAAAAAAATATTTATGTATAAACAATTATCCCCCACATCGTTGTTTCTCTAATGTTTCCATAGCAACCAAAAACATATCGCAATCTAACGCGTAACGCTTGTTAAATTCATATAATTCTCTATCCTTGCGTGGTGTTATTTCATAATATTCGGGTATAGTGCACAATATTTTTTTTCAATTAAATTTGTTACTTATAAATAAAACATATTTTGATTATTTCAGTATTTTACTACTAACTTATACTTAAATATTTGTAATTCGTTGATTATCTGTGATACACACCTTAAAACTGTAAAAAATTAATTAATTAAATTAAATAAATCTGAGATTCATAATTTTGAGAGAATTATTGTAAATTCGTTGATTACCTGTGATTCACAAATACTGTACTAATTGCATCAGTCTTTTTAAATTATTTTTTATCAAAAACATTGTTCACTCTTGGTCAGAAAGTCGTAATTAAAACATTTTAACAACCCGTGAAATCCCCATTACTGCATTTTGACTCTCGGTCTATGGCGGAACGGAAATAAAAAGTTCCAATTGTCACCACTGGGGAGGAACGAAACTTTTTTTTCCCACGACACGACGAGGTGGGGCCGACCGGGAATAAACCTTTTAAAGTGGTTTTTCCAAAAACTTAAGTGTTTACTTGTCTAGAAACTAAATCGCAAGCGCAGTATAATAGGTCCAGTATACTCCATCACAAATAACAATAGTAATGGGTAATTTGTTCATACGAATCATTAAGCTAACGCATTCAGTGGTAATTAGCAGTTCGACCTAAACCGTAATTCAATAATTACTTTGTTGATTACTAGGTCTGTCTACTCTCATTAATGTGTGCAGTTAAATGCACAGAATAACTTATAATTTCGAGTAAACATCGCAAAATATTGTTTTAAATACTATACCAACTAAATTATTGTCATTAAGCTCTCAGAATTTCACTAATGGACTCACTTCTTAATTACTTTAAGTGCAAATTAGCGAATCGCTTAAGCTTACGTATTATACGACGCCTATAATTATGTTAGTCGGTGTTAATATTCAAACATGAACGTCAAATTAATGCTTCAATATAAATCTATGTTCAGCAAAGTGTTGAAAACGTGACTTTTAATGTTTAGCCAATGCTGAATAAATTAAACTGAAATTACTCGCTTTCAGCTTAGGATTATGAAAACTTAAGAATTTATAGTGTAAAATGTGTCAGGTTTCCATTTATTAATGCTTAATTTTCGGTTATTTGTTACATCGTAAATAGAGCTTTATTTTTCAAGTAAGTTATCAGAAAATGGCTCACAGCCAGCTATTAGTTTTGTTTGACTCCAGCCGCGTAAATCACTTCGTATGAAATGTTGTTCGCTTTCATGATATTGTTATCTAAATACCTGTTTTTGCATTCCGGTATCAATTCTAGGAATGAAGATGTATTTACAGCATTATTATCAGTACAGTAGACTTTGGTGGTAAAGTTGACCTTGACCATTTTGACCTTGAGCCGGCTTTCACCTACCATTTTGTTACATATTTGCGTACAGGGCAAGCGCTTGCTTGTCACGTATACAGGGTCTAAACCGACCCTTCACGAAGCCGTCCACCAAGCATTATGTACATCAGACTAAGTAACTTTACGAAAAAATTATTGCTGTGAAACGATTTTTTTTGGGGTGAAAAATCACGTTTTACGGTGGGACTCCATGTAACGCACTCAAAGCATTGTGATGATGGATGGATTGAATAGTACGGAGGTCGTGGAAAGTAAAAATCTTACAGTAAAAAAAAACTTGTGAAAAAGTTGGAACTTTGACCCCCAATATCTCCGTAACTAGAAGGTTCCTAGGTATGGGTTAGAACAAAAAAAAATATCGCTATGACGAGGAGAACAAGTGCTTTTCGGCTTCGTTAAGGGTCTTGTTACACCCTTTATGTGACTATGGCGTTCAAAAGATGAAACTAATTTCCATGAAACTAATCTAAATTACTATATCTAGGTATATAGTTGTTCCAGTGAATCCCTATGTAACCAAGCTTACGTAAACAATGGAAACTTTCCCATATGTGTTTGTTACAATTCCTCTTACGGCATGTGTTTATTCGCAACTAATCTGGGAACAGAGGGAAAACGTTATGTAATATCTCTATAAAGCGTTAATTCGCGTTACGGTGTTAATTATCGGAATTTGTTGGGTATCGTTAATTACTTTCTACTGTTGGTAAAGCTTAAATATTATGATTATACGTACAAATTCTAATCCAGTACATTCTTTAAAGGGTGGTTGTATTAGATCGGTATACTAAGTAAACAGAGCAAATTTTAACAGAAGCCATGCCCGATGGAATTTCCCATCGACAAAAATGACGAATTTCCGTTTCCCAGGGGATTTATTTTAATCCTTCCTTTGTGCTCAATTTCATTTTTATTTGGAAATCTTGTGCATAATTCCATGCTTCTAGGACTTATTCGTCAACTGGTGAGCGTGAAACTCGCGAATGCGCGCGAGTTGGCACCTTACGATTTTACCTATTTTTTTTGTCATCAACTCGCTCGACCTTGAAAATCTGGCGTTAAATACGTCAGATGTACAGTCAGCTTCAAAACCTTCTTTTAAATGTATTTAATATAGGTGGCCACTTTAAATGTATAAGACATTTTATACAACTTGACTTTAAAATAAAACACGGAGGTAACATGAGAAGATCAAAAGTAATAAAGCTTGGGTATCATGCGTCGTCGGCCGCATCCCCCTCTCCGTATCCCGAAATCTAAGTATATAGTCAGTACTTAACCGAATCAGCCAGCAAAGGCAATAGTTATTTATTTATAGTGAGTGACTGTACTTTATAATGTGCGAGCGAGTTGACGACAAAGAAATAGGTAAAATCTGAAGTTGTCAACTCGCGCACACGCGCGAGTTTCACAGTCGTTAGTTGACGAATAAGCCGCTTCTAGACTCAAGTGGTTTTATTTTTATTTAGGCTGTGCTTTATCTGTCGTTGAATTAACGAATAAAGATTAATAGGTGAGTAGTATTCGCAACCGGCATGCGTGTATGACCAGATGTATGAACATCGACGAGGCAAAAGGAGTATGTAAGGAACGTAGTAGGTGGCGTTCTGTGGTTTCTGCCTACCCCCATGGGAAAAAGGCGTGAGTTTATGTACGTCTGTAAATGAATAAGTAACTAAAATAAAAAATATTATTTCACATAAACCTACATGGGCATTTATGAAACGTGAACAGAAAGGTTGAAAAAGACCAACCCGAACCGTGCGGTTCGGGTTGGTCTTTTCAACTGTTACTCTTTAGAAAAATAGGTAGTCTAACAATGTTGAATGGAAACAAATTATAGGGCAAAAATGGTACTCAAAAATAGGCCATAAAATAATCTGCGATTTCTTTCAGGCAACCTTGGTTGGACACTGTTTGAGCGGATAGAATAAAATTAAATGGACTGCTTAAATCATAACCCTTTTGGCTGGGGTATTCCTCAAAGCGCAACTATTTTTAAGCGCAACTAAATTATTGCTCGAAGCGCAACCATTAGTTGCGCTCACAAATTCAAATTATAAATATTAGGTTATTATGGTTATTAGGTTATTATTAAGTTTTTTTGTGTTACTGACAGTATATGGACTACGTCTGAAATAAATGTATTTTATTCTATTCTATTATATCTTTATTCCTCAAAGCGCAACCACGATTGAAAAAAAAAAAAATAATGAATCCATCATACCCCTCTCTATCTTTCATCATGGTTGGCGCTTTGAGGAATAAACATACAATATTTTTAATTTGACTTGTGAACGCAATCAATGGTTGCGCTTAGAGGAATAATTTAGTTGCGCTTAAAAATAGTTGCGCTTTGAGGAATACCCCTTTTGGTTTTGCCGTCATCAGGTAAAAATCACAGCAGTTTCGAATCTGCCACAATATAAAAATACCTTCGTCTCTCTGCTAATCCTTCCCTGTTTAAAACGGACACAATATACGTGTATTATTCAAATTTCAAACATTTAGTGAACCTTGCAATAACACAAGCAAATGTGGTCCGGTTCTGAACCAGTCCGGGCGACATCGAGCTAGATAACTGGCCTTATCTGACTGCCGACCAACATTTTCTACTAGAATTTGTGCTAAACTAGTACCTGAATAGTTATTACTTCTTATACTGATCAAATCTAGTGTAAAACAGGCCTATCTAGAAAAATGGAGTCTATGAAGTCATGTAAAGATCGTTCACCTAGAATTTCCTGGCAAAAGTTTTTGATCATAATCTGCCAAGCCTTTTCCCAACTATGTTGGGGTCGGCTTCCAGCCTAACCGGATGCAGCTGAATACCAGTATTTTACATGGACCGACTGCCTATCTGACCTCCACAACCTAGTTAGTACTGGGTAATACGATACCCCTTGGTATGGCTGGTTGTCAGACTTTTTGGGCCACTGACTACCTATCGACTGTCAAAGATCTACAAATGACACCCGGGACCAACGGCTTAGCGTGCTTTCCGAGGCACGGAGGAAACTCGGTATGTAATGGGTGGTCACTCATCCACAGACCAACCTAGGCAAGCACGGCTTAACCTAAAGATCGACCCGAGCGGCCGTTATTATTTAGCCACGAGTTCCTCTACTGGCAAAATTTTGATACAAGAAATAATAGAAGTAATATGAATACAAGATTTTTGGTTTATTCGGCAAAGTTCAAGTTTAGATTAGATTTATGTCAAGAGTACTCGAAAATTACTGTTCTGAAATCTTCCTCGAGAACTGAAAAATTACCTCAACGTAAATTGTTGTAGTCACTTTTCGGGAAAGCTAAAATACGACTACTTTGTTGAGAGTAGGTACTTGAAATGTTACGATACCGTACAGATTTACAAATTGTACTCCGTTATGTACTTTCAAAGGATTTAATCAGAACTAGTGTATGAGCTCGTAGCATAGAATCTGTATTTAGCAGTAGCGAAAGGTCAATTTTGTAAGAGGTAAGCCGGAGTACATATCTTTAATGTGATTATATTATTTTATTATTATTATTTCTTTATTTCAATCAACTTTGGATCATAGGTACAATTAACGAAATTAAAATCACAATCAAAATTAAAACATAATCAAAATGAAATTTAAAACAATATCCAAATTAAAATTTACAATCAAAATGAAATAAAATACAAAATCAAAATTAAAACAATATATTAACATTAGTCAGCACGTGAACCATGCAGCAGTGGTTCACGTACTGACAGTCGAAACGTTCAGCAAACGCTTTCAGGATACTGTTGCGGCTGGCCCACACCCTTCGAACCAGGGATGTGCACCGCTTGCGCATGACTGTGTAGAAACAATCCACACTCGCCTCGGCAAACATCCCCGCCGCACTACAAAAGCGAGGCAGCCCCAAGAGCACCCTGAACGCGTTATTGTATTGGACACGTAGAGCGCTGTACTGTTTCTGCGTGTAATCCAGCCACAGACTACCGGTATAAAAGGACGTACAAAATGCCCTAAATAGGGCTATTTTGACGCCCCTCGAACACCGAGCAAATCTACGGGCTATCATATTCGCACGAACAGACAGCGCCCTACGTTCCCTTTCAATGTCTGCATCGTCTTCCAGGTCCGAGGTCAATAAATGTCCAAGATATTTAAAAGTATTTACTCTATTAAGTGGGCATCCGTTGAGCTTAACTGCCGGGAAATAATCTGGACAGTTCCTCTTAGCCCGAAAGACCATGCACTCGCTCTTGTTCGTGTTATACAACAAACCATGTTCTTCAGCATACTTTTCACAGATGCCAATCAGCCTTGACACACCACAGACAGAGGCGCTCAACAGCACCATGTCATCAGCGTAACTGATATTGTTTAGGCACACATCCCCAATATGGCAACCGACATGCGTGCTGCTGAGCCTCTCTATCAAAGCATTAACATACAGGTTGAAGAGCTTCGGTGAGGTTAGCCCCCCTTGCCTCACGCCGCACTCCAACCTGTAAGGGGCGGAGTAAGCCCCCGACCATCGAACAACATTGATCTGATTATTGTACCAGTATTGGAAGACACGGATCAGTTGGTCTGGCACTGACGCTTGCTGCAGCTTTTGCCACAGCAGATCGTAGCAAACCAAGTCAAATGCCTTCGATAAGTCGAGGAAACAAGCAAAGACAGGTGTACTTCTATCAGTGTAGTACTTGACAGTCTGCTTTAAACACAATATAGCTGTTTCCGTAGAGTGACCGGCTTTGAAACCAAACTGGTTATCATGTAATTTCAAGTACCTATCCAGCTGAGTGTTAAGCAAACTGTCAAGCACTTTCGAAATAACAGTGGCCAATGAAATAGGCCTATAGTTATTCTTATCGCTGACATCGCCAGTTTTATTCTTAATAATTGGCACCACCACGGCTTTCATCATTCGCTCAGGCAGATACGAATGTCCTATACAAAAGGAGTAGAACATCGCTAAGACTCTGGGCAGATGATGACCAGCGTGCTTAAGGTGTTCAATACTTAAATCATCGTGGCCTGGAGACTTGCCCCTTGACATAGACATAATGACTTGTCTTACCTCCTTTGCCGTAAACCGAACACCGAACTCCTGACCACTACAACCAGCACTGCCTGTAAACCGTGACGGTCCCAACGGTGACGAAACAGCGAAGTGCTGCCTAAATAGCTCGGCAATCCCTGTGACATCAGCAGCGCCGCCGACACTCACCGGCAGGCCGGGCCTACAATTGAGTTTATCGGTAGATTTCCAAAAACCGCGGAAGTCGCCCTTAGAATGATGCGACGCCAACATGTCCATTTTAATTTGGTCACTATTGTCCTGGCACCATCGTAAGCGCGACTTAAAAATTTTACGACTTGTTTGCATTTCAATCCAAACACGACCCTCGCGCGGTCTGCCATAAGACACCCACTGCTCAAACTTTAGCCTGGCCTGCCTGTGAGCATCACTCACGTGCTTATTCCACCCAATTACGGGTTTTCTATTTCGCACATGATTTATTTCGCAACTTTCAGAAGCTGCTTGGCATAAAATATTAACAATGTCATTATACATTTTATCAATAATAATTCTGTGGTCCAAATTATTACAAACATAATCACAACACGCACTTAATTCAATTGGAAAGTCAACATATTTTAAATGATCATTACAAATTTTAGTATAAATGTCAGTTTGCTTAGGTTTTCTATCGCCCCATTTTATTTTATTACATGTCAGATTTTTATTATTATTTGAATTGTACAATTTTGGTTTGATTTTATTTAAATTGCATTGTATTAAGAGAGGGAAGTGGTCGGACCAAAGTACATCATGTTTAACATTAACATTAATAATAGTAGACATGGCTGCTTTCGTAGCAACACAGTGATCTAGCCAACGTCTCGAGCCGTTCGCTTCGCTTATAAAAGTATAAGTGTCAGAGTTTACTCCTAACAGTTCAACATCGGCACATAATAACTCAGATTCCCGACAAAAATTATAATATAATATATAATATTTTGTCAATAGAATGACTGTGCCATTTTTCAAAGGGAAGCCGGTAGGAATCGAGTCGTATGGAACCTTCGCCACTGGTATCTAGCATACCTAACACGCATCAAAATGTGTCACTAATTTAATCAATCCAAACTTTCTCCTATCAACCTGCTAGTCAAGCCGTCACACTGTCTACATACAAATCATATTTGCACATGCAAATCACTGATTAATATGGTCTGGGAACATAATTAGTCTATTATACAGCACTTAGACTTCTAATGGATAGAATTAATGGGTAATTCTATGCCTTTGCTGGCAAAACTGACAAAGACAACAGTAGGTGTTTCGAGTACCTACTTTTCGAAGGCATAGGATTGTTCAGAATAAAACAATGCAGTAATAGTGACAGGTTGATAACCTTCAAGACACTGCATGCTATTGTTCTTGTGACTGCGTCGAAAGATAAGTATTATGATATCATTTCTACTCCCTCCTTATCCCCCCTCTGGTTTGGTTACGTAGATGTTAGGACCCACTAAATGGTCAATTATTGCAAGTCGATTTCGCTGTATCGATCATCGGATAATTTCTGCCGAAGATGAACGACTGGAGACGAAGTCAACTGAGACTAATGAAGAATCTGCACGCGAAGTTTCAGTCTTTTAGAAATTTACAGGAAATTCGTCGTTGTTGTGTAAGAGTTAAGAGTGAATTATTACAATGAAACTATTATAATTTGAATCTAAACGTTATAGTCAGCTATAAAATATTTATGGCCATATTTATAGCACATTGGCGTTAATAAATTCAATATTAAACGTCTCAATTGCAATAAACTTACAATCATTATATTATTTGAACGGTTCATTCAGGCATTTTGTATCACGATTGGAGAAGTTATCATATTCCAAAGATGTTTTGTTACTCAGACAACCATTTAGAAGTAATTAGACAAAGTTTACTAATAACCACATTCAAGTTATTCGAACAACTGTCACACTCCTGAATTCGTAAATTGTAGCCAGCAATAAATTCTTCAGTAATTGTTGAGACGCACTCACCATCAATCAATCGATAGCAGTTGGGCGACTCTTGCGCACGCAAACTAGTCAGTTCATAAACGAGAGGCGGATACAATTACCATTACCACGCGCGGTTTGCATCTAACTTGATTTAAAGTTAACAATGTGGTAGAGAAATCTTTCCAAAAGAAAAGGTGGAATAGCTGCACAACACATTATGATGGTTTAAATGGCTCATTTATTAACTGTGACACTGTGAATGCATAGCGAGATAATCATGGACCCATCGATGCATCGTTGCCTATAAAGAAGATCCGGCAAGAAACAATTGCCTTTTACAGAAACGATACCTTTTCTAGCTACAGTTCTTAAATGTTTTATCACTTCTTTTAACAACGGTCAAAGTAAATAACCGCGTTTGTATGTAAGTGGGTGTGTAGTTGTTATCAAATACGTCAATACAACGATCATACACACACACATACATACAGATCATACAACATTGGGTGTAAACGACCCGTGAAGGACAGTTCACTTCTCAGCATTGTCAATTGTTGTGATTGTTCTATATTTCTGTGATCAGGAATTGGATAAAAACCTGTTTATTCAGGTTGCAAGTCTGAGGAAATATATATTTGAGAACAAGACAAATTAGCAAGAGGAGTACTTTTAAGGTACGCGCACATTATGTCGGGCAGCAGCGGGTCGGGCCGCAGCGCAAAAATATGCTCAAATCGCTAGCATGTATTTTATATGAACTATCGCACACTATGCTGGGGCACAGCCGTCACTAATGTGCTAAGTAAGCATTTTGCGCGGCCCGACATATTGTGCACGAACGTTTATTGTCAGTGTAGCAAAAAACTAAGAATGTGGAAGTTTAGAAAATTGGTCTGAATACTTTGATTTTAAAGACAGAAGAATGTCGGAGAAAGATATCTGACTGAAGAGACTAATAAAAGCGAACAAAGATTGAATGCGGTGTCCTGAACTTCTTTGGTGTTTCTATGCAGACAGTTTTTTCATTTAAACCAAGAGTACATTGATACTGAAGGAGAATGGCAGATATTTAATTAATAAAACCCAAATGAATTATGAGCTCCGTACCAATTTAAAGCTGCAAACATAACCACAACAAGCGTCAGATAGGCGAATGACAGGGATCCCTTTGGGATTCAAATTAATTACAACTTTCACTTTATACATAGCGTATACTGGAAAACACGAACACAATTTTGTACAGCCATTATATAAAATAAAGGCCTGACTAACAAGCTGCCTAGAGACTTCACTAATTCTGAAAATATTTTGGGTATAATTTGGTAAAACAATATACCAGCTTGTGGAATTTTGCTACTAAACAAGAGTCCATAACGTTCAATTATTTTGTTGTCTTTATTTGTGTGACGATCTTGTCAACGGGGCGAACGTGACCAGAGATCGCACAGGATTAAGACGTTTAGATGGAGAAAGGGGAGGCCTTTGCCCAGCAGTGGGACACTCAATAGACAAACAAAAAAAAGATGTCATCGTCTCATGAGCCTATCCTAGCCTTTTTCCAATGATGTTGGAGTCTGCTCCGATGCAACAGAATACCCGTATTCGGTCGAGACTTCGAATATCTGACCTAACGCGATACCCCTTGATAAGACTGATTCTAAGACTTTCGGGCTTCTGACTTCTTTGGGATATCTCTTCAAAAACAAAATAGAAATTTTGAAGTAAGAGACGATAAACATTCTTTCACACAGAGCTTCTGATGCGTAGCTCCAACCCACGTTAAAGTGGATGGACGTATAATGTAAAACTATGACGAAATGACCACTCGACGTAAACGACCGACCTATGCTAATGAGGGTTGAGTAGACAAACCAATTAACTTATTACGCACTTTCGATACCTCTTTGTTTATGAGTGAAAAATGAGGAGTTATTTCTCATTTCTTTGGTTAAAATTCCTTTGGACTAGGAAGTTGTAACTTTGTACGTTTTTCCTTGTTATGTAAGTGTCAACTGAATGTTATGATGATTGCAGACGCGCAACCTGTCACCGCGGTTTACGCAATATTGTAATCTTAGAAACGAGTAGTTTTGTAGGCCTTAAATTGATGTTACATTCCTGGTGACTATATAATTTAGTTTTTTGTACAAGTCATCAGCATTTATAGTATCTTTAATACCATCAAATAAAAATAAAGTATCTATCAACTTTCGCTTTCAAAACAAATCAAGATTCGTTGTCTAGCAAAGTATTTCAGTTCGTATGAACCGAATTGATCATTGGTTGGAGACTTCAGAAGTATTGCCAGAGCTCCACTCGATCAATTAAAATTTCCAACAAGCCCTATTCGCGAAATCCAATCGAAGTCAAATCATCAGCAACAATAGACCAATATGGCACTTAATAACCCAATTTTCAGCCACGTTAAGCCTCACTCATGTCCATATTGCATAGTCGACTGTGAAAATTTGAAATGTCGTACTGAACATTGATGTGCTGATGGATTTTCAACTTCCAGCGCTGAGCCGTAGGTTGCAAGTTGCAAATATTCAACAGAGTCCTAAACGTTCTTTCAACATTCGAAATTCCTAGCCAGACAGACTATTGTAAACCCAGACAGGAACCATTGACGTCATAGGCGAAACAAACAGTGTTACACGTGGGAACCGAGTTCATGGCGAATAGCGAGACAAGCCACGAATTACCATAAAATTATGGAAATCATATTAGACATAGTTGCGAAATATGTTTTCGTAGCGGACTGAAAAGTGTTGATAGTTTTAGTTGTGTTGAGGTATTTATTTACATATGTATCGGTTGGTTGAATGTGATCGATTTTGCTATTGGATTGAACAGAATTTCCAAGTAGAAAAGCAAACAGCTCATTTATATTTATTAAATATCATTTTCGAGCCCCAAGACTTACTGTCTAGTTTGGGGTTTATTCACAGGTAAAATAACTTGAAATCCTAGCTATTACAAGTAATATTTTAAACGACCTGTGTTGTCTCATTCTGTGTTTAGTCTGTAGCGGCCATAGCTACACCGGCATTTAGGCACTAATTTAAAACTTAAAATAGGAATTGTAAACACTACACAATACACGTTATTTTCCCGTTACACAGAGCTGTCAAAGTTAAACAAACGTCAAATTACCATAGACAACAAACACAAAACACGATCATTGTCTTTGAATATTGAATGTTTATTAACAGAAATATATCTAGACATTAATTTAATTGCTATAATTATATCACAAATAATCACTTATTTATTACTGTATTACCTGGATAACAAAAATATTTTCTATCTAAAAACTGTACGTGGCTACATCCACTTTTACTTTAAGATTCAGACGATGTGTCTTAAAAAGAATGTGTTATCTAAGAAAAGAAAATAATTCAATAAAAATCTTGGAATAATTTACAGAGAAACTGTACAGTTATTCTCTATTTCTCCATCAGTTTTCTTCCACGATAAACTACACAATATCTCTCCAGAGCGAGGCACTTAAACCTAGTCGAGTATAAAGCAATCTAGCTACCCAATATCTCAAAACAGTTTCGCCTACGAAGCGAACCAGTATGATGTATGAGGGTTGCCTAGCATCTGGAAGGGAATCTATCATATTTTCACGCCATTGCCCTTGACGTAGCATCGCTTCGCTATCTGTGGGGCACAGCCCTAGTGTGAAATGGGATGGTGTATTGGAACTTGGAAGCTGGAAGCTAGCTGGTAGGGTATATTTTAGGGCATATTTGTTTCTGTTCACGCACAATGAAATGTAATATTTATATGGAGTTGCACTTATTAAAAGATAATCATCACATACCAAACCGCACTGGGCCCGCGTGGTGGATTGTAGCCCATTCCCTCTCAAAAAGAGGAGGCCTGCGTCCCAGCAGTGGGAACATTAATAGGCTGATTATGCTTATGCTTATGCTTAATCATCACATCAAGCCTGTTTTCCCTGAAGGATTGATTACGTAGAGATCTATAAATTCCCCATATTTCAGCAGTTTTGTTTAAGTTCCATGTAACATCGGAAGGAAAAAAAGTGACCACATTTTAATTCATCACAGGTGCATTCCACATTGAAAACATTAGAAAACATTTTCCAGCAAACAGTGAAGAAAATTCAAAGAATTTCGTGTTCAGTAGTTCTGCCTAACAGTTCCCGACGATCGAAAGGATTGAATTTGAATTATAAATCGAGCGACGAAGCACGCAAACTAGACCTCGTACTAGAATCGAGAATATCCAGTATGTATCCAGTCCATTGCTGTTTACCTGAACTATTGGCCTTTGGCTGGTAGTTCTAGAAACGTAATGGATTTCCTAGAAATTCAACGTTCATGTTACGGTATATCGGTCGCGACTTGCGACCACCTGGCTGGCAATCGATGGCCGTAAGCCGTGAACCTCCTCAGTCGACATGGCTTCATTAAAGTTTCATTTATGGATAACTTACAATTACTATGTAAGGTTTTTCAATGAGTCACATGCTACGGAATATGTGGTTATTTCTTGTAGGACCAGTCATTATTTAGTCATGTTATGCTTTGACAGCGCACGTTGTTGAAATATCAGTAGATTAACGAGTTTTCTTATCAAATATGTAACCCAATATGGTTACTATGATTAGCTAGAATGATTATACGGGGTAGAAGGGACAGCAACGCGAAAACGGTTACCACGTATTCAGTACATGATCCTGAGCCTCACATAGAAAATTTCACCGGTTATAAAAACAAAAAATTGCTGTTTCCTACAAAACTGCAATACCTACACGTTCAAAATGTATGGAACAGCTGATTTGTTTTTTAATAACCTATGAAAAATTTCTATGTGCTCAGAATGATGTACTGAATACGTGCACGTGAATGATGTACACCGACGTTAAACGGTTACGTTTAACGTCGGTGTCCTTTCCACCCCGTATTGTTAAAGCTAAGATGCGATGACTACATACGTGGATATTCTACGACGTGCTAGTCGACACTTAAATAAAAGCCTAAATAAAAGCAAATTGAACACGTATTTAGGCGATATATTAAGGTGTCGCTGTAGTAAGTGAAAACGGAAATTAGCCGGTAAAAACAAATATGAGTGTAAAAAATCTCTAGCTATGCTAATTAGTACCAAAGCATGTACACACAACACACTACCGATAAAAATCAATAGTAATTAATTACACATACATCGCACTTTCTTCGATACGTGCTCAAAGCAAAAACGTACTGCAGTAATGAGCATGCAACTACGTTTGTCCTGAAAATCATAAATGCATACAGTACGCACTGATGCACAACAATGACTTTCAGTTTTACTGTAGCGCCTTTGGAATCTGAACACAGTGATCGACACTGTAACAGCTAGTATTGACGCAAACTGTATACAAAGCCAAGCTAAAAATATACAGGGGTCAAAGGCATTCCAAAGAAAAACACACAAAGCACTACTTAGTACAGGCGTTAATATGGTAGATCGAATTTCAGTAAGAGAATGTCAGACAGGTTTGAGTGACAAAAATGACGCTCAACAACATCGAACTTTTTCTACAACTAGATGAGCCATATTAACAACTGCATACTGTACTGAAACTACTTGCATTACTGGTTAACTACTTGCAAGGTAATTCAACTGCACATGCTCAAATCAAAAACGTGTCTTACAAAAGTAGCAATCAGATAAACACACTAGTGCTGATATCCTATCAAATGCTCCTTGTAACACCTAATTAGAGCTTATTAGTCCATATCATGGCGATACTATCAAAGAAATCTAACTAAAGCTACACGTTACAAGACGAACCCGTTTTATCGAGCCGTACAATGAATTGCGATAGCACTGCGCTGATGTAACTAGGAACGTCTTCTAGACATGTAATGAAAGATAAGAGAAGAACATGGCAGTTAGGACAATACGTGATTTTGCTAACTAGACGTTACAAAAGAAAATTGCATCATTTGAGTTTAAAACTTTCTAATAAGCTGGAATCTTTTATACTGAAATGGAACATATAAAACTGTGTAATGAAATCGTTAAGTCAGATGATGCAGTCGACGTGCTCTTAAAGTATGATGGACTCACGAAATTCTTTGGTTAATAGCTAGAGACTAGTAAAGACATTATAGGTGACATTAATGCTGACTGTCATAAATGAATATCATAATTTTGGTCGACTAGTGTCAATTCAAGTTGAGTCTATATTAGATCAGACTAAAACTAAAAAGCTTCAAGTCATGTTGAATTACACCCCATCCGGAAAATGGAAAAAGTTAAAGAATGATGCAGAACGTTTCATCACTCCTCCAACCTTTCCAAAAGAACGTTCACCATTCAAAGTTTCATCAACGGCTAAGTCTAGGAGCTTAGAAAATTTTGCACGTCCTTCATCTCGTTCGAAATCTGGGACACATCCGTTGAGAATCCGGACGGATGGGTGCACTAAGTCTTAGTACGTGGGCCAGATCCGTCGGATGGTCGTCGAGTGTCGCCCACAGCTCCGGCACATATTTATGAATGGAGCGGGATAATTGGGTACCTCAACTTGGAAACCGGTTCGAAAGATATGAAAATTCATTTACTTAGTCATAAAAGAGGCTTTGAGAATTGAGGTTGAGGTGTAGGCGTACCTATACGTGGTCGATACAAGTGTATTATAAGTATTGTATTGACGGCGCCGCTGAGGACGGCCCAGAAAGAGGTGGCGAGACGATTTGGACGCGTACCGCGAGGGCTGGCCCGAGGAGCACAGGAAAAGAGCACATGGAGAGAATTGGGGGAGGCCTTTGCCCAGCAATGGGACAGTACAGGCTAATAAAAAAAAACAGTAGTGCAGGTAGGATTTTGATTTCAACATCGACACAATGTATTTTTACAAAACGCAGACGAAATAAAAAGAGTCAACTGAAATTGGTTCAATTAGATCAAATATTTCGAAAATCTAGATGGATTGTTAAATTGGAATACGTAAAACACAGGATTAGGTAAAACCAATAAAAAACCCTATTCATTCGCAATCAATAAATGCAACCAAAGTGGATTAAACTTCGATAGTAATAATGACGTAAATTGTGATGCAGTTATATCATTTGCCAATAATAATGAGGTTTGAAGTGATCCAATAAATAGTGACTAACCGACAGTGATTTCATAATGAATCGATGCTGAATCTAATGAAATTAATCATCATGTTTTTAACAAAATAGTCAATTTCAATAGAAATCTAGTAAAGAGCGCTGGAACGGCTTTGGATTGAAAATGTCTGAACATTTGTAACTCTAACGGTCGACAGACATCCTAATTTCACGCTGAATCTTCTGAGTAATTAATTGGGTTACGAATTAGATCTTTACCTTTTTCTCAATAAGAGTTTTTCGAATTTCTTGCGCAAGAAAAGATTTATTTTTGCTTCAAAGATCAAATTGAAACTAGTTAGTGCAATTTGCTGTTTTCTCGTCATTTAACTTTTTACAGTCAGAGATTCCTGATCTCTAAGTAAAATAATAAAAAACAAAATGTAAACTAAAAAAAGAAACAACAAGCCAAGGTTTTAGATTAACTGAAAGACAAAAGCAACTTTGTTTATAAATGTTTGATCCCTGATTTTTGCTTGTATAAGATTTATAAGACACATCTAGTCTTTTATCACTATTGTAACGATAGTATACCCCTACAATCGCGCATCAAAAAATCATAAACCTTCTTTGGCTTTACCGTAGTCGGGTAAAAAGTAACACCGGGTGTTTCCATATACCTAGTGTCTATCTATGAAGGCTTTGGCGAACGATGTCAAGGATCCCTGTACGCTGCAGTGCATCCACCTCGACAATCCGTGTTTAGAAAGACTTGACTCGTCTCTTCGGCACCTGACCTCATAACTGCTTTAGATGCGACGCGAACTACGTTTTCTCCAACCAAACTGGCATATTTAGCTGCTTATATGGAGATAGCTGTTCCTTTTGCAATGTCAGTAAAACCTTTAAGAGTGTTTCTGTTATGGGTTATGTCTAGTGCTTAACTTGCTTGTAACTATCAGTATTGTGGAAGGTAACTGATAAAAATTGCATGTTTAGTATAACGTTGCTAAGGTTACGCCTATCAGTAACGTAACTCTGAGTAATGCAGTGCGATAAGAAAATAACAGTACTGTAGGTATGATAAAATATTTGGTTAGTTGTTAGAAATAAATTGTGTACAAAATACTAAGAATTAAGTACATGGCAGGACTACAAAGTAGGTACGACGAATTGGTTTCATACGACATTCTGGAAGAACTTTTAAGGTTTTGCTAAAAAAGATAGGTAAGTATACCGAAAAATTATACTCATGTTAAAGCAACTCATTTAGGTAACCCCATCATTGTTAAATTGTCGACTTTGATCACTACTGTTTCAATCAATGATGATGATATTATAAATAAAAAGAGGTAGATATCACACTAACCAGCGCAAATTGTTGCAGACAAATTCAGACAATTGTCGTAATTTAAGTACTTCAAGCTATCTCTTTCTGTATCATACGTTCCGTATTGTCTATCGCAGTAGTAACATCGCAACGATATTTGAACGCTGCTCAGTATGAATGTAGCGTATATCATTGGATTCAATACAAATTGTTTGTGCTTTCTTCTATCTATCATCATCATTTTGGCCTGGAATCACCCACTGCTGGGTACAATATTCTTCATCAAACTCTTACGTTACAAACACTATTGTTACAGCCATCGCATAAGGAGTCTTCCATTCAAATACTTGAACATTTCAGCATATATTTCCCCACAACATTATCTATTTACTTTATAGGAGTCGAGATCAAGAGGTAGTATGTACACAGCGTTTTGTTTATTTCTGAGGGCCGGATGCGAAGGTACCGGCGCCGACAAATCCTTGCAGATAACGCAATGCCAACTGCCTGACGGAAATAAGAACCCCCGCAGTATTGAACAACCGCCTTCGCATATACGATACACGCCACGCGAGTTTATACCTTGCTGGATGGAAATACACTCGATTTCCAGTAAAACGGTGCTCGTTTTTGTAGCAATTTCCCATGGATTTGAAGAAGAAAATACTGAAATAGTGAGGTAATTCCAACATTATATTAGTATACCGTCTATGTTGGAACGGATATGTATGTGGAGTGGGTAGACAGCGCTCTACTGAAATGTTAATACCAACATAAATAATGGGCTATGTTTTGATATCGTGATATTGAAATACAGCTCATTGTTTGTCAGAGGTGATTTGCGAGTACATACGTCAATCAAATGCCACTTACACATGAGTTATCTATGTTTGATGTAACTCGTTTTATGAATATCAGTAGTAAAAACAGGGCATCCAATTTTATCTCGGCAGTCGTAGATGTCGCAAAGGGTGTCATTAACTAACTTTAATTGGACCATTCGCCAATGCACTAGATGATATTATGGTCAGGAGGGGCGACACTACTGAGATAGCGGCTTATCCCGGTTGGAAGGGACACCGACGCGTAAAACGACTACCACGTATTCAGTACAGCTTTCTGAAAAAAAATCTTCAGAAAATCTTCACAGAAAATTTTCATCGGTAATTTAAAAAAAAAACAGCTGTTCCATACATTTTCACCGTGTAGGTATTGCAGTTTTGAAACAGCTGTTTTTTTTTTAATAACCGACCAAAAATGTCTGTCTGTGTGTGTGTGGGGGGGGGGGGGGGGTTCGAGTGATGTACTGAATACATGGCGTTCCGTTTTTGCGTCGATGTCCCTTCCACCCTATACGTAAAATAAATGGTAGAAAAAAAGTAATGGCTGCTTCAATTAAATAAGTTCAGGAGAATGACTAGGGTGATATGAATAGTAGAAGAGTAATTTAATCCTAAAACTACTAAGGGGTGGGCGGCGGCCATTACAAAAGGCAGGCCATTCGCCCCTACTATGTACAAATATGTATGAGCAAAGTAATTTAAATTCAAACTCATTCAGAAAGGCTGGCCGTCCTACTCAAAGTGACGAAACGGACAATGTCAGATACTCGAAATAGCTGTGAGTAAATATGAGTGTATTGACAGATATTATTCGTTTGAATTCATCCAATGAGTTTGTTTGTTATTGAATCGATCAAAGTTAAGCCGGCCGGAGCCAACGCCCACGAGTGTGTCTGATGAAAATGCAATAATTATGACTACATTTTAATTGCATATGCTCAAATTTTTATTGCATTCCATAAGTATTACATAGATGGTGTAACAAGGTGTAACAATATGGACCCTGTCGGGCACAGCAACATTAGGAGAGAGGAAGAGGGGTAAGCAGCAATTCAATAATATTATATGAATTATTAGAAATTATAAATTTAATTGGGTGTATAATTATGAATATATACATAATACACTGTTAGGTTTGTTCATATAGGTATAATATATTAGTTATTTTTATTTATGTATTGCCTAACAATAATGTAAGAAGTTATTTTTTATATATTTATTTTGTACTCTATCCATTGTTTTCTTATTTAACCCAAAGGTTGACTGGTGGAGAATGCCTTGTGGCATTAAGTCCGCCTATGTACCACTACTGTACATGAAGTTTAAATAAATAAATAAATAATGTAGGTAATTATTATGAAATTATTAGACGTATTTAATTCTTATTAAATTATGGTATTATTTGTGTATTCATATTTTCATATTTATACTCTCTTTCATCTCGTGGATCCATGGGATGTTGTCTAGTCTACCAAACAGCTTCATCGTCTTCTTGCCCTCGTCCTTTGTTATTTGGGGTCGGCGCAACACGTTTATTTCTTCCATTCTACGCTGTCAACCGTCACGCAATCATTTACTCCTTTTTCTTTCATATCATTTCTCATGCAATCCATCCAGCGTTTCCTTGGTCTTCCTCTCCCTCTCCATCCATCAACATTTACATTAACTTGTAAGACCTCTACCATTGCTTGTCAAAATGTTTAATTTGCTCCAAGGGATAGTAGCCTGGTGAAGGTTACAGGGATCCGTTGGATGCGAGTCGCACGGGTCCGGTCAATGTGGCGACACTTGGGGGAGGCCTATCTCCATCAGTGGACGTCTTTCGGCTGAAATGATGATGATAGTAGTCCATGTGATACCGTAAGTCCTACTCTAATATTGGATTCCATTGCCTTCGTCACTAACCATGGCTAAAAAGAGGTAGAGAGACAGAGAATAGATAGAAAAAGCCAGAAGAGATAGTGCGCCGACTCCAAATAATTTAGAACGCGGACTATAGAAGAATGATAATAACTTTCTAACATGTTATATGTTTATAACCAGTTAACAAAACCCGACTAGAAAATACTTTAGAAACATTCGCAAAAACACTATTTGTTATTCAACGAGAACAATAACGGTATAAAGCAGGTCCTGTCACACGTTGTCACGGTGCCACAGACACGGACAGGCACAGGACTGTCCGCGGCACGGCTCCTGTTTGCTATTGTCCGGACTTGGACACGACCCATTTCTGTGACAGTGATCGAGGTTCAGTACACGTTATTGCTAATATTGTAGGACTTGGTATTGTCTTCATTTATGTAAATTTTATCATACTGTACCTAGTTAATGAGAGTATTTAATTATAATGAGATTCAAAAACCGGCCAAGTGCGTGTCGGACCATGCACAGTGAAGGGTTCCATATTAGGGATGAATATTTTGGCATGCACAGTACTGAATTTATGAACCGCACACACAACACACAGAACCTTGAAAACTGCGGTTAGTAGGAGTTTTAAAATACAGGGTGCTTTGTTAGGCAATGACGAGATGATTGCTACAGTACCGTTGTTAATATGTAATGTGGCTGTGACAGTCAAATGCCTGCCACACAAACAAGTTAATTGATATTGAATAACTTACTCAGATATTGTTGGAAATCGATGGACTGCTTACCTAGAAACAAAAATAAACAGTTGTTAGTTTAAAGTTTATGAAATAAAAAATATTATGTAATATACACAAACTACAACATAACAGTGGCATAACATAACACACGAAAACTTTGAAACAGAAGTCAAAGCTAACGCCACTATGATAATAGAAATACAGGTAAGCTAGTATCAACTTTTGAGAAGAAGTGAACTAAGTTGATTTCAGAGTGAAAAGAAATAAAGCAAAGACTATAAAATAATGAAACGTATCAATTCCAATCAAAACTGAACTATATACAAAGAAGTCAAGGTGTTAAATCGAAAAGTATGTTATTAGACTAAGTTTTGATGAATAATTTTATCATCAGCATTAAAATAACATGTCAAGGGCATATTGCAGCACATATGCTATTATACTTTTATATCGTGGACTGTGGCGATACAATACTATGCGGTGAGAAACGTTCAAATCCTTGCGTTCAATTGATTAGTTTCTGAAATTGAATGGCACAAAAAACAGTGTTTGGTTTCAATTGAGTTTTTTATTTGACGTTGCATTTTCTATTATTTATTTTCTGGACTTTGGTCGACTATTACTCAATAGCCATGTTGTAACACATATACGTGTGTAGACTAATAAATCTGTTATTAGTTTTAAATGCGATAAAATTAAGTATGAGGAAGATGACGTTAAAACGAGACCTGAAGGTAATAAATCTGTCAAAACAAATCCAGCTTACGCTTGCACATAAAATGTATTTATACCTCATTTCTTTAGCATTCCCCGACGCCTCTCACCTTTCCCTGTTCGAGACTTCGAGTACTTAAGAATACATTACATTCTCAATTACCCAACATACTAAATTTACCGTGTTCTTAAAAGGCTACTTCCAGAGTATCGTATACCGTGTCTTAGTCACGCGTGTAAGGGCGCCTGCGTCGATCCAAAACGAACAGTTTATATTTAAACCAGGAATCATTTTGTGCCATTCGTGGTTGCTCTGACTCACTTCGGATACTAAAATGTTCCTGTCAATTGACGTCAGTACTGAATGAAACTTGATACAAATGATTGTGTGTAGGCAGCTTAGGCCTTAGGCTGATGCACTTTGGCAAGACATGTGGGTAGATAGGACTCATTACCAGACGCCGTTGTTGTGCAAGGCCGAATTGATTTGTTACTCATAATATCAATACAATAAAACCTTGATACAATAATTTTTAATATCAATAAGTTAACTGCGCGATGTTAGCAAATTGAAATCATTTGACAAACGCGAGGCAGAGGAGACAAGAAAAATCTTCGAACCTTGGAATTGATTTATTACTGACGAATGTTCAAGATATAAAAAATGGCTTCAATTTTCATTTCAGCCCAGCAATTATAAACCGTTCACTCCACCATCACAAAGATAGAAAAGACTTCTTGAAAACTGTCGGAAGCCAGTATATTTGTCTGCCGTCAAAAATATACGTGATTGTACAGCATCAAGATTATTAGCTTGTTTGTTCGCTCTGATTGCGTAGTAGTTATAATTAGTATCATTTTATTGCCATTGGTTGTCATTTTTAATTCTATTATGACTAGGAAACGCTTTACAAATAACATGTTTTGTATACAGTGTAAGGCAGCGATGAGCATGATACCACGAATTCAGCACATCATCATCTGCCTAGCCTTTTCCCAACTATGTTGGAAAAAGCTAGGCAGCCGGCTCCAACTATGTTGCCGGCTCCAACTATGTTGGAGCCGGCTTCCAGTCTAACTGAACGCAGCTAAATACCAGTATTTTACATGGAGGGTATCTGATCTGCACAACCTAGTTCGTACTGTATAATACGATACCCCTTCGTAAGGCTGGTTGTCAAAATTCAATACATGATGTATAATAAAATTTTTCGCCGTTCATAAATATACATCGACTGTTATCAACAAAAGTGCAAAAAAAACGAAGCTGGTGTTCTAGAGTCATATACGAAATTAATGGGGACAATTTGCAAGTCGACGTCCCTGACACCCTGTATTTTAAAATAGAAAATTATATCTTAGTATCAAGACTGTGAAGTCATAGATGCCGTGGCACGCGACAGACGCCGCTCTATGAATCACTACGCGAGGAAAGCCCACAAAACTGACGTCATCGCACCTAACAGCCATTTTAGCGCTGTAATAAGCTTTGCAGCTCATTCCTTATGTAAGATATGTACATGTTATGACGTGACATTAAGCATCAAAGATACAATCGCGTGCGAAAAAGCAACGTGTTATCTTTTATTGACGTCGATTTTCACGTCTACCAACCATTGATTGGTTTTCCCCCTCCGTTTGATTCTCATATCCGTCTGGACGAAAGAATTTCTCAAGGACTGTTCATCGCAGCCAATTTCCTTGTCTCAAGTTGTTTTTTCGATTCGAAGAGCTGGTTTTTGTAGGAAATCTAGTTTATCAGTATTATGATTGCTTCCTATGCGGAACTGAAGTTGCCTTTGCTGATCTACGCGTGTAGAAAACGAATAGGAAGATAGATTGATAAGCAGATAACAGATCCTAATCGTAAATCTAAGCTATCTTCAAGATGGATCACAGTAGTTGTGTCAGAATATCAAACAGATTTCGTAACCGTCGTGCACTACTCTAAGTATTCATGTTGTTTATCTATGAATATCAGTATCTCATAACTCTCATGAATAGTTATGCAGGAGTTCACGTCTAGTAACTCAGACAGTATTTGAATTATAGAAACCTAAGTTAGATTTAATAAGTCTACCAGGCTTAGTTACCACCTACCTAACTCCTACACTTATTACCAAGTAGTTCTCAGTCTTGCGTAGGAAGACCTAATTTATAATCTTTTCCTTATATTTCTTTCTTTCTTTCAGTCCCACGTTGCATGAGTCTCGGTAACATTTTTAGAAGCTGTCTTTGTTTTGTTGTTTCCAAATGAAATTAATATTTGCGTTTCTACTGCTGCACGAAGCAAAACATCGTAAATACATCAGACGGACGGGTCGCTTGCGAAGCGTCGCGAATTTCCGCAAAGCATTCGCTTTACGCTGAATACCTATCGAATGTACGCTCGCCGCGAGATTAGCAATACCGGGTTTAATTACCATGACGCTAATTGAATTTTAGACAGCATTTGTGGGTAGACGACAACGTGACAAAGCCGTTGTTTAGACTTCATGCCTGACGGGCCCCAAATGGAGTGTTTGTGGCAGATACACGGGCGCTTTACGGAAATTCGGAATGACGTTTGCAGAAAACACTGATCATGTACTCACTGTTCGGGTTATGTCGTTTTGGCATGATTTATTTCTGTTAGCCGTAACTAAATGATGTTTTGGCTAAGCAACTGAAGAAAGAAGTCATAAGCAGAAACACACTTTGTGCGTAATAGCAAATAATAAACATAAATGTAACTATTTTAGAAAAGGGCCAGTGACAACTATAAATCAAAGGCCTGTGCGCTACGAACATACATCCTCGAAGCGGTTTTGCTCGTTATGGCGGTAGGTTTATGGGTCGCTCGAGTCTCTCGTATAATTCGCAGGCGAGATACTTGAATCTCCAAATACAGCTGTCTATATTGCTTTATTTGCCCCCGTCCTTGTTGCTAACACCGTTACGAGAATGCGAGCTGAGCGTCGCCGGCTCGTCTATCGGAGCGTGTGACACACTCAAACTAAGTGGAGACAATAAGCAATTATTTGAACATCCAATTTATTCACCTCTACATACCCCTCTTACGCAATGCCTTATATTTTATCGAGATTATCTCTTGAGACTATTTTCTAGACGCCAAAGTATCATCTTTGTGAGAAGGAAAATCTCTTTACAAAGTTAGCGAATTTAGAAATTCAATCTTTTGCTACAGAAAGCTGGCTGGAGTTCAAATTAGAGAGCCTCTTTGAGTCACGCATATTCTCTTTTATATATGCAAAGTGTCGTTCCTAGCAGATGGTGACTGGGTGAACAAAAATACTGATTCTATGAATCCTAAATCTGATTATGTCTTCGAAGACGTGGCTTTATTAGATTGTTTGAACGACGATGATTTAAACGAGCTCAGTAAGTTACTTTATTGAAGAATAGAAGTCGAGGAGTGCGTAGTAGCAACAATTGAAGTATTGTTAAAACTAGGCAGTGGGCTCAAGAGTTGTGTTTACGAAGGCGACTGTATGACCTTGCGGTCGTTTAAACAAATTGCTTTGATATGACGGCTGAGGGTGGATGACTGAGTTCAATATTAGTGTGATGCGGGGTACTGCGGGTAGTATCTATATTAGAGCGTAATTTTGATCAATCCAAGTTTCACTTATTTTTAATGCAGGGAACCAAAAAAAGGAATGCGTTCGATACGAAAGCTGGTGACGAAAAGCAAGAACTTGAAAAGAGGTAACAAATTGAAACTGTCCAAGCTGTTAAGTAAGCAACAATTCAATACACGAAATACTTTTTTAAGGCTTAAAAAATCCAGAAACCCAATTGAGTATTTAAAGACCGTTAAAATTCCTTGTAAAGCAAGAGTCACAATTCTCGTGATTGCCGTTATTGTCAGATTGTTTTCCAATTCCAATAGCGGCTGTTCCCTTGCGACATTCACTACAACCACTAACAAGTTTTTTCTGTGTGAGAAAGGCGTCCATTATCGTCGTTTGCGCCGCTTGGCCCGACCTCGGCAATACTCGGGCTGATGCCGAGTTTCTACCGTTCCAGTTGTCTGTGCACTCAAATCTATTGTTATAACGAGTTTAATCACCATCTAGATATCAGCTGCGCTATTTTTTCTTTTAATTAAAACACTCTTTTTATATTGTTCTTTATCGGAGGTTGCGATAATTTCATTGAGACGGTCATTTTGTCTTGTTTGTTTCGCTATTGTATGATTCTGATATCTGTGTTTAATATTTTTTGTGGGATTTAATTGCGTTCTTACTTAACAGTAGGTATTTGTACTTTGATAGGTATATTTAATAAGGCGCTCAAAATAATTATATCACTGTTATCTATATTGATAACTTAAGTAGGTACACAGCATAAAAAATAACGATAGCAGAATTGGTTTGTTGTGGTAGAATCAAATGACGCACTTTCGAACCTTCAGGTTCATTCTAGGTTTTCAAACCAAATAAACAGTCCATTATTATTTCTGCAGGCGACATGACAATCAACGATTCGACTGAAAAGGCCATTCCAAACCACAGACATGTCCTAGTGCCACAATTATTGATAAATTCGTCCGTCCAACTGGTATTGTGGTTTGGACCATAATCAAAACAAAATTTATCGTGGCATATCAGTCATTCATTCGACTATGTTTCTGATAAAACATACTCATTGACTTATCAAGGTTTTAAAGATTTCAAGTTTTGCCGACAAATGACAATCCTAGCTAAAAATGCAAAAGTGGTCTTTATTCACCAAACATAGTAACTACGTAACGGAATTTTCCGTTCATAAAACCTAGCCGTGCACGAATTGTAGTAATTTATGTGTACATATCTTAAAAGTTACAATACGGTTGAATTTCGTCCTTAAGTTAGAGGGCAGACAAAACATTTGATCTTGTCTTGAAGCCACCAGTCAAGTCGGTGGTCACACAGTCAAAACGAACGTCTCAGCAGCATCGTAAAGTGTCTTGTTTACCTCCCCCAAATGCGTCATACGGCCTACCCAGTTTTACATACTTTTTATTATTCGAGCAATATCGTCAGTGTTAGTCACGGCCGTAGTTTTAAGAACTTGAAAATATTTGTACAATATTATCAGGGTTTTGTCCTTGATTCGGTAAGTTAACTTAGTTAGGTAAACATTGGCTGGTTAACAAAACAATTTTTTGCGTTACCGATAAGTATTTCATTGAAACTTTAATGGAATTTTCAGTTCGCAAATGTCTTTAATATTGATGGAGTGGGTGTTTAGGGATTCCTTGAAGTGAAGGAATGCTTTAAAGGCGTTGGATGGCTCGAGAGCGGCGGTCGTCACTGGTTCGGTCTTCGGTCGTGATCGGTGTGAAGCGAAACGTGACCGCAACGTCGTGGCTGTGACCGCAGCCTTTAACTATCGAACTAGAAAATTGCGGTGATAAATATTACTTTGTTGAACGACAGATATTTTTTTATAGATTTTTTTTAAGGCTACTGCTTGAATTGAGTGGGTCACAAGAAATGTCACAAACAAAATATTGCTTTCGTGGGATTCAACGGTATAAGAATTCTACAACAACAAAAGAACCGAAAAACTTGACCGTTGTATGGATCAGTATAACCATGTCAAACATCGACAATGATCGCATTTAGTCATCAAAACTTTGCTAGCTGTGTCGCACTCGCATAGCATACAAGTTCAACAGTCAAAGTCCTCACAGCAAAGTTACCAGCGCTATTTGCTTGGCATTTAAATCCCCAGAGACATTTTCTAGCGAAGCAGCGACTAGTCTGTAACGTAGTAATTAGTTTGTGATTGTACTAGTTCTAGAACTAGCAATGATGAACTAAAACGGCACATGTTGTGAAAGTGGTCGGGCGGTCGGGCCGTGCGTCTGCATTACGATGTTGGCAACGCATATCAAAGTTTGGCAGGCGCCAGCGACTTTCGAAACGTCCCACATTGCTGGGACAGAGTTAAACCCGTCTAGCGCATGGTTGACTCATGCAGAGTAGCAGTACACTACATACGAGTTGGAATTATTACAAGTATATTTTTGGATCGTGATATCTATTGGGCCAAATTATCTGTTGATTCAATTTAGCTGTGTCAGGAAGAGTCGTCTTTGGATATGAGAGAAGCAGAAGACGTCATAGAAATGTAATTTGTTCGAGGAATTGAAGAAAAATCTCTCAAATTCATCACTTACCCGAGAGTTACTTAATCTATTCGTATTACTATTGTAGCCGAAGAAGACTGAACGACAACAGCACCATAGCAACGAGACACACCCTAGCTAGACCGAAAAACGTAATTAGATTGGTGCATGCATCGGCAATTTTTTATCAGTCCCTGTAATGAAACCTAGCGTGCTATTAGAATCCCGGGGCGATCAATATTAAAGCTTAATGAATCGCAAATCCTGCAATAGAATTACGGGAACATTTTACATTACAGCGGGATGCGGGACTCCGGGATAGCGAGCTAACAACATTTGCTAGCTAGCAGATGGATGTGTGAACCGTATAATTCCAATTTGATTTGGTACATGTTCTATCTGTTTGTATATTTCTGTGTCCACGCAATTATGGAAATCGTGAAGTAAATTGGAGACATTAATATTAAGTAGCTCGAAAGATTGGATTTGCATCAGCTGTGGCTTATTCCAGACGGTTTTAAATTCTGCGTTAGACGATGGAAAAATCTTATCCTTTTTCCTAGAATTGTACTGTTTTGTTGGCGTGTTTGATTATCTCTCTACTCTAGATAAAAAAACTAGATAGGTGTTGAAACAATAGTTCTGACCGTTAGAGAAAACTAAATTTACTTTGTAACACAATGAGCAATTACATTATCATCGCGTGATGCGTGTTTTTGTTGGTATTGTGGTTTGTGAATAACATAGAACTTTATAACGCTCGACAAAAGTATTCGACGATGAATCTCATAATGTGTTTAGAGATTATGAGAGAAACTTTATTTATCTGTAAATCTCGAATCACTGAGACATCATAAAAACACGTTTATAACTAGCTCTTGCAGTTTTATGAATCATTTCCTTAATATAATTTATCTAATTAAACCACTAATTTACAGGTTTAATATTTAACACAGATTTGTCTGATTTCATGCTGATTGACCAGACCGTGTTTTACATAATGGATACATTAATGTTCGTAGCTTATTGCTTGAGATCTGCATTTATACACTATAAATCAATTATGTGAAATTATGTTGATAGGCATATAACAGATTTAACTTATTCTTATTATTCTACGGTAACTTCGCCAAAATGTTGCATAGAAAAGTTGAGTTTTCTGAAGCAAGTTAGTCGAACATCAGCTGTATCATAGAGATGATGTCTGGGTGGAATCGACACGGACGCACAGACGGTTACCACGAATTCAGTACATCATTCCGATCCCCCACTTATAATTACGTCATCGGTAAAAAAAAATCGGCTGTTTCCTACAAAAGTGCAATACCCACACGGTCAAAATGTATGGAACAGCAGTTTTTTTTTTTAAATTACCGAACACGTGTCAACCGGTTTTGCGTCGATGTGCCTTCCACTGTGTATAGAATATCTGCCAAAGTGACTCTGTTCACTTAGTTCGTTACATCTTCATCATTCCCTTGCCCTTATCTCAATTCATTTGGGGTCGGCGCAGCATGTCTTCTTCTTCCATACTTCTCTCTTTTTAGTTCGTTATATTTATTTTTGTTTATTTGTTTATGGCACTCCAACGACTTATTCACTACTACAATTTTAGGGTAATGTAACAATGAAACTTAAAATCTAGGGTGAATATGTCACTTACAGGTGTGCACAGCACTTGCATAAGTATTTCAAGTTTTATAGTATTCCAAAAAGTACAATAGGCTTAAAAAAAAAAACAAAATTACATGAAAACAAAATTAAAAATAAAGAAAATAAAATAACTAAATCTATTTTGTTGCTCTAAAGAATGACACACTCAATGACAAATAATAAATAATTTAGAGTCAAAATATTTTGACTAAATAGCGGACCTGGCTCCTGACATTATTGATAACACAACAACTGTAAACAACCCATCTCCCAGTAGTTTCATAAGTATAACTCCCTCATCCGCAGCTGCTAAAAACGCATTTTTATCTGCCTCCATCGTTGCGGTATAATTAGAGCGAGGGGAACGTCGCCTCCACCAGATTGCTTGTCAATTGAGTTACGTTCCAGCAGTCACCAGTCTCTCACATTATCATTTGTCATAAATTTGTTGGTATCCAAGTTAAACCTTGGCTAAGACTGGACATGACTCCAAAAGGTAAACTTAACAATTCCTGCCAAACGCATTACAGAATATCTATAAACAGACTGATCAGTCCGCGGGGACTTAGGGGCCCCGCGTTCGGGCCGGAGCTGTGCTGTGTGCTGCTGTGCTCAGCGTGGTTGGCGTACCCGGTGAGTATTCAGACTTGGTGTAGCGTGTGTCATCTTTAAGTCTGTGTGTTGGACGGACCATCAACTTCTTTATTTTTCTTTAAAATTTCAGGCACAAACTGTTTCTCTGTTTCATAAATACCACTCCCTCATCCGCAGCTGCATAAAAAACATTTTTATCTGCCTCCACCAGTTGCGATGTAATTAAAGCGAGGGGAACGGCGCCTCCACCAGATTGCCAGCCAATTGAGTTATGTGCCGGCCGGGCTTCGACGCATGGACGCCAATCGATATCCAAGTACTGATGAGTTTGCATCAATACGTGTTTGGTTGCGAGGTGTGGATTAATTGGTGCTGCGGAAAGGTCATTGGAGCCTGGAGTAATGAACCTGAGTAATATTTGATTATATCGTGTTGACCAATCGGTGAAATTTAGGAAATTTTCGTTTTGGCGTAGCATAAACCGGTCGTTGTGTGTGGTGTGTTTTGGTAGTACGAATTCAGTGGCGAAGAGCGAGAGTTTTGGGTGCTACCTTATGTAATGTTGACGTTCAAAAAGAGCTGATTCTCAGCCTGATTTGCATAAAGATCAGTGTAACAAAGATTTCAATGTTGGTGAGTAATAGATTGGGTCACTTTGCGTTACCAATAACACCAAGACATGTTCTTAAAAATATTTCAGGTTGCTGACAGCCATTCTCAAATCTTCTTGAATAAAAAACAGGAGCTAGCAAACTACTTTCAATACCTAAAAATGGATACATTAAACATTCAGAGTCGCATTATTCACTACATAAATCTTATCTAAATAGCGAGCGTCTGGCAAAAATAAAGATACGGAGTTCGAAGTTCCGAACTAAAGCAAACAAGTATCACGTGAGAATGGTTTACATTGCTAATAACGAACAGTAAATATGGCTAGCGAATTACAGGGTTATTGTTCATTCGATTTCTTTTTTAATCGGGTTGGACTAGAGCCTATAAAGGGTGTAACAAGACCCTAAACAAAGCCGAAAGGCGCTTGTTCTCCCCGTCATTGCGATCATTTTTTTGTTCAAGGCCATACTTGTTCTCAAGTACCTTCTAGTTATGGAGATATTAGGGGTCAAAATTCGAACTATTTCACAAGTTTTTTTTTTAATACGTATGTTTAATGTAAGAACTTTACTTTAAACACCTCCACGACCCCCGCACTATTCAATCCATCAATCAGCACAATGTTTTGAGTGCGTTAAATTGAGACTTACTGTAAAACGTGATTTTTTACCCCAAAAAAAAGTCGTTTTCTCAGCAATAATTTTTAAATTACTTAGTTTGATGTGTATAATGCTTGGTTGACGGCTTCGTGAAGGGTCCGTTTACACCCTGTATTATAAATGCAACCATCGGATCTTTTAATGAATTTCGGGTGTTCAATCTTTTGACACTGTTTGACACAATATTAATAACATTGCTGTCATCACGTATAAACAAAACATCGACAGAACCACGTTTAAAATGCCTGAACATTTTAAGAGGCGCTCCGATCAAAGCGATCACAAATTGTATGGATCCATAAAGACTAATTAATGGCATCCAAAGTCTGTGTCTTGGAATGAATAGCTCATAAGTGTGTGTACTACCGCGCTCACTGACGGTCGACCACTTTTCACCCTTATGCCCTAAGTTATAAGGTTGAAAATCGACCGTCAGTGAGCGCGGTAGTAAGTACAGCAATGAGTCGAAATGTATGGATGTATGTACAGATAGACGCGTCGAGATGTATTGCCGGAAATTACAATTCCATATAAACATGTATGTAGTACTCTACTCTTGTGTATACCACAAATGAATGATGCTTCATGCTTGAGTCTGTTCATTTGATTGTGGGAATGTGAAGTAACGTAAGGGTCGTTGAGTGTGCTGTCGGATTTTTAACTTTAAGTGCTGAGCCGTACGTTCCAAAAAGAACATGCACTTATCCAATTTTTACCACCGCATTGTCAAATGTAAACAATCACCAATGTGTTCTAGGCACAAAAAGTACGAATACGTACTATTTACTAAGCAATCATTTGCCTTGAACGTAAGGCGTACTTGTATTACCAGATGTAAGAACGTGGCAAAATAAGTATGTAAGGATCGTTTTCGTATAACAGGTGCCGTACTGTTGTTTCGACTTGTTCGTCAACTGGCGACTGTGAAACTCGCGAGTGCGCACGAGTTGACACCTTCCGATTTTACCTATTTTTTTTTTGTCGTCAACTCGCTCGCACAAAGGACAGTCAAATAAAACGAATTGAAACCAATCACTATAAATAACTAGTTATTGCCCGCGCTGGCTGATTCGGTTAAGTACCGACTATCTACTTATATTTCGGGATACGGCGAGGAGGATGCGGCCGACGACGCATGATACCCAAGCATGCTATCCAGCGTTGCCAGAATGTTAGTTTTGTAACATTTTACGTTACTTTTGACCTTCTCATGTTACCTCCGTGTTTTATTTTCAAATCAAGTCATATAAAATGTCTTATACATTTAAGGTGGGTACCTATATTATACATTTTATAAGAAGTTTTTGTAGCTAACTGTACATATGACGTATTTAACGTCAGATTTTCAAGGTCGAGCGAATTGAAGACAAAAAAAAAAAGTGAAATCGGAAGGTGCCAACCCGCGCGCACTCGTCAGTTGACGAATTGTTTCTACCAACCCCTAATAGGAAAAAGATGTGAGTTTATGTATTATGTTTTAATTCTAAAACAAAACCATGATAAGTGCTAATTATAGGACAAGTAACTCGTAACCTACATGCGTTAACCTCTCAGTGTGATAACATAATGCAGCGGTAATCAGTTGTCAGTGGGAGTCTGTTTATCCATTAAAACAATGATACATATATGTACTGTATTACGTTGCTTTGATTAGGGGTGTCTCCACAGCTTCTCTTCGTACAGTCTCTCATCTTCCACCTTTATCGATGGCAAGAGCTTTACAATGAAGTAATAGGAAAAGAAGTCTAACTGTATTTTAGTTATGAGACGATTAATGAAACGTTTATCGGTAAAATTAACATTTAATTTGCCGCTATATTTTTATTAAGAGCGAATTTCACCGATAGAACTGAACGAGTTCAACACACCGTGTCCAAGAGCTGTAAGTTTCAATATTCCATAGCAAGCGTGACACAGTTTGACGAGACGTTTAGATGATCGTGTTCATTGATTGGTGAAATTCGTCCCAAGTAACAATACACTTGGAAACTAGAACGCTAGACATAAAAAAAAAAACTCCAAGAAAATCTAGCCAGACCGCACTTCTTTTCAAGAACACAAAAGTAAAGGTGGAAAACTGGAAGTTCCATCATAGCAGTGGCTAGCATAGTGGCGGCAGCCCTGCAGACGTGGTATAGAGTTTGCCTTGCGGACGCAATGGGGACGAGCAAACATGTTTATTTGTGTCAGCCCAAACGACGCCAGTACGCCACATAACCAACCCGACCGTAATTACCACAAAAAGCTTGATTAACTTCGCGTAACTAGATAGTACACGACTTGTTAATTGTTATCACAATTGCCAATTTGTTGCGTGTCAGGAACTAGTGTACAGTTGTGACCACTAATATAACAAGGAAGCAAAATTAAAAAGCCAGAATTTCGTGGAATAACGATTGCATCTTTAAAATAATACCGTTTTCACCCGCCTATCTGACCTCCATAACCCAGTTAGTACTGGGTAATACGATACCTCTTGCTAAGACTGGTTCTCAGACTTTCGGCCCCCCCGACTTACTGTAACGACTGTCAAAGATCACCAAATGACATCCGGGACCAACAGCTTAACGAGCTTTCCAAAGCACGGAGGAAACTCGGTATGTAATGGGTGGTTACCCATCCACGTCCAGGTATGGGTTCTAAAACACTGTTCGTAACAACATACAATAACAATAAATAAAGTAGGAGAAGTAGCCTTTGCCCAGCAGTGGCTAACAAAAAAAAATAGAGAAAATCAATTTTAAAAGTAGCTAAATATACAAATATGAATGCCCGTGACTGTACCTAGTTCTTTATTTAGAAAACAATTTTCTTGTAAGTAAATCTGTTTCCTATACAAGAAACTACCTCTCCTTCAGCGCAATTTATCAATCCTATCGTCTTACCAGCCAGTAGTTACAATGATAATTTAAACCACAATAGTTTTTTTTTATTGCAGTGTGTATGAAGTAATAAGCGGTCTTATTACAGCCGCAATTATCACATATCAATCAAAAACTCCATCATGTACAGCTCGGTAGTAAGTAGTAGTCATTTGTAATGTATTGTCTATGGTTGTCGGAAGTTTTATATGACTTCCCGAGTCACATGTGATTGAATGGAAGGTGTATAAACCGATAATTCAGAGCTGTAAATCGGCCCAACGAATAAACTGCAATGATAAACTTACCAGCACGCGTACCATGACCACCGTAGACAAGGATTTATTTGACGGAAGTATCGACAAAATGACAGATTGTGTCGACACAATGACAGATTTCTTTTCACTATCTGTCATTTTGTCGATTCTTCCGCCAAAGTAAGCCTTGTCTACAGTGGTCATGCTGCGCGTGTAGGTGATCTTTCGTTTAAAAAACTACTTCATCATCTGCCTAGCCTTTTCCAGTATAACCGGGTGGAGCTGAATACCAGTATTTTATAAGGAGCGACTGCCGATCTGACCTTCACGACTCAGTCAGTACTAGATAATACCATACCCCTTGGTAAGACTGGTAAACTTCAAGTACATGTGAATAGAAAAAGTGACATTGGTACTTGCCCGGATTTGAACCCGCAATCTCGTGCATGAGAGGCGAGGTGTTAACCTCTGGGTCATCACAACACGTTTTATAATATTGGTTTAAAAATTATCCTAGATAGTGTCTATTAAACAACCTCAAAAAATACTCAAAACCTACACAAAATTAAATTAAATGTAACGTCAACATTTAAATGTAATTTCGAGCATACAGCTGTAAAATTAACGCCAGATCTGACTACCGAGCGAAATTGATGACGATTAATGTCGGGACATGTCTCAGTTATTATTATAAACTGACTGTAAGATGAAAGTGGTACAAACAAAATTAGACTCGCTCTCCTACCGAGGATTTGCAAATAGTTCTACTAGGAACTTCTTTGATGTTAGGACTAATGGTATTTGAATCATTAATTTTGTCTTTCTTTCTTTAAGTCAGGAAGTAGCTAATGGTAGCAGGAGTTCAGTGATCATTAGGGTAGGAAATTCTACGGTGCGGATTTGCTGAATTATTTATGTTTGATTATAACTAAAACGTATATTGGTCTGCAATTTACTGTTACAGAATCAAAAAAATAAGCACTGATACAGTGCTAATAATTAAAAACAGTCAAATAAACTTCAGTAGGAAGCTCATCCATCAATAGATTGTTGTGGAACGGCCTTAGTGAGTCTAAAATACTATAAGAATTATAATCAGCCTTGATTGCATTTCCTTGGAACTGACGTCAACCAATGACGTCAGTGCAAGAATAATATAACTGACCTACGATTACAAGTGAATATAATAGAACACAACATCACGCCTGTTATTTTCGAAGGGTAAGGCAAAGGAGCAACTAATAGTACACGCATATTATAGCTAGAGCCAAATCCTAACCAACCAAATACTAGTCAGTCATGCTTTTATTTGCCGTATTGAAAAGCGTCTCTTTTTCCAGGTATGCAAGAACCTTTCTTTCAAATGATATTTAATAAATAATAATATATCATTTATTTCAGGTAACAAAGACCCATAACATATATACCTTATAGACTATCATACATATTTGTCGTATATGTCACGATTTATTCCTTTAGGTTCGTACATCTTGTGGGCAGACAATGGGTTTTGTGCTATGAAAACACACTAGGTGCGATACACTGTTTCTAGCAAAATTAAAGAATTACTTGAGATTACAACTTAATACAATAACACGGGGCAGAATGAATCAGGTACAGTTCCAAGACGTCTCAACTCCACCGTGATCAGACATTGACTGTCGCCCTCGCCTCGAGTTGAACATCAGGGCTCTGTAGAAGCACACTGTGGTGTGGGTAGACTTGTAAGTAGGTCGCGTGACGTCACCACCGGCGCACTTGCGATTCATTTTCATGTCCATACTAACGACCGGATATTTTCTGGTTTTCCGGATCCGACATACTTATAAGTATGTCAGAAAATATAGACTATTGTTGCTATTGTATATGAAGTTACGGCGTCGTGTTGCGCTGTGTGGTGTCGCGTAGCCTTCCGCGGAAACGCCGATACATGACACCCTTCGGCCAAAACTCTTCCTTGTGAAAGGTTTCAATATGATGAGGCGGAACTCGCAACACTAACGACTTGAAATTCGTGTTGTGGCGCGACTCCAACTTCTCAACTCAAGGTCCAGCTGGTCTCGCTCGGACATACTCCACTATTTCCTTAACCTTCGTGGTGTGATGTAGCCGGGACACATAAAGCTGCGTCGTTGGTATTGTCGAACGCAGCACAATGGGTCCTGCCAGCGCGGTCACGCACTGGTTCTGACTAGGAGGCTTCTTCTTCTTATTCAGTTACTGTCCCGAAGACACCTAATAACCCGATTCCTGTCGGCTTCCCTTTGGAACAACCACTCTACGTAACGTAAGTATGGGTCTAGGTATAGCAAGTTACTAATACAACTACCTCATTTCTGTCTGTATATTTGCCGAGGGAGACATGAAGGGCGTCGACCAAAAGTTATTTATTCCATAAATGTATAAGTTTTGAACAAAACTCGTCGGTTACACCGCAATAAGCAGGGAAAACTTGTAACAAGTGAAACTTCCATTTATTTAATGAGCCACCTCTGTTTGTAGGGCCATGGAGGTGGATAACAGTAGCGCTTGTCTCCGCTTCAAGCTATATGAGATGATATGATAGTATACTCAGTACACCCACATTTCGCCAGTTATATTTTTGTTCCATGTAACATGGCGGCCATCAATCGATTCAAATCCAGACTCCGTGGCTGCTACTGAGAAATTCTTGATGGAAAAGCCAAATAACACTTCGCCTGACCTGGGCCAAATAAATAAATGATTGATTGATGATTGGGATCGGACTCTAACGGGGGTAGAACCTTATGCTCAGTAGTCGCGTTGGGGACCACAACAATAATGAGGCAGTGTACTACAGGTATGCTATGCGGCCATAGGCGGTGGAGTAGCTGAGCAATTAGATGAAAGATTTTATGCTGTTTCATACTTGAATTTGTTTTAGTGCATTGGTTATGCGCATCAAGTAGTGTTGAGCCTGGTTTTACCTGACTGAGTCACGCGCGATGACTAGGGTTTTACGTCAATTGTATTGTTGTTGTAGATTTCCTATACATTTATAGTAATTAATTAACAGCACAAAACAAACTGTAGGTAAATAAAATCTTACTTCTTATGTATTAATTATATGGAGATGGGAGTACTATTAAGTACACCTCTGCCTTACCTTTCGCGGATTACATGTTATACGTGATTTTATGTAATGTTTTAACAAACAGTAAATGATGATTTATGATAGGTAAGTAAATCAAGTTTCAAAGATATTTGTTACCAAAGAAAATTTACAAAAAACTAAACTTAGGCCCGTTTAGCATTAAACATATTTAAAACATCATTCTGTCTCTGTCATCTTTAAACGATTGATAGAAACAGACTTAAATGCGTTTTACGTTAAACGCGTTGAGCGATTCGTGGTGCAAGCGGGCCTTAGTGTTCTCTGAATGTGAACAATTAATGGGCACTTACAAGAACCTGAGATTCCTCCACCACGTAGTTAGGAAAAGTTTACACAAAATACACTTCAAAAACAAATAGTCGTGAGCTATAACTATTAAACTCTAGTGGTGGTTTCGAAGCATTTCGAGGTAAGCCAGACGCTAACAAAATAAAATGGTTTCGGAGCCGTAAAACGTAGAATTTCGTATCAAAATAAACTTAACATTTTTACGAAATGAAAGGTATATTACAAGGAATATTTTTAATGACATTTTTCCTCTTTACTTTCGCGTTTTCGTTTTCTGTCGCTTCGCTATAAAAAGTTTAATGAAACTTGAAATTTATTTAGGATGTTCAAAATATTTTTTTTTGTTAACTATGTAACTTAATTAGAATTCTAAATATATCATTATATTATTGTTTCATTTATTTAATTCATAATCACCATTGTAGTAATATGAATGCCTTCTTTGGAAAAAATATGTTAATATTTTATTTGAAATACATGATGACAAAACCGACCCGGAAAATCAAATTACCTGCCCGTACCCGCAAACTAAACAAGGAAATTTCATCACCTGGGCGAAAACAATGGATACTATTTCAAATATTCATCCGGATCCCCAAACAATGCTTTGGGGCGGAATATAAATTAATCACACCCGCATTTAATATGCATATTATGTTACTAACGAAAACCAATAAAATTATAATACTGAATGAATATAATAATTATAATTAATCTAATTTATATGCTCTGAAGCAGTAAAAGTTTAATGTTATTCCGATTCGAAAAACATGCTGCGACCGCTTTCAATTTATCATACTGAAAGTTCTAAACTGGACATTTCATTTAAATTCCAATATAATATTAATAAAGCCTAAACATAAATAAAATTACGTCTTGAAATATTAACAGGGTAAAATTTACAAACTCATGAACGAAAAGTTTTCAAATGCCGCTTACAAAAAAAAAAAAAAAATGAATGGTAACGCAAACTGGTCTCAATTCTAACCAAACAAAACAGAATAGTAAGTAGCTTTCATAAACAAAGAAGTAAAGGAAAAGTAGCCAAAAAGAAGAAATCGTACAAGGTAAATCATTTCTGTATCAGACACTAAACAAACTACGTGAAAGAACAGTCCGTTATGAAATGACTTACGAGCAATACTTACGTACATCGTAATCGATTCCATCAATCTATCTCGATTCCTACTCGAGTGGCTATCTGAATATCTGAAACTGTTTTGGCTAGTAGTGTTTGTTACCTCTCACTGAGAAAGAATACAAGGTGTTTTTCCAGCGCCCACTGTGCTCGGCGCAGTGGTACTAAGAATAACAACTGATTTTTGGAAAATATTTACACAACATGTTTACGACAGAAGAATGATGATAATGTTTATTGGAAGCCAAGGCCATAAAATACTTCTTAGTAGAATTGATTAGAAGTAACAAGAAAAATTTGTACAAATAAATTGTTTCGTCCAACACAAGATAAAACAGGCACAGGATTCAATCATCAAACCAGTTATGAAATTAAAACTTTAATTTGGCAAAGTTAAAGATCTAATTGCAATAACTCTTAAGACTAAAAATTTGTACAAAGAAATTGTTTCGTCCAACACAAGATACAAAAGACACAGGATTCAACCATCAAACCAGTTATGAAATTTAAAATTCGGCAAATTTGAAGATCTAATTGCAATAACTCTTAGACTAAAGTAAGCACGGTTACGTAGGTATGATATTAAATTAATATAACGTTCCATTCTACTGAATCAAATTCTTGACACTAAACTAAGAAGCCAACTTGCGTTATTACAACCGGCCTCAGTTTCCGAAACCAATTTGTGTTGGTTTGGAGGGTCTCCCAAAATACTTGAGGGCATAGTGCTCGGGTCACATACATTACCCACATAATACATTGTGAGTGCTCCATGTTATCTGTGAGAGGGTAATAGAGGGCACTGCTATCGCTCAGGGGCTCAGGGCAGCTGCTAGTTTAGGAGATATGGCCAGTAAAGGAAATATGGCCGGCGGGGTTTCTAAAATGGTGTTATGACCGCGTAATGTTCGACTTGATTTTCTTAAAGGATTTGTTGATGATAATTTAGTACTAAACCACTAGCATCTGGTCTAGATATAGTAAATTACAGTAAGTCTAAAATGTATACCTAATTATATGTATAGAACCATTGATAACAAAACTTTCGCAAATGCAAATGCATCGTTGGAATAATCTAACGAAAAACCTTCGAACAGGGAAAAGTTACAAGGCAATTTACGCTAAACTAGCTAGTTTCAAGGTTAAAAAATATACCCAGGAATAAAAGAGGAAAGTTAGAACTATGATTATTTGTTGAGTAGGCGTGATAAATTATAGGAATAATCTAACCATTTACATAGGCAAGCGTTTAGTTGAAATCTTCAGATGTACTTCGACTGTGAATACTGATTTGATGATTCCAGTTTCGTCAAAGACGCGTAGGAGTTGTTTAATATTAAAATGTTACTAGTAAAGCAACATCATTAAAAAAGGTTAAAGACACGTTATTGCTGAGGGCAATGTGGGCGGAATTCTTGTAAATAACACTTGTATAGTTGATACAGGATTATCACATTTCGGTCTTCATCATCATTTCAGCCGAAAGACGTCCACTGCTGGACATAGGCCGCCCCTAAAGGGGGGGTTTCACCATAATCGCGACGCTTGGCAGGCGGGTTGGCGATCGCAGTACGGTTGTTACAAAATCACAGAGAACGATGGTGCCCATTCTCTGGTAAGTCCCTTAGTCGCCTCTTACGACACTCACGGGAAGATATGGGATGGTGCTATTCTTGACGTCCGACACCATACAGTTCACATTTCGGTAAAAAAGCTTCAATAACGAATTTGTATGTTTGCTTTTAGGCTCATAATCAAGCAAATGCGTAGTTATGACTCCCTTGAACTTTCGAATCAATAAGTCGAAATCTAGCTACAATATTCTGGTAGTGCCAGCGAACGTTTTTGTGTCATTCAACGTAAGTTACAAGTAATTCCGACACGTGTGCTATACGCCCACGGGTAGATGTCAAGAGTCCATCTATTTTGATTAATTACGGCCTTCAACTAATATAATATTTTGGTGAGTTGTTGAGCAAAGGCAGCTACGTTCACTTTTCGTGTACACACGGCGACACATCAAGCTACACATTTCCAGTATAACATGGCCTCGCTTTGTATAGATTTCCCGTACAATGAGAGATCCAAATAAACTAGTTTTGTACAGCTTGATTGGTCGTCGTGCGTAGTTGCTTGAAACATGTGTTGAATGACTTATGGATTCATGTGTGTAATTAGCACAAGATGCCTTAGAAAAAGTCATTAAGCTAAAAGGCATGTACTGTCAGTTACTGAATTTCTGCAAAATGAGAGTGAATTTTGAATAAGGCTTTCAAAGTACATAGTCTTATCGAGAGCACGCTGAGCTTAAACTAACATAAAAAGATTCGAACACTAGATGTTGCCCGCGACCTTCGAAACTATAATCCGAAATTATTATAAAATACTTTTACTTTATATTTTTCATTGATGCTCCGCTCTTATTGATCGTGATATTATATAGCCTATAGCCTTTCTCGTTTAATGGGCTATCCAACACTAAAATATTGTTTAATTCGAACCAGTAGTTCCTGAGATTAGCGCGTTCAACCAAACAAACTCTTCAGCTTTTATAATATTAGTAAAGATACTAAATCTATACCTTGAAACTTTTACTTCATTAGTTCTTTTAAGCTGAAAACCTTGGAAATTTTATCGATCTCATTAAGTATAGGCCAGTGGACTCCAAGGTTGAAAGCCCCATGCCACTTACCCAAAGTCTAAATAACCAGAATTATGAAACAGGTCACAAGAACCTCGTTCAATCATTGAACAATTTTGTTAAGAGCGTTAACGTCTTACGGTATTTCATACAAACTTTCAAGTGTTTTTTTTTCGAAATGACCAATCGATTTTAAATAAATTTCGTAAGCATAAGCAGGATACATAAGTATAAAAACTTGATAGAGAACTTTTCGAAATGTCTTTAAAAAAAAAAAGATAATTGGAAATTTCTGTTTCTATGGAAAATCTAAAATCGGTCTAATTTAGCTGTAACACTATTTTTCGAAAATGTGCTCTGTTTCATTAAAAATCGTTCAGTCATTTCGAAAAAAAATCACTTGATAGTTTGTATGAAACGCCGTAAGACGTTAACGCTCTTAAATGCTGTTAAGATTACTTGAACGGATGCAGGAATATGATACTAATATTCTTGTATTTCTTATAAGGAAGCAGCTAATATAATCTAATACGTCTATAAACGAAGCGAACCATATTTCTTAAGCGCTCTATAAATGGAAAAAGACCAAGGCTTTACTCGATAAAGCAAAGGCAGAAAATGAATTCTAACTGGAAAACGTTTATTTCAACCTTTACGATTTCTAGAAACACTAAACAGCAATGAAATAAAGCATATCTCAGTCATGAACATGTCCACTCATATACTGCCACATATCACACACACACACAACTATAGAAACACACTCTCACACTCACTCATTCACCTAGAATAACACAAAAAGAAAGGAACAGACCAGTATTAGAAAGCATTACAAGAGTACATACTATTCAATGATATTGTAAAATGAGCAGCTCGTGGCTAAGTAATAACAGCCGCCTGGATCGATCTTTAGGTTAAGCCGCGCTTGCCTAGGTTGGTCTGTGGATGGGTGACCACCCATTACATACCGAATTTCCTCCGTGCCTCGGAAAGCACGTTAAGCCGTTGGTCCCGGGTGTCATTTGTAGATCTTTGACAGTCGTTATAGATAGTCAGTGGCCCAAAAAGTCTGATAACCAGTCTCACCAAGGGGTATCGTATTACCCAGTACTGACTGGGTTGTGGAGGTCAGATAGGCAGTCGCTCAATGTAAAATACTGGTATACAGCTGCATCCGGTTAGACTGGAAGCCGACCCCAACATAGTTGGGAAAAGGCTAGGCAGATGTGATATTGTAAAATGCAAGCATATAATAAACCTTATTTAATGTAACACGAGGGGGTTGGCGCTGTAAGCCGAAATACTGGTTCCTCCTAGTTCGGCTCCAGATGCTAAAACTTTTGTGTACAAAATACTGTTCACAGCATTTATCTGTAAACTAGATTAGGTACTTTTTGTGAAAGAAATAAAATTTATTATATTGGTTTAAACCTTGACAGATAAAACGAAGTTATCTCTGCAGGGATAAACAGACATAGAAAGTTGATGGTTACCCAGTGGGCTTTAAAAATAAGACTGTGCAGAAGTTAAATTAGATTCTGATACGAATCAATCATCGTGGGTTGTGGGCAGCTTGGGGATTAACTTGGGTAAGACAACAAAAGGAGTAATTATAAAGTGGCTAGCTATTTGTTATTGGTGCTGGGTAATTAATCAGCATCTCTGGTCCGTGTTGAGAGTACGCTTGTGAATTTAATCGCGTACCATTCATTACTGCGGAGGCTTCTATCGATTTATCAACGTTAGTTTTACGGACGGATAAGCCCTCTGCGCGAATACTTTACTTGCCAAGAAATATCTGTAATTAATCTAAATTTTTATGTATTCCTGTTTCGAGCGTTTCGTGTTTTGTTGAAACTAAAAGGATTTTAACATCTATTTGTTACAGCTTGATTGATTATAACTTTGTGGTTACCGAAACGATTTAAGAATTATAGCTCTTGGCAGAAAGATATACAATTTCCGTTCAGACTAATAAATCTATCATGTTTTCAATTTTTATTATGTAACATCCAATTATTGCAGTCCAGTGACTGCAATAATTGGATGTTAAAGAAAGGACAATGGTATATATAGAGCGATATTATCGTCCCGGGCAAAATGAGACCGATAAACTTATAATGACCACCTGAATAGCGGCACGCATTGTTTTCACAACTCTTTGAACGAATGCCAATTGACAGTTACACCATTCGCAGGTGATATTCAAACAAATTTCAACTATATTGTAACTGAATTAGGAACATAACAACTAGTAGTCAGGCAATAATTGTGTGGTACATTGTATAGGACGTTATCAATATGTACCGATGTTGAAAATAACAATGTATAATAACATGAGACAACACGCGAATTACCGATATCACATATTGGCAATTAAAATATAATGAAGGAACAGAAACACAAAATAATAATTTTAACCACGAGTTTCAAAGTTAGATAGCCTTTTTAGATGTATGTAAAACAGTACATTATAATTATGTACACAAAATTATGGAACTCTAAACTCCGCTATTAGGATCGTCCAATATCCAACATTTTACGTTCTTATATGCTCACGGAATTTGTACGAATCAGAATTTGAGTACAGCTTCAAGTCAAATGTTTAGCGATTACAATTTATACTGCATTGATAAGAAACAGATTTTCTTCGTTTTTTACGCAACCCTGGAAAAATTAAGTTGAACCACGAACCTTTCGCTCGACTCAATCTCACAAAACTTTTTCAAATGAACACAAGAGTAAAAATAATTAATTAAGAATCTATGTCAATGAAATTCGTTGAAAATTTTCATCAATAAACCAAACCTAATTAAAATGATTAACAGTAAGAATTTACAGAGCGAAGTAATTAAGAACGTGGCAAGGATGCTAGAAAACAAACTATTGTTAACGTACCAACGGGTAGTTAATTAAAAAAAGAATACAATGGCCTTAAGGATGTGAAAAAGAAAAGCAACAGAGGCGGTGTTTGTGAAACAAAACAAGAACAAGAGCCAAGTGAACACGACAACGACAAACATGTGCTGGGAAATCAAATGGAACTGTTTATGAGAATTTATTGCACGAATCAATACTCTGTGATATACAGTTTCAGCACAACATCTCGATTGAGATGCAAAAATCAATGTACAATGAACAAAAACGTTCCTTGATCAGAAAGCCGATCAATGCAATAAAGTCGAAGAACCGTTTTATTGAACACAGGACTTAGCAACACACCTAGGGAATAAACATGTAGACAAATGAGGAGACGCCAAGATAGATCGTAGTAATGAAACTAAAACAATGCCCAGACAAAGACAATGGAAGCAAATTCAATGTAACTAAGAGTAGAACGGTGATGACTAAAAAAGGAAACGCGAGTTTAATTGAAATAACAATAAAGTAAGTGACTCAACACCGGCGAGATACAATTTCTAGGCAGAATTTCGTCAGTGTTGCCACACTAGCGTCTATTAACAATGAAGTTAGGCGCCAGGAAATAATAAAGTTAACATGATAGAGGCAGTAAATTTGTATCAATTGAATAGAGTTTTGCACGAAGTCGTAACTTTGTAGGTGCGGAAGTGGAACCTGGTAAGTGGTAGAAAACAACCACATCTGGTTTACTTAGTAGCAGAACGATTTCTAAAAAGGAAAAGTGTTTTAATTTGATGTATTTAAGGAATTGAAGATAAACAGAGGTTCATTATAATACAAGTCTCGTTAGCAATTAAATCAGAGCAATTAATAAACCCATTAGTGCAAAGTACGAACTTAAAAACTAAGATAGTAGGCCCACTGGTTGAATTACAATTATCGTACACAAGATTTATGTTATTTGTATGGTGTATGATAGCGTTAAATACTAGCGTGAAGTTAAGCTTAAAACAATAGTTAGCATTTTACTAGTATATTTATTTATTTTTCAGTAATTTACCTCTCATAAAATTCCCAGTTTCTTTTCAAAATACACGTTGAGTCTTCATTACCTGGAAAAAACGAAATATTTTTTTGAATAAATTGTCTAGCCGTAGTCGATGTTATTTCTAAAATATTTGCCGTCCTTCAAACTGTTTACTTTGTGTATTTTTGGGGGTCAGACAAGGACGGCTGCCGAATTAAGGAGAATTTTGGAACTTGTTTGGCTGGTTTTCGATCTGACTTTCAGTGAAAGGCAACTAAGTATAGAATTCAGACTAGATTTTCTAGCCTTAAAGTTTTCTTTGGCAACAATTAGGAGACCCGACCAGCAATAAAAGTTACTGTATGGGTTCAAAACGAAGCTAAAACGGTCAAGAGTCTCAGTAAAAAAACACCTTTGGGCTTCGTTTTTTGTAGATAATGATCGGAATGGGACGGAAAATTATCTAGGCAAGAAAAAAGACGAAATATAAGTAATCGGTAGGGGCAAATAGTATAGGTTTGAACATACATAATATCACGCCTGTACTCTCCGAAGCGTTAGGTAGAGGTGTACCTAATAGTACACCCACATATCGAGAGTGATGTTTAAGCCTAATGTAATAGGGGGCGAGCCTATTGCCATCAACCGGGCACAAATTCAGACTCCGTGGCTACAACTGAGAAATTCCTCTGATAGAAAAACCCAATAACAATTTGCCAGACCCGGGAATAGAACCCAGGACTTCCTACTCAGCAGTCGCGACTGCGACCACTAGAGCAACGAGAAATTTAAAATGATGTAGAAATAACACAAATAGCTAACTGTTTTAATGAATGGAGTTGTTCTTTGCTGTGTATGGTTGTCATCATAATGTTAATTATTTCTATGTGTTTCTTTGTTCAGTGTTTATTGTATAAATAATACCTGTCTTGTCTTCACAACAATAAAGTGTCTGACGAATTTTATGACAAAACTTTGAAAAATATTGCTTAAGGAAATTATAGCTTTGCCGTTTGCCCGATGACACCTAATGACAACTTCCATACATTTCATCCATTATTTAACTTCTTCAAGGATGAATTCTTACGTTGCACTGCCTTTTTTTCAGAATCCTCCCCTGCACGCTTATTATGACCACAGTAGACAAGGATTTCGTTGACGGAAGAATCGACAAAATGACAGATAGTGAAAAGTAATCTGTCATTGTGTCGATACTTCCGTTTCTACGGTGGTCATGCTACGCGTGCAGGCGTTTGTAAAAACAACTGTGCGAAATTTCATCAATAACGGTTCTGTAGTTTAGGAGTCTATAACTACAAACAGATATAGATTTATATATGTCATATAGAATGAAGGAAGGATTTTTGAAAATCCACTCCTCTCCTTCGTTACAAAAGGTACTCTCAGCTACTTTCGTGCTTCTAGATCCAGCGGTTTAGCGTGCTTGTTTTCTATTAGTGAATTTTCGTTTTTAATTAGGAAGTTAGTTACAAAATTAACCGTACATTCATATGCGTTTCCCACATACTTCTACCAACAAAGAAGAACACAATCGTGTTTCAACTATATCTGCTATAAATTAACTTTAAGTTCCATCTGATTCTATAAATCAATTGACCTCTATGATTTACTAGTTCCATACACATCTATCAAATAATGTCCTGTACATTACGATAAAAGACTATCAAACGATAATAACTTTAACCGAAGATTGATATTAAGCAATATTATACTCTATGCGGGTTATAATTCCCATTAAGCTAATGAAAATTGTTTGACATTACTGCACCCCATGCGACTGTTTTATAACAAGACCACTTAGCCTTATTGCTGGTCAACATAACATCACGCCTGTAGTCCCGGAAGGGTTAGGCAGAGGTGTACCTAATTTTAAACCTACATTTCGCCAGATAAGTTCAAGTCCCTGTAAATGCCATGGAGGCGAGTTTATTCCCATCAACCGGGTATAAATCCAGACTCGTGGCTATTATTGCTGGCCACAATGATTATTCAAGAGCAATGATAGCCTAGAGGTAACAGTCCAGACTTATAGAGTTTTAGGGCGTAGGTTCGAAACCAGGAAGTCGAGTCAATTTGTGCAATTTATTGAAGGTCCGGTGAAGGAAAATATAGTGAGGAAACCGGTCATGTCCTAGAAGCAAAACCTCGAAGACATGTGACATCTACAGATTTGCGTGGATGATGGTCTACGGGTCTCATAGAGAAGCCTGTGTCCCAGCAGTGGGAATGTTATAGGCTGATAATAGACGTACGTCATACCACTACGATTTTAATAAACAGATTAAAACGGCCTTTATATTTTTTGTTTAGGCCGCCATTTTGAGATTTGACATTTGCGCATGACCTTTAGTCGATGCAAAGTGCAGGGTTTTGTGTTTTGTATTGAACTTTCAAATGCGATGTGTTGTTTGTGAAAAATTCAAGATTCAATTTTTTTTTTTTATTTCTTTTAAAAAAATTTCTTTTATTTATTTTATTATGCTCATTTTCCACTACCATTAAGCGACACCTAATTAAACGCTCACATAAAAGCGGAATCAAGGATTTTCAACACTAGGCTCAGCATCGAAAGTCGATATTCCAACAGTGCATTATTTAGGTGTCGCTAATTTTTATGAAAACGCACATAAATATACGTGTTTGAGTTTATTTAATGTTACTGATACGTTTATTAGGAACTAATTTCCCAACTCGTTATCTATCATTTTTGGTTCATTGACATCATTTGTTAATCATTAAATAAATGACACAATAATAACATAACGTCAAGTCAACATTACATAACCCTCATCAAGAAATTAGCAACGCCGTTTACGTACCGTATGTCAAATAAATAAGTACCTCCAACATACATTTGGTTTCGTAATTGATTTTCAGTGTGTCTAAATATTATTAGATTGTAGTGTTATTCATAAAATTCAGCTTTAGGCGTTATGTTATATAATAAACTATTATTTGAGATATGAAAGTCGTTGCTAAGTTAGTAAGTTAGTTTTAATATTATCTAGTTTTGTGACAGAACATGACAAAGACCTATAAGCTGAAAATCATTAATCCTATTCGATTCATTAATCTTTATGAGGTAATTCTCTTAAGAGTAAGCACTAGACAAATACATACCGTATTTACTATTTACAGTCTTTGCATGTAATGTCCCTCCCCAACCAGTTTTATAAGACTTTTCCTCCTTTCAACTGTTTTACAACTAGGCATTTACAATGTAGTCATGTTTATTATTAAGTTAACCGATCAACACCTCTAACCAGTCGGACATAAAAGCTTGTTGAAATTGACGGCACGGTTGGCGCAGTGGTTGAGCGACTGGCTGCTGCGCTGAATGTCGCGGGTTCGATCCACGCATGGAACAAATAATGGTACAGCCTACAGGTAGTTGTTACGGGTCTGGCTGTTTGTGAGTTTAAATGTTTGTAAACGCATACAGGAGAAATGAATGACCTAATGTGGTGTACATAATAAAGAATATTCTATCTATCTATCTTGTTTACTAAGATATCCACTACCTACAATTAAAAAGGCTTCTATCCAAGATAGCCTTTAATTGTCAAATGCAATTACTATAGCAGTAATTGCATTTATTATCACAAAGTCCACAGCTTCGCCAGCTAATTGGGCATTGCAATGCTAATGTATGCCAGTTGTCCTGGATATGCAGCCATTACATTTTAACATAACAGTTCGTGATTCAATCTTTATTTATTTCTTACTTGAAAGAAGCACAGTGACTGGTATTGCCGTTTATTTGAAACCTGATGTAATTACTAGGTTATAAGTTTAATTGATAGTCAATTGATAGCTAATGGACTGCCAATTATGAATGCATATTATGTTTGGATGAATAAACGTTTTTAATGTAAATAATACAATAAAGCACTGTTTTAAGCTTTCACGGTTTATAACTATTGATCGATTGTTCATTATTTTGAGTTCCCAATATTTCGACGCTATATCGGGAGCTCAAAATAATGAACAATCACGAAAGATATCCCGTAAGTGACAGTATAAGTTTAATACAATTTAAAGTAACTAACTGTACTAAACCATCGAGTGACTTCGAGTTCATTGTAACACAAGCTTACTAGAAACTCCCTAATATTTCTGTGTAAATTAAAGGCGTCAATAAAAATAATTGGGTTTACTAAGACATATTTTAATTTTGCAGTATGTGAAGAAACTTTCATCAGTCTTTTATCTGTCCATATCACGGAAAATATCTACAAAAACTATGCCGAACAGAACAAACTCACACAGTATGTATACATTGGTCAGTAATGTAATCCCGAGCTCACTGACGGTCGACCATTTTTCAACCTTATTACTTAGAGCATAGAGCTGAAAAATGGCAGACCGTCAGTGAGCGCGGTAGTCGATTAGTTTACCTCAACATACAGCCAGGCTAGTCAAAACAGTGCACAACCGTATAAGGGTTGCGCCTCACCTAGCAGCACAGAATCGCATTTTATCATGCTCCTATTATTTTCTGTCGCTTAGAAAGTCATTTGCTTAAAAAAAGAAAATGTCAGAGAGAACAGAGCGTGCTGCCGACCGCATTGTCGATGCTGCTGAGTGCGATAGCATTCCCGCTGTTTGTCGCTCCAGTAAATGACGGTTCTGAACGATGGCAAAGGATAGGAGCATGGAAAATGCGATTCCGAGCTGCTATATGAGGCGCAACCCTTAGCATGTCGTGATATGTAAAATTTAAGGCAAAGCATTGGAAAACACCGACTCCATTTGTGATATTGTTGGCATTATGCCTACGGAAGGAGTGCCAAATGATGGCTGACTTTAGTATCAGGGCAGCACGCAAGCATTGCGACATTATTTGTACTACACTATGGTAATTTGCCTTTGTTATTTAGAAAAGGGTTCAGTTGAAGTTACAACTATTGAGATTAGAATTTATGTGTCTGGGGTGCAAGGTTGAGGCTCGAAGAATAAGCTGTCGCCTTTAGACGCCATTTCTTTAGATTCAAAATGTCGAGAATAAATTATAACTGCGTACAAAATACTGAGGGAATGACTTCTATCAAGGCCTGTCGACACTTTATAGAACCAATTCTCAGTAACGGTACCAGCTCGTGCCTTAAAGTTAAACTATCGTTAACAATTTACAAGAAAACGTGACTTGCCCTTACAAACAAGGGCCTTACTAAAATATGTCCGTCACTGGTGAACCTTGAACTTATCATGTCATATACATTAGTGGAGTCGCCCAAGGCTACTACGCCACAACAGGGATTATCGATCAAATCAACGTCACTTGTGTACCACTTTCTAGTGGTGGCATGTCGCAAATAGGTCGAAGAGACACGTACACTTATTTATTCAAAGCTAGATTTTTTAATGGAACTGTTCTTTTAATAATTACTTCTTACTTTAATATATCATCAGTATCAAAACTTTCAAATCACGTGTTTTTATTTTGAAATTCAGCCTTATCGCATTACTTTTTAGCAGTGGCTTCTTCATGTTGGTGTTTATTTATCGTAAACGAAGGTTGGCAATATCTAAACTTAGATAAACAGAAAGTTGTCAGACAAAACAAAGTATGACGTCGAGGATTCTATTCTCACGTTACGAAGAGCAGACAAAACATTTCCAAAGGTATTTCGAACAGTAAATATAATTCCAAGTAAACTTCGTCTCATTTCCTTTTACAATAAAATGTACTTAAGTAAGTACTTTCTGCTTACCGGCTAGGTATAAAAATTTAAAGTAACCTTTACGGCATTTATTGGACTGCGCCTAAAATTCTTAGGAGAACTTTATGGTCGACATTGAGAGGTCAGTCCAAAGACCAAATATAAACCGCCACAAATTGAGTCGTAAACTACGTTTCATACTGTTTACAGGAGGCTAAAATTATTTTCGACTTGCGTTAAGAAGTTAAGCTTACGTTCATGAATATAGCATCAATCATGCTGGTACCTATTTTAGTATTTTCAGGCGAATATTGTCAAGAAAAGCGTGCAAGAATTTGACAAATGATGTAGTAATGCAATATTTTAGTTTCTTGGCAGCAGCGTTAGGTCCTAAACCGCTTTAGTAGTACTGGATCAATATTTTCAAGCCGTATAAGTATTTGAATTTACATAATCACCAGCACGCAGTTTGAGGTAGGTCTAGCCACAAGGACGACCTGACGTAGTGGTCAACTGAGTCACCTGTATGACCACGTTTTCCGTACCTGACTGTGCTCGTATCCGCACTGGCCACTTACGGCACTTGTCCTCGCAAGATGGCCGCGCTATTTCAGTGAAGATACACCGTGTTAACTGCGAACCGAGGGCCGAGGCGAGGTTAGGTACTGATGGCATGTTGTTGATGCAATTAGCGTCTCCTATATGAACGGATTTCAGTAATTCTCGTATGAAACGATAAACAGATGGCGCCACTTTTACACGTTACGTTTACGCCTTTGGGGTCGTCCATTAATCACGTGATGTTTTTTAGCAAATTTTTAACCCCCACCTCCCCCATGGTGATTCGTGGTGAAGTTTAGACTACCCCTCCCTCCTCCCACCCAAAATCACGTGTATTTTTTTTGGTATAAAGTATCTTAAAAAAAATTCAGAATATTATCTTTAAATACAGGTTAACAGGTATATTCTAATTTAATTCTGGAAAAATAAGCACCGTGATAAAAATGTCAAGGTCACGCACCGCTTTTCGGTTTAGAAATCGCGCGTTCAAAGAAAAAATAAATACACGTGATATCTCACTACACCTGCCCCTCCCTCTAGTGATATTTCGTCATTTTTTCCGAACCCCCCTCCCCCCCTTTCCAGCCTCACGTGATTAATGGACGACCCCTTTTCTGTGTTGACAAAAGTCATTAAATCATAAAAGTTATTAAGAGAATGCAACTTTTGTTCTAGGTATATTCCTCGACCTGAATCATCTAGTATTGCGCAACACATCATAGATACATACATAATAATGTGGAATCACAACAATCTAGTGAAACCAGTTGGTTCCACTGCGAATATGAGCATGTGTGCAAGCGCATTGCATGCAGTCATATCATGTTTCTAGCTCACATGCATATTGGTCAGTGTTGCCTGCCTTCGAATTAATTTCGCGTTACAAAATCATAATATTATGAATAGATGCATTAATTGAACGGGTATTTTAAAAAAATCTATGCAGGTATTAACATACATGCAAATTCGTCTCTACTTGATCATGCATTAACGCCTGAAAACAGACGTTCTCACTTAGATGAACACTGTCTTTAATTTTTCTATCAGCAGCGTAATTCTGATATCCAGCAGATACAATAATTCCATCAGCAATTCGGTGGATACGTGCCCGGCGTCCGGGAGCCGACCTATCGAAAATAGACCGGGAAGCCAAATAAGCGAGTATAACTGAGCAGTAGAATGCAGACGCGAATACCTATACGCGCACGTGTCATATTGCATGATCTCATATTAGACCCGATGGTAGTCTGCATACCGATCGAGACTATTTACAACTGCCGTTTAGTGACGAAATACCTGATGAATTTATGGTTAAAATCCTATTGCAAATACGTGGATCTGATTTTCACACAACCATAACATCAGGTCTGTAATCCCCGAAGGGTTAGACAGAGGTGTACTCTACAGGCACATTTCAAAGACCCATTCAATCCATCCAATTCTTCATTGAATAGGATGGGCAAGATAGATCTCCCCTCGTTACTTGATACTTGTTATTGCTCGGGTTATTTTCCTCTTTGGACCAATGGCCAAAGAAGTAAATTAACAAGTTACATGACCCCAATGAAGATTGAAAGACGACTGCAACAATAAATTCAAGTATCAGTGAGATGATGATGATTGGCTGCAATTCTCAACAATTGTACTGATGGCTCAATCTGTGAGTACTGGCTAGCTAGACGATTCTTGTCAAAATGTTAACGAAGCAACTCATCATTCTTTGGTGAAATCTTGGCATAACGCCTGTCTGCGTCATCAGTGGTCAGGCCATGATAGGCAGCGAAGGTTGCTGTTAAGGTATCAGTTACATTTCAGTGCATAACTAATTCCTCGGGCGTTCAAAATGGAAGGGATAATGAAGTAGAACATGGAGAAACTTAACACGATTATAAGGCCCTTAAGCAAGAGAGCAATGGAAGTGAATGTCTGAATGACTTACGATTTGATACACATTTTAAAGGTCGACCGTATGAAAATAAAATACTAGTGTTCTGGGCCGAGAAAGTACCAATTAAGCGATCAAGAACTACAGGAATTCTGTTAATTGAAACTGTCTGTTAAAATAAATAATGTTTATATAACTCTTTATTTACATTTTTTCAAAATACGGTCTTCATTTTTTTACGTAGCAAGATTTGCACCGAATATGATTGTGAAATGATTTGATTATGATTCAGCTATATGTGTCACTATTTAACGAATATTAGAAGAATTGCTGGGAATTCGGGAAATGAATCGCTTAAAGCGGCCATTTTTAGTCTCCCAAGACCTTGGTCATCCATTCATCGTGATAAATATGACAGCGAACAATCACAACTCAATTACGTAATCTACCTTTTTGTTTAATATGAAAGTTCCTAATGAGCGATTTGCCTGACAAAATTCTATTGATATTTTTGATTCAAGGTCAAAACTTTATCTTTGAGGCGAATAAAGCGTTAAGGTCAACAATAAATATTATCCTCACGCAGACGCTATTCGGTTGAATTGTCGAATCCAGTTGTCCTTACCGACCTGTTTCGAACGTTATTGAAAATTTTAGCGAGGTTGTGAAGAAACACCAAATCTTTTTTTATCATTCTGGCGTAAATAACTTTAATCGATATGCTGAAATGTCAATAAAAACTGAGCGTCTAAAAATGACAAAAACCATCAACGTTGCTCAACGTTATAAATGCCAGTTGTACGGAATCAATGTAAAATGCTCCGAAACTCAACAGATGACCTTCGAAACCTTCCCACACAATTTCAAAAAATCGTTCGTTATAAAGTTTAAAAACTGGAGTTCTGTTCCTCAAGCGGTCTGAGTCGCCCGCATACACGCAAGTGCGTGTTGGCTGGCGGGCCGTCATGTGAAGAAATGACCACTTTAAGTAGACCCGTCAGTCTACACTACCTTCTTCGGTTCCCCTGTTCAAATATATCGATGAAGGAGGAGTGGCAGACCAGCTTATGCTAGTGTACTATCGATCAACCTCGCTGCAACCGGTTCCGAGTCGATCTGGCCGAACAAGGCTGCGCTAAATGCGTGATAATAACATTTTGTGTTTGAGGGGGGAGGCCAAACACTAAAGACCAACGGAAGCTCACCAACTGTTTTTTGCCACTTAGAAAGTCAATATTTAATTTACGGACGGTGCAAATGAGGTGGAATCATTCGTTTGATGTCATTTGAACTATCATGAGCTGAATTGATTAAATAACGTTTGATCAGGTTACAGTAGGTTGTTTTTCGTATTCTTCGGTTAGAAATTGTCGTGTTGTGGGAAATAATTAAGTGGGAAACGTGTTTTTAATAGAGATATCGTATTGTAGGTAATAAGTTTATATGAAAACAGTTGAGGTCACGCACCGCCTTCAGTAAATTGAATTCGTGGAAGTACACGTGGACGCGTTGTGGACGTGCGTGATCATACCTCTATGAATATTATTACTATCTCTTAATTTTCTAGTTTATCGTACTCCATATTCATAAGGAAATTAAAGAGAGCTGTTATTAAGTCAATGAGGACTAGTCGTGAAAACAAGTTGTTTGTTATTTCTCTTACAAATGTAGGTATAATTTCTGATGGTTTTATGGAAGGACACTCATTAATAGGATATGGGATATGTATTTCTTGATCATTCATGTCAAACAACTTGACTACCTAAGCCTTTACAACTTTTTATTTATAGTGTCATCTTTGCAGAGTTAGGTATCTCCAAGGCGAGGCTTTTATTCATACCCTTGTCAAAATTCGCACGGCCCAGACGTTGCAAAATTCAGATCACAATTTGCTCAAACATTTTTATACTCGAGAATGCAGCTAATAACTTGCAGCCAAGTATTCGTGTCGAGTTATTTACTGAGAATTATCTCCGACATCGCATCAATGATTTGCAAGATATGGCGAAACAATATCAGTTGGCTGCATACGAAGCCATGAGTAATAAAAAAGTTATTTAATGGACGATAACTTAATCGTATTTATGTAACAAGAACAGCATGATACAATTTCGATAAATTTTTCGGTATCATAAAATAACAACTCTCACAACATTATTGAATGTTAATGTTGGTCCAAGTGAACATCGTAAAATGACAGCAGAAAATCAGTTTGGAAATTAATCTATATCTTTAATTATCATAATTAAAGAGTTTTTCGCCAGCGTTATTTTTCTAAGCTGTGCAACGTACGTTTTGATCCGGTTTTCACAATAATTTAGAGAATCTATTCCGGAAGGTTTATGAAAACTAAACTTAAGTATAAAGGGTAAACAAAACACTTAACGAAGCCGAAAGGCACTTGTTCTCCTCGTCATTGTTTTTTTTTGTCCTAGTGTCTATAAATACATGTTAATAAGCAAGATTTTTATTTTAAACACCTCCCCGTACTATTTAATCCATCCATCAGCACAATGTTTTGAGTGCGTTACATTAAGTCCTACCGTAAAACGTGCGAATTTGCACCCCAAAAAACAAAGTCGTTTCCCAGCAATATTTTTTGCGTAAAGTTACTTAGTTTGATGTATATGCTTGGTTGACGGCTTCGTGAAGCGTCCGTTTACACCCTGTATAAAATAATAAGATCTCGATGTTCTGTCAACTCGTAATAAGTTAGTTTTATAAAACCTACCAAAAAAAAAAAACAAATCGAATTCACCGCGAGTGCTGCAAACGTGCCAAACTTCAAAGTTCAAACCAGAGTCCGTAACGAAAAGAGTCCTAAATTTAAACTTTCCAGACGGCACGGGGATGGTGGCACATGATAAGTGTACTCCAGCATCAAGTAGCAGTGAAGAGCCACTAGCCAGAAGACGCCATTCGCCTAATAATAGTACCAGAATTTATTCTTGTCGGCCTCCAACTAAGATACGGTTCTATCTATTTTAGTTTTGGCCACGTCGCATGATACGTTCGAAACACAAGCAATTTAGATAATGTAAAGGGGTTTAGTGAAAAAGTTTATGACGAAATGTATGAGAAAACATCGTGTTTTAGATATGGTGACATTACAGTGTGAGTTCATTAAAATAAATTAGTTTGCACAATGATGCAAGCGAGGAAAATATGAATATAGCAATCTTCTTTAGTATTTCAGATGTATCAAAGGTGATATTGGTACCTTGGCCTTCAAATGTCCGTAACAGGAAGCATACCTTCCTGACCAGGACAAAAAATACCAATGAAGGGAAGACCACGTGTTATGAGACTCTTTACACATGAACATAGATAAACCTAATTGGCAAAATGTCGCAACATACTGGCTGACATTTACCCTGTCTAAGCCATACAATTAGTAAATAACTCTACCATTCCTTCCTTACTGACTTACATCACGAAGCAAGTGATCTTTAGCAGTAACATAAACAAATTGCTTAAGCTAGGAAGATGCTACCATGCAGAAACGTTGACAAATGACTTGGCTGCCGTACTAGCCCGTGTCATGTATTACTGGGGTCGACAACTTAAGATTATGGCACGATTGCATCGTCCTGACAATCGTCGTCGTAAAGGGTGAATTTTGAATAGAAGAGAGATGAAAGGATGACTGTATATGTATACATGGATAGTATGTTGCTGTTACTGCGCATTGGGCTAGACAATTTTGAACGCTTTATCTGAAAGAGACATCGGTGACTGGAAAGTTGTTTGATGTGATGCGGAGGAATGAGGAAAAAGTCGTGAAGAATGTTTTGGGCATAATATAAATGTGGATGGCTGTAAAAGTAGGGGAAAGCCTGTGTGAAAGATGATAATTATGGTTAGAAAAGGAAATACTATTAAGATGACGGCTAATAGAGAAGTATATAAGAAGTGCTGCACTGACCCTATATGGATTGGGATAAGGGCAGGACCAGTGGCGAATGTTCCATAGAACTCGATTTCTACCGGCTTCCCTATAAAAAATGGCACAATCAGTATTCTGTAGACAAATAATATAATCACATTAAAGATAATGTACTCCGGCTTACCTCTTACAAAAATTGACCCGTCGCTACTGAGCAGGACAATGATGTTACAAGTCAACCAACGTCTAGATAATACTGTTTAGACACAAAATTATCAACAGAAATTGATGTACTAAGAGATCCTACACAAAGTTGAGCCGAAGAATTTTAATTGGTTCTAAAAATAATAGCACGTTATATAAATAAAGCGTCAAGCATCCTTCATTGTGATTGACACCAAATTGAGATATTTAAACGAATGTCAATCATCTTAGTCCTTACCCGGTAAAGGAGAATGGGGATATGGTGTAGATATTATAATCTTGCTTAGTTACAGTGTTAGTGTACTCTTTGTCTTTGTTGGTGTCGGTTGTGATTTGTAGATCATTGACAGAGGCTATGAGAGGGAGAGGGAAAGGAAGGCCAAAGAAAAGATGGATGGATTGTGTGAGGAATAAAGAGTAAATTATGTCGTTACGTCTGACAGGGGAGAATGGAAGAAGAAAACGTGTTGCGCCGACCCCAAGTAGGATGGGATAAGGGCAGGAAGATGATGATGACAATCGCCACGAGTAGTTAGAAAGCCGAAAATTTGACAACCAAGGGGTACCGTGTTCTGCCAGGGCTGCGGGACTGTTAGAAAGAGATACCGCGGCCCTGGAACACAAAGGGCAAAGAAGGAGCATGGATAGTTTTTAGTCAGCAGAAGTCTGACACTCCCTTCTGCTCTGCCCAGAACGGGAGGGGTCATTTGATGATGTCCCATCTGAAAAAAAAAAAAGAAGTGGTACCGTGTTACCCAGAAACTGGGTTGTGGAGCGTTGGATACAATTTCTATCTATGCTATTTATTCTATTACGAAGTGTTCTGGAGTTCATCAAGCAATATGCCAGCTCGGAATCCCACAATCAATTTTATTTTATCTCATGAAACCACAATTTACCGCTGGTGAATTGTGAAAAACTAGCCGTGCTTGCTAACTTCAGGATTTCAAAGATTATAAATTCCCAGACAACCTGGGCATTTTAACGTATTGAGCATTAGGACATAGATTGAATACAACATTATTTTTAGTATTTGCGAAACCTGAATATAGTTTGTTCAGAATAAGTAACTGAATCGATTCCAATAAATTTATGAACCATCTTATATTTTGTCCCAAAAATATTTAAAAAAGGCTACAAGTTGGATACCGAGCGAAACTAAGTACCTATCGCAATCATTTAGGTACCTACTGCCAAATTATTATTATCAATGAGCTCAAGACGACGTTGGAGACGCGCGCGTGGTGACCACGTTTTTGTGCGGACAACCAGGTAACAGAACAAGCTTACGAGGGCGGGTCAATAAGTCCGTGACTTTTTGAATTTCTGACCTCTTTACTGAAACAGCAACACTGCTCCTGTCAACAGGCATCTGTCAGTTGACTCCTGTCAAAATTTAAACTTGCTGCGTCAGTTAGTTTGTGTTTGACAGCTATTTTTATCAGACTACTCACTAATTTGAGGAGAAAATGGAAAAAAGTGAATTTCGTGTGCTTATTAAGCATTATTTCTTGCGAAAAAAAACCATTACCGAGACCAAGGCTAAGCTTGATAAATACTATGGGGACTCTGCACCATCGATTTCAATGGTAAAAAAGTGGTTTACTGAATTTCGTTGTGGCCGTACAAGCACTGAAGATGCCGAACGTCCTGGACGCCCAGTTGAGGTCTCTACACCCGAAACAATCGAAAAAATTCACGATATGGTGTTGACCGACCGAAGATTGAAAGTGCGAGAGATTGTGGAAGCCGTAGGGATCTCGCATGGCTCAGTGGTTTCAATTTTGAATGATCACTTGGGCATGAGAAAGCTTTCCGCAAGATGGGTGCCGCGTTTGCTCACAGTCGACCACAAACGCAATCGTGTAACAACTTCACAGGAAGCTTTGGCGTTGTTTAATCGCAATATGGAGGAGTTTTTGCGCCGTTTTGTAACCGTGGACGAAACATGGATCCATCACAACACACCAGAAACCAAACAACAGTCAAAACAGTGGGTTTCTAAGGGTGAATCGGCGCCAAAGAAGGCCAAGGTGGGTTTGTCAGCCAATAAAGTTATGGCGACTGTTTTTTGGGATGCACGCGGGATAATCCACATTGACTACCTTCAAAAGGGAAGAACAATCAATGGGGAATATTATGCCAACTTATTGGACCGATTCAATGACGATTTGAAAAAAAACCGACCTCATTTGGCCAAGAAAAAAGTTCTTTTCCACCAAGACAATGCAAGGGTGCACACATGTGCAGTTGCCATGGCAAAAATCCATGAATTGGGCTATGAATTGCTCCCTCATCCGCCCTATTCTCCAGATTTGGCTCCGAGCGACTACTTCTTGTTCCCAAACCTGAAGAAATGGCTTGGTGGAAAAAGATTTGACTCCAATGATGAAGTCATCTCGCAAACAAAGGCCTATTTTGAGGACCTCGACAAATCATTTTTTTTGGAAGGGATAAAAAAATTGGAGAAGCGTTGGACAAAGTGTATAGAGCTCAAGGGAGACTACGTTGAAAAATAAAATTATTTTTTTATCAAAAAATCTGTGTTTTATTCCAAAAGTCACGGACTTATTGACCCGCCCTCGTATAAGTTTGTGATTTTTCATGATACAGTTTTGAAATTTTGTACATAGATTCTTTACATATTACTAGACACGTGTTTCAAGTTTCGCAAATACTAAAACTAATGTTGTATGTAACGATACGTACGTGATAGATTTATAAATGGGCCGATACGTCCAACGTATTCATTTCCAAATCGGCTTCATGTGTAATATAATTACGACATTAACAATTCAATTACAAAAATCTGGGTCAGCAGACATTTTAACACCACATATGCATTAGATACTAATATTATGCATACGATGTCTTGGCCAGGGTTGCTTGCTAGTTTTATTTTTGGTCTTAAGAAGTAGAGTTCGATTTTTTTTTTAATTATTTGTCTCTATCATGAATGAATTCAGGCTCTTAAGGAGAGTAACTATAATTCAAATATTTTTCTGAGGTCCCGTGAAACCGTGATAGACTTGAACTATTTATTCTGTGGCTATACTATTATACTATAAATAAAGTATAAATGCGAAAGTTTGTGAGGATGGATGGATGTATGTTACTCTTTCACGCGAAAACTACTGAACGAATATGGATGAAATTTGGCACATAGATAGTTTATAACCTGGATTAACATACAATAATAGGTTTTATTCCGGTAGTATGATCCCGTGGGACAGTTACCGAACTTAACGCGGGCGAACCCGCAGACATAAGCTAGTAACTTATATTCCTATTTTCTCTTACAATAACAAAATACCGTCTTATTCTTTGCGAACCACGAGCCTAGATACACTAAACCATAAACTTAATTTTATAGATGAGAAAAGCAAGAACGTAAAGTAACAATTACTGCGGAAAAATAACAATCTGTCTTAATTTAATGTTCAGCCATCTTTAATTTAAATGCGCCTTCTCAGTAGATCTAAATTGCGCCGGAATATTTCTTATGAGCAGTTCTTTTTTGAATAAAAATCATTTTGGCGAGTCCTTAGTACCTGGCAGCCATTTTGGCATAACTAGCTGTTTACGTGTTACTTCATGAACGAACATTTTTTTAATGTACGAAGATATAATTAGTCACTTTGTATAATAAACGTATAGAATACGTTTCAGGTGTTGACTTTTACCAAAATACTAAATATGAAAATACACAACAGTAATTGCTGCTCACTTGAACTATTAAAAAAAGCGATTAACGTTTTTTTTTTTTATCGCTGAACACAAAGATACACGTTGACTTTTACCAAAATACTATATATGAAAATACACAACAGTAATTGCTGCTCACATGAACTATTAAAAAAAGCGATTAATTTTTTATTTTTTATCTCTGAACACAAAGATACACATTACTATCGAGAACTAATCACTAACTCAGTACAAGAAGTAACTCTGTTAGTAATTCTAAATATTTCAAGAGTTACAACGAATAGTACTGAAAGATTCAACTTGAATATACGACCCACGCTAGAAAAATAGCCTCAAACAGTCATAGAATTGTTGAACAGCAGACCAAAACGAACAGGCTTAGTCACAGTTTGATAGATATCTACCCTGCCAAGTTTCACACCCACGCATGACGAATGAAGGCTGTTACCAACGTTTCGGTCGTCATGTGAACCGCAAACGTATCGACAAAAGCGTAGAAGCAGCTCGTACATATTTCAGAACACTTCAAAGGAGAATACCAAAATTCGCAAATCAATTTGGGCTGGTGCGGTCTGTTCCCGGGGTGAGCCGGGAGAGTCACGGCCAAGGTCGGTCGCGCCGAACTCGCCCCCTCCCGGCCCTCGGGCCCGAGCTAGCTCCCCTCCCGGTAACGAGCGGCTGCGTCGATACCACGCCGCTCATTGAGCACGCACTCACACCAACATCTTGTACATAAAGAAATTTACACGTGCCTCGCTAATGTTTAGGTGGCAGTATCGACTCGACTCGCCCAGCTTTTATGGTTTGAGAAACAAACAGCCCTGTAATCTTGCCTCGGTGATCGATTGAGCAACTCTATATTTAGTTCGGTCTTCAAGCCTCCATTGAACTGGAAAATACCATAGTTTATACAACATATAGTGAGGGTGGTGTGTGGGTACACCCAGCACTTGCGGTAAGATAATGTTATCAAGTATATTATCAGTCAGGCGTATCGGACCACAGATACCTAAATGATAAGGCTGTTTGTTTATTATGTGCGGTGTACGAATGCATTTGCAAGCATACATAGTAATGAGATAATATTTGAATAGAGGCGTTCAATAACGTAGTGTCTAATTCATTTGAATATGGTTATGTTTCAGTTACAAAGTGCTACAAACAGAACACATATTATGGACAAAGTACCTGTAAGTAAGTGTCCCAACGATGTGAATCAGCAAAAGAACAAGTCACAACACAAATTAACATAACTCAATGAATATGACATTGAAATTACTCCTCTTTTTTGCGACTTTAATCAAAATGTGTTTGGACGCGAGCCAGGACAAAAAACGAAAACTTAACGATTTACATAAACAATATGCTCCTGGATTTGCATGAGATAATGTTGGAATACAAAGTTTTGTAGAAACGAAAGACAAATTGAAGGTTTAAAAGACTCCAAGTTTAGTACAATTTATTGAACTGTGGCAAGTCCGCAAGTCAAGCTACCGGCGTCCTCCATCGGAGAAGTAGGCGACGGTTCATTGGAAACGGAAGCACGAAATGTTGCCCAATAAACATCTAGACGAGGCCGCACAATCAGGTTTCACCTTTGCCTCAATGCCTTAACTTTACAAAATGTACATTGGTTTCAATATCTCCGAATTGCAAAATCGAGTCGAAGCTCTCCGATACATTCATGATACGTCGGACAGTATTCTCTTACAAAATGCAAGAGCGTTTGAAAAAGGAAATAAAATAAGATGAGGACAGGTGTTCGGACCGGTACGAGGCATGACATATGGAAATTCTTTGATTTATGACTATGTACCGTCGTCGATACTGTCTACTGAAGATTAAAGTACGTCAATATTTTCTTCTTCGAAAGAATTATGAAGCTGTTCAATGATCATTAAAACACACACTTCAAATGTAGATACAAGAAAGTACTGCTTAATTAAGGACTTACATTCGCACTCGTTAATTTTTTTGCCAAAGCTTTTATGCATAAACGGAATAACGAAAAATCCTCCATGCGCTAGAGAGCTGTGCTGTAGTAAAACAAAAGAAGTCTATATTTTTGTACCGTAGCTTAATTTCTGGGAATATTTTCAAATGCAAAGCAACTGTAATATTCCAGGGGTGGCTACATGCAAGTCGTCCGGACTTTTTCATTGTTCCTAGAAAATAGCGGCTATAATGAGTCACTGGGGTTGCGACTCCCCGGGGCTTGGGGCTCCGAAATATGCTGATGTAAACCCGTACTGTCCCCCGTAATACGATAATCCTTCTCTCAGTTATTCTGAGACTTCGCCTGATGAAAATGTGGTTTTATTTCTTTGTTTCAACCAAATACGTTTTCGTTGAAATTAAATAGGTCTTCGGAAAAACTAACGTAGGTAACCAAGTACTACTAAATAGTCAACAAGTTTTACTCAATATTTTATTTAAATATAATTTTCCGAGTAGGTAACAACTGCCGAGAATCGGCCTTGATTCATGCGGGAAAAACCTAATCAGATACTTTTAGTTAATGAATTATTAATAATTTAAATATATAATTATTAACCCGGCAACAAACAATAGAAAAACCACGAAGTCATCGAGATATTTTCTATCGTTAACAGTAACATAACTAACGATCCTATTCGAGTCCTGCCCATTGAGCCGTTCTCCTGAAAGTCTATTTTTATTTAGCTCCGTGACGGGGGCATTGCGTGATATGAATAAAATTATTCGACTTACAAGGAATCTATTTTCAGGAACAGAAATAGGCGAATTGACGAATCACAATATTGCTTGTAGAATCTACGTGTAGTCTCCCGGATTGGTGAGTCTTTGTAGTTCAGTGAGGTATTTTTCAGAGTGGAAATCATATCATGAATTTTTCTTCGTGTAAGCCTCATCCATCTATCCCCACAAGTTCGCATACAAAACTCAGAGCACATCTCCAAACTATGAATAAAATAGGAAAGCGCCCCGAAATGTTTTGTTCGAACGTGTCTGAGAAAACGTACTCCGTATGTTTTCGCTGCCATATGAATGGAGAAAGTTTTCAGAAATAATAAAACTAAAATTGTGTTGTTAACAGAAATTCGGAGTTCCATATTAAAGAGGCGTATATTATGTGTTAAAGTAATAGGGCGGTATCTATGTGTGGTGCTCATTCTACGGTAGTCGAGGGCGCGAGGCCTCTCCCACGAGCCTCCATTGAACGACTCCCGGGCTCAGGCATCTATTTTTAGGGGCCAGGGGTGGCTCTGGCGGGAGGTCTGACGTCACGGCCCACCCCTACCCTCCACACAACCAAGACTTGGGAATGAACGCAATTTTCAGTGAAATGATGACGGTAAAACATGTTGTCGAGGAGTATATTTTCTTTGGCATGGATAATTCTGTCTAACTTCGTTATTGGTGTGTCGTTTGATTTGTTTATCTTGATTGTAATGGCCAGATACTTTATTGATAGATAATTGAAATAGCGGGATATATTGGAACACGGACTTACGAGAAGCAATTTGGTACAGAAATAATGTATGTAATCATTATTTGTAGACATTCAAAGAGCCCGATTGGACTATAATTAGATTAACTAAATAACAAACATGAAATGAGTACCCACATCGTAAAAATCAGAGATGTTTTTAAAAGACTTTACCAAAAAACATTGATCGCTAGTATAAACAAGGCGTGGGCGGTGGTGTTGAGCTGGGAAATAGAATCAGTCTGGGGTGGAGAAGCCAGCTATAATACTAAAAGAGAGAAAGAGTAATGACTGTATACTTGTATAGTGCTGGTACAAAATACAAAGTATGTTGCTTCGTCTCCCAGCCATTTGGGTGTCAACGCCCGAGTAAAACTTCAATAAAGTGAGAGCCGACTAAATATAGTGGATTTTGTGGTTCTAAAAGTATGAATAGATCAAAAAGATAGAATGCGGGACATTGGCAACAAAACCAAGGTGGTCCACGTCATTACGCGGCTAGTAAATTGAAGAGAACAAAGAATTTTTAATTTCAATGATAAAAACAAACTGCACTATTCTGCGATACTATATTTGATGGTAGATTCTGGATAGAGATTTCTGCTCCTCGTTTAAAGTTTGACGTCAATGTAGACTGAACGCCAAGACCGTATAATAAAGTATACAAAGTGTGCTGATTTTAGTCCAACTGAAATTCTCACTGCACTTGGTAGTTATATTAAAATTGGAATGTGTGAAAATAAAATCTTTGAAGATCAAAACGTTTCTTAGATCTAGATCTTGCCTATTCATAATAAACTTGACGATAGATATGAAAGCCAAGTCTGGAATCAGCGAAAAGGGAATGTTTATATCTTTATTTAAAAAAAACCGTCAAGATGTAGACAAAAAAATACCCAACACCAGCACGCGTAGCATGAGATTTCTTTTGTTGATCTGTCATTTTGTCGATACTACCGTCGACTAAACTCGTTTCTACGATGGTCAAGCTACGCGTGCAGGCTTAACTTTCCTAAAATATGATTTCTTAAAAATCTGAAGCAGTGATAAAAAGATTAATTCTCATCTCACTGTATCAGCGTTCGTGTTATATCTCGGCACTGCTGATTTAAGTTAGCTTAAAAAAACGAAAAAGCATTTGTAGCACATGGCGTATTCTCCCACGGTTCACAAAGACTGCGTTGAGAAACCGACGGCATGGTTTAAAAACCAAAGAATTGGCGTAGATATGACGAGGATAACATTACTAATTTAGCAGGGTATGTAAAAAAGGGATTGGAGAAATAGAACATGATGAAGGGAACGATAACTATGATTCCAACGAGAAGGCTTACAAATTGAAGGTACTGGTAAAAGAGAACATGAATAAAACGAAAATTATGATTCTTCGAATATGTAATGGAAGTTACTGACAATAATTTAGTAAAAGAGGCCAATTCAAGTTGTTCACATAAAACAAATATTATTGTTATAGATCTGAGTGGATTCACAAATGATGTCTCTGTTTTGAACAGTATTCTATGGTACAACCATAACATTAACATATTTCACTATGAAGACAAAAACAGAGGCCAGATTAAAATCGTGTTATTTGAAGATTGAATCATGTAGCCATAAAGATGCTAATAATTTATTAGCTATAAATTATTGTATCAATAAAAAACTGCCTTGAATTCTACCAGTGGAATGTTAAATATATTTGGTCAACTTAGTTCTAGATTTAGTACTGACTAGATTCGTTTCTAGGTAGACCGTAACAGCGAATCCAAATATGATTGCGCAAGTTTCCAAAAGGAACTAAGCAGAGTGGTGACCTCGTGTTACATAGGCAGAGTGGCGAGGCCTTAAAATAACGATCTTCACACAAAGTTTAATTACGTTGAAAACACAATATTTCGGTATTGTTTACTAACCTTATTCAGAGCTAAAGAGTATTCGTAAATGTTGCTTTGTTTACCTGTAACAAAATAAACATGTCGCGTTAGATGTGAATTAGTAATGGTGGTCGCTTTTATAACATACACTTTTCGGAACAATATGACGAGGGACACATTAATAATTAACTTCAACTGTAAACTTGTAAATATGACAGAACCTTAATTATTGAATCGTGTTTATGTTTTAACAAACTTGAATGAAGACGTAATTACACTTGGTCGTTTGCCCGCATTCGAGTGTTCGAATGACTTTACTGGAATTCGGACACCCGATGCATTTGTTACACTGGTGACCGCAATGGAATACGAGTTTACAATTACGAAAAAACAAACGATGACGCCGGACGAGATTGCCCAAGACGGGCGTACTAGACCCTGTTAATTAACACTTGGTCGTTTGCCCGAATTCCATAGGCAATTGAATTCGGGCGAACGACCAAGTGTAACTGCTCCATAAAAAAACATTTCTAAAATTGTGAATGAATTAAGAACAGAAACTACACAGCAAGCAAAACTGTTTAACTTTCCAACGTGAGATTCTGTCTGCTAATGACACTTGATGGGTTAGTAATTTGCATCGTAAATTCGTAAGCAAACGATTGCTACTAATGCTAATTTCTGTTTGTCACGTCCTTGCACTGAATAGGCTCGCAAGTTGCAACACTAAAGACTTCGTTCAAGACTATTAAACATCGCTGATTATTATTGACATCATCATGACGAAATATCCCCAAAATGTTTTTTTGAGTACCATCATTTTCGAAATAAACCCTATATATTTGTTTGATAAGAATATAAAGCATGACAATTGGAATGAAAACGAGAATCCTACCAGTAACCTACTTAATCATGCCTGTATCAATTATGATCCGGTTGACCATCTGCCAATTTACCTGTACACCACTGATCCTAGTCCTACGTACAGTAGGATGCACGGCACGCAGTGGACGCACAAAACTAGGGTAAGCTGGCCTCTCACTCCAATGAAACTCCGTACGACGCTGGGCCAGCTGAAGGTCAAACTGTTACCTTAGACATGCCGCTTGAGGTGCGACAAAGCCAATAAGCCCCAACTAATTCAATGATTCACTCCAAAGAACACACAAGGCCTAACCTGTCCGTCGTCGTTAGCTATTAAGTGCTAACTAACGATGTTTACAATCTAGAGCCAATGAGATTACACAAAACTTGTTCGTTTAAGGCTTTTGCAGAAGTCGTATCCAAAAACCGTCCCTATTACTTATTTACAATGTCTGAATGTTTTTCGTTTCTAAGCGGTACTAAATTCGAGGAATCCTTTCTACTAGTGATTGGTATAAAAGACATGTTATTTTTATGTCTGTATTGAATTTTTAAAAACATTGAAAGGCTGTGAAAGTTAACCCCAAGTTTCGGTTTTCCAGACATTGTTCATGTAAAATTTAGGTCGGGTTAAGGATCCATACGCGTTACGAATACAATCAGTATTGCAAACGTTTTCTACACTAAAACATTTATTAAGTTAGGTCGTTTAAAGTTATAAGCCAAGTGACGATACGGTGGAGTTTTCGGTTTTTGACACACTAATAAATTCTGGTTGTTCCATGGCAGCTCTCTGCTGCTATGGGACTGGTAATGTACGAGTTTGATACTGCATTTGGGACACCCTGACCCGACCGATAAAATCCCTCCTCCCTTCGATAGGACAGAGACGGGAGACAAAGTGGCCATTACCGGCTACTCCGAGATGCTCAGCCTACGATTAGAGATTTTTGCATAGATAGAACCTTCTTGGCAATTTCCCCATGAATGGACTGATCTGATTGTCTCACAACGTCTCTTTTGGACGGCTAGATATTAGTTTTTTTTTGCAAGTTAACCAGTTTTTCCCCCTATGACGACAATTTGCCATAGGAGGACAAACCTGGATGAGGCTGGCACAGGACCAGGGAGATTGGCACAAGAAAAGAGAGGCCTATAAACAAGCAGTGGGTGAGTTCGGGCTGTGGATGATGATGGTGATGAAACCAATGAAACAATATTTTTTATACTAAACATTACATACTTGGAATAAACTTGAACATTGCCCCCAGTCGCGTGTTACGTGGTATAATGTATTATTGAAGGAAGCCCAAATAACACCAAAACTAATTTGATTATAATGTGTTTGATAAAAATTATTCTTAGAAAAACATATGTATTGAAGCCATAGAATTATATATTCAAGAGGATAAACATACACAACCAACACACGGTTTGAAACTAAGGGTTAGGCAGAGGTGTATACTTAACACTAGGTACAAACGACGACCACTCAAGATATGCGAAGCCAGTAGAAGCTGATCTCTCATTGTCCAGAAAGCTTCTACAAAGCGAGGTCAGGTTATAATGGATTTGTATAGTTTGATATGTCGCCGTCAAGGTACATCTCTGCCGAACCCTTCGTGGATTACAGGCGTGAAGTATGTGTGTTCGTTATAGACTCACTTTTTGCCAAATATGTTTAAGTCCCATGTGAAAGGCGTGTCTATTTATAGCAAGCAGGTTTAATAGGAAGTTCAGACTAAAAACAGTGATGACTCCAAATGTTAATCACACAATGATGGATGGATGGTAAGAAAGAACCCTTCACGACCTCAAGTTTGTGGGAAAAGAGCAAGAAGGACTAGACTAGATAAAATTACGTACGTAGATCCATCAAAATTATTTTTAGATAAATCGTTTCAATGATAATTTTAATGATTACAAGACCGTTTAAGCTTGTTGTGTATGGATAAACGCCAACGTTTTCCCAATGGTGCGATCAAAACATAGCATGTGAAGTCTTGCTATGAAATAATACATTTGTGAGCCTTGAGTCGGCCGACGAACTCGTAGAATAGGAACGGTCAACGGCCATTACTACTGGAACTCGAACGCAACTCGATTACAAAGTGGCATTGGAATCGTAGATGTCTTTGAACGAGAAATTGGCAATGTTTGTTGTTTACTGTCAACACGAGTGTCAGAACGAGACGAAAAGCGATAAAATAAGTATGTTGATAAAACTGTTTATACTGAAAATCTGTCTAGCCTTTTTTCTAAATAGAGGACGGCTTACAGTTTAGTGCAACTAAATACCAGTATTTTACTAGGAGCGACTGCCTATCTGACCTCCACAAACCAGTAACTGGGTACTACGATACCCCTTGATAAGTCTATCAGAATTTTGGGTTTCCGACTACCCGTAACGACTGTCAAAGATCTACAAATGACGGCCGGGATAAAACTTTTTATGCAACAATACTTGGTATAGAAGTTCAAGGTAAAAGTCCGTTTTGTATCATCAAATTATCTCTTTTAGGGGATATTGTAGTAGTATGTTTTTACTAAGTAATAAGGTAAATTTTCAATAAAAGTTTCCCTCCAAGGTCGGCCCTCAAACTTCATGAAAATTCTAATATTCGACCTTGTGAGCAGAAGGTGAGAATTGTTAGTTTTATTATCACTAAAGTAAAATATACACTTAGCATTAATGCCTAACTCAATGTACTTGGTATGCTAATACAGTAAATTCTTTCGTATTAGTATTTAGCAACATTGGTAGTTTACCCTCGAAGAGCAATCAAGTTATATAAAACCAGTTTATGTGGATCTCTCATTGTACGGGAAATCTATACAAAGCGAGGCCATCTTATACTGGAAATGTGTAGCTTGATGTGTTGGCGTGTGTACGAAATTCATCTAATGCATAATAATGTAGCTTGGACGAGAATGCGAAAGTACCCACGTTTTGCATAGAAGACAGGACGTATGAAAGAAAATTGAGATTTTATGCTCACAAAATTGATGCTGAGTATTGAAATTCAACTGGCTGTATTGAAAATTGGAAAATGATGACCATATCTGGGATATATGCTTTAATGAAAACTTTTTAAAACGGAGTTTTTTCAAAGAGGCAATTTTAGTAATCAAGTTAGTTAACATACACATAACATCACGCCTGTAATTCCCGAAGGGTTAGGCAGAGGTGTAAATAATAATAGGTACACCCATATTTCGCCAGTTATGTTTAAGGCCCATGTAATAGGGGGCGACCCTATTGCCATCAACCGGGCACAAGTCAGTCTCCGTGACTGCTACTGTGAAATTCATAATGGAAAAACCCAATAACACAAAATAAAGGTTAGTACCAAGAACCATGTTAGTTTATGATTCGAAAATTGTTCGGGTGTTGTAAATTGTTTGTTGTTTCGTAAATTGTTCTTTTAATGGTACTTCTACCAACCCATGCAACAAACTAAGGACTTACAAAATCCAAACACACGTATGACCTCAGATTACTTACTGTTATGAACTGACCTCCAGTTTACGGCTACAAGCTTCACTTTTTCCCATTTGAATATCCACGATATATTTTATCAAGAGTTGTTCCTGATCGCTTTCTATCTCTTGGCATTAACATTTCATGCCTAAAGGAAAATGCTAAGGTCGCAATAACAGCTGAGGCTTCGAATGGGTCTTGAATTATTAATCATTCCATTTAGGGAAGCGTCATCAAATGTATTCAAGCCATTCATTACCAATGAATAAGTAATTTAAACGCTTCATGGCTTAGTTTTATTCTGTCCTGTAAGGAAAACACCAGTCTTTTCCGATTTTTCCTCAAGCCTCTTTGTAAATAATTCTGCGCCCGCGCAGCTGGTTACAATGGACTAGTTGCGAGCGAGATCTAAACTGGTCCGTATCGATGTTATCGCTCCCACGATGTGACAGTGTAGGAAACATCGATCACTGACTTTTACTGCAACACAGTCATTAACAAACGAAATTCAACTTTGTGGCAAGGTAAACAAGAAACGTTATTCAACGGCTGTTTTTAAATTGTAGCGTTTAACATTAAACGATGTTCTACGCGATTTAATCGACGCATTGGCAAAAACTTTTTAGAGCAAATGTGTTTGGTGAAAGTAAGCTCATAGTACGGAACAATGGTGTTGTGTAATTTTCGTTCAAATTTCGTGGCGGTCGAGTTGTTTAACTCGGCGAACGTTTGAGGAACAATGGTTGACGCCGACGTCAATTGTTATCTTAGGAGTGTGCAAATAGGCAAATGGTCTCGGACTAGAGTGCAATGCACTCGGTCAATGCAGCCCGACGTCCACATGCGTCATCTACCTACTAAAGTACTATGTACTAAGTAATAAGTAGCCGCCACAATATAGATAGAAATTGTCTTCAATAAGTATCTTGTTTGAATTCGAAGCATTCTGCGACGTTATTGATGCTAAGGCCGAGATCTACTATGGAGATGTAAATCTCACTTCGATTTCGTTCTGTTTGTAAAATGTTGTCATGAATATTGATACGGCAATTTAAATAAATGATGAGACTTAATATTAAGTACGGCTTTCGTTACAGCAGTAGCTCGTAGACTAATATTACACGGGTAAATTATTGTTATGTTAATCAGTGTTTGATAGTTCAGGAATAGTTTTTTATCTCTATTAAAATTGAATTTGAGAAACTGATTCAAATTTGAGAAAAGGGCAAAAAAATTGAAAGTAAAAAAAAAAAGAAATTGAAAGTTTGAAAATAAATAAAAAAAGTTATTAATTATTATTATTAATTCAGAACCTTAAGAAAACAATAATAGAAATCAATTACTTAGAGAAAGAAAACAAGCAGCATTTAAAAAGAAACTTTGTAACATTGAACGAAAACTGACTATGTAGCAGTAGCGAAGGATCAATTTTTGTAAGAGGTAAGCCGGAGTACATATCTATAATGTGATTATATTCTTTATCTATAGAATACTGACTGTGCCATTTTTCAAAGGGAATCCGGTAGAAATCGAGTTGTATGGAACCTTCACCGCTGCTATGTAGCGAGAGCAACCTAGAGAAATCGCATTTTACGAGCAGTAAAACTAAAGAGCCGTCGAATTAATTAAGGTTTTATGAGGGCTACCAATAAATGTCAAATAAAGAGACGTAATGAGATATACTTGTATGAAAGTACTTTCAGTACAAACGACGGTGATTAATGATGATGAATACTAAAACATTTCTAGCCCACAGTCGTGGTTTCATGGAATCTCGATTTCTAAGGACCGTCTTAGCTAACAGTTAGCGAATGTTGCCATGATAATGTTTCGCAAGAGAATCCATCGTCTCAATACCATAATGTCACATTCCTTCTGAGTAGTGGCGACTTACAAGGAAGACGTATAATCATTCTCCTGGTGTATCTGGTTTATTTAAGGTTCTGATCAAATTTGATTTTCAGAATAATGTTAAATTGATCCAGTTTAGAAAACTGCCTGCTGCTGTGTCCAAATTAGTTTAACAAAAAAAACTTTCTCCACACGACTGTGGTCCACACATACATGGAACCCTCTCGTATATTGTTATTGACATTACGGTCCACATTTACACAATAGATAACACAGCGTTGTCTACCAACAGCGCACAAATGAACGACAAACGGTCCCATACAGATGTGACGGCCGACATACATCGGCACAATGCTATGCTGCGACAGGGTTGTCAAGCTAAATGCAGAAAATTTGCAGGGGTAATGCCAAAGACTGATAATCATATGAAATCCAACGAAAGTCAGTGCTCATTAATCAAGGTTAGGCCTAGGTCAGGGTCGTACTAAAGTTTGTTGGGTCGGTGATATCGTCAAAGTCGCGGGAAACACCTGGATGACGGACGCGCAGAAACGGGAAGTGTTACAGAAGAAAGGGTAGACTACCCAGCAGTGGTCGTTTCCGAGTTGAAATACTGATGGTGATGAAGTCTTTACCAAACATTTAAGCGACAAAACACTTGGTTCGTCTTCTTGCATCTTATTATTCCTTATTTGAACATCTCTATATAGGTGAAGAGTGAACAATTGTGTGAGTTTCGGCAAGCGACATAGCAGGACCATCAAACAAATTTCTTTGCTTAAGTTATAGACAGCCCTAGTTACAATGTACACAGCCAATAGCGCCATTGTAGCCATGTGACATACGAAGCCATCATCGGAAAGACTGCACACCGTCAATTTATAACTAACGACTGTGTAACTGGCTGCAATTTCTTCTATCAACACCCTAAGGAAGCGCATAAAGATGATAACAAACCAGCGTAATTTATGTCCTATTCTGTATCTTGTTAGTTTATTTTGTATGGACAGTAAATATCACATACACAGAATCTCCACCGCGCCATTTTGGAATTATGAGTCTATAGTTGAAAAGGATGCAGGATGGAGGAGCTCGTGGCTAAATAATAACAGCCGCTCGGATCGATCTTCAGGTTAAGCCGTGCTTGCCTACGTTGGTCTGTGGATGGGTGACCACCCATTACATACCGAGTTTCCTCCGTGCCTCGAAAAGCATGTTAAGCCGTTGGTCCCGTGTGTCATTTGTAGATCTTTGACAGTCGTTAGGTAGTCAGTGGCCCAAAAAAGTCTGACAACCAGTCTTACCAAGGGGTATCGTATTACCCAGTACTAACTGGGTTGTGGAGGTCAGATAGGCAGTCGCTCCATGTAAAATACTGGTATTCAGCTGCATCCGGTTAGACTTGAAGCCGACCCCAATAAAGTTGGGAAAAAGCTAGGCAGATGATGATGAGTTGAAAAGGATGCAGCAGATGCGGTCGACTCAAATGCTGTTAAATTAAATTCAAGAGATAGTTAATAAGTAAAAGCAAAGCAGTGACCGCTTAGTTGATTATTCTTGGTGAAAACAGTTCATAACGCAACCAAAATGGAAGTTTCTGAAACCACAACCGCAGTCAGTTGTATTCGTAACATACGCTTTATTTATTTCTAGTCGAAAATTGTCTATCCGCCGGATTTGAAGTATTATTTATCAGATAGATAGAGATAGGCATGATTGACGGGGTTTATTATGCTGATATCGGGTGCTAAAATGAATGGAAATATACTGAAAAACACTACGATTAAATCTGCTGATTTTAGAGTATTTGCGCTACATTTTGGCATCTATACCAGACACATCATCAAACACATTCACTCGCTTCAGAAGACATTTCTGATACAGTTTTAATGAATACTCGACAGATGCTTTAATAAACAATTAATTAATAACATAACAGGATAACAGCGTAGTTCGATGTTTATACATTATCTTGCGATACTTGAGTACATGGACATCAAAACATCCCGTACAACAGAACTTGTACCAGCCACGTGAACGAATGCATCGTTCTTGACGGTAAGTACTTTGGCTTCTGTGACAACTTTTAGGACCTTTCCTAGCAGTGGATATTTATGAGATATGCACGGAGGAAGATCACAATATTCCGAGGTCCTTTGACACGTGCGAAAATTTTGCAAATACTGGAGAGACCCAATCAGATTTAACTGCAAACACAACAGTTAGTGCGATCGTAAAACTACTGGTCACCTCCAAATATGAAACACATGGAATGTGCTTAGAATAGAAGCAGCTCGAAACAGCGGTTATCGCCTAAACTCTAAACAAACATCGGATGCTGTGCACATAAAAGTGTCGCAAGTACTCCGTTTCTTAATAAAGCCATTTACAAACAGACTTGGTCGGGGGGACATACCAAAATGGTGGTCGATGATACAAGAATACTCTTATCATAAAATTGTACAGCTAATATTCCAGAAAGACCAAGAAAGAAGAACAAATATTGATATACAAGATGAAGGAGTAAACAATATGCCAGATAAAATGAGACTACCCGATGTAGTGGAATTAATGAAAAGCGTCACTTAACCATATAAAATATTCATGCCTGTGCCAAGCTGTCTCACTGATGAAGCAACTAGATTAAGACAATTTCCAAGTGCTTTAACTATTAAATGTTATCACTCCGTCTTAGCTGATCACATCTGAATTGGACGTGTTCATCTTAGCGGAGTATTCAAATGCAAATCACTTTATGACTCAATACTGCACTTAAGCGCCATAATGGCTCGTAAAAGAGTACCTATTTAGAAAACTGCAACGTTTTCTAAAACCTTGAGATTGTGAGAATACCAAACGTTAATGCTGACGGATGTGCTCAAGTCATTACTTTATCTCGTTTGTTATTGTCATTTACAATGTAAAACAGAAACATTTAGTAGGAACAACAAGGAGTACAGTTGAAAATTTTAGCATACTGACACATACAGATAGGAAGATTGTCGACGACATTTTTCATGTTGAGATTGAGAGTATCAATATTGTTCCGAAGATTTGATCTTAATTTTTGGCTGTCTCCACCAGTGGCGAAGGTTCCATAGAACTCGATTCCTACGGCTTCCCTTTGAAAAATGGCACAGTCAGTATTCTAAAGACAAAATAATATAATCACATTAAAGATATGTATTCCAGCTTACCTCTTACAAAAATTGACCCTTCGCTATTGGTCCCTACATCCATTGTATCTTTTATATTGTTGGTGACATCAGTTTGTGTGCCTCCCAACGCTATTTTCATTGTCTTAACTTAATCTTTATGTGCTTTAAGAGATTTACTCAGTGGATTTCCAACCGCAACTATGCGCATACGACTCTCAACACTGCGCAGTTATACGTTTTCATGAGAACAAACGCAATAAGATCATAATGAAAGATAATTTTATACGCCATATTTAATTAGGCGTACTGTTGTGGAATGTTACTTGAATTTTCATTATAATGAAGACGTTTAATTTGTGAAAACGGACGTTTCGAGTGTTTAAAATAAGCTTCAATCGGTACTGAAGGTCACTCAAGTTCGAGGAATACGCGTCTTGTTTATTATTATATTAATTATAATGGCTGTTCTAGTTTCTTTGGTCATTTCTGATGATGAATGACATCAATTTGTGTTCATAGCTTCCATTTTACACGGTTCGGTGACTGTAATACCCACAGGCAGATGGATGTTGCTCCAGGGCTTTATTTCATATCACGCCTGAGCGATATGTTATGTACCTCCATGAAGCTTGGATCATTTATGTATATGGAGGCAATGAGTGGGACTATAAATCAACGCAAGTACCGATCGGCACACGGTGTATCACAACTCAGTCATATTAGTCGATAGGTAGGTCATTCGCAAGCTAACGACACACTTCGAAGCCAGTCGTGAATGTATCGATTGACATCGATGGAAACGGAGCCGGGTCGATATCGACGCGTCTACCTTGGGAATGGGCCCTAACATGCGAACATTAGCTCTAACCGTGCTGTTATAGTGCATCGGGAAAATTGATGGTTCTCATTTGACGGGGTCGCACGAACAAGCACAAAAGCTATATCAGTAACGACCGTGAAAGTTAACGTTTGTGACCCGGAGATACAATATCCTACGGTGCACGGAGGTGAAAGTTTGTGACACTGACTAATCGATGTGACATAGAGCTCGGCCGTTTTTTGTGGATTTATCGCATGGCAAAACAAGAAAACTTCGCAAACTTCCAGTTCTGCTTTACATTATATCAGACCAGTTTCTTTTATGCAAAGCAATTTTAGATAAACCGGTCCGGACGACCGAAACAGGCAGAGTGACTTTGATAAGACAAGATTACCAGGCGCGAATGATCGGCATGGAGCTATCGACTTTGGCAATGTCGTCGTCGGTGTGGCAACAGCGCGGGTGTTACGTAACGTGAGGGGCGCGGGGGAAGCGGCACCGCCGGGTTACTGACCTGTATGGTCCGTCGGTGCCAATTCGCCCATCACATCACATCACGAAATCTTCATTGCACAAACACGATGCAACGCCGACTTGTGAACAAAAACAAGCGATCCTTCGCGCTGGATTTGCAAATGATGTCAAGGCGGATAATGTACCCTGGGCTTGTGGACAATGTAAATGTAAGCGACTGTTCATACACCAACCGATAATAGTTTTTATGGAGGACGTCATCCACTATCAACGTCGGACGTCTTCAATGGCTGTTATCAGAATTCGTAGTAGAAACTTTATATTTATTAAGCACCTTAATTCTGGCACGTGCATGGGTCACCATGGATAAAAAAACCAGTGTAATAAATAAAATACAATAAATCTACTTGTCTGCTAACAGGAACTTGGCGTTTCCAATTAAAACCGTATAAAACAGGAAACGCGGGCAGAATAACACCAGCTTGCCGGAGTCTGTCGCATCGCAACATCCGGGACTTGCCATTCTCTGTCGTTTTCCCACCTTCGCGAAAACCAATGCGCAAGAGCAAGAGATACGAAGCATTTTTTAAACGCAGCCATCCGCAAAATCGCCACTAGAGGTCTGCGAAGTGGCAACGTCGCTCCGACAATAAGATAATCGTGACATTCAATTGTCGGACCCATTTATTTATTCATGCTGACGACCGCAGGGAGCATTGCAAACGCAAATACATAGGTGGTTGCATTGATAACCTAGAATACCATCGAGGAGTTATGAGCATAAGCTCATACGGACATTAGAACAAGTGGGCAAAGTATCAGAAATCTAACAACAACAGTTAATCTTGGCAATCTCTCCATGCGGCTGTTCAGTTCAGTTGACACATCAAAAACAAGATTTGATGGTGTGCTTCAATACTTGACAAAAAGTGGTCATGCCGTTGCGGGGTTCCGTAGACAACCATCATCGCGATGCCAAATTTGGCACAAGCACGACTTGGCAACGTCGTACAAACCGCTCGCTAAATGCACGTACCCACTTTGCTCCACGTAAACAAACGCTATTGCGTCACTCGATGATACACACGAAATTACACCTAAACACCGGCTGCGGAAAGTCATATTTCGAATGGATCGATGGCTTTAGTTCTGATTAAATTGTTGTTCACGAAATTTTTGATATGTAAAATCATTTGGAACTGGATTTTCCTTCAAGCTAAGTGTTTTTGACGAAACATGGCTGCTTCCTTTAACAGAAGTAGTTAAACATACTGCGCAATTGAATTGGAGTAAGTAGTATACAAACAAAAATTTAAATATGGTTAATGCAAGTTTATATCATTCATATATTACAAAACAAAACGTAAAGCCTACAATGGTGAAAACAAGTGATTTACAATCAAGTTTTTCCAAAAGCATTTCGTGTTTTTTCGAGCTGTTTTCCTTAATCGTAATCAGGTGTCTCGATCAATTCGTGGGTCGACAAATGTATTCTAGGAAAGCACGGGTTCCAATGTGACATTTCCTCTCCAGAAAATCCTAGTTCAGTTGTGTATTCTCGCGACGACGGGGCTCACGTTGAGCCATCACGAGGCTCACGTCCCGTCCACGTGCCGGCCGCTTACGCAAACGCTTCTATTATTTTTCACAACAGAATACCGCCACAGTTATTTCAGTATAACACGATTGAATCGTCATAAAAATCTACAACGACACTCACGCAAATAGATATATGTATTAATTGGTAGATTACTTTATAGATACTTGAAAATAATCGCATGTTATATCATTAACTGCTTTTAGCGAGGAAGATCATTCGGTAATATTGTCATTCGAGCATCTTTAGTGGACTTTGGTCGTAATTAGCGCGGTTGGGAACTCATTGTTTAGCAACGCGACTGACTTGATCACATGACCGAATGAAATGAGATTCGGGTCGCAAACAAAGATGCATTGGCTAAACAAAAGCTATTTGACTTCTGCAGCAAATTGTGAACGGCAATTTGCACAGAGTTTCGTAAGTCTGCGCGATTTTATATACCTATCTACTTAACAACGGCACTGAAGTTTTCGTAATGCATATTCTTTATACTTTCACGTAGCTTTAGGGGGGTTATTTGCAATTTGGAACAACAAAAGAAGTTACAAATTGAAAAGAGAGGTTCTGAACGTAGGACGTAAGCCAATATTTAGTTTAAATACACAATAAAGGACTGCAAACCAATTTCGGTTGCGTCGTGTAGCGAGCAGCATGCCGGGCTATACTTTCAAAAGTGCCCCAGATGTTGATTAACGGTAAAAAGTCCATCTCGCGACAGATGCGCCACTGCATATTGTGGAGTTCGCAAAGGGGGGCTGTTTTAAAATAACCGCCGGCTGTTTTGGAAAATCGTTATGCCTTTGAATTCTTTTCTCGAAGAATGGGTCATTAAAGCCCTTGTGTAAGGCATAAACGAAACTGAAAACATAGCCTTTATCTTTAGGCAAGGCATATCACAATCGGATTCGCTTTTAATAAATAAATAGTAAAGCCTTTATTAGTGAAGGTCACTTGTCGACCGAAGTCGGTGCGTGTGCAAGAAGAATAAGGCTTCTTTCTTACATTTAATAAAGTCCAGCTAGTTGTTGGAGCAAATAAGGGGCGAATTTCTCTTGGGAAATCATTTTGAGACATGAAATGAATTATTTCTTCACAGACTGAAGAACAACAAAAGTTCTGGAACTGAAACACTAGAAGTTTTGGGAATGGATTTCGTCTAGCCAGCTAACATCAGTTGGTGTGACAGTATGTAGATAATAATATTATTATATGACATATCAAAAAAGGGAATTTAAGCTTTAAAATGAGCGATGATAAAGTAAATAACGCAATGATTCCAATACACGCTATAGCCATTAATTTACATGAAAATACGTATGGGTCGGCTCCACACCCTCCCTTGTGAAGCGAATGTTGACGCGATTATATATTCATCAGATGGTCGGTCTCAGCGTTACGCAGAATTAACTACACATGACTCCTTGATGTGACATTCGCGTTGTACCGTCTTGTATCAATTTTGATATCATATTCGACAAAGGCAAGTAGAATATAAGATATGATATCTATAATATTCATGTATTCGTGCTATAAACTCAATCGACGAACGAAACCTCGATTCGTTAAAAGTGGAACAATATTGTAATCAGAATATTAGGGCAGAAACAATTTTTCGTATAAAGAATTCAGGTGGTTTTGAGGAACGCCGTTCAGTGGTGCCTCTACTATTACTGAAGGTTGATAATCAACTCCTGGTTGCTTCGGATTTGGATGAAAGTAAACTAATCAGAAAGTTACTTCTACTCGACTCTATACATCATCATTTCATCTCCCAATTCACGGTGATATCGTTCAGAGTGATCAGTTACAGAGAATTCCAGTTACACAATCTAGCCCGACTGTTCAAACAAATCAGCCTATAAATGACCACATTTTATATCGAATAAAATTCAAAACATTTAGTAAAGCAATGTTATCCTCTATCGATAAAACCAGTTGTTTATCAACTAGCAAAGGACTGAGCACTGGTTTGATATTGTTACATGGATATTAAATGTTGAAATACTCTAAGTAACCTTTCCTACGCAATATAATGAGTCGTGTATTACAATATAGTGGAATTTTCCGTGAATCGAAATCGTCGAAGTAGTGTGGAAAGTGTTAATTCTTTGCTTTCCCGTCACGTTATGTTCTCACATTTTCCCCGAGACAAAGAGACTGCAAAAGAGATACATTGTGTGCGACGAAAAATGTAAAGTTGAATTATGGCCGAGTTAAAGAATTCAAATACAACAACAATATTTTACTCTGGACATCAAACTTGAAAATCAACTAAGAATAATGTTTTTCTCTAATTAGAAGATGGTATCTTATAAGACAAGCATTCCAGTCGACGGGTTGGAATCAATTTGCCATTTTCTGTAGTTTGCTCAATTAAGGACGAACAATTTAACGACTCTGATTCTAATAATTACGAAGGTGACGAAAACAGAATTCTGGTGCTAAGGAAAATGGAAAGTTAATTTATGAAGGGCAAATTAAAAGAAATTAACAGGATGGGTTAGTCACTTGAACAATTGACGTAATTTGATAATTTCTCATACTTTACATGTAAACGTTGACGAATGAGGTATTCGCTGGCATTTTTGTACACTGACAATACCAGCCTAGGAGTTATACCAACGCGATTCATTACAAACTAGCCTTCTAACCAGTCTTCTGTTCAGTCACCACATACAGTTAATTTATTGTCGCGTTTGTATCAGTTCTCACCTTGTAGCCGCTGTTGTCAAGCTGTGCGTGTATTCCGTTATGTTGTTGCGTTTGTGTGGGGCTCAGTACGCGGCGCTTCTTGGCTGGCTGTAGGAAAGCCGGCGATACTGCCGGGCGGTACTCTGGCTGCGGGCACTGGGGCTGACTGCTGTGGTATTGCGACGCCGGCTCCGGGTACATGACATGCATTCCCTACCAACAATGATAACATACGTTATACACAGGAAATACAAAAAAAAGAGGAAGAAAAGATTTATTGACACGACTTAAATTACAAGTAGGGCGAAATCTGTCGCCGCAAAAGCGTTTATTAAATTCTGATAATGAAACCTCAATATTAAAAGTCAAGCGACCAGAAATTAAAGACGCCGCGCGAGACACCGGCACCGGCGCAATTTTAATATTTTTCGGCTTTTACAGCCAAGTAATTTCGCAGAAAGCGTCGTAAAAATCGAGTTTTCATTTGCTAAGAGCCACCATTACCGTGAAGCATGTCTCCGTTCCGTGAAGCCGACCCGTAAAGGCCTCAGCTTGGAAACCGACGACGCTAACACGAAGAAGGCACATTCATTAACAAATTGAGAAGACTTTCCTAAACATGATACACACCTAGTTAAGATGGCGACATTAAATGTAACGATGACAACAATCTCTCCTTGGATGGCCATTAACTTAGTTGACTATAACTTCTATTATGATATTAATTTGCGCTAACTGAAAGGCGAAAGAAATACGAGGGGAGCAAAACAATCTAGATTTACAATGAAACCCGATTCTCCTTGAACAGTCGCGACCGAGTTGAGCCGCCGAGACTGAACGTGAAATCCGCTTATTATAATAAAAATCTGAGGCTACAAGGTTTCCCTAAGTATTCAGCAATGTCTGGTATTATCTATTAGAACGAGGTGTTTCTGTATTATTGCTAAACACTATTAATAGGTAGTTGAAGACAAAGAAATGCGAAAAATTTGGGGCGTCGAACTTAGTGTCAACGTTCGGTTAACTTCGGAAAAATATTTTGTTCAAATGATTATCGTGGACATACAAGATGGCGGTACAGCCTAAGTTCACACGGGTATTGGCTATCTAGCTGGTCGAGCTACAAGCGGACACGAAGCAAAACAGATTTAGCGTCTGTTAATTAAACTTGTTAGTTGGAAACTCGTTACGAGAGCGTTTAAAGTTTGATATTGAGGAGAAAATTGCTCAGGGATAAAATGTATCTCTTTGACTATGTTTGCGACCTGCAAATAAAATTAGAATTTCGATTTAGTTACACTGGTAAATAATCGTAATTCTAATCGGGTGCAAAGGCCACTGTAATTAACGAAAAAAATCTACGCATTCAGAAATTGTAAACTAGAAATTATTTTTAGCCGATTGTCTAGTTTCTCTATCTAATCGCGACATCGTTTGATTTTCGTAATTTTTTCCATTGACGGCACCGTGCAAGTTACTCTTTAAATCACACCGAGAATTGACAAAGTAAAATCCTAGACCTCATTATTTTAAGACAAATGAAAACTTTTTAATGTGAAGCCAAGATAATAAAATTAACTATTTCTGATAATAACATAGGGTTACTAAATAATGATTACGCTAGTGGTCAAAAGGTGTAAATAGCGTGACAGACAAAACTAAAAACTTCCAAATCTAAAATCGTGTTAACCTATTACTAGGCAGGTCGAAATTGCCATACTAGCATAGCTACTTTTATAGTCGAGGGTCTCTGTCGTCTCGTTTTTAAGGGCATCCTTTCACAATTCACGCTCAAACGAGAACATAACTTTATTCAAAAGAAATAGAGTACAAAATTCGGTAGCGCAATCTGTTGTGTATTTTTTTTCCAATTTCCCAGCGTGACTCATTTTAGTCTAATTTTCTCAGCATTGCATTGGAACATTCGTAACGCTTTAAGTTTAGAAAATTGCTGTTTTTCTATAAAATTGGATGGCAAAATGTAACATCACAATGGACAATACGTTTTCGGGGGTTAAACCGGTTCTTGGCGAGTTAAAACCGGTTTAGCCGCATATCTATAATCGCCACACCAAATCCTCGTCGTGCGGAAGTGAAAATAGCATTATGACCGTATCCTATAATCCTATTGTGGTCGGAGAACAATGCGAGAACCGCCGGCGCCGAAACCTAAGTATTTATCGCGGCTCCCATCGACTTTCTAAAGGCAAGCGTGGCTGCGTGGGTGAAACCGCCGGACATGTTACAAATGGTAAATTGGGCTCTTAAATAGGAATGAACAAGTCGTTACTACGTTTGTACGTATGTCCACGTAGTCCGCTTTTAGATAATGATCCTATAAGTTCGCGATTAGCTGTAGTAAACTGAAAGTCAGAAAAGCTGCTAAACAACTAGCTGTTATTATTCTGACGTGTCCTGAATAACAGATCTCACAACGCTTTTGAATAAATCATGCGCTGATGCATTAACAGCAGCAAAAAAAGGTTTTTATATTAGATTGCATGGTTTTTACCTGCGATTTTGACCGGTGGTGGTGTGTGGTGATCGGAAGTCATCCCAAGGGATCGACTACCGGGACAAAAAGTATCCTATATTCCAACCCGACTCATGGTCTATCTGTATGTCAAATCTCATCGAAATAAATCAAGCCGTTAAGGCGTGAAACGGAAACATATCAGGCGGACAGTTACTTTTGATAATACACTATAAAATATTGATTTAATCCGTCATTATTACACCTTAATAGCCTATTGTTATGTGAGGATATGCAGAGAACATGTACGGAGAACCTAGGTATTAAAAAACGTATTTTTCCGACGTCTATTTGGTGATGTTAAGATTACAAGACAATACACAGTGATACGACTAAAACCCGTAATTTACCGACATCTAAAGCAAGGCTGTAAAAATTGAGCTCACCCAAATTGCTAAGTGATTTTAGTAATTATTACTATACGTATAAAGCACAATCAAGAGTTTTATGTCGAAAACGTGATCTTCAAATGACATGTACGACATTATGAATAATAAGGGATCATTATCGAGTTGAAAAATTGCTCGTAAGTGCTCAAGCTTTCACGATCTTTGTGTGATTTATAAAAAGAAGGGATATCATAATTCTAAGATGAAATAATAAATCACGTAATATGTGAAAATTATAACGTTAATTGGGATTATCTATAGTTGAGTGGTAGTATCGATCCCGACTTCATGTCGTATGTCGTAGGTGAAGCTAAACCAAGGACAACAACAACACCATAATACAACACAACTCAACATAATGTGTGAAATATTATCACCACTGCTCTCAAAACGGTGAAAGAAAACATCGTGAAGAAACAGGCACGTCCTAGAACCAAAAATTCGAAAGATATTCACATCCACCAACCTACATTCGTTCTGCTGGTGGATATGGCTCACTCTCTTCCTCATAGGGAGGAGGCCTGTATCTCAGCATTTGGAAATTTATAGGCCGATTTTTCTGCATAAGTTTTGTTAGTTGCTATGCTGTTTTCCTTTCATTATCTGTTCGCAGCAGGGAAGATACGAAAAAGTATCATAATATAAACAAAAAGCCATATACAACATTGGCTCAGACTATGTTTGTATTACACAGTATATTCGCGGTTTATCTCTGCACGTGCGTAATAGCTATCACAATTTACGCAGTCGTTATGTAAACTTTATTATAAAGTTGAAACTTATGGCGTTTTACCGTCTATAGATCGACCGGTTATGAGTCCTCCGCCTTGCCCCATCAAAGGCACATTAAGCTTCCACAAAGTCCTAACAATATCCCACAGGTTATTTGCTTTAAAATAACCATAATCCACGTAGGTCGATACTAATTGAACCAATACATGATCGATCAACCTTTAGAATATTCTATCTAAATTGATACCTTTGCGAGGACTCCTTAAAGCGGTCGGTCTATAGTCGTCATTGTTGTGCTTGTAATTTTGAAACAATATTTTTTTTAACTAATATATGGACCGAGTGCATGAGAGACTACAATACCAAGGTCCTTTCAAAACTAGACCAGGTCAGGCCAGGTGGCCAGGTGGTCTAGCTCTTTTCTTCTTTCATGATAGTTTAAAATTTTGTATGAAATGGTTGGTTGTTTTAAAATCTAGGTAAACCAAGTTAGTAATTTATACAAATAAATAAAATTGAAGTGTGTAATTGTAATATCAAAATAACAGCTTTTTACTGAATGCATATCAAAATATATACGGCACTTTTGACAAAAAATCATTTTTTATAATTTTTGTCTGTCTGTTTGTTCCGGCTATTCTCTGCACTGGCTGGACCGATTTTGACGGAACTTTTACTAGCATATAGCTGATGTTATAAGGAGTAACTAAGGTTGCTTTTATTTTAGAAAAATAGTTAGGGTTCCGTGAAAAAAAAAACCCTTGAAATTGTGAACAAAATCCGATTCAAACGGCTAATCTCCGAAACGGCTGGATCGATTTCGACGGGACTTTTCCGGGCAGATAGCTGATGTCATAAGGAGTAACTAACTACTTTTATTTTAGAATAAAAATTAGGGTGAGTAAAAAAAACCCCTAGTAATTGGTGAAAAATTCGATTCAAAAAAGGGAAGTAACGTTTTTTTTAAATAATTTCACGCGAACGAAGGTCGCGGACAACAGCTAGTTTTGTATAAAGGCAATGTTGATTATTTTAAAATAAGTTACATAAATCATTTGGTAACTGTCAAGGCATTGAAATCGATTTGTAAATTTTGTTTGTTCAAAATGAAATTCCATTATTAAAATAAAAAAGGTATTGTTATATACGCGTTTACAAACTAGCTCAGTGTTAAACATTACGTCAATTGCAAAATGAAGGAAGAACACCTGAATATATTTACAAAGAACTGCCAAATAATATAGCTACGTTTACGACAGCGAGTTACGTAGTAGATGTTTTTAATGTTGGCAAAAACAACTGAATTGCTGTAACACGAAACGTAGTTTTTAAGAGTAGCAACGAAGTTCTTGAAAGATAGTAAGTATAGGCGATATTAAATAGATATAAAAAGGTGTGTACAGATGATACTCTTGCGTTATTCATAAAGATATGTGCAACTATTTCGGTGTCAAGGTAACTTTAAAATAAGCATGGATTCCAAACATTTGATTGGAAAACCAATTTCAATAAGTACCTACCACACGATTAGAATTTACTTTATCAGCAGCAGCCCAGCTGCACTTGATGACCGTATGACTGCAGGAGTGAACCCAGTCGAATTAAATTTAGAGCCAAACAATTTGAGCTATATCGATAAGAGAGATAAGCTATAAGAAGAAACTTAGCTGCTGCGCGAACAATCATCAAGACTGAGAAAATGTGTACTCTAAAGAATCTGCAAAACCTTAGCCCAAACGCAAGAATGGTATTATAAACCGAACAAGCTGTTACAAAACCACGTAGGACATAATTCCTGCCACTGTTGCCATATGCACAAGTCCTAAGAAAGGCAACGTATCGCTTGGAACATGAACTATTGGCGCAACTCGATATGCAAGTTGCCACTTTGCCAGGCATTCACCTCTATATCTGACACCAGTTCAACATACTCGCGAGAAAAGATTGTTGTGTCTTTGTGTATGTCATGGACTCAGGAATGATCGGGTTTCAATTTGTGGAATGAAATTTTAATAACCGAGAAGGTACTTTCGTCAAATCGAATCGATGGTACAACGTTATTTCATTAAAATTAGTTGGGACGCGCTAATCGCTGCATCAGTAGCGTTGTTGAGGTTCTCAAAAGTTCTGATGTTTGGGCAAATTGGATGGTGAGATATGGTATGACATAAATGCCTGCTTTCCGAATTTTTTTGAACCTGAATTCATATTTTTACGAGTCCTAATGTTACGAATTACTGACTTTTTGATTTACTCACATTTGCAAGATTACTTTATCAATAGATATTGAGTGTTTATCTGGGGACCTCAGAAACAAACCTTATTTCGTAATAGGAGGAGCAATCAGTGTTTTCAAAATTTCGAGGTGTTTTTAATATTTCGTGAGCAGCACAAGGTTTTAGTATCATTCATTCGCCACGTTTGCACGACGTGGCCAAGAAAAAAACTGGATATTGAAAAGTAAAATTGAATAACGTATTGTCTGGCTCTTGTCGCCAATGTTTTTCAGTGTGGTGTTTTACAATTACAATGTCATCAATAAAAAATAACTGGTAAAAAAGTCACCGAAGTCGAAGGTCACAAATGTTCCACCCGTCATTGCTATTTTTTGGCTATGGAGATATTGAAGATCAAAGTTCGTACTTAGGGCTTATCCAGTTATGCTAAAAAAGATTCTAGTTAGAATAAATAACAACGCTTTTGCTACACAACTCACATTAATTAATATTAAAGATGAGTCTTCTAGCTGATAAAAATCGCACTATCGTCTGGTTACGCAATCAGATTATCAGTATAAAACCGAAACCACAAAGGTCATCTGCTACAATATCATAATAATCAAACTTGAAGGTATTATGTAATTCGTTTCTATTCAAAATTGGTTTTTAAAATCCATAAACCTTTCGATATTGTAGAATGTCGTCTGCCGACTATTTTGTTTCTAAACTTATTTTCGTGTTTTTCTAGTTTCCCGTCTAGTAAAAAAAAAAACAAATTGATTTTATTTAAACTGCTGACGTTGAATCATATTTAAGTATCAAAAATCGAAAATTACGCAGCGAGTTTGAAAGGTCAGAGTTGTATATACATGTACATCGGAAAAAATAAAACGATTGATAACGATGTGGAGATACTTTAGAGATATCGTCATCTAATCTTCTCTACACTATTGTTTCTTAACATAGAAATCAGTATCTCGTTTGACAGATATTAAAATAAGCATAATGTCCAGTCTTTTAAGGTAAAAGCGTCAAGCTAGACTGCAAAAGTTTTTTTTTTTACGATTTTTACTATTTGAAGCTGTATTACACTCACACTCAGAGAGAATCATTATGAGAACTTTCTTCTTTTTCTTTGTATCTTCCTTCAGAAGACCGAACAAAAACCACAATCTATCTAGAACAAAAATAAATTCTAGTATTCATCCTCAGCCTCGGTGCGTGCGTGTGCGCACAAACAATGACTGGTTGCCGTTATGCGTTTCGGTTTTCGCCGACAACAGCCGAGTACGTAACGGTTCTGCGACATATCACGATACACGACGAGGATTTGAGCGGTGTGACCTTTGGTTACAAGTTACAATGTAAAATGTAACTGTTCTGTTACATGTGAAGGTAGGAATAGATCGAACGAATATAAATCCAGAGCAAGAGTAAGCCTACGTCTGCATGGGCGCTTTTACAACGCAACGTTTTTTCATGAAACCTGTTTCTACGGTGGTCATGCTACGCGTGCAGGACGGGCTAAGTGTTATTGGGTTTTTCCATTAGAAATTTCTCAGTAGCAGCCACGGAGTCTGGATTTGTGCCCGGTTGATGGCAATAAGCTCGCCCCCTAATACATGGACTTACATAACTGGCGAAGTATGGGTGTATTATTAGGTACACCTCTGCCTAACCCTCCGGGGATTACAGGCGTCATGTTATGTTATGTTTTGTTTTTTCAACGCCTGGCGTTGAGTCGAGTGTTGGAAATCTATTCGTGCGGTTTTCAGCGCACTGGGGATTGAGAGCAATAATTCAGGGCGCGGAAAATAAAAATCGTGTTAATAAAGCGCCCGTGTAAACATGGGCTAAAGTAATTTGTTTTTTCTCGATATTTCAGTATCGTATGCGACATTAAACAAATGCGCCAGGAGCATTTGGTCTAAAAACCCCCATCTTTAAACAAAACTATTTAAAGCAAGCAAACAATAGTATTTTGTTCGTCCTAGCGTGATAGGGAATTCGGGATTCCCTTAATTTCTTAAAAAAAGGGAAATCCCGGCAGGTAAAAAACCGAAAGCGCAGCGCTTTTTGGGAGACGGAAATGGATACGCCACAATATTGTTTCTAAGATTAGTACCAAAAAGCTTGATAAAAGGCCGAAATGTCTACTTGTGGTGGGATTTTGTCGATTTCTTACCACAGGGTTAATAATTTCTTTTAACAGTATAATTGAGTCTACTGTCCAAAAATCTAGTGTCTTGTTACTTATTGAACAAAATAATCAAGAACTTATAAGGGGGGACACTGCTACTTGCTACTTTGCTCTGATTAAGAATACTAAAATTACCTGGTCAAAAATCAAAATCAAAATATTTTTAATCACTTAGGTCTAGATGGGCACTTATAAAACGTCTACAAAAAGAAGAACCGGCAAGAAACTCCATGGTAATACATACATTCATATTAAGTACACATACCCAACCACTTTATTAAGAGGAAACAGAAAATTAAAGTTTATAACTTAGTGCTATTAATGTACACATCCTGCTATTTGAATTCTTACTAAGAAAACTTAGAGGTTTGATTACCGAGTTCTGAAGAAATAACCTTCATCTATACGAATAAACAAAATTGAAGTGACTGTTTGTAATTTCAAAATAACAGCTTTTTACTGAATGCAAATGTTTTTTTTTTTGTTTGTCGGTCTGTTTGTTCCAGCTAATCACCGAAACGGCTGCACGGACTTTGACAGGACTCTTACTGGCAGATAGCTGATATTATAAGGAGTAAGTTGGGCTAATTTTATTTTCGAAAAAGGATTAGGGTTCAGTGCAAAAACAAATTGGTGACAAAATTATATTTAAATAGGGAAGTAATATTTTTATAATTATTTCATGCAGACAAAGGTTGCACAGATAGTTGATAATATTAATTTGATCATACTACAGCATTTCAAAAACACTGCTGTTAACCCTGCTTACACCACAGACCACTATGTTTAGCTTTAAACAAATTTAAAACATTTGTCAGTTTCTATCTACAGTTTAAAGGTTTTGGTGTTGGTTTAAAATGATTTTGATATAATTATTTATTTGTTTTGATTTTTTAATGTTCATCATCCTATTTTTAAATAAGTTGTGAAAACTAAGGAGGTAACTACTTACATAACTATTTAAATTCATGTTTAAGTTATATCTGAATGTCATGTCTTGGTAAGCATACTAAATTGATTTGTGATATTTAATGTTAATTTTCTTATCATAAAATAAAAACCCATGAAACTGCAAAAACATAAAAATGAAAGGTTCTTACAGCCAATTATTATTGAATACAGATTTTACAACGCAAATGTTCTAACAATTTGTGAAATAATTGTGTAGTATATAAAAAGTTAATTAAATGATTGGTATTATGATGAGACTCATTTGTGGATAGAAATAAACCAGTTTTTTATAAGATACTGCATCCAAACTACTTTGATAAATAAGCCAGTTAGTTTGTACACAAACTAAGATGCTGACTGTATCTAGTCTTTTTCAACCTCTAATTATTCGCACAATATGTTATCAAATACTTCCAACATGATAACACCATGATAAGTTTCTCATTCATCAACACGTGACTGCCGCAAAAAGTATTCCAATAAGACGTGTAATGGAAACAGTTTATTTTTAGTCGTGTCATATGTTTACCTCGTACCGACAAACCTCGAGTTTCACGGCACGAAAATCAACACCAAACTAATAATAAACTTGCGTTGAAGCCAGCCCGCATACCTCCACCAGCTTTATCGGCACACAAACGAGAAAATAAAAAGGTTATTAGAAACTCACACGTTGCTAGCGATCGTTTCGTGGGTATCGCTCGCATAGAAAGCAATCAACCGACACCGCTCAGCGGCGGGAACCAGTAATTTTCCACTACGCGTTTCTACACAAGAACCACTAGAACTTAGCAAGAGCCTTCCTCACCTCTCTAAGATAATTTTCTGACAGTACGATCCCACTATCATGCTGAAAGAAGCACACGAAAGCGGACAAAGGGTCCTTCAGAACACAGCCATTTTGAAACCGTTCATACGAAATGTTACGTGTACCGATGCGTACAATGTTTTGGGATTCAAAAAGAAAACAGGCTTATCCGTTCGCACTCATTTTTGTTTTTTTTACGCACAATAAAAACTAACACTTAACATCTCACACACTTTTATGTACGATTTCACTTCATACTTTCGCACACACCCGTTAACGTCGCACAAAGTCCCTGACGGACGAAAGCGACGAACTCACACGAATGGAGCTGCAGATTGCGTGCCACGGCAAATGTTGTAGTTGCCAGACTAAATAATAAAAATTCTACTTAAACATCAAAATGATATTGCATGATTTTCCATTTACTTTATCCGTGGTGAAAGTTCTTTGCCCAAGATGGATTTTTTCACGGTACATAATTTAAGACCACACTGTATCGATTTGGATGGTTGATCGACTGCAACGTTGCACCTTGTGCAAAAACCACAATTTATAAAAATTGCGGTTCTGTAGATCATAATTGTATATACGGAAAAATATCAGTAGATTTAGTGTGACCTTCAAGATAAGTTTGGATTATCTATTCATGTAGTTAAAAATCAAATCACAATTTAAATTGGTAGAAAGTAACCTCCAACTCGAGAGAGACTTCCTACTTGAAAGTTAGAAATTTTATTACGAGGTATCATTTTAACCATAGACAACCAGTAAGTTTGTTTGATGTCGACTATTGAAAATGATGATGAAAATCCTTTATTTTATGTGCTTAGATGTTTCACTTATAACACAATGAACAATTGTTTGACTTTTTATTAAAAAAAATGCTGATTACTCGATATTAGCCACTTTAATTTCGTGATATTAGGAAAAACTATGCAGTTGACATACTAAAAAACCTTTCAAATGTCTTTGGTCATGCCCGCGTTATTCAATTTTGTTGCTAAGCAACGCGATAATAATCCTAAAAGCACAGTTGTATTTGGCCGATTTTCGTAGTGGGTTCATGTCCTGATGAATTATAAATAATTTCCGGGCGTAGGTGTCGAGGTACACGAACCTATCGATTCTTAATTAAAAATTTATTACAAAAAATGACAGATATAATTTCTAATATCTCTCGGACATGTATATTGCAGTTGTGGTGTTAAAATAATGCATTTGTTGATAAAATTAATGTAGTTCTAAAAACGATATCTATCTAACAGCATGGTTAAAATTAAAATTCAGTTTTTCTTCTTTAATTATATCGTTTTTGCGTTCGCTGAAGATTATGAAAGTGACGACAAACGTAAGTAATGCATGTGTATTTTAATTATAAAATTTATCTACTTTGCGGATGATAGAAAGGCACTATAATTAAATTTAAATCTTTCATTTTAAAATCTTTGGTTAAAACGTGGTTAAAATCAAGCTAGAATAGATGACAGTAAAAAAATCAAAAACGCGCAATTTTTTTATATTTTTTGACCTCACTAAAATTACTTAGGTACTTAGTTACCTATTTCATTATTTATCATTTACTTTTATTTAGTACATAGGTACTTTTTTACTTTAATTTAAACTTAATCTAATTATTCATCGTTCTATGTAGGTCACTATGTATTAAAAATAAAAAAAGTATTTACTTAATTGCAGTTGCAATTTATTAAAGAATTTTATGACATAATATTTTTATGACTGACTGAGTAAAATAGTACTTCTGGGCTCTCTGGGTATAGTCAGATCGCAACCCTGTCAGGTTTCATCAACACTTGTTTATGTATGTGGTACTAAAAGCACTATTCAAAAGTTAAATAAAATATGTACGGAAGTATGACTACTAATTACATCCGTACATTTTCTGTTTGTCATTTTAATTTATTCGAATTTGGCATGCCACTGTTGGACATTTATCCGTCCAATCACACGGCATTCAACTAGAGTCTCGACAGCTCTCACCCAGCTCCCTGCGAAGATCGTTACTCCACGTAGCCTGTGGGGCATCCTACCTTACGTTGAAGGGTTCACGGTCTCCACCCAAAAACCCGTCATCGTCTTAATAGAAACAGTATGAATGACACGTATAAAGGCACAGGCAGTATAGCCACCTTATGCTTAGCGAGTGGAAACCTGGACCCTGCTTGCTCAACTTGTGCCAGCCTGTATCAAAAACAACGGCTAAGTACTTTGAAAACCAATGTCAAAAACAACGACATTACAGAGCTCCGTGTTTCCCACAACTCACATTTTCTAAGACGAAAATTCTTTCGTGAATCCTCTTGGAAAGTTGAAACCTTCGTATTCACAAAGTTCCTGACCATGTAGTAGGTTTGCTTTCGACCTTCAAGACGTCCAAGGCTGTTCTATATAGCATCTTACATAGTCTAATGAGGCTGGTTGGTAACTAAGCCGTTCCACCATGATTATCCATTGGACCTGTCCCCTGGTCATAGCTAATCTATTATTAGAGTTTTGAATGCGATTGTGTATGATTACAGAGCTCATTCAATCTCATCTAAAATTAACCAACCTGGTTAACGTCATCATTAACCCTGCGAGGCTGCGCATCATGTAATATTCGCTCATAATTGCGATTCAAGCGGGCACATCTACAGTTCCCATAGCGCACGTAGGTACTAGTACAATGACATAGACAATTATAATAATAATCAATCAAGGCACAGGCAACATCACAGTCAGCCGACCGCGTCCCGCGTTTCCGCTGTCATATGGAACACAAAAGGTGCGTGCGCGCAGTGCCCGCGTAACCGCCGCCATTACGATGCTATTATATGCCTTTTTGTTGGAAACGAATTCTGGTTACTGACAGGATGCATGCTCTCGAATTCCACAGACCTACATGACTCAATGTGGGTGGTGAATGAAGTACTTCTGAGCGTAGGCCTTTAATGAAACTGAATGGGTGTAGATGGTCAAATGTTGCCGAAGTTGGCTATTGTTGGAGTATCTGCTCATAGAGTTGGTACAATTCGGCACTGCAATGCCGTATCAATGACCATTCATTCAGGGAATGCTCTACTAAATATAGCCTTATTTCAACAAGTTAAGATTAACTTTTGTGAGGACTACACCAGGCCAGTGCCTTCAGAAAGTCTTGTGTGAGGAAGATGATACCCACAGGAAGAATGGCAGGTCTGTTTGCCATGTCAACTGAAATTAGAATATAACTCGGTTTGTAAAACTTGTTTGGCTCTGTTCAGTATCCGTGTCGTGACCGCTTCGATAATTCCGGTGCCATTCGGTGCACTGAACCTTTTTTGCGTTTTCCGCCATCGCCCTAATATTTCACTCAATTCTGGTTAGTTGTGCAATTTTTCCTAACGTTCTACTTTATGCTGAAATGGTTATGGAAGTACCTGTACAAATATTTTAAAATATTCAGGTATTTTGGGAATTCTACGAGAGTTTTGTTAAAGTTCCTTTTGTTTGTAGAATTCAATCTAGGTTCTAACCGCAGAGAAAATGCAGTCCAATTTCCTAAAGCTGAAAATTATGTTGTAACGTACCAACAGTATCAACTAATCTTAAGCGGTTTCAAGTTGATGCAAGAAGATTAACATAAATTGTACCTACTTACACCAAATTACAATTTAAGTGTAATTACAAAATCGATGCGCAGTCGAACGCAACAACTAATTACCATACCTACATACAAACTGCGACTATGAACGAAAGATAAACATCCATACACTATAAACTTATACTACATAGATATAATATTGAGGAAATGCGTTCCGTATCGTTCAAACTCTGGAGCATGGTACGGGTTGGCGCTAATCCTGGTGTCGTGAGGTTCTTTCAAGTCATGAGCGTTTAGCGATTTGAAGGATCGTCTTGTTTTCGGCTGATACGGAAGTCTTGTAGTCCAGTGTCATAAGTATATTTAGAAACCTCTGAGCGTCATCATCAACCCACGTGTTTTTCGCATGGGGTATGTAAAACCTATAGAACGACACCTACTACGATCCTTAAGGAATCCTTTTGTTTTGTTTACGTTCATAAATATACTGAGAGAACATCACCAAAAAGTTTAGTGGATGTCCTGCTAGGGGCGTCTATTAGCTATGCATACAACCAAAACAGTTGTCCATCTTAAGAATTTACTTCAAATACCTTAAACTAGTATAATAGTGTGAAGGCAGCGTATTATTTGAAACATTTGTATTGTATATCGGGCTGGAGTCCGCAACTCCACGTAAAAAGCGCCTATTTTGCGAGCGGACACCAGCGTTTCTTATTTGTAACATAAGATCGATCGTGAACGCTGTTAATCGCTAGCTCCTATCAATTGTACCTGACGAAAAAACTCCCAGCAACTGAAAGTTACAGGGAGGGCCAATAAACTGTAAACCTCATTTATTCGGGAGATCACGCGATGGCGATGTTACAGAACCTGACATGTTTACATCGACTTATTTACTACAATCACAGACTTCGCCCTTTTGAACTCCAATTTGAGCGCAAATGGTTTGATTTATGGCATTTTAAGGTGCATCCACATTCTTTAAGTAGTGCAACGTTATATATTTTTTACGGCTTTTATCGTCTGTCATCCGTTATTATCTATATATCCATTAACATTCAGGTGCGTAGGCGCATATGAATGTTGATGGATGTAGTGGGAGATGAAGACCGAAGAAAAGGTAGATGGATTGTGTGAGGAACGATATAAAAGCTAGTCTGCGTCAGGATGGCTGGTTGCCTGTATCGGTTCACGTCAGGCTGGTGACCAAAAATTGCTACCTATTTGCTACCTTTTACTACCTATAGTCAATTAATTGCTACCTAACTTGGAAACAAAATAATGGGACTTCAAAATGACCAGCCATTCTGATATCAGGATGGCTGGTCAACCCTTCGTTTGTGTGAACTATTCAAATTCGTGTTATTATTTTTACTTGAATAATTGCTACCTAATTGCTACCCTCACGTATTTCAATGTCCACCTTGTAACTTTAACGAGTAAAAAGTTGTGACCATTTGATTTTTTTACAGGGAATGGATTATAGTAGGAGAGCCGACTGCAAAATTTTCAACCTACTTGATACCGCGATAAAATGTACAATGGGTTCTCATAAAAGTGGTGCTAAGTCCGAATTTGATAGTCTGCCACGGCGGAACTTGCCGAAAGTAAAAAAAAAAAACATTTTCGGTGCGAAAAAGGGGGCGTTACTTTACCCATCTGATACTGAAATAATAGTTATGGCATCAGTTAGAAATTTACTGGTAGATACAGAAAAGCGAAATCTGTCAGTATTTTTTTGCCGGAAGTACTTGGCAGACGCTCTCAATGGTGACCCCATCGGGACCCCTAAATATACCCATCTGATACCAGCATGAAACCAATTCCAGTCGGTAGGTATGAATCCTCATTTCTGGAATATATAAGTCTGCAAACGCTTTTTCTGCCGAAACACCTTGACAGACGAGATTATGTAAGCAACATCTGTAGAACCCGTATTTTGGGATTAAAATGTCAGTAATTAAAATGTCCAGATTACGGACATTTTAATTACTGAAGGCTTATTGTATTGCATGAATAATCATTATGAAGGTCTGTGTTAGGTAGTAACTTATAAAAATATCTACAGGTGAGTTTTTTTCACTAGTAGTAGGTTTGGAGAATATTAGTAATTCTGGTTTAGCAGCTAGTGTAGTATATTCTCTTTAACGCGTTCCCGCAAAGTTTTGATTGTAATTATATCGACATGATACCTGGCTTAATCTTTAGGTATAGCCATAAAAAAAAAAACAGACGGTTAACGCCACCGCCCGCCATTTGCATTGCCGCTTGACTTGGTACTGGGAACTGTTTTGTTACAATGACAGAATGTTTGGTTGTTTGGAATGTCTGGGTGCTGCGTACCGACAGCGTGGTTTGCTACGCTGACGACACGCTGGTGCTGGCATAACGGAGGTCGCACGAGGCGGCGGCCGAATACATGACACACGGGGTTGCGATAATCGTGGAGAGGATCCGGCAATTGGGTCTCGAGGTGGCATTGCACAAGTCCGAGTCCATGTGCTTTCAAGGGCCTCGGAATGCGCCACCGTTGGGATCCGAGTATTTTCTGCCTTCACGCGGCTCTTGGCCAACCTGAGGTGTCCAAAGGCCTCCTGCCGGAGGCTCTATGCGGGGGTCGTTCGGTTCATGGCCCTTTACGGAGTGTTCTTTGAGGCGGCGAGCCGCCCACTACCTGAACGCGCCCCAAAAGGTGGTAGCCGTAAGGCTAGTCCGGGGGTACCGCACGATCTCCGGCGAGGCGGCGAGCCTCCTTGCCGGATTGTCGCCATGGGCTCTGGAGGCGATAGTCCTCGCGCGCCTGCACGAATGGCGCGCGGAGGCACTAAGTCGGGGGGAAACTCCGCTGCCGCGGCAAATCGTCGCTCTGCGGACAGACCTCCGGCGCGATTTCATGGCGACATGGAGAGAGCAACTATCGCAACCCAATGCAGGGCATCGCACTATAGTGGCTATAAGTCCCCTCTTTGAGGAGTGCCTAGAGAGGCGCCACGACGCCCTCACCTTCCGCCTGATGCAGGTCTTCACCGGACACGGTTGTTTCGGGCTGGACACACACGGTGGAGCATACCGTGGAGGTCTGCCCCGCTTGGGCGGAGCACCGCCGTGTCTTCGTAGCGGCGATTGGCGGCGGCGATCTCTCGCGTCCGGCCCTGGTTTAAGCCATGGTCCGGCCGAGAGAGAATGGGAAGCTGTCACCTCCTTCTGCGAAGCAGTCATGCTAGTGAAGGAGGTGGCGGGACGTGAGAGGGAAACAGCCTCACGACCCAGCCGCCGCGGGAGACGCCCCGGGCGTCGGAGGTCACGTAGTGGCTCCCGGCCACCGTAGGCGCGGGCCTGTGGACGGCGAGAAATAGACTAGCTCGCCGTCCGGCCGTCTTATGACGACAGGCCGTGTCGACAGCGCGTTCGTGTTCCACGCGCGCCTCAAAGAGATGTCAGCAACAATGTAGGGGTCCGCAAGGGCCGATGCCTGCCAGGGCTGCGGGACTGTTCGAAAGAGATACCGCGGCCCTGAAACACAAAGGGCAAAGAAGGAACATGGATGGGTTTTATTCAGCAGAAGTCTGACACTCCCTTCCGCTCCGCCCAGAGAAGGGGTCATTCGATGACTTCCCATCCGAAAAAAATAAAATAAAAAAAGTGTCATTTCGATATAATTACTATCAAAACTTACGGGAACGCGATAAAGAGGATATACCAAACTAGTTGCTAAACCAGAATTGCTAATATTAAAAACAGCTAGTGAAAAAAAAACTCACCTGTAGATATATTTTTATCACTTACTACCTAACATATACCTTCCAAAGTACCTAGGTGTCACGTTGGACAGGGCCTTAACGTATAAGTCACATTGTCATAGTACAAAACAGAAAGTCGCGACCCGAAACAACTTGTCACGTCGCTTAGTTTCCACGAGCTACGGAGCAGCACCCGAAGTTCTTAGAATAACCGGCATGTCCCTATGTTTTTCTGCTAGCGAATTTGCGTATCCAGTGTGGTATCGATCCGTTCACGCAAAACAAGTAGATACTGCTCTAAACGAGACGTGTCGGATAATATCGGGCTGCCTAAAACCGACTCCTCTCAATAAGCTGTACTCGCAAGTAGGTATCGCACCACCTGCTGTACGAAGGGATGTCGCATGCGCGCTGGAAAAAAAGAACCAAAAATATTATTCCCGACATCCCTTCTACGACCACACACCTAACCCGGGAAGACTAAAAAGCTGTAAAATCTTCTTACGCTCCACTCAGGCAATCCAAAACAGGCCACCCAAAGTACGCGGTAAGTTATGGCAAGAGAAGTGTCCACCACCCCACGACTTCTTAAAGCTCCAAGAACACCTGGCTCCCGGCAGTGAACTACAGTGGCCTATTTGGAAAGCTCTGAATCGACTGCGTACCTAATTAGGCCGCTGCAAACATAATCTGGCAAAATTAGGGTATTACTGGTCCCTCCTACACCTAGTGCGAGTGCGGCGCTCCGGATCAAACTATGCCCCACCTGCTGGAGTGTCCCAGGTGTCTCTTGACGACCTGAATAGCGCCTCTGCCGCTGCAATAAACGTGGCCACCTACTGGGCCCAAATCGTCTAATATGGAAGGAACATCGATACGATAAGAAGAAGAAGACAGACCTTCATAATGATTATACATGCAATACAATAAGCCTTCAGTAATTAAAATGTCCGTAATCTGTACAATTCCAAAATACGGGTTCTACGGATGTTGCTTACATAATCTCGTCTGTCAAGGTGTTTCGGCAGAAAAAGCGTTGGCAGACTAATATATTCCAGAAATGAGGATTCATACCTACCGACTGGAATTGGTTTCATGCTGGTATCAGATGGGTATATTTAGGGGTCCCGATGGGGTCACCATTGAGAGCGTCTGCCAAGCACTTCCGGCAAAAAAAATACTGACAGATTTCGCTTTTCTGTATCTATCAGTAAATTTCTAACTGATGCCATAACTATTATTTCAGTATCAGATGGGTAAAGTAACGCCCCCTTTTTCGCACCGAAAATGTTTTTTTTTTTTACTTTCGGCAAGTTCCGCCGTGGCAGACTATCAAATTCGGACTTAGCACCACTTTTATGAGAACCCATTGTGCATTTTATCGCGGTATCAAGTAGGTTGGAAATTTTGCAGTCGGCTCTCCTACTATAATCCATTCCCTGTAAAAAAATCAAATGGTCACAACTTTTTACTCGTTAAAGTTACAAGGTGGACATTGAAATACGTGAGGGTAGCAATTAGGTAGCAATTATTCAAGTAAAAATAATAACACGAATTTGAATAGTTCACACAAACGAAGGGTTGACCAGCCATCCTGATATCAGAATGGCTGGTCATTTTGAAGTCCCATTATTTTGTTTCCAAGTTAGGTAGCAATTAATTGACTATAGGTAGTAAAAGGTAGCAAATAGGTAGCAATTTTTGGTCACCAGCCTGACGCGAACCGATACAGGCAACCAGCCATCCTGACGCAGACTAAAAGCTAAAGGAGTAAATATTACCGTTGAGGCTGACAGCGGAGAATAGAAGAAAACAAAACGTGTTGCGCCGACTCCAAGTAACATGGGACAAGGGTAGGAATGTAGGGATGATGATCTGTTGTTGCCCATTAACACTTACAAACATTGCTCTAGAAAATGCAAATTCGGTGTGAATGCACTTAAATGCAGCTTGCATAGTTTTTACATCATTCAGTATTTCATGCTGTCTCGTCATTCATATGCAAATATTGTCAACCATCAAAATTCATTTGCTATATGAAATTCTTGGCTTGGCTGCTAAAATTAATTTTTCATATCTCTTCATGAATGCTTTACGAGTTAATGAATGAATGATGGTTCCAGATATTTGTAAATAACTACAGAAAGCGTGTATCAGAAATGCGTATATTTAAGGTTGTGGAACAGACCATCAAGCTGAACTTGCTCCATGGAACCAAGATCGTAATCGCCAAGAAAAAACTCGCTGCACCACGCAAAATTTCCATACTACTTGACACAAATATATGGGACAGCTGAGTCTGTAATAACCATAATATATTCGGATTGTCAGGATTTATTCCGTTAGGCTCGTAGATCACGTGGGCAGAAGATGGGTTTCGTGCATTGAAAATACACTGGGTGCTATACACTGTTTCTATTAACTAACAAATTACTTGAAATCACAGGGCACATTGAATCGGGTACAGTTTTAAGACGTCTCAACTCCGCTGCGATCAGACCTTCAATGTCGTCCTCGCCTCAAGCTGTAAACATCATGGCTCTGTAAAAGCACGCTGTGGTGTGGGTAGACTTGCAAGTAGGTCGCGTGATATCACCACAGGCGTACTTGCGATTCATTTTATGTCCGTACCAATGACCGGATCCGACATATATTCCTGTTACACGTATATCTTTAATTCGTTACTAGCTGATGCCCGCGTGGAATTCGGTAATTGTCCTACGGGATCGCATTACCGGGATAAAAGTACTCTATGAGTTAATCCAGGCATCCATCTGTATGCCAAACATCGCAATCCGTTCAGTAGTTTTTGAACAAAAGAGTAACAAACATCCATCGTCACAAACTTTCGCATTTAAAATAGCAGTAAGTTTTACCTATTGCGACAGTTGCAGCGTTTCAAAACACAAATGTTTTCATTCGAAATACACCTACAATTAACTTTATTAACTACCGCTTGCAAGGTCGACAGTCAAAACCTTGCAAAGTAAACAATAAAGCATGACAAAGCATTTTATTCGGTAACTGATATAATTTTTCGCTTCTGTTTTTACTGCGATTGCTTCGCCATAAGTTAGCCAATTACCTAATTGCCAAAATATTTTTCTGTCTTACTGAAGTTCTTGACATAATTTATATTTTGTAGTCTAGAAAACGATAGCTTGTTTAATTATATCTAATCTATAGCGTTCATGTAAATCGGAGGTGAACTCATTTTAAACGATTATCTAATTGATTTCAAATCGATCTATAGAATGAAAATAAAATATTTTATTAGTCAATTTATGGAGCTGTCCTACAGTAGAACTCTTCGAACTTCTTCGATTGTTCTTTGATAAATTCAAGAACTGATCGTTATTTATTTATTTATTTCATTACAACGGTTGTGTTTACAACCAATTACAGTAACTATAAAAATTAAAGAGATAATTATAACACATATTAACATTTACAAAATAACAAAGTAAAGCAAAATTTGAAGTGAAAACATAAATAAAAGAAGGTTAATAACACTTTCATAAATTCCACAGTACTTCTGACATACAAATAAAATCTTCGTAATCCATCCGCAAAGAGAAAAAAATATATACATATGAGGAATTTCTCTTTCATTGTTGAGCGTTATTGTTATTGTGTTTGTTCCATGTTCCTTGTTTCCATAAGAACAGATGATCAACTGATCATACTAGAAAACTCTTTACTCTATCTCCAGTATACATGCTGGTATCTCAAGACCAACATCAGCGCACTCCTCGCCTGGAAGACTTCTTCTGGACGGGCTCAGGAGACGGGCCACCTCCGCCACCAGATGTGCCGCTACCAGTTCCTGTTCAGCCATCTACGCCAGTGGTACGGACGACCACGGTCCTTGCTACTGTGTATTTGGATTCTTATCCACCACAAGTAAGTATTGATTAACTGGATCGTTATTTTATACAACTCTGTTTTATCGTGTCTGTGTCGTTCCTTCTCTTGTAGTTAATCGAATTCTAACAATTACAAACTTTAAAATACATTAAGGGAAGTACGAATGTTTAACTACTTGAGCATATGCCTCCACTAGTTTATAACTTCCCCTAACTTTGGAGGGGATAATAGTCATAATTGAGTCATTAATTCTCGTTTATACACCCTTTGTGTAGTTGAATTTTTGTCTTGCTATGCTAATGTGTTAGAGACATGCAATTTTTAACATGAATTTTAAATTTTCTCTTCGATATTTGCTTAAAAATTCAAGTTCTTCTCAGGCGGTGACAGACAAATCGACTGGCGAATGCATGCTCAATTGTGGCGAGCCTGGCGTGCCAGGTAGCTTGGAACCAGAGATCCCCGATGATCGAAGGTACTGGCTCCTTACTGTCATTCAAGGATCCACTCCAGATAGCCTGCAATTGAGACTCGCTAGGTTGTACCAGAAAGCTTTTTTGAGGTAACCAACGTTCCCCTTAAAATTATTTTTCTTAGTTGTTTTTTTTCAAGCTTCTTTCGCTCCATCATCATACCATGGGATTTTTCATTAAACTCATTTTGGATAATAATCATTTCATTTCATTTATTCGAAACCACCTCATCGTTAGTTCATTTTCGAAATTATTGATTGGAAACAAGCTTATTTGGCTCCATTGCTGATTCTTTTTATCGGTTTCATGTTTTTATTCGTATTCGTTCCAGGCAACAGGAGCGTCACCTGGGCATCATTAAGTCTCTCGACGCGCCACCAGCCCGCAAGAAACATGACGTTCATTCTTTCGTAGTTAACAAAGACAATAATAATAGTCCAGTTGGTCCCCAAAGTACCAACACGCCTTTCAAATATCTTGATATTACCAGTTCTATGGTATCTCCTGGCGAATCAGTTGCTAATACGTTAGATAAAAAGGTTGAAAATTCTAGTAAACATGTTCTTGACAACTCTAGTGATTTCGTTTATCCCGTAAATATAGAAATGTTCTCTGTAGACTCAAATACGATCTCATTAAACGCCGAGATAAAAGCTACAAAGTTGAATGAAGTAGAATCGTGGATATTAGCCACACCAACTGTTGTTATTCGTAAACGAGAAGTGACTGATAGAGAACAATTAGAAGAATTTAAAGAAGATTCGATAGATATACCTTTAGAATCAGAAGGCAATGAAACAATGTTGTTTAAACGTGAAATATTGAAACCAGAGCAGCAGCCACCGGTACAAGTTCATATTCAAAATATAACAGAGGTAAATTTATTTATTATTATTGTTGAACAAGTAAGCAAGCAGAGCAGCTACTTACTTTAGATTTACAATAACAACTACCAAAGTCCACCAATCACTATATCATCTATGTACACTTGTACAGCACCAATTTCAGGAATAAATTAATCATGAAAACTTACGAAAACTATCAGAATAAACAAACAGTCTCTTTTGTTGACGTAAAACTAAACAATGTGTCGTCTCAAAATGTAAAGTCTACTGGTTTAATATCCAGTATTGAGCTAAGTCTCTTTTTACATGCACCTGATAGAACCCCTTGCCCGAATCCAGTTGTTTTTAATCACGAATTCCCTCAGTCCCCAGAAACTGGTAGCATTCAAATTGTGTACGTGGTGCTGGTTGGTGGAAGGGCAGTTCCTGCAGCAGTGGCTGCCAGGGACATGAGGCTCGTGAGAGATGCTGAGGTCGCAAGAGAACTAGGAGCTGTTGTTACTACGAAAGCTGAGCGTGAGTATTACTGGCCTTGAATGTTCCAGAAAAGTATTTCGTGATTTGTTAAGAAAAAAGCCTAACCATTACTAATAAGTCTTGGATATAAGAAGGATTTTGTGTTTGTGTTGATACATTTATTTCAAAGAGTCCTCAAGTAACAAAATTGAATAAAGTACTGTACGTTGAAAAAATGGTAATTATTCTTCTCTTCCACCGATTAGCGGAGAAGACTTTATCTTCTCTGCTAATCGGTGTCGCTCACTCAAATTCTGGAACTTGTAGGAGGTTGTGCAATGTGTTTGGGATGGGTCGATGATAGAGATTTGAAGTCATCAAGTATAAATCCGTTCTCTTTAGCAGCGTACCTGAAAACAGCGGAGGGTTTGGAGGGAGAAGCAGGAGGTGGGGTCCATGGCACAGAGCTATGGGCACTGGCAGTAGGGGCTACCGTGGCGATCCTACTGCTCCTCGTCTTATTAGCATTGCTGTGTTTTGCTCACAGGTGAGAATTTAGATTGATGATGTCGACTATTTTGTTCGGTAAGTCGGTTACTTCTTGAGGCACCTGAAAAACTAGGATTTACACAAGTCTATCTGGGCCTAAATGAAATCTATTCACCCTTTTAATATGTGGTTTAAACAAATTATCTTCACAAACTTTCATGTTTGTAATATTAATACCATTTTACTAGAAATGTGGATCAAATGACCTATCCGTAGAGACGATGAATTCATGACAACGGTTTTGATGTTCTAGAAAAAAGGCAATGAAATCTGCAGCATCGATCCGTGCATATAGAAACGAGCTATTGAGGGAAGCGGAGAGAAACCAGCTGAAGCAAGTTCACGAAGAAAAGGATGGAAGGGTAAGCATAGCAAGAGTAATGAAACATGCAGGGGATACTGGGCTAGTAGTAGAACTCTCTGATCAAGTACATTAAAATTCGAATCAGCGGTTCACAAATTGAAATCAAATTGAATTTGGGAGTACTAGACCTCACGACAGAAAAATCGATAATTATAAATAATTATAATATAATATGGAGGGTGTGTAAGTATAAGTGTAATCAAAACCGCTCAACTGTAAGTAAACGTTGTCCAATGTAGCAGTAGATCCTAAAGATTCAATTAATGTCACACATGACGCTTCACTGTTTTAATTTTCTTTCCAGCTAATCAGTGTAGTATCTCCAAGCAGAACGAGACCGAGCAGCACTCTCCTGCCAATTTACAGAGCAGCTAGTGCTGCCAGCAGGTACGTAAGGTCTAAATGAAATTATTGTCATAACACCAGTTACAAAAAAGAGATTGGATTGGGTGCAAGATGGTATGGCTAACCATACCATCTTTTACAAAGAAAATTATAGTGATAATTATGATGGCAGAAAAAGAAGTGCTGCATCAACTCCAAATTAATGGAGGTAAAGCCAAAATGATAAATATGGGATGCTACGTTGTATCTATAATATGGTTTAGTAATGTTAGCCGTCGGTAGATAGGCATATAATATAATATCATCTGATTTACAACTTGTAATGAATGTTACAAAAAAAGATTAACAATATTTTAGCTCTTATAATGATTCTGATTCTGAGAAGGAAAATGTTCATTTATTCGAGACTTTTAAATTCAACAAACTGTATTTCAAAGACGTTCAAATAGTCTATCCTCAACGTTACCCGGTGCTTCGCAAAGAATTAGAAATTAAATATTTAACAGTCTAGCAACGGTCCATTTGGATATTACTTGCTAAAGAAACAAGGATGAATTTGTCTGGAGAAAAGTTCTAAAATATTCCTGAAGCAAAAATGTTATTTACTCCCTTTTTTTTTTGTTAAACAAGAATCTCATTCACTATTCCTAAGGCACTATCTACCAAATAAATGCTGGCTCGTAAACTTGTTGGAAATTAACCGCTACAAGAAAAAATACCGCGCCGACCCCATATAAAGTTATAATGTAATTTATCAGAAAACGCTTAAAAAAAGTCATTAGTGGAGCGCGTTAACAAAAATGCTTTGGATTCATCAATCAATCCTGTTTTAGTTCTTCCACGACATCTTCTGGAGTATCCGAAGTGGCAACAGCTTTTCGGCGCAAACAGAAGAAACCACATGCTCTTAGGATGCCGCAGAAGAAAAGAGGTAAGTAATTCTTTTATAATATCCTTTATTCCGTGGCAGGTCTTCGTGGCCCCACTATGTGTGCAATACTTCCTAATAAAATAAATTAAAGAATGTGGCTAATGGACTTCTGCGCTGCCACCGACGACGTGGTGGAAGTGGCGAAGTTCTGGGCTAACAAAATATAAAACTTGTCGTGCCAGCGACACGAAGAAGTAGAAGAAGATCATGCAAATAGAAACGACGCAAATTAAACGTTTTCCACTGTGCTGTTTCGACGATTCTTGGGTATTTGGACACTGGTTTAGCTGGTGCAACAGGGTTATGCCTGATCCTCCATATTGCGTCTTCCTCAGTGGGCACTACTGACAGCTTGCTAGAAGCTGCTGGGTTGGACAGCTCGGACAGTGGACAACCTTCGGCACCGCCTACACCCACGTCGTATCTCTCGATGCCTTCAGTCAACGCTTTCCCAAGGTATGCCTAAGTAATACTTACGGAGAAATAGTGAACTTTCTTGGATGTTAGGTCGTTAAGTCATTGCTTTTCTCCTGATCTGAGGCACACTATGACGTTTGCTGCCCAGCTTATGGACTCGGATTCCTTGATTGACTTTTTGATGAAACCTGCCCTTACTTACCTTTCATTATATTTTATTTTGAAGATGGACTGACTACCTTACTACTTTTTATCTGTACTGTTTAACAGTTTCCAACAACCCTGTTTTGTTCAACTGCAATATTTGCAATGACAGTATGTCCAATGTCCATATAAGTTAAAATTATGAATTTTTTCACCTTTATATTTTCCAGAGGCAACGTAGTAGAACCTCTCTCCCGTATCCTAGAACCGGTATCGGTTCGCCACCTAGACATCGACTCCCCACCATCTACGCCAAAGGCAAGCAAGCCAGACACAAAGACCAAAGATGTGGTGCCTCGAAGACAGATGGCATCGCAGCTGGTCAGGCTCGGAAGTATAGACAAGGACCCTGGGGTCATAGGGCCGCTGGTCTGGGATCTGCATTGTCAGAGGATTAAAGATGGTAAGTTTTAATAAACAAAGTTTCACCTGAAGATTTTCGCCAGATCCAGGCTAGTGGTTGATGTGATGAAAAGTTTGTGGAAATCAGTTATCATGGTATGGGTATGTGATGAGCAGGAATAAGGAATATGTGAGGTAGTTTTGCGTATTATGTAGATAGCTATAAGAGTTGGGAAGGAACAAAGAAAAGACGGATATACTGTGTGACGATATGGCTATAGAAAGGCGACTGATGGAGAAGTGTCGAGAAAGAAATGCTGCTCCGGCCCCAAATAAATTGGGATAACGGCAAGAGAATGATGATGATGATGGCGTGCAATAGGAGAGACCTATATCCAGCTGTCAACTGCTCTATTCTGACGGTGATTGAAAATTGTACCACCTAGCCTAACGCCTATCACATCTTCCAGCGTCAAAACCCTCCAGCCCGGCCCGCTCAACTGCCTCAGCTCGCAAAGACCCGGGCCCGTCCCGCATGAGACAGCGTTTCAACGAGCTCATGGACGACGCCTTCACGCTGTTCGGCAGCGTCAACTCCAGCCCCAACTCACATGACACCTACACTGTGGATGATCGGGATTCTAGGGATAAGGATAAGAAACAAAGTCAGGAACGAGGTACAGGTAGGTGATAGACTTTCTTACGTCTTATTAGAGTATAGCGTCAAATGTAACGCGGGCGCGTCACTGTTTTCCTTCCGCAGGTACTGTCACGTCGCAAGTTGCGTCGTTACTAAGGGTATGCTCTTACTCTTTGCTAATTTGTTATTCTCCACTTTCGTTGTGGCGTGTCATTTGAGTTGTGACGGTGGTCAAACGGTTAAGTAGGATGTCCTGAAGACTGGTAGTCTAGGACAGGCCCAAAGTGCCCGGCAGTGGGTTAGGACTGTTAGATTTTGGATGTGCGGATAGTTTGGAAACTTTACACGATATTTATGTGAAGAAAAATTTTGGCAACCCAACATCAAAATTGTATCTCATTCAGGATACTTCAAACCAAGCTTTGCATTGCCTTTTTTTACTGTGTTCGTGTGGGTTGTTTCAGGTTCAGACGAGCAGCCTGGCTTGGCTCAAGCTCGTAATGACAACGTGCGTCTCCCAGGCTCGCCATACACCGCCATGGATACACTGAGAGGGAGATCCGCGGGGCCTGGGTAACATTACTAAACATTTTATATTTTTACCGCCAGTCGCCGTCATAAATAAGAAATCAGCTCAATATTGGTGTTTTGCCGGTATCTTAGAATAACTGAAAACTTTTGCCAACGAACTGTTTTGCAGTTTAGCAAATACTGAAATGTTCAGTATTTTTTTTTGGAACGACGAAAAAATAAAGAAACCTATACCGCGTAACTACAAACTCCCAAGGCATATTTTCGTGGTAAGGGTTGTGGTTAAATAATAAAAAACAAAAAGTCCGTGCCTCGGAAAGCACGTTAAGCTGTTGGTCCCGGCTGTCATTTGTAGATTTGACAGTCGTTACAGGTAGCCAGTGACCCAAAAAGTCTGACAACCAGTTTTACCAAAGGGTATCACCCAGTATTAACTGGGTTGTAGAGATAGGCAGTCGCCCCATATAAAACTGGTACTGGTATTCAGCTGCATCCGGTTAGACTGGAAGCCGAACCCAACACAGTCGGGAAAAGGCTAGGCAGATGATAATGGTTGTGGCCTAATATGATTGTGCCTTACCTTCCCAAAATACAGACATGCTCTTTCGAACGTGGTGTAGTTTCTAAAACACAGCACTATACCAGTGGCGAAGGTTCCATACAACTCGATTCCTACCGGATTCCCTTTGAAAATTGGCACAGTCAGTATTCTATTGACAAAATAATATAATCACATTAAAGATATGTACACCGGCTTACCTCTTACAAAAATTGACCCTTCGCTACTTCACTATACTTCTAGTAGGGCTGGCCCCAGCACATCAACACCAACCCAGCAGGGTGAGGCCGGTCGTCCTCGCACGTCGTTCAGCAGGACTGCGGCCGAGAGGAGAGTGCCTCCGCCGGCGAGGGCCTGGGGACATACGCCGCCACAGGTATTACATACGGTGACCAGTCACATTCATAAATGATTAGTCAAAATAGTACGGACAGGTTTTTGACACCAGACCTAGTAGGTACCTACATATAACCCGAATCTATTTAACGCGTTTATTGCCAAGCCAAAATACTGAACTTACATAGATGGCCAAAATAAAAAAGAAATCGTTGAATGTGGTTTTTATTGTGCCAGTGATACTTTTACATAATATGGAATCTACAATTATATAAGGTCTATCTTTTCATACACGAAATATTTTAAGAGTAACTTCTATAAGTCGTAAAGTCGCCATAGCGAAAGGTATATTAATCTATGGCCACAGCAACGAAAAAAAAAATTATCTGAGTGTTTTTTTACAAAATTATTATAATTCTAAATTTTTTTGAGACTTTTTGCATAAAACCTTTACTCCCATATTCTAACAATGACAGTAGGTAAATACGACGTAGTAAACTAGCGTAATAGATGCTTAAAAATAAGGAGCCAGTATTTATTTTGTGGGTCAGGTAATTTTAAATTATTTATTTTTTATAAAAAATATACTCAGATAAAAAAAAATCCCTAGAAATGGCTTTGTTAGTGCCGTTAGATGATTCCCTGAAAATATTTCGTGTATGAATAGTTAGACCCTATATAATATACCTATATGTATATTTTTGCCACGCGAAGACGCGTGATTAGCCATACGGGATGCATTTATTAAAGGTATACATGTTACCCACATGGCCGATGACGCGAAGACACGTGATTTGGGTTTCCAAGGCAATAATCTTTTATTTGTAAAAAAGAACAAACAAAATGTATGTTGTTATAAATTTTTATTAGAGATCAAAATCCACATAGTAACTTACTTCTTATAATTATGTAAAAATAAGCAAAATACATAACATAAAAATTTGGAATTACACTTTGGTATTTTCACTTATTTTTAGAAAAACCAACAAACTTGTGCAGGTCAAAAAAACAATCAATACAAAACGGGGGGGAATTAGGGCATTCCTTGCATTCCATTGTAGTATTTACCCTTTTTTTATTTGAGTAACAATTTCTACAATCCTTTCTGGCCGTTACAGTAGCTTTTCTACCAGTGCTAAAAGAACGCTCTTTAGATTTTTCTATTTTAGTCAGTCTGTGGTTTTTATTTTGCTGCGACGTCTGCGACTCATGAGGCTCCACTTGACACACATCTTCATCTGACTCCTGTAATAATTCTTCCATTTCCGAACTTTTTCGACGCTTTCTTTCCGAAACTCGCGATGTACTTGACTTTACTGACCTTTTTGTCGGTTTTGGATTCTTACTCATTTTAAAATAGCCGAAACAACAAATAATATGAACAAAAACACACCTACACAGCGCGGCTGCATGGAGCGAACTAGCGAGCGTATCAAACTGAACCCAATGCGCTGCGGCCGCTATTTTATGGCTCGTTCATAATAATAATTGTAACTATTGTAAGGCACCATCACGCGATATCGCGTGCACGGCCACAGCACAACAGGCCGCTTCACGCGACGTCGCGTGATATGGCAATTAACAAGTCGTGAGTATAAAGAGGGGACAGCGCCTGCGGGGAATTTGAAAAATTTGGTATTTGAAGAAACTATTGCCGTCGCGCTGCGTTAAGGCTGCCCCTGTACAGTGCGATAGGGACAGCTGTAGCTCAGGTCGATTATATCATAAAAATTTTGACGAGATCGACATTTCGTTTTCCCCTTTTTTTCTCCTCGAAAAGTGAGCAGATTCAATTATTTTTGACATTAAAATTTTATGAAAGTGTATGTCTAGCTTCCTATCAATTTCTTTTATGGTAAATGCTTTTAGAATTTGTCTGGTAGTCCTCTAATCACGGCCGTAAAAATGGGGGCATTTTTTGACAATTTTGGGGGTCATATTTTCTTTACTTATTAGTTGCTGAAAAAAAGTAATGACAGGGACAGGACAGGGTACAGACGTATCTACAGTAGCCCTCGATTTTATGAAAAATAAATATTGCTCTGGAGCAAGGGTGCCCAACATACTTTTATGGACGACCCAGTTTAGTATTTTTGTAACTGTAGCGGGCCAAAACAAATGCAAAGTGACCTCTAAATTTAAAATAAACAAGCTTCGCCGGACTAGACTGCGATGATGCGGTCTGCATTCGTGGATGTAAGGTGGGGCGGATAAGTAAATATGGCGCAGGAATAACAGACTTAGGGACATTTTTTTAAACAATGTTTGTGCAATATTATTGAATTCTTATAAAGTTTTAAATAGCTCGCGGGCCGGATGAAAGACCTATGCGGGCCGTTGGGTGTCCCGGGGGCCGTATGTTGGATAGGCTTGCTCTAGAGGCATTATTCAGGAAGAAAAAAGTAAAAGGAATACGAAACGCCGATTTCGTCAAAATTTTGTATGGAGAATCGCAGCCACTTACCCCTTAAAACGCGACAGAAGTCTATTAAGGCTTCTTTTGGGTTAGCTCGTTCCATCGTCGACCTCATCTCTGTTCTCAGGGCAAGATTGAGGTCAAGAATAGGCCATTTAATATATAAAAAACATTGTCAGATTCCTGAACTTCGGAGTCTAGACCGTAATTTAATCCATAGCGGTTTGCCTGACCTCAAAACTCGTCGACCGCCTCAACTTGAAACAACTAAAATAATAATGTAAAATTCTAAAATAATGTACTTGTAAAAAGCACAGCTACAAGATACAGCGTTAGTTTATGGTAGCATTACACTTGGCAGATCTCAGAAAATATTCGCCTTCTATCATTATAACAAAGTGAACTATATCGCAATAGGCTTAAGAAACATTTTGTTTTGATCCAATATCGCGAAAATTTTAACAAATACCGGGTAATACGGGGTGAATAGGAACGCAGGGGTGAATAGAGACAAAATTTTGAGAGGGATTTTAACGTTGAATTAATGTTATGTTGCCAACAAGGTCTCTAAATAATTAAGTATAACTAAGTAAATAAAACAGAGTATTTTTTGGTAACATAATCATATCAATTCAACGTTAAAATCCCTTTCAAAGTTTTGTCTCTATTCACCCCTGCGTTCTTATTCACCCTGTTTGACGGTACGACAAGTGAAGTGCCAGCATTAGAAATACTTCAGTGTCTACACTATAACTTAATATTGAATAAAGCGTAAGATATGCAGTACCGTACAAATATTAACCTTTTGAACGCCGGAGCATAAACACACGCGCGTGTCATCCACGCCAAGCCACAATTTAACCTACCATTTTGTCACATACTTGTGACGTTTGGCGTACAGGGCACGCGCTTGCTTGTCACGCATATCTGACAATGGCGTTCAAAAGGTTAATAGTAATAATAATTTGTTTTGTAACTAATCCAAAAACTTTACCTAAACAGCTGGTGTCGGGGTTAACCAAGCCTGTAAGTCTTAATCTTAAATATACTCCAAAAAACCACTCCTGAATCACCAGACCTTACTTCCACACAGCGATGGGACGCCAACTCCATGATAATTTAACGGTGGTAGTCCCTAGGTGCTCGGCCGAGCGTCAACCCAGCGCTGATCACCACTGAGGGCAGGTTGCCGGGTGAAGACCCCGCCATACCCCTCATATCGGCCATCAAGACAGAAATACAACGCATCAAGGAGACTGCCAGCAAACCGAACACCTAGCCAAATGGATGAATTTTTAGGTTATGGGATAAATCATGTTTCGAGGCACCTGCCCACCGTCGACGAGGAAGCGACTAACTATGAAACGTACAGTAGATGTAGATCAGTAAAAGGGATAGACTGTAATGGGTGTAGCGATAGGGTACCGCGCGAAATTCAAATTTTATTTAGTTTTTTTTTGCAATTTGCTGGTCAGTTTCAGGCTGTATGTTGAACAAAATATGATTCGCGACTTCTACCTGGGAACCTTCTAGTTACGGAGTTATTAGAGGTCGAATTTCCAACTTTTTCCAAAGTTTTTAAATATATAACTATACTTCAAATACCTCCATGATCCCTGTACTATTCATAGCATCCATCAGCACAATGTTTCGATTGCGTTACATTGATTCCTACCGTAAACCTTGTTTTTTCATCCCAAAAAAACAGTCGTTTCCCAGCAATAATTTTGATGTACAGAATGCTTGACCCAAGTAAGTTTTCGAGAAGGGTCCGTTTATACCTTGTAGCTGATTTCAGAACTCTTTCAACTAGTTAGAAAAACACATACTATCAAACAACTCGACCCTAGTTGCTAGCTTTACTCGCTTTTCGCTTATCGTCGGCGGTGGGATGAGTGCCTGAAGAGTCAGAAAACTAGTGTAGGTAAATAAGGGCGAGTTTGTTTATAAGACAGTATTTTTAAATAGACCTCTAACGTTATAATTAAGTTGAAAATATTACTCATATAACAAATGAGTTGCAAGCAGGATACCGAATCTTGCCTAACTTGAATAGTTTTATAAAATCTAAGTGCAATTATTATTATCATGAATCTCAGTTTGTCTTCATTTTTCAAATTGTTGAAACATTTTTACAAAATTATTTTTGGTATTTTCACGATTTTACCACTGTTGTATTTTCAGTCGTTAGTTAATTAGTGTTATTGAAAGTTATTTACAATCAATCTGCTGTTTGTTTATGAATTATTATTGGTGTACAGATTTTTGTTTATGTTATGACTAAGGTTTAGAAAATCAATATTAGCAAAATATACAATCATAAGTTTTTCACATAAATAAGATAACATAAGGTTATTTATAGGTACAAAATAATGTTTGATGCCAATTTATTACTCTAGTTTACTCAACTAATCTACCTGACCTGTTTTTTGAATCTCTTTGTAATAAAACTTTTGAACTCATATTGTATTTTGTAAATCAATTACTATTTTCTCTCTTCCTAAATAAAAGGCAGTTTTTATAAGTGCATATTTATTTTGTACTTAAATTGCGTTATAAAAATGTCTGTATCACTAACATAAATATTTACATACATACAAGAAGTCGTTTGAACACTTTTTTTTATCAACAAACTTTGAAATATTCAGAACATCTTTGGCTTTCTAATATTAAACAATGAATAATAAATCTGTGTTAAAATGAGTGCGGAAAAACGAAATATTAGTGATGACAGAATCAATTGAAGTTAAGAGTTGCTTTTACATAATTTAACATTTATAAAAGTTATCAAAATAACAAACGGATCACACAAAAATTTTGGAATCAAAACGATTAACAAATTCCACGAAATCACGACACTATACTAATCCAATAACTTGTTATATCAACATAATAAGACCTAGCCTCTAATATACAAAGTTTATTCACATCAGCCTTTATGAAGTCCTTTTAGAATAATTGATTCCTTGATGAAATTACAGGTCATAACCACAATTATTTGCAGGGCAAGTCAAGGTGGTGGTTAAGTAGTTAAACATTGCACATATTTTCATCTAATATTGGCCAAATTCCATCTCATACAGCCATAAAATCACTTATTTCTCATGGGCGTAGGCAGATACTACAGAGCGCCACCTGCTATGGTCTTTATGTACTCCTTTGGCTTCCATCTCATATCCTGACAATAGGAAATCCATTGAACATTTACTGATGGATGAATTGACTTTTAACCTGCAATACAAGTGAACCATACAGGACATCTACCTTATGTTGCAGTTCAACGTTTCATAATCACAATCCCACTTTGCCAATTCACACTAATCTTGACACAATCACTTGAACTGCATGTTTAGTTCCTGGACATAGTTATTCAGTTGGTCACTAGATCACTGATTTGATAGTCTCCTTAGTTAGTTGCCTTCATCAGACGAATGCTACGTGGACTGCATAGTCTGTGGTGCTAGTCTCCTCCACTGTGTCGGCTGCTGCTCTTGTCCTTCGTCATCCTGCAAAAAGTAGCTCGTAAGTATATGCGGTAATAAAATCCAGACGAAAATGTTAATGCGTAAATCCGCCTGTTACTATATCACGCCTAAATGGCTTTTCAAATCATGGCCGTGTTTAGGACTGAAGGTGTTTTTATCCCAGTAATATGTTCCCGTGGGATCAATTCAGACCGCCATCCAGGCGGGCTAAACCGCCGGCGAAAGCTAGTCCAGTATATTTTTTAGGTGGTACACAAGTACGTGGTCGTTCAAATGTTAATTAATCGTCGCGGCCTATAGTCATCTACAGTACCAGAGCCATCATAGATGCCTTGACATCCCAAAGCTAGTCAAACTGAAATATCTCATGTGTACATAAATACATTGGCAACCATACTGAACTAACAGAAACACAGCAATACTGCTAGGTGTCAGAAATTGTCAAATGTTATTTTGCATTTTAAAGGAAGGATTACTAAAATAACTTGTTTGTTTTAATTTACTAAAAATCACAATTACCTGAATAATTGTTATTGAAACTGTGTCAGGTTTGATGTCCTCTAACAGTTTCTGGTCCTCGCTCATTTGTTCCATATTCTCCATGTTCCTGTAATGTCAGCACATACCAAACAAATAAATATAAAGTTCTTATGACCCTTGGTCCCGAACATAGTATTGCATTTCAGCATACAGCTAGTATTTGGCATTATTAACTTACTTTCTGCTGCCTGAATGGAATCTGCCGCCTTCACCACGTATTCTGTTCATCGCATGTCTGTGTCGTGACTCGTGAAGATATTTCTGAAAGAAAGAAACCAATAAATTAGACATCAGTATGCTTTGAGTACTGTTAGACATTCAGCATTTGTAAAAGTAGAGTTAGATGATGGGCTGGAATACATACACACAATGCGCAGTCCACTTTATGACTAAGTCGATAAAGCTGGGATAAATCGCGGTTTAACTTTCTCGCGACACGTCAGTCTTATAAATTACTTATTACCACCTGAAAATAAAGACGGTCCACTTACAGGTCTCTCTTTAGGAATCTTCCCCTGTTCGTGTAACTTGGCTCTTGCGGCGCGTCGCTTGAGGATACGCTTGTACTGCCGCGCGTTGACGTAGAGAAGAGGTTCCTCATCAGATCCTGCTGCTGAAGAACTGGCGCCCTCCGACATTGATGTGCTGGTGCTTGCGTTGTTGTTGCTATTGTTCACCATCTGAAGGGAGAGGTTAGGTGGTTATGAGAGTGGTAAGCAAGTAATAGTCTGTAGGTGATTCTTTACAAAAAAAATAATCTAGTTAAAATATTGCATGAAAGAGAGTATATTCTGCTCTTTTACTTGTTAGCTTACAAATCAGGAATGTATGCCCGTTGTCACTCCTATTAAGCGACACATAAATTAATGTATTTTATTGCACTGAAGGAATTTCCAGTCTCTGTAATGAGCCAAGCGTCAACCGAACAGCCCGCTTTTATTTACATACCACCTAGTGTTGGTCAAAAACTGTTGTAAGTGTTCTTATCCAACCAAGTCATAGTCGACTCATGTCCACGACTAAACATGACTGCGCCCAGTTGACTGTGGACATCGACCGGTCGCTGTGGTATTTTTCATTGCCTAAGAGGGCGCTCTTAGTCGATAAAAACTACCACAGTGACTACTCCTGCGCTTCCAGCATCCAAGTTATCCGACATGTGACTTACCATAACAATATTAGGTTGGTTGACGATCTGCTGCGCCTGAACTGCGTTGCCGACGCCCGCCACTTGCACTAAATTGCCGTTCAGATTGATCACTGAAATAATACGACAAAAAAATTTGTTAAACATAGTAGCTCATTGCATTTTGATTTCTAGGATGCAGACATAAGCTACAAATCAGGTCAGCCATTGTATTATTACACTATGCGTGTTTTAAGTGGTGTATAAAAATTTTCAGGCTCAATTTTACCAAACTTGTGAAGAGTTTGTTATTGAATCAAAAACTGTTTATGTATCAGTTATCTGCTGTTGATGACAATTTGCCATGAATGTGGACATGGAAACATTCATCTTGTAGCTCTCATTAAGTTAACATAAAAAGAACTTACTGGTAGGTTGGTGTATGATTTGATGTTGATCGATAGTAGGCTGGGTATTTGTGGCTACCGGTTGATATATGAATGTCTGTCCATCTGGGGTCTGGACTAGCTGCATTGGCTGTATGTTTCCACCAGCTGTGAAAATGAAATATTAAATTAAAATAAGGTATTACGCAATTATAATAATCTACGATTCACCCACATTCCGCCAATGGGTTGAAGTCCCATAATTTTCTTAGCGTCAAGATGGCAAAAAGTTCAAATGTGTTTAGCTCAAAACTCAGCCACGCGAACCCCGCTCGCTGATGCAATAAATAGATCATCAAGTAAAAAGTGGAAAGCCTATTGCCATCAACTGGCCACAAGTCTACTCCTGGCTGGTACACCTCTGCCTAAGCCCTACACAGTGGTACATAGGCCTCACATTATCTATCATGAATAACTTTGTGCCATCACAATCATACAAATACTCACTGACTGACTGATAAAAGAATATAACTGATTGATCAAAATCCAAATATAGCTGCTGTGAGTAACACTAATTTATTGTTAATATTTTGTTAATCACAGCCTCGCACAAGCTTGAATACAGCCATCCATGAACATTTCCACTATCGCCATTTCAGCACAGACCCCCACTCACTGCTGGGCAGTACCGAAAGGTAAATTTTTGTAAGAGGTAACCCGGAGTACATAATCTTTATCTTTCAAGTTGTATGGAACCTTCGCCACTGTTGCTGGGTATTAATAAGCCTCATTTCCTTCGTAAGCAAAAGTACATAATGTGATAAAGTTTAACTGGATAGTAAGAAACAACTAGGTATTTTAACCCAAAATATGTAGGTTTAAAGTTAGACCAACCTTGAATGCTATTTATAGGCACAACCTGCAATTGTTGAAGTTGCTGACCACCAGGTGTAGCTACCTGAAAATACAATAAAATAACTTGTTAAGAACCCCTACTAAAAATCTACTCACTGATAAACTTGTCTTCTTGTTGTTATTTATGGAGTCTTAATTTTATTTTTAACCCCTTCCAATAAACTTCATACGGGTCACGGTGGCTCAATATGGAATAATGAAGTAAATGGGGAACTATGGTGGCCTGATGCTGCATTAGCAAGCATAACCCATCACACACAGGATGGATGAAAAGCAGCACAAACTAATTTATTTACGGCATTGGTGTAATTGCTAATGGTGTTCCAGTCAGAGGATAAATAAATAAGTAAACCAATTGGCGGCAGATGTTCCCATGGTCTATTCATACATTTTTATGATAGATTATGTTATGGATTTGATGATTCATGCTTTGAAAATAAGAGAAATTATGAAGTATACTACTACCTGGATCTGTTGTGTCCCAATCTGGATGCATGTACAATTAAAAAGAAGTTAAAGTTTTGATAACAATGACATAAAGGTTTACATAGCATTTTTATAAGTTACGAAATAGATAAGTTACTAGTAATATTCATATTGTTACCAACCACTAAAAATGAGTTTTTACCATTTGTTTACACCACAAAAACTGAAATATTAATTCAAAATCAATTGTCTTACACCGAAATGCATGCAAACATCAATATGATTGGAGAGTGAAAAATAAGTTTAGAACATGCGGTAGCATTGACCTGTAGGTCTTTTTACCTGTATAGATGGGCCATTGGAAGGTACGGCATGCACCACAATCTGTTGCCCATTCGGACCTTGGATCATATGTGGAGTGTTGTTCATCTGTAGAACTTGTAGCTGCTGCCCGTTTATTGTCATCACCTGCGTCCCATCAGAGCTCTGAATCTGCGCGTGCTCCATTGTGAGTCACTCTAGAAAAGGAAAGCATTTATTTGTTTACCTACATTGTTCAGGGTGTGGTTATGATAGAAGTACTTGGAATAAAAAGATGTTGGAGTTAATTTTGTATATCCGTGACTCTGGTCAATATTTGACCTTGGAAAATCAGCTGAAATTTTTTAAGGACTAGGAATCGGCACTGATCAACAATTTTTGACTTTCAAAATCCAAGGTCCAAGAGCAAAATTGAAGCTCTTAACTACAACATTCTTGATAGAAGTAAAATATTGAAGAATAGCATCGTTTTTTCAAAGTAATTTGTGATTATGTCGCACTCGGACTAGGTTTGAAGATAAGCGTGAAGGTTGTGCGATAGTGCTCCGGGAGATTTTGATCTTGCCGAATCGGCCAGTCAGCTACTGTACTATTTGCAACTATCTAACAATACAGGGTTTGTTATAGTTCCTTTGACTTACATACCTGTCTTCCTTTTTGTGTATAGGTAAAAGGAAATCCAAATAGAAAAACTTTCGAAGTCAAACTCACAGGGAAAACAACACGTCACTGCTACGAGGCCAAGGAATGCAACGTAATCAAAATGGCTGCTGCTATTCACGTAATTTCATCAGACTTTGTTGTAACATTTACTTGAAATCTCTTATTTTTCGTGTATTCCCAAACATTTACCGGTACAGCCATCACGAGAGAATATTCGGCGAAAATAAATTGTAAACTTACATTGGGTCCTCACTGGTTTTTCGATGATTGGTTGACAAAAGATAGACCAATGGCCGAAGTCAATGATCGCAAGAACGCAGTAGATTGGTTCGGCGCATTACCACTCCCAAAGAAGCGCGCTCCCTCAGCTATCCAATCGTTCACCTAATTAATACGTTGTCTATGGCAGAAATTAGCCTATCTCGGGAAAGATAAACAGCAAATAAAATAATTTTATCGTGAGTTAGTTTGTTAGTATTAGCAACAATATGAATGACAATGATTTGTAAACTTAAGCAGGCTTATGTGTACATGGCAAATCTTTAAAAGTATCAGGCAGGGAATTATGCGTTCCTTAGGGGTCACTTTTTGTTCCGTACAAATCATAGAGTAAAGTAATGTAACGGGTAGTACAAATCCTTCTTGCAATGTAGTTTCAAAATCGTACATGCTGCACCGACCCCAAATAAATAACGATGAGGGCAGGAGAATGTTGATGAATTTCGCTGAAATCATTCGTATTTTTCAAAACATTTTGCGACAGTCAACTACTTATTTCGATCAAAGTACCATGAGTTGGAAGAACGAAGTAGGAGGAAAAGAACAAAAAACGTTAAAAAACACAATGTAATCTATGGAAACAATTCTGTTTTGAATTGAAAAGAGTTCCAGAGTTAAACCGAAAAATAATGACGTATAGCATTATGATTTAAGTCGTCTTTATTTTGCTTTCGATGGCTCATTTTGAAATATGAGATGAAGCTATTTCTAAATGCATCAGATGTGTGTTGATGGGTACGTCAAAAAGAAATAGTTTATGGTTGCCATTTTGTTTGGCGAAAACGATGCTTGCTTTTGTTCCTGAATGAGAACTTGTGAATAATAACAGTGACCGAGTGAGTTTTGTGAATAAACCTACGGAAATTAATCGTAACTGACGGTGTCGTAACACGTAAGATGAATAATTCGACGATATCTGATGATTTAACCCGTGAACATTTAGCATTTGAAGCAGCGAAGTGTTTAAGTAGGTTATGTTTTAAATATCGAAATTGTCATGTTCAATTGTTTTTTGAATGAAAATTTATTTGCACTTTTGTGTATTTTTTGGTATTTTGCAGAATATATATCATTGAACAGCCAAAACATAACGTCATTACATAAGGAATTATTAGAAATAAACTTGTCAATTACTGCGTACGTTGAAGAGAGCAAGAAACGACTTGCAGGGCTTCGTCTGGAAGCAGCAAACGACGCAAAGAGTTCACAGCAAGTTGTTGAAATACTATCTGGAAATTGTGAGTATTTTTTATTTGTTTATATTATGAACCATTCTGGGGAGGAGGCTTGCTTCCTAGCAGTGGAAACCTTATAGGCAAGTTATTCTAATAAGAACCAACTACATGGTTCCCTACCTAACTATTGTTTTGATTTATGATTTAATAAACCTTGAAATTAAATTGACCTTCTTGCATTATCTTATGCTGCATCCATTACATTTTCCAATAAAGGCCAGACCAGCTAACTTGCATTAGATAACATACCTCTTTTCACTTACAGAAAATGTCTTCACCAACCACACCTCGTAAACATAACACCCAATCAAGATTCAAAAATACACGAGAAAATAATAATAATACCAGTAATAAGTTCTCGGAACGCCAACAAGCACGGACCTTCACTGCATGGTACAAGCGCATGATTGACCATGAACGTTCCAACCTGGCGCTGTACCTATCTGATGATGCAATGCTGGAGTGGTTCGGCCGAACAATTAAAACCAGAAAAAAAGTTACAGCCTTCCTAAAATTTGACATGCAATGTTCACGGCATGATTTTACTACGGTTGAAAGTATAGATAAGATTCAGACTAGGCATGAAAGTCTGCAAAGGTTTGTATTGATATAGTGTTCATTAAAATAGGTGCTTTTATATTTTGGTTTTCTTTTCTCTACCCTGCTTTCTACCTACCCACATCCTGCTCACAAAATTTACCAGTGAAAACCAGTGGATTGCTTAATTTTAACATCTTCCAAAGAACAATATATTAGTCTCTTCTTTAATTTCCTCTTTTTACTTTTTCTACCTGGTAACCCCGACATCATACTAATTTATTACAATATTACCAAAAGTCAAGTGTATAATGTACTCAAGCAAAAAATGTTCTCATTCCATTGCCCTTTGCTTCCAGCAAAAATTATTAGTTAGTGAGAATATTTTCACATCAATGATTTATAAATTTCAGAAAAGGTGATTTAACCCTGGCTAGTCCACTCCATTCCCCAGAAATTATCAAAACAAAAGACAGATGTCACAAAAGGAGGCAGCTTAGGTCCAACTGCAACAGTCCAGAGTGGGCTGAGGGTTGCCAGCCTCAAGACGAAATTAGCATAGACAAGAAACTAAAGACTGACAACACTAGCCCTGATGAAAAAAAAAGTATTGAAATAGATCACAATCCATTGAAAAGATCATTCCCAGATGAGGATTCAGAGATAAGTGGCAAAGGTGATGGGTTACGCAAAGTGAAGAGGAAGTGTGTGCCGGTCACACCTCCAAACCCTGAATTGGGACAAGGTGACTGTCTCCCCTCCACCAGTGGTACAGACTCTGATAGATCACATGATGCACTAAATGCTCAGTTGCCAAAATTAGCTGTAGAATGTAATGGTTACATAGAATTTACAAGAACTCGGAACAGTCGAAGCACTGACGCAATGAAGTGGGAAAGAAAGTGCAAAGTACAAATTAGTTATTCAGCAGACCCTTTGAATGTTGGGGAGTATATCATTTGGGCATTACGGTACACAGACGAGAGTAAGTGCAGAAGGAATCTTTTGGCTGCTTTTGAGGAAGTTGCTAAAGAAGAGGAATTAAAGAAAGTATAGAATTAGAATCTATTCATTTTACTGTCAAATTTATTTTATTGACCAACAATGTTTCCAATTTGCAGATTGCCATTTAGGAACTACAAGGAATATTTTTTTGATGGTTTTTTATTATTATTTAAGAAATTACATTATGATTCTTATGTTTTCATAACATGATATTTTAACAACACATATTAGGTAATTTAGTATTTATGTTCCTAATTTTAGTTGTGTTATACTCCCCTTTTAAAACGACTCCAGTTATAAATGAATTTGACAGTAAAATGAAATAAAATCCCATTGAATGGAAGCAATTTCATACAACTTGATAACCATGTGATATACAGATATTGTATTTTCTATTATATAGCATTTATTTTTATGTATATTTATAATACTGACTGTTTACAATGTGACCAACTGTACCTCTTGACATTATGAATTATGTACTAGTAATAATTTTAACAAATATTTTTATTACTGTACTCTTTAGACTTGACCAAAGTTTTTAACCCAATTTTAGTTTCCTTGTAAAGTAAATCAGTGCACAAATAGTAACAGTTTTTATTTGGCCAAAAATAGTACCCAAGGGAAGAAAAACTTGATACTATTATGTGCTGACTTTTTCTTTCTTAGTTCATAATTATGATCTTAAGAATCCTGTAATTTTCGACCTTTAAAATAAGCCTCAAGGTTTTTATAAATGAAATGTTTTATGTAACTTCGATATCAACAAAAATAGGCCTAATGTTTTGAAAATTCCTAACAACATTTATGCTACAATTTTTAGCATTCTCAATGAATTCTGGCATGCGAAGTTACATAGTAATGAAATTCTGAGTAACTATTTTTCTTTTTATCTCTATTGTAAAATAGGAAACCATCGGTTTTGATATTTAATACTTCTGTGCTTGATTTACAGATGATAAATTTGATTGACACCATTTTCTTCATAAAAGTAACATGTCACAAAATAACTAATCTGGGCGTTTTTCAAAAAAGATATACATTTGCGAATTAGGAGTGTCCTAGACTTTTTAACTATTTTTTACATTTTTTGTATGCACCTTACTCAAATAAACTACATGTTTATTCAATGTTTAAATATTTAAGTTACAAAATATAAAATAATATGCAGCCCAACTACCACTGATATTAAAATATTGTAAAACTATCAACAAAAAAGTTTAAAATATTTCCTTCATTTTGAAACTTTCAAGTGTCAGAAAAGATTAAATAAATTTAATGTCGTTGCTGTTATAGGCTCGGTAGACCTATATTGAAATCATAAATGTAATTAAGAGCGGCTTTTTTTCGAATTTTGGCTTGAAACAGCTCAAAATATAATATTTATTGGTGTCCCAGGAAAATGACCGGCCGGAATTCCGGCAATAGTCACAGTCAATATTTTAATACTTTTCCTCAATATTTCTCTATCAGTGACAAAAGTCGGCGAGTTACGGTGGTGCCGAATTGGAGTTCCAGATAGTAACGGGATTTTATGAGGTATGTTGTAGTTTATTAAGTTATTTGCCGTAACACAATCAAAGTTTTGTTTATAAATTATTGTAAAACAAGTCAAAAGTAGTAATAAAAGAGGCCCAATAGCTTGAATAATTTTTTGAAGTTTCGTCGATATTGAAATCGTCACGTCAGGTTCGTTACATGTTGTATATCCGGAAACTTTTTGTGACGGACTGGAATTATTAGGCTGGGGCTATATACAGTAAATAATTTTGTAAGGGCTTATTTTTCAATAACTAGTCAGATAACATTTATTTGAAGAACAAAACCACAATATTTACTCCTCCAATAAAAGTTACTTGAGTACCTATCGAAAAATAGTCACAAACTCAATTATAAGTCCGATAACCTTGGCAAGGGTTAGATCAATTTAGATAAAATTTAAAATATGTACCTATAGATCGTGTTTGTATGTTATCATAATTATGTTAAGTATGTCTGGTATATTTGGCCCTCACCGCAGCAGAAAGAGCTAAACGATACCGAGAGAAACTAAAACATAACCCCGCGAAACTTAAAGAGCAAAGGAAGGCAAAATATATATTTTTTTGGAATAGAAATAAATACTAAAAATGATTAAAAAGTAACAAGCTATATAGATATATATATAAATATAAATATAGAAGTTGTGTTCAAAATGTGTAAATTATGTATCACAAAACAAGTAAAAAAAAGTTTTAGAATAACCTGTTTTTACTTTAGATTATTAATTAAAGACTTAAAATAGAAATGTCCGACCAATAGTAGACTCTGTGTAGACTTTGCTTAATACTTTCCAGTTTGTCACTTAGAATTCCAGATAGTCACTGTCTCATATTTTTACCAAGACAAAAACGAGTCCTATTTCAAAAATATTTCGTTATTTGATAATATTTATGTAGTAATACTTGACCATATATTTGCTTTTTGTTTTATTTGTAAGCTCATTACCTGAAATTTCATTTTAAGCATTAGAAAAGTAATCTAATGGTCAAAAGTTCCTATTGTGACCATTTCGAAAGAAAATTTTTTGCCAAGCAAAGAATCCAGTGATTTTTTCAGTTTTAAATGTTGTTTTTCATAGATTTGATAGTTATTTAATAAATATTAAAAACAATATAACACAACAATTCATATTTTTCATTTTATTTACTTGTTTCCTGTGTGACAACCGGATCATTATTCTGTGAACTCTTCGATAAAAGTTTAGATTACCATGTTGTTTTTGATAATACTGATGTATTTTTTTTTATTTTTACATATAAGTATATTTTAATACATGAGATAAGAAATTACAGCAAAATTTCTATATCACAAAAAATAGTTCGTCACGTGTACATTTGCTTTGAAAAACGCCCATCTGGTACTATAGTGGTTTATGGCAGCTGCGGTCACATAACGCGGGAGCGAGATAACATGAGACTGTTCTATATTCTCTGTCCTGCTTGCATTTTGTAATGACCGTGCCAAAAGTTTGAGCGTGTAGTGCATGGTCTTGATCAACTTTATCAGTTTAGCAATCTTAATTGACGTTTCCATAGCCTTTAATGCGATCTCTGTCAATTCCACTATTCTCTTTACCACCGACTTGTAGCTTGTATTCATTAGGGATAGTTTTAATTATAATTACGAATGTTAGCTTAGTACTAGAACTTAAAATAAAATTGTGACTCAATCTTGTTCATGTTATGAAAGTTATAAAATATTTTATCTGGGCCTCGACGTTTTGGAAAGGTATGCTTCTAGCATGAAATGTATGCGATTTTGATAGTTTCGAAATCATTTTGTTAATTTGATTTTACACTGGCTCGATTTATGTAATGCTGGTGGCATTTGGCGTGTTTCTTCAAGTGCTATTTGGGCAATATAAAATATATTCTGTTGTTGCAAAGTTAAGGTTCATTTTTTGTACGAACGCAATATCCCTAATATTTGTACAAATACGCCAAGTGTTTGCTAAAAACAATAGTATCGTCAATAAATCTCATTAGATGATGAAATTAGTTAAACCAATCATGGTAATGTAATCACTAGTTTCATGTGCCCATTTTTGCAGTCGCACACCGTAAGCTACTCAACATGAACTCTACTCCAAGCACAGCGTTGAATTGCGAGCGTTATTACAATGGCACATAGTTATCATCTGCGTGGCCTTTTTCCAAATTATATTGGGTTCGGCTTCCAGTCCCGATGCGACTGTATACCAGTATTTACACGGAGTGACTGCCTATTTGACATTCACAACCCAGGTACTGGGCAATACGATACACCTTGAGTAAAACTTGTCAGACTTTCAGGCCACTGACTACCTATAACGTGTAAGGACTAAAAGTTTCACACTCAAGGCCAATAGAAATATCACTGTATTTGAACGGAATAAAGCGCACATTTCAATGCTATAATTTGAGTCGAGTTAGTGTCGATTTGTTTCGGCGTAACAATGGCCTCTAATGAGCTGTAACTGTAAACAGTCCGACTATTTACTTTATTTTATTATGATTTTGACCTAAGGAATTCGGCAAATGAATTATAAATGAGATTGCCAATTGTGCATTGTTAGTTTTAACTACCTACTTTAAGTTTTATGTTGTTAACTCATTACTTGTGAAGTAATAGCGATGGGAATATTTTTGTTTTGATTATGCTAGAGATGTTTAAGGTAAATAAAACTTGTTTAGAAATAATAACTACTTTCTTTTATCAAACGCCAGGGTAGCCCGTGAAATTAAATTTTTCTTACATTTTTTGCAATTTGCAGGTCAGTGTCAGATTGGATGTTGACTATAATATGATTCGCGGCTGCAATAATTATGGCTTTACAAAGTTATCATTAAAATCATCAATACAACCCCTTTTAAGTCCATTTAACCCCATAGAATAACCATTTCATGAAAAAGTAATTCAATGGAATTAAATGAATTGAGGTGTAATGACGATTTTTTTGAATGGTTTACAAATTTGTAAACACATGTGTATTACGGCCGCAAATCATATTTTGTTCAGCACTACCTGACACTAACCGGCAAATTGCAAAAAACGTGAGAAAATTTGAATTTCGCGGCCTGCCCTCATCGGGGACGGCAGGGCAGAGCCGCGAAGGGAAATCCCCTTTTGATATTTTTTGCTGCCTTGGGGTAGGGTACCCATATCTAAAAAAGTTTTTGAAGAAAATTCCGGATTTTTTGTCCTTGGAGAACCATGCAGTACTAATAATTTTATACATGTTATAAATTGATACTATGAATTCCTACGTTGATTTTATTAAACACTTTTATTTTACTAGGAATGTGTACTAGTTTATTTTAGTTTTTTTTTTTTAATTTTAGCTCATAATAAAAATATAATAAAAAATCTTTATTAACAGGTGATTGTTAGTAACATCAGTGTAGCTCTGGCTCTTGTACTAGGATTCCCTGTATCACAAGAGAAGCTCATCCCCGCATAAAATGCATACGTCCATATGCATTTTTGAGCTAAAATTCCGGACATTTCCGGAAAAATACGGGCTTGCAAAAAACGTGAGAAAATTTGAATTTCGCGGCTGGATGAGATGGCATGCGACGGGAGGTAACGTTGCAACGGCAAGTTGAAGGACGGGCATGCGACGATATGCGTTGGAGTCCGCTAACATACCTTCTCGGGGTGAGGAAGTGCAAGTGGTGGGCACGCCGGCATGCCGTAAGAAAATCCCTGCATGATGTGACTGACACTGGCTTGGCCACCATCAAGGCTTTTAATTTTGATAACACAAAAAATTTGTCGCCAAATCAAATATCAGAATTTCTCGGTCACTGGTTCAAAAGATATAAGGGTTTATAGGTGGCCGATCTGGAGAGTCTCCCCAGCTTGGCCACATTTACATCTCAAAAACTAGGGCACCTAGCGAAGATCTGTTTTGTTCCAAATTTAATCGCTAATTCGTCGCCAAGTTACAGATTCAGTCGAGATATTAAAGAATTCAATTTCCCCATACAGTGGTACAAGCAGCACAAAATACATTGCGTCGTTTCTAGAAACAACTTATGCCAAGCCAGTGTCAGTTACACCCCTGCATGCCGTCCCTGGTGTGCGCTGGCTAAAGATAACATGCACTATTGCACTGCCCTGCCTCAGTGTGCGCTGGGCTTTACACTGCCTGAGTTCACGGTTTTCATTTGTAAAGTTTACGGTCGTCGATCATACTTGTACCACCTACAGTAGGTAACCGCACGTATTTTGTAAAAAAAAATATTCTTTTCTTAAAATAAGACCAAATGAAATCAGACCCAGTGACAATGTCTTAATGCCATAGCAGTAATGACTGTATTCGTTGTAACTTCCTTTTGGTATAAGTATTCTATTCTTCGGTTGTGTTGTAACATTACGTACTGGCGAAATGTGGTGGACGTGCTTACCTCTATGGGGAAAACAAGCGTGATGGCGCAATTGCACTTGGTCGTTTGCCGAATTCGAATGACTGCTCGAATTCGGGCACCTCATACAATTATTACCTACCACTAGTCATTGCAATGGAATGGAATACAAGCTTACAATTGCGAAAAAACTAACGGTGAAACCGGACGAGTTTGTCCAAAGAGTATAATAATAATATGAGTTTGTCCGAAGACGAACGAATCAAGCTAAGTACTACAATCTGTCAAATTTCTCTTTATCGCTAAAGCATTTTGTTAAGGTTGATTGGGAAAATTTGTGAGTTTCGGGTAGCTTTATATGCTGACGTCTGTACATTTACACCTTTAGTCGTTTGCCCGAATTTCTTGCAATCGAATTCGGGCGAACGACCTTGTTTTGCATTATTCATTTTTAAATAAAACATTTTTTCCATTTAGCAACTGCACAATTAAAAAAATCTAAAGTGGAGTTGCATACGTGAAGATATCTTTCCCATCAATTAGTAACCGAAGAACAAAGACTACTTGCTTCATTATTTTACAAGAATGTAAACATAATTAACCACTCCAATGTTATCATGAGAATTGTTTTATACCTTACCTACCTAATCATCTAAGTTTTAAAAGTGATTGTTGTTGTATTTGAGAAACTTTAGGTTAGCGCACAAAAGCCGAGCCGTGCCACAACGCAACGCTTTCTAATTCCTACATTGTGTATGAACCATCGCACCCGGGCTTTACCTATTTTCAGGATATTTTCTTTATTGGAGGTCCGCTAATGGCGAATAGGGGTGTACTAAACACCTATGCCTAGCCCTTTGTGGAATATCGGCTTGATATTATGGAAAAGGCACATAATATAGTTCAATTTGATTCCGATGGCGTTAGGCTGCGGTTACAGTGCCGACGTAATTTTGCACAGGACATCTCTCCTTGACTTTTGAGCCTCATTGAAGAATCGTAGCAACCGGTGCTTTGTAGTTTCTGCCTACCACCATGGGAAAGAGGCGTGAGTAACTGATAACTGTGTTGCCTCAAAATGGAGCACTGAAAAATGAACCATAAATCTCGGGTAGTTAGGTACATCTTAGTAGAAATGTTAATCGAAACTAATATCAGTTTTTCTTATCTTTATAGGCGTTAATAACTTCATTAACTATTCGATTGGGTTGTCCATTTATGCATATTAAATTGATGTAGATGCAATAAAAGAGAACTAATAAAAAAGGAAAAATCTATACAATTTATTCCTTAACTATATAAAAGACAAATACGAAACAATACAGTTCTAACATTACTCATAATAATAATTATCATACGAAAATAACTGGACGACGTAATTCAAAACATTTTTCATTAACATTTGGGTATTTCTTACCTATTTTAATATTACATAATTTTGTCTTCTAAGAATGGATAATAGGATCAAACATTATGAATAGTAATTTTAAAATGTCAAGAAAATGGGATTCAAATTCGAAAATTGAGCAAAATAAATTAGAAATTACACTTGTCAGATCTAAATACTCATTTCTGGCACCATCATGGCTTTTACTAACTACCTAATACCAATGTCTGTACTAACAATACTTGTGATTCATGAAATATTATCTAAAATTATTGCTAACAGAGTATGAATTATGGCCATTTACCAGAAATTGCACATATAAGTTAGGAAGTTCAATCAAGCCCTTTCTTATTTCATAAAGATTATTTCATAAAAAATAAAATAAAAACAAATGCATGCTTGGAAATTTGACAGTAGAAAGGCATATAGTAACACCAGTAGTTTTAGTAAATGCACTTATGGGAGATAATGTATTTCTAGAACACCAAAAGGCATAATACCACACACTGCAAGTTACAACAGACTTAATTCAGTCCCAGCATCCCAAAGGCTAAATTACAAACATGAAAATTGAACTGTACCTTACTTCATAATATAAAATCAATGATTCCTTTATAGTTAGTTACCCCTGATATTCATTCCCTTAGAAATGTACATCATCTTCATCATTTCAGCCAAAAGACATCCACTGCTGAACATAGGCCTCCCCCAAGGGTCTCCAAATTGACCGGAAATGTACAACCTTGAATAATTATGAATATGGCATCTAATTGTTCTAAAGTTATACAAAAAATTTAAACTTACAAATTAAACATTTTGTGAAATATTATGTCATGTACAATTTGTTGATATATTTAGATAAAAACTAGTAGGTTGGAGAGGATTAAAATAAAATCATATCAGGCCATTTCAGTGCAGAATATTTTTTCCTGTTATCAAACATGAATTTATCATAATTTCATTGTAAGCCTATGCTTAAAAGAAAATTATGATAAATTCAAACTGTCAATTTTATGCTTAACTGCTTATATAGATGTTATTTTATCCTCCCACTGGAATGGTATACAATGATTACAGATAAAGAGCAAACAGTTACTTTGATCTGTGGGTTTTCATCCATCTATTTGGACATAGAATGGGTGGCGGTAGTCACGCTCGCTCATGCAGCTCTTATTGAAACAAAACTTTCTATTTTTATTTTCATCAAGCATTGCAATATACTGATTCATACTAAAAGTTGTTAGATAATAACAAGTTTTAATGAAAAAATATAAGCCAAGTTTCATAGAAAGTTCAATTTTAGTTTAGTTACTCAAGTTGTTATGTACATTATTTAGCTTACAGCCTTTCTACTCTCAGCCTCATACTTTGTCCTCTACTTGGTAATAATATCACACCAGCAGGCCACCAAATTATGAGCTATTATCTTATACCTATTGTAACTGAGGGTCAAAGTCATTGCCATCGTTCAAGGCATTAGTGTCCTCTATTTCTTCCTTGGCATCATTATTCTCTAATACTGGTTCGTTTATAGGGTTATGGGCACTTAAGGCTGGGCTCATCTTCGGTGGTTGAGCGGCTGGCGTCACTTTAGGAACTGCTGACGGATTTGATGGTTTTGTTGTCAGTGCCAACTTCAGCTTCTCAATCTCTTTCTCCAAGTCTTCTATCTTCTGCTTCCTCTCTGCCAACTGAGTTGTCAGAGTATCTTTCTCTAATCTCAATGTTTCAACTATTGCAGTCTTACTTACTTGCAGGTTCTTCAGTGACTGTAACTCTGTCTTGCAAAGGTCCACGTCTACTTTCGTGTGGTTCACTTGACCTTCCGATTTTAAAAGTTTACTTTTGTAGTCATCAACATCGTCGACTAATCTAGATTTTTGTTTATCTAATTCATTCACCTTGATAACATATCCGTCGCGCTGTTCCAATAAATTTAAAGATTCCTCCATGCATGATGTCTGTTGCTTGGAGCACTCCTGCAGTTGTGTACTTATCTCCGAAACTCTGTTTCGCAACTCAATTTCCGCACTCCAACTATTGATTAGTGAAAGAAACAATAAAATGCAGACGGCAAATACGATGTACATAGGCCAGCGACGCATGTTTTCTATGCCCATGTTACTACAGTAAAGAGTTTAATTGAATGGAACTAAATTAAATTGGATTTACGATTAATTTAATTTACAATATTTCGTTGATCTTTTTTTTCAATAAATTAAAAATAATTTTGACATTGACAGCCTTCTACGTAATTTGACTTTAGACAATGACAGTTGACTTGACTTGTTGACTTTGGCCATGGCCAGTTTTGTTTTTGAATATTTTGTGAAAGACGTTTTACATAAAATCTAGTTTTATGAAAGTGCAATTTTTAACATGAAACAAGCTGGCAAGAAGGAAGGAAAATCATGTTGAAAATTTAATCACAACTACTAGTTTTAACTAAATAGCGGTTGTAAACTTGTAATCAAACCCAAAAGATTGAACACATTTCTATAAAGAACTCTTATTTATAGCTCATTTCATAAATGCACTTTTAAATCACCTCAAGGCTCAAATTGAACCGGAGAAACATAGAGTGAATCTGTTGGGTTTTTCGGAGGTTTCAGCTTATTGTTACACAACCAAAGTTTAGAAGAATACAATGAAATACAAATTATAGTAGTAAAACTCAAAAAGTTTAATATTCTTATCTGTGTACTGGCAATTTGGTCACGTGACCAGCTCTTGTTGCCCATAGACAGCAATCCTTCATCGACTTCTTTGGTTTATAGCCACGAGGTTTTTAGAAATATTTCAATTTATTAGTGAAATAATAAAAAGATACTTCATTTAATTCGAACAAAATGCCACCCAGTAATCCTTTGCCACCTAAAGAAAATGCGCTTTTCAAAAGAATTTTGGTAAGTACGATTGTAAACATACAATTCGGTTTGGTGCTGCTTGTCATTCTTGGCGATTATCTCCAATTTATAAAATAATGCAAATCACAACTGGAGTATTTTTAAGCTCTATCGTGATGCCGAAACTTGTATGAAAATATTGTCAGCGGTATTAAAAGGCTGTGAATCATATTAGCACCAATATACTGTAGTACTAAATGTACTAGGCTAGCACCCTCTTAGGTGCATCTAATAATAGAGGTTAATGATAAATGCATTGTTATCTTTCAGCGCTGTTACGAACATAAACAATATAAAAATGGGTTGAAATTTGCCAAGCAGATACTGTCTAACCCTAAATTTCAGGAGCATGGAGGTAAGTTTTAATACCATAATAAAATCATAGCATAAAATGTCACAAAACATTGAATGATAAATAAAAACTTTGTTCAGATAAAATCTATATGACCATATTCTGGCTGCTTGATTAGTGGTCCATGTATTTACAATTCTCACAGAAGTAAAGCACTATCTTTGGTAAATATCACTTATATTCTCTCTACTGAAGTTATGAAGTTGTAAAATTGTTTTCAAAACATAAGCCTTTGTCAATGTTTACTCTTTCTGGAATTGTTAGAAATATTCCTTGTGAGATTGCATTCATTCACAACTACAATCATAGATTGGGATTGCTTGAAACTGAAATAAAAGGATAAAAATAAAATTAAAATCCCTCTATGCTGACCATAATAAATACTTATTGATGAAATGTTTATTTTTTAGAAACATTGGCTATGAAAGGATTGACTCTCAATTGCCTGGGTCGCAAAGATGAAGCTTATGAGTATGTGCGCAGAGGACTTCGCAATGACCTCAAGTCTCCCGTCTGTTGGCATGTGTATGGTCTGCTGCAGCGTTCAGACAAGAAGTACGATGAGGCCATCAAATGTTACCGTAATGCCCTCAAGTGGGAGAAGGAAAACATTCAGATTCTACGGGATTTGTCGCTGTTACAAATTCAGATGCGTGATTTGGAAGGGTACAAAGTGAGTCAGAGTGTTTTTAATTCTTTTTTTTTTATATTGATGTATCCTTTATGGCCACAGTGAATAAGTGTGTATGTTAAGGCAGTAAAACTAGTTCAGATTTGCTTAGACAATATTTCCCCTTAATTTTTTTGAGTTTTAGTTAAAGGCTAGGCTTAATAAAACGAATACACTGTTCCTTAATTCCAGAACTTTATTATCAATAATGTATATAGTTACATTACTAAATAAAGTTAAACAAAAAAAACCCTTACAAATGAAATTTAACAAGCATAAAATCAAAATAGATGATTCTTTAAACATATCTCGCACACAATATCTCACAATGCTTTGAATTTTGATGTCACAGTTGCAAGTATCATTATGTCATTTAGTTGTTGTTTTAGATGCAAACTCTTTATTTGACATCAGAAGTTGTTTACTAAACATCCTTTATTTATGGTGGCTCTATTATAAGACAGTCATTTGGCTTGACTGTCTTAGCATTGTTATTGTCTAGGGACTTTGACCCACAGCTAATTTTAACATTAGGAAAAAGAAACTCAGCTGTGGGTTATTTAAAAATAGTCTTAAAATGTTGAAATTTGATCATTTTATCGCTATACCACAACTATTCATAATACTGCCGTGGTGATCGAGAGGGCCATAAATAATGTTATTTTTTTCGTATTTACGATACTCGAACCACGATATTGAACCCATAGAGAAAGTGGTTCAGTTTGATGGTCTGCAGAATACCCTTTCTGTTACACCCAGTATATTTCAAGGCAGGCAAAATTGACACCTATTGAACATCTAGCTTGCTTATATGAAGTGTGTTTAATATTGAAAAGTCCTTACGACTGCGAATCCAGAAACTAACAGGTATTTTGGGCTGATATCAGCCAGAACTATAATAAAACAAATGAGTTACACTGACAAATACTCAACTTATTTCCAGGATACTCGTTACCAGCTGTTCATGCTCAGACCGACACAGAGAGCGTCCTGGATCGGTTTTGCCATGAGTTACCATCTCCTTGGTGACTATGAGATGGCCAACAGCATCCTGGATGCTTTCCGCACCAACCAGATGAAGGGGCCTTATGATTATGAGCATTCAGAACTGCTTCTGTACCAGAATATGGTGCTGGCAGAGTCTGGACAGTATGAGAGGGCATTGCAGCATCTACACAAGTTCTCAGCCCAAATACTTGATAAGTTATCCATTAAGGAAACCTCTGGAGAATATTATTTGAAATTGAAAAGGTTAGTTGAATATTGTCATACTATTTAAAAGAAAACAGTTGAAAATCAGCTGCTGCGCGTGACGTCAAAATCATCGATCTACGATTTGGAATACTCCAAAAAACCAATTAGATTCTTGTTGCACCCATTCTTGATACCAACAAGTTACTTATTGCATCTGTAGCTCTCTGCAGAATAACTCCTGCCTTTTTACATCAACAAAAGAAATGTCATTTTGTCGATTCTTCCGTCGACAAAACCAGTTTCTACGGTGATCTTGGTACGCGTGCTGCAGTATCCTCTAATACTGGGCCTGTTGAGGTTTCTCTAACCTCAACTAGCAAGTATGAAAGAAAAAGTAGGCAACTAAGATTCTATGTTCTTCATTACTGTAAAAAAGACTTTATTTTTCAGGTTCAAGGAAGCAGAAGCTGTTTATGAAGACTTATTGAAGAGAAATCCTGAGAATGTGATGTATTATGAAAAACTTATAGAAGCTAAACAACTTGCTAATCCAGATGAAAAAGTGGCCTTCTTTGATGTATATAAGTAAGTACCAAATATGATTACATATTTGTATAATTTTGGCGCTTACTTGCACTGGGCCTGCTTGGTGGGCCTCTCTGAAAAAGAGAAGGCCTGTGTCCCAACAATGGGAATGCTATAGGGTCATTGTTTTTAATAAAGACCAGCGGCTTTGCCCGCATGGAGTACGGTTATTGTCCCACGGGATCATACTACCGGGTTAAAAAGGATCCTATGTGCGATTCCAGATTATCTCTGTGCCAAATTTCAACCAGATTCGTTCATCCGTTCTGGCGTGATTGAATAACAAACATCCAACCAAACTTTCACATTTATAATTTTTACAAAAGATGTGATAGAAACATTTGATGTCCCAGAAAGGCGAAAGCATGAACCCATCATTCAAGCTAATTATAATTCCTAATCGGACCAACAGTTTATTGGTGATATTTAGATAATAGGCCAATACTTGAAGATAATCCCAATTGACGATATATGCCGGAAATAATCGTAATCGATAACTGATAATAGTTTCTTCAATATTACGTTATTCTTTAGAAATATAGATTATATCATAATCTCAGAAATTGGTGTTGCACATTTCTTAGCTTACCTCTCTTCGCCTTCAGAACTTTGATAGCTTATATTTCGGAAATGCGAAGCTTTAGAAGGTTTTGTCTCATACAATACTTGTTTGTATTGATGCAAGCTATTGCTGCCTTACTGCTAAAAACCAAAATAAAAACCACTTAATACTTCTGTCGAATCTAGTCATATATTAAAATTAGACTGCAAATCAAAGAAAGAAAGAAAGATAAAGTATTTATTAGCCTCGCACAGGCTAAATAATAACAGCCGCTCGGGCCGATCTTTAGGTTTTTGCCTAGATTGTTCTTTACATGGGTGACCCATTGCTTACCGAGTTCTCTCCGTGCCTCGAAAAGCACATTAAGCCGATGGTCCCGGCTGTCATTGTAGATCTTTGACAGTTGTTACGGGTAGTAAGCAATCCGAAAGTCTGACAACTAGTCTTACCAAGAGGTATCGTGTTCCAGCAGTACTAACTAGGTTGTGGAGGTCAGAAAGGCAGCCACTCCATGTGAAATACTGATATTGAAGTGCATCCGGTTTGACTGGAAGCAGACCCCAACATAGTTGGGAAAAGGCAGGCAGATGATGAGTCTCGCACAGGACAAAACAACAAAAAAAATGATTAAATAAACAATAAAACAAAATTGTATTCAAAAGTAAACATAAGAAAAAGGAAATTGGAAAATAAATCAGCTCCACTTGAACGTTAAAAAGCATTTGCATGCAAAAGGCATTTGCATGTGGCGGAGATGAGAATGCTAAGGGGGATGTGTGGTGTTACGCGAATGGATAAAATAAGAAATGAGTATATAAGAGGAAGTTTGAAAGTGGCGCCTGTGACTGAAAAGTTGTGTGGTAATCGGTTGTCGTGGTATGGGCATGTGATGCGGAGGAATGAGGAAAATTTTGTGGGGAAAGTTCTGAGTATGTATGTAGATGGGTATATGAGTAGAGGAAGACCAAAGAAACGATGGATGGACTGTGTAAAGAATGATATGGCAAGAAAGGAGGTGTCTGGCGAGATGACGAGTAATAGAGAAGTATGGAAGATGCATGCTGCGCCGACCCCAAATGAATTGGTATAAGGGCAAGAAAATGATGATGACTTGAACGTTAAAATTATACAGGGTTTAAGGGACACCGACGCGAAAACGGGTACCCGGAAACTGAGCCCCCCCCCTCACAAATCAGCGTTTCCATACATTTTGACCGTGTAGGTATTGCACTTTTGCAGGAAACAGCAGATTTTTTTTAATTACCATGAAAAAATTCTATGTGGCTCAGAATGTTGTATTTACTGAATACGTGGCAACCGTTTTCGCGTCGGTGTCCCTTCCACCCCGTATAAGACTATCTTCAATATTTTTATGACAATCAAACCCCAAAACGACGGTCCTTCACCACCTAGTGATTGAGCTAAGGAGAAAAAGTGGCACAACAAACTCAGCACCACATCTGGCTGTCTATCACGATTAGGTATATCCATGCATATGTTCATCAAATACCGATATTATCTACCTAGTTATTCAAATGCCTATGCCTGCTATATTATGTATGCGTAAAGCACATTATCTGTAATACATAACGTTATAATATATATAGCGACCTAGTTACATAATGTATTGCGGATCGATAATGATAGTGGTAATAGATCTAATAGGAGTGTTTTGTTTGAGTGCTTAAATGTGGTACAAGGCCTTGTGTTTGTTTGCTTATAATAAGAACTAGATTTTACTGGCGATTTGGTTCGTGTGAATTTAGAAAAAATCCGACTTGCTTTTGTCCGTGGATGCTCCGTGTTAGTCGCAAATTATCCAATGTGCACGTACTACCCAGTATCCTGGTGCTCTATATAAAATAATGGTATTCAGATGCATCTGGTTAGAATGCAAGCCAACCCCTGCCTAGCATTTTCCCAACGACTGTAGTTGTGACTATAGTAGATTTATTGAAATCTCCCAAGTCACAGATGAAAACCTAGTTTGGGACCTATCTGTGGTACATAATCTGTACAAGATGCCTGTTACAATGTTGTCACTGTATTGAAATAAAGAATTTTATTATTCAAAATTGAAGTGTGGTTAAGAAGCCAGAGAGAAGTGGAAGAGAAAGCCTTTGTCCTTCCAAGAAGTGGAAGAGAAAGCCTTTGTCCTTTAGTAGGACGATATCATCATCATCATCATCATCATCATCATCATCATCATCATCATCATCATCATCATCATCATCATCATCATCATCATCATCATCCTTCCTACACTTGTCCCATTGTTCTTAGGGTTGGCGCAACACGTTTTCTTTTTCCATTCTCCCCTGTCAGACATCATTTACTCCTTTTTCTTTCATATCATTATAGATCAATATACGATACACATAAATAAAAAGACATATAATATTTTTATACGTCTCCGTTAATTTAAGCCAGTTGAATTGTTTCACAGGGAGTAGTCGAACTTCATTGTGTTGCTGCTTTTCAGGGTGTCGCCACTGTTGATTCTAGCTTTCAGGAGTTGCAATAGTTGGGAATAGGGTGGGTTTTGTCCCAAATACATAAAAGAAAGATTAACTACAACCTACCTTATTTCGTTTCCAGGAAAGAATTCCCGCGAGCGATAGCGCCGCGTCGCCTGCAGCTGACGGAGGCGCTTGCGCAGCCCGTCTTCGAGAAACTAGTCGACGAGTACCTCAGACACGGACTGCATAAAGGAATACCTCCGCTATTTGTTGATATCAGGTAGGACTCTAAATTCTATGTAATAAAGATCAGTTTCCGCACTTAGTGCTTAAAGTGGATGTGAGCCATAGCGGCTGTCGTTTGGCATTCAGGACTCTGTTTTGGAACTTGTAGTTGATATTTCATTTATTGATCTACTTTAGGATGTTACCACACCAATCGATCGATCGCCGATCACCAATCGAACATTTGTGAAATTTTCTGTGGAAATTGTATGGCTTAAACAATATTCTGACGTTAAAACCAGTTGGAATTAACGTCAGAATATTGTGGCATTGTCAGGCCACGGACATAAAACCATGAAGCACTACAAATGATGACACAAATATGTCTTGCATTTGTGTCAGCTCGATATAAGCTAAGGTAGAAGAAAAAAATACAGTTTTTTCCTTCATTTAAACATTTCTTGCTTGCTTCAAGATTATTAGAACGAAAAGATCCGTTCCCTCCAAGAAAGATATTTCTTCCATTCTACTGTAACTAGATTTCTATTATTAACTTATGCCGCCATCGTCCACAATCTTAATCCACCTTTCAATAATTCCAGATCGTTATACCAGGACAAGAGCAAAGCGGACACAATAGAGAAACTAATACTCCAATATTTGGAGAACCTTTCAATAAATGGCACATTCGGCTCCGACCCTAGTGAAACGAAGCAGCCGGCCAGCGCGTTGCTCTGGGCGTACTATTACGCCGCGCAACACTTTGATCATAAGGAGCAGACTGATAGGGCCCTGCATTATATTGATGCAGCCATCGAACATACGCCTACGCTTATAGAATTGTTTATTGTTAAAGGAAGAATTTTCAAGGTTGGTTGGATTTGTTTTTATTGGCTGGAGTTGCTGATTTAGGGGTGATGGTTCAGTGTAAACGCTACGTGAATACGACGTCCAGCTGCCGTTATATTCAATAAAATCACGGCTGCGCTTGCGCTGGAGTCATAAACAAAGCCATAACCATGTTACAAGGTCAAAAGTAGAACTTGAAATTACCAAATTATTTACAAAAACTGACATGATTTGTTCTTCAAAAAGGTACTTGCACACACGCCCTACTCTCCCCACTACCTTGAAAGAAGCAAACTGGGCATGTATGAAACGCAAAAGAAAATAAAACTACGAAAACATTGCTCACTTTTGGACTTTGTCGTATTAGTTTATTACTTGACAATTTAGTATGACAAGGTTCTTAATATGACCAAACTTTTCTCAGGCCGACAATACGCCACACGAACTAAAACAACAAACATTACGTTGCAGCATGCCGGCGACCCGGTGTCCGCGTACCAGTGGCTAGAGGAGGCGCAGGCCATGGACACGGCCGACCGCTACGTGAACAGCAAGTGCGCGCGCTACATGCTGCGGGCCGGACACGTCAAGCGGGCGGAGGAGATGTGCGCCAAGTTCACCAGAGAAGGTACACCATCTGCCTAGCCTTATCCCAATTATGGGGTCGGCTTCCAGACTGAATACCAGTATTTTACATGGAGCGACTGCCTATCTGACCTCCACAACCCAGTTAATACTGGGTAATACCACCCCCTTTGGTAAGACTACCTGAGAAGGTACGAAACAATGAATAGGTCATTCATTATCGGCCATAGCCCGATATCCTCGTGTTACTGGTACATAAGCCTGGAATAGGAAGCAGAATAGAGCGTTTCATGTAGCTTTGATGCATCGAAGATGTGCGTTGATCGTATATGTTTTTTAGACGCTGCGCGAATGCGACGGAATATCGGTAGAATCAAAGACAGCGTCATGCGCAAAAACAAAATAACCTTATAATTGAAGGCATAGAGGTGAAAAGTAATTGACCACCAACTTTAATGAAAGTTGATTATTATTTAAGTGAAAATAATTTGATAGTTGTTTAGTTGACTGTTCTTTATTGCAGGTGTACCGGCGACAGAGAACCTGAACGAGATGCAGTGCATGTGGTTCCAGACTGAGGCCGCGGCGTCGTATAAGCGGCAACACCAATGGGGCGAGGCCCTCAAGAAGGCGCACGAAGTTGACAGGGTATGTCGCATAACTGCCTCGTTGGTCGAGTGGTGGCAAGCGCGAGAGCTGAGGTCCTGGGTTCGATTCCCGGATCGGGCAAAATGTTATTGGGTTTTTCCAGCTGGAATTTGCCTCGAAATCTGGATTGGTGCCCGGTTGATGGCAATAAGCTCACCCCCCCTATTATATGGGACTTAAAGATAACTGGCAAAATGTGGGTGTACTATAATTGGGTACCTCTGACTAACCCTTCGGGGATTACGGGCTTGATATTATGTAACTTACATAGTATAACCAGACTATAACATTACCACTGCTGGGACACAGGCCTCCTCGCTGTCAGTGTGGTTGGGCTGTAATTCTCTATGCGGGCCTAGTGCACGTTAGTGGATGCGCATTGTATAATATGTAACTTCAAATACCAGTAACTTGCACAAAAGTATGCAAGAACAGAACAGCACCGTTTAGTTGTTTATGTGGCAAAACCTCTGTTTGAGCAACGCCGCGACCGCCTGTGGGTCCACCAATGCGGAGAAATCTTGCCGCGGCGCCGCCACAACGCACCCTTTGCATAGGTTCTAAGAGTTAGCTGGAGGTGTACTACCTAATAATTAGTAACTACACTGCCAGGGGTCATTGACCTACAAATACCTTCTCGGAGTTTCGCTAGCTAACAACACATAAAACTCGTACACAGCACTTCTCCGAAATAATGGAGGACCAGTTCGACTTCCACTCGTACTGCATGCGCAAGATGACGCTGCGCTCGTACGTGGGGCTGCTGCGCCTGGAGGACGTGCTGCGCGCGCACCCGTTCTACTTCCGCTGCGCGCGCGTCGCCATCGACGTGTACCTGCGCCTCTACACCGAGCCGCTGCAGGACGCGCCGCAGACGCAGGAGCCCGACACAGGTCAGTTCGCTTTACTAGGTTCCCGTTGTTACGGCTTTACATTAAATATATCGAGTGTTTTTAATATAGGTACAAGCCGTGCTCCTTATGGGATTTAGAATGGGGAAAAATGTCATTTTACCTTGTAAAAAACTAAAAAACGACATATTAGATTTCTACATTTTTATTTAACACTAGAAACGGGATACGGACACGAGACGGGTGAGTTCCGTGTGTCGGGAACAGAATCGAGTTGCGACTGACAGTGGTAGCGGTACTGAGTGCAAAAAACGAACAAGAAAGTAGATCGATTTGTCTGCTCATAAACACCCACCCGCAGTAACTTCAGTTTATCCGTGATCATGGTGCTTGTAACAGCGCCGAAATATCGGGAACTCAAAAAAAACAGTAAACATGGTAAATATCCCTTTTCTAGTGTTAATGATAAAAAACAACATCTTGTATTTTACGCCTTAGGGGTTGAATTATCTAAAATTGTTATTTAGTGATAAAACAAAGATTCTCGTTCTAAGAGCTTTAAATTTCTTTTTTCTATAGGCGGTCTGGCTCTTGTACCAGTCGGCATAAACTGAAGCCAAACGAGCGTAATCATGTTAGTTGTGAGACGCGTAATTTATGCTACATTTGATTTCATAGAAAAGTTATGTTTGTGTCACACGACGACGTTCCTAAAATGAGTCGACTTTCATACGCGACTCACAATTCACATAATAACGCTAGTTTGGTCTTACGTCTATTCTTATAATGAACCTTTGGGGTTCATTATAAGACGAGCGTAATTATTTGAGCTGTAAGACGCGTAAAATGAGTCGCGGAATTTACGCTGCATTCGGTTACATCTAAAGTCCTAAATAATAAATTTTCTATGAAACCAAATGTAGCGTGTGCCGTCTTTTTGCAAGCGTAAGACGCTTGGTATGTATTCAAAATAACTCATTTAGCCAAAACTGGTGCAAAGGGGGTATGACGTGCCCAGTTTAGATTATAACTAGTAGCCGACCCTTGCTTTGCATGAGTCCAATTTAAGAATTTAATCTAAGTATTAATACATAAGTATTAAACACGTAAACCTTCCGGAAGAAATCGAATCTAAAAGAGGAGCTCGTGGCTAAATAATAACAGCCGCTCGGGGTCGATCTTAAGGTTAACCCGTGCTTGCCTAGGTTGATCCGTGGATGAGTGACCACCCATTACATACAGAGTTTCCTCCGTGCCTCGGAAAGCACGTTAAGCTGTTGGTCCTGGCTGTCATTTGTAGATCTTTGACATTCGCTATAGGTAGTCAGTAGCTCGAAAGTCTGACAACCAATCTCACCAAAGGGTATCTCATTACTCAGTACTAACTGGGTTGTAGAGGTCGTATAGGCAGTCGCTCCATGTAAAATACTGGTATTCGGCTGCATCCGCTTAGACTGGAAGCTGACTTCACCAGAGTTGGAAAAAGCCTAGGCCGATGATGACCTTCCGGAAGAAATGTCTAAATAAGGGAGAAAACCGCATCTAAATCTGATGCGCAGTTTATAAGAACAACGCTGTGAGATAGACAGATATACACGTAAAGCGACATTCATACAAGTATTATTCCTTTTTCTATTCCTCACATCATAAAGTTACAAAACAACCATTATGTATTGTTGATTCAACGCTAAACGCCTTGGCAAGTCAAGTTCAGCATGTTACTCATTTCATGAATATCATTTTCATATTCATAAGTTCTGCGATACGGCTAATAGGCGCGACTGAACAGAATTAATTTTGTATACAACCTGTATTGTTATAGATCTCACATATTTCTGTTTCAATATATTCGGAACGAATGGCATAATAAGTTGGTCAAAACAAAGTTAGTTTCTAGGATAATGACAAAGTAGTTGAATATGTTAAGATTCGTCATCCTAATGTTTTTCACAATGTCATCTTTCAGTCTGACTAATTGCTAACACTCTGTATTTTAGTCGAAGCGACCTTTATCTGACCTCTGCAAGCGAAATCGAATCCATTAAGCAAAAAAGGAAAAATAAAAATATGGAATATTGAAGTAATATCAGTGTTGGATGACTTTGCATGATGATTGCAAAGATTTTGAAATTTTTCTCACCTTGAGCTTTTGACAAAATTACAAAAAAATAATGTCATAAGTTTTTGCAAGTTACATTCTTAATGTTTTGCTTTCATAAAATGAGTAAACAATCATTAATTTAAGATTGCGTATTTATGAGATGGTTCACTTATTTATAGTCCAGCTATCTCTCAATACGCGGTCATTGAACTAATAACCACCTATAAATACTGTATTTAATCTCCTTGACTATTAATATTACAGTCATTTACCTACACTTTACTTTCATAGCAGTAATGAGTATCTATGAGCGCAATATCCAGGGGAAAGTGACCACATGACCTTGTGTACTTGCTAGGTCAAGTTGTAAACGTTTTTATGTTACACATTAATGAGTAATTGTTCTAAGGTAGCAGTTTTTGCCCCTGGCTTAGTTTACTATCGATCATTCAGTGTTTGAACAACTTTGTTTGGTAAAAAACTGACCTGAAACATTTTTACATCATCGAACTAGTTGATTTAGTTATCGTTCGTTGAGTAATAGCGTTACATCTGTTCTTGAATCTATTACTTGTCTTAGTTAATAGCGTTTTCTTCATTTTAGTTTGTGCCTTATTAGGTATGGGAAAGAGGAAACAACAAAACACCATTTGATCGTAACATTTTGTATTATTTTATTTCAAATTCTTTGTTTTAAAAATACAATACAAAATCACGTTGATTGATCATCAACTTTTTAAATAACAATTTTATACAATTAACAATTGCTGCTATCATTACTTCAATAACAATGCCACAATCATCGCACACATATCACATCATTCCATATAGTTCGTTGAATACTGACATAAATAAATTAACTATCACTATGCATGCACCACAGTCTCTTAGAAATAATTTAATAAATAACGTATCAAAAGTAGAGCGTCCGTTTTTCACAACTTCGCTGATTGAGAACGTGTCTCACATAAAACTAGACTCGCTGTTTAAATATTATGGCAACGCGGTCCATCCCGCTAGTCTCTTACACTACTTAGGACACTTTAACATCACATTTGCGCTTTTATTTACACGGCACGTCGCGTGCGGGCGACGTTATCAGTTCAGACTAGAGCTTTGGTTTTACCGGCCGTAGCCCGGCGCCCGGTACCTCTCGCGCGCCGCGGCTTGCGGCGTGAGGAAGTACACGTGTGCTCCCTCTCCGGGCAGCCTGTAGGAGACGAACGATCCTGGTCGGCCCTCGCCCGCCGTGTTCACCGGTCCTATCCACTCCGCGTCAGGATTAACCGGTGGCAGTGGTCTTTTGTAGTTGACGGCCGTGTCTCCCGCCAGTGACGGGCTGTTCAGGTCGTACTGCTCGCCCCTGAAGTGAGGCCTCTGCACCTGTGTCGGCGCTCTGTACTGCTGTGATGTCCTGTAGCCGGGGTTCGCGATGGGGATGAACTCGCTGTCAGGATTTATTGTCGGTCGCGGAAAACGATCATTGACTAACGTATCGTCTTCTAGTGAGTGTGGTTTCTGTTGCACCAGCTCGGCGTTCGATTGTGGTGGTATTTGTTCACTGTCTGGGTTGACTGTAGGCCTCGAGAGACGGTAGTTAACAAGAGTATCTCTGTCTAGAGACGGTGGGTTAGGGCTCTGGTTCTCGACGAGCTCGTAGGCGTATTGCAGGTTTATGTTGTTGTTTATCGGCGTTCTGACTGTGTCGAGCGGAGCTGTCACTGCTAATCCGTTGACATCGTGAGTGTTGTCCTCCAGCTTCTTACCGAACACGTCAAACGAGTTCTTTGTTATGTCATCGAAGTATGTCTCGTCCTGTTTTGTGTAGTATCCCTGGCTGATTGGGTTCGGCGTAGTGTTCGGATACCTTGACACATGATGAACAGCCGCGGGCTGGTCACTCTGTATCTGAAACTGGTGGCGGTTTTTCTGATTGCGAACATCCTTAGAAAACTGAGAATCCTCATAGTCTTCATCGTAAGTTTTTGTTGTAGGATAATATCTGCTGGAAGTCGGCGACTCTGTCGTCACTGGCACGTTTTCGACCAGGTATTGCTGATTGTAACCAGGTGATACTGACGGAGTTATAGCGTTGAAGTCATTTGCCACATTGAAAGGCTTGCTGTAGCTCACCATAGGCCTGAAAGGTTCCGGGTCCAATTTGGGTGCACGGAAGGGCAACTGTTCTGGCCTCGGTTGGGTTTGGTAGCTGAACTGATAGACTGGTCTGCCAGTAATAGCTTTAGGTTTGTGTGTATGCGGCCTGTGGGAGTGTACTTTGGGCCTCTTCGTCGTAAAGAAATCAATAGTTTGTTGTATATCAGCGATTTGCTGATAGAAAGCTTCTGGCCTCTGTTTCTGCTGTTGTACATAGACCGGCTGTGTTCTAGGTTTCTGTATACTGAAGTATTCCTGTGTCAGAGTACGTGGTCCCTGTTTTTGTGGCCACAGGAATAGTGCATCGGCTTGGTCAATAGCTCCGTACGAAATATCCACTGCTGGGTTAAAACCTGTCTGGGTATTGACGTTCTGCTGTTGTGGGTAAGGCGTTTGGTTGACCGTTACCGTTTTGTAGTAATTTCTGCCATCGAAGTATGTGGCTGGGGAAGGCGAGGTCTTTGGCTGCTCATCATAGAAGTAGTAAGACGCAAACCCATTATCGTTTGGTTTCCTGTTGTTGTAGACAGGTTGCAGTTTCGTAGTAGGCACGTCGTTCTGTACGTTTGAGTAGTGTGCTCTCAGCGGTACTTGCGTGGAAGATATATCGTTCGTGGTAACTGTAGGTCTCTGTGGCACGTCGTATATTATGTACGGCTTCTCCGATGTCGTCGGTACTTTGTTGTCGTATACTTGTGGTTCTGGATAATCGTAAATTACGGACACGGAGAGAGGCTTGGATGTAACCTTCGTTCGTGTTTTATAAACAGGTTTGTCTGTTTTCGGCCTTGTTGTATTTTCGTCTGGCAAGTTATGAACCCTTACAGGATGTCTCGAGGGAATGCGTTGGGGCTTCCTTGGTTTTGTGGTAGTCACGATCTCTACTGGTCGCGGTGTCGTTATCGTTGTTGGTATTTCAGTGGTTGTTGGCGCCTCAGTCGTGGTAGGTCGCGTCTTGTACTTCGTGCGCTGCACTGTGTGCTTGGTCGTCGGCCTCAGGGTCGTCTTTGTCCTTGTGTATGCCGTGGACGGTCTAGCGGTAGTAGTCTTCACACCCTCTGTCGTGCTCTCCTCCATTGGAGCAAAG